>CM062810.1:166287811-167764999 GCA_031772625.1 Pinus tabuliformis | reverse complement strand
TTTCTGTTTTAGTATTTTATTTAGTTTTGTTTCCGTACTAGATTAGACATTAGTTGCAATTTCACTTTCAGTTTTACTATTTTGTTTAGTTTTGTTTCTGTAATAGATTAGACATTAGTTTCATTTCATTTTCAGTTATTAGTCCATGATTCGTAAATAATGATAAAACAGGAATAGAAACTCTGTTTTTATTTCTTGCTTAAACTTTGCTTCAAGTCTTCCTTAAAGCTCTTTTATTTCTCCTTTTAGATTCTTAGCAGTCTTTACAGAAGATGGATTTAGGATTTTGACAGTTACATTGTAAATCATTAAGGACTAAAGGACCAAAAACCCCAAAACAACATAAAACAGAAAAGGAACGAATTAGGAAGGTTATCTAGCACAAATAGTGCACTACACTTCATCAGTTTACAATACCCAGATTGATAATTTATGAAGATCAATTTAGCACACTAAATTGACCAGAAAATTCCTATCTTAGAAAGCTTTATGAATCTCAAAATATCACAGATAACTTTGAAACCTTGCTACCAAAAAAAAGAAGTTTTCTCATTAGAAGACATTTATTTTGGTTAAACACCTCACAAATGGTAAAGCTAAGGACATTGAAGGTTACCAAGCGGAAATCTTAAAAAATGGAGATCACATCCTCATCCCCCACATCCACAAGCTTTTCAATCAAGCGGTCAAGAAAGGGTTCCCTAAACCATGGACTCAGAGCCTCATTATCCTATTTTTAAAAGTGGGGATAAAAATAACCCCTCTAATTATCGGACAACTATGATCAGCCCTCTCTTAGCCAAGTTATATGGTATTATTTTGGAAAATAATTTAGCATATGGCTTGAAAGTGAAGGTAAGCGGGCTAAAGGCCAAGTAGGTTTTAGAAGGCATCACTCAAAAACGGACCACCTCGTTACGCTTAGGATCATTTTGGAGGAATGCCGCAATGATAAATCCAATCTCTTTTGTTGCTTTGTGGACATTAGAAAGGCTTTCGATACGGTTCCTAGAAACAACCTATGGAATAGATTAGAAGAGCTGAAGGTTCCTTTTGAGTTGAGAGTTGCCGCTATAAGGCTATACGAGAATGTAATTATCAATCTAAAGAGAAATGAGGGGTGGTCGATATTAAGTGTAATATCGGAGTTAAACAAGGTTTCCCCCTCTCCCCTACCCTACTTGGCATTTACATCGACAAGCTAGAAGGTTGTTTAGAGGAAGCAGGTTGTGCTGGCACGATCTTAGTTAGGATAGTCATCATCCTTCTTCTCTATGCTGACAATATCATTCTTCTCATAAGGTTCCCATCTGATCTTGATAAGCAACTTACACTTGTTAAGGATTTCTTCTCTGCCATGTAATGATTGTTAACACTGACAAAACAAAAGTTATGATTATCAAATCTAAGAAGGACAGTTACGCTAATTTTATGTATGACAATAGTAACATGGAGGAAATGTCTTCTTACAAGTACCTAGGAATTGATATTCATCACAAGCTCAACTGGAACTATAGCATTGAGAAAAGTATTAATGGGTGGTGGAAATCTTATTTGGGTCTTGAAAATAATTGTAAAATAGAAAACCTCATAATGTGGGATAGAAAGAAGTTCCTCTTTGAAACTTTAGTCACTCCTGTTATCTTATATGGATGTGAGGTTTGGGGTTGCAACATCTCTAGAGAATCATGGAGAAATATTGAGAAAATCCAGAAGCATTTTATAACGTATAACCTCAAAATTAAAAGCAATACACCCTATCCTATTCTCCTTATAGAAGTGGCTCTTTCCCCTACCGAGAGACTAGCTATGACTTAGCTTCTATTGTACAAGCACAAAATCAATAATATAGGAGACCATAGACTTCCTAAGCTAGCTTTAAATTCCAGCCAAAACCACCTAAGGCTCAAATGAGGTTGGTATAAAGACATGAGAGCCTGGTTAAACCATTGGGAGATCAACGAGAATGTTGCATTGCAAAACATTAATAACATTACAAACATTGTTACTTCTAAGTTCAAAGAAAAAATGTGGTGTGAGAAAGATTTAGTAGCTAAAAGAAAACTAAGATATTATAATGAGGTCATCAACCCCACCCTAGAAGATCAAAAGTATCTCTTTGTTTTAACTAGCTCAAAGAAGAAAATTAATATAGCCAAGATTAGAACGAACCCTTATGAGCTCCATAGTGAAACGGGTCATTGGGCAGTTTCTAAAACACCATGGATGGAAAGGATCTTCCATCTCTATGAGAATATGAACATCGAGGTGAAAATCACTTCCTCTTAGAGTGCCCCATGTACAACTACATTAGATCTCGGTTTCATAATCTTTGTTCCAATACTGACCTTCCTATCCTTTTACGATGTCAAAATTATAGTGAGCTCAGGAGGCTTCTCTCCAAGCTTTTTGAGCATAGGAACAAAATCTTAAATCAAACTAAATAATTCGTTTCTTTAGGTCCGATAGACCAAAGTTTGGTCTCAGTGGACGTTAACCATCATCATCATCATGTTATTCTAGAGAAATTATATAATTTCTTCTCCTTTTTCCTCACCAGTCAAATATGGCCCTTTTTATAGCAATTTTCCTTATAGCCATTAGAAGTTATTATCTCCCTATTTAACTTGTTGTTATGATCTGATTCTTTGTCTTGTCCTGATGATGAACCACACAGGTTAGTTTGAAACGCGGGTACCTAAATATTCCAATGTGATTTCTTCCTAAAATGTTTCAAATATTCAAAAATTATATTATTATAAAACATTTTACATATATCATTTGTAGTTTTATGATTTTTTTTACTTTATAATTACTAGAAATTGTTATACCTTTAAAAAAATATGTTTTTCTTCATGACTGTGCATTCATTCATCCAATTTTTTTTGTCACAATTTTTATTTTTAACGATATATGCCTTTGTAGACTTAGCAGTGAAATAGTTGCACGGAGATGGGTCCCTTTCCCCATAACAAGGGGGTCTCATACACAAAATTTTTCACACCCCTACACCTGTGGTAGTCTTTCAACCACTTATAATGAGCTGTGGCACCACAAAACACTTTCTTTTCACCAATACTTATGTTCATGGACTACGCCTTAACATTCGATACTTAGTTTATTTTTCTTCACCAAGTATTATTATTATTCCTTTATACTAATGAACACCCATACACATTCATTATCCACAGCAATTATACATGAAGAACACAGCACAGTATAAAGGGGAGGGGAAACTCCCTGAACAATGAGTCTACCCAATTTCAATATATTATACAAATTTACAAATTTACAAGTATACTTGAGAAACCCCAAGTTTCATACTTAGCCAAATTTACAACCGGCAACACCTCCGTGTAGTTAACCGAGTTCACCGTTCAAACGCACAAGTTGTCTTGCTCGAGTTGGGCAGGCGCGCCCTCACATGGACCGCCAACCAAAACTCCACAATCGAACTTCGTGTCTTCGTTCACCCGGCGGGCGGGCGGGCGCCTTCGTGCACTCCACTGGCACTACAATCGTCGAGCGAGCACCTCACCGCGCTCTCCACCTAAGTCACCAACCAGCAGGTGGGCGCTCTCACGCACCGTGCCACCCAAGCCTTCAATCGAAATGTCAACTGCACCGGCGGGCATCCTCACCCAAGACTTCACCCGCATTGACCCTTGCACGACGGGCGGGCGCCTTCCTGCGACCCACCACGACCGTGTGTCTCTCCGGACGGTGGTTGGGTGCCTTCGTGTGACCCACGACCCACGCCTTCACCCTTCACCAAATCTGCGTGCCTACTATGTAGAGCTGCCCGTAGAGCGGGCGCATAGAACTGCGCCTTGCTGCAGCCTCCTAACACTTCGCACTTCCTTCTTCGATGTAGAGCGATGTCCATTCGAATGTGATGCCTTTCGCTCCAACACATCCAGCAATATATACGAGTGGTTGGGCGAGTCGAGTTGCCCAGCCAACTCGTCCACCGCATGCACGACGCCCTCACTTCATTGCCAATTCGCCTTCCATTGTTGGTCGGCCAACAATCCTTCGCCCGAATTGCCAATCTCATGAGGTCGGCCCGTGGGTGTCACCAACTCGTCCCCATGCTATAAGTTAACCATCGCTAAGCCTCCCACATGCATTTTTCATGTGTTCCTTCGCACGCCTTGGCCTCAGCTCATCGCACTTCACACAATGGTAGTAATCTGGACTGCAAGTCCTTACAAATTTGGTGTCGGACTTGGTCGTGACGTTAAAATTGGATAATAATAATACTAATAATATATGTGAACAAAATAATAATTAACTTAACTTAATTAAATTTAAAAATATTTTTAAATTTTCATATAGATAATAATTATTTATCATATTGTTAAAATACTTCTAACTAATTTAATTCTTAATAAATTATTAAACTATTTTAGGTTTAGCCTAACTTATAGGTGATATAACCTTTCTATGGACAAATTTTCTCGTATTTTTTTGGCTAATTTTAACTAAAATGCGGTATTTTTGAAAAACTTGAATTTGGTAATTTTTCGTTAATTTTAACTAAAATTGGGAGATATTTTTAAGCACTTGAATTTAAGTTGTTTAATATATATCATTTGAATGCCTCAGGGTTTTTCAGACTGTTGAATCCATGTATGTATTAAAAAATGAATTAAAAAAATATATTTAATGTTAATTTAAATGATCATTATCCATTGTAATATTTAATTTAAAATAGAGAAAAGTATGCTTATATTAAATATTTAGATGTAATTTAGTGTAATTAACTTTGAAAATATTATTGATTTTTATATAAATAATAATTATATATTATATCTATAATTAAGTTAAAATATAATAAATTATCTTGTAGATTATGTTCATATGGTTATTTAGATGAATAATGTAGTTGATATAATTATAAATGCAGTCTTTAAGTGATATTTTTTTGAGGTTTTCGCAAATATCTAGCAAAAAAAAATTGTGGTAAAATCTTGATTTGTATTGTTTAAACGAGATTTTTTATTGTATATATATATATTCAACACCCTCAAAAAACTGTCAGAGATTTCTATTGTGAAAATTTCATTAGTCAAACTTGTGATTTCAATGAATCCCTACATAATTTTAAATAAATTAGATGAGAATAAAAACTTTTCAAAAAGTCCACTTAAAAACTACTCTAATGTAAATAAATACTTTAACTAAATTATAAAATATTATAAAATTTTCATATAAAAATCATTATTTATTATAATATTAATAATTAATTTGTGTTTTAATAAATTATTAAATTGTTTTATAAGTAATGTATTTTATTAATTAATTTGGAAAGAAAGTTGTGAGTAGTTAAGTTAACCATAAATAAGGACACCCATTAAATAAGGTGTAAGTGATGGATTTGAGTTGTCGGACGTAGATAGTTAGTGTAACTCATTAATTAAAGTTGTCAGAAAGAGGTAGTTACAATTTTATAATAAATTTTATTAGATAAATAATAACCTTATAATAGTTTTTTCCAAATGCAATTTCAAATAAGATTAACATAAGATTAACGGTTGAAATATAGTGAAGTAAACTCATTGTAAACAGTACATGAAAACAATCGTGTTATCATGATCAACATAGTTGAAAACTGAAAACCAATATAGTGAAGTGAACAAATATTATTGGTCTTGATCAACATAGCTGAAAATTCAAAACCAATATAATCAAGTGAATACATTGTAAATCTCTAAATACTTGAAATCATTATTGATCTCGATCAATCAACATAGTTAAAAACTCAAAACCAATATACTCAAGTGAACACATTGTAAATCTCTAAATAAGTGAAATCATTATTGATCTCGATCAATATAGTTAAAAACTCAAAACCAATATATTCAAGTGAACGCATTGTAAATCTCTAAATACGTGAAATCATTATTGATCTCAATCAATATAGTTAAAAACTCAAAACCAATATATTCAAGTGAACTACCTGAAATCATTATTGATCTCAATCAATATAGTTAAAACTAAAAACCAATATATTCAAGTGAACGCATTGTAAATCTCTAAATACGAGAAATAATTATTGATCTTGATCAATATAGTTAAAAACTCAAAACCAATGTATTCAATCTCTAAATAAGTGAAATGAATATTGATCTAGATCAATATAGTTAAAAACTCAAAACCAATATATTCAAGTCAACGTATTGTAAATATCTAAATACATTAAAAATCAATATAGTTAAAAACTCAAAACCAATATATTCAAGTGAATCCATTGTAAATCTCTAACTTCGTGAAATGATTATTGATCTCACCAATATAGTTAAAAACTCAAAACCAATATATTCAAGTGTGAACTCATTGTAAATCTCTAAATACATAAAAACATTATTGATTTCTCAATCAACCTAACTGAAAACTCAAAACCAATATATTCAGATAAACACCAATAAATCTCTAAGTAAGTGAAAACAATCTCTAAATAAGTGAAAA
Source organism: Pinus tabuliformis (assembly GCA_031772625.1). Lineage (NCBI taxonomy): Eukaryota > Viridiplantae > Streptophyta > Pinopsida > Pinales > Pinaceae > Pinus > Pinus tabuliformis. The sequence goes on along the minus strand of CM062810.1, from coordinate 167,758,528 downwards.
CATATTAATCTCCAAGTATCCTTAATGTTGAAATGATAATTTCAACTGCAGCACTATTTTTCCCTTGCGACGCGATCTCATCGCAGATCGCAAATCGCATTTCATGACCATTGCCTCCGTGTGTTCTCTTGAATTTTTCCCGACGCGACGATGTGATAATTATCGCATATCGCAAATCTCGTTCACGACCTGGTGCCCTGCTACATTCTTTATTTTTCTGTCGATTGCGATTATGCGATGCGATCGCAAATCGCAACTCTCATATGAGTTTTGTTTTCATTTCTGTCTCCCGCCGATGCGATGTTGCGATGCAACCCGTCAGCTATCGCATATCGCACCTTCGCCAAGATAATCTTCGCCGTCCATTTTTAATCCAACGACCATTATTTATTCCCGCCTGAACACGCCTCCATCATATTGTATTTATGTTTTTAACCTATCTTTTGTGTTCCGAAGAAGAAAGAAGGATTTGCGCCATAACTGCTCACCAACAACATTAAAGAAGAGGAATGGCCAAGACCAAGAAGGACGCGCCTCGAGAAGCTAAAAGCATTAACAGGTTATGGGTTTCATTTGCTTTTTACTGAGTCTACCCCAGCAGAGCACCAGAAAGGGCCGATTTGTGTAAGAGGCCCATCTTAGATTGTAAATGTGGTTGGTGGTTCATCAAGACACCTCCACGCATAACCTAGTAGAGATTTTTTTTGTAATAGATGATATATATACCAGAACAGCAATGTAACAAAAAAAAAAAGGGGAGAGAGAGTGAGAGTGAGTGAGTAAGGAATGTGAAAAAGCACAGCAATGCATCTGTAAACGCACTGCAGCGTGTGAATGAAAAAGGAAGCTGCAGCAGCGAAATAGCATATAGAGTAGACACAGCAGTGTGTGATTTTCTTTTAAATCCATCTGTGAGAGAGGAAGAACCATATTTTGTAACAACAGTCTTTTAATGAATACAAGTTTTATGTGTGTGTAAAACTCTGTGTTCTGGAAACATTTTTTTTGTTCTGCTGCTGTGTTAAGATCCTGTGTGGTAAAAACAGAGTATTACTCTCTGTTCAGTTTGTTTGAAATCATTAGAAATTTCCAACATGGTATCAGAGCTAGTCCAGGCTCTTTGAAGGCGTCAAAGAAGCTGAAGGAAGGTTCCTTTTGCTGCAGCAACTTCTCCAGCAAAGCGAAGACTCAGCAAAAGAATCCAAGTTTAAAGTGCAAGAATGGATGGCACAAGCACCAGCAATAGCATGAGTATGCAACTCCCACTATTTGATGGAAAAAATTATGACTATTGGGCAATAACAATGAAAGCCTTGTTTTCTTCCAAAGACTTATGGGAAATAGTTGAAGATGGTTTTAATGAACCAGCAGATGAAAATGAGTTTAATAATCTAACTCAGGCAGAGAAAGATCTGTTGAAGAGATACAAGAAGAAGGACTCAAAAGCCCTCTTCTTCTTGTATCAAGAAGTGCATGGAAGCGTGTTTCCAAGGCTAGCAGCAGCCAAGACATCCAAAGAAGCATGGAAAACTCTCAAGACAGCCTATCAAGGCATGGAGAAAGTGAAGACAGCAAAACTACAGTTGTTGAGGAGAGATTTTGAGAACTTGTGCATGAAGGAATCAGACAATATTGACTCATTCTTCACACATGTGATTGGTTTGGTCACACAAATAAGGACTCATGGAGAAGTTCTTGAAGAAAGGAGGATTGTGGAGAAACTATTGAGGAGCCTAGCCTCAAAGTTCCATGTGATAGTCACCACCATAGAAGAGACAAAGGATCTCTCAAACTTTTCAGTTGATGAACTTCATGCATCACTGATGAAACATGAGCAGAGGTTGAGTAGAAATGAAAACTCATCTCTAGAGCAAGCCTTTAAGACCTAGATGTCCTTTGGAAGAGGAAGAGGTCAAGGCATAGGAAACAAGAGAGGAAGAGGTAGAAGCCAAAACAGAGGTGGAGGAAACAGTCCAGCAAACGCTCAAGGAAGAGGCAGCAATCCAAATCAGAACCAAGGCCAGGACATCATCATGCTCAAGGACAAAGGTATGAAAAATCCAATGTCCAATGTTATTATTGTAAAAAATATGGGCACTATGCCAGTGAATGTAAGAAGAAACACCATGATATGAACAATAGATCTAGTGCAAATATCACTAGAGAAAATATCAGCCAAGATAATGTATTGTTATCTTGTAACATGGCTGAAACAAACAGTGAAGATATATGGTTTCTAGATTCTGGTTGTAGTAACCATATGACAGGAAACATAGCCCTGTTTTCTGCTCTAGATCAGAGTGTGACGTCACAAGTCACACTTGGAACTGATAGTAAAATTTCTATTATGGGAAAAGGAGAAGTAAAAATATTTACAAAGAAAGGTGAAAAGAAAACCATAGCAGATGTCTATTATGTTCCTGGAATGAGATGTAACCTCTTAAGTATTAGACAGCTTGTTCAAAAGGGTTAAAATGTTTTCTTTGTGAATGATGTATGCACCATCATGGATAGAGGACCCAGCAAAAGATGTATTGTTGAAGTGAAGATGACGAGGGACAGAATGTTCCCTCTCAGAATAAGGGCAGATTTGAAAACAAAGAAGTAATTGCAGCAGTGACACAAGAGGCTTTCCAAAGCCAACCAAAGGATGAAAATTGGTTGTGGCACTTGAGATTTGGAAATCTCAACTTTGGAGGTCTTTATTTATTGAGCAGAAAAGGAATGGTAAGAGGATTACCATTGATAGAGAAATCGGATAGCCTTTGTGAAGGTTGTATATTGGGAAAACAAAACAGAGAAAGTTTTCCATCAGGGAAAAGCATAAGGGCAAAGGCACCCTTAGAAATTGTTCACTCAGATTTATGTGGACCGATGCAAACTCCATCACTTGCAGGTAGCCTTTATATACTAACATTCATTGATGATTTCACAAGAAAGACTTGGGCTTATTTTCTGAAGAACAAAAGTCAAGTGTTTGAAAAATTTTGAAATTTCAAAGCACTTGTAGAAAACCAAAGCAAGCTGCATATCAAAGTTCTAAGAACTGATAGAGGAGGTGAGTATATCTCCAAGGAATTCCTACGGTTTTGTAGAGAAAATGGAATACACAAACAGTTTACCAAAAGGCACCCCCGCAGTAAAATGGAGTTGCTGAAAGGAAGAATAGGACAATCATGGATACAACAAGGAGTATGTTAAAGGCAAAGCATTTGCCAAATGATTATTGGGCTGAAGCTATACATTGTACAGTGTATATTTTGAATAGGCGTCCTACAAAAGCTGTGATGAACAAAGTTTCGGAAGAAGCATGGAGTGGGAGAAAGCAAGGAGTCACCCACATGAAAGTTTTTTGATGTGTGGCTTATGCACACATTCCAGATCAACTAAGGAAGAAGTTGGACAGCAAAGGGGAGAAATGTATTTTCATTGGATTCAGTGAGGAATCCAAAGCTTACAAGTTGTATATCCCATCTACCAAGAAGTTTTTTGTGAGTAGAGATGTTCAATTCATTGAGGAGGAAGCTTGGGATGAAAGCATAGAGAAAACAGTAAATGTTAAAAATTGTTTGTCTCATGATGAAGATGATGAGGAGATGGCTGAAATACATCCCCAAACAGCAGCACCAACACAAGGACAGCAAGAGACACCCTTGAGGAGAAATGAAAGTGCTTCTCCAAACACATCACAAGGAGGAAATTCAAGTGCATCTTCAAGCACTTGCACACCAAGTGAAAGAGGTAAGAAATTCAGAAATTTAAGTGATATTTATGATGAAGGAATGAATTCCTTGTTTGCTTTATATTGTCATGTTGATGACCCTGTTCATTTCGAAGATGCAATCAATGATAAGAAATGGATAGAAGTTATAGATGAAGAGATCAATGCCATAGAAAGAAACAAGACATGGGATTTGGTTGAACTACCAAAAGGAAAAGAAATCATTGGAGTTAAGTGGGTCTACAAGTCCAAGAGCAATGCTGAAGGTAAAATAGAAAGACACAAGGCAAGGTTAGTTTTCAAAGGATACAAGCAGCAGTATGGGAGAGATTATGAGGAAACTTTCGCATCGGTTGCAAGGATGGAAACCGTGAGAGCAGTGTTGTCCATAGCAGCACAAAACAAGTGGAAAGTTTACCAAATGGACGTGAAGTCAGCATTCCTAAATGGAGTGTTAATGGAAAAGTTTACATTGAACAACCTCCAGGCTATGAGAAGAAAGGCCAAGAGGACAAAGTGTGCAGATTGAATAAAGGTCTTTATGGGCTGAAGCAAGCGCCAAGAGCATGGTACAGTAGGATAGATTCCTATCTACTGGAAAATGAATTTGCAAAGTGTGAGGGAGAACCCACCCTCTACATCAAAGAAAATGATGGTAAAATTTTAATTGTTATGTTGTATGTTGATGATGTAATTTTTACAGGTAATGATGACTACCTCATTGAAAATTTCAAAACAGTCATGAAAGAAGAATTTGAAATGACTGACATGGGTTTGCTGAGATACTTCTTAGGAATAGAAGTAGATCAAAATGAAAACGGAATTTTTATTTCGCAAGAAAAATATGTTAATGAAGTATTGGAAAGATTTAATATGCAGGACAGCAAGGCAGCAATTACTCACACAGTGATGGGATTAAAACTCAGCAAAGAGGACAACAGCAAGGATTTTGATCCTAGCTTGTATAAGAGCATAGTTGGCAGCCTAATGTATTTGACTGCAACTAGGCCGGATATAATGCATGTTGTTAGTTTGATTTCAATATTCATGGAGAGGCCAAAAAAAGCACATTAGCAGGAGAAAAAAGGATTTTGAGGTATGTTAAAGGTACAAAAAGATTTGGCATCTTATATACTTTTTCAGAATGTTCAGATTTAATAGGATACACCGATAGCGATTGGGCTGGAAGTGTAGATGATCGGAAAAACACATCCGATTATGTCTTTCACATGGGTTCAGGAGCAATTTCATGGGCTTCTAAGAAACAGCCCATTCTGGCATTGTCTACAGTAGAGGCAGAATACGTGGCAGCTACAGCAGCAGCATGTCAAGCGGTTTGGATGAGGAGACTGTTAAGAAATCTATGCCAAGAGCAGGCAACAACAACGTTGATTTTTTGCGACAATAGTTCAGCTATAGCATTATCCAAGAATTCTGTGTTTCACAAGCAAACGAAACACATTGATAAAAAGTTCCATTACATCAGAGAATTGGTGAACAACGGAGAAATTGTTTTTACAACATTGCAACACTCAGGAACAGGTTGGAGACATTCTGACCAAGCCTTTGGGATAGAAAAGTTTTGAGTATTTGAGGAAATGTCTGGGTATGACTGATAACCCAGCAGTTGAAATTAAAGGAGAGTGTTGAAATGATAATTTCAACTGCAGCACTATTTTTCCCTTGCGACGCGATCTCATCGGAGATCGAAAATCGCATTTCATGACCATTGTCTCTGTGTGTTCTCTTGAATTTTTCCCGACGCGACGATGCGATAATTATCGCATATCGCAAATCCCGTTCACGACCTGGTGCCCCGCTACGTTCTTTGTTTTTATGTCGATTGCGATTCTGCGATGCGATCGCAAATCGCAACTCTCATATGAGTTTTGTTTTCATTTCTGTCTCCCGCTGATGCGATGATGCGATGCAACCGTCAGCTATCGCATATCGCACCTTCGCCAAGATAATCTCCGCCGTCCATTTTTAATCCAACGACCATTATTTATTCCGCCTTGAACACACCTCCGTCATACTGTATTTATGTTTTAACCTATCTTTTGTGTTCCCGAAGAAGAAAGAAGGCTTTTCGCCATAACTGCTCACCAACAACATTAAAGAAGAAGAATGGCCAAGACCAAAAAGGATGCGCCTCAAGCAGCTAAAAGCATTAACAGGTTATGGGTTTCATTTACTGTCTACTGCGTCTACCCCAGCAGAGCACCAGAAAGGGTCGATTTGTGTAAGAGGCCCATCTTAGATTGTAAATGTGGTTGGTGGTTCTTCAAGACACCTCCACGCATAACCTAGCAGAGATTTTTTTTGTAATAGATGATATATATATACCCAGAACAACAGTGTAACAAAAGAAAAAAGGGGAGAGAGAGTGAGAGTGAGTGAGTAAGGAATGTGAAAAAGTACAGCAGTGCATCTGTAACACGCAGCAGCGTGTGAATGAAAAAGGAAGCCGCAGCAGTGAAATAGCATATAGAGTAGACACAGCAGTGTGTGAATTTTTTTTAAATCCCTTTGTGAGAGAGGAAGAACCATATTTTGTAACAACAGTCTTTTAGTGAATACAAGTTTTTATGTGTGTAAAACTCTGTGTTCTGGAAACGTTTTTTTTATTCCGCTGTGTTAAGATCCTGTGTGGTAAAAACAGAGTATTACTCTCTGTTCAGTTTGTTTGAAATCATCAGAAATTTCCAACAGTTAAAAACTATTTTTTAGTAAACCACAAGTATTCAAGAATTCCCTAACAAATTTTCAACTGTAATTGGTTGCAGCTCAAACACTAATTCAAGAACTCCAGGCTAGCATACATTAATATGCCTGCTAATTCCTTTCCTATAGAACAGACTAACTGATTAATTATTATATATATATATATTATAACAGGTTACTTCGGTAGAGAACGGCAACTATGGAGATAGAGGTGTGCACAACCTGTATCGTCCTGTGGTCAACTCCAGTTTGTGGTTTGGGTCACTGTGTTCGCTGTCAGCACTGCAGCAACAATGCGAACGTCTCGCTATCCTTAGTGAAATAAATGCAGATGGCACTGGTAAGCTTTGTAATTTGTATGATCTGCATGCATCTTGTTCTATTTTCATCTGAAAATATTTATCTTCTTCTTTTGGATCAGCTTTCTCAGATCCCAGAGGCCACCAAAGTTTCTGAAACTTGCTCAGCGAATGACGAGTGACTTCTGTACTAGTCTGAGCCCATTGATTATCTCGCAATGGTGATGAGGATATTCAAGTGTCCACACCAAAGAACGTGGAGAACCCTGAGTTGCGGATCAGTGCTGCCACTTCACTCTGGCTGCCGGTTATCCTCAGAAATCCTTCGATTTCCTACGAGATCTGAATCATCGAAGCCAGGTTAAACCACTTTTCCTGCGAGATTCAGTGATTAAATGGAGAGTAGTATTGCAGCTGCACAACAGTAACATTTTTGTAACAAGTAGATGAGGAATGAGAATGATCCAAAAGATTGAAATATGCAAGCTGCACTGGTAGTCGAGTGAAATATGCGATCTGGATTGTTGATCTGACATGTGCCGATATGTCGGGTGTGTGGTGAAGTTTAGGAGGTTGTGTAGATCGTCGAGGTAAAAATATTCTCCTCCTTTTTGCAGCGGAGGTCGAGCCGGCGGTGCAGCGGAGGTCGACCGATGACAGCTTGCCCAATGTTGGAGTTGTGGCATTCATTTGGAGCTGGAGGGTCTATAAGAATCGGTTTGGAAGAAATTCAAGAGGCTCACTCCATACATTGGGATCCTGCCCCATCACGCACAAATTATTGATCGTTTGGTGTGTTTCAGTACGAAGAAGCTTGTGATTCAATTCTTTGACCTTGACACTATTTGTTGGATTCCAGGATATTCCGAGAATCTATAATGGATATAAATTCAACATTATTGATAAGATGTATTATGCAAATTCCCTAGCAATTCTTTTCAATATTGGTCTCCCTCTCCCTCTCCATATCTTACCTTTCTCTACCTCTCACACTCATCTCCCTCTCTCTCTCTTCATTCATCCCCTCCCCTATCCTTAAGTTTATCTCCATTTCTCCTTGTCACTCCCCCTATCTCTCCACCCCTATCACTCTATGTCTTTGTTCTTCCCTCCCATATCATTCTAAAGTTAATATATATCATGATATATTAATATATATTATAATATAATAAATTTAATATTGTATTAATCCACAGTTATTAAATTTAATAATATTAATATTATAATATATTAATATGAATATTAGATTTAATAATAATAATAATAATAATCTTTTAATATTAATATTAGGGTTAATAATGTTTCTTTTTTGCATGGTATTAATAAAAATTTGGCCCATGGTATTTGACCCATAGGGTTCACCTAAATAAAATATTTTTTTTAGTGTTAGCAAGTATAAAGAGGTTTATGGAGTAAATATAAAAAGAGTTTTTATTTATTTACCATACCTCTGATTTATTTATATTTTTATTTATTTATCATGTCTATTTTATTTAACATGGTATTTGGCCCATAGGCTTGGTATATTATTTCTAATCTTATTTGATATATTTTTATTTATTTATCATATTCTTTTATACCTTTTTATATTTATTTATTTACCTATTTGCCTATAAATATGGTATTTGGCCCATGGTAGGTATATTATTTTTAATCTTATTTGATATCTTTTTATTTATTTATCATATCTCTTTATACCTTTTTTATATTTATTTATTTACCATGCCTCTTTTATAAATATGGTATTGGGCTCATGGTATTATTAATTATTTGTCCCATGGTATTTGGCCCATGGTATTATTAATTATTTCCCATGGTATTTGGCCTATAAGCTTCACCTAAATAAACATATTTTTTTTTAGTTTTCTTTAAATATAAAGAGGTTTGTGGAATAAATATAAAAGGAGGTTTTATTTATTTGCCATGCCTCTAGTTTATTTAAATAGTTTTATTTATTTACCATACCTCTGGAGTAAATATATATAAAAAAAAAAAAAAGGTTTTATTTAATTACCATACCTCTAGTTTATTTATATTTTTATTTATTTACCATATATATTTTTTGAGTGTTCATAAAACTCTTCATATTTCAATTTATATTGTGTTTATACTTATTAATAATTAGATTGATTTTTAAATAGGGCGACATTATATTAGAAATGATAAAATGTTAAATGTTAAGGATTACGTTTACATGTTTAAGTTTTAATGTTAAATCATTATTTATTATAATATTAATAATTAATTTGTGTTTTAATAAATTATTAAATTGTTTTATAAGTAATGTATTTTATTAATTAATTTGGGAAAGAAAATTGTGAGTAGTTAGGTTAACAATAAATAAGGACACCCATTAAATAATGTATAAGTGATGGATTTGAGTTGTCGGAAATAGGTGTGGTTAGTGTAACTCATCAATTTAAGTTATAGGAAAGAGGTAGTTACAATTTTATAATAAATTTTATTAGATAAATAATAATCTTATTATAGCTTCTTCTTTTTTTAATGCAATTTCAAATAAGTTTAACTTTCCTTAAAAATCAAGTGAGATATATGCGAGAGACAAATGTGTTATCTAGGACAACATAGTTGAAAACTCAAAACCAATATAGTGGAGTGAAGGCATCTTAAAAAGTACATGAAAACAATCGTGTTATCATGATCAACATAGTTGAAAACTGAAAATCAATATAGTGAAGTGAAAGCATTGTAAAAAATACATGAAAACATTATTGGTCTTGATCAAAATGGCTGAAAATTCAAAACCAATATAATCAAGTGAATACGTTGTAAATCTCTAAATACCTGAAATCATTATATAGTTAAAAACTCAAAACTAATATATATTCAAGTGAACGCATTGTAAATCTCTAAATACATATTGAAGTTAACGCATTGTAAATCTCTAAATACGACAATCATTATTGATCTCAATCAATATAGTTAAAAGCTCAAAACCAATATATTAAAGCAAAGGTATTGTAAATCTCTAAATATGAAATCATTAATTGATCTCGATCAATATAATTAAAAACTCAAAAACCAATATATTCAAGTGAACGAGTTGTAAATCTCTATATATCTTAAATAATTATTGATCTCAAAACCAATATATTCAATCTCTAAATACGTGAAACAATTATTGATCTCGATCAATATAGTTAAAAACTCAAAACCAATATATCGCTAAAAAACTCAAAACCAATATATCGCTAAAAACTCAAAACCAATATATTCACGTGAACATATTTTAAATTTCTAATACATTAACCATCAATTTAGTTAAAAACTCAAAACCAATATATCGCAGTGAAATACCTGCTGAACTAAAACCATTGTAAATCTCTAAATACATAAAAACATTATTGATCTCAGTTGAAGTATTAATTTCAACTGTTGCGTACTTTTTCCAGCACTTTTCACCGAACAGTGGTATTTTCCGAGGGGCAGTGATAACACCGAGCAGCAGACATTTGAACAGCATTTTTGCCAAAGCAGTTTTTCCGGAACGTAAAGTTCAGCCGAAAAGGGCTTGCGATATGGTTCGACAACCGTCCGATTGAAATCAAGGTTGATGTCGACGACCAAATTTTGTTGTACAGGTCTGCACCACATTGCGTGAAGTGAAATGGAAATTTTGTTTGACCGCGAGTTTGTTAATGTTTTTTTTACTCACGGCATGGCACAAGAAAATGTATTTGTCATGATTTTGTAATTCATTGTATATGCAATGTAGTGTGAAAGCGCAGCAGCGCTAGAGCAATCCTTTTTGAGAGATTAAAATGAAATATGCAGCAGCGTGAATGAAACGAGAAGATTTTTTTTGCAGCAGTGAATGTAAAGAAATTGTTTTTACACGCAGCAATGTAGAATTTGAAGACAGAGTCAGAGTAAATTTTTTTTTTGTGAACTGAAGTGTTCCTGTGTAATCCCTCTGTTAGGAGGAAGATCTTCTTGTTGTAACAGCAAGTTTTATTAATGAATGCAAATTTGTTGTGCATATGTGAAACTCTGTTTTGAAAACAATTTTTGCTTCCCTGTGTTAAGATCCTGTGTTAAAACAAAGTATCATCCTCTATTCAGTTATTTTGTTTGGAATTATCAGAAATTACCAACATGGTATCAGAGCTTGTCCAGGCTCTTTGAAGGTGTCAAAGAAGTTGAAGGAAGGATTTCTTGTTGCAGCAGCTTCTCCAGCAAAGTGAAGACTCAGTCAAAAAAAATACAAGGTATTTCTCAAGATAGTTTTTTGTGTTACTGTTGAAGACAGTCAGTTATTTTAATACACAGTCAAGTATTTTGAAGCATAGTGAAGAGTGAAAGAATGGCTAAAGCCAGCACTAGCATGGGTATCTGTAATACTCAGCTCCCACAATTTAATGGGAAAAACTATAACTATTGGGCAATAACTATGAGAGCTTTGCTTGCTTCCCAAGACTTATGGGAATTTGTTGACGATGGCTTTGAAGAACCAGCAGATGAAAATGAGTTTAATAATTTAACTCAGGCAGGGAAAGATCTGTTGAAGAGCAATAGGAAGAAGGATTCTAAAGCCCTCTACTTCTTGTATCAAGTAGTGCATGAGAGTGTGTTTCCAAGGATAGCAGTAGCCAAGAGATCCAAAGAAGCATGGCAAACTCTCAAGATAGCCTATCAAGGCATAGAGAAAGTGACGTCAGCAAAACTACAGTTGCTGAGGAGAGATTTTGAGAATCTCTGCATGAAGGAGTCAGATAATATTGAATCATTTTTCACACATGTGATTGGTCTGGTCACACAGATAAGGTCTCATGGAGAAATTCTTGAAGAAAGGAGGATTGTGGAGAAACTATTTAGGAACCTACCCTCAAGGTTCGATGTGATTGTCACCACCATAGAAGAGATAAAGGATCTCACAAATTTTCAATTGATAAACTACATGCATCACTGATAACACATGAGCAGAGATTGAGTAGAAATGAAAACTCATCTCTAGAACATGTCTTTAAGACCCAGATGTGCTTTGGAAGAGGAAGAGGTCAAGGCAGAGGAAACAAGAAAGGAAGAGGCAGCAATCCAAATCAGAACCAAGGCCAAGGAAGCAGCCAACGAAGTGGACAACATCATGCCCAAGGACAAAGGTATGATAAATCTAATGTCCAATGTCACTATTGTAAAAAATATGGGCATTATGCAAATGCATGTAAGAAGAAGCAGCATGATATGAATAATAGAACTAGTGCAAATTTCACTAGAGAAATATCAGCCAAAATAATTTGTTTTTAGCTTGTAATATGGTTGAAGAAAAAAGTGAAGATGTATGGTTCCTAGACTCGGGTTGCAGCAATCATATGACAGGAAACATAGCCCTGTTTTCTATGTTAGATCTGAATGTGAAGTCACAAGTCACACTAGGGACTGATAATAAAGTTTATGTTATGGGAAAATGAGAAGTAAAAGTCTTAACAAAGAGAGGTGAAAAGAAAACCATAGCAGATGTCTATTATGTTCTTGGAATGAAATTTAACCGCTTAAGTATTGGACAACTTGTTCAAAAGGGTTACAATGTTTTCTTTGTGAATGATGTATGCACCATCATGGATAAAAAACCCAGCAAACAATGTATTGCTGAAGTAAAGATGACAAGGAACAGGATGTTCCTTCTCAGAATGAAGGCAGATTTGAAAAATAAAGAAGAAATAGCAGCAATGACTCAAGAGGCTTTCCAAAGCGAACCAAAGGATGAAAACTGGTTGTGGGACTTGATATTTGGACATCTCAACTTTGGAGGTCTTAAATTGTTGAATAGAAAAGGAATGGTAAGAGGATTACCATTGATAGAGAAACCAGACAGCTTTTGTGAAGGTTGTATCTTGGGGAAACAACACAGAGAAAGTTTTCCATCTGGGAAAAGCATAAGGGCAAGAGCACCCTTAGAGATTTTTCACTCAGATTTATGTGGACCGATGCAAACTCCATCACTTGCAGGCAGCCACTACATACTAACATTTATTGATTATTTTACTAGAAAAACTTGGGTTTATTTCCTAAAGAACAAAAGTGAAGTGTTTGAAAGATTTTGCAATTTCAAAGCACTTGTAGAAAACCAAAGCGGGCTGCATATCAAAGTTCTAAGAACTGACAGAGGAGGTGAGCATATCTCCAAGGAATTTCTACGTTTTTGTAGAGAAAATGGAATTTATAAGCAATTTACCACTAGGTACACTCCGCAGCAAAATGGAGTTGTCGAAAGGAAAAATAGGACAATCATGGATATGGCGAGGAGTATGTTAAAGGCAAAGCATTTTCCAAATGATTATTGGACTGAAGTTGTACATTGTGCAGCATACATTTTGAATAGATGCCCTACAAAAGTAGTCATGAACAGAGTGCAGAAGCATGAGAGCCAAGCAAAGAAGCATGGAGTGGGACAAAGCAAGGAGTCACCCACATGATAATTATCATATCACAGAAGCTAAGGAAGAAGTTGGACAGAAAAGGAGAAATGTATTTTCATTGGATATAGTGAGGAATCCAAAGCTTACAGGTTGTATAACCCATCCACCAAGAAGCTCATTGTGAGTAGAGATGTTCGGTTCATTGAGGAGGAAGCTTGGCATGGAAGCATAGAGAAAACAGTGAATGTAAAAAACTCTTTGTCACATGATGAAGATGATGAGGAGATGGCTGAAATACATTCCCAAACAGTAACACCAACACAAGGACAGCAAGGGACACCCTTGAGGAGAAATGAAAGTGCTTCTACAAGCACCACAAGGAGGAAATTCAAGTGCTTCTTCAAGCACTTGCACACAAATGAAAGAGGTAAGAAGTTCAGAAATTTAAATGACATTTATGAACAAGAGGCAGCAAATGAAGATATGAACTATTTGTTTGCTTTATATTGTCATGTTGATGACCCTGTTCATTTCGAAGAAGCAATTAAGGATAAGAAATGGATAGAAGCCAAAACAGAGGTGGAAGAAACAATATAGAAAATGCTCAAGGAAGAGGCAGAATATGTGGCAGCTACAGCAGCAGCATGTCAAGCAATTTGGATGAGAAGGATGTTAAGGAGCTTAGCTATTACATTATCCAAGAATTTTGTGTTTCATAAGAGAACGAAACACATTGACACAAAGTTTCACTACATCAAGGAATTGGTGAACAATGGAGAAATTGTCTTAAAACACTGCAGAACTCAGGAGCAGGTTGCAGACATCCTGACCAAACCAATGGGACAGAAAAGTTTTGAGTTTTTGAGGAAATGTCTGGGTATGACTGATAACCCAGCAGTTGAAATTAAAGGAGAGTGTTGAAGTACTAATTTCAACTATTGCGTACTGTTTCAGTATTCACCGAGCAGTAGTATTTTCCAGAGGGGCAGCGATAACACCCAGCAGCAGACATGTGGACAGCAGTTTTTTCCGGAACGTAAAGTTCAGCAAAAAAGGGCTTGCGATATGGTTCGACAACTGTCCGATTGAAATCAAGGTTGATGTCCGTCCGATTGAAACCAAAGTTTGTTGTACAGGTTTTCACCACATTGTTTGAAGTGAAAGGAATTTTTGTTTGACCGCCAGTTTGCCAGTAAAGTATTTAATGAAATTTACTATAGTCGTAATTGTAGATAAAGTTTTTAATTTTAATGTTTCTTTTTTACTCACGGCAGTATGGCACAAGAAAATGTATTTGTCATGTTTTTGTATTTCATTGTATATGCAATGGAGTGTGAAAGTGCAACAGCGCGAGAGAAATCCTTTTTGAGAGATTAAAATAAAATATGCAGAAGCGTGAACGAATGAAACACGAACATTTTTTTTACAGCAGTGAATGTAAAGAAATTGTTTTTACACACAGCAGTGTAGAATTTGAAGACCGAGACAGAGTAAAAAAATTTGTGCAACTGAAGTGTAACCCTCCCCTCTGTTAAGAGAAGGATCTTCTTGTTGTAACAGCAAGTTTTATTAATGAATGCATATTTCGTTGTGCATATGTGAAATTATGTTTTGAAAACAATTTTTGCTTCCATGTGTTAAGATCCTCTGTTAAAACAGAATATTATCATCTGTTCAGTTATTTTGTTTGGAATTATCAGAAATTCCCAACAATCTCGATCAACGTAATTGAAAACTCAAAACTAATATATTCATATAGACACCAATAAATCTCTAAATACTAATATATTCAGATAAACACCTATAAATCTCTAAATACGTGAAGACATTATTGATCTCCAAGTATCCATAAAACTATTTTTTGGTAAACAACAAAAACCAAATTTAAAAAGATTTTGTTTAACCGCTGGGCTGCATGGAACGCGGCTCGCATTTATAAATCCCTGTGAGGCTTTCCACTCCAAGCTAAAAGTGCAGACGGTTCGTTGCGAAATTCCTACTTTAGTTTTCGATTGATTGGGTCGCGCAATCGTTCAGTTCTTTCAACGTGAGTTTAATATTGTGTTCTTTACTGTTTTTATTAAATAAAAGAAGTTTATGAACCTGAAGAAGGAGAGGTGCCAAGTTTATGAAAAGCTTTTCTTTCATTAGAATTTTACAGATTCTGGGCTTTGAAGTTTTAGCGTTTGGAATCTATTGGCAAATAATCTCACCCTTGTTCTCTATTTTCATTTAGTTTTCTTTGGCCTTTGCACGGGTTGCTCACCCATTTTTAAAACCCCTTTTGTTTTTTCCTCTTCTATCCTTTCTCTTTCTCTTTGTCTCTCTCACATAGTTTTCTTTTTCCTCTGTCCCTTTCTCTTTCTAACCTCTTACTCCCATAATTCTCTAATCACAGAGAGATTACTCCCATAATTCATAATATTACCTTTACTTTGCGACGGGTGTATAGTTTCATTTCAGACTCTAGTCAATCGATTATCAAAACCCTAAACCCTAAACTCTGGGAGCTCTGCGATGGATTAACAAAACCCTAAACTCTGGGAGCTCTGCTATGGGTGTATAGTTTCATTTCACTCTATTCAATCGATTAACAAAACCCTAAACTCTGCTCCCACTTGAAGGCTTGCATAAATAAATTTCAAAGACCAAGTTTACCTCCTTACCAAAGGGTCATCTCCTCTTTCCTAGATGTATTATGCTCCCAACTTTGCTTTGACATCTCCTCTTCAGCTTTCTCCTCCGGATGCAAATTCCTTTTCCTCCTCTGCCATAGGTTTCTTCGTGTTCTCGGCCCATCCATTTTCCCTTCTTTTCGTAAAACAAACGTGAGGAGTAGAAACCATAAAAAAAAATTTCTCGTGTTCGGCTCCATTTCTCTCTTTCCCTCTCCTAGGAAAGGAAATCTTTTTCCACTGGTCAAAAATCTCCCATTTAATACTCGAAAGCCACCTGATGGCAGGCCCCTTGAGTGACCTACCTCAAAAACTTTTTTTCAGTACCCCGGTCGATTATGATTCTACAGTAATGACTTTTGTTTTCATAGTTGTTGTTAGTATAATAACTTCAAATTTTCTGGTATGCCATTCAATGACATGTGTTATGCTCCTTTAGAGATTCCGATAATAGAGATGGACAACAACGACTCCAGTACTCCACGAGCGCTGGCTTTGACGCTGGTATGTTTAGAAATTTTAAATTGTAATTATTTAGTAAAAAGTTTTGAATTAATGTATTACTCCATGGGCATTTTTATGAGATTTAAGATGGGCATGTTGGATAGGCAAGTGGAGTAGTAGGTCATTCAAAAGGTGAGGTGAAGCGTAGGAGTAGAGAGATTGGGAAGACCAGAGTGGATGATGAGTATGATAGGCGAGCCAAGGCGAGCCGATTGGGGAATGATGAAGATGAATCTGAAAGAAATGGTGTGTGGCGTAAGAGGCACACACCACAGCAGATATAGGAAATGGAGACGTAAGTTATGATATTCGTGTTTTATAAGTAGGGTTTCTGACTCTTTTTCAAGATGATGTTCATTTGTCTTTGTTGTTTTCAGGGTTTTCAAGATGAAGTTCATTTGTTCGTTGTTTTCAGGTTTTTCGAGATGAAGTTCATTTGTGTTTGTTGTTTTCAGGTTTTTCGAGGAGTACCCCCATCCCAATGAAAAGCAACAACAACAACTCAGTGAAAAATTGCATCTTGCGCCCCACCAAATACAGTTTTGGTTCCAAAACCGTCGCGCACGGACGAAGGTATGCAATGCACACGGAAATTTAACGAAATGTTTAAATCTTTCGCGTTTTTCTTTTTTTCTGTTTCATTTCACTGATCTGGTGACTCTTTGGAATGGTCAGGCTCGTCACGATAATGCAACACTGAAGTGGGAGAATGAAAAAATAGAAATAGAGAACCGACGTATGAAAGAAGCGTTGAAGAACTGCACGGGCACCTCATGTTACAACTGTAGAGGAGCTGTGGAGCTGCGGCTGGAGAAGGCACGATTAGAAAACGAGGTGAGGTTTGTTTCCACTGCCGCGAATCGGAAAACTCTTGTGTAAATTAGTTGTTTCTAAAATGAAATTGGTCCCGCTAATCGGAAAATTCATAATTTGTGTAAACTTTAAAGCAGAAACACAAAACAATATTAATTGTGTTTCTTTCTGTGGGTTGTGCAGCTGGAGAGACTTACTAGAAAATTGTGCGGGATCGACAAATCCTCCGCATCAGGACTTGCCTTCGCAGCCATGAACGAGTTCATCAGAATGGCTACAATGGAACACACTCAGTGGATCTCAACTTCTCATGACCAATATTTCCGTCAATTCCCGAGAGTGCTTGGCCCAAAACCGGCTGGCTACAGAACCGAAGCAAACAGATATGCTGGCACCGTGCTCATGAAAACCATGAATCTGGTGGAGATACTTATGGACTCGGTATGTAATCCACATCCATTTGAATGATTTGTAATTACTGGTGCTGTAACTCTGGAATGTTGGTAACAGATGCATATGGAGCTCTATGTTCTCTCACCGCTCGGTCCAGTTAGAGAGTTCTATTTCTTAAGGTTCTGCCAGCAGCCTCGTGCACGCGTCTGGGCCATCGTAGATATTTCTGCGGACAGTTTAGTGGAGAACTCATTTCCGGCCGTGAATTGCCAGAGGCATCCATCGGGATTATTAATTCAAGAATTCCATAGCAATTTTTCAACTGTAATTGCTTGCAGCTCATACACTAATTCAAGAACTCCAGGCTAGCATACATTAATATGCCCGCTAATTCCTTTCCTACAGAACTGACTGACTGATTAATTTTATGTGTATATATATATATATATATATATATATATATATAACAGGTTACTTGGGTAGAGCACGGCGACTACGACGATAGAGGTGTGCACAGCCTCTATCGTCCTGTGGTCAACTCCAGTTTGGGGTTTGGGTCGCAGCGTTGGCTGTCAGCGCTGCAGCACCAATGCTAACGTCTCGCTATCCTTAGGGAAATAAATGCAGATGGCACTGGTAAGCTTTGTAATTTGTATGATCTGCATGCATCTTGTTCTATTTTCATCTGAAAATATTTCTCTTTTTCTTTTGGATCAGCTTTCTCAGATCCCAGAGGCCGCCAAAGTTTGCTGAAACTTGCTCAAAGTTTGCTGAAACTTGCTCAGCGAATGACGAGTGACTTCTGTACTAGTCTGAGTCCATCGATACTTAACAACTGGGCAACGTTACCTAGTGATGGTGATGAGGATATTCGAGTGTCCACGCCGAAGAAAGTGGAGAACCCTGAGTTACGGATCAGTGCTGCCACTTCACTCTGGCTGCCGTGTTGGAATATTAATTCCAACTGCAGCAGAGTTTGCGGACGTGGACCGGGACAGCGATGGCAGGACAGTGATCAGTGGGAATCCGCCATCAAATCAGCCAGCACGCAGCAACAAAACCGCTTCAGCAAAACCACTGACACATATCGGACCGCCTTTCTTACAATTGTGGTTTTCATACAAACGCCTCCGATACAATCACCTGTTGACGCGTGGTCCTCTGTACGTTCACAAAACCTGCCATATCGGAGCCTAACGTTCAGCAGCAAAAGGCCTCCCGAAATCTTCGTCCACCGTCCGATTGTCATCATCGATCTCCGTCGTCCATCAGAGAAACCTGCATTCGAGCCAGCATTAAAAACATTACGTGGAGTAAAATCAAACTTCTGTTTTGACCGCCGACTTGTCAGCGAATTAATGAATCAAACTTCTGTTTTGACCGCCGACTTGTCAGCGAATTAATGAAGTACCTTCACCATGCTGAAAATTAAATGGGTTCGTAAGTTGTTGGTAGAACTTTAGGTTTTTAATTAAACGGAAGTATGGGCACAAAAATTGTATTGTTTTTATGTTTTTTTTGTGCGTTGACCATTCTTATATATTAATTATAATGAAAAGAACGCACACTGTAGTGCATAAAAAAAAGGAACAGGGGCAGCGTATGTTTATAATTCGTATGGCGTGAGGATGATGAGTTTTTTTATATGCAAGTAATGCAGTGTAATGAGTGATGGTAAGGGCACAGCAGTGTGAGGAAATGAAATATGCACAGCAGTGCGTAGAAGAACATAGAACAGGGGCAGCGTGAGAAAGGAGGCATGCACAGCAATGCATAAGTGTAAAGGAATTTTTATTGTTGAAAGAAAAATGTGTGGGATGCAGCAGCAATTTTTTTTATTATTGCAATGTAAATGTGAAACTCACCGCAGTGAGAATGAAGAAATGTGTTTTTACACAGCAGTAAAAAGGGAAATCATGAAGAGCAAGAGAGGTGCAGCAGCACGAAAGTGAAGGAGTTTTTTTTGTAATGAAATGTAAGGAATTACATTTACAGCAGTAAATGTAAGTAAATATTTTTTTTATTAGAGCAGTATATGTAGAACTCTGTTTTTACAGCAGTAAATGAAAATTAGATTTTTACACACAGCAATGTAAAATCTCAGGAAGAAAACAGAGTAAATTTTTGTTGGTTGAAATGTATTTTTGGTGAATCCCTCTGTCAAAAGGAAGGTGCTTTTCAGCACAGTCACTTGGTGAATCCCTCTGTTAAGAGGATCACTCTTTTAATTGTTTGTGGAACTGCATCTGAAGCAGTGTTTGTGAATCCCTCTATGTGAGGAATATATTTTTGCAACAGCAGTTGGTGAATCCCTCTATGTGAGGAAGATGTTTGTGTAACAACAGTTTAGTAATCCCTCTGTTAAGAGGAAGACATTCTTTTTGTAACAGGCAGTCATATTGATGTATGTAAAGTTTTTATTGGGTGTGAAAAATTTCTGTTCTCAGAAAACAAGTTAGCTTCCCTGTGCAAAAGATCCTGCAGAAAAACAGAGCATTGTCTCTGTGTTCAGTTTGTTTGTTT
This sequence comes from Pinus tabuliformis, assembly GCA_031772625.1. Lineage (NCBI taxonomy): Eukaryota > Viridiplantae > Streptophyta > Pinopsida > Pinales > Pinaceae > Pinus > Pinus tabuliformis. The sequence goes on along the minus strand of CM062810.1, from coordinate 167,738,499 downwards.
TTGGGATTTTACCAGAAAAATCCCCAACATGCCGGTTACTCCTCAGAAATCCTTCGATTTCCTGCGAGATCTAAATCGTCGAAGCCAGGTTAAACCACTTTTCCTGCAAGATTTAGTGATTAAATGACTAACATATATTGCTCTGAAAAATATATGCCACTAACATTTCCAAGATCAAATAATATTGCAGTGGGATATGCTCTTTACCGTCCGACCAAAGAAAGAAATAACCCGCATTGTGAAGGGACAAGATCTTCGGAACAGTGTTACTCTCTTCGCATCAAATGTGAGTAGCATTGCAGTTGCACAACAGTAACATTTTTGTATATTCAATAATTCTCTCTCTATATGCACAAGTAGATGAGGAATGAGAATGATCTCAATTTGTCTTTTTTATTTCAATATTTGCAGGGTACCAATATGGATCCGGGTGCATTCCTTTTACAGGAGTGTTGTACAAATGCTTGGGGGTCTATTATTGTTTATGCTACTTTTGACCATGCTTCCATGCATACAGTTATTGTTCACACCTAATCTTCAACAGTTGGGTAACCCGGAACGTGAACAGTCATCAAGAAGATGAACTGATCCGTCCATTTTATGTATATAAACAATAGCTGTCTAATGAAATGATCAATCAATTTCTTCTGCCCATTCTGGAGTTACCCTGGCCTGACATGGTATCAGAGCACAGGTTCCAGGTTCTAAAATTGGTTGTAACTCCTGCCTCTGTCCTGAGCGCTGCTCAGTCCTGAGCGCTGCTCTGCCCTGAGCGCTGCATCCGTCCAGAGTGTTATTAATTCTCTGCGCATCATTGATTGTCTGCGCCTCATTGATTCTCTGCGCATCCGTTTTGCTGCCTCTCCACACCGTATACCTTACTGCCCATTTTGAATCGTTAAAACTTACAGCTGATTCCTGAAGGCAATTTCGAGTTCCTCGTGACCGAATCATATCATTCCCACGGCATTTGCCTCTTCCAGCCTTTCGAGCTCGCTCATATTAGGGGGAATTAGCGCCATATACACAAACGGATTGGCTTTCCCTCCACATCCGAAGCGCTTAACCATATGCTGCTTCACCAACATTCTGAGAGCCTTGCGTTCCTCATTAAAATACGTCTGCTTGATCCCATGATTCTTTGGTATCTCTACCACCTTGGGCTTAAATCCAATTTTTAGTTTTTAAGTCAGAAAGTGGAAGGGGTGGCTCTATATTAAGAAGAAGTTTGGTTATGAGGTCCGATGCGAGGAGAGAAGCCGTCGTAGTGACCAGGCGCACCGGTTGCGAAAGGAAATTAAAAACAAGTTACTTGAATGTGGGTTGCTGGAGGAAGATGAAGTGAAGGAAAAGCTGGCGCTCTTTGAATATGATGGTCTTGAGTACATTGAGGACGTAACGGAATATGATGTTACTCTAGTTTGTGCAAACATGCGGCCTGAAGAAATAGAGAAAGACTTAGAATTTTTTCTCGGCCAGCGCAGTGCCCAAATTATGACATGGTACCTGTACATTGCATCCGCTCGCTCATTGCTTATTATTTGAGAGCACTGTAATTTATTTGAGAGCAGTTTTGTCATTGCTTATTATTTGAGAGCACTGTAATTTATTTGAGAGCAGTTTTGTCATCGCTTATTATTTGAGAGCACTGTAATTTATTTGAGAGCAGTTTTGTCATTGCTTATTATTTTAGAGCACTGTAATTTATTTGAGAGCAGTTTTGTCATCATTTATTATTTGAGAGCAGTTCGGATTCTGTTTGTCATCACTCACGACCGCAAGGATATGGTATGGTAAATGATTTGGAATTGCGCGTTTTATTCCATGTGAGTGTGAATGTCCGAATGGTAATGCTGTGAGTCAAGTATTGCGCAGTTTATGTAAGCAGTTTTTCAAAGCAGTCAAAGTATTGTGCAGTTTTCAAAGGGTTTATTTATCATTCAGAGTATTGCGTTGTTCTTCAAAGTGTTTATATATATCAATCAAAGTGTTTGATATTACGCAATTTATTACATAGTTTTCTTTTGAATGATAATGCTGCATTGAAAAGTTATCATTTCAATGTTGATGCTTCTAGCAAACATTAGAGGGATTTGAAGGCTGTAACGTAAGGAAAGTTTTTTTTTATCAACAAAGACATTTTTTTACAGAATGCATTCAATCATCTCTATGGTCGGAATAGTTCTCACTGGCAAGGAGAACTATTCTGAATGGTCTCGGATGGTAAAACACACCCTCATCTACAATGAGTTGTGGAAAGGAGTGTGTGTCGGAGAAGAAGACAAAGACCCTGTGCAGCCTACATCAGATAAAGAACTTGTCATTTGGGAAAACAAGAACAGCAAAGCCTATGCATTAATCGCAGCATCTGTAAATGAAGAAGTAAGTCGTCATATTTCATCCTATTCCACTGCCTTTGAAGCTTTACAAAAGCTGAAAGAACTCTATGATTCACATTCTGTGCTTGAAGTTGTTCAGCTCATGATTAAACTCTTCACTCTTGAACTGAAAAATAATGATCCTCTTGCTCTTGCATCTGAAATAAAGTCTATAATGCATGATACTAAATCCACTAAATTTGAGCTAGATATCTCTCTTATTGCCTTTCTCAAAGCACTCTATCCTACCTACTCCAATTATCTTGAGTCATTACAAGAAAATGGAAATCTTAAAGATATAACCTTTGACTCTCTTGTGAAAAAGTTTGCTGAAAGAGAGAAAGCCTTTGGAAAGAAGACAGTCCCTGAATCTTCTGAAGAGACTATTTGCCTTGCTCATAAATAAAAGCATCCTTCTCAAGATTCTACAAGAGGAAGAGGTGGACGAAGAGGAAGAGGAAGATACTTCAGAGGCAGGGGGGGCAGACATTCTCAAGGAGAAAAGGCAGATCTGCATTGCATTTGTTGCAAACGAAATGGATCACATGATGCTTCTACATGCAAACTACCATGGGACAAAATTGAGCAGAGAAGAAATCAGCAGAAAGGTAAAACTGATGACACAGACAAAGGTAAAGCACCTGAATCCGCTCACTACATTGAGGCACAATGTAACATTGGAGTAAATGAAGATTTTTTTAATGCTTCACTTGCTTCTTCGAAAAATGATTGGTTGCTTGATTCAGGAGCAACCTGTCATATGACTCATAGGAAAGATTTTTTTGAAGATTTCACTGACAATGTTGATGGAGCAGTATACTTTGCAGATCAGTCAAAAATCAAGCCATCAGGGCTTGGCACAATCAGGCTTAAATTGCCTGGTCTTCCAGAATTTCTTCTGGATCATGTTCTATATCTCCCACAGCTCAAGAGAAACTTGTTGTCCTTGGTCCACATCTGCCAGCAAGGTCACTCCATTCATATGTTTGATGGAAAGCTTGAGGTAAGAAAGGCATCTGACCACTCACTTGTCATGAGGGGAATAGAAGAAGAAAGACTTCTTAAACTGCAAGGAACCTCTGCTCATGCACAACATTTCTCATATATTTCTCATCATGAAGAAGGTACACTTCCGTCAAGTTTATTATGGCATGCTAGATTTGGACATTTAAACTATGATAGTCTCCGCTTGTTGAAGAAAAATGGTGTTGCTGGTTTGCCTACCATTCCTAGAAATCATAAGCAATGTGATGCTTGCATTCTAGGAAAGCATAGCAAACAGTCTTTTCATGATTCACATTCAAGAGCACATAGGAAGCTTGAACTCATTCATTCAGATTTATGTGGTCCAATGCTTGTTCCTTCTGCAAATGGAAATAAATATATCATGACATTTATTGATGATTACACCAGAATGTGTTGGGTTTATTTATTGAAGAACAAATCTAATGCTTTTCAAACATTCAAGAATTTTCATAAGTGGATTCAAATTATGCACAATATCATATTGGGTCTATTCGCACTGATAATGGAAAAGAATATACATCAAATGAATTTGAAAACTATCTTCGCCAACATGGGATCAAACATCAAACAACTGTACCTTATAATCCCCAACAGAATGGTGTAGCAGAAAGAATGAATAGAACAATCTTGAATATGGTACGGTCCATGCTTTTCTACAAAAATGTAAAGATAATGTTTTGGGCTGATGTTGTTCTATGTGCTACATATATAAAGAATAGATGTCCATCTAGTACTATAAGAAACAAGACTCCTTATGAATTGTGGTATGGACATGTTCCTTCGGTAAAACATCTCAGGATTTTTGGTTCCACCTGTTATGCTTTAATACCAAAGGTACATAGAAACAAACTTGGTGCTAGAAGTCATAAGTGTATCTTCCTGGGGTATTCAAACACCTCTAAAGCATATCGTCTCTATAAGGAAGTAAATAAAAAGTTTGTTGTATCTAGAGATGTCATTTTTCTTGAATCATCCAAATCTGACAGTGTTGTTGAGCGGCAACTTGATCGCTTGGATAGATTCACAAAAATGAAATCATTTCAAGAGTTTGATAATCAGATTCCACATCTTGAAGGGGGGATTCCTATACTAGATCAACATGTGGAATCTTCTTCTGAAGAACAATCTCCCTTGCATGAAACTCCAACACGGATGATCCTTTAAGTGATGTAATTGATAGAATTGGGAGACTCAATCTTGATTCAGTCCCAACTCAATCAACAGAGCAGCCTGGACCATCTCAGAAAGGTCCCCCAAAGTGGCTGACAAAGACACTTGAAAGTGTTCATCCTGATGAAATTGGAAAAACAGGAACCAGAAATACAAACCGACAAGATGGAGGTGATGTAGATAACTCTAATTCACCTGTTGATATGGATGTTACTTATGATTGTGAATTGAACTTGTCTACAGATTTTGAACCAACTTCCTTCGAAGAAGCTTCTTCTCATGATGAATGGAAAGAAGCGATGCAGAAGGAGTATGATGCCCTCATAAAGAATGGCACTTGGAAGCTGGTTGATCCTCCATTTGGAACCAAACCAATTGGCTGCAAGTGGGTCTACAAGAACAAGTACAAAGCTAATGGCTCACTTGACAAGCACAAAGCTAGGCTTGTGGCAAAAGGTTTTGCACAGAAGGAAGGGGTTGATTATGAGGAAACTTTTGCCCCCACAGCAAAATGGGCCACCATCCGGACACTCTTTGCACTAGCTGCTCAGAACGGTTGGAAAGTCCATCAAATGGATGTAAAAACTACATTCTTGAATGGAGATCTAAAAGAGAATGTTTTTATGTCCCAGCCTGAAGGATTTGTTGTGAAAGGACATGAACACAAAGTATGCAAACTTGTGAAGTCCTTGTATGGCCTCAAACAAGCACCACGAGCCTGGTATGAAAAACTAACTGAGCATCTTCTGAAACTCAACTTCAAACATTTTGATCTTGATTATGCAACTTTATTTGTCAAGAAAGTTGGCAAAACAGTTGTATATCTTGTGGTATATGTAGATGATCTTTTAATGACAGGGAACAATGAAATCTATATTGCATCCATAAAGAAAGAATTAGGAAAAAGTTTTGAAATGACTGATTTGGGCTATGTTCATTACTATCTTGGCATTTAAGTAACCCAACATCCAAAATCCATATTTCTTTCTCAAAAGAAATACATTGGAGATTTGTTAAACAGATTTGGCATGACAGAGTGCAATCCTCTTTCTACTCCAATGGAACAAAACTTGAAGCTCACATCTATTGAAGGAAAGGAATTTGAGGATGCAACAAAGTATAGACAGCTTGTAGGAAGTCTCATCTACATCACTACTACCAGACCAGACATTTCATTTGCTGTTGGAATCCTCTCCAAGTTTATGCAAAAGCCTTGTGAGGGACAGTGGTCTGCTGCAAAAAGAGTTCTAAGGTACTTGAAGGGAACTCAAGACCTTGGAATCAAGTATACACAGGTGGACGACTTCAGCTTGATTGGATACTCTGATTCAGACTTCGATGGAGACAAAGAAACTAGGGTATCTACTTCAGGATATGCTATGAGTCTTGGATCAGGAGCTGTCTCGTGGAGATCACGCAAACAATCAGTTCCAGCAGATTCCACAACAGAAGCAGAATACGTGGCAGCAGCTGAAGCAACGAAAGAAATTGTGTGGCTCAGGAAAATTCTTGAAGATTTGCATGTAAAACAAGTACAATCAACTCCACTCATGATTGATAACACCTCTGCAATAAAGTTGGCCAATAATTGAGTGAAGAAATTTTTTCACTTAATTAGTTTATTCACACATGGGAAATTTTCACATATTCATAGTATTATAAAAAAAATTACTTTGGAATTTAAAAATTATTTCATTATGAATTAAATATTTGTAAAATAAACGTCGATTGAGGTGCGAGCCGGTGGTTGGGACAGCAAACGGATAATTGAATCAGCGTTGGATTTATAGCTGGAAGTCGCGTTGCCCTAGATTTGCATCAGCGCGAGATTTATAGCTGGAAGTCGCGCTTATCACTCTTTACTCTACGCAATTCGCCTCAGTGTGGTCCCGTTGGCTGCATGGTGGTCATGGAGAGTTGCCTAAGGTGGGATCCAACTTGTGGAGACCTGTGGAAGTCGAGATCGGCATAATCGCTCGTAGATCTGGTGAGATCGGAAGAGATCAAATTGCTTGGATTGCTCAAGAGCGCAATCCCATATATCCAATTCCAGGTTCAAGAGTGCACCACATATATCCGTATATCCTTGCCCAACCCCCTAACTCTTCCATCCACCATAATAAGGAACAACTACAACTATTATACGCATTAAATCAATTGAACATTTTGGTTGATTAACTTAATTTCCATGTTGATTATAAATGTCATTAAATGCTTTGGTCCAGTTAGCCTTTGGTGCTATTTGGTAATGTGTGAGCCTTAGATTAGGATTTAGTTCCTATATTTGAGGAGGTTGTTCTAACTTCCCTATTTTCTTGTAAACTATATATTCTTGATGCTTAATGAGAAAGTTGTAGAGTGTTCTGTGAGAGGCAGTCTCCAGGTGAAGCTCCTCACCTGTGAGCTACTCAGTTTGATGAATATATCTTTTGTCTTACATTTTTAACATGGTATGAGAGCTTCAAGGTTGAGTGAGTCAAAACCATAGTGCTTTGGTGATTGGGTGAGTGCCTAAGTGGCAGGATTGTGGCCCTTAGTGATACGAAGGAGGTCTGGTGGTGAGGAGGCAAAGTGCTGAAGTATAGCACGAGTTTTTTTTTTGAGGATAATTGAAGCATCGCTGGATTTATAGCTGAAATTTGTGTTTCCCAAGCTTTGGAGCAGTGCGGTATTTATAGCTGGAAGTCGTGCTTATCACCCTTTACGCAATTCGCCTCAATGTGGGCCATCATTGTGCATTTGACCAGAGAAAGGGCACTACTCTGAGTCGACGTCGACTGAGTTGGCCCGTTGACGGTCATGGAGAGTTGCCTGAGGTGGGATCGAACCTGTGGAGACCTGTGGAAGTCAAGATTGGCATAATCTCTCGCAAATCTCGTGAGATCGAATTGCTTGGATTGCTCAGATCCTATGATTGTCGAGCAGTTAAGCCGGTGGTGTGTGCCGAGTAGTCAACAAATTGCACTCGATGTCATTAGAGTGAAGGAGTCGAGTGCTTGAAATATGTGATTTTCACTGGTAAAGAAGGATTGTCGATTTGACGTGTGCCGATATGTCGGGTGTGTGATGAAGTGTAGGAGGTCGTGTAGATCGCCGAGGTGAAAAGCTTCTCCTCGTTTGTGCAGCGAAGATCAAGCCGGCGGTGCAGCGAAGGTTGAGCCGACGGTGCAGCCGGAGGTCGAGCAATGACAGTTTGCCCAATGTTAGATTTGTGGCATTCGTTTTGAGCTGGAGGGTCTTTAAGAATTAGTTTGGAAGAAATTCAAGAGGCTCGCTACATACATTGGGATCCTATCCCATCGCCCATAGATTAATGATCGTTTGGGTGTGTTTTAGTACAAATAAGCTGGCAATTTGGCAAGGGGTGTCTACTCTATTGGACAAAAGAGCAGCCGATGGGTGCAACCTCAAAACCTCCTTCAATATTGTGTACCTTTACACGTGTTAGGAAGGCCGAAGGTTGAAGTCATCGAGTAGTCGGTTTTGAAGGCGCAATGAATTTCCCAAGGGTCTGTGTGATGTATCCGCTTCTCTTGGAAGAAAGGTGATATTCCCCAAAATGGATGATATGCCCTAAAAATTGACAAATTTTAATGTTAAATTACATTTTTTTATTGAATATTCACCTACATTCTATATGTATCAATTTTAAAGCTAAAATAGTCGCCTACAATACTATATATAGGAAAAATATTAAATCCTTAAAAAAATTCCTTCAATCATTCTCAAGTGTTGCTACACTGAAACGTTCAACAAACCATCTCTGATAAGAATCATTTCCCAATATGGTCTTCGTTGCAATGGATCCTATGGGGAAGTCTCACCCAATCTTATTGATATAAATCCTTGCGAAGTCTCACCTAGTTTGATTGATATAAAGCCTATATTCTTTCAAGAGGTAACCTTATTATTGATAGAGCATATTTATCTCGGTCACAAATTTTTGGAATATCCTAGAATTCGACCAACAACAGTGAAGTCAATTCTTTGACCTTGACACTATCTATTGGATTCCAGGATATTCCGAGACTCTGTAATCGATATAATTTCAAGATTATTGATAATATGTAGGATGAAAATTCCCTGGCGATTCTTTTAAATATTGGTTTCTCATTCCCATTTCCATTAGTTTAGAATGAATGGTTAAAAAGATACAATATCCAGACATATTTCTATTCCCATATTCAGGCTCTCAAAGTATAATGTGGTTGATTTTGGAGATATATCTGGATTAGGTCCCCCTTTAAGCATATACTAGCAACCAACGCATGAAGTTATATGACTTACACAGTTATATCTCATGACACCTCCACTCCTTGTAGCTACGGTGACCTTAACAACTGCACCACAAGTATTTCCTTTGCCAATATTGTAGCCCTGTTAAAGCTTGAATGTGAATACATCATTCATTGTTAGATTGGGATGTTGTGAGGGTTGATGGAAAGGCATAGGAGGAAAGAAAAATATGCACACAAAACAATAATTTTATTCATGAAAATTCTCTCCTACACAACTATACATAGATTTTGTGTCTCTTGGTTGTCACACACTCACATTACAAAGAACTAACTATGGGTATATAAGGACCTAATTTACTAAATACAGAATCATGAAAAACTCTAACTTGACTGTCCTTTTTCTGTAGCTAACTTATACTTGACAAACTCACACTCAAATTCATTAGGGCCCTCATATAATCAATGATACAAGAAAACAAACTAGTATTTGGTGTCAAAAAATATGACCACTAATATACCCTGAACAAGATAGCAACTGACCTATTAGATGATGTAGTGCACTTCACAACTCCACTTGGTCCATGTACCTTGAACATATTTGTTGGTACTTTTGCTCGCAATCTGTAGCAACAAAAATTTGCCTCTAGCAATTAATCCTGCTCCTTTTGGCCACTAAATATGGCTCCAATTTGTCGAATCACTAATCATTATTCCATCAATGGGTTAACACATAAGGTCTTCATCAACTTCCCACTTACTTCTCCTTATTCCTTCAATATTGAAACACTTTGGGACTTCTTCCCACTTCTTCCTTCCTCTACTACTATATGAAGAAAGACTTAGGGCATGGAGGTTTCCCACTATCACTGTCAAAAGTCCTTCTCCAATAGTCAACTTAGGGCTTGTTCATAAGCCAACTTGGCTATCGTTATTCCTTCAAGAATAATCCCTTTGGCTTCACCAATTCTACCATTGTTACAACTATTAGAATCCTTATATGTTTTCTCTTAGGATGGTGAAATGAAGATTTCCTCCTTTCCATTTATATGTCTCTATGGGTGTAATGAATAGTCTTTGAAGGGAACCTCTACAAGCCTAACGGACTTGTAGTCATTATCACAAGCCCACACTTGACACACAAATAAATTCATTTCTCCAAAACTACAAGTCTTTTCTTGTTGCTCTTGGAAACCCCTTACTCCATTAATGGTTCTCAATCATCTCCAAGTGCCAAGTCATTAAAAAAATGCTTAGTTTCACACCCACAATCTTGGGTACAAAGCCTGCCTCTTGGGTACTTACTTGAGAAAGCACTTTTGTGGTTCTTAGCCCTCCACAACCTTGTACCCTAGGTTTTAGAGGACCTACCATGACAAAAATATCAATAGAGTCAACTTAAATTAACTCTTCTCTCCATGCATTACATTCATATGGGAGTATTTCACTATGTTCAATACTCCCCTTTAATTATGATCGTATGACTCAACATAACTTAATCATGACTCAACATGAATCAATTGTTTTTGTTAGGCTTACAATAAAAAATGAATCAACTATCACTTAAACATGCCTACTGATGTAAGTCTTAGCTAGACTTATAATGACTCAAAACTTTTACAATGTTGGATTTTCTTTTTCATTTCTTCCGAATTCTATACCCTTAAAACTTCTTCATTCTCTGCTGCACTTTCTTGTTGTCAGCTCCACATTTCTTCACTTGGTGCAACTACAATATTTTTTTTACTTCTCTTGTATTTTTTCCAAGTTTGTCTTCTACATATTTCTCTGCAAAGATTCTTTCAACCATGGAATTATACCACAACTCTTCATCTTCAAACTATGTTCTTTTCTTTTCTTCTTGTGCTTCATAGCCATCATCTTCTTTCTTCCATATTTCTTGATAGAAAAATCTTATCTCTTATTGACTCCATTGCTAAAATATAGTTTCAATACCTTTTTCTTAGTCTTTAGAAAATTATGTGTCCTTTGTTGGAAATACTGAGAGGGGGGTGAATCGGTATTTCTTTTTCTCACTATTGTTTTACTAGTTAAAACATATATGTTCAGAACACAAAATGAACAGCAGGAATAAATGCTTTTATTAATATAACTGTGCAGTAAAATAAATACAATAAATAGAATATCACAATTGGTTCCCAAGCTCCAACTTGGACTTTGGTGAGGCTCCAACCTCCTGAGCACCAACTCTATTTTGCCAAGACACCAATCTTGGACTTAGGAGCACCAACTCCCAAGCACTTCAATCCTTTTTAATTCTGAGGCTCCAACCTCTTTGGTATACAATGGTGTGTTGCTGCACTCTTTTCAGCTTCCACTACTTATGCTGCCCCCTTTTCTTCTGCTGCTTCCACTATCTCATGCTCAAGTTCTGCCATCCACCAACTACAACACAGTTCTCTGTTTTTGCTGCTTTTATATGCTCCATGCCCCTGTCCATTCATTTCCTCTTACATGTTGGCTCTTTGGCTTCCTCCTCACTTGATCGCTTGACACTTCGGCTTCCATTCCTTTGCTTCTTCTGTCTTACAGGCTTTATCGGAGGCGTTTAATCACCCATCGAAAGCCACCAACTGAGCCTTTTATCAACCATCGAAAGCCACCAACCGAGCCTTTAATCAACCATCACCGAGCGCTTTAATCAACCATCACCGAGCGCTTTAATCAACCATCGGAAGCCACCTTTTATTCGGCGCTTTCTATCAATAATCAACCATCGGAAGCCACCACCCGAGCCATTAATCAACCATCACACAGGCTTTAATATATATCTTAACCCCGCGGCCATGTATCACATAATACACGGAAAACATTATAAACCCCCGCTCTAATTCAAATGCCGGACTTCAATTATTATGCACCCGCCTTTACAATTATCGGCGGGTCCGGATTTCGCAACCATAACAAAAACTCTTAAGGCTTGACCTCCGATGAGGAGCGGACCCGATGCTCTTTTAGACTCCCTTCTATACTAGTTTCGGATCCGTCATATCAGCGGATTCGTATCGGCGGGATTATTATAACAGAACAGGTTTGCGGACCCGATCTCCCATTCAACCATCCTCTATATAATTTCGGCTCCGGACGATTTCAGCGATCGCTACCTCCGCTGCTCCGATGCGATACAAGAGTTCTGTGGACCCGATATGGTTTTACACTTCACTTGATAATAGTTTTGGCTCCGGATTTCGGAGCTTGCACCTTGAACAGTTTCGACATTCTGGATGCGATATATTATAGACTGTTTTTAATAAGTCCATTGGGTCCCTGCCTCTATCGCAATCGGCAGATTATAGCGCCATCCCTTATGACTTGTGATCACTGCGGATGCTATATGATATTAAGCCACAGTCTATATTCCCGTCGGGTCCGCAGCCTTATCGCAATCGGCGATCGGGAGAGTGTCATGCCTTTGTGTGTTGTTGCGATGGGTGGATGCGATATAGCATTCAACCATAACATAATTCTGCATCAGGTCCGCATTATTATCGCAATCGGAGGTTTCAGTGGTGGCACATAGCTGAACCGCCGATTAGCGATGTCGCCGATATATATATATATATATATATATATATATATATATATGCCTTTATATATAAACTTCTCCGCCGATAGTGTGTTTGTAATATGTGCCCGTCGATAGTGTGTTTGTAATATGTGCCCGCCGATAGTTGTGAATGCATATATATAATATTTTTAACCGCCGATAATGTTAAAGCATGCATACATGGGTTTTACAAGCCCGATAACATATCTATATGAGTTCTGCTCCTCTTGGCATATATATAGCTCCTCTTTGCTCCAATGTGGCTCCTCTGGCTTGGTCTGCTCCTCTTGGCTCTATTTGCTCATCTTGGTTCTGATATGCTCTGTCTCCTCCTCTTGAATATTGCCATATTGACATCAATGACAATCTGTGTCCAACATCCTTTCCTATACCCTTTTCTTCATATTCTCTTTCAATTGTAACTGTAATTGGTTTGATTTCCTGTTTACCTACACACTCAAAATTAATGTTAAAAACATCTTCATTATGCTCTGCAGTGAGAGATTTCTCCTCTTCCTCTCCCTTCTCCAACTTCTCTTTCTTATAAACCTTTGTTGTTGCAAACATATTGTCTTCCACTTGGCTTCCAGACACAATTGGGCTTCTCTCACCAAAAAAAAACATATCAATGTGGTTATGTTGCATCATGTGCAACCATTCATCACCAATTAATGGTTCTTCATCAAATTTGACTAATTTCAATTGTTGGATTGACCAAACTACTTTCTTCTCTAATGGTAGCTTTATTTATGCCATACTCAGTTGTTGTTAGTTCACACACTACTTCATGAGCAGTTTCAAAATTTTCTACATAACTTGTTGCTACAGTGGTAGCTTCAACCTTCAATTCTTCAAAAAACATGTCACTTTCCATATGTCCACGATCAATCCCTATTTCAAAAATTAGACCACAATTTTCATTAACATAATTTTCTTCCACTGTATGGTGGGATATTCGTGCATGCATGTGCTCATTAACAATTTCAACTTCGCCATATTCATTGGTTACTACTCAATTCACCAATTCACATTGTACTTTGTAATCATCATCTACATGACTCTTGTCACAGTGGGATTCACCATTGTCTTTACAATCCACATGAATATTCTCTTGCTCTACTTCACACACAAAGGCTTCAACATCTCCCTTTGCAATATTTTTTGCATCTTCTTCATCTATATGCATGTTTGCACGATGGGCTTCACTTTTATAGTATCCATGACCATCATCCACCTTTGAGTGGGATTATCGAAGCTCTATTGAAATCTATGAGCCTTTCACATCTACTCTCATATTTGCGACTGACTTTTCTATTGATTCTTCAATAAATTGTGACACAACTTGCCATTACATGCCACTTTCCTTTGTACCAAATTATGCTTCTAGCATCTTCCATACTTCTTGGGAAGATGTATATTTTTCTACCTTGCACAAAAAATTAGCATCAAATTCCTATTTTATAAAATCCAATACTAAAGCATCACATACTTCATCAATGGGTTATTAGACCGATATTTAATTAACTCTTTATATCGAAGAAAAGTTTGCATTTTTACAACCAAAGAATAAAAAAATTTACCACTAAACTTTAGCAGTGTTACCAAATCCATCCTCATACATGCATCCTTGATTTGTTTAGCTTCATTCAATTCTCTTGTAAATTACTTGGTCAGGGTGAGAACCTCTATGAGATCTTCAAAATAAATATACTCTTCTTTTCGATTTCTTCTTTTAATCTGCCTCAGTCTGGCTTTGTGACTAATGACTATTGTTTGTCTTGTGTATTTCGGCTTCCTTCCTTAATGCATGAGGCTTATTTCCATATTTCATGAGGCTTCTTTCCATATCACCCCCTAAAATTAAAATTTGGTTTTAAATGTGTGCCCTTGTAAGGCATAAATTTCACCGAAATCATGTACACAGAAAGATTTTTCTGAACCCAAATTAGTATCATGTTTGAAAAACCAAAATAATTTTGTAGACTAGTGAACTTTTACAAGGCCTACATCTCACTATTACAAAATGAGAGGTTAATGACTACACAACTAAAAAATTTAGTCACCACAATTACTTCAAGTGAATTACTACTAAATTTGAGCAATTTTAAGTGATCCAACAAAAAATGACTAACTTAGATGACTAATTTAGTCTAGGGATAATAATTTACCCAACTAAAAGTGATTGACTTAAATGACTAATTTAGTCTAAAACTAAAATATATGACTACATAATATGTGAAAAACTTAAAAATGATTAACGTAAATTAACATTATATTCCAAGAATAAAAATCTGACCGACTAACAAGTACAATGTATGAGTTGTAGACCAATTGGTTTGCATGGGGTTTAGTCCCCACCAGATCACAGGGTCAAACTGCGTGGGTAGGGGTTGAGGAGTGAAAGCCACTTTGGGGGAATTAAACTTCCTAAGGGGTGTCCAAGCTTGACCAAAGACTTGCACAATCTTGTTGATAAACATCCCATTGTGGGTGGATCAGTCTTATTCCACCCAATAAGCAGGTTGGCCCCAGCTTAGGCTTCGCCTTGCTAAAAAAACAACAATAATAAATGTTTGATTACTTAAAGAACTAGAATATCATCATGCCCAAAATCATAAGAGGTTTTTATGAGAGACGTGGGTTGGCTACATGGAGGCTCCTTTATGCTAACAAACCTCAACATGCGAACATAGGACAAGAGGACAAGGACTTATCAACAACAAGATTAAAAAGTAATCTAGTACCCGAATGTAAATTCTTTCTTGTTAACAAGTTACTAGAATCTTTATACATTACTACATAATTTCAAATTGTTGCATTGAGAGGACGCTCTCTAGCCTAGTATGGAAAATATGTTGTAATTTCTTGTTAGTAACTTTTATTTTTATATAAACATTTCAACTTGGTCAAATAACATCAAAAAATAAGAAAAATTAAATTAAATTAATAATTAAAATAAAATTGAGGTAAAATAGTCAATTTATCCTCGGGGCTCTAGGTTTTAAGGGGTTTCCAAGCTTGACCAAAGCCTTGCACAATCTTGGTGATAAACATCCCATTGTAGGTGGATCAGTCTTATTCCATCCAATAAGCAAGTTGGCCCCAGCCTAGGCTTCGCCTTGTTGAAAGAAAACAATATAAATGAATGTCTGATTACTTAAAGAACTAGAATATCATCATGCCCAAAATCATAAGAGGCTTTTATGAGAAATGTGGGTTGGCTACATGGAGGTTCCATTGTGCTAACAGAACTCAACATGCGAACATAGGACAAGAGGACAAGGATTTATCAACAACAAAATTTAAAACATTAAACTAGCACCCGAATGTAAATTCCTTTTTGTTAAAAAGTTACTAGAAACTTCATACATTGCTAGATAATTCTAAATTGTTGCGTTGAGAGGACGCTCTCCAACCTATTATGGAAAATATATTGTAATTTGATGTTCATAATTTTTATTTTTATGTAAACATTTTGAATTGAAAGAAAACAATATAAATGAATGTCTGATTACTTAAAGAACTAGAATATCATCATGCCCAAAATCATAAGAGGCTTTTATGAGAAATGTGGGTTGGCTACATGGAGGTTCCATTGTGCTAACAGAACTCAACATGCGAACATAGGACAAGAGGACAAGGATTTATCAACAACAAAATTAAAAAATTAATCTAACACCCGAATGTAAATTCCTTTTTGTTAACAAGTTACTAGAAACTTCATACATTGCTAGATAATTCTAAATTGTTGCGTTGAGAGGACGCTCTCCAACCTATTATGGAAAATATATTGTAATTTGATGTTCGTAATTTTTATTTTTATGTAAACATTTTGAATTGGTCATATTACATAAAAAAATAAGAAAAATAAGATAAAATTGAGGTAAAATAGTCAATTTATCATCGGGGCTCCAGGTTTTGATATATATATATATATATATATATATATATATATATATATCTTAAACTATCCTAGATCTATTTTAACTCTGGATTCACCAAGTATCTAGAGGGTTCAATCTCTTTTCACTCTAAACGAAGTTTGCACCTCAAGAAATTTGATTCTTTTTAACACTTGGTAGATCTTGAGTCAAGATGGATCTAAGCTAGAATAAAATCCATGAGCATTAGCCCTCCTATCATGTCTATCCAAGTGTATTCCACCTGTAACTATGTCATCTCTGCCCATGGTTGATTCCTAAGTGTCCCTACTTCTGAAAGAATCTAGACGATAATTGCAATAACCTCAACTTATTTTTCGTGAGCTCTAGCAAGCCCTACATGTTCCTCAATCAACCACTCATTTTATGCCTTGCAACTCACAATTTATACCTTTACTTTTCCTCATTGTATCTGCTAGATCAGGAGAATACCCCTCTCCTTGCTGCTTGACAAATCTCTGCCATCCTACCAAGGTCTCTTCCATCCTATACGGATAGTGGTATAAACTTTACTCAACTATTCTTCTCTTCATCCTTATTCTTCTATTGTCCTACAACATGCCATGTTAGATAAATGAAATATAATACCTCATTGTATCTTAGTGGAGGTATCACATATGTACAACTCAGTCTAAATTAGCATGATACATAATAATATCAAGAACTTAACCACAATGAAAATAATGATCATGCATTTCACCCCAATGCATATAAAAACAAGTTCCTATCATGCATGACTAACCGGTGCATGTGCATATAACCTCACTATTCGACTAGCATATATCATGTATGTAACTACAACAACAATAAAATTATAGGCATGCATATAACCATGATGCACATAAAAACCATTAACCATCATGCCTGCATGCCAATCTTTGCTTTGATACCACTCTATAACACCTCCTTCCAAATTTGCCCACTATTACAAGATATGCAGAGTAAACATGAGTTGAGTGTCACTATGATATGACCTAACCTCCAAGTTCTGGTTATGGAAATGGGGCCTACAAACTAGAATATATACTGACATCCCTCAGAGACTATAGACCACTCAAGAGTTTGATAACAACCCCAGGTTGTCAATCCCTGAGTTGGAACTCATTTTCTTTGTCTTAACTCCATGACTGCACCCATAAAACAACATCCATGGGGTTGGAAGGCTATAACCGCATTCACAAGCCTGCCTCCATGCGATTATGACCCAAAATCCCTAGTTATGTGAATGTTGTGGCGAGAACTATGCCACTTTTTTAAACTAGCCTCCATACCACTATCCATAACTACGTATATCTTTCCATGAACATAACTAATATGATAAGAACAATAGACAAACAAACTTGAGCAAGATCTTGACTAGAATATGCCTAGTACGTGATAGACATTTCGTCAAACAGATAGTAAACATAGAATCTACAAGTCATTAATACATATATGTTGATAAACTTTTGAACTTCATATCAGAATCACCAAGAAGGCTCTATTCCCTCTCAAGCTAATTGAACCAACACTTGTTAGCCCATGCATTCGTAAACCATTGACAATTATCAATCTTGACCAAAATCCATAGCTAGAATACATAATAAAACAAGACATAAAAGCAACATATAACTAGAATAGAAACCATGAAAAATACCCCATAAGATCACCATAATAATCAGTACAAGTACTCATAGATCACAACAGGAAAATAACTCATATTAATATATTAAAATACCAACTAAGTCAGGGACATTCACGTACCACCTGACCATATATTTGGCTAAACAAAATCTTTCTTTCAGCTAATCACACCCGTGCCATATTCTAAGCATTAATGTGTGATTATAAGGGATTAAACCAAATAGAACCAATCAAGGCTTCTAGAGGAAAAACCACCGCAACCATCCACCATCGTGATTTCACCTAACTAGTCAAGAAATCACTAACATCAACTAGATCAGTCTCTTCCTAAGTTATCCATGGCTCTAGGGATTCTAACTCAACCCACAACATTCAGGGACCCAAGCTATTACAAGGCTCCAAAGAAGTACCATCTCAACCCATAACCTCAATGGACCCAACATGTTCTAGGGCTCCGGATATTCTATCCCAACCCCTAGCCATATGGAACTTGAGAACTAATTAGAAAATCCAAATGGGGAACCCACAACACCATGATTATCTAGGAAATGGAAATGAAAGGCTAAAGCCACTGCCAATCTAGGTAAATCTCCACGACAATTATAACATATAACCACGCAACCACATGCATATACCATGCATCCAAAAACTAGCAAGGAAATGACACATGCAACCTATTAGTTGCAAATTATCCCTCATGTAGTTTTTGATCCCACATTCTCCTTGTGAGCCCTTGCTTTCCTTTGTTTGCATCTTTCTGTCCTTCTCCAAGTCCAACTGAATGTTAGAATGCTCCAAGAATCCTCTAAGTGTGTAAGAGTTAAGAGAGCAAAGCTAAAACTGACAAAAATCAAGCAATTATTTCTTTGATGCCTTTTTATTATTGATATCTCATTTTTCTTTCATTTTCCTTTACTTTTCCTCTAATTTCCCTTGCATGCAAATTTGTGTCTCTTTGCATTCCTTTTCTCCTATTTTCCTTTAATTGAAATATTAAAAGCCAATTATTGCCTCTTTTCCTTTTCCAACACCTTTTCCAACTTCCATAGCCATAAATAAACCAAAAGTAATGTCCACTATAATCTTTACCCACCACTCAACTTGGAATGTGTGTCCCATGACCTTGGTCTTATTTTCTTTACATCATTATTACACCATTATATTCTATTGTTGTAATAGCATCACATTTAATTCATGTAGTTATTTTACCTAATGGAACCCGTGCCAATTTACTTTGCTCATGTCACACACCCTTGAAGACTTTTGTTGCAATGTTATTTTTCAACATATTTATCGGATTAGGTATCATTGAAGAGTTCACTACAAGTACTCTACCTCAATATTTCTAACAAATAATACTCTATCCTATCCTTGACTACAAAATTATAATTTACAAATATGTAATTATTAATTTCTTCCAATATTTCCTTACGAGTTCAAGATGCTCCATAGACATGGGGAAGTCATAAATATTCCTACCATTAAGCTAAATCTTAGAGTGTGGTTAGAAATTTAACGCAAATTTCCAAAAATGGTTCTAGTGTCTGATGAGCCCCAAAAATGGATAATTATTTGGGCTCATTCAACCTCCTAATTCGACTTAATCCACCATTCTCATTAGTTTATTGCATGTTTTTTATTATATTTATGCTAATAGAGTGAATTGGGTTAGTCATTATGCCAACAAGTCTAATGTGTGCTTTGTGTAGCCTTTTTGGTCAATTTGGAGACAAAATCAATGGTTGAAATGAGCAGTTGGCAACCAAAATCGTGGAGAGTATTTTTAGGAAGGTGTTCCCTTCATTTATGGGCCCTTACCTCGAATTCTCCACCATCAGCTCGGAGTTCAAGGGCCACCAAATCAATTAGCACAAGGGCAGCCAAGCAAGTCAAGTAGGACTGCTGTTAACTACAAGTTTTGGGCAGCCGAGTCCCTAAAGTTTAGGAGGACTGTTGGGGTCCTCAATTTGTATAAATAAGAAGGCTTAGGGCCTCATTTGGGTTAGCTAGTGGTTAGTCATTTTTTTGTTAGCTAGTGGTTAGTCATTTTGTAGCCAATAGTTAGTCACTTTATAGTCATTTTGTAGTCATTTTGTGGTCATTTTGTAGTTCAATCTTTAGGTAGTAGATTAGCTTTGCTTTCAGCACATTTTCAAGTTCTCCTTGTGGACAGTTTTTGGAATGTAACATTTCTTTTGATCAATAAAGATGAATCCAGCTTTGCACCAGCTCTAAATCTCTCTTAGGAGGATGTAGCTCTTGGGGTTGGGCCCATCTCAAGCGCCCAATACCTCCTTTGTTTATATTTATGTGTTTTTGCTGCATTCTTAGAATAAAATTTGCTATTTATATTTAAATCTTGCTTTGTTATTTAGATTTCTTTTGATGGTTAAAGTAGCTTCTCATGTTTAGAATAGATTGGTAGGATAATAACAAGAAAAAGGCTCCAAAAAAGGGTCAACAAACACTTTTGGTTTCACCTCTTCCTTATTGGATCAGGGGCTGGAGTTGGAATAACCGTGCTGTCCCAAACAAAAACATCAGTTTGCTTTACCATGCAATCCTTAGTGTGTTGTTTTCATTTGCAGAGGTTGGTTACATGTTCAGATCTTTGAATGCTTCATTTCATAGTTAATACACATGGTTTCCTTGCAAATAAAGTTGTTGTCCATTCTCGTTACTGTTAGCCAGATCATATTAGGGTAGCATAGCTAGATCTTTGTTTTCTTGCATGTCTTTGTTGGTTCAGTTGGAAACACAAATTGCAGAGCACCTATACCACTTCTCTATCTACCCAGACTCCCTCAAACCCATCTTCTCCATCTCCTAACTTGGTTTCTTGCCTCACTTTGCCACATTGCCCTCATAACCCTACCTTTTGTGCAGCATTATTCCAACCTTCTTGGAACAAGTTCAGCCATCTACACCTTCTCCTCAACTCCATCCTCCAAGCCTTGTACTCCCCTACACCCCTATTTCACCTCCATACTCATTCCTCCACCTTTTTCCCTCCATCCATGCTCCAAAATTCCATTACTAAACATCCTGTAGAAAAATTACAGAACATCCTGTAGAACCCCTGCAGACTTCCTGTAGAAGCTCATAAACGCGGTTTCTTGGCAGCCAAACTTTGTGAAACTCTCTGGAAGGGTGTTAGGGACCCCTTAGACCCTCTCTAAACCTTCCCAACCTTTCCCAAGCATTTCTCCCCTTGATCAACCCCTGCACAGTAAAAAGCCAGTTAGAAGCACATGCATGATAATTCCAACAACTTGAACAAAAATACAAAAAGATGTTTTCTTCAGATAGAGGTAGTCTAGACACATGTATTTTACCTTCATAGAAGTAATGGCATCTCTTCCAGTAGTTTGCATTCTCTCCTTTGCATCAGTAGGACTAGCTTGTAGAATTAGGGTTTGCTAGGGTTTGCGTTACTTTTTGGCTTTCAATTTCTTTCCGCAAGTAGATTATCTTCCTTTGAGTTAGCTTTCATCCATCAATTAAAAAGCTTCTTCTAAGAGCTCATAGAAGTTGGCTTAAGCTCCTAGCGGACTTGTGCCAGCTGACCAAGTGACAGCTGCGGCAAGAGCTAGTACTTGTGCATACAGCACCGTCGCTTCCAAGTTTGTTACGAACTACCGGGTCGATAAAATTAAAGAAGGGAGTTCCAGGAGTTGCAGCATTATTACTGCAATACTGGAGCCCACCATCTTTTTGGCGCCGTTGCCGGGGAAGCGTCAGAGTATTGGTGATTGCCGCTTTTCTTCTATTTTCCTACTCTCGCCTTCTGCTAAATAGTTTATTTCATTTCCATTTTTGTAATTTCATTTCTGCAAAAGTAAAGTAGATATTTCCTTCTTTCATAGATTAGCATTTCAATTCCGCAATCTCATTTCTGCAAGCGTAGATTAGCATTTCAATTCCGCAAGCGTAGACTAGCATTTCATTCCTGCAATTTCATTTGAGCAAAAAAGATTAGTCCTTTCCTGCTTTCATTTCAATTCCGCATTCTCATTTCAGTAAGATAGTTAGTTGCAGCTCAATCTATTTTAGTTTTGCAGGTACAAGAGGAAAAAAGAAAAAATTCAACCAAAAAGATTTCATTTCATGCCTTGTAGGAGTAGAGATAAGTTAGAAAAATGATTGCACAACACCCCCACTGCTTCACACAGCCAACACTCTCTCTTCTTCGATGGTTGTGATTAAAGAACCCTTAGGTGGACAACAAGACATATTTGAAAAACCTCAAGGGAAGAAGAAGAATAAAACATTCCTCTGGAGCAAATGGCTACAAGTAGAAATGTTGGGAGCAGTACCTTGTCCAAAAACGAATTTGAAAATCATATGGAAGATTTCAAGAGTGATATGAGGCATTTTCTTGCCATGCAACTGGATACCTTACAGATCCAAAGGAAGCAAGAGGAAGCCAAGAGGGCTTTGAACATCTTTTGTCTTAGGTGCACTAGAAAGCATCCTAGGAACGAATGTCCAATGCACTCCCTAGAAGTGTGTTTCATTTGTGAAGAATACCATCCTACGAATCAGTGCCCTTCCTTGCCTGGAATTAAAGCTGCATATCAAAGGGCAAAAGGAGCCACTGAATCACTCTACTATATGAACCAAAGGAGGCCACATGAACCTAGATCTTACCAACAGGAACTGCAAGGGGCATCCGAGACCTATTATGACCCCTATCAAGCCACTTTCATGCCTTCTTGGGGTCCCCCTGCTCATCCTTCTTGGTTCACACCTCCTTGTTCCTTCACAGATCCATATTATGCCCAACCAGTTGCTCATTCGTTTCACTCTTATGCTCAGCCACAACCTCAGTGGAATGCACCTTATCAGGGGTGGAGGCCCCAGTACAACTCTCATCCCGCTCATTTTCCTCCACCACCTGCTCATCCACAACCATCGCCTCCTCCTCCACCAAGGCAGCCCCAAATGCCTACCCAACCACAACCCCATCCGCATCCATCTCAAATACACACCTCCACTCAACTATCCGTACCACCATTTCCAAAACCATACCATGGAGCAGCTCAACCCAATTGCAAAGCTGAGGCACAACATGTCCAAACAACTGCTCTTGAGCTCAATGATCTTCACCAAAGCTCAGGAAGAGTGTTGCAAAACATAGATTATATTGACAACATTGAAGGACCAAAGGCAAAAGAAGATTCAAAAGAAAGGATCAAAGAACCATGGGCTACTCTTGATGAAGAGAAGAGATCAGAATTAGAGATCAAGAAAGCTCCCTCATGGTTACCATCAAATCTTCCATGTATTCAAGAGAAAGATCAGCAAAAAGAGGAAGATGAGAAAGTCATGGTAGAAGGTGACATGAAACATGATCCAGATCAGCAAAAGGACCAAGGATATCAAAGCTATATTGAGACATGGTTCCAGGCAGTCACTAAGTTGCAGCAATACTCTCTTCCTCAGCTATGTTTGATCCCTTCAAAGTCAGATCATTTTGTCTCTGAAATCTGGATAGTTGTCAAAGCATGCATTTCAAGCCGCCACATCATTTTATCTCTAATATCGATGTGCACATGGCTCCATTGGAAGTATTCTTATACTTGAAAAGAATTTTGTTGTTTTTCAAGTAGGGTAGGGTAGAAAAAAAAAAAAAAATGGAAATAAGAGGAAAAATATAAGGTGAAAACCTCCTCGGAGGCGCCTTAGATTGGCTCATTGATTGAAAACCTCCATGAGGCGGTCAATGGGTTGGAAAAAAAAGAGAAAAGAGAATAAGATCTCTGGGTGAAAACCTCCCTTGGAGGAGCCCAGGGCAGGCAATTAGGGTGAAAACCTCCATGAGGCGCCCTAGTTGTTTTTCAAAAAAAAAAAAAAGAGAAAAAGAAAAATAAAAATAAAGCTAATTTCCATTGAACAATTGCAGGTTGCAAGAAGGACATTGCAGGTCAGGAGGATCACTCAAAACAAAGACAAAGGAGTTTTTGTGCCTTCTACAGGAAGTTTTGAATTTCTACAGGAAACATCCTGTAGAACCTTTGGACGAACCAAATTCAATTTTAAAAGGGAATCTGATGGTGGGAATCTGTTGGTTAGGCCTGCAAGCACCTCTGTGTCCATCCCTCGCCTTTCTCCATCATTTTTCCACCTCATTATGCTTCTACATTTTGCTTCTATAGGAAGTTCCTGTAGAAATTGTAGGAAGCTAGAAATGGATTTCAAAAAGGTGGTTTGGCGAACACAATAGCTTCCGCAAGGGTTCAGAAGTCCTCCTGCAATCTTAAAACTCCTCCTCCATCATCTCCATACCTGCATCACAGCCCAAGTTCATTTTTCTTACCATGCAACAAAACTGCATAATGCCTTGAAGCAAAAATACATAGAACAGAATTTGTTTTTGCCCTAACTTGAAAACCATACATCCATTTGAAAAACCATTTTACAAGGAATTGTATAGGGATGATGGCAACATGCCCGAGCAGTTTCAGCCCATTCCGATGCACGGTTTCCAAGAAATCTACCTTCATCACCGTCAGCCATTTTTGCATTTTCTCCATATCCATGCATCCGTTTCAAAACCTGTTTCATGGGGAGATGCACATGGGTGATAGTAACCTACCCAAGCAGTTTCAGCTGATTCCGATGCATGGTTTCCGAGAAATTGATCTCTGAAATCTTCAGCCATTTTCCATTTTTCTTGAAATTTGTGCATCCATTGATCACGATTTTTCTATGGGAGGTGCATCATGATGATAGGAACATGCTCAGCAAGTTTCAGATCGATCCGGTTTACCGTTTGGGAGCAATGGTGAAAACAAGTTCTGGTCCTGTGAAAATTCAGCAACAGCAGCTTGAAGGTGCAGATCTGAGCGTGGAAATGAACTCCTGCAGCATGAATCCGACCAGAGGACACCTGCACAAGGAAAACAACAAAAAATTAGCAGCCAAGCCACATGCAACCACAAAAACCAGTGCATGTAGCAAATGACAGGTCACAGCAGCCATTTGACTTCAGGTACGTGACTAAAACTTGTTCCTCTATTGCATGAATCTAATTAAATAAATGCATGAACGAATGGAATGGTGGGGTAAGCCATGAATCTAGCAAGGTTAACCCCGCATACAGTTCTCTAGCGCTCAGGCAAAAATCACGCAGCATACGTGTATGGTCATTCACGTGAAATTTGAAAAAACACAGACAGTTGTGGATATTTTAAACTCCAGTGCAACTAATGGTAAGGGATTACAGGCAGATGGCACTGCAGGGGACCAATAATTTGCATGAGCAGCGCACGTCTCTGCCACCTCACCACAAATCACACAGTAATTAAAGGAATGCTCAGCTAAAGACTCACGTTAACTACTGATTCATTTACATTTGCAAACTCTTCGGCTGAATCCTCTGCCTCTAAATTCTGTTAAACTGACGTCCTTCGCCAAGTTTTTCGGCTTGTTCAAAATTCTCCCGCATACCAAGATCGTTCAAAGGTGCAGAGACATCCTACAGAAGCCGGCCAGCGTTCTACAGGAAGACGTTCTACAGGAAATACAATATATCCTTCTAAAGCAGAGAAACCCGTGTCTGTTGCGTCGGAATTGGAAATCTCAAAATGAGGTAGGCTTGAAAAAACTCCTCTATGCATGGTATGTTTTGAAAAGGTGGTGAATTGAACAGCATAAGATTGGGGAATCAGAGAAAAAATCTGCCTGTGAATTGGAAGAAAAACGTTTGCCTGTGTATTGCATTGGGTTTCCCAGTTGTTTCTGCATCAAGATTCTCCTCCACGTTTCCTTTTTTTTTTTTTAATTCTCCTATAGGGAAGATATATGCAGCTGTGGAGGCCAACCTGTGTATAAAAAATTTTAAATTTGCATATTTGTATGTGTGCTGAGAAGAAAACTTGATCTCTGTACTCTGTCTGTAAAAACAAAATTCTTCTTTTCAAAAGCAGAGAGTCAAATTCAGGATAAAAGCAGTTTAAAAAAAGGGAAATATTGCAATTTGATGTTGTAAGGAGAAGCACATGGGGAAATTCCTTGTTTGGTTTCAGAAAAAGGTGAAAATTCAGCTATCCCTCTGTTTTCAGTTCTACCTACTTTCTCACCTGAGTATTTTATTTAGAAAAAAAAACACTCAACACCACATGGAGGACAAGCTAAAGGAATTAAGAGAACAATTGGCCATGGTGAGACACATTGAAAGCATTACAAAAATCCCAGCTACAGGAGGAAAATGCACTGCTGAAAAAGCAGTTAGAGCAACACGAAGGCATAGAGATTTCTACAAGAAGTGAAGGGAAAGAACAGCAAAAAGAGAAATCCCCTGAAATGTTGGCAAGGGAAGCAGCAGCTGTGCTTGCTGCATTAAGGCCAAGAAAAGCACAAGGATTCAAACAAGCAGAATAGGAGGAGCAATGGAAGGACATGGAAAAGAAACACAAGACAGACCACCACAGAAGGAACAAGAAGAATGAGTGAAATGCCAAGCTGCTGAGGCCAAAACTGTGGTTAGAATGAAGGCACAAACACCAAGGGAGAAACGATTACAAACACGGGCAGAGAGGACTGAGAATATCCAAACAAATAAGGGCACACCCAAGGCAACCAAAACACAAGTCAAAGAGAAGGCACCCCCAGCTAAGCAAGCCAAATCAAGGAAAATTGTTTCTACAGGAAGCCAACTGACTGCTTCTACAGGAAGCCAGAAAACGGCCTCCCAGCACAAGCAAAAGGGTCCCTACCAAGTTCCCAGGCATCCTCACATCCATCCCCTCCATGAACACTCATTTTTTTCAAGGTTCGAGCACAATTTAGTCATGGTTCAACCTTCTACAGGAAGCTACAGGACTTTCTACAGGAAGTTCTGTATTTTTACCAGAAACATCCTGTAGAAGCCTTTGGGCAGGCCAGAATCAATTATGGAGAGGGATTTGAAGCTTGAAGTCTGTTGAGGAGGCATGCAACCACTTTTTTCTTCCATCCTCCACTGGTTTCATCTCCTTTCACCACCATTGCCACCATCATATTGAATATACTTGCACAATCATACCAAAGTTGAGAATTCTCTAGGAAAAGAAGCACAGGCAGTGGGAAGAAGCAAAGAGAAAAGCATGGTTTCATGACAGAGAAGAGGACATCACTTCAGAAGCTTGGCATGACAAGGAGGCCACCAAGGCCATCAAAGATGAGGAGATAGATTGGTTGCTCAGAGGATGAGCAACACTTTCAGTAGGGGGGTGATGATGAGCCCCAAAAATGGATAATTATTTGGGCTCATTCAACCTCCTAATTCGACTTAATCCACCATTCTCATTAGTTTATTGCATGTTTTTGATTATATTTATGCTAATAGAGTGAATTGGGTTAGTCATTATGCCAACAAGTCTAATGTGTGCTTTGTGTAACCTTTTTGGTCAATTTGGAGACAAAATCAATGGTTGAAATGAGGCAGTTGGCAACCAAATTCGTGGAGAGTATTTTTAGGAAGGTTTTCCCTTCATTTATGGGCCCTTACCTCAAACTCTCCACCATCAGCTCGGAGTTCAAGGGCCACCAAATCAATTAGCACAATGGCAGCCAAGCAAGTCAAGTAGGATTGTTGTTAACTACAAGTTTTGGGCAGCCGAGTCCCTAAAGTTTAGGAGGACTGTTGGGGTCCTCAATTTGTATAAATAAGAAGGCTTAGGGCCTCATTTGGGTTAGCTAGTGGTTAGTCATTTTTTTGTTAGCTAGTGGTTAGTCATTTTGTAGCCAATAGTTAGTCACTTTATAGTCATTTTGTAGTCATTTTGTAGTTCAATCTTTAGGCAGTAGATTAGCTTTGCTTTCAGCACATTTTCAAGTTCTCCTTGTGGACAGTTTTTGGAATGTAACATTTCTTTTGATCAATAAAGATGAATCCAGCTTTGCACCAGCTCTAAATCTCTCTTAGGAGGTTGTAGCTCTTGGGGTTGGGACCATCTCAAGCGCCCAGTACCTCCTTTGTTTATATTTATGTGTTTTTGTTGCATTCTTAGAATAAAATCTGTTATTTATATTTAAATCTTGCTTTGTTATTTAGATTTCTTTTGATGGTTAAAGTAGCTTCTCATGTTTAGAATAGATTGGTAGGATAATAACAAGAAAAAGGCTCCAAAAAAGGGTCAGCAAACACTTTTGGTTTCACCTCTTCCTTATTGGATCAGGGGCTGGAGTTGGAATAACCGTGCTGTCCCAAACAAAAACACTAGTTTGCTTTACCATGCAATCCTTGGTGTGTTGTTTTCATTTGCAGAGGTTGGTTACATGTTCAGATATTTGAATGCTTCATTTCATAGTTAATATACATGGTTTCCTTGCAAATAAAGTTGTTGTCCATTCTCGTTACTGTTAGCCAGATCATATTAGGGTAGCATAGCTAGATCTTTGTTTTCTTGCATGTCTTTGTTGGTTCAGTTGGAAACACAAATTGCAGAGCACCTATACCACTTCTTTATCTGCCCAGACTCCCTCAAACCCATCTTCTCCATCTCCTAACTTGGTTTCTTGCCTCACGTTGCCACATTGCCCTCATAACCCTACCTTTGTGCAGCATTATTCCAACCTTCTTGGAACAAGTCCAGCCATCTACACCTTCTCCTCAACTCCATCCTCCAAGCCTTGAACTCCCCTACACCCCTATTTCACCTCCATACTCATTCCTCCACCTTTTTCCCTCCATCCATGCTCCAAAATTCCATTACTAAACATCCTGTAGAAAAATTACAAAACATCCTGTAGAAATCCCAGAACATCCTGTAGAACTCTTGCAGACTTCCTGTAGAAGCTCATAAACGCGGTTTCTTGGCAGCCAAACTTTGTGAAACTCTCTGGAAGGGTGTTAGGGACCCCTTAGACCCTCTCTAAACCTTCCCAACCTTTCCCAAGCATTTCTCCCCTTGATCTACCCTTGCACAGTAAAAAGCCAGTTAGAAGCACATGCATGATAATTCCAACAACTTGAACAAAAATACAAAAAGATGTTTTCTTCATATAGAGGTAGTCTAGACACATGTATTTTACCTTCATAGAAGTAATGGCATCTCTTCCAGTAGTTTGCATTCTCTCCTTTGCATCAGTAGGACTAGCTGGTAGAATTAGGGTTTGCTAGGGTTTGCGTTACTTTTTGGCTTTCAATTTCTTTCCGCAAGTAGATTATCTTCCTTTGAGTTAGCTTTCATCCATCAATTAAAAAGCTTCTTCTAAGAGCTCATAGAAGTTGGCTTAAGCTCCTAGCGGACTTGTGCCAACTGACCAAGTGATAGCTGCGGCAAGACCTAGTACTTGTGCATACAGCACCGTCGCTTCCAAGTTTGTTACGAACTACCGAGTTGATAAAATTAAAGAAGGGAGTTCCAGGAGTTGCAGCATTATTGCTGCAATACTGGAGCCCACCAGTGTCATTGATGTATACACTCTCACCAAGGTCTACAAACTTCACCATTAGCCCCTACTTCATTAATTAAAATAGTGGGCTATTTCAAGTGTCAGATCATGCACAGAAGTAGGGAGGTGCCTTAGTAGCTTATTTAATCTCAATTAAATATCTCTCCAATGCATCGTAACCACCTTCTATCTATACATTCTAAAGTCATCCAAGGCTTTACTATAAACAAATAACACAATTATACCTCCATAATATATCTTCATCTTCATGCCTTAACTACAAAGTACTCATAAGGTATGCCTATATGCTTTTGTTTCCATTGATTCAAGTTTCAATTCCCTTTGGCCTACATTCCTTCTACTTCATTTCTTAGTTCAGTTCATGCTCAAGAGATTAATATATGTAGCATTTGACAAAATTTAAATATGATTCTTCCTTCGTTTTTTTTCTAGAATGGATCGTTTTGGGAAACACTTCCAACTTGTTATTCAAACATGAAGCAATAAACATGTGACTAGTTTAATGCTAAAAAATTGTTTCTCTAACACTATTAATAGTTACAAAATTCTTTATCAATACATAATTATGATCTCACCCCATTCGAGCAAATTGTGATATGGGCAATTAGTGAATGCATGCGACTATGGAATACAACTACCATTAATAGAAATATTGCATTCAGGAAAATAAAAAAATTTGACCCCAAGGGGTTGCAATTGTGCTTAGTCTTTAGAAAATATTTCCTTTTACCAAATTCCATTAAAGCACCACTAAAACATTTCAGTGATATTTCAAGTTTTAAAATGTTATACCAATAAATTTAGAGAATATTTTTGCTAGCATATAAATTGTTTCATCCAACATTTTAGGTAATGAAATAATAGAAAAAAAATTAAATAATTAAAAAGAGTACTAATTTTAATCTCTTAAGTCATGATTCATTGAACATTATACAATCAAATTATATATACATGTATATTATTTATCTTAGACAATAACCTATTAATCATCTTTCTTAAAAAATAAAGTGAATTTACAACAAACTACAATGGCAAATGTTAAACATATTTAGAAATACATAGAACCTTCTCTCCCATGGTATTTCATGAAATACTTAAAAGGGTTTTAAATATTAAAAAATAGTCTTTCATACAAATATTTGGAAGATTTCAAGTATAATTTCATGGTATTCCTAAAAGTGTCAATAACTACCTATAAGTTCATGGTATTCGCTAGAGTGTCAATAGTTACCTAAAGTTGTAGTTTTTATTCCCTAAAATTTATAATGCATGATTAGGGAATTGGCAAAAATGTTAGGCATATTCCTCAACATTCTTGAAATGTTTTATTTCTAGACTGAAACTCTAAATTTATGGAGAATTATTATCATAAATTAGGATACATTGTTTTATTTTGCTATTAATTAAAATATTTAAAAATAAAAGAACAACCAACCTCAATTTTTTTATAATAAAAAACAACAACATTGGCTTGGTCCTCTCTTAATGACAATTGTTTTAGTTTTCGTCCCAAATTTTAAATTCATGAATTGTAATATACAATTTGTACCTTGATTTCTTTTCATATACATGGATGCACATTTTACTTACCCTAGCCAAACTCTATCTTGGGTTTCTAATAACTTACCGTACTATTTTAAATGCCATAGCTAGTGTCTTTTTCAAAATCTATGCAACTTAGAACTATGAGGTTGCATAAATCAATAAACTTTATTGAGATGGCCAAATCCTTGAATATTTTAACCACAACGCTAATGGAACAATAATTGACATAAAAGGTGGATACTATGGCCACCACCTAAATTTTGAATAAATTTTAATTTCTTCATATAAGGGATTGAATATAAACCTAAAAAATATAATGACTATCTTTGGATTATAACAAAGATTAAAATACACCAGAATACCTTTGTTTGATTGGAAAATTTCAAAATATATAAATTTCAGTTCTACATAACATATGAAATGAAAAAATTTTGCATTCAGTACAATGTTGGGCACCACATGGGTATTTATTAAATGCATTCAGCTAGAACAATCATTACTAGTAAAATTAATGCATTAACCTCTAATACAATTTTACATAAATCAATTTTTTTATACACTGCCAACTCAGAGAGTTTAGCCAAAACCTGAAAGGATCAATAGAAGACATGAAAGGTTGGAGAATATACTACCTTACATATATTAAATAACTTTGATATATGTTATATGAGGGACTATGTATATAAACCAAACAATCTAATTACCATATTAGACTTTAAAAAATGACAAAATAGAACACACAATGAAATATTACATAGATTAATAAATATTTTTTTAGATGGCCAATTCCTTGAAAAATTTAGCCATAACCCAAAATGAATCAATTAATGATATGAAAATTCGACATTATTGCCATTTATAGATTTTGAATATATTTTAATGATCAATCTGAGTGACTGCATATAAAGCCAAATATTCTAACCACAATCTCATAATTAGAACAAAGACAAATCATACACCACAATAGCCTTTGCTTGAGCACAAAAATTCCATGTAGATTAAATTTGAGGTATACATATATTGTATCAACCAGGTAATAAGTTAGCATTTGATATATCAATACAATGCTAGGTACAGCATTTATTGAAGGCAATCAACTATAGAGTATAGTTAGGATGGAGATTTTCCCACCTTACAAATTTTGAATAAATTTGATATTGCTTCACCTAAGGGTATCTACATATAAAGCCAAAAAATCTAATGGCCATATTAGGAGGAACAAAGACAAAACATGCAGCCACTCTACCCTTTGCTTGAGGAAAAAAAATTCAAGCCATATTAAATTCCAAGGCCACATATATCATCTCAGCCTCGTAAAAAATTAAACATTTTTTGCAAAAATTCAAGACATTGTTGAGTGCCAAATAGTCTTATGTGCACACAAAATCCTTTCTCTTTTGAGTATGTGAGTGTAACTTCCTAGTGAAATGATTTTTTTAGGGTCTCCAATTCATTTATTATATTTAAAAATTATCTTGGAAAATTGTAGAATCTCCTAGCCATCCTATCAACCTCTGTAATTATGCGTACCAATTGGCATATATAGCAAACAATTGAACTATTAACGTGAAATTTGAAGAGAATGTGACACAATCCAAAAATGTTTGAATATTATTTAACATCAAACAATCTCTAAGACAAAATATACTTCACGTTTAATAAATTTCATAATTGGATATAACGAGAACCTGCAAAATTAGTTAAGTAATTTATTGATCCAAGCCTTTTCTTTGTTGAGCTTAGGGAATAGGTGATCAACATGCAAAAGGTCATATGTCCTAGGGAATGCACTGAAAGATAGACACCAATCATGGTAAAGAAAAAATAAACCATGGTCGTAGATGATTGGAAGTGTGCAGGGAGATTCTATTAACAAAACATTCATCACCCAAATGGGTTGTCTAGCTAAAGCTACAACAAACCTGTCAAGTATACCATCTTATATCATATTTGAGAATAAAATATTGTTATTACTAGAACATAAGAACAAGAATGATAGTTCATAAGAAGGCTACTAATAAGAAGAAGTATCACCTCTTGCAGCACCTCCATGAACCATGGCACATTCGTTAGAAATGAATTCACATAATTATATTTGCAGAGAAACATTTAGTGCTCAAAATTGAGGGAGAAAATGTATAGTTGGTATTGAATAAAAAAGCACAAGATTACCTTCTAGAATTCTCCCTTTTTGATCTAGTTGGAAAATATATACCCAAGAATAAGCAACACCTCTTACAACACCTCCATGAATCATCACACATTCATAAAATGAGTAGGAAAAATTTCACAACCTAATTCAATGGACAAAGAACTGGCTTAGTTCATCAAGTTTGTTGTATAGATGCACAATGATTTTTGTTTCCCTTCACTATTTCAAACCCCAATTTGAGAAATATGGAAAGCAATTTCACTTCCTCCAAATGAAGAATCCAAAAATACACATGCAACTTGCCACAAAGCTATGGTCTAGCGGTTTTTGTGGCTTGGGATATGATATGTATTATGTATTGCATTCGAGAGTGAAAAACATTAAATGTTTTCCAACTAATGTTAAATTAAAACTATCATTAAACTTGCATTGAATTGAAATTTAAAACTTATTATCTTATGTTTTAACAAAATAATACAGTTTTCCCACCAATAAGAGGTCGAATCTAAAAATTTGGAAAAGATTTTGCTTAATCGAATATTTATATTAAAACATTGAATAGGATAGTTAATTAAATCACATTAATGTTGAGTCAATGCCTATAAATTACTATATTCCCTATGATGTTGAAGGCAGGGACTAAAAATTGCACATGTGTTTATACCATTTAACCCATTCACTTCAAACACGACGTTCCTCTCGCCTTTTCCATGCTTACGCATTGCACTTTTCTCACCATACCATTGCATTCCATTTCACAATGAATTCTTCTTTCCACGTCAAAAAAACAATCATGGGTAGTAGCCTAGAATCCACTTTTAAAAAATATTGTAGAATTATTATATGTTAGGTAAATTGACTCAGGGTTAGAGTCAAGGTTGACCAAATTAAACAAGGTGGTTTTGGTCACATATTATTACATGTAATATAGCTTATAAAATGCTGGGAGGACTTCATTGTAATAAGGCCAGGGAGGTGAGTAGTGTAGGCTCACTTGGCTAGGTTGGCCTAGGATTTTGACCAAAGATAATGAAATTTCATTATGGTGTGTTTTCTCCTGGAGTTGGGGTTTTCTGAGGGAAAATACTTTGTGCATTATGTGTATATGTTATTTTGGTGGTTATTTTTTTTGTTCCTCTCAATAAATAGGTAATGATCTCCGGTTAAATTTTCTTCATCTGGTATTGGAACTGAAGGTTATGTTTTGGCTTCAAAAGGATGCTTTTGTTGCCAAGAGTTAAGTGGCCTGGTGAATGAATGAGATCTGATTTGTTGATGCAGATCTTGATCTGGAACATAATGGTTAAAAGAAATGGAAAATGCATCCATTTTATAAGAAAAGGGAGCATGAATATATGGGAGGCATGATTCTGATATCAGTGTTGGTTGATGCATAGTAGAGAGAATAACGATGCCCATGGTGGAACATATTGTCATTAGAACTCAAAATACATTATTGTAGAGTGGAAGAACATATTGTCATTAGAACTCAAATACATTATTGTAGAGTGGAAGAGCTAGATCTGGTCAGATCTACAATCAAGAGCAACGAGGTTGCACATGAATTTCCTAGTAAAATATGAATTACATTGTAGATAAGAGTAGTGGTCGTAGTGGAGCCTAATTGGCGCAAAGAATCAAATACATTATTGTAGAGTGGAAGAGCTAGATCTGGTCAGATCTACAATCAAGAGCAACGAGGTTGCACATGAATTTCCTAGTAAAATATGAATTACATTATAGATAAGAGTAGTGGTCGTAGTGGAGCCTAATTGGCGCAAAGAAACCTGTTGGAAGAAGAGTGTTCCTGGGTAGAGACTGAGAATTCGTGAAGGAACCTACAACGTATTGTCAGTGAAGTATTATGGAAAGTTTGTGAAGCGGTCAGAGATCCACAAGAGAGATATAAGTGTTGTGGTAAAGAGTCGACAAAGGGCTGGACATCATCATCAATGACAATGATGATGATGTCCTCGTAAGACAATCTATGGTCTTAAATTGTTTTACCGTCGAATATGAAGGATCATATGCTAAGGTGACCGTGATAGAGTCCACCAACCGATCTTGTGAAGGTGCGGTTAGGGATCTGCTTGTGGAATAATGTTGACGTTGTGAATATATTGTGAAGAAAGATTGTTAGGGATGAAACTTGATCATGTGGCATTGAACAATGTTGTAGTGGTCTTTATATTAGCGATGTGGAACAACTTCGAGCCTATCCAGGGATGGTGGCACTATGGCGAAGCAAAGAGGACCATCATAGCTCTACGAAGGGCTAGGATCCATGGAAGTGATGCACAAAGCATTGAAGTGAAAGCCCTCTATGGACTCCGTTGATTACAAGCATAAGGTGGATTGACATTTGGAATGCGTGTTGCAAGGTTGTAGCTACAATGGAAAATATTTGGTCATGGTCATTTGTGGAGGAAGAATCTCAGTTTGATTTATTTTCAATGGGGTTTCAAACAAGGGATGTGTTGATTTTTCGAGAATCAATGATTCGAGTAGTTGGAGTTTACGCTACGTTGTAGGTGGTAAAAAGGGAGCAAACTGTCGATGCATACACTTAGTGAAGGAGTCAAACACCTAGCTTGAGGGAAACGAGAATGCAAGGCTTGCCAGACACAAAAACATCAAAACAACTAAAACTAGAATTGAGGTTGTATTTTGTTGAGAGACATGAAAACATCAAAACAACGTTGGAAATGGCATAATATGGTCTATCATTGGATTCACTTGTAGTGAGTGTTGGAATAAAAACATAAAGAAAAGTGTCTAGCATATTGCTGGGAGCAACAAGCTCAACAAGAGCAAGTTGGAGGATAGATCAAGATACAAATAATAATTAAAAATAAATAAATTATTATTAATTATTCTGAGAGAGTCAATTGGAGGATAGATCAAGATACAAATAATAATTAAAAATAAATAAATTATTATTAATTATTCTGAGAGAGTCAATTTTTTGTATGTAAATGTAAATGGGAATATCTCAATTTTTTGTATGTAAATGTAAATGGGAATATGGTTGTAAGACCTGGTATGGCATGCTTACCCTACCTAAATACAAGTAAAGTTTGGGTTAGACCTTAGTGATAAGGGATATAGGGGTAACAAATACCCTGGGTAAAAACTTGGAGGAAGGTAATGACCATAGTGACAAGCATTGTAACATATATGCATACAGATCATATTAGAACAAGAAAAAAAAAATATATATATATAGATATATAGATATATCCAAAACACATCAATGACTACCGAATAGACCCTAATTCTCAAGTAATTTGTTCTTATCTTACGATTAAACTCATGCACCAAGTGTATTTTGCTTAGGGTTTGCATTAAGATTTACAATGGTTAACAATTACATATAAAGTGCAATTCCATTTATTTCATGGACGGATATTCTCGGGTTCACATAATAGGACAACGTTACATAATTTTTGGTATACACGATCCTTCCGGAGCCTTTTCATTGTAATAAATTTGTTAAATTTGTTGGTTATACGAATTAAGGTTTAACTATACCATGACCCACTTCATTAATTGACTTTACCTATGGATAACCCTTGAATCTCCACTTGCTATAGTCTAATGCTTCGGTGGAAAGCTGCTAAACAACAATCTAACGTATTTTACACCATCCATCTTGTGGGAAAGATCCAACAGCTCGTGTTCAATCTCACATTGTATTAAACATTTCAGAACTAAAGTTTTTTGGCATTCAAGTGTACAACTTTTTTTTACTAAAATTAACATCAGTCTAATTTCAGTGTCTTGTATTCACATGTACAAGGTTTTATAGAATTCCATTAATCTAAGAAAAGCTAAAATGTATTTATCTGTAATTTTCGTAAATAGGTAAGGAAATTTAGATCTAGATGAGATCACTCCACCCTTCCATGAGACTATTATGTCTAAGGCCTCTGAGCTCTCACTTTCCAGAACAATTGGCTAATAATAACCTCAACATGTTAGTTCTCACTCCACCTTTCCATGAGACTATTCTGTCTAGTTTCCCTAAGTTCTCACTTTCGAGAACAATTGGCTAATAATAACCATTTTCGTAAATAGGTAAGGAAATTTAGATCTAGATGAAATCACTCCACCCTTCCATGAAACTATTATGTCTAAGGCCCCCGAGCTCTCACTTTCCAGAACAATTGGCTAATAATAACCTCAACATGTTAGTTCTCACTCCACCCTTCCATGAGACTATTCTGTCTAGTTCCCCTGAGCTCTCACTTTCCAGAACAATTGGCTAATAATAACCTCAACATGTTAGTTCTCAGGGATTAGGACTACCTATTCTAGCCCTAATTCATAGACCTGCGTGTGAGTAGGTTTCAATGGATTGTTGCCTGAATCAAGAAATCTCCCCTTCGACATCGTTATTTTAACCTTCTTCTATCCTTGCTTCCTTCTGGTTTCTAACCCCATGTTTTTCACTCTAAGATCCTTTCCTTTTATCTGTAGGGAATAAGAGAGAATGTAACTTCCCCAATTATTTGGAAGTTTAATTAGTTTAGGGAACCAGAAAGTATGAAGTTTAATTAGTTTTTGTATTTTTGTCCGTTTCCAAATTCCACTAAAAAAAAATTGAGTAACAAAACAGTAACAAAAACTTTAACATATAAAGTTCCACTAGGGTTTTTCTTTAAGTCTATAGTAAAGTTAAATATAATAAATGCAAATAACCAGTTTAGACCTATGTTCACTCTGGATCTATCAAGCCCCAGATCAAATTTTAGAGGTGAAAATATGTTTTTTGAGTGAAAAACTTGAGGAAAGGTTTGAACATATGATTAATTTTATCAAAAATAGGGAAAATTATCTAATATTAATATAATCATTTTAAATATGGTAAATATGTTTGAGATTAATCTGATCATTTTAATTTTAAATTTGCTTAGTTACTTGAGTTTGTTGAGTGATAAATTATATTGTAAATAACATTAATTATGAAAAATGATGAAATGAAATATTTGAATGTAAAGTGACAATGTAATAATGTTGAATGATAGAAAATGTGAATAATATTGTAAGTAATATTAATTATGAAAAATGATGAGATGAAATTTTTGAATGTAAAGTGACAATGTAATAATGTTGAATGATAGAATGTGAATAATAAGAATATCGTAAATTACAAATAGTTTTCAATGTGATTAATGTCAAACTATTTTCTTTTATTATTCTTATGGTCACCCTTTTTACTTTTGTAATCTTTTTTCATATCAATTATATGAAAAGGACACGTTAAACAATATATCATTTAAATCTTTACCTGGAGATATTGTAGTAAACATAATACCTTACCAATATTAATAGGTTGAATTCCTATAACACAAAAATCAATCTTTTCATATCAATTAGACACGTTAAACAATATATCATCTTTCATATCAATTATATGAAAAGGACACGTTAAACAATATATCATTTAAATCTTTACTTGAGATATTGTAGTAAACATAATACCTTACCAATATTAATAGGTTGAATTACTATAACACAAAATTCAATGTACATTGCTAGTAATTTTTATGCTTACATTGAAATCAATGCACAATACTAATCCAATCACTATAAAATTATTGCACCATCACACATCCAATTACATCAAATCAGAAATCAACATTTCCAAATGGTATTATTATTATTAATAAAACATAATTTTTTAGTTTTCTTTAAATAATATAAAAAGGTTTATGGAATCAATATAAAAGGAGTTTTATTTATTTTCATGCCTCTAGTTTATTTATATTTTTATTTATTTACCATTCCTCTGGAGTAAATATAAAAAAAGTTGTATTTATTTACCATACCTCATATAAAAAAAGTTGTATTTATTTACCATACCTCTAGAGTAAATATAAAAAAGTTTTATTTATTTACCATACCTCTAGAGTAAATATAAAAAAGTTTTATTTATTTACCATACCTCTAGTTTATTTATATTTTTATTTATTTACCATACATCTTTTTTTAGTGTTCCTAAACTTCTTTATATTTTAATTTATATTGTGTTTATACTTATTAGTCCCTGCCTGGGACCATGTTTTTTTTGGCGTTATCATCGTTTAACCAATGTTTTAGAATGACAATTTCTATCTATCAAGAAAGGACCTCTTATTGCAGGCTTCCCTTATACCAATGTAAAAATGTGGTGACAAGTTATATTTTATCCAAAGTCTGGAAAATTGTGGTGACAAACATGAAACTTAGATGCATGCAAAGTTTATTATATAGTTGCCACCTCTCACCTCTCAGGAAGCTGGCTACCACCGACCATCTGCCACCTCTCAGGTATTTGGCTACCACCGCCTTTCAATTTCTTGCCACCAAACACAATATGAAATTAGTCTTTACCATCTGCGGAGGAAGGTTTCTGGTGAGACTATTGTTGGATAGGCTTCAGAGCCGAAGTCTGCAATGGCAGGAGTGGCAGCAACGAGTGATGAAAGAGAAATGTTTGTTCTCTGATGAGAGGGACCTACTATTATGCTACTCTATTTGTCACTCTCATGGTGCTCTGTTCGCAAGTATATTTGTCTCTATATTTGCAGCTGTTTGCTGGTTGAGCTAAATGTATGTTTGGCAGGTCTGAGTTCCAAATGCAGTATGGATCGATAGGCTGGTTTGTAGGAGCAACGCTGGGATATGCTCAAGCAACGCCAAAGAAGCATTTAATATCATGCATTGGTGATGGAAGCTTTCAAGTGCAGATGCAAGGATTTTTATATAAAATTCTGTAATATTTGGATTTTTATATAAAATTCTGTAATATTTTATTTAATGAATAACATGCTTATCCACCCCTTTATTTGGCGATTTAGGTTTTGCTATAAAATAAAAATGGAACACGGAGTTTTAGGCTTTGTATTTTATGAAATGCTTGAACTACATTAACTAGTTTTGTCATAGTTCAATGCCTGATTTGTTGTTCTGTTTTGCATAGGTTTTGACATCTAGATGCTAATCGGGATCTGTATTAAGTGTTCACTAGGCAACGATGAAAGCTGTCTGTGAGAAGAAAAGCAAGGTAATTTCAATGTGGACAAATCAGTTTGAGGCCCTTGCTTATGTCTTTTAGATTGACTGCATGGGACAAGAAATTGCAAGCTTTTAGGGATCCAGTGGAAGGAATTGTTGAATTCATGTTTCCTTTTGCGCAGTCTCTTGGCCAAAGACGTTAGTTAAGAAATGGTTCAATATTAAGAGTAAAGCTCACGAATTCCATGCAGATGAAATTGGAGAAGGTTACGCTAGTAAAGGTGATTCTTACCCTTATGTTTAATGCTAGTTTTTTCTTTTTTCTTTATCTCTTCCCTGCCTTCTTTCAGGTTTCCCTAATGGACGGCCATATCTAAGTGCTTTTCTTCCTTCTAATCTACGTGCTATACAGATAATGAGGAAATGTTCGTTGAAAGGCGCCGAAGTTGCTCTGATAAGGATTCCTACGTCTTTAGGAAAAGTCGGGCAGGTACTAGAATCTAGACCCTTAGATTGAGATTACATGTTATCTGCTGCTTGTTGGTTATCTTCTTGTTTGGCCTGTTGCGGACCTCCTAAGCCAAAGGCAGAACATGGACGCATAAAAAGCATGGATTTAAATTTGAGCGCTGAGCTTCCTCATGTCAAAATCAAACCTAAATTTTCTATTTATTTTAATTTTCTCTGTTTTTTAACTCTACTTGCAGATAGGTGGTTGAAAAAGAACCGGACAAAATTAAGCGCGAAAGAATGGAACCTGAAATGTCCCAAGTCACCGATGTCCAAGACTTTCGGTATTCAAATTTTGAAGTCTGTGTTGCATTTGTTCAGCTTGTCAATGAATTTGTGTTCTGATTGCCAGTGTCGTTAAAATTCAATGGGCAAATAGGTTATTTGTGGCAACATGGAATGTGGGAGGCAAAGCTCCTTCAAATGGCTTGAATCTGGAAGAATGGTTGAATAACTCACCTCCAGCGGATATCTATGTCTTGGGGTATGGACAAATGATATTGTTGTTTGACATTTAAGGAGTTTCTGGAAAGCCTATATAGATATAAAATTTCCAATTTTTGATGGGCAAGTTATGTTCGAGGAATTTTTCAATTCACACTCTTGATTGTGATAGTCATATAACCATATTTCAACCAGTAACCAGGAGAAGCCTTTTTTACAGGTTTCAGGAAATTGTTCCTTTAAATGCAGGGAATGTGCTGGGGGCAGAGAATAATGGTCCTGCTGCCAAATGGCTTAGCCTTATTCGGAAAACACTCAATAAGTCACAGCGTGAAGGCAGTACCAATTCTAGAAGCTCTTTATCACCAGGTTGTGCAAAGTCCACGGACATGGTAGACACAATTATAAGTTTGGATTCTAATTTTGAGGGTTCAAGGTCACAGAAGAACGACCCTTTCTACCATAGGAGATCATTTCAGGTCCTAGGCTGGGGTTCCAAAATGGATGACGATTCTGCCAATAGGCAGCCAAAATTGCAGAGGAATTTCATTGTTTCTGATCAAATGTTGATGGGCAGATCTATAGGAAGGACATATTCTGATAATACTATCAAATCTTTGCACTCAGATGATGAATATGTTGCATGTGCAGCAGATTCGCCTTCAGCTTCTACTATGTTTTTCTCTCCGGTGCCAGATAGCCCTGCAGTGGACGATAGATCTAGTTATGGCCAGATGAATTACTGTTTAGCTGCCAGCAAGCAAATGGTTGGCATATTCCTCTCAGTTTGGGTGAGAAGCGATTTGAGGCATTATATACGCAATCTCAAAGTGTCATGTGTTGGAAGGGGCCTGATGGGTTACCTTGGCAACAAGGTGTGGCACATTTCTGTCAAAAAGTGATTCTCATGTTTTATGATGTTGCATTTGCTGTTCCAAACATGGACAATGACGTT
Source organism: Pinus tabuliformis (assembly GCA_031772625.1). Classification (NCBI taxonomy): domain Eukaryota; kingdom Viridiplantae; phylum Streptophyta; class Pinopsida; order Pinales; family Pinaceae; genus Pinus; species Pinus tabuliformis. Next base: position 167,696,550 of record CM062810.1, on the reverse strand, counting down.
TTCTGTTTTGCACCCCTAAGAATGTTTGATTTTTACCCTAGTCATTGCTGAATGCACATGACGTCTCTGAGTTAACAGGGGTTTAAATCAGTTTCTCCAATTAAACATATTGATTCAATCATACTTTTGCAGGGCTCAATATCAGTTAGCATGACTCTCCATCAGACAAGCTTTTGCTTTATTTGTAGCAATTTGACTTCTGGCCAGAAAGATGGCGATGAGCTCTGGAGGAATTCTGATGTCATGGAAATCATAAAAAAGACTCGCTTTCCACGGGTTTGTAGATTTGCTGGAGAGGATTCACCTGAAACTATTTTGGAGCACGAGTAAGTCTGAATTGAATACTTTAGAAGGATCATCTTTTTGTTCCCACATCATTGAGTTGAACTTTAATATTTTAAACTGTTTCTGAAGGATTTATGTTCTACTTTGCTTATTGCTTGAGTCCATTTTGATATTGTGGATAAAATTTGCAGTCGAGTTATTTGGTTGTGGATAAGTCTCAGTGACTGGATGGGTATTGCACAATTATTATAGAGTATATTTGAGTTACAGCTCACATTTTTGAGGAGAGGTTGTCAAAATTATGAATCTCTTAATATGCTAAGTAATAGAGTAAACTTATGAGCATGAATTACTAGAATTTATGAGCATGAATTACTAGAATTTCTAAACAGAGCTGGACTCTGCTCGGGCAAGCCAGCCATATGCCCCTGTCTAGTAACAGAAGAAATGAAATGGGGAATTGGCATCAGCGAGTAATTTCGTTTTGGACAATTCGTTCCAATTAGTGCTTGCCAACGGAAACAATTGTCACACACTTGCAACAGCGTTGGCATCGGCAACTTGCTAATTTTTCGGTTATATAGGCAGGGACTACCGGCTGCATGCAGCACTTGTTAATAATTAGATTCACTTGCAATAGCGTTGGCATCGGCAACTTGCTAATTTTTCGGTTATATAGGCAGGGACTACCGGCTGCATGCAGCACTTGTTAATAATTAGATTTTTAAATAGGGTCGACATTAAATTAGAAATGCTAAAATGTTAAATGTTAAAGATTGCTTTTACATTTACATGTTTACGTTTTATGTGAGATCGATCTACCCCGTACTTAGTTGTTTACATTTACGTATGTGACATCTACCCCATATTGGGTTGTAGAGAGCCTCTGGGCACAATTACAATAGTTTGGGGTGTTACAATTGGGTACAAAAGACTTGTTCCAAAAACATTTATGACTTTTTTTTATGGTTGTGAAGTGGAAAGAGCGTGTTTTTAGATTTTTTTATGGTTGTGAAGTGGAAAGAGCGTGTTTTTATTAGATGCTCGTAACAATATTTTTTATCATACATTAAAAATAAAATAAAAATGGTTTTAATGATGGTTGTGAAGTACGAAAAACATTATTTATTAAATTATTTTCATAGAAATCTTTTTTAATTACATATGTGTGAGATGTAGAGGTAAAAAATATTAAATAAATTTTAAAATATATTTGGTTTTAGTTTAAATTGTCATTATTTACTGTAATATTTAATTCAAAATATAATAAATTATTTTTGTAAATATAGGATAATTAATGGTTGACGAACCGTTCATTTTTTTATTCCACAGAAAAGGGGATCTCATCCTTATTATGGTTGGAACCAACATGTTTGGTAGATAAATATTTTGGATTAGGCATTTACATGGCTTCATTCGAAATTCCATAGGATATGGACATCTTTTGCATAAAATAGGGAGATCATTAAAGTATTATTATTGGTAGTTGAGATACTTTTCATCAAATTAGTTTTGGGAAGGAGAAATATTCACAAAAATATTCATAAGAAAAAGAGGGTGAAAATATAAAAATATTATTATAATAAATAAATGACCACTTTTCTAATAATAATAAAATGTCTGGAAAGTGATGAAAAGATAAAAAAATTATTATAATAAATAAATAATCACTTTTCTAATAATAATAAAATGTCTTGGAAGTTAGGCTTTAAAGATAAATAAAGTGACCAATTCAACTATTCATGAAAATATAAAAAAAATTGTACATATGTCTTATAAATAATGTGAACAAAATCCACCATTCGAAATATATATATATAAACATAGTCTAATTTATAAATGAAATGACATTTTTAAGGACATAGTCTAATCTAAAAGAACATTTTTTTGTTTATTTTAATCAAAATCAAATATAGATTTTTAAAATCTGAAGTTTACACTGTTAATTTCGTTTTTCAAGTTGTTGAGTCCACTTATACATTCAAAAATTATTTTAAACAACAAAAAGTATTGAAATTATATTGTTGGATTTTAGTGAATTGTGATTAAAAAAAAAAAAAGTCATTTAATTTGTAATCTAGACTACTCCAAAAAAACACACAAAAAAATTAAATATAGTTATTATCCATTCACACTCCTACTAAAATTATAATAAATTTTTAGATATTATAGTTTTTTCATTGAAATTTTAACGATTTAAAATTATTCTATTATGATAATAATTTCAAATTTTAACTAAATTTTATAACGAATTCTAATTGAAAAAAATTACAACTTTAAATTTAAAATATATATAGAGATTATTTAAATAACCCCACACACAAAGTTAATATATAATAGATATTAAATTTAATATATATATATAGATATATATATATTATTTAAATAACCCCCCACACAAAGTTAATGTATAATAGATACTAAAATGTAGTGGGTTATTTGGACTAAATTAGTCCAAATAAAAATTTAACTTCAAATTAATTAATAAAAATTCTTTAAATTTCACATTTAAGTTATTTAATATTTTAATAATATATAGTTTTATTTATTAATTTTTTTTATTTGAATATTTATATAATTTTTATTTTTATTTTTATTTTTTATGGAAAGAACATGTTTTTCTTAATATTACTGCTCAAAATTAAAAGGTATTTTTTTCATATTGATATTTTGTAATTGTTATTATCCAAATAATAATGGCTAATTATTATAAATAATATGTTATTATAATTAATAATAAATTTAATAATTCTTTTTATATTAATTATTTTCTAAGTGGCTTAATATCTATATGATATTTTTTAAATTATATAACGTTTAAATTAATTAATTTATTATATTATATTTCTTTAATTATATAAAGTTTACATTAATTAATTTAATATTATTTTTTAATGTTTATTTCTATAATACAATATATAATTACATGGTTGGATCAGTGCATTCATCAACACCCTGATGATGAATTGCTATATGACTAAAAACATAGATGGAGTAAAATAAATAAATAAAATTGAATTTAGTTGAAGACCAAGAAATGCAACAAGTAGTGTCTTATGATCTAATATTGTCGATTGCCTACAAAAGACTTGTTATTCTAGAAAAATTATATTATTATAAAACATTTTACATATATCATTTCTAGTTTTAAGGTTTTTATTTCACTTTATAATTACTAGAAATTGTTATACCTTTAAAAAAATATTTGTTTTTCATCCAATATTGGTGATCACCTACAAAAGAACTTAATCTTTGATAGAAATAAAAACTATCTCTTTCTAAATGAATTAAAAACTAATTTGCTTCATTTATCTAGTATAGACAACATAGAAGGCCTCTATCATAATTTTACTACAACCCTCTCATATTCTATTAACAAGTTCTCAATTGAAGTTTCAAGTAATAAAAGAAATAGAAAAATCAACCCATGGTATGACAATTATTGTAAAAGTGTGAGGAGAGCAATTAAGGACCTCTCATATTCTATTAACAAGTTCTCAATTGAAGTTTCAAGTAATAAAAGAAATAGAAAAATCAACCCATGGTATGAAAATTATTGTAAAAGTGTGAGGAGAGCAATTAAGGAAGCTGTTGATGAATCTCTTAAAATTGGCAAGATAAAAATATACAAAGCCCTAACTAAAAGGAAAAAAAAGGAACTATATTTGTAAGAGACAAGAGAATCTCTTACACCTCTCTAAGGTAGCTCCTAAGAAATTCTGGAGGCATATTCTAAGTAGGAGAACTAAAGATAATAATGAAATTGCTTTACACGAATGGAATTCCTGTTGAGCCTCAAAACTGCTCTTTCCCTCACAACTCTTCTCATCCCTTTTCTTTGTTTTTCCATGAAGAAAATGCATTCTTGTCATCAATGACCAAATGACCAGTATATATTTTCTTAAGGAGGACATTTAGTGATTTACATGTTATGCTTTTATGTTTTGCTATTTGAATAAGTTTTTGCATATTAGCTACGGAACACAGCTTATTCTGCAGCTAATCAGTTGTTCCGCAGCGAACTCCATGCTTTAACAGGTTCCAGATGTCATAACGAGAAACTAACTACATGGGCAGCTTGGAAATCATCATGACATGGACCGTGTCCTATTCACCTAGCCCAGATCGACAAGGAAGATGGTACAAGACTACGGTCAATGGAGAAGTCAAACGTAGAGACCGAAGGCAACAGGACTCTATTTTGTGTATAATCAACACGTTTCACAGTGATGGGAAGTGTTATCTAAAACAACTTCCTGAACCCATGGACTCCCACAGCCATCTATGCAACCGAATCCAACAGCCGCCATCTTGGATTTATGTCTCCAACAGCCGAGGAAGAAAATTCTATGTGCCTATATTCTACGTGTTTTTGGCTATGGCTTATTTTTCTCCACAAACAGTTGCATGATTTTCTTATAAATACCTGTGTAAAGAACTTAGAAGGGGTTTAAATTTGATCATGTATTAAGCTCAAAATTACTATTCTGTATTTTTTAAAAACCCATTTTCCTGTTTTAATATGAAGACCACATGTTTAATGGATATATGAAAGAGTTTCTTGGAGATTGATTAAGCACGCATAACCTTATCAGTTGCAGAGGGCCCTTGCATTGACTGAGGTTTTGTTTTGTTTTGTTTTGTCTTTTCTAGTTAAAACTATAAATTCATCATTTCTTCTCACAGTGTTCATAATTATTTTTATACTAACCTTGTTTATAATGCAACTTTTATCATTTCTTTACTAATGCAGAATAACTTCTTTCAGTACAGAATAGCTTCTTTTTGTTTAATTTCTTTGTAGTTTTTATCAGTAGTTAGAAGTTGAAATTCAGTATTGTAATGTAGTTTGTTTCATTTACTGTTTCACTAGTCTTTATATTTCAATTAGACTGATCAGTGCCATTATAGTTCTTGCCATTTTATGACTAGTTTATCGACTCATGGTGTTAATGAATGTTTATGAAGAGCCCTTCTAGTTGATAACTCATCTTAAACTAAGTGATTGAATACTTCATTCATACAATGAGTCTTTTCTGCATTTTTGCATTTATCCTATCTTAGAATAATGAAGTACAAAAATCCTCAAAATGTCATCACAGGGAGATTTTTCTCCCAAAATTTAGAGGCATAGGAACTAAGTATTTCATTTAGTTTTGTTTCCGTAATAGATTAGACATTAGTTGCAATTTCACTTTCGGTTTTAGTATTTTATTTAGTTTTGTTTCCGTAATAGATTAAACATTAGTTGCAATTTCACTTTCAGTTTTAGTATTTTGTTTAGTTTTGTTTCTGTAATAGATTAGACATTAGTTGCAATTTCACTTTCAGTTATTAGTCCATGATTTGGAAATAATGATAAAACAGGAATAGAAACTTTGTTTTCATTTCTTGCTTAAACTTTGCTTCCAATTCTTCCTTAAAGCTCTTTTATTTCTCCTTTTTAGATTCTTAGCAGTCTTTACAGAAGATAGATTTAGGATTTTGACAGTTACATTATAAATCATTAACGAATAAAGGACCAAAAACCCCTAAAACAACATAAAACATAAAAGGAATGAAGTAGGAAGGGTTATCTAACACAAACATTGCACTACACTTCATCAGTTTACGATACCCGGATTGATAATTTATGAAGAGAAATTTAGGACACTAAATTGACCAGACATTTTGGCGCCATTTCCAGGGAAGTGTAACTAGGTAGCCTTATCTCTTACATTCAAAAAAAAAATGACATGCATAGAGAAAAAGACTCTAGGGGTAGATTTATAGCTAGGGGCAAAAGTTCGATTCCTACAACACCACCTACTCCACCGAGAGCAAGAAAAGACACACCTCCATCCCAAACACATACTCCCAGCCATAGGATTCCTGGAATACCAGGGGCAGAAATCCAATCAGAATAATCTCCTACTTCATCTTCCAAGACAGTCCTAGGAGAGAAAAATTTCGAATCTCTAACAGCAAGGATAGCCTTTTTCACCTCCACAGGAGAGCCCATTGTAGTTGAAGAATTAGGAATACCTGGTGAGGAAGAAGAAGTAGAAACTCTCTCCCATAGTCCATTAATAGAAGAATCAGAGGAGGAGGGAATAACCTTACAGGTTGAACCCTATACTGACTTTGAAGAAACTATAATGGCAGAAGAGGAACAAGATGGAGAATTTTCACTGTTTGGAGGAGGGGGTAGAGGGAGAGGTAGAGGAAATAATGGAGGAGGTAGAGGTAATAATGGAGGAGGCGGGGGAAATAGGGAAGTAGATAACTCTTTTAGATTCCCTATAGTGGATGAGGAAACACATGCCACAATGAAAAATATATCACCATCTGTCCTCCCAAACTTCTATGGGTTGAGAAGTGAGGACCCTGAAACATTTTTGTTTGAGTTTGAAGTCTTGCGCAAAACTTATGACTATCTAGAAGACTCTCAAAACTTAAATTGTTTCCTTCAACACTAAAAGGAACTGCTTTGAAATGGTTCATGGGGTTAGTCACTCAATCCATTAGAACATGGAATTACATGAAAAAGGCATTTTTGGATAGATACTTGGATTATTGTGTGCCTACCAACCATAAAGATGAGGTGTTCAAAATGATGCAAAAAGAGGATGAAAACTTAGAAGATTTGATTGAGAGATTCAACTATAATTTGAAAAGAGCAAAGATGAGAAATTTAGATGAAAAAACTTTGAAATCTCTTTTGTTAAAGGCCATTAGAGATGAGTGAATAGATATCCTTAACATGATGGGGAAGGGAGATATCTCTCAACTTCCATTGAGTGATATAGGAGAACTGTGTGTTCATCTCTCAAGAGGGAAAGCTAAAACAGGGAAAGGGTCGAGAGATCCTTCTCTTGTTAGAGAAAACAAATCTACAATTGGATCTGTAAGCAAGCCAGAAATTGGAAATATGCTTGATGAGTTTAAAACTGACATTCTAGGGAGCCTTAGTGAGCAACTAGACACCCTTAAAAGTCAAAACAAGCAGAAAACAAAGGTTGATACTCTAGCCATTTTTTGTCCAAAATGCAGAAAGAAACATGCTCTAAGGGAATGCCCTCTAGATGCAAAAATTGTAGAAACTTGTATGATCTGTTCGGAAAGCCATGAAACCAAGGGTTTTCCTTCAATCCTAGGTCTAAGGTTGTCTTTCAAGAGGAAACAGTTCCAAATTCTGCAGAATCTCTTTGTTTTGTTACAAGAAGACCTTGGTTGGGGACACAAAATCAGGGATTTAACAATCAAATGTACCTTCAACCTCCACCAAATTGGAGTTCTTGGCAGCAACCTTGGCCTCAACCTCAACCTCAACCTCAATCTCAGTATCAATCGCAACCGTGGGCACAAGGGGTACAAAATACCTATGGGAGATTTGCTCAATATTATCAATATCCTTCGTCCTATCAGAATTATCCTCCCCCACATAATCAGCAACAAAATCAGCATCCACAACTTCATAATCAGAACCCTCAACTTTCATTGCCATTTCCAAAACAACCTCGACGACAAAGCCAAAATCCCTAACTCTTACTGCCATTTCAACAGAAACCAAATCAGCTACCTGCCCAACCATTACCAAACCCCAACAATAAAAACCCTCAGAATGCTTACATGGTAGAAGGACAACAATTTCCAACTTACATGATTACTCCTCAAGATCTTAATGATGTTCAACTAAGATCTGGAAGGATATCAGAAAAGGAAAAACCTTCTATAGTTATTCAAGAACAAGACACTTTTGAGGAAGATTCTCTAAAAGTCGATAAAAGTTTTGAGGAACCAGCATCTACTTTTACACCTCCTTTTTCTGAAAGACTACAAATTGATAGAGGGGTAGAAAAACAGATCTTATTGCCCAATTATGATTTTCTAGATGAGTTGAAGAATGTCTGTATCAAAATTCCTTTGCTACAATCCATTAGAGAAATTCAAATTCTAGCCAAAACAATAAAGGATTTGAGCATCAAAAGACCAGGAAGAAAAGAAAAAGAAACAAAAAGAATTCACCTGGTAGGAAAGATAGCAGACATAATGATGGGAAAAATTGCCATGCAGAAATATGTGGATCCAGGGAGTCCAATTTTCAAGACACATATAAATGGAATTAAAATTCCAAATACATTGATTGTTAGGGGCAACAATAAACATCATGAGTAGACAAACTATGGAGCAGCTTAAACTTCTCAATCTTCTTTACACACCTACCTTACTGCAACTTGCAGATAGATCAATAATCAAACCAGATGGTGTGTTAGAAGATATTTTAGTATCCTTATATTCTTGGGAATATCCTATTGATTTCATGATCTTTAACTCCCAAGAATAATCTAGGAGGACACCCACTCATATTAGGAAGACCTTGGTTGGCAAACAGCCGATGCTTTTATTAGTTGTAGATCTAGTGACATGTATATTTCTGATGATAATTCAACAAAGAAATTTACTCTATATCCTCTAGCAAAAGCAATCACAGAAATGGATGACAAGGAATGGATTGATGTTGAAAATGATATTCAGCCTCTCTTTACTATGTCAGAAATTAGTGAAGATAGTCAAATTTTGAATACATTGGAAAATTTTGAAACATCTTCAGAATATGATCATGCACAATTTCAAGAAAAATCTAATGTTGAATACTTGTCATCTAGGTAGATGTCTCTTTATTCTATGGAAGAGTTTGGTAGCTCTACAATTGAAATTTTTCCAAGTAGGACATTGAACATAAACAAAAACTTGGAGAAACTACTACTAGAAGAGCTAACCAAAACATTACAAAAACATTTTGCTGCATTTGCATGGGAATACACCGACATGAAAGGCATTGATCCTAAGACTTGTATCCATCATATCTATATTGAGGAAAACAGTAGATCGATCAGACAACCTCAAATAAGGATGAATCCAAATCTTAGGGAGATTGTAAAAGAAGAGCTCCAAAAATTACTGAATGTAAACTTCATTTACCCAATTTCAGATAGCCAATGGGTTTCTCCTTTGGTAATTGTGCCTAAAAAGAATGGTAAATGGAGGGTGTGCATTGATTACCAAGAATTGAATAAAGCAACCCTTAAATATCATTTTCCTTTTCCCTTTATAGATCAAGTGTTAGATACATTAGCAAGTAAGAAGTATTTCTCATTCTTGGATGGTTTTAGTGGTTATAATCAAATTCAAGTAGCACCTGAGGATCAGGATAAAACCACATTTACTTGTCCATGGGGAACTTTTGCCTACCGAGTACTCCCTTTTGGGTTGTGTAATGCACCTGCAACATTCCAAAGAGCAGTACTAGTAATTTTTTCTGATCTAATACATGATTGTGTAGAGGTATATATGGATGATTTTACAGTCTATGGAAACACATTTGAAGAAGTTTTGGAAAATTTGGAAAAAGTTCTTAAAAGATGTAAAGAAACAAACCTTTCACTAAGCCATGAAAAAAAAATTATGATGTTTACAGAAGGTATTGTTTTAGGACATCACATTTTGGGAGATGGAATTAAAGTTGACAAATCTAAAGTTGAAGTCATCTCTAAGTTATCAATTCCAAATTGCCAAAAGGATGTTAGAAATTTTATAGGATTTACAGGATACTGTAGAAGGCTTATAGAAAACTTCACTAATATAGAATCTCCACTCTTCAAATTGCTTACAAAATATTGTGAATTCAGCTGGAATCCTGATTGCCAACTAGCATTTGAAACCTTGAATGCAAAAATTTCTGAAGCACCTATTCTAAGAGGTCCAAATTGGAAACTTCCTTTCGATATTTCCACATATGCTTCAGATACAGCTCTAGGAGAGGTATTGGGACAAAAATATTTGATTCCTTATGCCATTTACTATACAATTAAGAATTTGACTCCCAATGAGTTGAATTATAATGTGACTAAAAATGAATTTTTAGTTGTTGTTCATGCAATTAATAAGTTTAGACACTATATAACAGGTTATGAAACCTTTGTTCATACAGATCACTCTGCAATTAGATATTTGATGAATAAACCTATTACTAATGGTAGAGTTACAAGATGGCTTTTACTTTTGTAAGAATTCAACATTACTGTGCTAGATAGACCTGGAAAACAAAACACAGTTGCTGATTTCTTGTCCAGGATTCAGAATATCAAAGAAGACTCTTTGGTTGAAGATAAGTTTCCTGATGAATATATTTTTGCAATAACTACTCAAACTCCTTGGTTTGCAGATGTTTCTAATTACTTGGTTACAGAGAAGTTACCTTCACATTTGTTTCCTAGAGAGAAAAGAAATATTATTCAAGAAAGTGCAAGATATTCATGGATCGCTAACGAATTGTATAAAAAAGGGCCAAATCTTATGATCAGAAGGTGTGTTAGGGAAGATGAAATGCCTAAGAATCTCAAAGCATGTCATGATGAGCCATGTGATGGACACTTTGCTGACAAGAGGACAACCTATAAAATCCTTTCTTTAGGATATTATTGGCCATCCATCTTCAATGATGCTAAAGAATATGTCATGAGATGTGACAGCTGCCAATGGGTAGGGAAACCTGCTCCCTCAAATGAAATGCCATTACAAACTTAGGTACTTATTTAATCCTTTGAAAAGTGGGCTTTGGACTTTATTGTACCAATTAATCCTCCATCTAAGCAGAAAAAGTAGACATTGGTATGCACTGATTATGTCACCAAATGGGTAGAAGCCAAAGCATTACCTTTTGCTAACGAAAAATCTGTATTTAATTTTCTTTTTGAGGACATCTTCACTTGTTTTGGTGTTCCAAGAGAAATTGTGATAGATCAGGGATCTCAATTCACACCCAACATGGTGGAAAGGCTTGTGGAGGAGTACAAGATCAAGCACAGGAAATCTACTCCCTGTCATCCACAAGAAATTGGTCAAGTGGAGTCTACAAATAAAGTGATTGAAGGAATCCTCACCAAGACTGTGCATCTACATAGAAGAGATTGGGCAGAAAGGCTTCCTGAAGCCTTAGGCCTATAGAACTACATGGAGAAACACAATGGGACATACACCCTATGAACTTGTTTATGGGAAACAAGTCTTGTTCCCTATAAAGTTCCAAATCAGAACTTTCAAGACGGCAGTCCAGTTGGGATTGGATTATCAGAGGCTCAAAAGCGTAGACTGGAGCAATAAAATGAACTTGATGAAATTAGGCAAGAGGTAGTTCAAAGGACTGGTACAGTCCAACAACATAGGGCTAAATGGCATGATAAATACATCAAGGACAAGAGGTTTCAAGAGGGAGCTTAGGCACTATTATTTGATTCAAAGTTTAAAGATTTTCAAGGAAAATTTCAAACTCATTGGCTTGGGCCATATGAGATTGAAAAAGTCTTTAGTAATGGAGCAGTGTGGATCATAACAATAGACAAAAGTCAAGCTCCTCTTCTGGTGAATGGTCATAGATTAAAAATATATCAAAAACCAATTTCAAAGGAGGAGTTCATCAAGATCTTCCAAAACAATTCTGAAATGAAGTTAGTGAAGAAGAATCCTTCTTCTCCACCAACTTAGTCTTTATTTTTCCTATCTAAAAAAAAAATGTATAAGGTTGAAAACCAATCATTGATTGGCATGCTTATACAAAAAATACAGGGTGAAAATCAGAAGTTTCTGACACCCTATATTTTCCATTTCCTTTATGTAATAAGTGGTGACAAAAAGCCACAATCATTCTACATTCTACAAAATTCATTCTCTCATCTCACTTTACTCCGTTTTTCTTTTACAGTTTCACTTCTTTCCATTGCCATATTTCACCAATAAATTTTTCCTTTCCCAGTATTTCTTCCATAACCATTTTCATTTATCATCTTGTCTTACATATTATTTTATTTTCACTTACACATCCATTTCCATTCCATTCATTCATAAGTCATATTTTACTTTTTATTTCATGTTCTACAGCTAATCTGATTTTGCAGCAACAATTTGTTTATCAGTCCAAGCACAAGTGTCTAGTTCATAATAAAATCATGTATGCAGGGAATTGAAGAAAAATCAACTTTGAAGACCAATCATGCCTAAAGTACCTGAGGATCAAACATCAAAATATTAGCAAGCAAAAGGTAAATGCAAAAGTTTATTTCAAAAAGCAATTTGAAAACATAAGCTTGTATAATATGTATGATCACATGTCTCCTTAATTAACCGTCATGTGATTTGACCACCACGATGTCTCCACCATATCTTCCGCCTTCAATGACAAACGGTCTAATGATTCCTTCATAACTAATCTCTGCTTCAAACTCCATAACTTGTACTTAAATGGTCCTCCACAGCTACGCTTATTAACGGTCAAGATAACGATGTGACCTGCCTATCTACGACTCTCTAAACCCTGATTGTTTATTTATTACATGCCAACTCTTAATTTTGTCTCTCATATTCACGCAGCCATTTCATATATACAGTAATTATGTTTCCATATCCACAGTTGTTCTATTTTCATATATCCAGTCACTCCATTTCCATATACGCAGTCATTACATTTCTTAGACAGTGAGAGTAGTTTTGAAGGGTAACCGAGAATAGAGGATATGGGGCTTATTGTCATAACTGAGCCCGTAGGGGTAAAATATATGGAGGGGTATCCGCAACTTAAGGGGATGTTACAGAAGGCTGGATGTTTATGTTTTATTGAAAAATTTGACGGCTACCACAAGGAAATTACTAAATCCTTTGCAAGGTCATTTGATGGCACAAAAGTGGAGATAGGGGATATCAAATTTGCAGTCACATAATCCTTCATAGCAGAAGAAACAGAGCTCCCGAGACTAAGAGAAAGATGGTTTAAAAATAAGGAATTTCATGATGAACCTTAGAAGGTGATCCTTAAAAACCCAGGTATGGATGTTATAGTATTTAGAAAGGGGATTCCCATTTCAGCACTTAATGGAGTAACATGTTGTTAATATTGCAAAAATTCATTACATGTGAAGGAAGATTTGAGTCTATGTATGTTTACCATATATGCTTGTTAATGAATTTTCTAGAGAATGGAACCATTAATCTTCCCTTTTTCCTTCTGAATAGCCTGAGAAGGATGGCAACAAATTTCCAAAAGAAAATTGAATCAATAGAAACAACTCTTTATCATCATGGATTAGTGAAGATTCTAGTTGAATTCCATTTGAGAAGTATAGGGGATACATGGGAAGATTTATGGGTAAGAAATTTCTTCTAGGATGCTCCAGATTTATCTGAGGGAAGTCATGTTAAGAAAAGTAGAAGGAAAAATATTAGCATTGATATTCAAAGCTCCACACAAAAAGATGATGCAAAGATAGCTCTTAAACCATAGGTTAGGGAGCAGACTAAACAGAAGAGAAAAATGAAAGAAAGGGTTGAAGAAATCAATAAGGACATTCTTGAACCTTCATCACCACAAGAAGATGAACAACTACTCTCTGAAAGACTTACCAAGATCAAGGAGAAAATCAAGAAAAATAAGGAGAAAGGAAAGAGGAAAAAGGACACAAAAGAATAAACCATAAGCTTCCAAAACTTGAGGAGGAGCTCTAGACTCCGAGGTAAGGTGAAGAGGGTGAAATCAAAAGAAGCCCAGTTTATAAACTTAGAGGAAGAAACCCCAGTTCAGTCCCCTGATAGTATTCCATCTGAACAAAGTCCACAAAACTCTCCTCCACAAAATTTTGAAGGCAGCCCAAGTAGAGCTTCTCCTGGCATAGATCCAATACAACAGCAAATCTATGACTACATAGAGTCATTAAAGAAAAATAATACCTCGATAGATCCAGGAACTTCAGCTAATCCAGAGCAGCCTGTCACCCCACAAGAAACTCTAACTAGCTCTCTCAAACAAGAGATCTTTGAGTTAGAAATTCTAAACACCCACATCCAAAAAGAGAATGAAACCTTGAGGGAACAAAACAAGCTGGATAGAGCTATTCATGACAACAAAATGCTACACTTGGGATTATGGTACAAGAAAAACAGGAAGTTGAAAAGGAAAAATAAGAAGTTGAGCAGAACACTTATTGACCTCAAATATAGACTTCTTATGAGGAAGCCAAGGATGGCAGTCAGTGTAAAGAAAACTAAGAAGAGAAAGTTAGATGTGTTGGCAGAAGTGTCAGAACATATGCAATAGGAGGAAGAAGTTCACAATTTTGATTGCATGGGGACATGCAATGGTTTTGCAGTGGGGGTGCGTTGAGCCTCAAAATTGCTCTTTACCTAGCAACTCTTCTCATCCCTTTTCTTCGTTTCTCCATGAATAAAATGCATTCTTATCATCAATGACCAGTATATATTGCCTTATCTAGGCCATTTAATGATTTACATGTTATTCTTTTATGTTTTGTTGTTTGAATAAGTTTTTGCATATTAGCTACAAAATGTAGCCTATTCTGCAGCTAATCAGGTGTTCCGTAGCTACCTCCATGCTTTAACAAGTTCCGGGTGTCATAAGGAGAAAATAACTACATGGGTAGCTTGGAAATCATCATGACATGGACCGTGTCCTATTCACCTATCCCAGGTCAACAATGAAGATGGTACAAGACTACGGTCAATGGAGAAGTCAAACATAGAGACCGAAGGCAACATGACTCTATTTCGTGGATAATCAACACATTTCACAGTGATGGGAAGCATTATCCGAAACAACTTCCTGAACCCACGGACTCCAACAACCATCTGTGCAACTAAATCCAACAACCACCATCTTGGATTTATGTCTCCAGCAGCCGAGGAAGAAAATTCTGTGTGCTTGTCTTCTACGTGTTTTTGGTTGTAGCTTATTTTTCTCCACAAACAGTGGCATGATTTTCTTATAAATACCTGTGTAAAGAACTCAGAAGGGGTTCGAATTTCCTCATGTATTAAGCTCAGACTTATTGTTCTGTAATTTTGAAAAACTCATTTTCCTGTTTTAATATGAAGACTGCATGTTTTATGGATATATGAAAGAGTTTCTTGGAGATTGATTAAGCACGCATAACCTGATCAGTTACAGAGGGCCCATGCACTGGCTGAGGTTTTGTTTTGTATTTTCTAGTTAAAACTATAAATTCATCATTTCTTCTCACAGTGTTCATAATCATTTTTGTACTGACCTTGTTTATAATGCAACTTTTATCATTTCTTTACTAATGCAGAATAGCTTCTTTCAGTACAAAATAGATTCTTTTTATTTAATTTCTTTCTAGTTTTTATCAGTAGTTAGAAGTTGAAATTCAGTAGTGTAATGTAGTTTGTTTCATTTACTGTTTCACTAGTCTTTAAATTTTCAATTAGACTGATCACTGCGATTACAGTTCTTGCCATTTTATGACTAGTTTATTGACCCATGGTATTAATGAATGTTTCTGAAGAGCCCTTCTAGTTGATGACTCATCTTAAACTAAGTGGTTGAATATGTCATTCATACAATGAGTCTTTTCTGCATTTTTGCATTTATATTCTCTTAGAATAATGAAGTACAGAATTCCTCAAAATGTCATCACAAGGATATTTTTCTCCCAAAATTGAGAGGCAGAGTAACTAAGTATTTCATTTAGTTTTGTTTCCGTAATAGATTAGACATTAGTTGCAATTTCACTTTCAGTTTTAGTATTTTATTTAGTTTTGTTTCCGTAATAGATTAGAAATTAGTTGCAATTTCACTTTCAATTTTAGTATTTTGTTTAGTTTTGTTTCTGTAATAGATTAGACATTAGTTGCAATTTCACTTTCAATTACTAGTCCATGATTTGGAAATAATGATAAAACAGGAATAGAAACTCTGTTTTCATTTCTTGCTTAAACTTTGCTTCCAAGTCTTCCTTAAAGATCTTTTATTTCTCCTTTTTATATTCTTAGCAGTCTTTACAGAAGATAGATTTAGGATTTTGACAGTTACATTATAAATCATTAAGGACTAAAGGACCAAAAGCCCTCAAAACAACATAAAACATAAAAGGAACGAATTAGGAAGGGTTATCTAGCACAAACAGTGCACTACACTTCATCAGTTTACAATACCCTGATTGATAATTTATGAAGATCAATTTAGGTCAATTGACTAGACAATTCCTATCTTAGAGAGCTTTATGAATCTTCAA
The DNA here is from genome assembly GCA_031772625.1 of Pinus tabuliformis. Taxonomy (NCBI): domain Eukaryota; kingdom Viridiplantae; phylum Streptophyta; class Pinopsida; order Pinales; family Pinaceae; genus Pinus; species Pinus tabuliformis. The sequence continues at coordinate 167,680,186 of CM062810.1, read as the reverse complement.
ATGTCATGGGTAACTTTGAAACCTTGCTCACAACAAAAGAAGTTTTCTCATTAGAAGACATTTATTTTGGGGTTAAACGCCTCACAAATGGTAAAGTTAAGGAAATTGAAGGTTACCAAGCGGAAATCTTAAAAATTGGAGGTCACATCCTCATCCCCCACATCCACAAGCTTTTCAATCAAGTGGTCAAGCAAGGGTTCCCTAAACCATGGACTCAAAGCCTCATTATCCTTATTTTTAAAAGTGGGGATAAAAATAACCCCTCTAGTTATCGGATAATTATGATCAGCCCTCTCTTAGCCAAGTTATATGGTATTATTTTGGAAAAGAATTTGAGCATATGGCTTGAAAGTGAAGGTAAGCGGGCTAAAGGCCAAGCAAGTTTTAGAAGGCATCACTCAACAACGGACCACCTCGTTACGCTTAGGATCATTTTGGAGGAATGCCGCAATGATAAATCCAATCCCTTTTGTTGCTTTGTGGACTTTAGAAAGGCTTTCGATACAGTTCCTAGAAACAACCTATGGAATAGATTAGAAGAGCTAAAGGTTCCTTTCGAGTTGAGAGTTGTCGCTATAAGGCTATACGAGAATGTAATTTGCCAATCTAAATAGAAATGAGGGGTGGTCGAAAGATATTAAGTGTAATATCGGATTTAAACAAGGTTTCCCCCTCTCCCCTACCCTACTTGGCATTTACATCGACAAGCTAGAAGGTTGTTTAGAGGAAGCAGGTTGTGCTGGCATGATCTTAGTTAGGATAGTCATCATCCTTCTTCTATGTGATGATGATATCATTCTTCTCGTAAGGTTCCCATCTAATCTTGATAAGCAACTTAGACTTGTTAAGGATTTCTTTTCTGCCATGGGTATGACTGTTAACACTGAAAAAACAAAATTTATGATTATCAAATCCAAGAAGGACACTTACGCTAATTTTATGTATGACAATAGTAACTAGGAGGAAATGTCTTCTTACAAGTACCTAAGAATTGATATTCATCACGAGCTCAACTGGAACTATAGCATTGAGAAAAGGATTAATGGGTAGTGGAAATCTTATTTTGGTCTTGAAAATAATTGTAAAACAGAAAACTTCATAATGTGGGAGAGAAAGAAGTTCCTCTTTGAAACTTTAGTCACTCCTGTTATCTTATATGGATGTGAGTTTGGGGTTGTAGCATCTCTAGAGAATTGTGGAGAAAGATTGAGCAAATCCAGAAGCGTTTTATAACATATAACCTCAAAAATAGAAGCAATACACCCTATCCTATTCTCCTTATACAAGTGGGTCTTTCCCCTATCGAGAGACTAGCTATGACTAGGTTTCTGTTGTACAAGCACAAACTCAATAACATAGGAGACCATAGACTTCCTAAGCTAGCTTTAAATTCCAGCCAAAACCACCTAAGGCTCAAACGAGGTTGGTATAAAGACACAAGGGCCTGGTTAAACCATTGGGAGATCAACAAGAATGTTGCATTGCAAGACATTAATAACGTTAAAAATATTGTTACTTCTAAGTTCAAAGAAAAAATGTGGTGTGAGAAAGATTTAGTAGCTAAAAGAAAATTAAGATATTATAAGGAGGTCATCAACCTCACCCTAGAAAATCAAAAGTATCTCTCTATTTTAACTAGCTCGAAGAAGAAAATTAATATAGCTAAGATTAGAACAAATCCTCATGAGCTCCATAGTGAAACGGATCATTGGGCAGTTCCTAAAACACCATGGATGGAAAGGATCTTCCATCTTTATGAGAATATGAACATCGAGGTGAAAATCACTTCCTCTTAGACATCCCCATGTACAACCACATAAGATCTTGGTTTCATAATCCTTGTTGCAATATTGACCTTCCTATCCTTTTACGATGTCAAAATTATAGTGAGCTCGGGAGGCTTCTCTCCAGGCTTTTTGAACATAGGAATAAAATCTTAAATCAAACTAAATAATTTGTTTCTTTAGGTCCGATAAACCAAAGTTTGGTCTCAGTGGACATTAGCCATCATCATCATCATGTTATTCTAGAGAAATTATATTATTTCTTCTCCTTTTTCCTCACCAATCAAATATGGCCCTCTTTATAGCAATTTTCCTTATAGCCATTAGAAGGTATTATCTCCCTATTTATCTTGCCGTTATGATCTGATTCTTCGTCTTGTCCTGATGATGAACCACACAGGTTAGTTTGAAACGTGGGTACCTATTTCAAATATTCAAAAATTATATTATTATAAAACATTTTACATATACCATTTGTAGTTATAAGATTTTATTTTACTTTATAATTACTAGAAATTGTTATGCCTTTAAAAAAATATGTTTTTCTTCATGACTATTGATGAGCCCCAAAAATGGATAATTATTTGGACTCATTCAACCTCCTAATTTGACTTAATCCACCATTCTCATTAGTTTATTGCATGTTTTTTATTATATTTATGTTAATAGAGTGAATTTGGTTAGTCATTATGCCAACAAGTCTAATGGGTGCTTTGTGTAGCCTTTTTGGTCAATTTGGAGACAAAATTGAAGGTCTTAATTAGCACTTGGCAACCAAATTCGTGTGAGAACAAGGGAGAGGATTTGTAGGAAGGTGTCCCCTTCATTTATGGGCCCTTACCTCGAATTCTCCACCATCAGCTCGGAGTTCAAGGGCCACCAAATCAATCAGCACAAGGGCAGCCAAGCAAGTCAAGTAGGACTGCTGTTAACTCCAAGTCTTGGGCAGCCGAGTCCCTAAATTTTAGGAGGACTGTTGGGTCCTCAAATTGTATAAATAAGAAGGCTTAGGGCCTCATTTTGGTTAGCCAGTGGATGTTAGCTAGTTAGCCAGTAGATAGTTAGCTAGTGGTTAGTCATTTTGTAGCCAATAGTTAGCTAGTTTATGGTTCGATATGGATGCAATAGATTAGCTTTGCTTTCAGCTCATTTGCAAGTTCTCCTTGTGGACAGTTTTGATGTAACTCTTCATTTCTTGATCAATAAAGATGAATCCAACTTTGCACCAGCTCTAAATCTCTCTTTGGAGGCTGTAGCTCTTGGAGTTGGGCCCATCTCAAGCGCCCAGTACCTCCTTTGTTTATCTTTATGTGTTTTGTTGCGTTCTTAAAATAAAATCTGCTATCTAGATTTAGATCTTTCTTTGTTATCTAGATTTCTTTTGATGGTTAAAGTAGCTTTTTATGTTTGGAATAGAGTGGTAGGATTTAGTCATGCATTCAGATCTTTTGGATTGTTCTTGCTCACGAGTTGTACATGGTTTCCTTGCAAATAAATCTGTTGTCCATTCTTGCTACTGTTAGCTAGATCATATTAGGGTAGCATAACTAGATCTTTGTTTTCTTGCATGTCTTTGTTTGTTCAGTTTGAAAAACCACTTGCAGAGTACCTATTACCCTTCCTTACCTGCACATACTCCATCCAACCTACCTGTTTCACCCTTCACTCAGAACCCTTACCTTACATTTACCTCATTCGCTTACTTTGCCATGATTCTCATCTTCTTGTACAACATCGTTTCATCCCTCCTTGAACAAATCTCACCATCTACACCTTCTCCTCAACTCCAACCTCCAAGTCTTGAACTCCCCTACACCCCTATTTCACCTCCATACTCATTCCTCCATCTTTTTCCCTCCATCCATGCTCCAAAATCCCATTTCGAAACATCCTGTAGAAGAATTACAGAACATCCTGTAGAAACCCCTGCAGACTTCCTGTAGAAGTTCATAAACACGGTTGCATGGCATCCAGACTTTGTGAAACTCTCAGAAAGAATGTTAGGGATCCCTTAGACCCTCTCTGTACCTTCCTGACCTCTTCCATGCATTTCTCCTCCTTGATCCACCTCTGCACAGTGAGAAGCCAGTTAAAAGCACATGCATGATAATTCTAATAACTTAATCAAAAATACAAAAAGATGTTTTCTTCAGATAGTGATAACTTAGACACATGCATTTTACCTTCCTAGAAGCAATGGCATCTCTTTCAGTAGTTTGCATGCTCTCCTTTGCGTCAATAGGACTAGCTGGTAGAATTAGGGTTTGCTAGGGTTTGCGTTTCTTTTTTCTTTCAGTTTCTTTTTGCAACTAGATTAGCTTCCTTCGAGTTAGCTTTCATCCATCAATTAAAAAGCTTCTTCTAAGAGCTCATAGAAGTTGGCTTAAGCTCCTAGTGGACTTGTGCCAGCTGACCAAGTGACAGTTGCGGCAAGAGCTAGTACTTGTGCATACAGCATCGTCGCTTCCAAGTTTGTTACGAACTACCGGGTTGATAAAATTAAAGAAGGGAGTTCCAGGAGTTGTAGCATTATTGCTACAATACTGGAGCCCACCATATTTTTGGCGCCGTTGCCGGGGACGCGTCAGAGTATTGGTGATTTTCGCTTTTCTTCTACTTTCCACTACAATCTTCTGCTAAGTAGTTTATTTCATTTCCATTATGCAATTTCGTTTATGCAAAAGTAGATTAGCATTTCCCGCTTTCATAGATTAGCATTTCAATTCCGCAATTTCATTTCTGCAAGCGTAGATTAGCATTTCAATTCCACAAGCGTAGCCTAGCATTTCACTCCTGCAATTTCATTTGAGCAAAATAGATTAGTCCTTTCCTGCTTTCGTTTCAATTCTGCATTTTCATTTCAGCAAGATAGTTTGTTGTAGTTCAATCTATTTTAGTTTTGAAAGCACAAGAAGAAAAACACAAAAAATCAACCAAAAATATTTCCTTTCATGCCTTGTAGGAGTAGAGATAAGTTAGAAAAATGATTGCACAACACCCCCCATTGCTTCACACAGCCAACCTTCTCTCTGCTTCGATGGTTGTGACTAAGAAGAACCCCCGGATGGACATCAAGGCATATTTAAAGAACCTCTAGGGGAGAAGAAGAAGAAAACACTCCTCTGGAGCAAATGGCTACAAGAAGAAATGTTGGGAGCAGTCCCTTGTCCAAAGATGAATTTGAAAATCATATGGAAGATTTCAAGAGTGATATGAGGCAGTTTCTTGCCATGCAACTGGATACCTTGCGGATCCAACAAAAGCAAGAGGAAGCCAAGAGGGCTTTGGTCATTTTTTGTCCTAGGTGCACTAGAAAGCATCCTAGGAACGAATGTCTATTGTACTCCATAGAAGTGTGTTTTGTCTGTGAAGAATACCATCCTACAGATCAGTGCCCTTCCTTACCCAGATTCAAAGCTACATATCAGAGAGCCAAAGGAGCCACTGAATCACTCTATTACATGAACCAAAGTTGGCCGCATGGACCTCGATCTTACCAGCAGGAACTGCAAGGGACATCCGAGACCTATTATGACCCCTATCAAGCCACTTTCATGCCTTCTTGGGGTCCCCCTGCTCACCCTTCATGGTTCACACCTCCTCCTTGTTCCTTCACAGATCCATATTACGCCCAACCAGCTGCTCATTCATTTCACTCTTATGCTCAGCCACAGCCTCAGTGGAATGCACCTCATCACGAGTGGACGCCCCAATACAACACTCCTCCCGCTTCTTTCCCTCCACCACCTGCTCATCCACAACCATCACCTCCTCCTCCACCAAGGCAACCCCAAATGCCTACCCAACCACAATGCCATCCATCTCCATCTCAATTTCACACCTCCACTCAACTACCCGTACCATTTCCAAAGCCATCCCATGGAGTAGCTCAACCCAATTGCAAAGCTGAGGCACAACATGTGCAAATGACTCCTTTTGAGCTCAATGATGTTCACCAAAGCTCAGGAAGAGCCTTGCAAAAAAGAGATTATCTTGAAAGAATTTAAGGACCACATCCAGAAAAACAAGATGCAAAAGAGGAGATCAAAGAACCATGGGCTGCACTTGATGAAGAGAATAGATCAGAATCAAAGATCGAGAGAGTTTCCTCATGGTTACCATCAAATCTTCCATGTATTCAAGAGAAAGATCAGCAAAAAAAGGAAGATGAGGAAGTCATGTTAGAAGGTGACATGAAACATGATCTAGATCAGCAAAAGAACCAAGGATATCAGAGCTATATTGAGATATGGTTTCAGAAGGTCACTAAGTTGCAGCAGTACTCTCTTCTTCAGCTATGTTTGATCCCTTCAAAGTCAAATCATTTGGTCTCTAAAGTCCGGATAGTTGTCCAAGCATGCATTTCGAGCCTTCACATCATTTTTTCTCTAATCTCGATGTGCACATGGCTCCATTGGAAGTATTCTTATACTTGAAAATGATTTTGTTTTTCAAGTAGGGTAGGGTAGAAAAAAAAAAAAAAAATTAAAAAAGAGGAAAATAGAAATCTAAGGTGAAAACCTCCTCGGAGGCGCCTTAGATTGGCTCATTGATTGAAAACCTCCATGAGGCGGTCAATGGGTTGGAAAAAAGAGAAAAGAGAATAAGATCTTTGGGTGAAAACCTCCCTTGGAGGCGCCCAAGGCAGGCAATTAGGGTGAAAACCTCCATGAGGCGCCCTAGTTGTTTTTCAAAAAAAAAACAAAAGAGAAAAAGAAGAAGAAAAATAAAACTAATTCCATTGGCTAATTGCAGGTTGCAAGAAGGACGTTTCATGACAGGAGGAGCACTCAAATCAAGATCAAAGGAATTTTTCTTGTGCCTTCTACAGGAAGCTCTGTATTTCTACAGGAAACATCCTGTAGAACCTTTGGACGAGTCAAATCCAATTTCAAAAGTGAATCTAATGGTGGGAATCTGTTGATTAGGCCTACAAGCACTTGTGTGTCCATCCCTTGCCTTTATCCATCATTTTTTTCCACCTCCTTGTGCTTCTCATTGTGCTTCTACAGGAACTTCCTGTAGAAATTGTGGGAAACTAGACATGGATTTCAAAAAGTGGTTTGGCGAACATGGTAGCTTCCTCAAGGGTTCAGAAGTCCTCATGCAATCTTCCAACTCCTCCTCCATCATCTCCATACCTGCATCACAGCCCAAGCTCAGTTTTTCCTTCCATGCAAACATTTGCAAAAAGCCTTGAGGCAAAAATCCATAGAACAAAATTTGTTTTTGCCATAACTTGAAAACCATGCATCCATTTGACAAACCATTTTATGGGGAATTGTACAAGGGTGATGGAAACATGCTTGAGCAATTTCAGCCAATTCCGGTGCACGGTTTCCAAGAAATCAGCCTCCATCACCATCAGCCATTTTTTCATTTTCTCCATAACCGTGCATCCGTTTCAAAACCTGTTTCATGGGGATATGCATATGAGTGATGGTAACCTACCCAAGTAGTTTCCGCCGATTCCGATGCACGGTTTCCGAGAAATCAATCTCTTAAATCTTCAGCCATTTTCCATTTTTCTCGAAATCCGTGCATCCATTGATCACGATTTTGCTATGGGAGATGCATCATGATGATAGAAACATGCTCAGCAAGTTTCAGATCAATCCGCTTTACCGTTTGGGAGAAATGGCGAAAACAAGTTCTGGTTCTGTGACATTGCAGCAGCAGCAGCTTGAAGGTGCAGATTTGAACGTGGAAACAAATGCATGCAGCTTAGATCTGGTCAGAGGACACCTGCACAAGGAAAAGAAATCAAAAATCATCAGCCAAGCCCTCATGCAACCAAAGGATCCAAGCATGCAGCAGCAGAACATGAGCATGCAGCAGCAAAAAGCTTCACAAGCAGCCGTTTGACTTCAGGTACGTGACTAAACCTTGTTCATCTATTGCATGAATCTAGTCTAAGCATTGCATGAACGAATGGAATGGTGAAATTAAGCCATGAATGTAGCAAGACACCCAGTTCTCTAGCACTCACGAGAAAGTCACGCAGCATGCATGGGTCAGTCATGCACGTGAAATTTAAAAAACACGGATAGTGTGGGTAGTCTAAACTCCAGTGCAACTGATGGATGAGATTACAGGCAGAGAACACACAGTTAACCACTGCAGTTCATGATAGCACAACAGTTGCATGGGCCAGCACACGTCTTTGCCACCTCACTCCAAAACAATCACGCAGAAATTAATGAGCGCTCAGCTGAAATTCATAAACTGTTAGTCAACTTGCACTTGCATCATGTTAAACTGAAGTATACATCCTCTGCTTCCACAATCAGCTTAACCTATCATCCTTCGCTGATTTTTTTTGGCCTGTTCAAAATTCTTCCGCATACCAAGATCGTGCAGAGGCGTAGAGACATCCTATGGCATCCGGCTAGCATTCTACAGGAAGACGTTTTACAGGAAAATACAGCAGAGTCTTCCAGAGTAGAGAAGCCTGAGTTTTTCTTCATCAAGTTTGGAGCTTGAAGAAAGGTGAAAATAGCTGAGGTGGATCATGTTATTGATTTTATTGTTCGTTCACTTGCACGTGATATTGCAAAGGGTATGAAAGCCGTGGAATTGCTTTTAGAGCTTTCAAAGGATATGGCTGTGTGTGAACAGATTGGCAAGGTACAAGGTTGTATCCTCCTCCTTGTAACAATGTCAAATAGTGACAATCCTAAAGCTGCTAAGGATGCAAACGAAGTTCTGGAGAATCTCCCATACAGTGAGCATAATGCAGTGCAAATGGCACAGGCGAACTATTTCAAGCCTTTGATACAGAACCTGAGAGAAGGGTCTGACACAATGAAAATTGTTATGGCAAGTAAGTTGTCAGAGATAGGTTTAACAGATCAAAACAACGCTGCATTGCTCAAAGAGGGAGTTGTATTTCCACTTCTTGAAATGATTTCAAATGCTAATTTGAAGTCAAAATTAGCAGCCATTGGGGCACTTCAGAATCTTTCAAGTTTACCTGAGAATGCTTTACAAATGATCAAAGATGGGGTGGTCCGACCCATCTTGGACCTTCTATGCACACCACTGTCAACTGTATTGGCTTTGAGAGAAAAAGCTGCTAATACCTATGCAAACCTTGCTATGTCTACAGCATTGCCCCAAAGAACAAATGACACAACAGCTGCATTATTGGAATCTGATGAGATCATATACCAACTATTATCTTTAATAAATTTGACACCACCTTGAATACATGGAAGCATTGTTCGAGCATTCCATGCCATTTTTTGTGTACCAGCGGCTGTTGAGGCAAGGACAAATTTAAGAGAGGGAGGAGAAATTCAAGTATTGCTTCCCTTTTTGTGAAGCTACATACTCTGAAATGCGAGCTTATGCTGTGAAACTGTTGTTTATCTTGTCTCAAGATGGAGATAAAAGAAAATTAGCAGAACATCTTGGAGAAAAATATATGAAATGTTTAGCAAAACTTATCTCAACATCTTCAAATGAAGAAGAGAAAGTTGCCGCAGTCGGAAAGTATTGTCATGTTAGGAACAGAAATTTGAATTAAAGTTAACTAATGGAAAAACAGTGATTTTGCATGAAGTGAATCTACCATGAAACAAACTGGAAAGTTCTGGTGTTGTTCTGGTTAGATTTGTTTATTTCAATACTTTCCAAGGGGTTCACAAGGTCTTTTGCAATAGCCAGATTATTCCATGTGAAAGAATTCTTAAAAGTGTGATTCGGTATGAAGTTTTGCTCTACTCCTGGTTATACAGCAGCTTGAAACAAAACTTGGGAATTCTCATTTTTGGCCTGTTTTGAAGCAATTTCAGATTGAAGGGAAATGCTGATTCATAGCAGTGATATGTGAGCAAGTCATATTTTCTCTGCCCTTGATCTATCTTATGTTCTGTTCTGCTTCTGTTATCAATTCTTAGCAGAGTTCAAATCCAAGATTAAGAATGCCATTTGATTCAGTTAAAGGCCTGGAAACACTTTTTCCCATCCAGCTTTGGCATGCAATATCTATTCTCGAGCAGTTCATTGTACTTGTGTGCTTTTATAATACATTAGACTTTCCATTTGTGTTGGATTCGTCAGCTTTCGGGCAGCAGCACAGTTCAAGGAGAAGGCACCCCCAGCCAAGCAGGCAAAATCAGAGAAAATTGGTTCTACAGGAAGTTAGCAGACTGTTTCTACAGGAAGCCAGCGAACTGTTTCTACAGGAAGTTTGGAGAGAGGGCAGCAGAAGGAGAAATCGGCCGAGATTTTAGCTAAGGAAGCCACCAGGGCTATCAAAGACGAGGAGAGAGATTGGTTGCTCAGAGGATGAGCAACACTTTCAGTAGGGGGGTGATGATGAGCCCCAAAAATGGATAATTATTTGGGCTCATTCAACCTCCTAATTTGACTTAATCCACCATTCTCATTATTTTATTACATGTTTTTGATTATATTTATGTTAATAGAGTGAATTTGGTTAGTCATTATGCCAACAAGTCTAATGGGTGCTTTGTGTAGCCTTTTTGGTCAATTTGGAGACAAAATTGAAGGTCTTAATGAGCACTTGGCAGCCAAATTCGTGGGAGAACAAGGGAGAGGATTTGTAGGAAGGTGTCCCCTTCATTTATGGGCCCTTACCTCGAATTCTCCACCATCAGCTCGGAGTTCAAGGGCCACCGAATCAATCAGCACAAGGGCAGCCAAGCAAGTCAAGTAGGACTGCTGTTAACTCCAAGTCTTGGGCAGCCGAGTCCCTAAATTTTAGGAGGACTGTTGGGTCCTCAAATTGTATAAATAAGAAGGCTTAGGGCCTCATTTTGGTTAGCCAGTGGATGTTAGCTAGTTAGCCAGTAGATAGTTAGCTAGTGGTTAGTCATTTTGTAGCCAATAGTTAGCTAGTTTATGGTTCGATTTGGATGCAATAGATTAGCTTTGCTTTCAGCTCATTTGCAAGTTCTCCTTGTGGACAGTTTTGATGTAACTCTTCATTTCTTGATCAATAAAGATGAATCCAGCTTTGCACCAGCTCTAAATCTCTCTTTGGAGGCTGTAGCTCTTGGGGTTGGGCCCATCTCAAGCGCCCAGTACCTCCTTTGTTTATCTTTATGTGTTTTGCTGCGTTCTTAAAATAAAATCTGCTATCTAGATTTAGATCTTTCTTTGTTATCTAGATTTCTTTTGATGGTTAAAGTAGCTTTTTATGTTTGGAATAGAGTGGTAGGATTTAGTCATGCATTCAGATCTTTTGGACTGTTCTTGCTCACGTGTTGTACATGGTTTCCTTGCAAATAAAGTTGTTGTCCATTCTTGCTACTGTTAGCTAGATCATATTAGGGTAGCATAACTAGATCTTTGTTTTCTTGCATGTCTTTGTTTGTTCAGTTTGAAAAACCACTTGCAGAGTACCTATTACCCTTCCTTACCTGCACATACTCCATCCAACCTACCTGTTTCACCCTTCACTCAGAACCCTTACCTTACATTTACCTCATTCGCTTACTTTGCCATGATTCTCATCTTCTTGTACAACATCGTTTCATCCCTCCTTGAACAAATCTCACCATCTACACCTTCTCCTCAACTCCAACCTCCAAGTCTTGAACTCCCCTACACCCCTATTTCACCTCCATACTCATTCCTCCATCTTTTTCCCTCCATCCATGCTCCAAAATCCCATTTCAAAACATCCTGTAGAAGAATTACAGAACATCCTGTAGAAACCCCTGCAGACTTCCTGTAGAAGTTCATAAACACGGTTGCATGGCATCCAGACTTTGTGAAACTCTCGGAAAGAATGTTAGGGATCCCTTAGACCCTCTCTGTACCTTCCTGACCTCTTCCATGCATTTCTCCTCCTTGATCCACCTCTGCACAGTGAGAAGCCAGTTAAAAGCACATGCATGATAATTCTAATAACTTAATCAAAAATACAAAAAGATGTTTTCTTCAGATAGTGATAACTTAGACACATGCATTTTACCTTCCTAGAAGCAATGGCATCTCTTTCAGTAGTTTGCATGCTCTCCTTTGCGTCAGTAGGACTAGCTGGTAGAATTAGGGTTTGCTAGGGTTTGCGTTTCTTTTTGCTTTCAGTTTCTTTTTGCAACTAGATTAGCTTCCTTCGAGTTAGCTTTCATCCATCAATTAAAAAGCTTCTTCTAAGAGCTCATAGAAGTTGGCTTAAGCTCCTAGTGGACTTGTGCCAGCTGACCAAGTGACAGCTGCGGCAAGAGCTAGTACTTGTGCATACAGCACCGTCGCTTCCAAGTTTGTTACGAACTACCGGGTTGATAAAATTAAAGAAGGGAGTTCCAGGAGTTGTAGCATTATTGCTACAATACTGGAGCCCACCAACTATGCATTCATTCATCAAGTTTTTTTTGTCACAATTTTTATTTTTAATGATATATGCATTCGTAGACTTAGCAGTGAAATCATTGGGTGGAGGTGGGTCCCTTTCCCCATAACAAGGGGGTCTCATACACCAATTTGGTGTCGGACTTGGCCGTGACCTTAAAATTGGATAATAATAATAATATATGTGAACAAAATAATAATTAACTTAACTTCATTAAATTTAAAAATATTTTTACTTTTCATATATATAATAATTATTTATTATATTGTTAAAATACTACTAACTAATTTAATTCTTAATAAATTATTAAACTACTTTAGGCTTGGCCTAACTTATAGGTGATCAAACCTTTCTATGGACAAATTTTCTCGTATTTTTTTGGCTAATTTTAACTAAAATGTGGCAGATATTTTGAAAATTTTGAATTTGGTAATTTTTTGTTAATTTTAACTAAAATCTGGGAGATATTTTTAAGCACTTGAATTTAAGTTGTTTAATCTAAATAATTTGAATGCCCCACGGGTTTTTAAGGTTGTTGAATCCATATAGGTATTAAAAAATGAATTTAAAAATATATTTGATGTTAATTTAAATTATCATTATCCATTGTAATATTTAATTTAATATAGAGTAAATTATTTTGAAAAGTGTGCTTATATTAAGTATTTAGATGTAAATTAACTTTGATAATATTATTGATTTTTATATAAATAATAATTATCTATTATATCTATAATTAACTTAAAATATAATAAATTATCATGTAGATTATGTTCATATAATTATTTAGATGAATAATGTAGTTGATATAATTATAAATGCAAAAGTGAGATTTTTTTGAGGTTTTGGCAGCTTTCTAGCCCAAAAAATCTGTGGTAAAATCTTCATTTGTATTGTTTAAACGTGTTTTTTTACTATATATATATGGATTCAACACCCTCAAAAAACCGTGCAAGATTTCTATTGTGAAAAGTTCATTAGTGTGATGACCCCGGAAAATGTAAATATTGGAATTTTACTGTAGTAAAAGATAGAATTGAAAGACTGTTTTTAAAACTCTAATCATATTATTTTATTGTGAATTAAATATATATTGAAAAGGAATATATACTTCTTGAAATGCTGGCAACTTCTGAAAGGAAGATTGGAAGAGGAAATCAGTTATGAAAACTGCATGAAACTACCCTCCCTAACTGGAGAGGCCTCCAGGGGAAAAGGGAGGGTAGAGACAAAAATTTTGTGCTGTAGGGACAGACAGAAGAAAAAAAAAGAAGGAAAGGAAAGCTGGTTAAGTCTGGTGAGGACCAGATAACCAGGCACAAGTTGCATGTATCTTGTTGAGGGCTTTAGGCCTGCAAGATAGCTCGGGGGGAGATTCCAGTCTTGGCGATGGATCTCATGGTTGGGTGGACAAGAGCAAACAAGGATTACAGGTGAACTTCTGAAGCATAATTACAAATCTGGCGGACCAGGTATGTAACAGCCTCTGAGGAAATTATTTCAACAGTGATTGTAGATAATACTGTTAGCTAAAATTACAGTAGTTTGGCTGTGAAAACCAATTAAAATTATACAATCTTATATCATTATTATGCTTGCTGTAATATACCTGGCTCAGGCAAATATTACCGAAATATTAATAGATGACTGTTGGGGGGAAAAACCTGATGTTGATATGTTTATTGGTAGCTTCAAGAAAAGAAAAACAAACAACAAGACGGAGGTCAAATTGTACTGTATAGACTTCCGAGGAGTTAATGTATTTACAAACATAAAGAAAATGATTAAGTTATCTTTAAACGACTTGAGCTTGTTCATCATTAGAGGGGAGAAGAATAACAGGCCTCAAGCTATAATAGGCTTCAAGCTGGGGTTACCAGAACTGAAGTGAGAAAACCCGCTGAAACTAAACACCTTAACATTTACGGTGTGAATGTACATTAAAGAGTTTAGAAGGCCATATGAGACTATAACAAACGAGACAGTCTGCATAAACTGTAAAGCAACTACATATAACTAAAAAAATACACAGACAGAGGTAGCTGTTAACCGTAAGAATATGAATAATCTTAAGAGAGGGTTCAAGAAGAATATGAACCAGAACCAGACTCTACAGTATTTCCATTTAATGAAACAACGAAAATGCAAACCGCACAATTCACCGTAGCCGCGGTAGTAGATACAACAGCAGGAGTATCTAATGTTCAAACTAACTAAACCCATAATCTCAGCAATAACCATAACTCTCCCATTATAATCAATGCATATCAACAGTAAGAATCAATATGCCGGAAACAGAACAGATTTCCTTATCAGCTCGAAAAGGAATAATAAGTCGAATCCGAGTAGCAAGCAGACAATAGTTTTTCTTTCTAAAAGACAATGGCAGATCCGCTGTAGCATGAAACCATGAAATTACATACAAATAACAGGGATAATATTATAAACGTTTTAACCGATTCAGAGTGGCAAGTCCATTGAATATCGGAGTCAAGCACTCTGAAATATAGTTAGCTTGCTATTAAACCTTCCGAGGAAACCCAGAAATAAAGCAACATTTACAGAGCAAGTATCTATTCCAGGAAACGACGAACTGGAAGTATAAACAAAATATTCATCGGAGATGTAAATAAAATATCCTTTGAAAACAGAGAGGTCCATATTCCGCGACCAGTTCACCAGTAGTCCTTACTATTTGTACACAAATAATTACATCTGATTAACAATTCATAGAAAAACAAATTTGCCTTCGAGATAATTCAATTGCTGAAAACGGCTAAGGCACCTCCCGCGCGAAAGGAACCGACTGTTCCTCACAACCCAATAGGGTAAGCCGGGAACACAAAAATCTGAGAATACGAAAACACATGGGTAGCCTCGAAAGCAAAACCACAAGGACCCTGTCCTGGGTAACCTCGATCAGATTATAGGAATCTGAAAGCCAGTGAAAAATCAAGCATGTATAAATCACACAGCCATCTCAGGCACAAAAAAGGGAAACCCCAATCATCGCACCAGGAATCTATGAGCCGATATTGCATACCTGGTACGCAGCGAAGGAGGTCGGGATGCCGAAGGCCCGTCGTCCTGCGAATTGGAAGGTTGCATCGCCATAACTTTACCTTCATACGCCCAAGAAACAAGAACTGTTAATACGCATGCAAAACCAACAGTGAAACCCGTAATGAAAGAATAACATAATAGCGAAACTATGGGTTAAACTGTGGAAAAGAAAACATTACCTGTGTGGAATAATTCCGGGAATCGAGCGTGAAACCCCTGAGTTGCAGATGAAACCCCGGAGGAGGTGAGAATGAAAATAAATCCGATGTGCGAAGAGGCAAACAGAATCCGGGAGCTGTTTCAGGACCAAATGAGCCAAGAGGAAACTCAGAGTGCTTAATAAGAGTCCTAAAACCCTCAGACGGATCTCCACCCTCGGATCTGAATCGATAGATCCACACCATTGAAAAGAAGCGGGAACCAAAGGCGTGAGGGACGAGGATACGGAGAACGGCGTGTTCACATGGCCGAGCAGGAGAGACAGGACAGCTGTGCTGGGGGCATTAAACAGCTGCCCATAAAATTAATAGCAACCCAACAACTCAACGCCGGAAATGTTACTCCGGTCACAAAACGTTATGTCAGCACACATTCCGGTTGTCAAATGAGTATACGTGTAAACAATGCATACGAGCAAACCATGAATCAAACATTTGTATAGTTTGTCGTGGAAGCGATATATTTCCAAAATTGTTAATAATCCGAATAGCTATGTGTAATGGCAGAGTATGTGCGACATATAGTTTATGTTAGGGTTAAAATGTAAAGGTTATAATAAGTTAAAAAAAAAAATATTTTCATGTATCATGGGAAGGATCGTGACAATTAGTCAAACTTGTGATTTCAATGAATCCCTACAGGATTTTAGATAAATTAGATGAGAATGAAAACTTTTCAAAAAGTCCACTTAAAAACTACTCTAATATAAATAAATAATTTAACTAAATTATAAAATATTATAAAATTTTCATATAAAAATCATTATTTATATAATATTAATAATTAATTTGTGTTTTAATAAATTATTAAATTGTTTTATAAGTAATGTATTTTATTAATTAATTTGGAAAGAAAATTGTGAGTAGTTAAGTTAACAATAAATAAGGACACCCATTAAATAAGGTATAAGTGATGGATTTGAGTTTTCGTAAATAGGTAGTTAGTGTAACTCATCAATTTAAGTTGTGGGAAAGAGGTAGTTACAATTTTATAATAAATTTTATTAGATAAATAATAATCTTATAATATATTTTTTTAAATGCAATTTCAAATTAGATCAAGAGTTGAAAACTCAAAACCAATATAGTGAAGTGAACTCATTGTAAAAAGTACATAAAAACAATAGTGTTATCATGATCAACATAGTTGAAAACTGAAAACCAACATAGTGAAGTGAACAAATATTATTGGTCTTGATAACATAGCTGAATATTCAAAACCAATATAATCAAGTGAATTCGTTATAAATTTCTAAATACCTGAAATCATTATTGATCTCGATCAATATAGTTAAAAACTCAAAACCAATATATATTCAAGTGAACGCATTGTAAATCTCTAAATAGGTGAAATCATTATTGAATCAATATAGTTAAAAATTCAAAACCAATATATATTCAAGTAAATCTCTAAATACGTGAAATCATTATTCATCTCGATCAATATATTTAAAAACTCAAAGCCAATATATTCAAGTGAACTACCTAAAATCATTATTGATCTCGATCAATATAGTTAAAAACTAAAAACCAATATATTCAAGTGAACGCATAGTAAATCTCTTAATACATGAAATAATTATTGATCCTGATCAATATAGTTAAAAACTCAAAACCAATGTATTCAATCTCTAAATAAGTGAAATAAATATTGATCTAAATCAATATAGTTAAAAACTCAAAACTAATATATTCAAGTGAATGCATTATAAATATCTAAATACGTTAACAATCAATATAGTTAACAACTCAAAACCAATATATTCAATATATTCAAGTGAAAACTAATATATTCAAGTGAATGCATTATAAATATCTAAATACGTTAACAATCAATATAGTTAACCACTCAAAACCAATATATTCAAGTGAACCCATTGTAAATCTCTAAATTCGTGAAATGATTATTGATCTCCACCAATATAGTTAGAAAACTGAAAACCAATATATTCAAGTCAACTCATTGTAAATCTCTAAATAAGTTAAAAATCATTGTAAATCTCTAAATACGTTAAAAATCAATATAGCTGAGAACTCAAAACCAAAATACTTAACTATAGTCATTTTAAATCTCTAAATACATAAAAACATTATTGATCTCTCGATCAACCTAACTCAAAACCAATATATTCAGATAAACACCAATAAATCTCTAACTAATTGAAAACAATCTCTAAATAAGTGAAAACATATTAATCTTGTATCCTTAAAAACTATTTTTTAGTAAACCACAAAAACCAAAAGTATTCAAGAATTCCCTAGCAATTTTTAAACTGTAATTGGTTGCAGCTCAAACACTAATTCAAGAACTCCAGGCTAGCATACATTAATATGCCTGCTAATTCCTTTCCTATAGAACTGACTGACTGATTCATTGTATATATATATATATATATAACAGGTTACTTGGGTAGAGCACGGCGACTATGACGATAGAGGTGTGCACAGCCTGTATCGTCCTGTGGTCAACTCCAGTTTGGGGTTTGGGTCGCAGCGTTGGTTGTTAGCGCTGCAGCACCAATGTGAACGTCTCACTATCCTTAGGGAAATGAATGTATGATCTGCATGCATCTTGTTCTATTTTCATCTGAAAATATTTATCTTCTTCTTTTGGATCAGCTTTCTCAGATCCCAGAGGCCACCCAAGTTTGTTGAAACTTGCTCAACGAATGACGAGTGACTTCTGTACTAGTCTGAGCCCATCGATACTTAACAACTGGGCAACGTTATCTGGCAATGGTGATGAGGATATTCGAGCATCACACCGAAGAACGTGGGGAACCCTTAGTTGCGGATCAGTGCTGCCACTTCACTCTGGCTACCGGTTACTCCTCAGAAATCCTTCGATTCCTGCGAGATCTGAATCGTCGAAGCCAGGATAAACCACTTTTCCTGCGAGATTCAGTGATTAAATGGAGAGTAGTATTGCAGCTGCACAACAGTAACATTTTTGTAACAAGTAGATGAGGAATGAGAATGATCCAAAAGATTGAAATATGCGAGCTGCACTGGTAGTTGAGTGAAATATGCGAGCTGCACTGGTAGCAAAGGATTGTCGATCTGACGTGTGCCGATATGTCGGGTGTGTGGTGAAGTGTAGGAGATCGTGTAGATCGCCGAGGTGAAAATCTTCTCCTCCTGTGTGCAGCGGAGGTCGAGCCGGCGGTGCAGCGGAGGTCAAGCCGACGGTGCAGTCGGAGGTCGACCGATGACAGTTTTCCCAATGTTGGAGCTGTGGCATTCGTTTGGAGCAGGAGGGTCTATAAGCTCGCTCCATACTTTGGGATCCTGCCCCATCGCGCACCGATTATTGATCGTTTGGGTGTGTTTCAGTACGAAGAAGCTTGCGATTTGGCAAGGGGCGTCTGCTCCGTTGGATAGAAGAGGAGCCGATGGGTGCAACCTCAAAACCTCCTTCAATACTACGTACCTGTGCGCGTGGTAGGAAGGCCGACGTCATCGAGCAGTCAGCGTTGAAGGTGCAACGACTTTCCTAGAGGTCTGCGTGATCTCGTGGAAGAAAGGTGATATTGCCCAAAAATGGAAGATACTAAAAATTGACAAATTTTAATGTTAAATTAAATTTTTTCTTATAGAATATTCACCTATATTTTATATGTATCAATTTTAAATTGAAATATTCACTTACAAGATTAAGAAAAATATTAAATCCTTAAAAAATTACTTGAGTTATTCTCAAATGTTGCTACATTGAAACATTCCACTAACCATCTCTGATAGAATTCTTTGACCTTGACACTATCTATTGGATTCCAAGATATTCCGAGAATTTGTAATCGATATAAGTTCAACCTTATTGATAAGATGTATTATGCAAATTCCCTAGCGATTCTTTTCAATATTGGTTTCTCGTTGCCATTGCCACTAGTTTAGAATGAATGGCTAAAAAGATACAGTATAGAGACATATTTATATTCCCATATTCAAGCTCTCAAAGTATATGTCGTTGATTTTGGAGAGATCTATAGATTAGGTCTCCCTTTAAGCATATACTAGCAACCAACGCATGAAATTATATGACTTACATAGTTATATCTCGTTACACCTCCACTCATTGTAGCTATGGTGACCTTAACAACTGCACCACAAGTATTTCCTTCGCCAATCTTGTAGCCCTATTAAAGCCCGAATGTGAATACATCATTCATTTTTTTAGATTGAGATGTTGTGAGGGTTGATGGAAAGGCATAAGAGGAAAGAAAAATATGCACACAAAACAATAATTTTATTCATGAAAATTCTCTCATACACAACTATCCATAGATTTTGTGGCTCTTGGCTCTCACACACTCGCATTACAAAGAACTTACTATGGGTATATAAGGACTTAATTTACTAAATATGGAATCATGAAAAACTCTAACTTGACTGTCCTTTTTCTCTAGCTAACTTATATTTGACAAACTCACACTCAAATTCATCAGGTCCCTCATACAATCACTGATACAAGAATACAAACTAGTATTTGGTGTCAACAACTATGACCACTAATATACCCTGAACAAGATACCAATTGACCTACTAGTTGATGTAGTGCACTTCACAACTCCACTTGGTCCACATACCCTGAACACATTTGTTCGTACTTTTGCTCGCAATTTGTAGCAACAACAATTTGCCTCTAGCAATGAATATTGCTCCTTTTAGTCACTAAATAAGGCTCCAATTTTTCGTATAGCTGATCATTATTCCATCAATGAGTTAACACATAGGGTCTTCATCAACTTCCCACTTACTTCTCCTTATTACTTCAATATTTAAACACTTTGGGACTTCTTCCCACTTCTTCCTTCCTCCATACTATATGAAGAAAGACTTAGGGCATGGAGGTTTCCCACTATCACTGTCAAAAGTCCTTCTCCAATAGTCAACTTAGGGCTTGTTCATAAGCCAACTTAGTTATTGTTATTCCTTCAAGAATAATCCCTTTGGCTTCACCAATTCTACCATTCTTACAACTATTAGAATCCTTATATGTTTTCTCTTAGGATGGTGAAATGAATATTTTCCTCCTCTCTATTTATATGTCTCTATGGGTGTAATGAATCATCTTTGAAGGGAACCTCTACAAGCCTAACTGACTTGTAGTCTTTGTCACGAGCCCACACTTGACACACAAATAAATTCATTTCTCCCAAACTACAAGGTTTCTCTTGCTGGTCTTCAAAACCCTTACTCCATTAATGCTTCTCAATCATCTCCAAGTGCCAAGTCATTAAAAAAATGCTTAGTTTCACACCCACAATCTTGGGTACAAAGCCCGCCTCTTGGGTACTTAGTCAAGAAAGTGCTCTTGTGGTTCTTAGCCCTCCATAACCTTGTACCCTAGGTTTTGAAGGACCTCCCATGCTACCAATATCAACAGAGTCGACTTAACTCAACCCTTCTCTCCATGCATTTCATTCATATGGGAGTATTTCACTGTGTTTAATACTCCCCTCTAATTATGATCGTATGACTCAACATGACTCAATTGTTTTTGTTAGGCTTACAACTTAAACTATTCTACGCATTAAATCAATTGAAAATTTTGGTTGATTAAATTAAGTTTCATGTTGATTATAAATGTCATTAAATGCTTTGGTCCATTTAGCCTTTGGTGCTAACTGGTAATGTGTGAGCCTTAGATTAGGATTTAGTTCCTATATTTTAGGAGGTTGCTCTAACTTCCCTATTTGCTTGTAAACTATATATGCTTGATGCTTAATGAGAAAGTTGTAGAGTGTTCTGTGAGAGGCAGTCTCGAGGTGAAGCTCCTCACCTGTGAGCTACTCAGTTTGATGAATATATATTTTGTCTTACATTTTTAACAGGGTATTAGAGCTTCAAGGTTGAGTGAGTCAAAACGATAGTGCTTTGGTGATTGTGTGAGTGCCTCAGTGGCAGGATTGTGGCCCTTAGTGATAAAAAGAGACCTTGTGGCGAGGAGGCAAAGTGTTGAAGTATATCATGAGATTTTTTTATTTTTTTAGGATAATTGAAGCAGGGTTGGATTTATAGCTGGAAGTCGCGTTGCCCAAGCTTTGGAGCAGCGCGAGATTGATAGCTAGAAGTCACGCTTATCACTCTTTACGCTACGCAATTCGCCTCAATGTGGGCCATTAACACGGATTTTACCAGAGAATGGGTGCTACTCTAAGTCAATGTCAACTGATTTGGCCCGTTGATGGTCGTGGAGAGTTGCTTGAGGTGGGATCCAACCTGTGGAGACATGTGGAAGTCGATATCAGCATAATTGCTTGCAGATCTCATGAGATCGAATTGCTTGGATTGCTCAGATCATGTGATTATCGAGTAGTCGAGATGGTTGTGTGTGCCAAGCAGTCAGCGGATTGCAATCAGTGTGATTAGAGCGAAGGAGTCGAGTACCTGAAATATGTGAGATGCACTAATAGCGAAGGATTGTCGATCTGACATGTGCCGATATGTCGGGTGTGTGGTGAAGCATAAGAGGTCGTGTAGATCGCCGACGTGAAAAGCTTCTCCTCATGTGTGAAGCGGAGGTCGAGCCGGCGGTGCAGTGGAGGTCAAGCTGACGATGCACCTGGAGGTCGAGCGATGAAAGTTTGCCCAATGTTGGAGTTGTGGCATTCGTTTTGAGCTGGAGGGTCTGTAAGAATCAGTTTGGAAGAAATTCAAGAGGCTCGCTCCATACATTGAGATCCTATCCCATTGCCCACAAATTAATGATTGTTTCGGTGTGTTTCAGTACGAAGAAGCTTGTGATTTGGCAAGGAGCGTCTGCTTTGTTGGACAAAAGAGGAGTCGATGGGTGCAACCTCAAAACCTCCTTCAATACTACATACCTTTGTGCGTGGTAGGAAGGCCAAAGGTCGAAGTCATCAAGCAATCGGCATTGAAGGCGAAACGAATTTCCCAGGGGTCAACGTGATGTATCTGTTGCTCGTGGAAGAAAGGTGATATTCCCCAAAAATGGATGATATGCCCTAAAAATTGACAAATTTTAATGTTAAATTACATTTTTTATTGAATATTCACCTACATTCTACATGTCTCAATTTTAAAACTAAAATAGTCACCTACAATACTATATATATGAAAAATATTAAATCCTTAAAAAATTGCTTGAGTCATTCTCAAATGTTGCTACATTGAAACATTCCACAAACCATCTCTGATAAGAATCATTTCCCAATATGGTCTTCGCTGCAATGGATCCTATGGGGAAGTCTCACCCAATCTGATTGATATAAATCCTCGAGAAGTCTCACCTAGTTTGATTGATATAAAAGCCTATATTCTTTCAGGAGGTAGCCTTATTATTGATAGAGCATATTTATCTCGGTCACAAATTTTTGGAATATCCTAGAATTCCACCAACAACAGTGAACTCAATTCTTTGACCTTGACACTATTTGTTGGATTCCAGGATATTCCGAGAATTTGTAATCAATATAAGTTCAACATTATTGATAATATGTATGATGCAAATTTCCTAGCAATTCTTTTCAATATTGGTTTCATGTTCCCATTGCCACTAGTTTAGAATGAATGGCTAAAAAGATACAGTATCCAAACATATTTCTATTCCCATATTCAAGCTCTCAAAGTATAATGTGGTTGATTTTGGAGAGATATCTAGATTCGGTCCCCCCTTAAACATATACTAGCAACCAATGCATGAAATTATATGACTTACACAGTTATATCTCATGACAACTCCACTCCTTGTAGCTACGGTGACCTTAACAACTGCACCACAAATATTTCCTTCACCAATCTTGTAGCCCTGTTAAAGCCTGAATGTGAATACATCATTCATTTTTTTAGATGTAGACATTGTGAGGGTTGATGGAAAGGCATAGGAAGAAAGAAAAATATGCACACAAAACAATAATTTTATACATGAAAATTCTCTCATACACAACTATACATAGATTTTGTGGCTCTTAGTTGTCACACACTCACATTACAAAGAACTAACTATGGGTATATAAGCACCTAATTTACTAAATATGGAAACATGAAAAACTCTAAGTTGACTATCCTTTTTCTCTAGCTAACTTATACTTGACAAACTCACAGTCAAATTCATCAGGACCCTCATACAATCACTGATACAAGAATACAAACTAGTATCTGGTGTCAACAACTATGACCACTAATATACCCTGAACAAGATATCAATTGACCTACTAGATGATGTAGTGCACTTCACACCTCCACTTGGTCCATGTACCCTGAACACATTTGTTGGTACTTTTGCTCGCAATCTATAGCAACAACAATTTGCCTCTAGCAATGACTCCTGCTCCTTTGGGTCACTAAATATGGCTCCAATTTGTTGTATAGTTGATCATTATTCCTTCAATGAGTTAACACATAGGGTCTTCATCAACTTCCCACTTACTTCTCCTTATTCCTTCAATATTGAAACACTTTGGGACTTCTTCCCACTTCTTCCTTCCTCTACTACTATATTAAGAAAGACTTAGGGCATGGAGGTTTCCCACTATCACTGTCAAAATTCCTTCTCCAACAGTCAACTTAGGGCTTGCTCATAAGCCAACTTGGCTATTATTATTCCTTCAAGAATAATCCCTTTGGCTTCACCAAGTCTACCGTTCTTACAATTATTAGAATCCTTATATGTTTTCTCTTAGGATGGTGAAATGAAGATTTTCCTCCTCTCTATTTATATGTCTCTATGGGTGTAATGAATAATCTTTGAAGGGAACCTCTATAAGCCTAATTGACTTGTAGTCTTTGTCACAAGCCCACACTTGACACACAAATAAATTCATTTCTCCCAAACTACAAGGCTTCTCTTGCTACTCTTGGAAACCCCTTACTCCATTAATGGTTCTCAATCATCTCCAAGTGCCAAGTCATTAAAAAAAATGCTTAGTTTCACACCCACAAGCTTGGGTACAAAGCCTGCCTCTTGGGTACTTAGTTGAGAAAGCACTTTTGTGGTTCTTAACCCTCCACAACCTTGTACCCTAGGTTTTGGAGGACCTCCCATGCTACCAATATCAACAGAGTTGACTTAACTCAACTCTTCTCTCCATGCGTTACATTCATATGGAATTATTTCACTATGTCTGATATTCCCCTTTAATTATGATCGTATGACTCAACATAACCTAATCATGACTCAACATGACTCAACTGTTTTTGTTAGGCTTACAATAAAAAAATGAATCAACTATCACTTAAACATGCCTACTGATGTAAGTCTTAGCTAGACTTACAATGACTCAAAACTTTTACAATGTTGGGTTTTCTTTTTCATTTCTTCCAAATTATATACCCTCAAAACTGCTTCATTCTCTGCGACACTTTCTTGTTGTAGGCTCCAAATTTCTTCACTTGATGCAACTATAATATTTTTTTGACTTCTCTTGTATTTTTTCCAAGTTTTTCTTCTACATCTTCCTCTGCAAAGATCCTTTCAACCATGGACTTATACCACAACTCTTCATCTTCAAACTATGTACTTTTCTTTTCTTCTTGTGCTTCATTGCCCTCATCTTATTTCTTCCATATTTCTTGATAGAAAAATCTTATCTCTTATTGACTCCATTGCTGAAATACAATTTCAATACTTTCTTCTTTGTCTTTAGAAAATTTCGTGTCCTTTCCTATATCCTTTTCTTCATATTCTCTTTCAGTTGTAACTTTAATTGGTATGTTGTCATGTTTACCTACACACTCAAAATTAATGTTTGAAAACATCTTCATTATGCTCTGCAGTGAGATATTTCTCCTCTTCCTCTTCCTTCTCTAATTTCTCTTTCTTAAAGTCCTTTGTTGTTGCAAACATATTGTCTTCCACTTGGCTTCCAGACACAATTGGGCTTCTCTCACCAAATAACAACATATCAATGTGGTTATGTTGCATCATGTGCAGCCATTCATCACCAATTAATGGTTCTTCATCAAATTTGACTAATTTCAATTTTTGGATTGACCAAACTACTTTCTTCTCTAATGGTAGCTTTATTTATTCCATACTTAGTTGTTGTTAATTCACACACTACTTCATGAGCAGTTTCAAAATTTTCTACATAACTTGTTGCTACAGTGGTAGTTTCAACCTTCAATTCTTCATAAACAATGTCACTTTCCATATGTCCATGATCAATCCCTATTTCAAAAATTAGAACAGAATTTTCATTAACATAATTTTCTTCCACTGTATGGTGGGATATTCGTGCATGCATGTGCTCATTAACAATTTCAACTTCACCAAATTCATGAGTTACTACTCAATTCACCAATTCACATTTTACTTTGTAATCAGCATCTACATGAGCCTTGTCACAATGGGATTCACCATCGTCTTTACAATCCACATGAATATGTTCTTGCTCTACTTCACACAAAAAGGCTTCAACTTCTATCTTTACAATATTTTTTGCATCTTCGTCATCCATATGCATGTTTGCACAATGGGCTTCACTTTTACAGTATTCATGACCATCATCCACCTTTGAGTGGGATTATCAAAGCTCTATTGAAATCTATGAGCCTATCACATCTACTCTCATATTTGCGACTGACTTTTCTATTGATTCTTCAATAAATTGTGCACAACTTGCCGTTGCATGCCACTTTCCTTCGTACCAAATTATGCTTCTATGATCTTCCATACTTCTTGGGAAGACGTATATTTTGCTACCTTGCACAAAAAATTATCATCCAATGCCTATTTTATAAAATCCAATACTAAAGCATCACATACTTCATCAATGGGTTATTATACCGATACTTAATTAACTCTTTATATCGAAGAAAAGTTTGCATTTTTACAACCCAAAAATAAAAAAATAAAAAATTACCACTAAACTTTAGGAGTGTTACCAAATCCATCATGATCCATGCATCCTTGATTTGTTTAGCTTCATTCGATTCTCTTGTAGATTACTAGGTCATGGTGAGAACATTTGTGAGATCTTCAAAATAATCAGACTCTTCCTTTCGATTTCTCCTTTAAATCTGCCTCAGTCTAGCTTTGTGACTAATGACTATTGTTTGTCTTCTGTATTCTGGCTTCTTTCCTTATTGCATGAGGCTTATTTCCATATTGCATGAGGCTTCTTTCCATACCACCCCTAAAAATAAAATATGGTTTTTAATGTGTACCCTTGTAAGGCATAAATTTCACCGAAATCATGTACACAGAGAGATTTTTCCGAACCCAAATCAGTATCATGCTTGAAAAACAAAAATAATTTTGTAAACTAGTGAACCTTTACACGACCATAAACTCTATTTTTAATAAACCTTTTTCTTTTCCTTTTAACTATTTTTTTAACTCACTTTACAAATATATCTTTTCTCTTTATAAACCTTCATGATCTTTCATAAAACTACATAAGCCTTCCCATTTAATAGACCTTTTATTTTTTTATAAAATAAATCTCTTTATAAAGCTCACTCAACAAATATGTATAGGCTCATAAATCAAAACCTTTATAAGCAAGGGCACACCTTTATAAGCCCTATAAGTCGTTTAATGAACAATACGTGAATACTTTATGACATGCATAATTCACTATAAAAAGAAAATTTAACAAAGTCATTCGAATATTTTAAGCCCTTTAGACTTGCCCACGGATGAATATAAAAATCTTCAATCTATCTTAAAAAAAGCTTTTCGATGGGCTAACTCTTCTCACAATATGCACAAGGCTCATTAAATGAAATTTTATAAAGAATGGATGAACCTAAGTTACTTGCCTTGAATCAATTGAGGCAAATTTAAAAAGACCAACACAGCTTGAATAAGATGTGGCCATGTTACTAATGCTTCTCTCGACAGGAAGCACCCATGCTGATTCTATAACACCTCTCGATGATTTCAACATGTGTTAGGTCGATGATTTCAACCTGGGTCTTTAAATTTGCCTCTTACACATAGGTCACTTTATATTGTGCTACTACTAAAGCAAGAAAACAATTCTCTTCACACGCATAAAGCACATTCTAATCTTAGCTCTCCCTCTGCTATGTGACCTTATCTATGATACCAATTTCGAAAAGAAGGAATAAACAAACATGCACACAAAACAATACTTTTATTCATAAAACTTTTCACATACACAATTATCCATAGAGCTGCAACTCTTAGCTTTCGCATACTCACATTACAATGACCCAACCATGGGTATATAAGGACCTAATTTAATAAGTATGGGATCATGACAAAGAATAACACGACTTGACTTCCTCGAGATCAATGGCAATCTCTTTTGCCATGTAATGCAAGTCTACATCATGCTACCTTAAACATACAATTGTCAGTGCATAAATAAACATGGAAATATAACAATTACCTTGCCTTATTGTACCCATCACACTGCCTTGCAATTGAGCACCTGCACATATCATCTCTTAAGGGATTCCATTTCCCTTGATGTATCTGGATATAACCAGAAACCATTTTTTATGCCTACATCTCGCTATTACAAAATGAGAGATTAATGACTACACAACTAAAAAATTTAGTCACCACAATTATTTCAAGTGAATTACTACTAAATTTGAGCAATTTTAAGTGACCCAACTAAAAATGACTAACTTAAATGGCTAATTTAGTCTAGGGATGATAAGTTGCCCAACTAAAAGCAATTGACTTAAATGACTAATTTAGTCTAAAACTAAAATATATGACTACATAATATGTGAAAAACTTAAAAATGATTAACGTAAATGAATACTATATTCCAAGAATAAAAATACGACCAACTAACGAGTACAACGTATGAGGTGTAGACCAATTGGTTTGCATGGAGTTTAGTCCCCACCAGATCACGGGGTCAAACTGCATGGCGAGGGGTTGAGGAGTGAAAGCCACTTTGGGGGAATTAAACTTCCTAAAGGGTGTCCAAGCTTGACCAAAGACTTGCAAAATCTTATTGATAAACATCCCATTGTGGGTGGATCGTTCTTATTCCACCCAATAAGTAGGTTGGCCCCAACTTAGGCTTCACCTTGTTAAAAAAAACCAATAATAATAAATGTTTGATTACTTAAAGAACTAGATTATCATCATACCCAAAAGCATAAGAGGTTTTTATGAGAAATGTGGGTTGGCTACATGGAGGTTCCTTTGTGCTAACAGACCTCAACATGTGAACATAGGACAAGAGGACAAGGACTTATCAATAAAAAAATTAAAAAATTAATCTTGTACCTGAATGTAAATTCTTTTTTGTTAACAAGTTACTAGAAACTTTATACATTACTAGATAATTTCAAATTGTTGCATTGAGAGGGCGCTCTCCAACCTAGTATGAAAAATATGTTGTAATTTCATGTTTGTAATTTTTATTTTTATGTAAACATTTTGACTTGGTCAAATTACATTAAAAAAATTAAGAAAAATTAAATAAAATTAATAATTAAAATAAAATTGAGGTAAAATAGTCAATTTATCATCGGGGCTCCAGGTTTTAAGGGGTTTCCAAGCTTGACCAAAGCATTGCACAATCCTGGTGATAAACATCCCATTGTGGGTGGATCGGTCTTATTTCATCCAATAACTAAGTTGGCCCCGGCTTAGGCTTTGCCTAGTTAAAAAGAAAAACAATAAAAATAAATGTTTGACTACTTAAAGAACTAGAATATCATCATGCCCAAAAGCATTAGAGGCTTTTATGAGAAATGTGGGTTGGCTACATGGAGGTTCCTCTGTGCTAATAGAACTCAACGTGCGAACATAGGACAAGAGGACAAGGACTTATCAACAACAAAATTAAAAAATTAATCTAGTACCCGATTGTAAATCTTTTTTTTTAACAAGTTACTAGAAATATAAGAGAGTTTCTTCGGCGTAAATCACAAGAAATTTCATTTGTCGACGCATTTCGAACCAACAAGTGTGGTTCATCGTCAGGACAAGTTGAATGATCAGATCAGGCTTAGTATGATTAAATAGATAGAGCAGAAACTCCAATGGTTGTATTCCAAGACCAGGTAACGGCTATATTGACAACGGCTAAATTTGACTGGATTAGGGGAATAACCAGTATTTAATTACAAAAATTGATTTAGGTTCATTAAAATCTTAAAAGTGAACAGACCCTTTTTAACCACCTAAATTAATTTACATTAATAATTAGTTATCAAAGAATTTGTATCTAAAAAGTTAGAGTAATTAATAGTTAAATATAAACATTATTAAATATATAAAAATATATAAATATCAGGATATATATAAGTCAAAGGGGCTAATTCTATATACCAATAAATAATAAATTAATTATAAATTAAATTAATCTATAATAATAGTTATAAGTAGAAATTAATCAAGTAATAGAGTAAATTAAAAATAATAATAATAATAAATAAATATAAATATAAATATAAATAATAAAAAAATAGAAAGTCAACTAAGTTATTAAATCTAAATAATGGAGTAGTTAGTTATAAAAGTTATAAAAATAGGGGTAATAGCAAATTGTAATATTATTACATTCATAAAATAACTAATAAATTAATAAACAATAAATTAATTTTAATTAAAAGGTTAGTTCCAAAAAAAAACCTTAGAGTGATTTAAGGGGTAAAAAATAATAAAATAAAAATAAAAAATAACTATAAATAAAATTTAAAAAAAAAATAATATTTAAAATTAAAGGTCAAAAAGTCAAATTAATTTCAAGCTTATTTCTTCTAAGTTAAATAAATAAATAAATAATAATAATAATAATAAAGGCTACTACAAACCGACCGACTAAAAGAACCTCAAGGAAGGAAGGCCCCAAGAAACAAGAAAACCAAGGGAAAAAACCAAACAAAGGGAAGGGGAGGCAGGAAGACCACGACTAGGAGGAGAGCGCTGGGACCCAGCAGCTACTGATCTTCCAACCATCCTCCCTATTGAGATTGTTAGGCCTTTTTTCAATCTCAAGCGCTTCCCTAAATTTCCTGTGATGGAAATGGGAAACTCTAGCAATCACACTAGCCTCCTCAATGCAGACATGATGATTGGTTTTCTCCACATGCTCTGCTAAAGCAGAAGACTTGGCTCTTCTATGCTTAAGGTCAGCTGCGTGCTCACTAATCCTTTGATTAATGGAGCGACCAGTCTCTCCCTATATTGGTGAGACTGGTCGCTCCATTAATCAAAGGATTAGTGAGCACGCAGCTGACCTTAAGCATAGAAGAGCCAAGTCTTCTGCTTTAGCAAAGCATGTGGAGAAAACCAATCATCATGTCTGCATTGAGGAGGCTAGTGTGATTGCTAGAGTTTCCCATTTCCATCACAGGAAATTTAGGGAAGCGCTTGAGATTGAAAAAAGGCCTAACAATCTCAATAGGGAGGATGGTTGGAAGATCAGTAGCTGCTGGGTCCCAGCCCTCTCCTCCTAGTCGTGGTCTTCCTGCCTCCCCTTCCCTTTGTTTGGTTTTTTCCTGTGGTCTTTTAAGATTTTTTCCCTTGGTTTTCTTGTTTCTTGGGGCCTTCCTTCCTTGAGGTTCTTTTAGTCGGTGGGTTTGTAGTAGCTTTTTTTTTAATTATTATTATTATTATTATTATTATTATTATTTTAACTTAGAAAAAATAAGCTTGAAATTAATTTGACTTTTTGACCTTTAATTTTAAATATTAAAAATTTATTTATTTTTTTTACCCCTTAAATTACTCTAAGTTTTTTTTTGAACTAACCTTTTAATTAAAATTAATTTATTGTTAATTATTTTATTAGCTATTTTATAAATGTAATAATATTACAACTTGCTATTAGCCCTATTTTTATAACTTTTATAACTAACTACTCTATTATTAGATTTAATAACTTAGTTGACTTTCTATTTATTTATTTTTATATTTATTTTTATTTTTTTATTTATTTTATTTATTTTATTATTATTATTATTATTATTACTTTTTTAAATTTACTCTATTACTCGATTAATTTCTATTCATAACTATTATTATAGATTAATTTAATTTATAATTAATTTATTATTTATTGGTATATAGAATTAGCCCCTTTGACTTATATAGATCCTGATATTTATATATTTAACAATGTTTATATTTAACTATTAATTACTCTAACTTTTTAGATACAAATTCTTTGATAACTAATTATTAATGTAAATTAATTTAGGTGGTTAAAAAGGGTCCGTTCACTTTTAAGATTTTAATGAACCTAAATCAATTTTTGTAATTAAATACTGGTTATTCCCCTAATCCAGTCAAATCTAGCCGTTGTCAATATAGTCGTTACCTGGTCTTGGAATACAGCCGTTGGAGTTTCTGCTCTATCTATTTAATCATACTAAGCCTGATCTGATCATTCAACTTGTCCTGACGATGAACCACATCAACAAATGAAATTTCTTGTGATTTACGCCGAAGAAACTCTCTTATATTTGATATGGATCACAGAAGCCTCAATTCAAAAAGTTGCTAGAAACTTCATACATTATTAAATAATTCTGAATTGTTGCATTGAGAAGGCGCTCTCCAACCTAGTATGGAAAATTTGTTGTAATTTGATGTTCGTAATTTTTATTTTTATGTAAACATTTTGACTTGGTCAAATTACAAAAAAAAAAAAATTAATAATAATAATAAAATTGAGGTAAAATAGTCAATTTATCGTCAGGTTCCAGGTTTTCATATATATATATATATATATATATATATATATATATATATATATATATATATATATATATATTAAACTATCCTAGATCCATTTTAACTCTGGATTCACCAAGTATCTAGAGGGTTCAAATCTCTTTTCACTCTAAACAAAGTTTGCACCTCAAGAAATTTTGATTCTTTTTAACACTTGGTAGATCTTGAGTTAAAATGGATCTAAGCTAGAATGAAATCCATGAGCATTAGCCCTCATGTCATGTCTATCCAGGTGTATTCCACCTATAATTATTTCATCGTTGCACATGGTTGATTCCTAAATGTCCCTATTTTTGAAAGGATCTAGATGATAACTGCAGTAACCTCAACTTATTTTTCGTGAGCTCTAGCAAGCCCTTCATGTTCCTCAATTAACCACTCATTTTATGCCTTGCAACTCACAATTTATACCTTTAATTTTCCTCATTGTATATGCTAGATCAGGAGAATACCCTTCTCCTTGTTGCTCAACTAATCTTTGCCATCCTACCAAGGTCTCTTCCATCCTATACGGATAGTTGTATAAACTTTACTCAACTATTCTTCTCTTCATCCTTACTCTTCTATTGTCCTACAACATGCCATTGTAGATAAACCAAATATAAGACACAATCAAAATCATATTTCATTGTACCTCAGTGGAGGTATCACATATGTACAACTCAGTCCAAATTAGCATGATACATAATAATATCAAGAACTTAACCACAATGACAATAATCATCATGCATTTCACCGCAATGCATATAAAAACAAGTTCCTATCGTGCATGACTAACTGATGCACGTGCATATAACCACTGTTATGAAACCAGCTCACAAAAAGATAGAAAAGAGAGATCCACGCCTTAGAATTCAGCCTCTTCGAGGGGGCAACCTCCTTTACATTACATAAATGAACAATTCTTGGATGATACAAATTACAAAACCTCATTTCTATATATAGGAGTCTAAGGAGTCACAATATAATCCAGCCGACCTAACAATAATAATATAAAGCCACAAAAATAACAATAGAGGGATTCTATGGGGCACAGAAATAACAATATGGGGGTAATAGGGGCACAACAATATAAATAAGGGGTATAACTACAATAGTAATGGGGTAATAACTAGTATTATAGGGACCCAACATGCCCCTCTCCTTCAAAAAAGTGTTGTCCTCAACGCTTGAGTAGCTCTGGATACTTCTGCATAAAATTCTCATCCTCCCATGTGGAATCTTCAGCGGATAAGTTCTTCCACTTGATAAGATACTCTGAAATTGATCGATTTC
Source organism: Pinus tabuliformis (assembly GCA_031772625.1). Lineage (NCBI taxonomy): Eukaryota > Viridiplantae > Streptophyta > Pinopsida > Pinales > Pinaceae > Pinus > Pinus tabuliformis. The sequence continues at coordinate 167,646,880 of CM062810.1, read as the reverse complement.
GTAGCTATCGAGTTCTTGTTTCTATGACTGCTTCCGGTTCCAATATAATTTTTCCTTCCTCGTCAAGTTTTGGAAATATTGTTTGAATTGGGAGCTTGTCACCTATAACCTTCTTTAAACATGAAACATGGAAAACTGGGTGCAATCGAGAAGCTGCAGGAAGCTCCAATTTGTATGCCATAGTACCAATCTTTTGCAACACCTTGTACGGACCATAATACTTTGGTGATAATTTATTATCCTTCTTAGCTTGCTTTAGGGACATTTGCTTATATGGTTGTAGCCGTAGGAATACCCAATCACCTACATCAAAACTTCTTTCACTGCGATGTTGATATGCCTGTTGTTTCATTCTATTTTGTGCCAACACGAGGTTATCCTTTAAGAGTTGGAGGACTTGTTGTTGATGTTTGATGTGATGTTCCACTGCCTGAACCTTAGAATTTTCTCTTAAATATGATGTGATGGATGGTGGTTGATACCCATAAAGTGCCATAAATGGGGTCATTTTTGTTGTTGTATGGAAGGAAGTGTTATACCACCATTCAGCCAGAGGCAACCATTTGACCCATTGTGTCTGTTTATCAGATACAAAGCAACAAAGATATCCTTCCAAACATTTGTTTACTATCTCAGTTTGCCCATCAGATTGAGGATGATAAGATGAGCTATGAGCTAACTGAGTACCAAGACAAGAAAATAATTATGTCCAAAAATTTCCACTGAAAATGGGATCTCTGTCACTTACAATAATCTTTGGGTTTCCATATAGCTTTTGAATTGTTTCCATAAATGCAGTAGAAACTCTACTGGCTTTACATGGATGTGATAATGCACAAAAGTGTGCATACTTGGTAAGTCTGTCAACTACCACCATGATGACACTCTTTCCCTTAGACTTGGGTAAACCTGTGATAAAATCCATTGAAACCTCCCCCCAACGTTGGCTTGGAATGGATAAAGGTTGTAATAGACCCGGTGTCTTAATTGTTTCAACTTTATTTTGTTGGCAAACCAAACATTCCGCCACAAACTTTTGAATATCTGATTTAAGGCCATCCCAAAAAAATTCCTTCTTAACCTTGTGGTAAGTTTTTAAAAATCCTGAGTGCCCTCCTAAGGGAGAAGTGTGCAATTCCATAAGAATCTTTTGTTTTAGCTGGGAATTCTTACAGAGGTATAAGCGATCTTTGTACCATAACGAATCATTTTGCCAGCTAAATGTATCAGAAGTACTCGAATCTTGTTGTAGCTTTCGAATGAGTGTCCACACTTCTTCGTCATTCTTCCATTCCTCCCTTGCTTCGTTTATCCAATCTGGTTGAATAATAGAAATGGCACACAACAATGCTTCCACATCCTCATCCTTTCTTGAGAGTGCATCTGCCACCACATTTTGCTTCCCTTTTTTGTAGATGATTTCAAAGTCATAACCCAACATCTTTGTGACCCACTTTTGTTGCTCTTCAGAGGATAATCTTTGTTCTAAAAAGTATTTAAGGCTATCATGATCCGTTTTTACCTTGAAGTGTCTTCCCATTAGGTAGGGTCGCCATTTCTTAAGTGCATGGAGTATTGCCAACATTTCCTTCTCATAAATAGCTTTTCTTAAAAACTTTCCCTTGATTGGACGACTTTCAAAAGCAATGGGTCTTTCATCTTGCATTAGAACAGCACCAATTCCATTTCCTGAAGCATCACATTCCACAATAAAGGTTTTTGTGAAGTCCGGTGTAGCTAAGACCGGTGCTTGGCACATTGCCTCTTTAAGATGTTCAAAGGCCTTTGTTGCTTCTGGAGTCCATGAAAATGAATCTTTCTTCAATAATGTTGTTAGAGGTGTTGCTATTCTCCCATAATTCTTAACAAACTTGCGATAATACCCTGTCAACCCAAGAAATCCTCGCAGATGCTTTATGGATGTGGGGATTTTCCATTCCTTAATGGCTTTAATTTTGCTAGGGTCTACCTTAACTCCTTCATGAGATACAATATGACCCAAATATTCCACCTCCTGGACTCCAAAGAAACATTTGGATCTTTTTGCATATAATTGTTTCTCCTCCAATAGTTGTAGCACCCTGTCAACATGTTCAACATGATCCTTCCAAGACTTTCTGTAGATTAGTATATCATCAAAAAATACTAACACAAATTTTCTAAGGAATGGTTTGAAAATTGAATTCATCAAACCTTGAAATGTTGAAGGTGCATTGGTAAGGCCAAAAGGCATGACCAAAAATTCATAATGACCCTCATGAGTTCTAAATGCCGTTTTCGGAATGTCTTCAATCTTCATTCTGATTTGATGATATCCCGAACGAAGATCCAACTTGGTGAAGTAAATTGATCCATGCAATTCATCTAGTAATTCATCAATAACAGGAATGGGGAACTTATCTTTAATAGTGAGCTTGTTGAGCTCCCTATAATCCGGACACATGCGCCATGATCCATCCTTCTTGTGCACCAATACTACTGGAGCTGAGAAAGAACTTTGACTCGGTTGAATTATACCAGCCTCTAGCATTTCTTCAACCATACGTTCAATTTCACTTTTTTGGACATAGGGATATCTGTACGACCTGATGTTTGGAGGAACACTTCCTGGAATCAGATGAATAGCATGATCATGATCACACATAGGTGGGAGACCCTTGGGAGTCTCAAATACCTTGGAATGATTGTCCAGGACTTTTTGGAGATCTGGAGAAATAGATGATTCCAATGTGGAAACATCTAGCGAGCATAATTGTGCAATTACACCTCTTTGCTCCTTTTTTAGAAGCTTTGTCATACCATGAGAGCTGATTATCTTTCCTGGTTTCCCTATAATACCCCTTAATTCAACTTCCTTTCCTTTCGTAGAAAATTTGATGAAAAGTTCTTGAAAATTAAAAGCTATTGTACCCAAGGATTGTAGCCATTGGACTCCTAGTACAACATCCGCACCTCCCATTGGAATGGAAAGCATTGGGCTAGTCAATACATATTCTCCCATGGATAGCTTGATATTATGGCACTTTCCAGAGAAATTTATTGTTCCTCCATTTGCAATCATCACTTGACACTCTGGTGCTGGATATAAGAAGCAATTCAATTCTTTTGCTACCCTACAATGAATAAAATTGTGGGTGCTTCTTGAATCAATCAACACTATTACCTTTTTCTTCTTGATTTGTCCTTCTATCTTGATGGTTTGAGGAGTGGTAATTCCTGCCAATGCATTACAAGATATGGTCGGATTTATTTGTTCTTCATCTAGGCTTTGTTCCTGGAGTATATCTTCTTCTTTTGACCTTTCTTGCTCCTTTTCTTCTTCCTCTTCACAATCTATGTAAAATAATTTCTTCTCAGCACACTTATGACCTTTAGTGTATTTGCTATCACAACTGTAACAAAGCCCTTTTGCTCTTTTTTCTTCCAATTGTTGTGGTGTCAACCTTATAGGTTGTGGAAGACTAGGGGCAGCACAACACTTCCGTCTTTATAGTTGTGAGTGGTATGCTTCCTAGTTGCCATAATTTTGCTTTCCATTTTTCTTGCTAACCTGAATGCCTTCTCTAATGAATCAGGTTCCCAAAGGCAAACATCATGTTGGATATTATCCTTTAAAGACCCTATGAACACATCAATCCTATGCTCCTCTGGAATATCTTTTACCCTTATGTTCAATTTTTGGAACTCCTCAATGTGCTCCATTACTGAACCCTTTTGTTTGAGACTTATCAATTGGCTAAAAAAAAGTGTTGCTTTTTGTATCTTCATAATGTGCTATCAATTCTTCCATAAAAATTGCCCAAGTAATAAATTGTTTACGAGAACAAAGCCATTGATACCATACAAACTGATTTGGTTCCAAATATACAGTTTCCATACGTACCTTTTGTGCATTTTGCACATTATTGAGATCGAAGAATTGCTCCATTTGTAATATCCATGTGGCGGGATCCTTGCCATCAAACTTCCTCATATCCATTTTTGGAATATGGTGATTCTTCGATCCAACATTAGCGTCTATGGAATCATGATTAACATTTCTTTTGTTCTCATCATGAGTTTCCTTTACTACCTTTTCACCATTAGTGACCCTTTCTTGTAGCAACTTCTTCAATTCTTCCATGTCTGTCTTCAAATCTATCTTCAAATCTGCCATGTCTCTCTTCAAATCTGTCTTCGAATCATCCATCTTAGCTTCCATGCCCTTTATCTTAGATTCCACACCATTTACCTTAGATTCCACGCCACTTATCTTAGCTTCCACGCCATTTATCTTAGCATCTGTTAACTTTTGTGAGTGTGATATTTGTTGCACTTGTTCTTGTAATTTTGATATATCATGTAGCATTTCTTCCTCTTCTTCACGAGTCATGCTAGAGCTTTCAAGTTCCTTACTAGGTGTTTGCATTTTCTTTCCTCGAGGCATCAGTTACCGATAATAATGCTTTACTATTGATCTGAATATGAAACTACTTGAAATTCATTTGCAAGGTATTCAATTCAGAAATAAACATATTTAAAAGCTTCCCATGTCTTGCAGAAATGAAACACATGAATTTTTCAGCTGATTACAACCCATTTAAGCATAGCAGAATTATTTCCTTTTACTGTTTAACACATAAAAACGAATTTGTTCTGCAAAATAAACCAACCACATATGCACAAGAAGTTGATAAAGCAGTTCACCCCCTCCAGGGCTACGTCTGCTGGGTCCAAAGCCTCCAAATGGGCTTGTCCTTGTTTTTATTAAATGCTCAAATTGAAAATACAGCTGAATAGAAGCATCTACAGGAGAAATAGATGGTAGAAATGGATTCAAAACACATGAATCCTTCAGGATTGACTATTGGATCACCTCCAATGGATACCTGCAACCCTGTACAGTCTTCCCAATACTGGCCCCTAGTGGCTCCTAGAACTTTCACGGCTCCAAAACGTATGCAAATGACCTCTGATGGCTGTAAGACCTGCACCAATGGCTTCAGAAGGTCGAAATCATCCAAAATCAAAAAAAATTCGTCCAAAACCGACTTTCTGGGCCAAAGTTATGGCCATTTACTCCAGACTGCCAGTTTCCCCTAAAAGAACTCCAGCTAACTTTAGTGAAAGTCCAGTTAAGTCCGCCAATTATGGGGCCGCCGCCAAATTTGGCGCCACCGCCAAATAATCCGCCAAAACTGCAGTTACAATAAATGTTTGGGTATGGCCGCCTCGGATTTCGTGCCAGCATTTTGTGTGGCGGTTGGGTTTAGCCCACGGTCCTGCACGCTGGTCATATGGAGAGCGGGGCTGGCCCTTAGGGGCTGGCCCCTTTGGTTTCCCGCTCAAACTTTTTTTCAACTTTAAAATATATTTCTTCCGCTCATTTTTCAAATGAGCCCGTTGTGGTGTGTTGGTAAGTCTTTGGAGTGTTGGAGCAAGGGTTGCGGGTTCAAACCCCTCTGCCACCAAACGAACTTTTAACATGCGCCCAAACAATCTTGCTGACGTCATCATGGGGCCACGTGGCGCCCTCTGGGCCTGCCACGTGGCGGCCTGTGATTGGCTGCTGCAGAGGGAATATTCCAAGGAATATTCTACGGAATATTCTTTTTTTAATTTTTTTAAAAAAATTCCAATTTTCTAATGTTTTGGGCAAATATTGTTTTGGCCATATCTCCCTCATACGGCGACCGTTTTCCGAACCGTTTGCGGCGCCGGAATCGGGAGGACGAGCACTTTCCAGTCGTTCAGCTGTGAACCAGTTCTGAGCACTTTGAATTTTGAGCATTTTTACAACACCTAGGACTTGAGTACCTGATCACGCCTCCCCATTGGGAAGTTTTTGGACCCCAAAAGCCTTCAACTACCTGTTAAAGAGGTGAGGGTACAGCTCCCTCACTCTGTCCACCTCCATCCACTTTGCCTTGTTCGGTTTGCTGCCTTTCAAACCAACCCGAACATAATCTACACTGCCCCTCCTTGAAGTGCGTGTCCTTCTGTCAAGGATTGTATCTTCTTTCAGCTCATCTAAGAATTTTGGCGAGAAATCTTCTATAGATGGCAGCTGAACAGCACTTTCATGATCAGCAATCAAAGGAGGTTTATACAAACGTAAGTTCTCCACATTGACAACAGAATACATTTGCATGTAGGAAGGCAAATCTAATTGAAAAGCATTATTTCCAACCTTCTTGAGGATTTTGAATGGACCATAACGAATAGGCTTCAACTTTTTACCTTCTCCTTGCATTCTTTCCTTACTAATGTACAGCCATACCTCATCCCCTTCTTGAAACTTGTGATCGACTCTATGCTTGTCGTGTCTTTCCTTGTACTTGCTTTGACTTTTCTCAAGCTGTTCTTGAATTTGCTGATGTATTTGCTGAATTCTTTCAATGAATGAACGAGCTTTGTCAATATCACTATGTCCCTCAATGGCAACATCTTTCTCAAGAATGAAATCAAGAGGTGATTTTGGCAAGTAACCAAAACAAGCTTCAAATGGTGAGGTATTGGTGGAGGAGTGCTTGGCACGATTGTAAGCATGCTGTATGTAGTGCAAATGTTCATCCCAAAGCTTGGGATGCTTGCTGCAATAACCTCTCAAGAGGTGCACAATGGTTCTGTTCACAACTTCAGTTTGTCCATCTGTTTGCGGATGGAAAGCAGTACTTTTCTTCAACTTTGTGTCCATCATCTCCCATAGGTTGGACCAAAAATTCCCCACAAATCTGGAATCCCTGTCACTAATAATGGAAGTAGGCAAACCAAAGTGAATCCATACATGATGAAAAAATAATTCAGCAGTTTGTTCAGCAGTTATAGTTTTCTTACAAGGCATAAGTATACACATTTTGCTGAAACGATCAACTACTACATATAAATAATCATGCTGCTTTCTAGATTTTGGCAAACCTCCTACAAAATCCATAGAGATGCTCTCCCATGGTCTAGAAGGTACCGGCAAAGGAGTATACAAACCAAGCTTCCTATTGCTAGGCTTGCTTGTAGCACATAATGAAGAACCTCTTATGAACCTTGAAACAGAATCTACCATGCGAGGCCAATAGCAATACCTCTGTAGATGTGCAACTGTTTTGCTCACACCAAAGTGGCCAGCAATAAGAGAAGAATGAGCTTCTCTCATGACATTTATCCTCTCCCCCTGTGGTATACACAACTTGCCCAAATGAAACAGCAAATTGTTATGCATGTGATAATCATTTTCCTCTACATGATTCCCTTTACTCAAGTTAGCATACACATCTTTAAAGTCATCATCAGATGCATATTGTTCTATGTAACTATCATGTACAATGGAATCATTCTTAAGTAAAGTAACAGCACCAATAATAGGCCTTGAAAGCATATCAGCAACCTTATTCAAAGTACCTTTCTTGTACCTTATTACCAAATGGAACTGTTGCAAGAAGCCCATCCATCTGAAGTGTCGTGACTGTTGTCACTTGCTTTGTGATTGCAAGTAATGTAAGGGCTGATGGTCGGTATGTATAACAGTTTCTTTGCCCATCAAATAGTGTTTCCACTTTTTGACGCTTTGTACCAACGCATACAACTCCTTATCATATGTAGGATAATTTACAACAGCACCATTAAAAGTTTCAGAATGAAATGCAATAGGCTTACCATGCTGTAGAAGAACTGCACCCATAGCATAATCACTAGCATCAGTTTGTATCTCAAATGGCTGTCTCAAATCCGGTAATGCAAGGACTGGAGCTGAACTAATCTTCTCTTTCAAAGATTCGAAAGCTTTTTGCTGCTTGCCTCCCCATTGGAAAGCATGCTTCACACTTGTCACTGCATGCATAGGAGCTACTATAGAAGAGAAGTTAGAGATGAACTTCCTCCAATATTGAGCTGCACCCAAAAAACTTCTTACCTCTGTTATGGATTTGGGAGTAGGCCACTTCACAATAGCCTCAATCTTAGCAGGATCAATTCTCAAAGCACCTCCTCCTACTATGTGTCCCAAATAAACCAAAGAAGTCTTTCCAAATTCACACTTTGACATTTTAAGAAATAACTGATTCTTCTTCAAAACATCAAGTACTTTTCTAACATGCATGACATGATCTTCTCTAGACTTGCTGAAAATTAAGATATCATCTAAGTAGACAATAACGAAATCATCAAGAAAAGGACGCAAGACATCATCCATTACCCGCATGAAAGTTGCAGGTGCATTGCACAAACCAAACGGCATCACAAGCCACTCAAAGAGTCCTTGTTTGGTTTTGAAGGCTGTCTTCCATATGTCACTTTCTTCAATTCTTACTTGATGATATCCACTACGCAAGTCTAACTTAGTGAAATATCGAGCATCTTTCAGCTGGTCTAGCAAATCATCTATCCTTGGGAGTGGGTAACGATTCTTTACCGTTATCTTGTTCAAGGCCCTGAAATCAACACACATACGCCAAGTGCCATCTTTCTTTGGAATCAATACAATCGGTGACCCACATGGCGAAGTACTTGGCCTTATGAAACCCTTGTCCAACAAGTCCTTGATTTGCTTCTTTATTTCAGCATTCTCCATAATAGACATGCGGTACATGCCTATGTTTGGAAGAGGACAATCTGGATGCAAATGGATTTCATGCTGAATCTCCCTCTTAGGAGGCAAACCTGTTGGCTCCTGAAACATCTCATGATATGCATCAACTACATCATACAAATCTGATTTAAGTTTTGGGTCACAATTGTCAAATGACTCATGATTCACATCAACCTTGGGCTTAATCATAAGAAGAACAAAATTCTTACTTGAATTGACCAGCCTTTTTACCTGTCCTGCATTCACCATCGCTATATTTGTCTTCTTGCGATGAGCTCTAACAATGAACTCCTTGCCATCTTTGAACAGATGATACTTGTTTTCATGGCGATGAAAGATAGCTTTCCTATCAAACAAGTAAGGACTTCCCAAAACAATTCCTGCTATATCAAAAGGTACTACATCAAGTTCAACTATATCAATAAAATGTGCAGTAATTGCAGAGCGCAATGTGCACTTTCTTGAAACTTGTAAATTTGCATCCTTGCAAATCCATCCAAGTGGATATGGCTTCGGATGTGGAACGGTCTCAAGTTTAAGCTGCTTGACCAAGTCCTCTGATATAAGATTTGATTGTGACCCACTATCAAAAAGTGTGTCAATTTTAGTATGTTTTGAAATCACCCTCACATGAAACAGTTCAATTCTTTCTTCCTCATTAGGAGCTTGTACATGGCAGTTTGAGGTACTAGTGCTGGCTTGGGTTTCAATTTCTTTTCCCTTCAAGTTTTTCAAACCCATGGCTGCAATTTTGGTTTCATCACCTGAATCTTCCCCTAAATCTTGTGGTGTAGATGTAGTAGCAGCAGTTTTCTGTTTCCCTTTGGATTTGTTAAATTGAGGTCTTTTTTCAGGATATAGTTTCCAACAGTTTTTCTCCTCATGGCCTGGTTTAGAACAATGTTTACATATCACTTTCTCACTCTCCTGTTTGACAGATGCATTCTTTTTTCCTTTTCCCTTGGAGGTTTTCTCTTTGCTTTTCCCCTTGGGGGGCTTGTTTCTACCCTCTTCAAATGTGTTTTTCCCCTTGCCTCTAAATGGGTAGCTTGGACACAAACCTCGTCCAGGCTAGTAGGGTTAAACATCAAGATGGTGTGTCTAAGGTAGCTATGCAAGCCACCAATGTATTTCAGCAAGGTTTCTTGGGTCTGCAAATCTACCCCTAACAAGAGAGCTCTTCTCCTGAATTCTTGGGTGTAGTCTTGGACACTCTGACCCTTAAGTTGTCTGAAATTTTGCCAGTTCATAATGGCTTTCTGCATGTGAGCAAGAGGATAAAATTGTTTTTTAATGGCTAACATAAATTCAGGCCATGTTAAGGTAACCTTACCAAATTTCTTGATCTCCTCTTTAGTCTTGGCCTCCCACCAGACCAAGGCTGCTCCATCCATTCTCAAAGAAGCCAACTGAATCTTTGTGGCATCATCATGCATATTTTGGATCCTCAAGTAAACTTCCAACTGCCTAATCCAGTTGTCAAGCTTTTCTGCATTCACTTCACCATTAAACATAGGTAATTCGAATTTTACATCAAGCTTTAAAAAAGGACTTTTTCCAGAGGATCTATGCTTATGAACAGAAGAAGACGAAGATGAAGAGGAAGAAGGTGAAGATGGGGGTGGTGGATCACCATTTCCTCCATGTCCTTTCTTGGAATGATCATCGTCATTCTTACCTCCTGAAGAGCCTTCTCCTTCAGGTGGATGTTTGGACCCTTCTCCAGCCAATTTCTCATTTCTTTCTTGGTACAATATCCTCACCATTTCAGTGAGATCTAAGAAAGCCTTTCTGAAGATTCTTTCTTCTTCTCTTGGATCTGTCTCTAGAGGAATTTCTCCTCCATGTTCAGACATCCTTGAAGCTTCTGCTGAGACTCTTGAGGGTGAAATTGAAGGTGGAGGTGATGGCTCTCTGGCCCTCCTTGACTGAGGATTCTCTCGTTCTCTAGTCAACTGTCCTTCCCCTCTTTTAAGTTTCAACCTGGTAAGCATCAATACTTGCAAGACAATTAGAAGATCTTTGCACAAAAACCCTGAGCTCTGATACCAACTTGATCTGAATATGAAACTACTTGAAATTCGTTTGCAAGGTATTCAATTCAGAAATAAACATATTTAAAAGCTTCCCATGTCTTGCAGAAATGAAACACATGAATTTTTCAGCTGATTACAACCCATTTAAGCATAGCAGAATTATTTCCTTTTACTGTTTAACACATAAAAACGAATTTGTTCTGCAAAATAAACCAACCACATATGCACAAGAAGTTGATAAAGCAGTTCACCCCCTCCAGGGCTACGTCTGCTGGGTCCAAAGCCTCCAAATGGGCTTGTCCTTGTTTTTATTAAATGCTCAAATTGAAAATACAGCTGAATAGAAGCATCTACAGGAGAAATAGATGGTAGAAATGGATTCAGAACACATGAATCCTTCAGGATTGACTATTGGATCACCTCCAATGGATACCTGCAACCCTGTACAGTCTTCCCAATACTGGCCCCTGGTGGCTCCTAGAACTTTAACGGCTCCAAAACGTATGCAAATGACCTCTGATGGCTGTAAGACCTGCACCAATGGCTTCAGAAGGTCGAAATCATCCAAAATCGAAAAAAAATTCGTCCAAAACCGACTTTCTGGGCCAAAGTTATGGCCATTTACTCCACACTGCCAGTTTCCCCTAAAAGAACTCCAGCTAACTTTAGTGAAAGTCCAGTTAAGTCCGCCAATTATGGGGCCGCCGCCAAATTTGGCGCCACCGCCAAATAATCCGCCAAAACTGCAGTTACAATAAATGTTTGGGTATGGCTGCCTCGGATTTCGTGCCAGCATTTTGTGTGGCGGTTGGGTTTAGCCCACGGTCCTGCACGCTGGTCATATGGAGAGCGGGGCTGGCCCTTAGGGACTGGCCCCTTTGGTTTCCCGCTCAAACTTTATTTCAACTTTAAAATATATTTCTTCCGCTCACTTTTCAAATGAGCCCGTTGTTGTGTGTCGGTAAGTCTTTAGAGTGTTGGAGCAAGGGTTGCGGGTTCAAACCCCTCTGCCACCAAACGAGAACTTTTAACATGCACCCAAACAATCTTGCTGACGTCATCATGGGGCCACGTGGCGCCCTCTGGGCCTGCCACGTGGCGGCCTGTGATTGGTTGCTGCAGAGGGAATATTCCCTGGAATATTCCAAGGAATATTCTACGGAATATTTTTTTTTTAATTTTTTTAAAAAATTCCAATTTTCTAATGTTTTGGGCAAATATTGTTTTGGCCATATCTCCCTCATACGGCGACCGTTTTCCGAACCGTTTGCGGCGCCAGAATCGGGAGGACGATCACTTTCCAGTCGTTCAGCTGTGAACTAGTTCTGAGCACTTTGAATTTTGAGCATTTTTACAACACCTAGGACTTGAGCACCTGATCAACTATGCCCTTTGAATTCCGTTAAACCAAGCTTACACAAAAAAATTAAAAAAAAAACTACACACCTTTTTTCACTTTATAGAAGCCTGATATTGAATCTGATGTATCTCTGTAATTTCGGATCATCTAGTTCTGAAATTTCTACCTGTAGTAGCCTTCGGCGTCCTCTTTCCAATGCCACAAGTCTGAGCCAAATTGGATTCTCCAAGGAAGCGTTATGTGAAATCTCCCACAGTGACTTGCTTTTAGACTAGTTCAATAGATCGAACTTGTACGACTTGCCACGAGTCACTGTTTCAACCTTTGAATCTGAAACACACACAAAAGAAACTATAGTCCGTCCTCTTTCTGTACCTTCTTACGAAATTTCAATCCGATCCCCAGAGAGAAAGTTATGACGATTTTCCCCAGGTCACCTGTTTTGAATGTAATTCAGGAGTCTGCAAAAAGACCAACTTCCTCAGATCATATCTCCGCAAATATCGCGCGAAAAGCTCTGAAATTTGGACCCAAGGTTCAGCGCGATTTCTTCTCAAATGGGTTTTTTTTTGCGACTTCTGAAACGTCACAGAAAAAAAAGTTATAGCGAAAATTCCAGGATGACCTGTTTGGAGCAGAGAAACCCTAGAATCCAAAGCTCTGATACCAAATGTTATGAAACCAGCTCACAAAAAGATAGAAAAGAGAGATCCACGCCTTAGAATTCAGCTTCTCCGAGGGGGCAACCTCCTTTACATTACATAAATGAACAATTCTTGGATGATACAAATTACAAAACCTCCTTTCTATATATAGGAGTCTAAGGAGTCACAATATAATCCAGCCGACCTAACAATAATAATATAAAGCCACAAAAATAACAATAGAGGGATTCTATGGGGCACAGAAATAACAATATGGGGGTAATAGGGGCACAACAATATAAATAAGGGGTATAACTACAATAGTAATGGGGTAATAACTAGTATTATAGGGACCCAACAACCACACTATTCAACTAGCGTATATCATGTATGTAACTACAACAACAATAAAATTATAGGCATGCATATAACCATGATGCACATAAAAACCATTAACCATCATGCCTGCATGCCAAACTTTGCTTTGATACCACTCTATAACACCTCCTTCCAAATTTGCCCATCATTACAAGCTATGCAAGGTAAACATGAGTTGAGTGTCACTATGATATGACCTAACCTCCAAGTTCTGGTTATGGAAATGGGGCCTACAAACTGGAATATATACTAACATCCCTTAGAGACTACAGACCACTCAAGAGTTTGATAACAACCCCAGGTTGTCAATCCCTGAGTTGGAACTCATTTTCTCTGTCTTAACTCCATGACTGCACCCATAAAACAACATCCATGGGGTTGGAAGGCTATAACCGCACTCACAAGCCTGCCTCCATGCGATTATAACCCAAAATCCCTAGCTATGTGAATGTTGTGGCGAGAACTATGCCACTTTTTTAGGCTAGCCTCCATACCACTATCCATAACTACATATAACTTTCCATGAACATAACTAATATGATAAGAATGATAGACAAACAAACTTGAGCAAGATCTTGACCAGAAGATACCTAGTACATGATATACATTTCGTCAAACAGATAGTAAACATAGAATCTACAAGTCATTAATAGATATATGTTGATAAACTTTTGAACTTCATATGAGAATCACCAAGAAGGCTCTATTCCCTCTCAAGCTAGTTGAACCAACACCTGTTAGCCCATGCATTCGTCAACCATTGACAACTTATCAATCTTGACCAAAATCCATATCTAGAATAAATAATAAAACAATGCATAAAAGCAACATATAACTAGAATAGAAACCATGACAAATACCCCATAAGATCACCATAATAATCAGTGCAAGTACTCATATATCACAATAGGGAAATAACTCATATTAATATATGAAAATACCAACCAAATCAGGGACATCCACGTACCACCCAACCATATATTAGGCTAAACCAAGTCTCTCTTTCAGCCAATCACACCCATGCCATATTCCAAGCATGAATGTGTGAAGGGATTAAACCAAATAGAACCAATAAGGGCTTCCAGAGTAAAAACCACCACAACCATCCACCACCGTGATTTCACCTAACTAGTCAAGAAATCACTAACATCAACGAGATCAGTCTCTTCCTAAGTTATCTAGGGCTCTAGGGATTCTAACTCAACCCACAACCTCCAGGGATCCAAGCTATTACAAGACTCCAAAGAAATACCATCTCAACCCACAGCCTTCAAGGGACCCCAGATGTTCTAGGGCTCCAGACATTCTATCCCAACCCCTAGCCATATGGAACTTGAGAACTAATTAGAAAATCCAAATGGGGAACCCACAACACCATGATTATCTATGAAATAGAAATGAAAGGCTAAAGCCACTGTCAATCTAGGTAAATCTCCATGACAATGATAACACATAGCCATGGAACCACATGCATATACCATGCATCCAAAAACTAGTAAGGAAATGACACATGCAACCTATTAGCTGCAAATTATCCCTCTTGTAGTTGTTGATGCAATCTTCTCCTTGTGAGCCCTTGCTTTCCTTTGTTTTCATTTTTCTCTCTTTCTCCAAGTCCAAGTGAATGTTATAATGCTCCAAGAATTCTCTAAGTGTGTAAGAGTGTAAGAGAGCAAAGCTAAAACTAACAAAAATCAAGCAATTATTTCTTTGATGCCTTTTTATTATTGATATCTCATTTTCTTTCATTTTTCCTCTAATTTTCCTTGCATGCAAATTTGTGTCTCTTCACATTCCTTTTCTCCTATTTCCTTTATTTGAAATATTAAAAGCCAATTATTGCCTCTTTTCCTTTTCCAACACCTTTGCCAATTTCCATAGCCATAAATAAACCAAAAGCGATATCCACTATAATCTTTACCCACCAATCAACTTGGAATGTGTGTCCCATGACCTTGGTCTTATTTTCTTTACATGGAAAAGCAACTAGGGTTTGTTACAAATGCGTCGACCTATGGGTAGTAGAAAGTAATTACACCATTATTACACAATTATATTTTATTGTTGTAATAGCACCACATTTAAGTAAGTCGTGTAGTTATTTTACCTAATGGAACCTGTGCCAATTTGCTTTACTCATGTCACACACCCTTGAAGACTTTTGTTGCAATGTTATTTTTCAACATATTTATTGGATTAGGTATCATTGAAGAGTTCACTACAAGTCCTCTACCTCAATATTTCTAACAAATAATACTCTATCCTATCTTTGACTACAAAATTATATTTTACAAATATGTAATGACTAACCTCTTCTAATATTTCCTTATGAGTTCGAGATGCTCCATAGACATGTGGAAGTCATAATATTCCCACCACTGAGCTAAATCTTAGAGTGTGGTTAGAAATTTAACGCAAATAGCCAAAAATGGTTCTAGTGTCATTGATGTATACACTCTCACCAAGGTCTACAAACTTCACCATTAGCCCCTACTTCATTAATCAAAATAGTGGGATATTTCAAGTGTAAAACCATGCACGCAAGTAGGGAGGTGCCTTAGTATTTTATTTACAATCAATTAAATATCTCTCCAGTGCGTCGTAACCACTTTCAATTTATACATTCTAAAGTCATCCAAGGTTTACTATAAACAAATAACACAATTATACCTCCATAATATATCTTCATCTTCATGCCTTAATTACAAAGTACTCATAAGGTATGCCTAAATGCTTTTGTTTCCATTGATTCAAGTTTCAATTCCCTTTGGTCTACATTCCCTCTACTTCATTTCTTAGTTCAGTTCATGCTCAAGAGATTAATATATGTAGCATTTGACAAAATTTAAAGATGATTCTTCCTTAATTTTTTTTTAGAATGGATCCTTTTGGGAAACACTTCGAACTTGTCATTCAAACATGAAGCAATAGACATGTGACCAGTTTAATGCTAACAACTTGTTTCTCTAACACTATTAATAGTTACAAAAATTTTTATCAATACATAATTATGATTTCCTGCGATATCTGAATTATCGAAGCCAGGTTAAACCACTTTTCCTACGAGATTCAGTGATTAAATGACTAACATTTCCAAGATCAAATTATATTGTAGTGGGATATGCTCTTTACCATCCAACCAAAGCAAGAAATAATCTGCATTGTGAAGGGACAAGATCGTTGGAACAGTGCTACCCTCTTTGCATCAAATGTGAGTAGCATTGCAGCTGCACAACAGTAACATTTTTGTATATTCAATAATTCTCTCTCTATATGCACAAGTAGATGAGGAATGAGAATGATCTCAATTTGTCTTTTTATTTCAATATTTGCAGGGTATCAATATGGATCCGGGTGCATTTATTTTACAGGAGTGTTGTTCAAATGCTTGGGGGTCTATTAATGTTTATGCTACTTTTGACCATGCTTCCTGTTAGAAATATTTAGGAAATTTAATTTCTATGGAGGGGCAAGAGCTATGACTTTCGCGAAGCTACTTTCGAGGAGCTAGCTTCGTGCACCGCGAAGCTACTTTTGCGTAGCTACCTTCGTGCACCGGGGAGCTGATTTCGTACAGCTACCTTCGTGCACCGCAGAGCTATTTCAAAGACTTAATGAATAATATTCCCTCACAGAAAAAATAACAAAGCAGGTTTGGAGCAACACAATAAAAACTTAGTATTAAATTCTAAAACATGAAAATACATTCACATGAGGCTACGGCTCATTCACAAAGTAAAAACTAAAATTTCACACAGAATAACAGACAGTAAAACGCTGTAACTATTGTTTTCACGCGCCCACCAAAATTTTCTCCTCCATTTTCTCCCCTAAGACTTGCGCTCTCTTTTTCTCTAACCTCTTACTCTCTAACCTATTACAGAATGACTTTTACATTCATATTTAACTCAACATATGATTTTACATTTAATTCATGACAGTGCAAAGTAATTAATATGATGTTGTTGTTGAGTGTAATCAGAATCACACAGGTGTTTGTGGAGTGTGGGAAATACTCACTGAATGAATGCTTTCCCGTATATATTTACCAAAGTACATTAAATGCTTTATATTCCTTTTTTCGTTTCAGAATGGTTTGCGCTTGGCTTCAGTCCTTCCATCTTCAAACAGAGACGCAACCTGCAAAAATACTTCTGACATGTATGGATGTTGATAGATTGTTTATTGCGGTGGTTGGGATTATTATTTCCAACACTCCCCCTTAATCACAATTGCCGCCATTAACAATTCCCAAACAGTTTCTGAGATAAACAAAGCTTTCACATGACAATGGCTTTGTGAAAAATTAGCAAATTGTTCCTATGACCTGCAGTGCTGCAACACAATTTCATCATTGTTAATCAAGTCTCTAATAAAATGATATTTAGCATCAATATGCTTGGTCCTCTTGTGGAAGACATAATTCTTTGACAATGCAATTGCTGAGGTGTTGTCGTAGAAAATAGTTGTCATTCCCTCTTGGTCATGACAAAGATCCCTCAACATCCTTCTCATCCAAACTGCCTAACACGTTATTGTTGTTGCTGTGACATATTCAGCTTATGTTGTTGACAGTGACACTATTGGCTGCTTCTTGGAGGCCCATGAAATGGCTCCAGAACCCAAATGGAAAACATATCCTGACATGCTCTTTCTGTCATCGACATTGCCTGCCCAAAGACTGTCAATGTAACCAACCAGCCTGAAATCACTTGTTGCTGTGTACAAAACGCCATACTGTTTTGTCCCATTGACATACCTCATAATCCTTTTCGTTGCTTGCCAATGTGTCTTCTTGGGTGTCTCCATGAACCTTGACACCAAATTTACTGCATACATTATATCCGACCTAGTGGCGGTCAAATACATCAAGCTGCCTATCATGCTTTTGTATAATGTCGGATTGACATTGTTGCTGCAATATTCTTTGCTCAGCTTCAACCCTATGACAGTTGGAGTTGGTGTGGACATAACGTTCTTCATTTTAAACCTCTCCAAAATTTCTGCCACATACTTTGCTTGAGAGATAAAAATGCCATTTTTTGTTTGCTTCACTTCTATGCCCAAAAAATATCTTAACAATCCCAATTCAGTCATTTCAAATTCACTCTTCATGACTTGTTTGAAATCAGCGATGAGGAAATCATCACTGCCTGTAAAAATAAAATCATCTACATATATGACGATAATGAGAATCTTACCTTCGCTCTCTTTGATGTAGATAGTAGGCTCACTATCACATTTGTCGAAACCATTGTCCAACAAGTAAGCATCTATCTTGTTGTACCATGTGCGCGGTGCTTGCTTCAACCCATAAAGAGCTTTCCTCAACCGATATACTTTGTCTTCTTGGCCTTCAATCTCATAACCAGGCGATTGCACGACATAAACTTCCTCTTTCAGAACTCCATTCAAGAACGTTGGTTTTACGTCCATTTGATACACTCTCCATTTGTGATGCAAAACTGTGTGCACTGTCTCCATCCGTGTGACTGGCGTGAACATCTTCACGTAATCTCTTCCATGTTGTTGCTTGTATCCTTTGACAACTAGTCTTGCTTTGTTCCTTTCAATCTTTCCCTCAATGTTTCTTTTGGTCTTATAGACCCACTTCACTCCAATGACATGTTTTCCTTTTGGAAGGCTCACTAACTCCCATGTGTCATTCCTTTTTATTGCTTCTATTTCTTCCTGCATTGCCACAACCCATTTTTCTTCTTTGATTGAATCTTCAAAGTGGATTGGGTCATCTACATGAAAAAATAATGCAAATAAGGAATTCATAGTTGCGCCACTATCAACTTCATCTTGCTCATAGATTTCATTTAAATTTATAAACTTTGGTCTTCTTGTGCTTGCTGAAGTTGGGCTTGAAATGTCACTTGGTATCACGCTTCGCAGTGTGCTTGGAGAAGCACTTGCTTGGCTGCGCGAAACTATCCTATTATTTTTTGATGGCATTACTAGCTACCTACTTTGTTGCGCTTGAATAGGAGTAGAGGGAGTCATTGTTGAGGAATTAATTGTTGTTGTTAATTCCTCTTTGTCCTCATGTGGTATGCATGCTTCGACATTGATTGTATTTTCTAGACTTCCATCCCATGCTTCCTATTCTATGAGCTGCAAATCTCTGTTGATTATGACCTTCTCGGTTGATGGATTGTAGAGCTTGTATGCCTCAGATTCATCACTATATCCAACAAATATACATTTCTCCCCCTTGTTGTCCAACTTCTTCCTTAACTCATCAAGCACATGTGCATACGCCACACATCCAAAAACTCTCATGTGAGTGACATTTTGTTTTCTTCCACTATATGCCTCTTCAAGAACAATGTTATGGACACTTTTGGTTGGACATATATTCAAGATATATGTTGCACAAGTGACAGCTTCAGCCCAATAGTCATTTGGAAAATGCTTTTCCTTCAACATACTCCTTACCATCTCCATAACGGTCCTATTCTTCCTTTCTGCCACACCATTGTGCTGTGGTGTATATCTTGTTGTAAATTGCTTGTGAATTCCATGCTCCCTACAAAATCGAAGGAAGTCATTTGTGATGTATTCTCCACCTCTGTCAGTCCTAAGGACTTTGATATAGTGTCCACTTTGCTTTTCAACAAGATCCTTGTATTGGAAAAAGCGCTCAAACACTTCACTTTTCTATTTTAGGAGAAAGACCCATGTCTTCCTTGGGTAGTCATCTATAAAGGTCAATACATAGTGACTGCCACCAATTGATGGTGTTTGCCTTGGTCCACATAAATCTGAGTGGACAATCTCCAAAGGTGCCTTTACCCTCATTGACTTTCCTGTTGGAAATGTCTTTCTATGTTGCTTGCCCAAGATACATCCTTCACATATGCTGTCTGGTTTTCCTATGAGTGGTAAACCCTTCACCATGTCTTTCCTATGCAGCAAATTCAAACCTCCAAAGTTGAGATGTCCAAATCTCAAGTGCCATAACCAGTTTTCATCTTTTACCTCTGCTTGAAAGTTTACTTGTGTGACAGTTGCCTCTTTTCTTCCATCTTCTTGTGAGTTCATAGATAGTTGTGCTTGTGCACCTTCTTTCTGCAAATCTAATATTATTTTTAGGGGAAACATTCTATTGTTTTTCATCTGAACCTTTGCAATCAGTTGTCTACTTGGAGGCCTATCCAAAATTGTGCACACATTATTTTTGAAGAAGACATTGTAGCCTTTCTGCATGAGTTGTCCAATGCTCATGAGATTATGTTTCAGACTGGGGACAAAGTAAACATCTGAGATGTATTTCTTTTGCCCCTTCTTTGTTAGGATATTAACTCTTCCTTTTCCCATGACAGATACTTTGCTATCAGTCCCTAATGTCACTTCAGATTTCACACTTTCATCTAGATCATAAAACATTTCTATGTTTCCTGACATGTGGTTGTTACAACCTGAATCTAGATACCTTATATCACTTTGTTTTTCTTATGCTACATTACAAGCTAAAAACATGCTATCATCGTTCTGGTTTTCTCCTCTAAAATTTACACTTGGTTTGTTACTAATGTCATATTGTTTCTTTCTACATTCTTTTGCATAATGACCATACTTCTTACAGTAATGACATTGAACTTGAGATTTATCATACCTCTGACCTTGTGCTTGATTTTGGCTTGGGCCTTGACTTGGATTTTGATTGATGCCTCTTCCATTTGAGCTTGAAGGGTTGCTTCTTCCACCTCTGTGTGGTCTTCTTCCTCTTCCTCTAACATATGACCTTCCTTTGCCTCAACCTTGACCAAATGATACTTGTGCTTGAAGGCATGCTCCAATGAGGAGCTTGCTACTCTATTCAGACTATGTTCATGAGAAATCAGTGATGCATTAAGCTCATCCATTGAGAAATCTGAGAGATCCTTTGTCTCTTCTTTGGCCACAAAAATGGCCTCAAACCTTGCTGGCAAACTTCTCAAAACTTTCTCAACTATTCTTCTTTCCTCGAGTGTCTCACCATGAGCCCTGATTTGAGTAACCAACCCACTTACATGTGTAAAAAATGAGTCTATATTCTTAGACTCTTTCATACAAATTGTTTCAAAATCTCTCCTGAACATTTGCAGCTTTGTTGTCTTGACTTTTGCCATGCCTTGGTAGGTTGTCTGAAGGGCGTCTCATGCTTGCTTGGACTTCGTTACTGCTGCAACTCTTAGGAAAATACTTTCATGAACTGCTTGGAAAATATAAAACAGGGCTTTTGAATCCTTCTTCCTGTTGTCCCTTAACACATCTTTTTCTTGTTGAGATAAGGCATTGTATGCTATTGCATCTGTTGGTTCTTGAAAACCATTCTCCACCAAATCCCAAATGTCTTGAGAAGAAAACAGGGCCTTCATTGTAAATAGCCCAATAATCATAACTTTTGCCATTAAACTGAGGTATTTGAGGATTAGTCAAGCTTGTGCTTAATGTTTCCATTTCTGAGCATAAAAAAAAAACTTTCTACCTGTTGGAAAATATGTTAAAAACAATTTGCCCTCAAAACAATTCTTACTGCTAGTAAAAACACTTGTCTTTACACTAACAATATTTAACCTGCTCTAATACCATGTTATAAATATTTAGAAATTTAATTTTCGCGGAGGAGAAGAGAGTTATGAATTTCGTGAATCTACATTCGGGCAACTAGCTTCGCGCACCGCGAAGCTACTTTCGCGTAGCAAACTTCGCTCACCGGGAAGCTGACTTCGCGTAGCTACCTTCACGCACCATGGAGCTATTTCAAAGACTTAATGAATAATATTTCGTCGCGGAAAAAATTACAAAGTAGGTTTGGAGCAACACAATAAAAACTTAGTATTAAATTCTAAAACATGAAAATACATTCAGATGAGGATGCAGCTCATTCACAAAGTAAAAACTAAAATTTCACGCGGAATAACACAGTAAAATACTGTAACTATTGTTTTCACGTGTCCACCAAAATTTTCTCCCCAGAGACTTGCGCTCTCTTTTTCTCTAACCTCTTACTCTCTAAGCTATTACAGAATGACTTTTACATTCATATTTAACTCAACATACGATTTTACATTTAATTCATGACGGAGCAAAGTAATTAATATGATGTTATTGTTGAGTGTAATCAAAATCACGCAGGTGTTTGTGGATTGTGGGAAAAAGTCACTGAATGAATGCTTTCCCGTATATATTTACCAAAGTATATTAAATGTTTTAAATTCCTTGTTGTGTTCAGAATAGTTTACGCTTGGCTTCAGTCCTTCCATCTTCAAACAAAGACGCAACCTGCAAAAATACGTCTGACAAGTATGGTTGCTGTCAGACTGTTTATTGCGATGGTTGGGATTATTATTTCCAACACTTTCCCTTAATCACAATTGCCGCAATTGACAATTCCCAAACAATTTCTGAGATAAACAAAGCTTTCACATGCCAATGGCTTTGTGAAAATATCAGCAAATTTTTCATGTGACTTGCAGTGCTGCAACACAATTTCAGCATTGTTAATCAACTCTCTAATAAAATGATATTTAGCATCAATATGCTTGGTCCTCTTGTGGAAGACAGAATTCTTTGACAATGCAATTGCTAAGGTGTTGTCGCAGAAAATAGTTATCGCTCCCTCTTGGTCATGACAAAGATCCCTCAACATCCTTCTCATCCAAACTACCTGACACGCTGTTGTTGTTGTTGTGACATATTCAGCTTCTGTTGTTAACACTGACACTATTGGCTACTTCTTGGAGGCCCATGAAATGGCTCCGAAACCCAAATGAAAAACATATCCTGACGTGCTCTTTCGATCATCGACACTGCCTGCCCAATCATTGTCAGTGTAACCAACCAGACTGAAATCACTTGTTGCTGTGTACAAAATGCCATATTGTTTTGTCCCATTGACATACCTTAGAATCCTTTTACCTGCTTGCCAATGTGTCTTCTTGGGTGTATCCATGAACCTTGACACCAAACTTACTGTACACATTATATCCAGCCTAGTGGGGTCAAATACATCAAGCTGCCTATCATGCTTTTGTATAATGTCAAATTGACATTGCTGCTGTAATCTTCTTTGCTCAACTTCAACCCTATGACAATTGGAGTTGGTGCAGACTTGTTGTTCTTCATTTTAAACCTCTCCAAAATTTCTGCCACATACTTTTCTTGAGAGATAAAAATGCCATTTTTTGTTTGCTTCACTTCTATGCCCAAAAAATATCTTAACAATCCCAAGTCAGTCATTTCAAATTCACTCTTCATGACTTGTTTGAAATCAGCGATGAGAAAATCATCACTACCTATAAAAATCAAATCATCTACATATAAGACGACAATGAGAATCTTACCTTCGCTCTCTTTGATGGAGAGAGTAGGCTCACCGTCACATTTTTCGAAACCATTGTCCAACTAGTAAGCATCTATCCTATTGTACCATGCACGCGGTGCTTGCTTCAACCCATAAAGAGCTTTCCTCAACCAATATACATTGTCTTCTTGGCCTTCAATCTCATAACCATGCAGTTGTGTGACATACACTTCCTCTTTCAGCACTCCATTTAAGAACGTTGATTTTACGTCCATTTGATATATTCTCCATTTGTATTTCCAGCAATCACCACAACTGCGCGCACTGTCTCCATCCGTGCGACTGGCGTGAACATCTCCACGTAATCTCTTCCATGTTGTTGCTTGTATCCTTTGACAACTAGTCTTGCTTTGTGCCTTTTAGTCTTTCCCTCAATGTTGCTTTTGGTCTTATAGACCCACTTCACTCCAATGACATGTTTTCCTTTTGGAAGGCTCACTAACTCCCATGTGCCATTCCTTTTTATTATTTCTATTTATTCCTCCATTGTCGCAACCCATTTTTCCTCTTTGACTACATCTTCAAAGTGGATTGGGTCATCTACATGACAAAATAATGCAAATAAGGAATTCAGACCTATGCCACTATCAACTTCATCTTTCTCATAAATTTCATTTAAATTTCTAAACTTTGGTTTTCTTGTGCTTGCTGAAGATGGGCTTGACATGTCACTTGGTGTCGCACTTCGTAATGTGCTTGGAGAAGCACTTGCTTGGCTACGCGAAACTTTCCTATTATCTGTTAATGGTGTTACTTGTTGCCTGCTTTGTTGCGCTTGAATAGGAGTATAGGGAGTCATTATTGAGCAATTACTTGTTGTTGTTAATTCCTCTTTGTCCTCATGTGGTATGCATGCTTCAACATTAACTGTCTTTTCTAGACTTCCATCCCATGCTTCCTCTTCTATGAATGGCACATCTCTTCTGATTATGAGCTTCTCGGTTGATGGATTGTAGAGCTTGTATGCCTTGGATTTATCATTGTATCCAACAAATATACATTTCTCCCCCTTGTTGTCCAACTTCTTCCTTAACTCATCAGGGACATTTGCATATGCCACACATCCAAAAACTCTCATGTGAGTGACATTTTGTTTTCTTCCACTCCATGCCTCTTCAAGAACAATGTTATGGATGCTTTTGGTTGGACATCTATTCAAGATATATGTTGCACAAGCGACAGCTTCAGCCCAATAGTCATTTGGCAAATGCTTTACCTTCAACATACTCCTTGCCATCTCCATAATGGTCCTATTCTTCCTTTTTGCCACACCATTTTGCTGCGGTGTATATCTTGTTGTAAATTGCTTGTGAATTCCATGCTCCCTACAAAATCGAAGGAAGTCATTTGAGATGTATTCTCCACCTCTGTCAGTCCTAAGGACGTTGATTTACTCTCCACTTTGCTTTTCAAAAAGAGCCTTGTATTAGCGAAAGCACTAAAACATTTCACTTTTCTGTTTTAGGAGAAATACCCATGTATTCCTTGTGTAGTCGTCTATGAAGGTCAATACATAGTGACTGCCACCAATTGATGGTGTCTGCATTGGTCCACATAAATCTGAGTGGACAATCTCCAAAGGTGTCTTTGCCCTCACTGACTTTCCTGCTGGAAATATCTCTCTATGTTGCTTTCCAAAGATACATCCTTCACATATGTTGTCTGGTTTTTATATGAGTGCTAAACCCCTCACCATGCCTTTCCTATGCAGCAAATTCAAACCTCCAAAGTTGAGATGTCAAAATCTCAAGTGCCATAACCAGTTTTCATCTTTTACCTCTACTTGAAGGTTTACTTGTGTGACAGCTACCTCTTTTCTTCCATCTTCTTGTGAGTTCATAGATAGTTGTGCTTGTGCACCTTCTTTCTGCAAATCTAATATTATATTTAGGGGAAACATTCTATTGTTTGTCATCTGAACCTTTGCAATCAGCTTTGGCACACATCATTTTTGAAGAATACAATGTAGCCTTTCTGCATGAGTTGTCCAATGCTCATGAGATTATGTTTCAGATCGGGGACAAAGTAAACACCTGAGATGTATTTTTTCTCCCCCGTATTTGTTAGGATATTAACTCTTCCTTTTCCCATGATAGAGACTTTGCTATAAGTCCCTAATGTCACTTCAGATTTCACACTTTCATCTAGATCAAAAAACATTTCTATGTTTCCTGACATGTGGTTGCTACACCCTGAATCTAGATACCATATATCACTTTGTTTTTCTTGTGCTACATTACAAGCTAAAAACATGCTATCATGTTTATGATTTTCTCTTGTGAAATTTACACTAGGTTTGTTACTAATGTCATATTTCTTCTTTCTACATTCATTTGCATAATGACCATACTTCTTACAGTAATGACATTGAACTTGAGATTTATCATACCTCTGACCTTGTGATTTACTTTGGCTCGGTCCTTGACTTGGAGTTTGATTGTTGCCTCTTCCATTTGAGCTTAAAAGGTTGCTTCTTCCACCTCTGTGTGGGCTTCTTCCTCTTCCTCTATCATATGATCTTCCTCTACCTCGACCTTGGCCAAATGATACTTGTGTCTTGAAGGCATGCTCCATTGAGGAGTTTGCTGCTCTATTCAGACTATGTTCATGAGAAATAAATGATTCATTAAGCTCATCCACTGAGAACTATGAGAGATCCTTTGTCTCTTCTATGGCCACAACAATGGCCTCAAACCTTGCTGGAAAACTTCTCAAAACTTTCTCAACTATTCTTCTTTCCTCAAGTGTCTCACCATGAGACCTGATTTGAGTAACTAGCCCACTTACATGTGTAAAAAATGAGTCTATATTCTCAAACTCTTTTATACAAATTGTTTCAATATCTCTCCTCAACCTTTGCAGCGTTGATGTCTTGACTTTTGCCATGACTTGGTAGGTTGTTTGAAGGGTGTCTCATGCTTGCCTGAAATGAATGAATGTCGTGTTTGTGGAGTGTCTCATCGCGCAGGTGTTTGTGGAGTGTGGGCAATAGTCACTGAATGAATGTTTTCCCATATCTATTTACCAAAGTACATTAAATTCTTTGAATTCCTTGTTGCGTTTCAGAATGGTTTGCACCTAGCTTTAGTCCTTCCATCTTCAAACAAAGACGCAACCCGCAAAAATACGTCGGACAAGTATGGTTGTTGTCAGATTGTTTATTGCAATGGTTGGGATTATTATTTCCAACACTCCTCCTTAATCACAATTGTCGCCATTGACAATTCCCAAACTGTTTCTTAGATAAACAAAACTTTCACATGCCAATGGCTTTGTGAAAATATCAGCAAATTGTTCCTATGACCTGCAGTGCTGCAACACAATTTCATCATTGTTAATCAACTCTCTAATAAAATGATATTTAGCATCACTATGCTTGGTCCTCTTGTGGAATACAGAATGCTTTGACAATGCAATTTCTGAGGTGTTGTCGCAGAAAATAGTTGTCGCTCCCTCTTGGTCATGACAAAGATCCCTCAACATCCTTCTCATCCAAACTACCTGACACATTGTTGTTGTTGTTGCGACATATTCAGCTTCCATTCTTGACAGTGACACTATCGGCTGCTTCTTAGAGGCCCATGAAGTTGCTCGGTAACCCAAATGAAAAACATATCCTGACGTTCTTTCTATCATCGACATTGCCTGCCCAATCACTGTCAGTGTAACCAATCATCCTGAAATCACTTGTTGTTGTGTACAAAATGCCATATTGTTTTGTCCCATTGACATGCCTCAGAATCCTTTTCGTTGCTTGCCAATGTGTATTCTTGGGTGTCTCCATGAACTTTGACACCAAACTTACTCCATACATTATATCCGGCCTAGTGGCGGTCAAATACACCAAGTTGCCTATCATGCCTTTGTATAATGTCAGATTGACATTGCTGTCGTAATCTTCTTTGCTCAACTTCCACCCTATAATAGTTGGAGTTGGTGCAGACTTGTTGTTTTGCACTTTAAACCTCTCCAAAATTTCTACCACATACTTTCCTTAAGAGATAAAAATGCCATTTTTTGTTTGCTTCACTTCTATGCCCAAAAAATATCTTAACAATCCCAAATCAATCATTTCAAATTCACTCTTCATGACTTGTTTGGAGTCAGCGATGAGGAAATCATCACTGCCTGTAAAAATCAAATCATCTACATATAAGACGACAATGAGAATTTTACCTTCGCTCTCTTTGATGTAGAGAGTAGGCTCACTATCACATTTGTCGAAACCATTATCCAACAAGTAAGCATCTATCCTGGTGTACCATGCGCGCGGTGCTTGCTTCAACCCATAAAGAGCTTTCCTCAACCGATATACTTTGTCTTCCTGGCCCTCAATCTCATAACCAGGAAGTTGCACGACATACAGTTCCTCTTTCAGCACTCCATTCAAGAATGTTGATTTTACGTCTATTTGATACACTCTCCATTTGTGCTGCGCGGCAATCACCACAACTGCGCGCATGGTATCCATTCGTGCGACTAGCGCAAACGTCTCCGTGTAATCTCTTCCATGTTGCTGCATGTATCCTTTGATAACGCGTCTTGCTTTATGCCTTTCAATCTTCCCTTCAATGTTGATTTTGGTCTTATAGACCCACTTCACTCCAATGACATGTTTTCCTTTCGGAAGGCTCACTAACTCCCATGTGTCATTCCTTTTTATTGCTTCTATTTCTTCCTCCATTGCTGCAACCCATTTTTCATCTTTGACTGCATCTTCAAAGTGGATTGGGTCATCCACATGTCAAAATAATGAAAATAAGGAATTCAGACCTGCGCCACTATCAACTTCATCTTGCTCATAAATTTCATTTAAATTTCCGAACTTTGGTCTTCTTGTGCTTGCTAAAGATGGGCTTGACATGTCACTTCGTGCCGTGCTTTGTGGTGTTCTTGGAGAAGCACTTGCTTGGTTGCGTGAAACTATCCTATTATTTGTTGATGGCATTGCTTGCAACCTGCTTTGTTGTGCTTAAATAGGAGTAGAGGGAGTCAATGTTGAGGAATTACTTTTTGTTGTTAATTCCTCTTTTTCCTCATGTGGTATGCATGCTTCGACATTGCTTGTCTTTTCTAGACTTCCATCCCATGCTTCCTCTTCTATGAAATGCACATCTCTATTGATTATGACCTTCTCAGTTAGTGGATTGTAGAGCTTGTATGCCTTGTATTCATCACTGTATCCAACAAATATACATTTCTCCCCCTTGTTGTCCAACTTCTTCCTTAACTCATCAGGGACATGTGCATACGCCACACATCCGAAAACTCTCATGTGAGTGACATTTTGTTTTCTTCCACTCCATGCCTCTTCAGGAACAATGTTCTGGACGCTTTTGGTTGGACATCTATTCAATATATATGTTGACCAAGTGACAGCTTCATCCCAATAGTCATTTGGAAAATGCTTTACCTTCAACATACTCCTTGCCATCTCCATAATGGTCCTATTCTTCGTTTCTACCACACCATTTTGCTGCGGTGTATATCTTGTTGAAAATTGCTTGTGAATTCCATGCTCCCTACAAAATCGAAGGAAGTCATTTGAGATGTATTCTCCACCTCTGTCATTCCTAAGGACTTTTATGTAGTGTCCACTTTGCTTTTCAACAAGAGCCTTGTATTGCCGAAAGCACTCAAACACTTCACTTTTCTGTTTTAGGAGAAATACCCATGTCTTCCTTGTGTAGTCATCTATGAAGGTCAATACATAGTTACTACCACCAATTGATGGTGTCTGCATTGGTCCACATAAATCTGAGTGGACAATCTCCAAAGGTGCCTTTTCCCTCACTAACTTTCATGATGGAAATGTCTCTCTATGTTGCTTGCCCAAGATACATCCTTCACATATGTTGTCTGGTTTTTCTATGAGTGGTAAACCCTTCACCATGCATTTCCTATGCAGCAAATTCAAACCTCCAAAGGTGCCTTTTCCCTCATTGACTTTCCTGCTGGAAATATCTCTCTATGTTGCTTTCCAAATAGACATACTTCACATATGTTTTCTGGTTTTTCTATGAGTGCTAAACCCCTCACCATGCCTTTCCTATGCATCAAATTCAAACCTCCAAAGTTGAGATGTCCAAATCTCAAGTGCCATAACTAGTTTTCATCTTTTACCTCTACTTGAAAGTTTACTTGTGTGACAGCTGCCTCTTTTCTTCCATATTCTTGTGAGCTCATAGATAGTTGTGCTTGTGCACCTTCTTTCTACAAATCTGATATTATTTTTAGGGGTAAAATTCTATTTTTTATCATTTGAACCTTTGCAATCAGATGTCTGCTTAGAGGCCTATCCAAATTTGTGCACACATCATTTTTGAAGAAGACATTGTAGCCTTTCTGTATGAGTTGTCCAATACTCATGAGATTATGTTTCAGACCGGGGACAAAGTAAACATCTGAGATGTATTTCTTCTCCCCCTTCTTTGTTAGGATATTAACTCTTCCTTTTCCCATGACAGAGACTTTGCTATCAGTCCCTAATGTCACTTCATATTTCACACTTTCATCTAGATCAAAAAACGTTTCTATGTTTCCTGACATGTGGTTGCTACACCCTGAATCTAGATGCCATATATCACTTTGTTTTTCTTGTGCTACATTACAAGCTAAAAACATGCTATCATGGTTCTAACTTTCTCTTGTGAAATTTACACTTGGTTTGTTACTAATGTCATATTTCTTCTTTCTACATTCATTTACATAATGGCCATACTTCTTACAGTAATGACATTGAACTTGAGATTTATCATACCTCTGACCTTGTGCTTGATTTTGGCTTGGGCCTTGACTTGGATTTTGACGGCTGCCTCTTCGATTTGAGCCTGAAGGGCTGCTTCTTCCACCTTTGTGTGGGCTTCTTCCTCTTCCTCTAGCATATGATCTTCCTTTGTCTCGACCTTGACCAAATGATACTCGTGTCTTGAAGGAATGCTCCAATGAGGAGCTTGCTGCTCTATTCAGTCTATGTTCATGAGAAAAATGAGTGATGCATTAAGCTCATCCACTGAGAGATTCTTTGTCTCTTCTATGGCCACAATAATGGCCTCAAACCTTGCTAGAAAACTTCTCAAAACTTTCTCAACTATTCTTCTTTCCTCAAGTTTCTCACCATGACACCTAATTTGAGTAACCAACCCACTTACATGTGTAAAAAATGAGTCTATATTCTTATAATCTTTCATACAAAGTGTTTCAAAATCTCTCCTGAACATTTGCAGCTTTGTTGTCTTGACTTTTTCCATGCCTTGTTAGGATGTCCCATGCTTGCTTGGACTTCGTTGTTGCTGCAACCCTTGGGAAAATACTTTCGTGAACTGCTTGGAAAATATAAAACAGGGCTTTTGAATCCTTCTTCATGTTGTCCCTTAACACATCTTTTTCTTTTTGAGATAAGGCATTGTATGTTGATGCATCTGTTGGTTCTTGAAAACCACTCTCCACCAAATCCCAAATGTCTTGAGAAGAAAACATGGCCTTCATTGTAATATCCCGATAATCATAATTTTTGCCATTAAACTGAGGTATTTGAGGATTAGTCAAGCTTGCTTGATGTTTCCATTTCTGAGCATAAAAAACACTTTCTACCTACTGGTAAATATTCTAAAAACAATCTACCCTCAAAACAATTCTTACTGCTAGTAAAAACACTTGTTCTTACACTAACAATATTTAACCTGCTCTGATACCATGTTAGAAATATTTAGGAATTTTAATTTTTGCGAAGGGGCAGAGATCTATGACTTTTGCGAAGCTACTTTCAGGCATCTAGCTTTGCGTACCACGAAGCTACTTTCGTGTAGTTATCTTCGCTCACCGCAGAGTTGATTTTGCGCAGCTACCTTCTCAAACCGCGGAGCTATTTCAGAGACTTAATGAATAATATTCCCTCACGGAAAAAATAACAAAGTAGGTTTGGAGCAACACAATAAAAATTTAGTATTAAATTCTAAAACATGAAAATACATTCACATGAGGTTGCGGCTCATAAACCAAGTAAAAACTAAAATTTCACATGGAATAACACACAGTAAAATACTGTAACTGTTGTTTTCACACGCCCACCAAAATTTTCTCCACCATTTTCTCCCAAGAGACTTGCGCTCTCTTTTTCTTTAACCTCCTACTCTCTAACCTATCATAAAATCACTTTTACATTCATATTTAACTCAACATACAATTTTACATTTAATTCATGACAGAGCAAAGTAATTAATATGATGTTGTTGTTGAGTGTAATCAAAATCGCGCATGTGTTTGTGGAGTGTGGGAAATAGTCACTGAATGAATGTTTTCCCATATCTATTTACCAAAGTACATTAAATGCTTTAAATTCCTTGGTGCGTTTCAGAATGGTTTGCGCCTGGCTTCAGTCCTTCCATCTTCAAACAAAGACGCAACCTGCAAAAATACGTCTGACAAGTATGTTATTGTCAAATTGTTTATTGTTGTGGTTGGGATTATTATTTCCAACACTCCCCCTTAATCACAATTTCTGCCATTAACAATTCCCAAACAGTTTCTGAGATAAACAAAACTTTCACATGTCAATGGCTTTGTGAAAATATCAACAAATTGTTCCTGTGACCTGCAGTGTTGCAACACAATTTCATCATTATTAATCAACTCTCTAATAAAATGATATTTAGCATCAATATGCTTGATCCTCTTGTGGAAGATAGAATTCTTTGACAATGCAATTGTTAAGGTGTTGTCACAGAAAATAGTTGTCACTCCCTCTTGGTCATGACAAAGATCCCTCAACATCCTTCTCATCCAAAGTGCCTGACACGTTGTTGTTTTTGCTAGGACATATTTAGCTTCTGTTGTTGACAATGACACTATTGGTTGCTTCTTGGATGCCCATTAAATGGCTCCAGAACCCAAATGAAAAACATATCCTTACGTGCTATTTCTGTCATCGACACTACCTACCCAATCACTGTCAGTGTAACCAACTAGCCTAAAATCACTTGTTGTTGTGTACAAAACGCCATACTATTTTGTCCCATTGACATTCCTCCGAATCCTTCTCACTGCTTTCCAATGTGTCTCCTTGGGTGTCTCCATGAACCTTCACACCAAACTTATTGCATACATTATATCCATCCTAGTGGTGGTCAAATACATCAAGCTACCTATCATGCTTTTGTATAATGTCGGATTGACATTGCTACTACAATCTTCTTTGCTCAACTTCAACCCTATGACAGTTAGAGTTGGTATGGACTTGTTGTTCTGCATTTTAAACCTCTCCAAAATTTCTACCACATACTTTGGTTGAGAGATAGAACTGCCATTTTCTGTTTGCTTCACTTCTGTGCCCAAAAAATATCTTAACAATCCCAAGTCAATCATTTCAATTTCACTCTTCATGACTTGTTTAAAATCAGCGATGAGGAAATCATCACTGCCTATAAAAATCAAATCATCTACATATAAGACGACAGTGAGAATCTTACCTTTGCTACCTTTGATGTAGAGATTAGGCTCACCGTCACATTTGTCGAAACCAGTGTCCAACAAGTAAGCATCTATCCTGTTGTACCATGCACGCGATGCTTGCTTCAACCCATAAAGATATTTCCTCAACCGATATACTTTGCCTTCTTAGTCATCAATCTCATAGCCAGGTGGTTGCGCGACATACACTTCCTCTTTCAGAACTCCATTCAAGAACGTGGATTTTACATCCATTTGATACACTCTC
The DNA here is from genome assembly GCA_031772625.1 of Pinus tabuliformis. Classification (NCBI taxonomy): domain Eukaryota; kingdom Viridiplantae; phylum Streptophyta; class Pinopsida; order Pinales; family Pinaceae; genus Pinus; species Pinus tabuliformis. Next base: position 167,613,830 of record CM062810.1, on the reverse strand, counting down.
CATTTGTGTTGCGTGGCAATCGTCACAACTATGCGCACTCTCTCCATCTGCACAACTGGCGCGAACGTCTCTGCGTAATCTCTTCCATGTTGCTGCTTGTATCCTTTGACAACTAGTCTTGCCTTGTGCCTTTCAATCTTTCCCTTAATGTTTCTATTGGCCTTATAGACCCACTTCACTCCAATGACATGTTTTCCTTTCGAAAGGCTCACTAACTCCCATGTGTCATTCCCTTTTATTGCTTCTATTTCTTCCTCCATTAACGCAACCCATTTTTCTTCTTTGACTACATCTTCAAAGTGGATTGGGTCATCTACATGACAAAATAATGCAAATAAGGAATTCAGACCTGCGCCACTATCAACTTCATCTTACTCATAAAGTTCATTTAAATTTTTGAACTTTGGTCTTCTTGTGCTTTCTGAAGATGGGCTTGACATGTCATTTGGTGTCGCGCTTCACAGTGTGCTTGGAGAAGAACTTGCTTGGCTGTGTGAGGCTGCCCTATTATTTGTTGATGGCATTGCTTGCTGCCTACTTTGTTGCACTTGAATAGGAGTAGAGGGAGTCATTGTTGAGGAATTACTTGTTGTTGTTAATTCCTCTTTGTCCTCATGTGGTATGCATGCTTCGACATTGACTGTCTTTTCTAAACTTCCATCCCATGCTTCCTCTTCTATGAATTGCACATCTATGTTGATTATGACCTTCTTGTTTGATGGATTGACTGTCTTTTTTGGATTCATCACTGTATCCAAAAAATATACATTTCCCCCCCTTGTTGTCCAACTTCTTCCTTAACTCATCAAGGACATGTGCATACGCCACACATCCAAAAACTCTCACGTGAGTGACATTTTATTTTCTTCCACTCCATGCCTCTTCAGGAACAATGTTCTGGACACTTTTGGTTGGACATCTATTTAAGATATATGTTGCACAAGTGACAACTTCAGCCCAATAGTCATTTGGAAAATGCTTTGCCTTCAACATACTCCTTTCCATCTCCATAATGGTCATATTCTTCCTTTCTGGCACACCATTTTGCTACAGTGTATATCTTGTTGTAAATTGTTTGTGAATTCCATGCTCCCTGCAAAATTGAAGGAAGTGATTTGAGATGTATTCTCTACCTTTGTCAATCCTAAGGACTTTGATGTAGTGTCCACTTTGCTTTTCAACAAGAGCCTTGAATTGGGGAAAGAGCTCAAACACTTCACTTTTCTTTTTTAGGAGAAAGACCCATGTCTTCCTTGTGTAGTCATCTATGAAGGTAAATACATAGTGATTGCCACCAATTGATGGTGTCTGCATTGGTCCACATAAATCTGAGCGGATAATCTCCCGACTTTGCCCTCACTGACTTTCATGCTGGAAATGTCTCTCTATGTTGCTTGCCCAAGATACATCCTTCACATATGTTGTCTGGTTTTTCTATGAGTGGTAAACCCTTCACCGTGTCTTTCCTATGCAGCAAATTCAAATCTCCAAAGTTGAGATGTCCAAATCTCAAGTGCCATAACCATTTTTCATGTTTTACCTCTGCTTGAAAGTTTACTTGTGTGACAGCTGCCTCTTTTCTTCCATATTCTTGTGAGTTCATAGATAGTTGTGCTTGTGCACCTTCTTTCTACAAATCTGATATTATTTTTAGGGGAAACATTCTATTGTTTTTCATCTAAATCTTTGCAATCAGTTGTCTGCTTAGAGGCCTATCCAAAATTGTGTACGCATCATTTTTGAGGAAGACATTGTAGCCTTTCTGCATGAGTTATCCAACGCTCATGAGATTATGTTTCAGACTGGGGACAAAGTAAACATCTGAGATGTATTTCTTCTCCCCCTTCTTTGTTAGGATATTAAATCTTCCTTTTCCCAGGACAGAGACTTTGCTATCAGTCCCTAATGTCACTTCATATTTCATACTTTCATCTAGATCATAAAACATTTCTATGTTTCCTGACATGTGGTTGCTACAACCTGAATCTAGATACCATATATCACTTTGTTTTTCTTGTGCTACATTACAAGCTAAAAACATGCTATCATGGTTCTGATTTTCTCTTGTGAAATTTACACTTGGTTTGTTACTAATGTCATATTGCTTCTTTCTACATTCATTTGCATAATGACCATACTTCTTACAGTAATGACATTGAACTTGAGATTTATCATACCTCTGACCTTGTGCTTGATTTTGGCTTGGGCCTTGACTTGGATTTTGATTGCTGCCTCTTCCATTTGAGCTTGAAGGGCTGCTTCTTCCACCTCTATGTGGACTTCTTCCTCTTCCTCTAGCATATGATCTTCCTCTGCCTCAACCTTGATCAAATCATACATGTGTCTTGAAGGCATGCTCCAATGAAGAGCTTACTGCTCTATTCAGTCTATGTTCATGAAAAATCAGTGATGCATTAAGCTCATCCACTGAGAACTGTGATAGATCCTTTATCTCTTCTATGGCCACAACAGTGGCTTCAAACCTTGTTGGCAAACTTCTCAAAACTTTATCAACTATTCTTCTTTCCTCAAGTGTCTCACCATGAGACCTTATTTGGGTAACCATCTCACTTACATGTGTAAAAAATGAGTCTATATTCTCAGACTCTTTAATACAAAGTGTTTCAAAATCTCTCCTGAACATTTGCAGCTTTGTTGTATTGACTTTTTCCATGCCTTGGTAGGATGTCTGAAGGGTGTCCCATGCTTGCTTGGACTTCGTTGCTGCTGCAACCCTTGGGAAAATACTTTCGTAAACTGCTTGGAAAATATACAACAAGGCTTTTGAATCCTTCTTCATGTTGTCCCTTAACACATATTTTTCTTGTTGAGATAAGGCATTGTATGTTGTTGCATCTACTGGTTCTTGAAAACCATTCTCCACCAAATCCCAAATGTCTTGAGAAGAAAATAGGGCCTTCATTGTTATAGCCCAATAATCATAATTTTTTCCATTAAACTGAGGTATTTGAGGATTAGTCAAGCTTGTTCTTGATGTTTCCATTTCTGAGCATAAAAAACTTTCTACGTGCTGGTAAATATGCTAAAAACAATCTGCCCTCAAAACAATTCTTACTGCTAGTAAAAACACTTGTTTTTACACTAACAATATTTAACCCGCTCTGATACCATGTTAGAAATATTTAGGAAATTTAATTTTCGCGGAGGGGTAGAGAGCTATGAATTTCGCGAAGCTACTTTTGGGCAGCTAGCTTCACGCACCGCGAAGCTACTTTCGCGCAGCTACCTTCACGCATTGCAGAGCTATTTCAGAGACTTAATGAATAATATTCCCTCACAACAAAAATAAAAAAGTAGGTTTGGAGCAACACAATAAAAACTTAGTATTAGATTCTAAAACATGAAAATACATTCACTTGAGGCGGCTCATTTACCAAGAAAAACCTAAAATTTCATTCGGAATAACACACAATAAAACACTGTAACTGTTTTTTTCACGTGCCCACCAAAATTTGCTCCACCATTTTCTCCTCAGAGACTTGCGCTCTCTTTTTCTCTAACCTCTTACTCTCTAACCTATTACAAAATAACTTTTACATTCATATTTAACTCAATAGTCACTGAATGAATGCTTTCCAAAATCTATTTACCAAAGTACATTAAATGCTTTAAATTCCTTGTTGCATTTCAAAATTGTTTGCCCCTGGCTTCAGTCCTTCCATCTTCAAACAGAGACGCAACCTGCAAAAATGCATCTCACAAGTATGGCTACTGTCAGACTGTTTATTACGGTGGTTGGGATTATTATTTCCAACACTCCCCCTTAATCACAATTGCGTCCATTTCCAATTCCCAAATAGTTTCTGAGATAAACAAAACTTTCACATGCCAATTGCTTTGTGAAAATTTTAGCAAATTGTTCCTGTGACCTACAGTTTTGCAACACAATTTCATCATTGTTAATCAACTCTCTAATAAAATGATATTTAGCATAAATATTCTTGGTCCTCTTGTGGAAGACAGAATTCTTTGACAATGCAATTGTTGAGTTGTTGTCGCAGAAAATAGTTGTCGCTCCCTCTTGATCATGACAAAGATCCCTCAACATCCTTCTCATCCAAATTGCGTGACACGTTTTTGTTGTTATTACGACATATTCAGCTTCTGTTGTTGACATTGACACTATTGGTTGCTTCTTGGAGGCCAATGAAAGGGCTCCAGAACCCAAATGAAAAGCATATCCTGACCTGCTCTTTTTGTCATCGACACTGCCTGCCCAATCACTATCAGTGTAACCAACCAACCTAAAATCACTTGTTGATGTGTACAAAACACCATACTGTTTTGTCCCATTGACATACCTCATAATCCTTTTTGCTACTTGCCAATATGTCTCCTTGGGTGTCTCCATGAACCTTGACACCAAACTTACTGTATACATTATATCCGGCCTAGTGGCAGTCAAATACATCAAGTTGCCTATCATGCTTTTGTATAATGTTTGATTGACATTGTTGCTGCAATCTTCTTTGCTCAACTTCAACCCTATGACAATTGGAGTTGGTGCGGACTTGTTGTTCTACATTTTAAACCTCTCCAAAATTTATGCTACATACTATGCTTGAGAGATAAAAATGCCATTATCTATTTGCTTCACTTCTATGCCCAAAAAATATCTTAACAATCCAAAGTCAATCATTTCAAATTCACTCTTCATGACTTGTTTGAAATCAACGATGAGGAAATCATCACTGCCTGTAAAAATCAAATCATCTACATATAAGACGACAATGAGAATCTTACCTTCGCTCTCTTTGATGTAGAGAGTAAGCTCACTGTCACATTTTTCGAAACCATTGTCCAACAAGTAAGCATCTATCATGTCGTACCATGAACGCAGTGCTTGCTTCAACCCATAAAGAGCTTTCCTCAACCAATATACTTTGTCTTCTTGGCCTTCAATCTCATCACTAGGTGGTTGTGTGACATACACTTCCTCTTTCAACACTCCATTCAAGAATGTTGATTTTACGTCCATTTGGTACACTTTCCATTCGTGCTGCATGGAAATTGCCACAACTACGCGCACTATCTCCATCTGCGCAATTGGTGCGAACGTCTCCACGTAATCTCTTCCATGCTGCTGCTTGTATCCTTTGACAACTAGTCTTTCTTCGTGTCTTTCAATCTTTCCCTCAATGTTTCTTTTGGTCTTATAAACCCACTTCACTCCAATGACATGTTTTCCTTTCGGAAGGCTCACTAACTCCCATGTGTCATTCCTTTTTATTGCTTCTATTTCTTCCTCCATTGCCGCAACCCATTTTTCTTCTTTGACTGCATCTTCAAAGTGGATTGGGTCATCTACATGACAAAATAATGCAAATAAGGAATTTAGATTTGTGCCACTATCAACTTCATCTTGCTCATAAATTTCATTTGAATTTCTAAACTTTGGTCTTCTTGTGCTTGCTGAGGATGGGCATGACATGTCACTTGGTGTTGCGCTTCGTAGTGTGCTTGGAGAAGCACTTGCTTGGCTATGCGAAACTATCCTATTATTTGTTGATGGTGTTGCTTGATGTCTGCTTTCCTCCACTTGAATAGGAGTAGAGGGAGTCATTTTTTAGGAATTACTTGTTGTTGTTAATTCCTCTTTGTCCTCATGTGGTATACATGCTTTGACATTGACTGTCTTTTCTAGACTTCCATCCCATGCTTCCTCTTCTATGAACTACACACCTTTGTTGATTATGACCTTCTTGGTTGATGGATTGTAGAGTGTGTATGCCTTGGATTCATCACTGTATCCAACAAATATACATTTCTCCCCCTTGTTGTCCAACTTATTCTTTAACTCATCAGAGACATGTGCATACGCCACACATCCAAAAACTCTCATGTGAGTGAAATTTTGTTTTCTTCCACTCCATGCCTCTTCAAGAATAATGTTCTGGATGCTTTTGGTTGGGCATCTACTCAAGATATATGTTGCACAAGAGACAGCTTCAACCCAATAGTCATTTGGAAAATTCTTTGCCTTCAACATACTCCTTGCCATCTCCATAATGGTCCTATTCTTCCTTTCTGCCACACCGTTTTGTTGCAGTGTATATCTTGTTGTATATTGCTTGTAAATTCCATGCTCCCTACAAAATCTAAGGAAATCATTTGAGATGTATTCTCCACCTCTGCCAGTCCTAAGGACTTTGATGTGTTGTCCACTTTTCTTTTCAACAAGAGCCTTATATTGGCGAAAGCGCTCAAACACTTCACTTTTATGTTTTAGGAGAAAGACCCATGTCTTCCTTGTGTAGTCATCTATGAAGGTCAAGACATAGTGACTTCCACCAATTGATGGTGTTTGCATTGGTCCACATAAATCTGAGTGGACAATCTCCAAAGGTGCCTGTGCCCTCACTGACTTTTCTGTTGGAAATGTCTCTCTATGTTGCTTGCCCAAGATACATCCTTCACATATGTTGTCTGGTTTTTCTGAGTGGTAAACCTTTCACCATGTCTTTCCTATACAGCAAATTCAATCCTCCAAAGTTGAGATGTCCAAATCTCAAGTGCCATAACTAGTTTTCATCTTTTACCTCTGCTTGAAAGTTTACTTGTGTAACTCAATTAGGTTTTTAACTAACCCAACAATCTGTCAACCTCTATACAAGGTAATTACTTATCAATTTAAACTTGTTTGTAAAAGACAGAAATAAAACCAAGGTAACTCAGGGTGATACAACATGTTTTGAGCATCCATTTGCAAGGGGGTGTAATTTAAAAGTTTTTATATTAAAAAAAACACCCATGTTTTTTGAGATCCCTTATCCTCGTATCAAAGGATCTATCTCCAGATCTAGAGAAGGGATATGGTGATTGAACTCGTTTTTAATTGTTGGACGTTGAAGTTTTTCTTTTGAGGCATATCTACAGATCTGTCATTATGAACAATCAGATGGTAGAGGCATACCTGAACAATAGAAATAAGCTCAACGGATCCAATTATTCTAATTGGAAATTTAAGTTGTAGACCCTACTTGAGGGGGAAAACGCATGGGTGATTTCAAGCGGTAATGATTTGAAGTCGACCATAGCCACAGGCAGAACAACAGCAACAATACAGGACTGGGAAAATAGGGAGAATAAAGCAAAAGTGTTGTCAAAATTGCTAGTGAAATATTGTATTATCCCTCAGATCCGAGAATGTAAATCAGAAAATGACATTTGAACAACTCTCAAGGACCTGTACGAGATCAAAAACAAAAATCGCCTATTGTTTTGAAACATTAAAATGGAGGAGAATGAATGAGTGGCTATGTTCATATCTTGAATCAAGGAGCTCATAGATAAGTTGGGCGACATAGGGGAGACAATGTCAAACACTGATCTTGTCACGATTACCATGAATGGTATGACTGATGACTATCAGATGTTTATCACAGGCTTGAATGTGAGAGAGAAAGCCCCCAAATTTGAAGAATTGATAGGGATCCTGATGCAAGAGGAAGAAAGGTGGATGACTCTGAAACCCCAGAGTTCAAATCTTGCTTTAATGGCGAAGAAGAATCCCTTCAAAGGGAAGGCAAGTGTAGGACAGAAAGGTGAAGGTACACCACAAAGAAAGCCACCTCAAGGTATGTCTTCAAACAGAAGTGATTCAGGACCCAAATGTTTTTATTGTGGTAGAGTTGGTCACATTGCTAAGAATTTCCATAAAAAGAAGCTTGATGAAGGTCGACATAGACATAAGAAGCATGCAGGGCACTTTGCTGATGAAGATCATAATCAGAATCTTAGATTGTTTGTATCTAATTATGCGTTCTCTGCTGAGGATGATGAAGTAGAAACTTGGTTTGTGGACTCAGGAGCTTCCACTCACATGACAAGTAACAAACATTGGTTTGAAAATTTCAAAGAAACCAACAATGGTGCTAATATCTACCTTGGTGATGATAGAGGGTACCAAATCAAAGGGTATGGTAATGTTCCTATCGTATTGCTTGATGGAAATATTAGGCATATTCAAAATGTAATGTATGTACCCAAAATAAAAAATAATCTGATCTTTGTTTCTATGATAACATATCAGAATCTTAAGGTAGAATTTTTTAAGTCTTATTATGTTATTAAAGATCTATTGGATCGTATGAAGCCAATTGCATCAGGTATTTGAGTGTGAGGATTGTATGAGATGAATGTAAGAACTACACCACACCAAGCCTTGACATCATCAGTTGTGACTGCAAAAGACTTATGACATCAAAGATTCGGTCATATCAATTTCAATGACCTGCTACTACTTCAGAAACGAGGTATGGTCAATGGTCTTCATGTTTTAAAGAATTTTCATGTCAATTGTGAAGCATGTGCTCTTGGGAAGATGCACATAAATGAATTTCTTGTAAACTTAGATAAAAAGAAGAGAGATATGCTAGAGCTTGTGCACACTGATTTATGTGGGTCGATGCAGACGAGGTCATTAGGAGGTGCCTATTATTTCTTATTATTTGTTGATGATTACACGTGATTTACTTGGGTATATTTTCTCAGAAGGAAGAGTCATACTTTTAAATATTTTAAAGAGTTTAGAAGCATGATTGAAAAACAGACAGGGAAATTCATCAAAATTATCCGCTCAATTCAAGGGGGAGAATAAAAGAAGGGTGGTTTCATCAAATACGACAAGGACCATGGATAGTTCAGCAGTTTACAGTACCCCACACTCCTCAATAGAACGGGGTTGCAGAGAGGAAGAACAAAACCTTTGTGGAGTGTGCACAAAGCATGTTAAAAACATGTCTAATGGTTTTTGGGTAGAAGCAATAAATATTGCAGTATATTTGAAGAATAGGAATCCAACAAAAAGTCTTGATTTTAAAACTCCATTCAAAGCTTTATTAGGTTTTAAGCCTATAGTTAATCATTTAGGAGTTTTTCGTTGCAAAGCTTTTGTTCATGTTCTAAAAGAGGATAGGAAGAAATTGGATCCAAGGGCCATTAAATGAATTTTTTTGGGTACTGCACAGATTTTAAAGCTTTAAAATTGTTTAATCCCTCTACTCATAAAGTTTTTGTAAATAGAGATGTAGTATTCTATGAGCAGTTTGATGATGGAAACCGTGATAGAGGCAATGAAGAATGGCACATGCCTTTGCTAGTGGAAGATGGAAGTGATGAAACAAGGGACAACCATGAGTAGCAACAGTTATCAGATGTGACAACCAGAGCTCAATCAAACATCCAAGCAATCCAGTGTTTCATAAAAACACAAAGAGTATTGATACATAGTTTCACTTTGTTAGGGAGAAGGTTCAGTCAAAGGAAATCCATATTGAATATTGTAATAGTTATGACAATGCCACAAATATTTTTACCAAGCCTCTTGGAACAATTAAATTTGAGTTATTTAAGGAGATGTTAGGAGTACTAGTGAACCCTTTCCCCATTAACGGGGGTGTTGAAATTAATGGAGAAATGTATTCTTGGAGAGACTCTATTCATTTGTTATGTGCGAGCCTTAGATTAGGATTTAGTTCCTACATTTGAGGTGGTTGTTCTAACTTCCCTATTTTCTTGTAAGCTATATATTCTTGATGCTTAATGAGAAAGTTGTAGAGCGTTCTGCCAGAGGCGGTCTACAGGTGAAGCTCCTCACCTCTAAGCTACTCATTTTAATTAATATATCTTTTGTCTTCCATTTTAAAGAGAATCGACCCTTGTACCTTCCCACGAATGATTCTTGCGAATGAATGAATCGAAGAGGCCACCGCTTGTTGTTGTTGTTCGATATCGAGGCTCTTCAACCATTATGGAGTATACATTGGATATTCTTATAATATATTATGATCACATATATATATATATATATATATATATATATATATATATATATATATATATATATATATATATATATATATATATATTCAATAAGTTCATTATATCTTCTATTTTTTTCAAGAAGCTCACCATATCATCAACTTCTTTATAATTCTTGATTCCTTCATGGGACTCTATGCTATATCAAATTAAATCATCTAGAGAAAATTCTAGGGGTGAAATTTCGCAAATGGGCTATTTTTGGACATTTTTTGAAAAAAATATTTTCCAATTTGGCTAAAAATTCACCTACATTTTACATGTGTGTGTGTGTGTGTGTGTGATTAAATGGATGATATTCCCCAAAAATTGACAAATTTTAATGTTAAATTACATTTTTTTATTGAATATTCACCTACATTCTATGTGTATCAATTTTAAAACTAGAATAATCGCCTATAATACTATATATAGGAAAAATATTAAATCCTTAAAAAATTGCTTGAGTCGTTCTCAAATGTTGCTACATTGAAACGTTCCGTGAACCATATCTGATAAGAATCATTTCCCAATATGGTCTTCACTGCAATGGATCCTATGGGGAAGTCTCACCCACTCTAATTGACATAAATCCTTGGGAAGTCTCACCTAGTTTGATTGATATAAAGCCTATATTCTTCAGGAGGTACCCTTATTATTGATAGAGAATATTTATCTCGGTCCCAAATTCTTGGAATATCCTAGAATTCGACTAACAACAGTGAGGTCAATTCTTTGACCTTGACACTATCTATTGGATTCTAGGATATTCCCAAAATTTGTAATCGATATAAGTTCAACATTATTGATAAGATGTATGATGCAAATTCCCTAGCGATTATTTTCAATATTGGTTTCTCGTTGCCATTGCCACTAGTTTATAATGAATGGCTAAAAAGGTACACAATCCATACATATTTATATTCCCATATTCAAGCTCTCAAAGTATAATGTGGTTGATTTTGGAGAGATATCTAGATTAGGTCCCCCTTTAAGCATATACTAGCAATCAACGCATTCAATTATAGGATTGATATAGTTATAGCTCATCACACCTCCACTCCTTATAGCTACAGTGGCCTTAACAACTGCACCACAAGTATTTCCTTCGCTAATCTTGTAGCCCTGCTAAAGCCTGAATGTGAATACATCATTCCTTTTGTTAGATTGAGATGTTGTGAGGGTTGATGGAAAGGCATTGGAGGAAAGAAAAATATGCACACAAAACAATAATTTTATTCAGAAAAATTCTCACATACACAACTATCCATAGATTATGTGGCTCTTGGCTTTCACACACTCACATTACAATGAACTAACTATGGGTATATAAGGACCTAATTTACTAAATACATAATCATGGAAAACTCTAACTTGATTGTCCTTTTTCTCCAACTAACTTGTACTTGAAAAACTCACATTCAAATTCATCAAGGCCCTCATACTCTCACTGATACAAGAATACAAACTAGGTTTTGGTGTCAACAACTATGACCACTAATCTACCCTGAACAAGATACCAACTGACCTACTAGCTGATGTAGTGCACTTCACAACTCCACTTGGTCCATGTACCCTGAACACACTTGTTGGTACTTTTTCTCGCAATCTGTAGCAACAAAAATTTGCCTCTATCAATGAATCCCGCTCCTTTAGGTCACTAAATATGGCTCCAATTTGTCGTATAGCTGATCATTAGTCCATCAATGAGTTAACACATAGGTTCTTCATCAACTTCCCACTTACTTCTCCTTATTCCTTCAAGATTGCAACACTTTGGGACTTCTTCCTTCCTAGACCATTATATAAAGAAAGACTTAGGGCATGGAGGTTGCCCACTCTCAATGTCAAAATTCCTTCTACAGTCAACTTAGGGCTTATTCATAAGCCAACTTGGCTATCGTTATTCCTTCAAGAATAATCCCTTTTGCTTCACCAAGCATACCCTTCTTACAAATATTAGAGTCCTTATATGTTTTCTCTTAGGATGGTGAAATGAAGATTTTCCTCCTCTCTATTTATATGTCTCTATGGGTGTAATGAATAGTCGTTGAAGGGAACCTCTACAAACCTAGTTGACTTGTAGTCTTTGTCACAAGCCCATTCTTGACACGCGAAAAAATCCATTTCTCCCAAACTACAAGGCTTCTCTTGGTGCTCTTGGAAACCCATTACTCCATTAATGGTTTTCAATCATCTCCAAGTGCCAATTCATTAAAAAATGCTTAGTTTCACACCCACAAGCTTAGGTACAAAGCCCACCTCTTGGGTGCTTAGCTGAGAAAGCGCTTTTGTGGTTTGAAGCCCTCCACAACCCTGTACCCTAGGTTTTAGAGTACCTCCCATGCTACCAATCTCAACAAACTCGACTTAACTGAACTCTTCTCTCCATGCATTTCGTTCATATGGGAGTATTTCACTATTTCTGATACTCCCCTTTAATTATGACCATATGACTCAACATAACTAAATCATGACTCAACATGACTCAATTGTTTTTTTTAGGCTTATAATAAAAAATGAATCAACTATCACTTAAACATGCCTACTTGTCTAAGTCTTAGCTAGAATTACAATGACTCAATACTTTTACAATGTTGGATTTTATTTTTCATTTCTTACAAATTTTGTACCCTCAAAATTGTTTCATTCTCTGCTACACTCTCTTGTTGTAGGCTCCACATTTCTTCACTTGATGCAACTGCAATATTTTTTTTACTTCTCTTGTATTTGTTCCAAGTTTGTCTTCTGCATCTTTCTCTGCACAGATTCTTTCAACCATGGACTTATACCACAACTCTTCATCTTTAAACGGTGTTCTTTCCTTTGCTTCTTGTGCTTCATAGCCCTCATCTTCTTTCTTCCATATTTCTTGATAGAAAAATCTTATCTCTTCTTGACTCCATTGTTGAAATATAGTTTCCATACTTTCTTCTTTGTGTTTAGAAAATTTTGCGTCCTTTCATGTATCCTTTTCTTCATATTCTCTTTCAGTTGTAACTATAATTGGTATGTTGTCCTGTTTACCTGCACACTCAAAATTAATGTTAAAAACATCTTCATTATACTCTGCAGTGAGAGATTTCTCCTCTTCCTCTTCCTTCTCTAACTTCTCTTTCTTAAAACCTTTGTTGTTGCAAACATATTGTCTTCCACTTGGCTTCTAGACACAAGCAGGCTTCTCTCACCAAATAACAACATATCAATGCGGTTATGTTGCATCATGTGCAACCGCTCATTACCAATTAATGGTTCTTCATCAAATTTGACCTATTTCAATTGTTGGATCGACCAAACTACTTTTTGCTATATTGGTAGCTTTATTTATGCCATACTCGGTTGTTTTTAGTTCACACACTACTTCATGAGCAGTTTCAACATTTTCTACATAACTTGTTTCTACAATGGTAGCTTCAACCTTCATTTATTCATAAAACATGTCACTTTCCATATTTCCATGATCAATCCCTATTTCAAAAATTAGACCAAAATTTTCATTAACATAATTTTCATCCACTGTATGGTGGGATATTCGTGCATGCATGTGCTCATTAACAATTTCAACTTCAGCAAATTCATAAATTACTACTCAATTCACCAATTGACATTTTACTTTGTAATCATCATCTACATGAGTCTTGTCACAGTGGGATTCACCATCATCTTTACAATCCACATGAATATGCTCTCTCTCTACTTCACACACAAAGGCTTCAACTTCTCTCTTTGCAATATTTTTTGCATCTTCTTCATCCATATGCATGTCTGCATAATGGGCTTCACTTTTACAGTCTTCATGACCATCATCCACCTTTGAGTGGGATTATCGAAGCTCTATTGACCTCTATGAACCTTTCATATCTACTCTCATATTTGCGACTGACTTTTCTATTGTTCTTCAATAAACTGTGACATAACTTGCCGTTGCATGCCACTTTCCTTTGTACCAAATTATGCTTCTAGGATCTCCATGCTTTTTGGGAAGATGTATATTTTGCTACTTTGCACAAAAAATTCTCATCCAATGCCTATTTTTTAAAATCCAATACTAAAGCATCACATACTTCATCAATGGGTTATTAGACCGATACTTAATTAACTCTTTATATCTGATCCAAAATGGATCCTGAAACTCTCTAAGTCTTCATGAACCCTCTATAATTTATGCCAAAGATTAAAAATATTGTGAAGATCAAGCTTATAAGAGGAATCCTCATGACAATTGCTAATTGCGATCAGCGTGCATCAATGAGGGTCATCGATCAAGCGTGCAGAGCGGTGGACCATGGTAACGCGTGTTGTCGTGAATTAGAAAAATCAGCGATGGTTTGAGTCAACGGGGGAGGAATTTGATATGGGATTAGTGAAGCAAACCCCTCGAAGAAGGAGAGCCACATGCGCCTGGACCCGAAAAATCATGAAATGCAGCAGAAAGTGTTTCGGTTCCATCCAAGGCAGGATTCCATAGAAACTGGCAGGATATCAGAAGGGCTTCGAGCAGTAAGCGGTTTAGACCGAGTCCCGCCCGATGCCACACAGCGAGTGACATGCGTCCGGTGGAAGAGAGAGAAAACCGCTCACATCGGACGGGTAAACGTCAAGCAAGTTATCCGCCCAATATGTGCGATGACCGTAGGATCTGGAGGGTCCAGATCAACGGCGGAGATGCGACCTGATGGATGACTGGATTTGACAAAGTTATAAAGCAGATTGTGTGGGATTTTGAAGTCCGACGTGGACGATGAGTTGGTAAAGATTCATGTTTCGCGAGCATTCTTGGAGTAAATTGAAATAACGGACATTTCAAATGATCGAGTGTTTCTGGTGAACCTTACACGCTCATCCATTAAAGGAATAGGTAGCCACCTCCCTATAAGGCGTTACGCAGTTAACATAACCGCTGAAAGAACAGATTCGAACGGACAGAGGCAGGGAACTAGAAATCCAAGAAGCGAAAACAAACAATCAGGAAACAGATTGGCTTTAAAGCCATAGACTGACAGAGAGGAGAGGGGGGTGTAGCCCAGGAAGCAGTAAGCAGACCAGGAAGCAAAGAAGCCAGAGTCGAGCTGACCTGAAGAAGCAAAGGCAGCAAGTGAGCCAAGGTTAAGACAGAGTCAGAGAGAGTTAGAGAGTCTGTGTACTCCAGAGAAAGCTTGAGATGTTCAAGCGAACTCCTCCACATTGCCTGTCAGGTATTGAGTCTGAGATTGTAATCATACCATTATAATCAACAAAGCAGGAGAGTCTGTGTACTCCAGAGAGTCTGTGTACTCCAGAGAGATTTTGGGGATCCAAGTATAGTCCTACTGATTATATCTGTTGTGTGAGGCTCAAATTGAGCTCATTGTAATAGGCAAAGCCACCAGAGGTTGGATGCAGAGCCGCAGAGCCAGAGAGCTCTAATAGACTTCTAAAGAGCCATGAGGCTGCAGTGAAGTTGCAGCACAACAGGAGATCAAATGATCGAGTTGTGGCTAGTTGTATGAGGTGTGTCGAAGATAGGAGAAGGAGTTCTAGAGACAAATGCAGAATTCTAAGGGAGTCAAAGAAGCTAGAAGCTCAGCGCACTGACTGAAGGAATCAAGTCCAGAGAAGCCTAGACCTGTCTGCAAAACAAGGACAGCCAGGGGTAAGATGGCATTCTAAGCCCATTGGTTCAGCTATAAACCAATGGAGTTAAGTGTAGCACTTGTAAAAGAATTGAAGCCATAATCCCAGAGAGCCTAATCGAGTTGATTAGAGCTCAAGGAGACGTAGCCCAAGATATCAGGGTGAACTCCATATTATATTGTTGTCTTATGTGTTTTTTGAATTGTTGTTTTATTTACTGTTATTTGTGTTTCACATCAGCATAAGCAAATGAACATAAGCATCAACAGACAAAAATAAATACAAGCATACGCCTATATTTTCAAGCATTTCCTAATTCCGCATTGGTTAATCATTAAGACTTGGGAAAATTTAAAGCTTTGGAAGTGGGAGAGGTTCTTGTAAGTTAGACAAGAAGCCTAAGAGCCCCATTTTCAGATCAGGTGGTATCGGAGCTTAAGATTGATTAACCCCACCTTCAAAGAAGGTTGTATTAGAATGCTTGATTGACAGGGCAAAGATTGCTTGTCTGAAAGGTGTTTGGACAGTCAAGGATTGATTTCCTCATTGATTGTATGCTTGGTTGCAGACTGACTATTGTTTGAGTTTGCAGAGGAGAAGGGAAAGCTATTGATAGCTCAGTCCAGGAAGGACAAGAAGGAAGAAGGGATGAAAGCATTCTTCTGTCCCAAAGGACCTCAAGGCAATCCTTGAAGCACAAAAGGTTGTTGCAAGAGGTTACTAAATAAGCTCGTAATACTCTTGTTTGAAGTTATTTTGTGCATTTTGAAAATGACAACTTTTACAAGTGAGTTCTCAAATTCTTCTTGCTCCCCAAGTTCCTTTGATGGAGACATGAAGCAAGACTTGTCCACCATGAGGGACATGGTGAGAGAAATGTATGAGGATGGAAGGAAGAGCAGCATACTTATAGAGTAGTTGAATTCTGTGGAGGAAGAGAATCAGATGCTTTCTGGAAAATTGCAGGAAATGGAGAGGCAACTTCATATTACAAATATGAACCTGAAATGGATGCATGAGTTGGAGTCACAACTCTTTGTTACCAAAGAAGCATTGGCCAAGTATCAACTTGAAGAAGAGGTAAACCATTCATGTTTGTCTTCAAATTCTTCTAAGAATTCTTATATTGGTTCTTTTGAAAAACATACCAGAGGCATAGGTTCCAAGCTAATGTCCAAGATGGGCTATGAAGGAAAAGGATTGGAAAAACATGCAAAAGGTATTGTTGAGCAAATAATGGTTGAGGAAAGGCCTAATTATTTAGGTCTTGGCTATGGACGGTCTTATGGAGAGAGTTCCAAAGCTGCCACGAAGGCCATTGAAACAATTCCAAAAAGGAGTGCCATTGCAGGTCCTCTACCTCAAAAGTGCGAGGAATGTATTCAAGAGGAATGCAATAGCTCGAAACATCATTTGCAAGATGTAGGTGTTCAGAAGCACACACTTGAACCAGAGAGTTGTGGAAACTCTGACAGCCTTGAAGAAAGTGATGGCGTTCCAAAGGGAGCCACTTCTTCATTTGGTTCACCTCCTCATGAAGGAAATAAAGGTGAAAAAGGCAGGTATAAATTTGGTTCTAAACACATTCCTTTTGATTTTGTAAAGCATGGAAAAAGAATTGCATGTTCCTTTTGTGGTTTGGATAACCATTATGTTTCTAGATGTTGGAAGAGGATGGCCACATACAGGAAACTTTTGAAGGAAAAGAAGCAAGCAACCAAAGGTCCACATGACAAGGAAAATCATGTTGTCAAAAGGATGCACATGTGTTGCACTTACTGCCATAAGCAAGGGCATCTTGCTAAAAGGTGTTGGACTTTGAATCCAGCACTGCTTCCACCAAAGCTGAAGGAGAAGGTGGAAAAATAAAATGGCAAGGATGGAAATAAAGATTCCATGATTGATGTGTTTCAGGATGATTCACATACTGATGTTGATGTGCAAACAAAGGAGGGACCTTTGAAATGGATTGGTAAGAAATGGTTAGAATTCTTATCCAATTAAGATTGCATATCTATTGATGCACCTGTTTGCATTTCTTTGTGGAATAAATGCAAGTTGCAGGATCTTACCAAAATGGTAAATGGAAAGAAGTTGAGTAGGAAACTCACTTTATTACTACAACAATATGTTCGTTTCAGCTTCAAAGGTACAGTGTACTTAAGAAAAAGTTGAAAGATGGAATGCATGCATGAGCATGAGATGCACATGACGTTGGCTTGGGAGAAGTTAACTTGGTCTCCAAAATGAAGATAATTGTTTGGTCAATTAGAGTGTCCTAAATTGCTATATTAATTGTCAATCCGGGAGTCGTAAACTGTTGAAGTGCGGCGCACTATATGTGCAAGATAACCTATTTCTTACTTTTTGTCGTTTTTTATTTTTATTTCATTTTGGGTTTATCTCTGTTGATTTCCTAATGTGAGATGGAAATTCTAAAAGACAAGTATGGATATAAATGTTCAAGGCAATAATATCCTTTAAAATGATTTCCAAAACTTCAAACTTTTCAAAAATGTTTTAAAACATGCAATGATGAAATTAATTCCTAAAAGAGAATGAAAATGTGCCACTATTCTAATTAAACAAACAATGAACTATTGATCATGAAACCATTATCCTTGCTGCTGTCTAAATACAAAAGAAACTGTACTCAAAGAAATCCAAAAATTGCAAGCAAAGTAAAACTAAAATCAAATTACATCAACTCATATTCTGACCCCTCACCATTAGTCTCGTTATGGCTTTCAGAGGTAATCATAAACAACTTGAGCAATCTGATATCTAATTTGCAGAAAATTAAACTTATATCAAATTACACACTCATACTTCAATCCCTCACCATTAGTCTCACTATGGCTTTCGGAGGTAACTGATAATGACATGAGCAATTTAATATCTAACTTGCAGAAAAATAAACTAATATCAAACTACACACTCATACTTCAATCCCTCACCATTAGTCTCGCAATGGCTTTCGGAGGTAACTGATAATGACATGAGCAATTTAATATCTAACTTGCGGAAAAATAAACTAATATCAAACTACACACTCATAATTCAATCCCTCACCATTAGTCTCACTATGGCTTTCGGAGGTAACTGATAATGACATGAGTAATTTAATATCTAATCTAACTAATAAAGCAAATGAACAAAACTGAAATAAATAAAACATTGCTGGAATTAAAAACTAAGAAAAATAAATCAGCATAAGGACAAGACTGATTCCATGTCATTAGTCATTGTAAAACTATGTGCAAATGCCCGGGCTGCCTACTGTAATCTGGAACAAAGACACTAATCAGTTAACAGCAGTATAAAGCATGAAAAATTATGGACAGAAATAAAACGTTAATACCATAGGAAATGCAATATATACACATGAATAACTATGGCATAATGAATGTAAGGAACTTTTGTGGAGGTAAATCCTTTCTGCGGACAAAGACGATCCCTACTAGCCCAGACCGGGTCTAGCAACAATCACACAATGCTATCACGCAAGTTCCTAATTGCAAATAAAAAGTGGATGGTGAGAACCTACTTGGATTCCAACGCTAGTGTTCGTCGAAGAGATGTCGCCCTTGTTCCTTTGCCTTGGCCGGTCACGATCCCCACGATCTCCGTGATTGGACACCTGCACATGCAAAGAACAACACGAAAACAAGCATGAAATCTAGTAGATGCAATTATATATCAATCAGAAAAGATATAACTCAACATCAAACATAAAACAATGAGAGTGGAACCATAATGATAGTCATCTATTATTAATAAATAACAAAGAAGAATACAACCATAGTTCTGACGTCGAATCCTCCTTTGGCTGGGTAGTCAACTACACAAGTCTTGCAAAGCTTGTTGGGATGAGGAACAAGCCTCTCTCTCTTTGGGTGACAAGAATCTCCTTACTTAGATTTGGCCTTATGGGTGCAAAGAAGGCTCTTGCAGCTTCAAACTCTCTATCACTATGCTGGAACTAGAACTACTGTAACTATGACTAGCTTGCTCAAGGCATAGAGGCAAGATTTTATAGATAGAGAAGAAAGAGATAGGATCAACCACATTATTCATGGGATTGGCTTTATCATTTAGAAACTTCCATGAAAGGTGGCAAACCACTTTCCCTTCTATGGAGATTCAAAGCCAAACCATCCTAGCTCAACATAGATTCATTTGGTGAATGGGTTAAGGAGAACCTTCGGAAGCTTGTTGGTTAAAAACTTTACTCAATTCGGTTGGCGCGAGTGCAACTCTGAGACAGAGCGCCAATGGCGCGCCCTTTTTAGAGGATTTCCCTCATTGGCACGGGCAGTGAACTGTGGACCCGCGCTAATGCAAAAAGAGTTGTTTTCATGGGTATTTTGCAGGAGATGTCTTCAGGGCAAATGAAGCTCATACTTTGAGGAATATGATGCAAGTGGTTTCAGGTCATGTCACTTCTCACAGGTCCCGGAATGAGTCCTCCAGTGTGCGGGTGAGGGGTAAGAGGGACGGTGACAAATGGTGACAAATTGCTGTGTAACAGATGCCCCCTAAAGCATGAGGCCCGAGAGAGAGACGGGTGAAATGCTTTACAAGAACATGTGTGACTAAAAACACGGACGCCGGAGAACATGCGTAAAGAAGTACAACTGATATCGCGAGTACATGATATATGTGGTATGGGCGCAGCCATCCATAGCAGAGTACATAACAATCTAGATCCTAGGCAT
Organism: Pinus tabuliformis; assembly: GCA_031772625.1. Lineage (NCBI taxonomy): Eukaryota > Viridiplantae > Streptophyta > Pinopsida > Pinales > Pinaceae > Pinus > Pinus tabuliformis. The sequence goes on along the minus strand of CM062810.1, from coordinate 167,593,677 downwards.
GGACGCAGCCATCCAGAGAGGATCAATAAATAGACTCAGGCATGGTCGCAGCCATCCAGTGAATGAGTCATGTAATGATCATAATAAGCCACAAATCGCAACCTAGATTCCAATAGACAAAATCTAGGGTCTTGCGCTCCATCTCGACCCGAACAGAGTACAAGCCCAAGCATGCGAATACATGAGTTGAAGTCGAACATGCATGAACATCGTCTGATTACGAGTCAATGATGAAAGTTGTTAACAGATGCGAGAGGCACCACCAATAATGACAATGGCCCTCAAGGTACTATAGGTACAATCTACGGTGTGCGAATAAGTGAGCTAGCGTCGAACACCCGTAGAATCATTCGATCGGAGGCCAATGATAAAAACCTCTCGTCGAACACGAAGAACCTGCCATTGAGGCATGCAGGCTACAAGGCACCGAAAGGGAGTCTCTAGATCAGCTTCCTGGATAATGAGCTGAAGTCGACAGGAAGTGACCTTGATCAAAGGTGGGCCATAGTGTTTCCCACATCAGTGACATGAGACAGAGGAAGAATGTTGTGGTGAATCAAAATTATGTGAGGTATCAGAGGAGGTTGTACTGCTGCAGAGGTCAACTTCTCTCGAACATATCGGCAGCACGACGGTGGACTTGGCAGTATTTGACATCAAATGAGCAAAGGTCATGGCGACAAGGCAATGAGCAGATGAGAGGTCAAATAGGATAACCCAAACCCACGGAGGCAAGTGTAAAACAAGATGAGATGTCCCCACCCAGACACAAATGCAGACTAGTGCCATGTTCAAGAGCGACATACTGCCGACACGACAATAATTATGGGTCCATTTTCCCCACCATTTCTGGCGAGTACCCCAGTTATTTTTAACAAGCTTGACGGGGATAGCATATGCTTGTGAGCGTCATTATGACATATCCGATGTCATTAAGTTTTAACGAGTCTGACAAAGGAAGAACTCGGCGTCTTTTCCTGTTTAGAGAGTCTGAAAAGACAACAAAAAAGAGAACTCCAGGGGGGTCCTTTTTCGTAAAGTTGTGTCTCCCAAGCCCGAAAAAGTATAAAACAATGCTCGAAAGAACCGCCCGACCATTACGATCGAGGAGTACTTTTCATTTATAGTGACACCGACCTGAAAAAGTAAAAAAGCGATCAACATCACGTCGTTTCGTAACCATTAACGAACCTGAAATGACAAGGGTTCGACGATCTTTTCGTTTTTACACGGTCGGAAAAGAGTTTAAAGACGACCGCCTCTTATTTACGTTTAACGAGTCAAGAGGGGTAACTCGGCGATCTTTTCATTTTTAGCGAGTCAGAAAAGAGCTGAAAGATGACTCCACAATGACTTTTTCGTGTATTTACCGAGTCCGAAAAAGTATAAAATACAACTCGTTTCACCATCGAAGTTGCGAAAAAGACCTGTCATGGCACCAAAAGCAAGCGTAAAATCCATTTTCGACCAAAAATATATTAAAATATTCAAAAAACAACTCTTTAACCCTAATTACAAGTCAAAAAGTCTATAAATATGGTGAAAATGTGAAAATAAGATTACTTTTACCTTTTTACCTCTTGCATAGTGGTAGTGGTCCATTTGGGGAGCGAACTTCGAGCAGCGATTACCGCCAATCTGTGTAACCATTTGAGATTTCGCCAGTTCCAGGTAATAGGCGCTCCCCTTAGCTCCATTTTCATACTATTTTTATGCATTTTGTTTCCTAATCGAGCCTCCGCAAGGGGGATTTCAAAGTTTAGGGTTGCACCCCATTGGCGCGGGTATCCGGCACGGGTCCGCGCCAATGGGGTGATTTGCCCAAAGGTGCCGCGCCATTGGCGCGACTGTTTTAGAAACAGTCGCGCTAACCGCGCGACCTAACTTTTTACTTAAATTTTCCCATCATTTTTTAAATTTGTCCGGTTTGTAAGCTTACCAGGGTTTCAATAATGATCTATTCATCCTTGTGGGTGCAGGAAACAAGCAAAAATGGTGGTGGAATGGAAAGAACGGGAGCATGATGCCGTAGATGCCTTGGCCATAGCGGATGAGGGATGTATGAATGCTCTGAGAGACTGTGGTCTCAAGAAATTCTTCCTCACCTCGTATCTACGAGCTCAACCGGAGCTATTACAGTTCATAGTGGATGCTTGGGATGTTGATGACCAAGTATTTCGATTACGGGATCAGACCTTAGAGCTGGATGTATCTGATGTGTACTTCATTACTGGGCTGTCACGGAGAGGGGCAAGCCCCATTCTGACCAGAAGCAGGCCTTCCGGAGAGAAAATAGGTGAAGTGAAGGCCCGAGTGTGTCCAGAGGCACAATTTGGGAAAAACAGTGCCAAGGTGGATATCGCCACCATCCATGACTTGGTTCTTAAGGTGATACTGTTCACCATCACACGTGCAGCTGGGGTACAGGCGCCCCATGAGGCAAGCAAGAATCATTTGTTACTAGCGACAGAATGTCTCAGCCCCACCATTTTTGACTGGGCTACAGCGGTGACTACAAATATCAAAAGGCAGCTTACAAAGTGTAAGCGCGGGGGAGTGAAACAGTTCGGGTATGGCTCGATTGTGGTGTCGTTCTTCTTGGAACGATTACCTCTCTTCCAGTACCAGGGAGCTGTAGTGGCGGACCCATTGCCACGAGAGCCTAGGATGGCTCATTGGGCAGCATTGATGCCCAGAGGAGGAGGGGGCCAGCAGATGTCTTGGCGGCCCGAGTTCTTCATATGGCTTCGCCGTCAGCTGATCGTGGTAGAGGATTGGCCATACGCGGGAACCAACTTCATGGGGGACCCAGACCTCCCACTGCCAGAGGGAGAGGAGTGGGAAGAGGAGTTAGGTATGACCTCTTCTTTTTGATGTTTTATGTATTTTCATTTTTTTTGTCAATACATGCATGTTCTGATGACAGTTGTATGTATATGCAGATGTGGGCCCAGAGCGACCAGCCGGCTTGTCTCCTATAGTGCGGAGGGGCCAACCTGCAGCTGATCCTCAGGCAAGGGGTGTCGTGGGGGAAGAGCTGGTGCAGAATCTCGAGGGACTTACCCAAGGGATTCCAGGTTACGCGAGATTGGCGGACGTGCCTTTTGCATACCAGAGGCACACAGTGGGGGTGTCGACCCGCATCCATCGTCTGTTGAGACGCTTGGTGCGCGCGGTGACGTGTTATCATGAGCACCACCACGAATAGACTTCTAGGCTTCTTTCATGCATATTTTTTGAGGGACATGTTGTCCGAGGATGTATCAGGATGAACATGTATTATTTTTGGACTTATGTAATGCACGCGGTGCAAAACTTTGTGACACACATATATATATACATATGCCTATGGTTTATTATTGTGCTTTTATGTGCTTACTTGTATAATGTTTTGATTATAAATTACGCAAATGTCTATCTAATACATGATTAGCCAATGCATCAGATAATGTGTTTAATCGTCTTGGAATGTGTTGATATGTAATAAAGTCAAAATTCCTTTCCAACAATTTAACACGTAAGTACAACCTTAAAATGTGACGGTCTCTGACGGAATATCGCCCATTGAGCTGATGGACGACAAGTTGAGAGTCTAGGTTAACAAGCAATGTACGAATACCGAGATTAATTGCCTCGGCTGATAATTCAATAACAGCGCTATATTTAGCAACATTGTTTGTAGTACAACCTAAACACACACCTTGAAGATCTATCAACTCACCGTGAGGATCGTAGATCACCCACGCCACAGAGGACAAATTACGAGTGCTGCGGCAGGCACCATCAGCAAAACCAATGTAAGGTGCACCCGACATCTGCACAAGAAGCAAAAAGACACAATAAGGTGCAATCACGCTTTCACACCAATCCGAAAACATGAAAACTCACACACACACACACGCATGTACAAATCGAAGCGCATGAATCATGCATAGTACTTTTTCAAGTACAGCCCATTGCGGGGCTTATCAAGAGGATTACCTTCGTAGTCGACCAGCTCGTATGCCCCTTTTTGCAATACTCTCTTCACAATGTAAGGGCCTAGCCACATGGGCTCGAGTTTGCTTGCCCCCAGCTTGTCATTTGCTTGGTCGTATAGCAGGACTAGATCTCCCTCAACAAAGGAACGAGGCTGAATGGTATGGTCAAAATGAGTTTTGACCCTCTTCTTTTGAGCTTCAATGGCTAGAGAGGCTAAGCGACGGGTCTCGTCTAACTATTCTAGATAAAGAAGCCGTTCCTCTACCGAAGTAGTGTTGGGAAGCAACTCAACGGCTATTTTCAATGAAGGAATTTCACATTCTATGGGAAGGGTAGCCTCCAGCCCGTAAACTAATTGGAATGGAGTGAAACCGGTGGCATCCTTCACAGAGGTTCGGTAGGCCCACAAGGCGGGAAACAACATCAGGTGCCAATTAGACTTATGCATGTCAACAGTACGTTGAAGCATCGTAACCAAAATCTTGTTAACGGCTTCAACCTGGTCTTTAGACTGAGGATAGTACGGGGTTGAAATATCGTGCCGTAAGCCTAGTTGGGTTGTTAGCTCGGTCATCATGTGATTACGGAAATGTTTTCCGTGATCTGTGACGATGGCCTGTGGAACTCCGAACCGCGTAATAACATGATTGAATAAAAACGGCGCGCTGTATGACCGTCTTCATTTAATGTGGGCATCACCTCGGCCCATTTTGTGAAGTAATCGACGGCAATGATAATAAACCCATGCCCCCCGGCCGAGCGAGGCTTACAGGTTGTATAATCAATGCCCCATTTTGCAAAAGGGCCTACGGTCACTACAGGGTGCAGCGGGGCCGGTGGCGCACACATCTTCCGCTGGTATATCTGGCATGCATGACACGAGCGAACAACAAGAATGCAATCCTTGAAAATGGATGGCCAGAAATAACCAGCGCGAAAGATTTTTTGAGCTGTGCCATATCCGGACATGTGGCCACCATTCAGGACTCTCTCAGCTTCCTCGAGGGTAAGACATCGGCGGAGAACGGAGTCAACGCCGATACGGTACAGGGTGTCCCCTATGATACGATAGGGTTAAGATTGATGGAGGATCCGCCGCCGAGCATCTTTGGATACAGAGGCGCGGAAAGAGGACGTTTGTAAATAAACGATAATATCTCCGTACCAGGGATAGAGGGTGTTGATCAGAAAAAGAGTTTCGTCCGGGATATGATCTTCTGAAAAAGATGGTGCAGAAGGAGACGGTAAAGAACAGAGTAACTCAGCGAAGACCAGGGACTTCTTAGACTTGGCAGCAGTAAATTCCAAGTCAAACTCTTGGAGGATTACGATCCATTTTGAGTATTTGCCCCCCAGCAACTGACGTGACAAAATGTACGTCATAGGGTTGCAGTCAGAAATCACGGTCGTGGTGCGCAACAGGATATAATGCCGGAAGCGTTGGACGGCACAAACAGCGGCCAATGCCAACTTCTCGACATAAGCGTATCGAGTTTCCGTATCCAGGAGGTTGCGGCTGAGATAATATATGACATGTTCATTGCCATCATCATCGTCTTGCACTAGAACCATGCCGATAGTGGTATCGGCGGCGGCTAGATACAGAGTATAATCACGGTGGTAGTTCGGAGGTCGCAATAATGGAGCAGAGACAAGGAGGCCCTTGAGTCGCTCGAAAGACTCCTGAGCGATAGCATCCCAATGGAAGGGTGTGTCTCGCTTCAATAACCGTGTGAAACCCTTAGCCACCTCAGCATAATTCGAAATGAATCGTCTTAAGAAATTCGCTTTACCCTGCAAACTCTGCAACTGCTGCAAAGAAGCAGGGGGAGGAAGGTTCAAAATAGCTTCGACTTTGAGGGGGTCCAGACGGATGCCCTCTCAGGAGACGATAAACCTGAGTAGTCGGCCTAATTCAACGCAGAAGACACATTTATGAGGATTGAGCCTGATACGGTAGTGTCGACAGCGGAGAAAAATTTCGCGAAGATGGGAAGGATGGTCCTGACGCCTGACTGAATGAGCTGGAAGGTCATCTAGGTACAGCTGTACAATGTGACGAATGTCATGAAAGGCATAGGACATTGCACGTTGGAAGGTGGCACCGGCATTCTTTAAACCGAAAGGGAGCTTCTTATAGGCAAAAGTGCCCCAAGGACAAATAAAAGTCGTCTTATGTTGATCGGTGGGCGCAATATTGATCTGGTTATATCCAGAAAAACCGTCCATAAACGAGTAGATTTTGCTTCCTGCACATTCATCAATAAGCTGATCGATGAAAGGCGTAGGGAAGTTGTCCTTAGGACAGGCGCAATTAATGTCACGATAATCAATACAGACGCGAATAGTACCTTGCTTTTTGTTCACATAGACTATATTAGAAACCCAATCCGTGAGTGGAATGGGGTAAATGAAACCAGCCTTGAGAAGTTTTTTGACTTCTGCTTTAATGGCTGCAGCCTTTCGGGGGTGCACGGGGCGTAGGCATTGACGAACAGGCTTAGCACCTAGATACGTAGGTATCTCGTGCACCACAATGCTAGGGTCGATGTCGGGCATCTCTTCGTAGGACCAAGCGAAGACATCACGAAATTCGCGAAATAGATTGGTGTAAAGTTGAACTTCCTCTGGAGTGCAAGTGACTCCAATATGAATATGCTCGACAATCCCTGGTTCCACAGAGATGTCGATAGGTTGGGTTTGCGTAATGTTTCCCATATTGCCCTCAGAAGACACTTGGTAAATCTGAATAGGTGCTTGAAGGGGCTGGAATGGGATACACGAAGCAAACTATTCGAGACATGCGATCATTTCCTGATGGGCAGGGAGAAACGAGGAACGGTGGTGATGATCTGACCAAGGAGGTTCCTCAAGAGACATGGTCTCTATGATGGCTTCATCGAAAGGAAATATTTCCTTTAATGGATCCGAAGTAGCATCATCTCCAAGCCAAGGGAAATGAACATATGAGTCGGGAACACCGCTCGGAAGAGCAGGTTCGGGAGGGGGAGCCGATGCAGCAACGATTTCGACGTAGTTGAGCTCGGCAGGACTCAACGGCATCATATCACCCCAGGATTCTATCTGATTGGCGGGAGGAAGGACCCACGGATCAGAACGCACGGAAATCATGTTAATAGGGGCGAGATTCGGAGGTGGAAGTGGAAAGACACCCATTAGGGCAGGATCCTTAAAGAGCCCAGCTCCCACACTCTCGAATGACTTGGAGGTATGCTCCACGAAAGGCACATTGCCTTCAGAAGAGGAGGCGAAGAAGGAGAGCTGGTCCACCGTGACAATCTTCCCCTGATGGGGGAAACGAATGACACGGAAAAGGGAGGAGGCCACGGCTTGCATGGCGTATGTCCAGCTACGTCCGAGGAGGAGGTTGTAGGTAAGATTAGCGTCGACAACTTCGACCTCCACTTCTACCGTCTTCCCTTCCAAGGAGATGGGCAAGCGTTGGAGGATACCGTAAGGATGGGACTCTCTTCCATCAAAGGCTTCTAACGTCGTAGGAGACTGGCTCAATGTTAGAGACCCAATAGCTTTCCAGCAAGCAACAGACATGATGCAAGTTAAGGCACCTTCATCAATGACTGTACGATGAATCGTTTTGCCATTGATGATGACCTGTATAAGGAAAGCGATTTGGTGAGGCAGTCTCGGTGTATAGCCCTCGAGATCAAAAGAAATCAAATCCGAGTCAACCGGGTCTATGCCACCGATGGTCGATAGCAAGGACTTCCTCTGGGAGGGGCAGCTCTGGAGGACTTCTAGAGAGGACATAGCAGACGGAGCCTGGGCTAAGTCCTCAACGATGTTGTAGTGCTGAGCAGCACGAGAATTAGGGTTGTAAGAAGACTTCCGGAGTACACCTTTTGGAGGGGGTCGGATAGTCGTCTCAGTGCTAGGTCTTTCGATGTGGAGTGGACTAGAATTGGATGGAGGAGCGCTGGAGGGGACCTCCGGCTCTTTCCCGGCCTGAGATGGATATTCTTTTGCTCGAGTAGTGACATGGATGGGAATCGTCCCAGCCATGAAGACTTGAGAGCCGAATGAAGAAGAGGGTTGCGATGGATCTGCCACCATTTGAGTTTGCTGTGAAGGGAAAGGTTCTTTAAGCACAGCAGGAGTCCCAGGAGCACCTTTCAATAACCGGCTAACTTCGGACCGCCTAGGGCAGTCTTTAGTGTAGTGATCCTCATCACAGATGAGACAAGGATACTTAGGTTTTCGTTTGGCTCCTTCCTCGAGTGGAGGTTTAGGGGAGTCCTGTTTGGGTTGTTCGGATTTATTTTTGGCCTTCCCTTTCTTTTTCCCTTTCGAGGATTTATCTGCCATGGTGGACTGAACGGCGTTAACCTCGGAGGTACTTCCAGAATTAGATTGACCCTGAGAAGTGTTTCCATTAGAAGCATTATGTTTTTGCTTCCCAGAGTTCGCAGATGACTTCTTTGAAGACGCGTTTACAGAGCCAATAAATCTGTCAACAGACGGTTTTGGCGGAGCTTTGGATGTTCCGGGTCTCGGGGCGTCTGGCAAATAATCATATAAAGTACCCGACTGAGAATATACTAAGTCAAGGTACTGAGCACGCGCGATAGCCTGCTCTTCAGTTACACAAGCTCCCATGGCGATGTCTCGTGCGATTGCAGGGACAAAGGAAGTCGTGAACCAATCGGTCAAGAGCTGATCAGGAATCCAAAATTTGATCAAGCGACGACGCCGTCTCCATTCATGTATATGATCGGATATATGTGTGGTCGTGTCCTGCTTGAGAGATGTAAGGAGATGTGTCCCTGTCTCATACCGAATGGGTAACTGAAAATGAGTTAGGAATGCCATAGCCAGCGAGTTGAAATCTTGAAATGTTCCGCGATTCAACTCAATATACCACTTAGCGGCCGAGCCGGTGAGAGTCCTTTGGAAGAGGCGGAGCCGGATGGAGTCATCAAGGCATGAGTTGGATGAGCACCAAAGGTGATAGGTCATGACATGGGCTTGAGGGTCCTCACCAACTTTGCCATCAAATTTCGGGCAATCACTGGGTATCATAGTTGGAACTGGTGGCCAATATGGATTATGAAGAATGGGGTCATTTGTCAACTTGGACACATCTGGGAGTTCCAACGTCGCTAAGAAAGGCAACTGGGGGTTAAAGGACATTTGTGGCTGTGGGCGAGAGGTAGTACCAGGGTTCCAACCAGGTGGTGGTTGCCCCCATGGACTTTGTCCGAATGGGCCTGGCCCATAAGGGTTCTGCCCATAAGGATTTTGCCCATAGGGGTTCTGTCCATATGGATTTTGTCCATATGGATTCTGTCCATAAGGATTTTGTCCATAAGGATTCTGTCCATAAGCAGACATTTGACCCTGGGTCTGCCCCCCAGCACCCCATGGATTAGCAACTTGACCGGCAGGTGCAACATACTGTTGTTGATAATTCTGGTAAGGAGTGACCTGCATTCATTGATAATTTTGATAAGGGGTAAATTGAGTTTTCCCCTGGGGTTGCTGGTAGCCATATGATTGCTAAGCTCCATACTGAGCCTGATAAGAAGGCTACGCTTGGTAGGAAGGTTGGGGTTGTGGCCCACCTTGCATTTGATAACCAATTTGAGTCTGGGGCCCAGAAGGATGTCCTTGAACAGCTTGAGCTTGGACCATCTGGCTGGAAGGTTGGCCTGGTTAGGTTTGGGACGGACCCGTTTGTCCAAAAGGATGAGCTTGCTGGGTACCGGGTTGTCCTTGAGCAACCGAGGGTTGTCCTTGAGCAACCGAGGGTTGTCCTTGCGGAATAGATGGTTGAGCGGGCTGGACGGCCGGTTGACCTTGAGGTTGGCCAGCCTGTCCAGAAGGATGACTAGGCGGGGCAGTGGGTTGGCCTTGCTGTGCAGAAGGTTGACCCACTTGCCCAGTAGGATGACTAGGCTGAGTAGTGGGTTGGCCCTGCTGTACGTAAGGCTGCCCCCCTTGCCCGGAAGGATACCCCTATTGGACTGCCGGTTGACCTTGTGGAATATAAGTTTGTCCAACTTGTCCAGAGGGGTAACCCTGCTGGATACCAGGTTGACCTTGTTGGATATAAGGTTGTCCTAGTTGTCCAGATGGGTAACCTTGCTGGATACCAAGTTGCCTCGGGTAACCAGAAGGTTGGGTCAGATAAGTAAAAGATGGACCACTAGCGGCCAAAGGTTGTCCCTGATAGGGTTGTCCTTGTAGGCCCCCAGGTTGTCCTGGGTAAGACTGGCCATAATATTGCTGCCCTTGGGGGGTTTGCACATAAGATGGCTGGCCTTGGTTAGGCGGTCCCTGGGGCTGTGCAGGCCTTACTTGGCCGCCATGGAAAGTGGTGGCATTCCAAGTAACGAATAATGGTACCGAAACCTCAAGAATAGGTTGAGTAGGCAAGGGTTGAGAGAGTTGAAGGTATTGTCCAGCAGAATCGTAATAATATAATGGACCTTGTGCGTTCGGATCCTGAACAGCTTGTCCATAGGCATCATATGGCCCCCCTCCTGGGACGGGACCAGAAGAGGGTGGTGCACTATGTGCAGGATGGATAACTTTAGGTGTGTGTGCTGGCTGGCCGCTACTCACTTGACCGTGAGGGGGACCAGCACCAGTGTTCAAAGCTGAAGACGTTGTAACGGCACTAACAACCGGAGTTGAATGTGCTATACAAACAGTTGGATTTATCGGAACTGAAGTGACAGGTGTAGTGTGGACTTGTGAAACAAAAGATCCCGTGGTGGGAGTGATATGGGGGTCCCACATAGTCGAAGCAGGGATCCTGGCACTTACCCTATCCCTCAACGACTGGTAGCGTGGGGGGAGTGGAGAAGTAGCTGGGATGGGAGTGTCGATATTCGACAACACAGGTGTCTCGCTCACTCTAGGAGATGTCTCATCCATGTGAGAGGTAGACATTGGAGACGAAACACCAGGGGGGTAACAAGAATATCGTCCTCGTCAGGCTCCCATATGGGATTCCAATCGACTTCGTAATCTTCGTCGCCCGGGGCACGAGAGTTGATTGATTGGATACTTGGGATAACAGGAAGAGTATCACTCACAACCGGCAGCTTAGGAGCAACAGAAGACGGAGACCCTTGATCGCTTGGAACAGGAGTCGATGGCTCAGCCAGGATGATAAACTTCAAACAGGACCTAAGGGAATCTAACGATAAAGGACCCTACTCAAACTAACGCACACAAGATCTAACCAGGTAATGTTAATCGTGGCCAAATAAATTTTAAGACGCATAGACACAACTTGACCTTTTCATGTTTTAAGAGTCGAGAAAAGGACAAAAAGGTGACTCTAGTCGCCTTCGAATGTTTTGTGAGCCCGAAGTGACAAACTGCTCAAGTGAGCCTTTTCTTTTAAGGAGTCTGAAAAGGATCAAAAGTGACTACTCTGGAGAGACTAGGCAAAGGGTTTACCAAACAAATCCGTAAAACTGCATATACACCTTGGCAGTCATATGAAAACCAAGGACTTCCCGTACAGCAGTCAATCTTCCCGAATGTTGTGTTCGGTGCGTTACGGCTTGTAAGGCGGCAGACACAGCTTCCTGTGGATAAAGGATGATAACCTAGTGGGGTCTCCCCTATATACGCGACGGTACGTGGGAGCTCAAGTCTTTGCTAGACCACTATCGAGTCACAAAAGGAGGAATCACCCAACCGTAGTGTGAAACAACAGTGACTAGGTTTAACGACGTCGGAGCACGTCTCTAGCCTAGACCTCTAATCAGTGAGCGTTATGTTCCAATGCGTTTTTAAGTTCATTCAGTTCATTTTATGGTTGATCTTTAGTTAAGTTTCAATTTCCAGGTCCTACCGTATGTAATCTCTCACAATTCCCTAAATGCAAACTATATGCCAAAGAATATCATTTCATTCGATGAATACTAACTACGAGAGAGTTGAGAATTTTTCAAACAAAATGACCACAAACAATCAAGAACCACTCTAATGCAGCTAATACAAACAAACGAAACTTTTCTTTGTTTTAAATCGCTTAATCAATGAAAAGCTTCTAATTTAAATTAACTAATGCAACGCAAAAGAGATTATTCGTTTTGTTTTCAATGGCAAAGTGCACTAAACAAATTTTGAGAGATAGTAACACCGAGCAAAAAGATCAATATCACTCAATGAGCACACAATCGAATCCCAAAACACCAAGATAGTCCTTGAAACCAAGAAGAAAACACAAAGACCTCTACGAGCTATGTAATCTAATCCCAAACGAAGTCAAGCGAAATCCAAGCGAAAAAGGAGCGAATCACTTGAATACCAACAAAAGGCTTTGACAACTACTAAGCAAGCGCAAAAAGTAATCACAGAGTCGACTGGACGATCAAAGAACCCAAGACTCCTACGGAAGGCTCGACGCACAAAGCCGCTAAATGCCCTAGGGCTAAAATGTGAAATCGACAAAAAAAGGCAAACACCCGAAGGATGAAGGTCTAAAACCAGTCAGACAAGGATCAAACACACTCCAGTAATTGAAAAAGACGCAGTAAAATACAAATCCAAGCTCAAAGGGCTTGAAGACAAGCGAACTGGAAAAGTTGACAGGCCTGGCACAACTGTCAGGCTGCAACTCGCGCTTTTATGGGATTGGCGCGGGTTGTCTTTGAGAAACTTGCGCCAATTGGCGCGACTGTAAAGCTAAAAAGCGCGCTAATCGAGTTTGCTAAGTCAAAAACAAAAGCAAGCAACCCAGGGCTTGAAAACAGTATCAAGGCAAACCAAGGAGCAAGAAACAGTAAGAAATCCAACCCAGAAAGCTATCTAAGCAATCAAACAAGAAACCAAAGAGACAAGACCTCCCCAGCGGAGTAGCCAAATTGTTGTGGAGGTAAATCTTCTCTGCGGACAGAGACAATCCCTACTAGCCCAGACCGGGTCTAGCAACAATCACACAATGCTATCATGCAAGTTCCTAATTGCAAATAAAAAGTGGATGGTGAGAACCTACTTGGATTCCAACGCTAGTGTTCGTCGAAGAGATGTCACCCTTGTTCCTTTGCCTTGGCCGGTCACGATCCCCACGATCTCCGTGATTGGACACCTGCACATGCAAAGAACAACACGAAAACAAGCATAAAATCTAGTAGATGCAATTATATATCAGTCAGAAAAGATATAACTCAACATCAAACATAAAACAATGAGAGTGGAACCATAATGATAGTCATCTATTATTAATAAATAACAAAGAAGAATACAACCATAGTTCTAACGTTGAATCCTCCTTTGGCTGGGTAGTCAGCTACACAAGTCTTGCAAAGCTTGTTGGGATGAGGAACATTCTTGTCTCTCTTTGGGTGACAAGAATCTCCTTACTTATATTTGGCCTTATGGGTGCAAAGAAGGCTCTTGCAGCTTCAAACTCTCTATCACTATGCTGGAACTAGAACTATTGTAACTATGACTAGCTTGCTCAAGGCATAGAGGCAAGCTTTTATAGATAGAGAAGAAAGAGATAGGATCAACCACATTATTCATGGGATTGGCTTTATCATTTGGAAACTTCCATGAAAGGTGGCAAACCACTTTCCCTTCTATGGAGATTCGAAGCCAAACCATCCTAGCTCAACATAGATTCAGTTGGTGAATGGGTTAAGGAGAACCTTCGGAAGCTTGTTGGTTAAAAACTTTACTCAATTCAGTTGGCGCGAGTGCGACTCTGAGAGAGAGCGCCAATGGCGCGCCCTTTTTAGAGGATTTCCCTCATTGGCGTGGGCAGTGCACTGTGGACCCGCGCTAATGCAAAAAGAGTTGTTTTCATGGGTATTTTGGAGGAGATGTCTTTAGGGCAAATGAAGCTCATACTTAGAGGAATATGATGCAAGTGGTTTCAGGTCATGTCACTTCTCATAGGTCCTGGAATGAGTCCTCCAGTGTGCGGGTGAGGGGTAACAGGGACGGTGACAAACAGTGACAAATTGCTGTGTAACAGGAACTAAAGCATGAAACTATACAGCAATAAACAAAACCTCGGCGTGTGCAGGGGCCCTCTGCACAACCTCGGGCAACAGCTATCAACCATGAATTATGCTTATGAACAGAGTCTTCTCATGTATTCAAAACGTAGTCATAAGAAAGAATAATGTCACGGAACAGTGGGCTTTCTTCACAGCAAAATTACATTACAAAGACTAACTACTATGCGTATGGAAACACATTATTTATAGCAAACGTTTACATAACTAATTTCCTAAAAACTGCGCTGACAGAGGACACGTGAACAACATCGTCCAGGGATCTAGCATCATGGCTGCCGTGATGATTAAATCTATTGAGGGTGGTTGTTGGATTCGGCTTATGGAGCAATCCACAGGTGTTGATATGTCCCCTGAGATCTAGGAACGGCCACGCAAGTCTTCACGTGTTGAAAAACGGAGTCCTGTTGTTGTAGGACTCTTATGTTGACCACCGCTTGACCACCTTTGACCACGACCTTCTTTGATGAATTCGACTGAGCCAATAGGACTCGGTCCATGTCCACGTCATTTCCAACTTGCCCATGTGGCTCGATTTGCCTAAAGACACCTGCAATATAGACTTTAACAAAAAGGCTTGGGAAAGTTGAATTGGCTGTGGAAAGTGACAAGATTCCGTAGCTCAATGAGAAAAAATCTAATTCAAACACCAGACACAAAACATAGTTAGGAAACCACTTTATATGCTCTTTTAAACTAATATGCAATGATGTTGACAACTTAGGAGGTCCAGGTAAATGGAAAAAGTCTAGAAAGGTGTATAGGAAAGATGCAACTTTGGGGCTCAACAATAATGATGAAGTGTTTCATATTTTGGAAAAGAGTCCTAAAGGTCTTTTCCTACATGCTTGACTTGAAAAGTCATTTGTTGTAAAGGCATGTTTTATTGGCTTGTTATCTAGTCAATCATTTGTATGCAGATATAAGACATGGAAGGGTTCACAAGATGTGAAATATGTTTCTTTGTTGAAGAAGGAGTTAGTCCATCTAGTTGTTGTCTGTATGCCTATTATTGTTAACAGTGTTGCTGGCAGCTTTTCAAATAGGTACAAATGAAATTTATGTGGAGCAGATGTACTTCACATTCATTTGAGCCATCTTGGATCAAGGATCAAGGCAAATAAGTTCAAAATACCTTCTGTAAACTTCACAGCAGAAGTTCTGCATGAAGTCAAGGAGGAAAACAGTTCTTCCCGAGATGACCAACCCATCCAAGAAGGGAAGTGGTTAGAGATTTTGCTTTAGAGGTACTATGTAAAGGCAAGTGTAGGGAGGCTGAAAGAAGAGGGTGTAGTTACTCTCATTTACTGCTCAGATCAGTATATCAGTCTTTTGGTGGACCAAAAGTTCTTTTAGTGGGAAGGCGTGATCCAAAATGGATCCTGAAACTCTCTAAGTCTTCATGAACCGTCTATAATTTATGCCAAAGATTAAAAATTTTGTGAAGATCAAGCTTATCATAGGAATCCTCATGACAGTTGCTAACTGCAATCAACGTGGATCAATGAGGTTCGTCGATCAAGCACGCGGAGCGGTGGACCATGGTAACGCGTGTTGTCGCGAATTAGAAAAATCAGTGATGGTTTGAGTCAACGGGGGAGGAATCTAATATGCGATTAGCGAAGCAAACACCTCGAAGAAGGAGAGCCACATGCGCCTGGACCGGAAAAATCATGAAATGAAGCGAAAAGTGTTTCGGTTCCGTTCGAGGTGGGATTCCACAGAAACCGGCAAGATATCGAAAGGGCTTTGAGCGGTAAGCGGTTTAGACCGAGTCCCGCTCGATGCCACACAACGAGTGACACACGTCCAGCGGAAGAGAGAGAAAATTGCTCACATCGGACGGGTAAACGTTGAGCAAGTTATCCACCCGATATGTGCGATGATCGTAGGATCTGGAGGGTCCAGATCAATGGCAGAGATGCGACCCGATGGATGACCGGATTTGACAAAGTTATAAAGTAGATTGTACAGGATTTTGAAGTCTGACGTGGATGATGAGTTGGAAGAGATTCGTGTTTTGTGGGCATTCTTGGAGTAAACGGAAATAACAGTCATTTCAAATGATCGAGTGTTTTCGGTGAACCTTACACGCCCATTCGTTAAAGGAATAGGTGGCCACGTCTCTATAAGGCGTTACGCAGTTACTATAACCGCTAAAAGAAGGGATTCGAATGGACAGAGGCAGGGAACCAGAAATTCGAGAAGCGGAAACGAACAGTAATGAAGCAGATTGGCTTTAAAGCCACAGAATGACAAAGAGGAGAGAAGGGGGCAGCCCAGGAAGCAGTAAGCAGACCGGGAAGCAGAGAAGCTAGAGCCGAGCTAACCTGAAGAAGAAAAGGCAGCAAGTGAGCCAGGGTCAAGACAGAGATAGAGAGAGTCAGAGAGTCTGTGTACTCCAGAGAAAGCTTGAGAGGTTCAAGCGAACTCCTCCGCATTGCCTGTCAGGTATTGAGTCTCAGATTGGACTCATACCATGATAATCAACAATGTAGGAGAGTCTGTGTACTCTAGAGAGATTTGGGGGATCCAAGTACATTCCTACTGATTGTATATGTTGTGTGAGACTCAAATTGAGCTCATTGTAATAGGCAGAGCCGCAGAGCCAGAGAGATCTAATAGACCTCTAAAGAGCCACGAGGCTGCAGTGAAGTTGCAGCACAACAGGAGATCAAATGATCGAGTTGTGGCTGGTTGTCTGAGGTGTGTCGAAGACAGGAGAAGGAGTTCTAGAGACAAATGCAGAATTCTGAGGGAGCCAGAGAAGCCAGAAGCTCAAGAAGCTCATAGCACTGACTGAAGGAGTCAAGTCCAGAGAAGCCTAGACATGTCTGCAGAACAAGGACAGCCAGGGTAAGATGGCATTCTAAGCCCATTGGTTCTGCTGTAAACCAATGGAGTTAAGTGTAGCACTTATAAAAGAATTGAAGCCATAATCCCAGAGAGCCTAATCGAGTTTATTAGAGCTCAAGGAGATGTAGCCCAAGATATCAGGGTGAACTCCATATTATATTGTTGTCTTATGGGTTTTTTGAATTGCTGCTTTATTTACTATTATTTGTGTTTCACATCAGCATAAGCAAATGAACATAAGCACTCAACAGTCAAAAATAAATACAAGCATACGCCTATATTTTCAAGCATTTCTTAATTCCACATTGGTTAATCATTAAGACTTGGGAAAATTTAAAGCTTTGGAAGTGGGAGAGGTTCTTGTAAGTTAGACAAGAAGCCTAAGAGCCCCATTTTCAAATCAATATCGAAGAAAAGTTTGCGTTTTGACAACCAAAAAATCAAAAATTTTACCACTAAACTTTAGCAGTGTTACCAATTCCATCCTGATCCATGCATCCTTGATTTGTTTAGCTTCATTCGATTCTCTTGTAGATTACTTAGTCATGTTGAGAACCTCTCTGAGATCTTCAAAATTATTAGACTCTTCCTTTCGATTTCTTCTTTTAATCTGCTTCAGTCTCGCTTGTGACTAATGATTATTGTCTATCTTCTCTCTTCTAGCTTCTTTCCTTATTGCATGAGGCTTCTTTCCACATCACCCCTAAAAATAAAATATGGTTTTTAATATTTGCCCTTATAAAGCATAAAGTTCACTGAAATCATATCTACAGAAAAATTTATCCAAACCCAAATCACTATCATACTTAAAAAACCAAAATAATTTTGTAAACTACCAAACCTTTACAAAACCCTAAACTCTATTTTTAATAAAACCCTTTTCTTTTTCTTTTAACTATTTTTTTAAATCAGTTTACAAATATCTCTTTTCTCTCTATAAACCTTTATAATCTTTCATAGAACTACATAAGCCTTCCCATTTAATGGACCTTTTATTTTTTTATAAAAGAAATATCTTTATAAAGCTCACTCAACAACACCTTTATAAGACATTTATAAGCAATCCTACACCTTTATAAGCCCTATAAGCCCTTTAATGAACAATACGTGAATATGACATGCATACTCATTATAAAAAGAAACTTTAACAAAGACTTTCGAATATTTTAAGCGCTTTAAACTTGCCTACGGATGAATATTAAAATTTTCACTCTATCTTAAAAAAAAGCTTTTCGATGGCCTAACTCTTCTCACAATATGGACAAGGCTCATTAAATGATTTTATAAAAAATGGATGAACCTTTTACTTGCCTCGAGTCAATTGAGACTAACTTGGCTTGAATAAGGTGTGGCCATGTTATTAAGTCGATGTGCTTTAATCTTGGGAGCTATAACATGGGTCTTTAAATTTGCCTCCTGCTTTACAACGCACATAGATCATTTTATAATGTGTTAAAAGAAAAAAAACAATTCTCTTCATACGCATAAAAGCACCTACTAATCTTAGCTTTCCCTTTGATATGTGACCTTAGCTATGATACCAATTTGATGGAAATGAGGACAAATAAACAAATATGCACATAAAATAATAATATTTTTATTCGTAAAACTTTTTACATACACAATTATCCATAGAGTTGGAGTTCTTGGTTTTCACACACTCACATTACGATGACTCAACCATGGGTATATAAGGACCTCATTCATTACGATGACTCAACCATGGGTATATAAAGACCTAATTTAATAAGTACAGAATCATGACAAAGCATAACTTGACTTGCCTTTTTATTTGGCTAACTCACACCTCACAAACTCACACTTGACTTCTAATATTGGAATTGACTTAACCCAACTCTTCTCTCCATGCAATTCATGCATATGGGAGTAATTTACTACTTCCAACAAAGTTATTTTGTTTTCCATGGGAAACTAAATAATTGTTCGCATCATTGCCCATGTTGCTGAAAATAAACACACATATAAATAGACAAAGAAGCAAGAAAACATGAACAATAAACATCTAAACGAGAAATTCATTAGATTATAAAATCCACTATTATTGTCATCCAAATGTGGTAGAAAATAGCAGGATACCTTCCTTTTTCTTTGACAGCTACCCATGGGGTCTCCTTTTACTCTCCCTAGTTGTATTAGCACCCTATTACTAAACAATAAGTTGTTAAATGAGCAAAGGTGTTGAACCTCCACACAACCCATTAGTCCATCAATTATTTCAACATTTTTTTGCAGGTTTGTCAATTAGCAATGTAAAAATCTATGAATAATAAATGAGTATCAATAATCCCAATACATGCATGCAACGAAGGCTTTCTCTCAATGCTCAACAAGTCTTTCTTTTTTTATGAGAAAATTCTTCGGTATAAATCACATGATCTTACATTTGTCCACGCGTTTCGAACCAACCAGTGTGGTTCATCGTCGGGACAAGTCTTTCTTTATCAATATTTATATAAATCCTTGCAGCATTAATGAACCTTGTTGTTACGTTGGTTTGAATGGGAACTTGACAAGTTGATCGAGTTGTCATGGTATAGTTGGTGATTACTCCAATTTGACTCCCATTTAATCTTGGTGCTCTTGTATTTTTTATGGTTTCTTTGTGTATGTTTTACTAAGCAGCATCCAGAAACGTCTCACTTTTCTTTTGTAGGTCCTTCGGTCTCACATTTTCTTTTGTAGGTCCTTCAGTCTCACATTTTCTTTCGTATTTGAACCAAAAGTATGAACTTTTTGCATGTGCGAACTCTTTGAGCAACATTCTCAAACTTTCATGATCATTTTTTTGAGTTTGCAATATTCTATAGAGCCTTAGAGTTCATGAGCAATTTTCCAGCCAATCATTCACTTCACCTCATACATTTACTTGTTACCATTAATTACATATATTCGATGACTATAAATAGCCTAAGAGGCCCCTACAACACCTTCCAATATCTATATGTCCCAAAATTATTGAGGGGGTGAATATAAACTAATCCAGGCTTGAGATATTGTGAATTTTTCTTTGTCTCAATAGAAGAGCTCCTTGTATAACTAAAGATATAATCCTACTAAGTTAAAGAAGTTTTTCCTATTTTGGAAATTCATGATCTGGTCCTTCAAGTTTTTTAATATTGTTGTAAAAATTACTTTTGATCCCAACTTGTGATCCACATCCTCTTTTGGCTACCAATTATTTCTAATCTAGCGTAAGAAAGCCCTTTTTGTTGGCCACATACCCATAAATTTTCCAATGAGGAATGATTCTACACATATTGAATTTTTTGCCTCACTTTGATGAACTAACCCCATATTTGGGTATCTTCTTTGCCTATTAAATCCATGAATGGGTGAGTGCATCGAGCTAGGTTACACTTTTTGGAAAAGAGAGGGCAAATTTATTTGAAAAAACAATGCTCGATTGAGCAATTTTAAGCACTTGATCAAGAAAATTTTAAGTGCTCGATTGAGCTGCTTATGTGCTTAAACATATCTCGATCGAGCATTTAAAAAAACCATTGACCAAGCTCCATTCTAACCTAATTTAAAATCTCAATCTAGAGTTAGGGCTCAATCGAGCTATATGGTTTGATCAAGCTCTATGGCTCAATCGAGTGTTATGCGTTGATCGAGCACTAATTCTTATTAAAAAAATCTAGGTCATAGTTTGTGAAAGCCATTTTGCGCAGACTGTGAGGAAAAAAGAGTTTGATGAAAGATTTCTAAGCTCGACTGAGATAGAGGAACTCAATCCAGCTACCCATCAAACCTGCCAACGACCCAGAGGCTAAAGCCAAGGTAGGTTTCCTGTCTTTTTTGTCTCTTTTTTTGTTTTTTCTTGAAAAATAAAATAAATTAATTCGTAAAAAATCCTACCATATGATAACCACAAAATACAACTTAGAAAACCACCAAAAAAACCCTTGAGGCCAAAAACATCCTAGAAAACCCTTGAGAGCTGCCCAAAAAAAATATTATTTAGGCTTTAAATTTTTATTTATTTCATTGTATAAGTTTTTTTTTTTCCCATGGAAAAATTCGTAATTTCATTCATAGTGAGAAATTACATTTTGTAGATGCATGTGCATATTTAGCAACTATCAATGACATGATTGTCATCATCCCCTTTCATTGTATAGGTTATCTACAATGGTAGTATGTTTATTATGAATATTTTCTATGATAAAAACTTTATTTTTAATTATTTTACATTTTAAATTTTTTTTCTTAGGAATTAAAAAAATAAAATCAACAAAAAATTGTTTTTTGTTATTTAAAATGCATTTTAAATTCCAAACAAATTTGACTAGAAATATGCCTAAAAAAATCCAAAACATAAAAACAACTGAATTATAACCAATAAATAATTAACTTAGGAGATTTAGATTGACATGATGAATATGGTTGCTCATGGTGAACTTCTATTAATTCATATAAGAAATTTTGTTTCATAGTTTATTTTAAATTAAAATTTATTTTTATTTTTATTTTTATTTTTTTAATAATAAATATAATAATTTGTTTAAAAAATTAATTGTATTTAAATAACATATTAACTAAATTAAAAGTCCAAAATGAGAACTTTTTGTTATTTAATTAAATTTTATTGACTACATATATGGTTTCGGTAGTTGGAACTAGTTTCATGATTATTAGCAACAACAGTGAAAGGAATTGGAACATGCAACAATATATTGGTAAAGCACTTTAGGAGCAGGGCCATTGTGGGACACTGGTACCCAATAATGTCCATTGATTTCCATAAGCATGTTATGATCAGTATGATGATTTTGAGGTTTTTGTACCTTCCAATGTGAGGAAACCTTGCTAAGGGATGGATCACCCAAGGGACTGGGAAGCAAAGAAGGGGATATCGAGGAACTTGGAAGGTGAGTGACTACACATAAGGGGGTGATTAGATTTCGTGAGGGACTGGGAAGCAAAGAAGGGAAGGCCAGGGAATAATTTTTATTTTGGTCAATAACATTGTTGATTGGAATTAGAAGCACATTGGGAGTGTGCCCTGGAACAATGAGCCAATAATTGTTCACTGAGAGAACAAGTAACACAAGGATTGTAGCGCTGGACATTGTAGGAAGGCTTTGATTTTGGTAGTGGATTTTCCTATTACTACATTGAGGGTGGAGGTGTGAGCCTTTGGATTCCCTTGTTGTTGATTCAAGCATCATATTATTTTATTTACTGTGCATATGTATGTATATGTATATTATGGTAAATATTGTATTGAGTTATGTTTAGTAAGCTCCATAAATAGTATGGTCATTTGCTAGTTGAAGCAAATGTGCATTCAACATTGTTCATGCTTTCCTGTATCAAGCACATAATTCTGTTAAAATCAAAAAGAAATTTTAGTAAATTCAAATCATACCTCATTGGTAGTTCATCAATAAGGTACACTTGCAATTTTGTTTACTTTATGCCACATCAAGTCTAATTATCTCTTTGATCAAATCATCATGTATAAACATATCACATCTGGTTAGCTCAAAGCTCTACTATCATAAATCAAAATCATAGACTCTGTGCATAATTAAAATTGAAATAAAATACGGATACTTATCTTTCAAATGGTTCTTTACTTCTTCCTTTGTTCTTTGTTCTAACTGAACACACATTGAATCGATTTCCAAACCCTGCAAGCACCCAGTGCCTTCTCTTCTCTTTGACCACATACACACACTAGATCAGTTGCCAAACCCGGCAACCACCCAATGCCTTCTCTTCCATATGAAATATCGAGAAGAAGGGAATCTAGAGACTATATCGCCTTTACCCTCCATATTAGCAACTCAAGATTGGTCTCTGTTAAACACACATGGGAGCAAGAACAATATGAATGATAAATCATGAAAGTACAATTTTTATTAACAAGAGATATACATTTATAGTACATTATGTGACCGTTGGGTTTCACATCCCAAGGTCTCTTGGACTCCTTTTGTCCATTCGGCTTCCACACTAACCCATTAAGGATTAGGTGTCCAACATTCCCCCCCTTAATCTGAAGGGTTATGTATGAGTCCAAGAAGAGAGCTGAAATACAAAATGTGCAAAAATGCATGGCAGCACTAGGCTGAATGTGCTCTATGAAATGTTGGTATAAAGGGCAGTGGTTTAAGGATGACCACCAACACTAGAACGCTTAGTGCAGTTCCCGGAACTCTTCCAAAACTGGCAAGAAACTGAAGTCCTCTGCTAGAGGAAGTGCTCCTATTGTTTTGAAAAGCGAAACCTTCAACCAAGAAAGGGAGGTCTCACCCCGCATAAAAAGGAGAACTTCAACCTAAAAAGGGAAGTATCAACCTGTGATGGTTTAAGGATGACCAACAACTCTGGAATGCTTAATGCAATTCCTGGAACTCTTCCAAAACTGGCAAGAAGCTGGAGTCTTCTGCTAGAGGAAGTGTTCTCAATTTTGTTCCTGGAATTCTTCCAAAACTGGCAAGAAGTTGAAGTCTTCTGCTAGAGGAAGTGTCCCAGATTGCCAACTGAAGGCATGTTCACAGGCATCTTAGTCTCTGGCTACAACTCTGAAACTGGTGTGGCAGGTTGTGGCTCAGGCTCGCTTGATGTGACTTTGAAGCTTGTAGATGACCATCATTTCCCCCCCTGTCAGATACAAGGTGAGATGATGGAGAAAACTCAGTTGCAAGACTTTTCAATACTCTGGAACAAGTTCTGACATGTGTTTGGAATATCTTCTTGGTTGTTGATGCCCATTGCCAAGAAGCGATCCATCCAAGATGAATCTTTGTTCTTGCAGGACGTTTGTTTTTGAATCACCTGTGTGAAGGATGGCTAGTTTTATGACAATGCTTACATGGATGAAGATCAAAACAGTGATCTTTCAGATGGCCAACTCGATCACAGTGTTGGCATTTCACAATCTGTTGTTGTTGTTGTTGTGGAAGAGGGGCAGAATCTGGAACAGCTGACAGTGAACTGTCATGAGGAGCAGGTGAACTGTCATGAATGAATCCAGCACTCTGAAACTGAATGGGCTTTGAGTAGTCTGGAATATGAAAGGACAAGTCCTTGTCATATCCAAGACCAGTTCTATGCTTGTTGTGGACAAGTTGTTCCCAAGGTCTGATGATGGGCTTGGGAAGAGCACACTGAGTTTCTACATCTGCATGTACAACTGCTGCTTTATTTGAATGAACGGTAACATTATTGACTTGTTGTTGATGGGTGGTTGTCTCAATGTTCTGAACAGAAACAGATTCAGAATGATGACTCCACTGTTGTAATTCTTCTTGTTGTAGCTGAGATTCAAGCTGCAAAAAATCAATCTTTTACTGTGCATTTTGTAGACATGTCTGAATTTATGAGAGAGATCCTATGTTGATTTGTAATGTGGCATCAATAGTAGATTGTATAAGAGTTTTCATGAACTCTAATACTTCACTGATTCTGGCCATTTTTCTTCAATGTCAGATTTACACCTTAAAAACGGATCACAATTATTACTTAATGCAAAAAAGTAATATCCACTCACAGTACACAGCAATATCTTGTATAAATGTGCAGCAAATGAATCAGGGAATCAATGCATATATATGTAGACAGAAACTATAATGGGTTTTAAATAAAATGCCACAATTGGGGCAGCAGTAACTGCAAACTTGCTTGGATCCTTCAAGTACTCCTTCAGAAATGATGGCTATCAAAACTTCAATAATTATAACACCATGTCATGAGTATTGGAATGAATCTCTAGCATGCTGAAACAACAGTGATAGACCTCCTTACATGTCCAAATACTTAGCAAACTGTATAGTGCTTGTCATATATACCATAGCATTTTATCATGACCTTTCAAGAGCCTTCCAACTATGCACAGTTTCAGGAAAACCTCCAGGAGATTGGAGAATACTTGCCCCTGCTTTAGATGTATATGCAGCCAATTATTAAGGAGATTTAACTATTTGACAGTGATAAAATCTACCCACAAAGGACAACTCGAACACAAACTAATAGAACTTGATTTGAAGATGCTTTTAAAACACTGGATTTTAATAATATATTGGCCTCCAACATATATTATTTTTTATATAATACCAAGAAGTCTTCTAACAACCGCAGAGCATTGTCTAGTACCACAATCCAACAGAAATTGTTAAGACATCGTATTCATCATAAACGAATATCATACACTAGGATATGAACCTGCAGTTGCCAACTTTTGTACATTGATAACAGCGACTATCGTGTACCTTTTCCATCATTCAAGCATGCCTGCCAGCCGAAGACACCTAATTTTTTTATCTTTACCATGTGGCTGAAGGAGATCCCAGATGATAGGATGAACTGACTCAATGCCACAACTTTAAGTACAATATTTTTGGGCAGTTCTAAAAGAATATTAGCTATTATTATCAAGTTGTCCTAAAAGAATATGCCTACTTCCACAACTGCTCGTGTGCTGAGAAAACCATGCGGTGCTTATTGATTGGGGGCAGAATAGCATGAAGCATTAAAGGATCTAGTAATCTAAGCAATAATAATTGGCACTGGTTAATGCGAAGGCATCGACTATTGATGGGCTAAGCCATGGTTACGCTAAAAAAATGAAATACATACTCCAGGCTCATAAACAGAAAGCAAGACTCGAAGTAGAAAGATGGCATGCTCCATCAGCTACAGGTAAGCATGCCCATTTGCCATCCTACATGGCATATAATAGTCTTGGTGTCCATTGCAGCATGAAGACAGCTGAAATGTATTAAAGCTTTTCTGAGAGATCTGGCGATGGACCAAATGATTTTACAACTTTTACTTTGAATGATAAGAACAGGTGCAGTCAATTTGGGTGTAACAATCAAAACAAAGACCGTAAACGCACAAGGATTTTCATGAGAACAGCCATCTTGGCCACTGATAAAGCCAGAACTCCACTTACTGATTAATACTGTGTCACTTCCACAAATTCTCTCAGTTTTGGCATTCTCGTTGATACCAAAAGGCCTGGAAATGACTCCCTGTCGGATGCTGCAAAACTGAATGTTCTTTGCAAGATAGAGCCACCACCACCTCGTGAAACGATCACAGACTTAGATCGGCTCAATCACACGAGCTCTGAATCGTTCATTCACGCCTCTGATACCAAATGGGGAGCGTTAAAGTGCTGGACAATGTTTAAAATATGGGACAGCATTAAAATGGAAACGCAGAGACCCTTCCGCTTTCCACTGATATACTGTAGGTAGAACCATACACTGCATTCAACGCATTCAAATATACCGCATTCAACGCATTCAAATGGAAACGCATTCAAATATACCGCATTCAACGCATTCAAATGTCGATACCAGGTGAATGCAAGCGTTAAGCATAAGACAATTTTAGCATTATACCACTTTTGTACCAAATGCGCAGCGTAACAGTAGGAAATACCAAGCGTTCATCAAACGGTTCTGACACCAAAACGTTGTTCATCAAACGGTTCTGATAGCAATGGGCATCGTAACAGTAGGAAATACCAAGCATTCATCAAATAGTTGTTTTCTACATCTCAGCTGAAACACAAGTCGACTTTTGAAAACTCCCCTCTGCACATCTGCATTAAACAATTATTGTTTCATTGATTCAGGACAGACAGAATCCTGACAAATTCTGCATCTAGATCAACCTCTGCACATCGATTAATCAGTGCTAAAAAAAATTAAATTGCTTTAATTCATGACTTTTTCAGATGTAATTCTTTAGCACTCGACTTTACCAAGCAACTCCATGTTTGAATTCACTGCATAATGTTCACAAACAGAAATCGACCCAACAAATCCTGTCTTCCTGTTATGAAATCGATTGCACAAAAATCGATTTATTAACCTCAACAACATTGTCATTTAGTTTAATTGTGATTGCCCATTTCATGCAACTCACCCAGCTTCAAATGCCTTTCCTCAACATGTGCAAACAAAGTCAATATGAATCGATACTCATTTACAAGCAGAGCTTACAATCTTTTAATACAAATATCGCTCATCATCCAAGAAAACAAAACATACTTCGATTACAAAATTCCTCTCATAGGCACACACAGCAAATTGTTGCTAACGTTTGAAGAGCATACATTACAATTCTTCTCTTATAAACCAGCAAATTAAATACTATCAAATTCATCATTTCAACTCTTAACACAGAAATTGACCCATACACGAATCGACCAAGTTAAGGCTCATAACTCAAATCCAACACTTTCATAAAACAAATGGTTCAAAGAAATTATGCAGGGCAGGAGTACACCCGCTCTGATACCATGTTAAACACACATGGGAGCAAGAACAATATGAATGATAAATCATGAAATTACATTTTTTATTAACAAGAGATATACATTTATAGTACATTATGTAACCGTTGGGTTTCACATCCCAAGGTCTCTTGGACTCCTTTTGTCCATTCGGCTTCCACACTAACCCATTGAGGATAGGTGTCCAACAGTCTCTTCCCAAGCTATCCAGGGCTCTTGGGACTACTATCTACCCCACAACCTCCAAGGAAACCAAGCTATTATAGGGCTTCAACTCACAACCTCTAGGGAACAAGATTTATTGCAGGGCTTCATCCCACAACCTTCAAGGATCCAGAGAACCAATCCCTAACATGTACACATACACAAATTATACATCCCAACTAATAAACCCACACACAGTGTATAAAAAAACGCATACACGTAGACATAGTACAACACAATGAATACACATGTCACTATACAATGACTACACAATACTCATGACATAGTACCACATGTACACACAAAAAACATGTACGACATGTACACAGTAGTAGTACCACCCATCCATAGACCACACCGTCTCTACTAGGAAACCTTTCCTCTAACGTCTTTCACACACCTTACTCTGTGCATCCACAACCCAAGTCCCGGGTTTATATCTATTTTCACTATCCATTCTTATCCAAGCCTACCATAAATCACACTGATTTCATTCTGCTAATGTATCCTTCAACATTGTCTATCCATAACATAAACATAGGCATAATTATAAGCACACAATATCAAATCATATCCACATGATACTAGGCTCATAAACCTTTTAAGGCCACTATGCACACTTGGTTCCTCATAAACTGGGAACCTTTTCATTCCATTCACCTGCATAAAACAATCATCCTTCCATAAGAATGACCCCTTACGATCTTGTCATATATATATTAACATAATCATGATCACAACACAATTACTAGTGTTCATAAGGTCAAGGTTAAGAGAACTTCCTTTATCCATGCACAACATGGAGAACAACATTTCCCAGCGTACAAAGGCATTTTCTACCTCAATCCATTTACTTTATCTTTCTTGTTACCTTTCTCATGATTGTCCTACCACTGTACATTTATCCCAATGGACCCAACCAGTGGAACTGGTTGTCATATTCTTTCCTTTAGCTTCCCTTTATTCATGTATTAGGCTTCATTCGAGTCTTACACTACCTATTGGGTTTCATTCAGCTCTCCCTGAGCTCCATTAACTTTCCTCTTTCCCAACCAATTCCTAAGACCCTCAAATCATAAAAGGAAAGATAAATAAAACAAGGAAAACCAAACAACAATACAACACCACAAACAAAGTGGCATGGCCATGCACTAGCCACAATCAATAATTCAAATCAAGCACAAACAAATGAAAAAACATTGAAAGCACAAAACGTCCAACAAACAACATGAATCAATCCCCACGGTTCCCAATGCTTCGAAGGGAAAGTTAAACTCGAGCCTTCCTCAATATCTATGGAAGTCTCTTTTTCCATGCAATTCCCTACATCATGTTACCATAAACATACAATTGTCAGTGCACAAATAAAGATGGCAATATACTAGTTACCTTGCCCTATTGTACCCATCTCACTACCTTGCAATTGAGCACCTGCACATATCATCTTTCAAGGGATTCCAATTCCCTTGAGGAATCCAGATATAACCATAAACCAGTTGTTATGCCTACATCTAGATAATCATCTTCCATGTAGCTTCCTTGGCCCAAAGTGCCTCCATTGCACTTAACTTGCTATATTTCACGATTCCAAAGCATGAGCATACTATACTACAAGATGCATTATGGATCTTGCTAGAACTCTTCCTTTGGTTCCACCGTCATCTTCATGATGGATTCCTAGTGACCTACCTGCATGTTATCCACTGCTACATAGATCGAAGGAATGCTTTGACCTACATCCCCAACTTTTTGCGCCTCCTAAGCACTGTATATATGAGGCCTACCATGCATCCACTATGCCACTTTGATACAAAAGGAAATCCTTCTTATGATGATATCCACCACAAGTTCAATACCACAATGGTTCTCTGCCATTACCTTTACCCTTCTTCTCCACTGGCTAAGACCCATGTTCTCTCTCAGGTGCATTGAATTTCTTATGAGGTCCCACATCTCCTTCTCACCTACATCCTGAGATCATAGAATTCCTTAGCCTCTCCATCATGATATTTCTCACACAAGTACTTCTTCCCAAAGATTCTTTCAAACTCATCCCATGTAAAATTATCTTCCTAATGCCCCTGACATGCTTAACATATTCCCACCATATATCTGCTTTCCCTTAAGATAGAAGGTACCTATCATGGCTTTAATATTTTCTGAATATTCATGCAATATGAAGAACTTCTTCATCCAAGCAACCATGCGTCTGCATCTTCAGATTTAGTCAACTCGGCTTCAAAAGAGAGGCTTGGATTTATTGAACTCATCCTATAATGATGTTTGCAATAATGGCAATGATTTCTCTCAGAACCGCAGCTAGAATAAAATCCATGAGTGTTAGCCCTCTTATGAGGTGTATCCAAGGATCTGCCACCTCTCGCTGTATCATGTCTATCCATGACTAATTCCTAGTTGTACCTGCTTTTTAAAGGCTATGGAGGATAGTTGCATTAACCTCAACTTGTTTTTCTTGAGCTCTGGAAAGCCTTTATTATGCCTTAATCAACTTCTCATTGTCTTCCTTGGAATTCACAATTTCCGCTTTCAAGCTTCCTTGGTGTATGTGCTATATCAGGAGAATGCCCCTCTTCTTTGTTCTCAACTTGATCTCTAAGATCCTTCCAAGGTATGTTTTGGCCTATATGGAGAGTTGTATGAACAATACTCAACTATTCTTCTCTTCATCTTTATTCTTCTATTGACTTGCAACAAGCCATGTTAGATAAACCAAATTGAAGGAATAATCAAAATCACACCTCAATGTATCTCAAGGGAGGATATCACATCTTCACAACTCCGTCCAAATTTGAATGATATGTAATAATATCAAGAATTAGCCGCAATGACAATAATTAGCATGCATTTGACCGCAATGCATGTAACAACAACTTACTATCATGCATGACTAACCGATGCTTGTGGATATAACTACACTAATTAACTAGCATCTATCATGCATATAACCACAAAAAAAATTAAAATGATAAGCATGCATATAGTCATGATGCACATAACAACCATTAACCATCATGCTTGCATACCACTCTGTAACACTTTCTTCCACATTTACCCACTTTTACAATCTATGTAGGGTGAACATAAGCTTAGTGTCACTATGGGATGACCCGACCTACAATTCTAGTTATTGAAGTGGGTCGTACAAACTAGAACACATACTAACATCCCTCAGAGACTATAGAACACTCAGGATCCTGATAGCCATCCCAGGTGTGTGAAAATTCCTTGAAATGCAGCAACTAGATATATTTCTCCTAACTAGAAAATTAATTATGCAATTTATTTTGTTGATGGAAAAATAATGAAGTATTCTCACAGCAATTTCTTCACCAAATAAAACATTGCAGACTTAAAAATTAGAAATATACTAG
The DNA here is from genome assembly GCA_031772625.1 of Pinus tabuliformis. Taxonomy (NCBI): domain Eukaryota; kingdom Viridiplantae; phylum Streptophyta; class Pinopsida; order Pinales; family Pinaceae; genus Pinus; species Pinus tabuliformis. The sequence continues at coordinate 167,562,943 of CM062810.1, read as the reverse complement.
TACACATAACTAAAAATTAACACCTATATTTTGGACAAAAGTCTCTGGAAAAACCTAATGTGGGAAAACCAGTGGAGCAGTATGAGGGTTTATTTTACTATGAAGTAGCAAATTTCTGAGTACAATAATTTGGATGCTTTACTAGAAATCCAATCTAAGAGAAATACTGGAAAAATTATTGTGAGGATTTTTCCTCACCCCATATATAATTTATGTCCCTAGGACTGCCTCCTCAGCCACACATAGATCATTCTGCATCAACCTCTACACAGAGCTCGCATAGAATCTGTTGTAGCTTCCTCTGGAATACTATGAAATCAACAACTTTGTCTCTATCTGGAACTGGAACTGACTCACTGGATCATCTGACCAAAATACCGACCTCCAGATACTGAATCACTGGCTCCTCCAGCTAGATAGAACTATTATGCTACTATGCCTGTGTAGTCCTTATGCATACCCTTTGGGAATTTCGCACTCCCTCTCACTGCATCTTCTGGAACTAGAAGACTTCCTTCAAAAAATTTGTTGACCTCTTCTACAACTTGATACTCACCCTCTGGCTCAATATTCTCTGTTGGGTCTCTCATACCGAGAAAATCAAAATTCATGGGCAATTGAGTATCTGCACTAGTGTGTTCTCCATCTACCAATTGACCTCCTTTTATAATCTCTAGCTCGGACTCTAACGACCAAGATTAAAAGATAATCAATTGTTGAGATAATCTATGGATCAATCCATCTGAGTTTCTAAATTATTCACGCCTTATCTAAATTAATATTGATTAATTAACCCCTTTTCCTAAGTTTAGACTTAGGAACTATTTAAAAATAGGATAATAATCTAATTGATATGCTTCTACGTGGAATTTCCAGAAATAATTTTTGGGATATGGATTACTCTTAGTGAGGGAGGTGTTATAGTGTTGCATTGTTGCTACAACAAGTTGTCTCTATATCACCCTCTGTCACATTGTTGATGTCTGGCCACTATGACTTCCCTCCCCTGCCCACCAACCATTGTGTAACTCTAATGTTGCATCTGTGTTGCTATTGAACCTGGTATATTGTTGCCAACTATGCATCCGCACTGCAACTTCCTCTCATCTATTGTTGTTACAACTACAATTTAGAAGCATCCTAAATAAATTGTCCCTTCTATTGAAACAATTTTTGCACCATACCCATCTAGTCTCTAAAATAGACGAACTTATCTCTTCCTAGATATTTCGTGAGTATATCTGCAACCTACTCATCTGTGGGAACATACTATAGCTAGACCACTCCATGATGCACACAATATCTAATGAAATGACACCGAATATCTATGTGTTTTGATTGCCATAAAACATTGGATTCTCAGAGAGCTTGATGCAACTATTATTATCACAATAGACACTGGTCATCTCCATCCTTTTCCTGAACAAGCTTACCAACAACCTTCAAATCCATATAACTTCGCATGTAATTGTGCTTGCTATGATATACTTTGCTTCTGTAGATCTTAGTGCTTCTGACTTCTAATTTCTAATACACCAAGAAACCATTCCTAACCCAACATTGAAGCAATATTCAGAGGTACTTTTCTTGTCCACTGGACTTCTTGCCCAATCTACATTTGTGAACCCACACAGCCTGACACCATCCCCTCGGGTATATCTCAACCCATACTCAATTGTGTCATGCACATAACTCAAAATGTGCCTTGTTGTTGCCAATTGTACCATCTTCAGTTCCACCATGAACTGGCTGAGGGTATTGATCGTGAAGTAGATATTTGGCCTAGTGTTGACCAGATACAAGAGAGAACTAATGTGTTATCTATACAGGTGGGTTCAACATCCTTATCATCTGATGCATCTATTTTCTTCTAGTTGGTGATCATGGGCATAGACATGGGTCTACAATATAGCATTCTAAATCTATTCAAAATATGTGTACCTTATCTTCCTTGCCTAAGGAAGATCTCCCCATCCTTCCACCACACTTCCAATCCTAGGAAATAATTCATCAACCCCAAATCTTTCATATCATACTTTTTGCTAGGCTCCCCTTGCACTCCTATATGATCCTTGATGATATTGTTAGGAAGAGATCATCCACATACAATACTAGGATGAGTGGATCACCCTCTAACATCAAATAGTAAAGGTTGGGATCTACGTCACTCTTGACAAATCCCATTTGCTACAAGTAGTTGTCAATCTAACCATACCATGCCCTGGGAGCCTGCTTGAGCCCATATAGATCTTTCTTCATTTTACACACATGAGTGTGCCTCTCATGAATCTCAAAGCCCTCTGGGTATTCTATTTACACCTCTTCCTCTATTACCCCATTCAAGAATGTTATCTTGACGTCCATGTGGTGAATCTTCCACCCCATTTGGGCTACTAGGAATATCACTAACCGAATAGAAGTGTATCTAGAAACTAAGACGAAGGTCTCCTCATAATCTATCCCTTATTTCTATGCATACCCCTTTGCCACGAACCTATCCTTGTACTTCTCAACATTTCCATATACAACATACTTGATCTTGTAGACCTATTGAAAACCTACAATTGACCTATCCTTAGGCCCTGACACCACCTCCCAAACATCATTTGTCATGATAGAGTTGTATTCCTCAACCATGGCATCTATCCATAGGTGATGCTATGCAGCTTCCTGAAATATGGAAGTTTTTGTAGCCTGAGCCACCAATGCTTGGTACTTGTCAGGATATCTATGCTTTCTCTTGTTCATTCTAGGAGCTTCAATGAACTCCTCTGCATCTCTCAATGTTTGATGAACTTCTCTACTATTTTGAACAGTAGTGGTAGGAGGTTCAACTAGCTCCTCCTCATCCTCCCTTTGATGCTCTATCTATTGAGATCTCAATAGATCCCTTACACATGACGAAATGATAGTATTGGTCACTGTACTAGATCCCTATGACTTCCTCTCTAGTGGTCTGACTGGATGCCCCTCCTGCTATACCAATGGAGCTTCAATGGCTAATTTTGATCACCTACAAGAATCTCACGAAATCTCTTGAAAGCTCAATCTTCGATGAAATTTACATCTCGTCTTACTATAATCTTCCTATTACTAGGAATGTAGATTGTGTATTCCTTAGAGGTTTTGCTATATCTAACGAGGAACCTTTCTTTGCATTTGATCCAATTTGGTGCGCTTTTCATCTGGCACATGGCAATAAGCAATGTTACCAAAGATCCTGAAGTGACTAACTTCTAGCTATTCCCTGTGAAGACCCCTTCTGGCATTTTTCTTCCGCAATCTTCTATGAGGAGTCTTGTTCTAAATATAGAATTTTTGTTACATGCCTCTGCCCATAGAAACCAGGGCAAAACCTGGTCATATAACCTTGTTTTTGTAGCACAAACTATAGTTTTGATTTTCCACTTCACTACCCCATTCTTCTATGGATTGTATGGATTTGTCCACTCCCTTATCATGCCTTTTTTCGCACAAAATTTTGTGAAGCGTTTATCAATATACACTCCACCAGTATCTGAGCAAAGCACCTTGATCTTTTTCCATGTCGCATTCTCCATGAGAGCCTTAGATGCCCTAAAGCGATTGAAGACCTCATCCTTAGTATTCAAAATGTAGATCCAAGTTTTCCTAGAATGTTAATAAAAAAATGTGACAAATTATTCGTTCTCAAAGAGAGCTATATTGGACATTGGGCCATAAATTTCTATGTGTATAAATCCTAACACGCCATATGATCTGTTGTCACTTCTTGAGAATGTTTCCTTAGAATATTTCTAAAGCACACACTCTATGCACACCTCATCATGTTTCATGCCAACTTTTATAACCCCTGTTACTGTATCCTTGAGCATATTGAGTGCTCCATGGTGTAAAAGCGTCATTCTCCTATGTCATAGCTCATTCACTTCCTTCCCACTACTATTTTCATTGTCTACCAATGCCATTGGAGAATCGAGTTGAAACATGTATAACATGTTACTTCGAACTCCAACCTATCTCACCCTATTCTATCTTGGGTGTTTAACAAACACCCTCTTCCCTACGAAGTGGACATCATATCACTTATCTTGTAGAAAGGATATTGAAATCAAGTTCATACCTAATCCTGGAACATGCAATACATTGGTAGAGTTAGTACTCTCCCCTTAATCCCTCTGAAAATCGTTGGTACCTCTCCCTACTAGAGTACACTTCACTTTGTTTCCCATCATAATCTGGAAATCCATGTGTTCCTAATTATAGATAGAGAAATATTCTCTAACCCCTATCATGTGAGTTGACACTCCGCTATCGATATAGTAGACACCCTCTGAAGCTAACCTCAATAAGCAAACAAATTCCAATATGGAAGATAGATCTGAAGCCCCCTGAATATCAATTCAATCCATGGTCATACTAAATAATTCTGGGTATACTCTAGTGTGCTTATTTCTCTTCCTTCTAGTACTGAATATGCTCTAGAAAATTGTTTCAAACCCTTTGTGCCCAGAGAATAAATCTTCTCTGTGAAAATAGATTGAGCTGCTACTCCCTCTACCTGTTGGAATCGCTTCCTAGATAGTTCGAATTTTTTCGCCACCTGCAACTGAAAAATTGAACCCTCGCCAAAAAATTCACACTACTTAGATAGACACTTCACAACCCTTGAAATTTTTTTTCAACTACTCCCTATGAATAGTGAAATTTTATCCCTTCGACTTTGAGCCGTCTATCTGTCAAATATGCTTTGGTAGCATGCGAAAATTCCTTGAAATGTAGCATCTGGAATTATTTTGTTTACGAAAAAATAACAAAATATTCTCACTGCAATTTCTTCACCAATTAAAATACTATGGAAGTAAAATACAAACTAAGAAATATACTAGTGCACAAACATAAAAATTGACACCATTATTTTGGACAAAATTCCCCGAAAAAACCCAATGTGGAAAAATCCATACAGTAATATGAGGGTTTATTTTATTATGCAACAACAAATTTTTTAGTACAATAATTTGGATTCTCTACTAGCAATCCAATATGAGACAAATACTAGAAAATTTATTTTCATGAATTTTCCTCACCCCGCAGTTGATTTTTGTCCCTGGAATTTCCTCCCCAACCACATGCAGATCCTTTTGCATCAACCTCTATGCAGAGCTTCCACAATCTCCATTGTAGTTTCCTCAGGAAAAACTCTAAAATCAACATCTTTGTCTCTCTCTAGCTCTGGAACTGACTCACTTGATAATCTGACCAAAATCTTGATCTCCAGTTGCTAAATCACCGACTCCTCTAGGTACATCAAATTGTTATGTTGTTATTCTTGTGTAGTCCTTGTGTTGGGTTGTGTTATATTCTTTCCACAACTAACCTACGTAGTGAACCAGGGGGTTAGAGGGGGCGAGGATCCCCCCCTTCGTTGTGTCGATTGTGCAGTGAGGGGGGGTCACGGGGGGGCAGCAACCCCCCTTGTCCAGGGGGTTTGAGGGGGGGGGGGGGCCCCCCCCTATACGGGGTCCGGGGCATCACCCTGGGAAATTTTTTCTTAGACCCTATATTAGGTTGGGCGAACCTACCTATGGTTTTCGATCCATGGTATTGGATGCTTCGACATGTATGTATATGTATTATAACATTGAAAGGATTATAATGAAAAATCAAGCTGGTAGTCTCAGTTTTGGGATCCAGGGGAAAATCTCTGTGTATATGTGTTTAATGTGTTATGCTCTCGCATTGTTTATTTTCTATGTTTTAGAATTCATATGCAGGTAATTTCTGTACAGGGTTAAAACCTACATTTGGTATCGAAGTTGTTTTGGCTTCAAGGGGACACCTTTGTTGCTGAGGGGTTTCGCTTGGGCCCATGGTAAAGTCTGTTCAGTGGGAGATTTGTGAGATCGATTCTAGTGGTAAAAGAAGATGGCGAGCAGTGGAAAGATAGAGATCGAGAAATTTAATGGTCAGAGTTTTGAGTTGTGGAAACTTAAGATGGAGGATCTGTTGGTGGATAAAGATCAGTGGATCACAGTAGATCCAGGTACTAAACCAACGGGAGTGTCCGATGAAGAATGAAGAAATTGGATCGAAAGGCAAAGAGCATAATAGGATTGTGTGTCTTAGACTCAGTATTGTTGAATGTATCAGGGGAAGCTACGGCAAAGGCTTTGTGGGACAAGTTAGGGACTTTATACCAATCTAATTCATTGGTGAATAAATTGTTCCTGTGGAAAAAGCTATATAACCTGAGGATGAAAGATGGAGACTCGGTGACAGAGCATCTCAATGCATTTAATACTGTGGTAATTTAGTTAGCATATGTTGATATTAAAATTTCATATGAAGATAAGTGCATCAGTTTGTTGTGTTCTCTACCAGATTCGTGGGATAGTCTGGTTATTGCAATAGGTAGCAATGCAACTACCTTGCAGTTTGATGAAATAGTCTCAACGTTGTTGACGAGGAGATGAGACAGAAAAATATGGAGAGCCAAAATGGTGATGCCTTATCTGTACGAGGATGGTCCCAGAACAAAAATAAAAATAAGTCATCGAGTGGGAGATCTAAATCTAGAGGGAGATCTAAATCTCCAGGAAAAATGTAAAGATGGTGTGTTGGAAATGCGGAAAGGAAGGCCACTTCAAAAGGGACTGTAAATCTAAAGCTCCTGACAAAGGAAATGGATCTGATGAAGCTCCTTCTGTAGAGGTGAAAACCACCTCATATGAAGGTGGGGATGTGTACTTGGCTTCTTCAAGTACACATGTAGATCATGAGGCATGGTTGATTGACTCAGGTGCATCCTTTCACTTCACTCCCCATAGAGAGTGGTTCTACAAGTATGAGAAATATGATGGTGGTGATGTCTTCTTGGGGGATGACAGGAAGGATAAAATCGTTGGTCGCGGAAAGGTAAAGTTGAAGTTGCAAGGTGGAAGAGTTAGAACACTTCCGGGTGTTCTACATATTCCTGCATTGGCCAGAAATCTAATTTCTGTAAGCAAGCTGGATGATGCAGGTGTAAAAATAGTGTTCGAGAAGGATACCTGCAAGATGGTTCGGGGAGCACTGGTATTGATGTGGGGAGTTCGGATTGGAACTCTGTACAAGCTACAAGGTAGCACGGTTGTTGATGGGTGCAATAGTTCTATGGTTCCTGAATGTGGAGCAAAAAATCTAGTGGTCTCTGGAGAGAAGACCATGTTGTGGCATCAAAGGCTTGGACATATTAGAGAGAAAGGCCTTCGAATACTTCATGGTAAAGGTATGGTAGAAGGTATGAGTAATAGCTCTCTGGATTTTGATTTCTGTGAAAATTGTGTATATGGGAAGCAAAATTGGGTGAGTTTCCCCTCTGGTGGTAAGAGGGCGAAACAGATATTAGAGCTTGTGCACAGTGATGTGTTTGGACCTATGAAGGTTCCATCACTGGGTAAGTCTGTGTACTATGTATCATTTATAGATGACTTCTCAAGGAATACATGGATATATTTCCTTAAGAAGAAATTTGAAGTCTTTGACAAGTTTAAAGAATTTCAGGCTCTCGTGGAAAATCAGACAGAGAAGAAGATAAAGGTGTTGAGGACAGATAACAGTGGAGAGTTTTGCAATAAAGAATTTGAAGAATTCTGTAAGAAGTGTGGTATAGCACTATAGAAGACTACTCCATATACACCTCAGCAAAATGGAGTTGCAGAAAGAATGAACAAGGCGTTGATGGAAAGGGCAAGAAACATGCTCAGTGGTGTCGGGTTAGGACAAGAATTATGGGCAGAGGCGATGGATAAAACATGTTACTTGATCAATAGGTCACCTTCATCAGCATTGGAGGATAAGACTCCACAAGAGGTATGGACTGGTAAGAAACCCTCTCTTTCACATCTGAGGGTATTTGGATGTGATGCATATGTACATGTTCCAAAGGAGAAACGAACCAAGTTGGATAGTAAATCTGAAAATTGCATCTTTATTGGGTGCAAGGATGGTTTAAAGGGTTATAAGCTTTGGAACCTAGTAACAAGGAAGGTTGTGTACAGCCGAGATGTGGTGTTCAGAGAGGTGAAAGATGTTATTAAACATGAATTCCAACCAAAGGAACCCGAGAAGATAGAGTTTGAGCTAAAGGAGGAAGAATCAGACTCTACAGCAGAGGAGGAATCAGAAGATGAAGAGCCACAAACTTCAGATGTGAGAAGATCAGTTCGAGAAAGAAGGCAGCCAGAAAGGTATAGTCCATCTGCTTTCTGTTCAAATTTTTCTTTATCTATTACTGATGATGATCCCAGAACTGTGAAGGAAGTAGTAGATTCAGAGGATGGAAAACTCTAGAAAGAGGCCATGGTTGATGAAATGGAATCTTTGCACAAAAGTGAGGCTTGGGATCTAGTGGAGTTGTTGGCTGGAAGGAAACCCATTGGCAGCAAATGGGTGTTCAAGAAGAAGACAAATTCAGAAGGAAAGGTGGAGAAATACAAAGCTCGATTGGTAGCAAAAAGTTATTCCCAGGTGCCGGGAATTGGTTTTGGTGATATTTTTTCTCCTGTTGCCAAGGTAACTTCTATTAGGTTACTTTTATCGGTTGTTGTTGCTTCTGATTTTGAGGTAGAACAGATGGAAGTGAAGACAACATTTCTTCAAGGGTATCTGGAAGAGGAGATCTACATGAAGCAACCTGAAGGCTTTGCAATGAAGGGTAAGAAAGAACTGGTATGCAGTTAAAGAAGTCTCTGTATGGGTTAAAACAGTCACCAAGGATGTGGTATCAGAAATTTGATACATTTATACAGGGACTTGGCTTCACCAAAAGAAAAGCAGATCATTGTGTGTATTTTAAATTAATTGGTGACCGTGTTATTTATCTAGTATTGTATGTGGATGATATGTTGCTGGTTGGAAATGACAAAGAAATTATCCAGGATTTGAAGACCCAATTGTCCTCCAAATTCGACATGAAAGATCTTGGTGCTACAAACTATATTTTGGGCATGGAAATTAAAAGATATCGGGAAAAGAGGAAGCTCTGGTTAAAGCAGAGGAAGTATGTCGAGACAATATTACAGAGGTTTAATATGCAAGATAGTAAATCGGTGAAGGTTCCTATTCCTATAGGTGTAAAGTTATCTATTGAATAGTGTCCCAAGACACAAGAAGAGGAAGAGGATATGTCCCATGTTCCATATGCAAGTGCAGTCGGTAGCCCGATGTATGCAATGGTCTGTACTAGACCAGACATTGCGCAGGCAGTGGGAGTATTGAGAAGGTTTATTTCAAAACCAGGGAAGGAGCACTGGACATCAGTGAAGCAAGTTTTCAGATATTTGCGTGGCACGAATGATTATGGTTTGTGCTACCAAGGAAGACCAGAATTGGACAGAGTGTTGGATATTCGTGGCTTTGTTGATGCAGACTGGGCTGGAGATCTGGATCAGAGAAGATCTACAAGTGGGTATGTGTTTAACCTATTTGGAGGTGCAATCAGTTAGATGAGTAAGAAATAATCTGTAGTGGAACTATCAACTACAGAGGAAGAATACATGGCAGCCACTCATGCAAGCAAGGAAGCAGTTTGGTTGCAGAGATTGTGTTCAAGTATGGGGTTAGTACATGGAGCTATAAGGATAGACTCTGACAGCCAATGTGCAATTTTCTTGGCGAAGAACCCTACTTATCATTCCAAGACAAAGCACATTGATGTTTAGCATCACTTTGTGAGGGATATGATAGAAGACAAAAAGGTGTTGCTGGTAAAGGTGGACACTTTGAGGAATACTACAGATGCATTGACAAAATCTGTGAGCTCTGAGAAGTTCTCTTGGTGTGGAGAAACAATGGGTGTTTTCAGGGCTAGAAAAATTACTAAACTCTCCTGTGGCCCCCTTTGGAAAGAAAATAACAAGTGGGAGAATGTTGGGTTGTGTTATATTCTTTCCACGAATGGTGGAGCCCCCCCTTTGTTGTGTTGATTGTGCAGCGGGGGAGAGGGGGGCAGCCCCCCTGTCCGAGGGATTTGAGGGGGGTGGGTAGCCCCCCTCTATGGGGTCCGGGGCATCGCCCCGGGAAAAAAAAAAAAATTGGACCCTATATTAGGTTGGGCGAACCTACCTATGGTTTTTCAGTCCATGGTTTTGGACGCAATGGTTTTCAGTCCATGGTATTGGATGCTTCGGCATGTATATATATGTATTATAACATTGAAAGGAATATAATGAAAAATCAAGTTGGTAGTCCCAGTTTTGGGATCCAAGGGAAAATCTCTGTGTATATGTGTTTTATGTGTTATGCTCTCGCATTGTTTATTTTCTGTGTTTTAGAATTTGTATGCAGGTAATTTCTGTACAGGGTTAAAACCTACACCTTGCTTACACCCTCTATGAATTTTTCACTCCCTCTCACTGCCTCTTCTAGAACTAGAATACTTCTTCCAAAACTGGAAGACTTATTCGAGAAATTTTGTTGGCCCTCTCATTCTATCTTCACTGTTAGGTCGCCACTACTGAGAAAATAAAATTGCCTAGGAAATTGAGTATCTTCACTAGTGTGTTCTCCATCTACCCATTGACCTCCTCATATAATCTCCAGTTGGGATTCCAATGGCCGGTATTAAAACATAATTGATGGTTGAGATCATTTTTAGATCAATCCGTATGTGTTTCTTGATGATTCACAGCTTATCTCAATTAATATTGATTAACTAACCCCTTTTCCTAAGTTTAGACTTATGAAAGACTAATAATCTAATTGAGACACTTCTAGGTGGAATTTCCAAAAACGAATTTTAGGTTATGGAGAACTCTTGTGTTTTAGCCTTTCCACAAAATTTCGAGACTGGAACACCTATGATGCTACAAAAACTTTAACAAGGTGGTTAATCATTAAACTGGAAATCATTTTTCTCTGGATTAACTCCACAAACGCAACCATGACATAACATCCATGCGATTGGAAGGCTATAATCGCACCCACAAGCCTGTCTCCATGTTGTTGTGACCCAATATCCCCTAATTTGTGCATGTGATGGCAAAATATATACCACTTTTTCAAGCTAGCCTATAAACAACTACCCATAACTGCCTATAAATTTCCAGGAACATAACTAAGATGATAACAATTTTAGAGAAACAAAAATTGATCAAGATAGTCACCATAACATGCCTAGTACATGATAGACATTTCATCAAACAAATAGTAAACATAGAAGCTACAGGTCATGAATGCATATCTAATCATAAAGTTTTGAACTTCATCTGAGAATCACCAAGAAGGTTTTATGCCCTCTCAAACTAGATGCAACAACACTTGTTAGCCCATGAATTCGAAACACGTCGACAAAAGATTGGTTATGTGATTTTGCCGACTTATCAATTATGAACAATAGCCATAACTAGAGTACATCATAGAACCATGCATATAACAAACATATAACCATAATGGAAACCATGAAAATTAGCCATAAGATCACCATATTAATCATTACAAGTACTCATATATCACACATGTGAAAATGCCAACCTAGTCAAGGACTTCCGCGTACCACCCGACTATAGATTGGCCTGAACCAAATCTCTATTTTAACCAATCAACACCATGCCATATTCTAAGTATGAATGTGGGATCATAAGGGATTAAACAAAAAGGAACGAATGAAGGCTTTCAAAGGCCAAACCACCTCAACCCTCAACCACAGTGCTTTCACCCACTGGTCCAGAAATCACTAACATCAACCAGATCAATCTCTTCCCAAGCTGTCCAAGGCACCAAGGATTCTATCTCAACCCACAACCTCCAGGGACACAAGTTGTTACAGGGTTCCAGAGAACTACCATCTCAACACACAACCTCTAGGGACCCAAGTTGTTCCAGGGCTCCAAATATTCTATCCCAACCCACAACCATAGGGAAACTAAGAAACATTCAGAAAATCAAATGGGGAACCCACTATAGCATGGCTATCCAGGAAATGGCAAGGTAAGGCGGAAACCACCGTCAATCTAGGAAAATATCCATTCTAATGACAACACATAACCAAGGAACTATGTGCATATACCATGCATCCAGAAACTAGTAAGAAAATCACACATGCAACCTATTACCTACAAAGTATCCCTATTGTAGTTGTTGATCTCACCTTCTCCTTGCAATTCCTTTCTTTCCTTTGCTATCCCTTTGCTTTCTTTCTCCAATTCAATGTGAATGCTAGAATGATCCAAGAATGCTCTAAGCATGCAAGAGAGTAAGAGAGCAAAGATAAAACTGACAAAAAGATAGCAATTGTTTCTCTGATGCCATTTTATTATTGATGTCTCCTTTTTCTTTCATTTCCATGTAATTTCTCTTGCTTGCAAATTTGTGTCTCTTCACCTTCGTTTTCTCCTATTTTACTTTATTTTCATAATTAAAAGCCAATTATTTGCTCTTTTCCTTTGCCAATTTCCATAGTCATGACTAAACCACAAGTGGTTGCCATTATAATGTTTACCCACCATTCAACTTGTAATACGTGTCCCATGAGCTTGGTCTTATTTTATTTACACGGAAAACCAACCAGGGGCTAATACAAACCCCTCCTCCTTGAGGTAAAATCATCCTTGATGTTCAATGATGCTTATGACCAGAAAAACATATTGCTTATGGAGCTTTATATCATAACTCGATGTAGTATTTGCAATAAACAACTATTGAAAAACCATGACCATCATGACAAACATACCACTTATTAGAGCTTTATAACACAACTCGATGTGGTATTTACGAGGAAATACATATACTTATTCACATTTGCTTCAACCGACAAATAATCATATTACCTATGGAGCTTCATAAACACAACTCAATATAGTATTTACAATAATATACACATTCATACATACATACATACATATGCACATTTTTTTTAACTATCAAAGAAAAGGATACGATGCCTACATCTACAACAATGGAATCCAGAGGTTTACACCTCCACCCTCAATTTCGTAACAGGATTCACCTCCTTCCCAGGAAGTCCAGAATCCATTGCCAAAATCAAATCCTGCCTGCAATTTCCCTCGCTACAGTACTTGGGCTACTTGTTCTCTCAGTGAACAGTTACAAACTCATTGTTCCAAGCCACACTCCCAATATGCTTCTAATTCCAATCAACAATGATATTGACCAAAACAAATTTATTCCCAAACCTTCCCTACTTTTATTCCTAGTCCCTCAGGCAATATGGTCACCCACTTGCGTGCATTCACTCACCTTCCAAGTTCCCCGACATCCCATACTCTACTTCCCAATCCCTCAGACGATCCATCCCTTGGTAAGGTTTCCTCACATTGGAATGTCCAAAAACCTCAAAACCATAATATTGGTCATATCATGTTCGTGGAAATCAATGGAAACTATTGGGTAACAGTGTCCACAATGGCCCTACTCCTGAAGTGCTTTACCAACATATTGATGCATGTTCTAATTCCTTTCATTGTTATTTCTAACACTCTTGCAGCCAGTTCCAACCACCCAAACTGGGCATTTTTCATGCTTTCTTGTATCAAGCAGATGATTCCATTAGACTTAAAAGGAATTTTAATAAATTCAAATCATATCTCACTGGTAGCTCATTAATAAGTTACACCTATAGTTTTGTTTACTTCCTGTCACATCAAGTCAAATTAGCTCTTTGATCAAATTGTCATGTATAAACATCACATATGGTTAGATCAAAACTTAACCACCATAAATTAAAATCATAAACTGTGTGCATAATTAAAATTGAAATAAAATATTGATACTTATCTTTCAAATGGTTCTTTACTTTTTCCTTTATCCTTTGTTATTTTCATACCCACACTGAATCGATTGCCAAACTTGGTAAGCACCCAGTCCCTTTTCTTCTCTTTGACCACATAAACACACTGGATTGGTTTCCAGACAATCCAAGAACCTAGTGCCTTCTCTTCCATATGAAGTATCAACAAGAAGGGCATCCAAAGACTATGTTGCCGCTACCCTCCATATCAACAACTCAAGATTGGTCTAATCTCAAGCTATCTAAGGCTCCCACGATTACTCTCTCACCCATAACCTCTAGGGAACCTAAGCTTTTATAGGGCTCCAACCCACAACTTCCAGGGAACCCAAGTTGTTATAGGGCTTCAACCCACAACCTCTAGGGATCCATAGAACATATTCCCATCACGTACACATACAAATAATGCACACCGCAACACATACACCCACACATGGTATAACACAACACATATTCATACACATAGTACAACACAATGGATAAACATGTCACGATACAATGACTACATAATATTCATAACACAATACCACAAGTACAGACAAACATGTACCACATGTACATAAAACAACATGTACAACATGTACACATCAGTAGTACAACACATACAGAGACCACACCATCTCTGCCAGGAAACCTTACCTCTAGCATCTTTCCCACGCCTTATTGCATGCATCCACAAGCTAATTCTTGGGTTCGTGGCTCTTTTCACTATCCATGTTTATCCTAGCATGCCACATATCATACTACTTTCATTCCAATAATATATCCTTCAACATTTCCTGTCCATAACATAAACATAGGCATAGTTATAAGGACACAATATAAAATTATATCCACATGATACTAACCTCCTAGACCTTTCAGGGCTACTATGCCACTTGATTCCTCATAAACTAGGAACCTTTTCATGCCATTCACCCTCATTAAGAAATCATTCTTCCACAAGAATGACCCCTAACAACAATGTTAGACAATGGTATTCATAAATACATATATATAAGAAATTAGCATCATCATGATCATAACACAATTACCAGTGTTCGTATGGTCAATATTAAGAGATCTTCCTTTATCCATGCACAACATGCATAACATTGAGAATAATAGTTCACAACGTAACCAAGGCATCTGATATCCCAATCTATTTACTTTACCTATCATGTTACCTTTCCCATGATTGTCCTTCCACTGTCCATTTATCCCAATGGACCCAACTAACCCAACTGGTTGTCATATTCTTTCCTTCAACTGTTCTTTATTCATGCATTGGGCTCCATCTGGGTCTTACATTACCTTTTGAGTTTCATTCAACTCTCCATGACTTCCTTTAACTTTCCTCTTTCCCAATCAATTCCCAAGGCCTTTAAAACATAAAATGCAATAAATAAATAAAACAAGGAAAATGAAACAACAACACAAAAAAATTGGCATGGGAATGCACCAAACTTAATACAAACTACAAATCAAGCACAAAGAAATCACAAAACACAAAAATTCCAACAAACATGATGACTCAATCCCCATGGTTCGCGGTGCTTCCAAAGGAAATATCAACCCTAGCCTTTTGTTGGGCTATTAATTTTTCATTATTATTATAACTTCTTAACATCCATTTTATCCATTTCTACTATTCTTTTGTCACATTATTTACCATAATTTATTATATAATTCCATTTTATAATTGTTTATGCTCTTGTGGATAAGTAATCTTTGTTCTCCTTTATTTTTAATAAATTGATTATTATTATGCATGATTTTTCCAATGATGGTTTATTGGTGAATTTTTTATAACATCATTCATGATTTACCTTCCAAGGTCTCTTCCAGATTGCAAATTTGATTTTCAGCTCATAATCAAATATTTCAACTCAAAAATTCGTTGGGATAAAATGTGACAATTTTGCATCAGACGTTACGGGCAAACAAAGAAGAATTTTAAAAATACCAGACATGGGTTTTGTGTATAACAGACCAAATTAGTTTCCTTCTAAGACATTTTCCAAAATTCGATATGGATTAAGAGAAAATATAGGTTCTTAGAAAGACATATTCGCAGATTTTTTGTTGTGGCCATTTTCCAAATTGTCCCAATTGCAATAACCAGATTCGACTTGTTCCAACTGAATCATTATGGAAAGATCTCTCAGATTTCATCGTTTTTATGGAGATTTTGTAATCAATATAAATTGTATGGGAAATCATTTTGTTGTAAATTTCCCTTTGTTGTTTGTATATTTAAAAGACACAAATTAGAGAAAAAGGGGAGATAACACATATAGGGAGCAGATCAAATATTGAAGGTTTTCCTTTGAGAATGTAACAACATACTTCTGTCTTTTCCATTTGATTAATTCAATCTTGATCTTATAAGTATTATCTAGCCTTCGATCTTTTTTCCACAACCTTAATTAGAGAGTTGGGCCCACTCTCCTGATCAGGTGTTGTTGGATTAGTGGTGTGTGTAGATTTGTTTCTGTTGTGGTTATTTCTTTATCGCTATAATGGTTCATTAACTTTGTGTTGTTGTGAATCCTAATTTGTTGTTAATCTGATTGATGTTATTGTTATTTCTTGTTATTACACATTGTTATATTGTTGATTGAATGCTCAATGTTGGGTAGGGAAACTGTGGCCTGCATAGACTTTGCATGGTAGCCTTTATATAACAAGATGAACCCCAGATTGACAATTAATGTGGGGAAGGATGAATTCTATAATTCATATCTGAAAACCAACATTTTAGCATCATTGTCATTGAGGCTATCGAAGGCACAAACATACAACCATTATTGACCATAGGATCGATCTCTCGTCCTGGGGAGGGAAGTTTTCACCCTGCTCCAGGTACTGAGCATTAGATCGCTTTGGTTGCTTTGTTTTCTTGTTTTTCTCTCTCTTTTTTTTAGGACCACTCTCTCATCCCAGGGAGGGAATTTTTCACCCTGCTCCAGGTCTTGAGCATTAGATTTACTTTGATTGCCTTTTGTTGTTTTCAATTTCCTACTTTTTTATTGTTCGTAGGAACCCCTCTCTTGTCCTAGGAAGGGAATTTTTCGCCCTATTCCGGGTCCTAAGCATTAGATTTCTTTATTTGGTTCAATTTCTTTCTTTTTTTATTGATTATAGGAAGCACTCTCTCATCCTTGGAAGGGAAGTTTCCACCCTGTTTCAGGTCCTGAGCTTAGATTTGATGGTTGGTTTATTTTCTCTTTCTTTTGTCTTCTTGATTTTAAGGGCCACTCTCTCATCTTGGGAAGGGAAGTTTTCACCTTGTTCCAGGTCCTGATATTTGGATTCAATTGAATAATTCTTTGTTCTAGATTATATGAACAGAAAAACAAACAAAAGGGACAGAGGAAGACCCCCAAAACTCATGGGTCGAGGTCAAGGATGAAAGCATCAACAAAATCTGAAACCCAGTCAAATAACTTCATGATATGACAACTATGGGAAATCAGGACTATATTGAAGATTGGTTTCACTCTATTGTTTTCTTGCAACATCACTCCCTACTTCAAAAAATCTTGGCACCATCCTTAACAGGGAACTTGGTCTCTCATGCCCTAGTATTTATTGACATGCATTTCTCAAATTTGGGTATATACACACTTGAGGCCTTATTTCGAAAATGGTTCCTTTGTAAGTACTCTTACACATAAGTATATTTTATTTTTCAAGGTAGAGGAGGTTAGTGTAGAAAATAAAATAAATAAGTACATAAATAAATAAATTTCTTTATATGTAGAAAGGGTTGCGTTTGATGCAATATGCTAAGTAAATCAATATTGGTGGTAGATATTTGAATTTATTTTCGTATGTAGATGTATTATATTGAAAATCATATTTCTAGAAACACTCATCATCATTTAGGGAAGAAAAAAAAAATGCTTGATTATCATATCTTATGGCTTGTGGCCTTGATAAAACCATTGAAAACACAGTCGGGACAGACATTTTTTGAGGGACCAAATGGGCATATTTTCAAAACCTGTTTCTATTCTAAGTATCCCTTTATGTCTACTTTATAATCCAATTTGAATAACTCAATTTGGATTTGAAATGAAAACATTATCACCAAAACATTAACAGTATGTCTAATAGGCAGCTCAGGAACAGAGTTGGGACAGTCAGTTTTTGGAGGAATAAATAACTATATTTTGGAAACCTATTTCTATGATATATTCCTATATTAATATAATTTACAATGCAATTTGAATCACTCAATTTAGATTTTATATTAGAAATCTATGACCAAAATATTGATTGTCTATCGTAAATCAACACCTTTAAAACTTTGTTTTTCCGGTCGTTCCTTAGCACATTTGACCCATCAATTCTTCATGCCTTAAAAAATTGTTTCTATTGGATATTTATGAATATACTTTAATCTCCAATATGAATTAGTTCAATCCGTCACCAAACCAAAAAGTTATGCTTAAAATATCAATTGTTAGTCTAAGTTGGGAAATAAAAAATGACTCCCTTATGCAGGTTGTTCCAAGTAAATTTGACATATCGTATCATGGAATTTTTAAAATTTGCTTCTATTGGTGACATCTCTTTGAATTAATTTTCATTTGGCTTTGGAATAATTCAAATTGGATGAAAAGCAAAGGAGTTATGATTAAAACATTGTTGGTCAGTATGTGACCACTGCTCTCTCGTAGGTGACAAATAAATTTTTCTTTATCCTTTTGTGGATTTGTTTTACAAAGTAACCACTTGTTTTTTTTGCATATTTCTTGGAACAGGAGAACCCAATCACCTATCTTCTTCCATGATTTCATGTTTTATTGCATGTAGATGCTCATTTTTTGCAGGTCCGAGGAGAATAAAGAGGTCAATTTATGAACAAGTGATTCTTGAAGACAATGGTAATTAAATAATAACATTTCATCCAGGAATCTATTAAGAAATTTAATATTATATGATTTTAATTCTTTCTAGGTGCCATGATCTAAAAAAAATGCATCATAAGAGTTTGTTGCAAAATTGCTCCCGCTATTGTTCACCATCACAGAGGAAACAACATGAAGACTTTTCATCACTTAATAGATTTATAACAAGAGAAATGGGGAATTTATTTCCATTTGAAGATCCAAGTCATTTCCACCAAAACATTTTTCCATTCATTCACCATTGACTGATTGTTGTTTCTGGAAATAGATTAATGTTCCTAGGAAACAACATTGTTGCAGCCAAAATCACGGTGTTGTTTCTTTTCTTATTTCTCTTATGTTTTTATGTTTTAGGTGTTGTTTGCTTCAAATTCACATATTTTGTTCTCAAAATAAAATAAGTAAGTTCTCAAGTTTCATGACGTTGCTCCACATCTATACCTTTGTTCCCCAGTCTTATCAATATATGGTTTCCTCAGATCTAATATCAAAAACTATTATGGTGTTGTTGCTTCATTGGTGTTGATACTTCATCAATGTTGATACTTCACTGGTGTTGTTACTTCACCGATGTTGTTACTCTGTCAGTGTTGTTACTGTGCCGGTGTTGTTACTTCGCCAGTGTTGTTACTTCGCCAATGTTGTTACTCCGTCAGTGTTGTTACTCCTTCGTTGATGTTAATTCACTGATGTTGTTACTCGGCCCATGTTGTTACTCCGCTAATGTTGTTAATCCGTTAGTGTTGTTACACCGCCAGTGTTGTTACTTCACTAGTGTTGTTACTCTGCCAGTGTTGTTACTCCGTCAGTTTTGTTACTTCATTGGTGTTGTTACTTCGCTAGTGTTGTTACTCGTCGGTGTTGTTACTCTGTCGGTGTTGTTACTCCACCTATGTTGTTACTTCGTCGATGATGTTACTTCGTAGGTGTTGTTACTACACCAAGGTAAGTCGCCATGTACGTCAAGTAAGTCGCCAAGTACGTCCCCAACCGACTTCGTGGATTTGACTAGTATTTCACTTATGAGATGACCAACCATGACCGAGGACGATCATACCTTAGTTGGTGGGAGGTATTGCATTTAATAGCAAAGGTATCGTATTTAATAGAAATGATGTCCTGTCATCATTGTTATTAAATATCGTGTCAACTCGTACATCTCATGCTTATTACCACCATAATCCGTAACAATCTGTAACTCCTACCATACCTTGCACACTTATCCACACACATTGGAACTTGAATCATGTACGACGACATTGCCTTCGTGAATGGGAAATACTTTTAATTGTATAGATCCTCTTTGACATAATGATTGGGTAGTAAAATGGGAAATACTTTTAATTGTATGGGTCCTCTTTGACATAATGATTGGGTAGTCAATTTATCTTTGTTTATATATAAACGTAATCTTATTTTTAATGAATAATTATGCAAATATGATTTTATCATGCCAACTTTCAACTTTCCTAATTTGTCAAGTCCCTCATCTTGTAAAATTTATGATGATGGCCACAAAATTGTACTTAAATGTAACGAATAAAATATATAAATAATATATAATGTAAATGATAACAATCATAATTAATTATTAGTTAAGTAGTAATTAGGTTGAAGAGGCATGTCTAATTGAGACATGACGCTTCACGAAGAGACACTTCCTTGATATATAAGCAAGCCTCTCGTTCTCATTGTAAATCATCAATTCATTCTTATTCATATTTTTAATATAATATTTATATCCTCAATGGATATCTATATATTCCATGTTTTCTGGAGTAATTAATTTTTAGAAGGAACTTTGTTCGCTTCATTAATCTCGGATGGTTTGATCCCTTCGCAGTGCGACAATTTTGTTTGTCACTAAGAAGATCATATCAAGTTCTATCGAGGATGACTATTCCAAGAGAGAAAGACGTTCGAAGCCGAAAAAGAGATCAAGCCTTTTTTCATCGACAAGCTTTGGGGACAAAGCTCTTTGTGGAAGGAGGCAATGTAACGAATAAAATATATAAATAATATAAATATAATGTAAATGATAATAATCATAATTAATTATTAGTTAAGTAGTAATTAGGTTGAAGAGGCATGTCTAATTGAGACATGACTCTTCATGAAGAGACACTTGCTTGATATATAAGCAAGCCTCTCGTTCTCATTGTAAATCATCAATTCATTCTTATTCATATTTTTAATATAATATTTATATCCTCAATGGATATCTATATATTCCATGTTTTCTGGAGTAATTAGTTTTTAGAAGGAACTTTGTTCGCTTCATTAAATCTTTCTATCACTATCTAATGAACTATTCCTCAACCCCAATCTTAACAAAGCAAAATATATTTATCGTCATTTGAAGGTCATTAGTTTTTTAGAAGCAAAATTAGTTGAAAATAGTTACTACAAAACTTTTTACGCCATCCCTGGCCTGCCACCCCATCTATTAAGTAATATTTTTTTGATTAATAATAACCATAGTTGAATTTTAAACTTAAATAGTCAGCTGGAGGATAGGAGGTCTCATCACGAGCCGACCTACCATGATTATAAGTCTTAATAGAGTGACATTACAACCACTGGTCACCAAGCGAGGGTAATGGCCTTCGGTCATAAAACTAAAGGACAAGAGATCTCATCACGAGCCGATTTGTTCACTTTTATTAGCTCTCATGAATGGCATGGTTATTAACTGGTTACCAAGCCAAAACATTGATATTCAGTAGATATCTAAGTAAATTTAAATGCTTTTGTAACTATGTACTTTTTTCTAATAGATGGGACATTGGCATCTCAATGAGTTAAAAAGATATCCATGTCGAGGCTATGAATGCCTGCTAGAAACAGTGGCCATGCCTATGGTATATAAGTTAATTCAATACTATGATCTACTTGGTTACCTTGTTTACTCAAAACTAACTATCGATAAATCCCACTGTTGCATATATAAGTTTTGTTAGAACTCATTGTTCATGGGGTAATATTTAATCAGTTCTTAGATGATGGTGGTTATGGTTTATATCTATTATTGAGTTATAACTATTTACTTTACATGTTAGAGATGAAACTTTTAGGATATTTGATATTTGACATTTTGTATCATCTAATCTATCATTCATTTATTCTACAAGTTTTGTATCTTTTATCAAAGATAGTTGTTTTACCCAATCAATCTCCATTTATTCGTAGCTTAACAACACTAATATTATTTTGGGGTAGGATAAAGGGGCCTAATTCTGATTTTGAATCCTGACGAACTGTTGATTGAGGATACTCATGAGATGTTTTATAGAAATCTTGATGATATGGAAACTAATCAATTTGGGGGAAGGAAATCCTGCTACACTTTTTGATTACTTTCTTTCATATTGCATGGCTTCCACCTTCTGCATCACTTTCAGCATCAGCTCAACCTACCTCAACTTCAACAAATATCAATCCATACATGCCATTTCACATTTTATGGAGGTAAAACATGAGGTAAAAGAGCATAAGTTTTTTATTTATTAAAATTTTAGGAGAATGTCATGAAAAAAACCACTAAGCATTATTGATTCATATTTTTCAACCATTATTTCCCTTCTTTACCACTTCCTATTTTTCAAAAACAGAAAAGCCTTCAATTTGGGGGAGTGTTACTTTCATTAATTTATTCATCATGACCATGCCATTAATATTCTTTATCATCCATCAATCTCATTATTCATTCTCAAAACCTCTCGTATTTCATGTTGTTATACACCAAGCAAATATTTCAACAATGATTGTAGCAACCGCTTCAATTTGTTTTCTAGTGTAGCATGAGGGCATGTTAATTCTCCAGTTAGAGGGAAGAGTTGCTATGCATGATGGATGTTTTCTCATTCCTTCCTCATTTAACTTATACAATTTCATTCTCTTTTATAGTGCATAAATTGATTTGTATACATATTTGTGATTTTTGGACAACAAAGAGGTATCATTAACCCAAGAAAATTTAAGTTAAACCAATTTGTAAATTCCAAAAATCATGCACTGTTACCTACAACGATTTTACTGATATATTGAAATCCGTTCATTGGATTGCTTTGATTTTTGGTGTGGAGAAGTATTAAGGTAATAGGAACAAACCTGTGAAATTTCAAGCAAAACTTATTTATAATTTTTGAGAAATTAAACATCATTACCTACAGCCATTTTGTTTATATCTCGAGATATGTGCATCAGATAGATTTTATTTTTGGATTGGAGAAGCATTGATATAGTAGAAATTTGCTCGCAAAATTTCAGGAAAATCTCGTTTGTAATTTTTGAGAAAATGGTTAATGATGTTTGTTTTTACTTGTATCATACTTTGCTGCAACTTCATATGGTTGAAAGTAAATATGAAAATTGTTACAGCTTCACCAACATTGCTAGAATTGAACAACTATTGTTTTAAAGAAGCATTTGGGGAAGAAGCCTTTTGTTCCATCAATATCATGAGTTGGGGTGAGCATTTTGATTATTGTATTACATCTTGGTTAATAGAAAGGCATTGGGTTGCTTGAGGACATTCAACATGTTCAGTTTGGGGGAGATTTTGAGCTACTAATTTGTCATTATTATTATCAGTTCTTAACATCCATTTCTACTATATTTTATCACATTATTTACCATAATTTATTATATAGTTTCATGTCATAATTATTTATGCTCTTGTGGATAAGTAATATTTGTTCTCCTTTATTTTTAATAAATTGATGATTATTATGCATGATTTTTCCAATGATGCTTTATTGATGAACTTGTTATAACATCACTCGTGATTTTAGCCTCCAAGATCTCTTCCAGATTGCAAATTTGATCTTCAGCTCATAATAAAATCATCCAACTCCGAAATTCGTTGGGATAAAACGTAACATTTTTTCATAAAACATTACGGGCAAATGAAGAAGAATCTAAAAAATATGAGACATGGGTTTTGTGTATAACGGACCCAAGTAGTTTCCCATGAAGCAATTTTCCAAAATTCGATCTGGACTGAGAGAAAAGAAAGGTTCTTAGAAGGACATATTCATAGATTTTCTATTGTGGCTGTTTTCCAAATTGTCCCAATTGTAATAACTAGATTCAATTTGTTCTAGCTGAATCATGATGGAAATATCTCTCATATCTCATCTTATGGATATTTTGTAATCAATCTTAATTGTATGGGAGATCATTTTGTAATCAGATTTTTGTAATTTTCCCTTTGTTGTTTGTGTATTTAAAAGACACGAATCAGAGAGAAAGGAGAAATAACACATATAGGGAGCAAATCAGATATTGAAGGTTTTCCTATGAGAATGTAACAACAAACTTTTGTATTTTCCTTTTGATTAATGTAATCTTGATCTTCTGAGTATTATCTAGCCTTCGATATTTTTGCCACAACCCTGATTAGATAGTTTGGCCCACTCTCTTGATCAGGTGTTGTTGGGTTAGTGGTGTGTATAGATTTATTTCTGTTGGGATTATTTCTTTATCATTGTAATGGTTCATTAAGTTTCCGTTGTTGTGAATCCTAATTTGTTGTTACACATTTTTATATTGTTGATTAAATGCTCAATGTTGGGTAGGGAAACTGTGGTCCGCATAGAAATTGCATGGTAGCCTTGAAATAACAAGACGAGCCCCGGATTGATAATTAATGTGGGGAAGGGTGAATTCTATAATTCATATCTGAACACCAATAGCTTCCTTAGGATCTATGGAAGCCTCTTTTTCCAAACAATTCCTTACATCATGCTGCCATAAACACACAATTATCAGTGCGTAAAATAAACATAACAATATACCATTTACCTTTCCCTATTGTACCCATAACACTTCCATACAATTGAACGCATGCACATATCATCTCTCAAGGTATTCCAATTCCCTTGAAAAATACGGTTGTAACAAGAAACTATATTTTATGCCTGCATCTGATCAATACTCTTCCATGTAGCTTCCTCATCCCAAACTACCTACATTGCACTTTGACTTGCTTTGTTATTCAATTCTGGAGCATGAGGTTATTCTGCTACAAGATGCATTGAGGCTCTTCTTGGATCTTTTCCTCTGGTTCCACCTACACCTTAATGATGGATGCTTGGTGACCTGCCTGCCTTTTATCCACTGCTATATTGATCTAGGGAATGCTCTAACCTACATCCCCAACTATCTGCACGTCTTGAGCATTGTAGATATGAGGTCTGCCACATATGAACTACACCACTCCCATACAAAAGCTAATCCTTCCTGTGATGATCTCCACCACAAGTTCAATACCACAATGGTTCTCTACCATTTTCTTTACTTTGTTTCTCCTATAGTTGAGACTCATTTTATCTCTTAGTTGCATTGAATTTCTTATGAGGTCCCACACCTTCCTATCACCTACATCTTGAGATCATAGAATTCCTTGGTCTTTCCATCATGATATTTCTCAGACAGGTAGTTATTTATGAAGACTCTTCCAAACTCGTACCATGTCAACTTATCTTCCTAATTCCCTTAACATGCTTAAAATATTCCCACTAGATATCTGCTTTTCCCGTGAGACTAAAGGTAGATATCTTAGCTTTCATATTCTTTGAAGAGTCATGCAATCCAAAGAACGTATTTGTCCCAATCAACCATGCTTTTACATATTATGATTTATCCAACTCACCATCAAAATTCAAAGGTTTGGCTTTCCTAAACTCATCCTATAAGGATGTTGGTGACAATGGCGATGATGTCTCTCAGAACTAGAGCTAGAATAAAATCAATGAGTGTTAGCCCTCCTGTCATGTGTATCCAAGGATATTCCATCTCTAACTATGTCATCTCTGCCCATGGCTAATTCCTAAATGTCCCTACTTCTGAAAGGATCTAGAGGACAATTGCAATAACGTCAACTTATTTTTCGTGAGCTCTGGAAAGCCTTTCGTGTTCCTCAATCAACCACTCATTTTCTGCCTTGCAATTCACAATTTATACCTTTAACTTTCCTCATTGTATCTGCTAGATCAGGAGAATACCCCTCTCCTTGTTGCTCAACTAATCTCTACCATCCTACCATGGCCTCCTCTGGCCTATACGGATAGTTGTATAAACTATACTCAACTATTCTACTCTTCATCCTTATTCTTCTATTGTCCTACAACATGCCATGTTAGATAAACCAAATAGAAGACGCAATCAAAATCATACCTCATTGTATCTCAGTGGAGGTATCACATCTATACAACTCAGTCCAAATTACCATGATACATAATAATATCAAGAACTTAACCACAATGACAATAATCATCATTCATTTCACCTCAATGCATATAACAACAAGTTCCTATCATGCATGACTAACCGATGCACGTGCATATAACCGCACTAGTCAACTAGCATATATCATGAATGTAACTACAACAAAAATAAAATTATAGGCATGCATATAACCATGATGCACATAAAAACCATTAACCATCATGCCTGCATGCCAACTTTGCTCTGATACCACTCTATAACACCTCCTTCCAAATTTTCCCACTATTACAAGCTATGCAAGGTAAACATGAGTCGAGTGTCACTATGATATGACCTCACCTCTAAGTTTTGGTTATGGAAATGGGGCCTACAAACTGGAATATATACTAACATCCCTCAGAGACTATAAACCACTCATGAGTTTGATAACAACCCCAGTTGTCAATCCTGAGTTGGAACTCATTTTCTCTATCTTAACTCCATGAATGCACCCATAACACAACATCCATGTGATTGGAAGGCTATAACCACACCCACAATCTTGTCTCCATGTTATTATGACCCAAAATCCCTAGTTATGTGCATGTTGTGGCAAGAACTATGCCACTTTTTTAGGCTAGCCTCCATACCACTATCTATAACTACGTATAATTTTCCATGAACATAACTAATATGATAAGAATGATATACAAACAAACTTGAGAAAGATCTTGACCAGAAGATGCCTAGTACATGATAGACATTTCGTCAAACAGATAGTAAACATAGAAGCTATGAGTCATTAATGCATATATGTTGATAAACTTTTGAACATCATATGAGAATCACTAAGAAGGCTTTGTGCCCTCTCAATCTAGTTCAACCAACACCTGTTAGCCCATGCATTCGTCAACCATTGACAACTTATCAATCTTGAACAAGAGCCATAGCTAAAGTACATAATAAAACAATGCATAAAAGCAACATATTACCAGAATAGAAACCATGAAAAATACCCCTTAATATCACCATAATAATCAGTACAAGTACTCATAGATCACAATAGGGAAATAACTCATATTAATATATGAAAATACCAACCAAGTCAGAGACATCCATGTACACCAGACCATAGATTAGGTTAAACCAAATCTCCCTTTCAACCATTCACATCCGTGCCATATTCCAAGCATGAATGCGGGATCATAATGAATTGAACCAAATAGAACCAATCGGGCCTTCTAGAGGAAAAACCACCTCAGCCATCAACCACTATGATATCACCTAACCAAACAAGAAATCACTAACACCAACCAGATCAGTCTCTTCCTAAGTTATCCAGGGCTCCACGGATTCTAACTCAACCCACAACCTCCAGGGACCCAAGCTATTACAGGGCTCCAAATAAATATCATCTCAACCCACAGCCTCAAGGGACCCAAGATGTTCTAGTGCTCCAGATATTCTATCCCAACCCCTAGCCATATGGAACTTGAGAACCAATTAAAAAATAAAAAAGGGGAACCCACTACACCATAATTATCTAGGAACTGGAAATGCAAGGCTAAAGCCACTATCAATCTAGGTAAATCCCCATGCCAATGATAGCACAAAGCCATGGAACCACATGCATATACCATGCATCCAAAAACTAGCAAGGAAATGACACATGCGACTTGTTAGCTGCAAAGTATCTCTGATGTAGTTGTTGATCCAACCTTCTCCTTGTGAACCCTTTCTTTCCTTTGTTTGCATTTTTCTCTCTTTCTCCAAGTCAAAGTGAATGTTAGAATGCTCCAAGAATGATTTAAGTGTGTAAGACTGTAAGAGAGCAAAGCTATAACTAAAAAAAATCAATCAATTATTTCTCTGATTCCTTTTTATTATTGATATCTCATTTTTCTTTCATTTTCCTTCATTTTTCCTCTAATTTCCCTTGCATGCAAATTTGTGTCTCTTCACATTCCTTTTCTCCTATTTTCCTTTATTTTAAATATTAAAAGCCAATTATTGCCTCTTTTCCTTTTCCAACACCTTTGCCAATTTCCATGGCCATAAATAAACCACAATAGATGTCCACTATAATCTTTACCTACCACTCAACTTGAAATGTGTGTCCCATGACTTTGGTCTTATTTTATTTACATCGAAAATCAACTAGGGTTTGTTACAAATGCATCGACCTATGGGTAGTAGCAAGTAATTACACCATTATTACACTATTATATGTTATTGTTGTAATAACATCACATTCAAGTAAGTCGTGTAGTTCTTTTACCTAATGGAACCTGTGCCAATTTGCTTTGCTCATTTCACACACCCTTGAAGTCTTTTGTTGCAATGTTATTGTTCAACATATTTATCTGATTAGGTATCATTGAAGAGATCACTACAAGTCCTCTACCTCAATATTTATAACAAATAATACTTTATCCTATCATTGACTACAAAATTCTAATTTACAAATATGTAATGATTAACCTCTTCCAATATTTCCTTACGAGTTCGAGATGCTCCATAGACATGGGGAAGTCAGAAATATTCCCACCACTAAGCTAGATCTTAGAGTGTGGTTAGAAATTTAACATGAATTTCCAAAAACTGGTCCTATTTCCATTGATGTATACACTCTCGCCAAGGTCTACAATCTTCACCATTAGCCCCTACTTCTTTAATCAAAATAGTGGGCTTTTTCAAGTGTCAAACCATGCAAGCAAGTAGGGAGGTGCCTTAGTAGTTTCTTTACAATCAATTAAAAATCTCTCGAGTGCGTCATAACCACTTTCAATTTATACATTGTGAAGTCATCCAAGGTTTTATTATAAAGAACTAACATAATTACACCTCCATAATATATCTTCATCTTCATGCCTTAGCTACAAAGTACTCATAAGGTATGATTATATGTTGTTGTTGCCATTGATTCACGTTGCAATTCCTTTTGGCCTTCATTCCCTCTACTTCATTTATTAGTTCAGTTCATGCTCAAGAGATTAATATATGTAGCATTTGACAAAATTTAAAGATGATTCCTCCTTCGTTTTTTGTTTAGTATGGATCCTTTTGAGAAACACTCCCAACTTGTTATTCAAACATGAAGCAATAGACATGTGACCAGTTTAATGCTAACAAATTGTTTCTCTAACATTATTAATAATTACAAATTTCTTTATCACTACATAATTATGATCTCACTCCATTCAAGCAAATTGTGATATGGGCAATTAGTGATTGCATGCGACAATGGAATACAATTACTATTAATAGAAAAATTGCATTAAGGAAAATAAAGAAATTCAACCCCAAGGGGTTGCAATTGTGCTTAGTCTTTAGAAAATATTTCCTTGTACCAAATGCCAATAAAGCACCACTAAAACATTTCAGTGGTATTTGAAGTTTTAAAATGTTATACCAATAAATTTAGAGGATATTTTTGCTAGCATACAAATTGTTACATCCAACATTTTAGGTAATCAAATAAAGATAAATAAATAAATAAAAATAGTACTAATATTAATCTTTTACAAATCAGATAAGTCACGATTCATCGAACATTAGGCAATCAAATTATATATACATATATATTATTTATCTTATACAATAACCTATTAATCATCTTTCTTAAAAAAATAACGTGAATTTACAACAAATTACAATGACAAATATTAAACATATTTAGAAATACATAGAACCTTCTCTCCCATGGTATTTCATGAAATACATAAAAAGATTTTAAATATTAAAAAATAGTCTTTCATACAAATATTTGGAATATTTCATGTATAATTTCATGGTATTCCTAAAAGTTTCAATAACTACCTATAAGTTCATGGTATTCGCTAGAGTATCAATAGTTATCTAAAGACCTAGTTTTTATTCCCTAAAATTTATAATGCATGATTAGGGAATTTGCAAAAATGTTAGGGATATTTCTCAACATTCTTGAAATGTTTTATTCCTAGACTCAAACTCTAAATTTATAGAGAATTATTATCATAAATTAGGATACATTATTTTATTTTGCTTTTAATTAAAATATTTAATAATAAAAGAAAAGTCAACCTCAACTTTTTTATAACAGAAAATAACAACATTGGCTTGGTCATCTCTTAAAGATATTTTTTATGGTTTTCTTCCAAAATTTAAATTCATGAATGGTAATCTACATTTTGTACCTTGCTTTCTTTTCATATACATAGATGCACATTTTACTTACCCTAGCCAAACTCTATCTTGGGTTTCTAATCATTTGCCATTCTATTTTAGATGCCATAGCTAGTGCCTTTTTTCAAAATCTATGCAGCTTAGAACTATGAACTATGAGGCTTCATAAATCAATAAACTTTATCGAGATGGCCAAATCCTTGAATATTTTAAGCACAACCCTAATGGAACAATAAATAACATAAAAGGTGGAGACTATCGCCACCACCTAAATTTTGAAAAAAATTAATTGCTTCATATAAGGGATTGCATATAAACCTAAAAAATATAATGATTATCTTTGAATTAAAACAAAGATTAAACATACAACGCAATACCTTTGTTTGACTAGAAAAATCAAAATAGATAAATTTCAGTGCTACATACCAACTTGGTATGAAATGAACAATTTTTTGCATTCAGTGTAATGTTGGGCACCACATGGGTATTTAGCTAGAACAATCATCACTAGTAAAAATAATGCATTAACCTTTAATACAATTTTACGTAAATTAATTTTTTTTATACCCTGCCAACTCGCAAAGTTAAGCCAAAGTCCGAAAGGATCAATAGAAGATATGAAAGGTTGGAGAATATACCACCTTACATACATTAAATAAATTCGATATATTTCATATGAGGGACTGTGTATATAAACAAAACAAATTAATTACCATATCAGACTTTAAAAATGACAAAACAGAACACACAATACAATATTACATAGATTAATAAATAATTTTTTCAGATGGCCAATTCCTTGAAGAGTTCAAACATTACCCAAAATGAATCAATAAATGATGTGAAAATTGGACATTATTTCCATTTATTAATTTTGAATATATTTTAATGATCAATCTGAGCAACTGCATGATGCAGGGTTACCCTGCACATACCCACAATATGCATAAACACAATTGTCCTAGGTATTTGACTCTCAAAGGAGTCAAATCTTCACCATACGATGGTTCAAGCCCTTTATAAACAATTCCTTTTCTTTCAAAACCCAATCACCCTACCAATACCTCCTATTGGGAGTTGAATCACCCCTTAACATATAAATAAGACTTTATTAAAGTCTTCTTTTATATTCGTCCTATCGGAACCCTTAAAACCCTCTATCGGGACTTGAAGCCTCTTCAATCCTCTATAAAACCATAAACCGCATATATATTAACCTTTCCCCCTTAAAACGTTGGTTAATATATAAAAACCACACAAAACCAGATATCGGTGCTAAAATCCCTTAAAATCCATTTACAAAGGAAAACCCAACATTTCATACCTTTTCCGTCTTTCATATGGTCTTGGCACGCTTTTCAAGGTTGTACCTTTATCGTTGATCGCAATCAGCGTTCCGCGGGTCTTGAACATATATATATATATATATATATATATATATATATATATAGATATATATATATATATATATATATATATATATATAACTCATCACTCCTCTGACTCTGATCTCTGCATTTACATAGAATTATAAAGAAATCCACCCACAAACACGAAGGCTGGATCTCAAATGTTATTCTCTCGCATATATATTTATATCGTGTCCACACTTAAGTCACTCCACTCCTCCGATAGGCCGACCTTCAATTGCCCCAATCGCAGATCGCTTTATCACTATCGGCGTATTACATATATGTTGACCGACTGCTTCCACTTGGAACCGTCGATAATGTGATTAGCGATAAGATCTGGACCGTCGATCTAAATCTTTTTCTGTCGGTCTACACTTAATCGCAATTGCTCCATTTCAAAGGTTCGTTGTAATGTCCTCAAAAGGATTATGCCGACGTGATTTAATCCTGGCTGTTGATCTAAAGGATCCAACGGCTGCTGAGCTTCAATACTTCACTTCTCGCTCTTCCTTTTACTTTGGTTTTTACACTATTTTCAGTGTTGGCTATGGCTTACGATTTCTTTTAAAAGTTCTGATCCCTTGTTCTTTTCAATGCGTGCTATCTTCTAAGCTTCTCTCTTGAACCCTTTAATAGATTTAAAGGTTCCTCACACTTCTCTGTCTCTCCTTCTCTTTTGTGGATTCCACATAACTCGCCCTACATACATATTTACACAGAATGGTTGTTCACACCTAAATTATCATTCTACATGTGAATAACATAGTTACACGAACTGGAATCAAATCATTGGACATATATATATAAAGAAAGATTACAAATCAGGATGTTCTATCTCTTGGCCTAATTTTCACATTAGTGGCCTCTATTTCGATTATGCACATAGGCAACAAAATCTCAGATATCAGCCTAACCTTTCTCTCACCTGTCTAACCTATCCAACCTCTCTCTCTTAGTCTCGCTAACCTCTAAATTAGTCAAAAGCCCACAATTTATAGAAAAGTGGATTCATGAACCAATTCTGGTTCAGAACCAAAAATCTCTCTCTCCTAAAAAGTCTCTTCAACTCCACCCTTTTCTAAACAAACGCTAAATCAAGCTTTTAGTTTCCTCATTTTCCTATTCAAACCAAATAAAACTAACTATCTGGCCTAATCTCCACACAGGGAGGATCAATCTACCACTATACCCTTTTTTTCTCAAAATAAAACATTCTCACATATTTAAATAAATAAAATTAATTAAACTCTTGCCTTTCAACCCTTTGTTTGTCACAACATGTGATCATCCCATCACATTTCTCACTAGGTCTAAATGCTCTTACATCAAACTTCCAAGGTTGAAATATTTCATGGACTCCTATTCATGAGTCTTTCTACTTCCTTTGTTGTAAACTTCATCAGATTTCATATCCCAACTGGCTACCTGATCCCTTTCATCTGTAGGTGTATTCGCTGCTTCTTTTGTTTCTCTTGGGTGCTAAACTTTGTGTTGTGGATGTCTTTTTGCTCTGCATTCATAAGCATCTCCTTTGCATAATGTTTTGGTGTTGATATCCTGCATAAATACCTCCTCAAACAACCTAAATCTCTGCTTCTATATCCGTTGTTGTCTTGTCATCATCTCAATAGAATTTATCTCCATCTTAATGTATTTTCTCTTGTCTTGTACCTGATTGTTTCTTTTGATTTCTAATTCGATCACCAGCATCTCCTTCTGTCTATAAACTAGTTTCTTTATGTTGTCCTATATATCCTTCCATCTTCCCTTGACTCACTGACTTTGGAAATTCCTTATGCTCATTACCTTTGTAGTTTTCATCATCCACCTATCTAATAGCTTAAGTAGAGTCCTTCTAATCTCAAAAGAAGATTGGGTTTTGGTTAATACAAGAACATATAGCCTTCCAACTATATATTGTTCTCTAGCTACAAATATCTTAATTATTGAACTTTGTTCAATTTCCTCCATTTTCCTATCAAACTTAGTTGAACTGTTCACCCAATTCTCCAATTGCAACCTCAAGATAAACTCTTGACATTTAAGCCTCCTTTGTATTAAGAACAAAATCTATCTGTGGACTGTACTTTCACTTCCCCTGCAATTTTCTTCCTCTTTTGCAATAACTTGTTTAAGAGCTATGCCAACTCTCCTTCCCCTATTCGAAGCTTCTGAGTCAACTCGTTGCTTACTCTCATCTTCTTGTTTCCATAAGGAAAATTGACTTTCAGTAATTCCAGGATTTACACATTCCTTCATGTTTACTTGTGCAAACATATCTCCAAGAGTAGGTTGTCCTTCATCTTGAAAACCACATTCAACAATTAATAACTCAAAATCAGAAAATATACTACATTTTCCATCTCTTTCCTCATTAACCCTGCTCCATAATTTTTCTGATTTGTCATCCTCTTGATGTATATATGACATATCAAACTTGTCATGTCATCTTGTCTTGGAAAAGTCTTCTTTGGCTTCACTTTGTTCAAAATGTTGTCTAACTTCTGAATTCTGTTCTCTGCTCTTCTCTTTGGCCTTCCTTCCTTTCATACTCCTTTTCATTCTTCCCGTCCCTTCCTTACAAACCTGTAAACCACTGAGTTGTCATTTCCATTCCTCCTTTGTTTCAATCAAAATCTGCCAATCTCTGAGTTTATAACCTAAAGTTCTATTTGTTTCCATACAAGAAACAAAATCACCATATACCATAGGTTTTCCATTCCACTGTAGAGTCTCTTTTACAACAGTGAAAATTACTATCAACACCATGAATATCACCTCCCATTGCTCCCCTTGGCTACTCATTGCATATGCATAGTTCACAAAAGCATTCTTACCTTCATCCTCTGAGATTGTCTGTCTAATTTTAGTTTGTTGTTTACATTCACCTTTACTCTTTTTGCAATTTGTACAAATAACATTGTCTTCAATTTCCAGTTGTGCATCAGTGTCTACCAACCTCTCTTTGAGTTCCTGTTTATCCTCTTTTCCTTTCTTCTTCATAACCTTGAATGGATTAACTGTACCTCCTTGGGTTGAATTTTCTTTATAAGCCTTGGTTCTACCATTGTCCATAATACACTCTTTAGTAAGAGTTCTCTCCATTAATGATCCATTATGTCCTTTCAAGATAATTTCTTGTCCATTAACTATCAATACAGGTTCATAATTTTTGAATAAAAATTGAAGAGATAATTCCATTACCTCAAGTGTTTGTACTGCATTTACACTCTTGTTTGCTCCTTCCATAAGGTCGTCTTCATACCTCTTTTCTACTTCTCCTTTTACAACCTGCAATTTCCTTTTGTCTTCAGACTGTCTACAATATTTCTGCCAAGTCTTACTGGATTCATCATCTTTAGCCTCCTTAGTAGTCTTTAACATTTGTCCATCTCCAGTGTCCTTGAACAAATGGTCAATCAAGAATTGTTCTATGACATCCATCTCTTCTAACAGTTTCATTTCTTTAGTAACTTGCATAAACATATCTTCTAAAGGTTGTTCATCACCTGCATACATGCACAAATCATTAGTTTCAAAATACTAGGCTCCTTTTTCTTTGATGTTTCAATCATCACATCTCTCTGCTAGTTCGAACTTGTCCAACAATTCAAGAAATCATCTTTGATTCCTTCCTCAGCAAGGCAAACCTCTTGCTTCTATCCATAATAGCTATCTTCCATCTCTAACTCAGCTGCTCTGAGTTCTTCTCTTAATTTGATATACTTTCTCCTCTTTACTTGTTTCTGCAACAACTTCCACTTTATCTTCTTTCTTTTCATAGTCCAACCATACCTTTGGTTCTCTTCACATTTTTCTAGCAGCACTATCATGGCATCCATAATTGCCTTCAGTTCTGTAATTTCTCTGTCAAATACCTCTTGACTCATCTTCTCTCCTTTGCCTTTTCCCTTGGCATCTTCCTTTCTTTTGTTGTGGTTTCCCTTTGAACCCCTACTATGACTATCAGTAGTCATTTCCTCGTTATCTATATGAGCTTCTTACTCACTATGAGCTGCACTAAGCCTTTGCAACAACAAGTCCTCCCTGCTGTCACTTACCTCACCAATCCCTTGTCTGGACTTGGTCTTTTGGCAAGCACTATTTCTCTATCTCTGGGACCTCTTGAGCATTCTCTTTTGCTCTTTTTAGGCTTGTATCCTCACTCATCTTCTCTTGAGAACACTTTAATTGTCCTCCCTGTCCAACTTTCAGCTAGAATATTTAGGTTCACTGCCACTAACACAACTCCTCTCTTTCTTTACACAGTCTGCTACTGTGTGTTGCTGCTACCACTCTCTTCCCTTTATAAAAACAATTCAAATGAACCAATCATCAAAATACAACTCATACCTGTTGATCTATCTCTTTCATCTTTCACTGGCTGGATAATACACATGCTGCTTTACTTTTCACTATCTGTACTTCAATCCTCCTTTCAAGCGAATTCCTGTTCTAGCTAAATACATCCAAATTCATTTTCTTTCCTTACAATAGTTTTGCTGCAATTTCATTGCCTGCATTCACCTACACATACCATTTAAAGCTTTAAAATTTCAAGATCCTTACTAATCCTATCTTCCTCAAGTCCCTTTTTCCATAATCTCTCTTGAATAACTAATTGAAGTCTTCATTGCCTATAACATTTCAAAATTCTTCTATGCATGAATCTTTGTACTCTATTCTCCCTCTGTGTCAAATCCATTACAATGCCAATTATATATGCTGGAAATAAGATTCAGTCCCCCACTCAATCTCCTCGGAGCATTAATCTTGCTCTGATACCAAAATGATGCAGGGTTACCCCGCACATACCCAAAGTATGCATATATATGCATAAACACAATTGTCCCAGGTATTTGACTCTCAAAGGAGTCAAATCTTCACCATACGATGGTTCAAGCCCTTTATAAATAGTTCCTTTTCTTTCGGAACCCAATCACCCTGCCAATACCTGCTATTGGGAGTTAAATCACCCCTTAACCTATAAATAAGAC
Source organism: Pinus tabuliformis (assembly GCA_031772625.1). Taxonomy (NCBI): domain Eukaryota; kingdom Viridiplantae; phylum Streptophyta; class Pinopsida; order Pinales; family Pinaceae; genus Pinus; species Pinus tabuliformis. Next base: position 167,526,498 of record CM062810.1, on the reverse strand, counting down.
TTTATTAAAGTCTTCTTTTATATTCTTCCTATTGGAACCCTTAAAACCATCTATCAACACTTAAAGCCTCTTCAATCCTCTATAAAACCATAAACCGCATATATATTAACCTTTCCCCCTTAAAACGTTGGTTAATATATATAAACCACACAAAACCACATATCAGCGCTAAAATCCCTTAAAATCCATTTACAAAGGAAAACCCCGCATTTCATACCTTTTCCGCCTTTCGTATGGTCTTGGCACGCTTTCTGAGGTTGTACTTTTATCGTTGATCGCAATCGGCCTTCCGCGGGTCTTTAACACACACACACACACACGCATAGATATATATATATATATATATATATATATATATAGATATATATATATAACTCATCACTCCTTCGACTCCGATCTCCGCATTTACATAGAATTATAAAGAAATCTGCCCACAAACGCATAGGCCGAATCTCAAATGTTATTTGCCTGCATATATATTTATATCGGGTCCACACTTAAGTCCCTCCACTCCTCCGATAGGCCGACCTCTGATTGCCCCGATCGCTGATCGCTTTATCGCTATCAGCGTATTACATATATGTTGACTGACTGCTTCCACTTGGAACCGTCGATAATGCGATTAACGATAAGATCTGGACCGTCGATCTAAATCTTGATCTGACGGTCTATGCTTAATCGCATGATCACGATCGCTCCATTTCAAAGGTTCGTTCGGATGTCCTCAAAAGGATTATGCTGACACAATTTAATCCTGGCCGTTGATCTAAAGGATCCAACGGCTGTTGAGCATCAATACTTCACTTCTCGCTCTTCCTTTTACTTGGGTTTTTACGTTATTTTCAGTGTTGGTTGTGGCTTATGGATTTCTATTAAAAGTTTTGATCCCTTATTCTTTTCAATCCATGCTATCTTCTGAGCTTTCTCTCTTGAACCCTTTAATATATGTAAAGGTTCCTCATGCTTCTCTGTCTCTCCTTCTCTTCTGTGGATTCCACAGAACTCGCCCTACATACATATTTACACAGAATGGTTGTTCACACCTAAATTATCATTCTACATGCGAATAACATAGTTACGCGAATTGGAATCAAATCATTGGACATATATATATATATATATATATATAAAGAAAGATTACAAATCAGCTTGTTCTATCTCTCAGCCTGATTTTCACATTAGTGGCCTCTCTTTCGATTCTGCCCATAGGCAACAAAGTCTCAGATATTTGCCTAACCTTTCTCTCACATGTCTACCCTATCCAACCTCTCTCTCCTAGTCTCACTAACCTCTGAATTAGACAAAATCCCACAATTTATACAAAAGTGGATTCATGAACCAATTCTGGTTCAGAACCAAAAATCTCTCACTCTCTCCTAAAAAGTCTCTTCAACTCCACCCTTTTCTAAACAAACGCTAAATCAAGCTTTTAGTTTCCTCATTTTCCTATTCAAACCAAATAAATCTAACTATCTGGCCTGATCTCCACACAGGGAGGATCAATCAGCCACTATACCTTTTTTTTCTCAAAATAAAACATTCTCACATATTTAAATAAATAAAATTAATTAAACTCTTGCCTTCCAACCCTTTGTTAGTCACAACATGTGATCATTCCATCACATTGCTAACTAAGTCTAAATGCTCCTGCATCACTACAAATAAATCTAAATAGTCTAACCACGATCTCATAATTAGAATAAAGACGAAGCATACACCACAATAGCCTTTGCTTGAGTACAAAAAGTCTAGTTAGATTAAATTTGAGGTATACATGTATCGTATCAACCAGGGAATAAATTAACATTTTATATATTTAATACAATGCTAGGTACTGCATTTATTGAATGCAAGCAACTATAGAGTACAATTAGGATGGAGATTTTCCCACCTTAAAAATTTTGAATAAATTTGATCTGCTTCATCTAAGGGGATCTACATATAAATCCAAACAATCTAATGGCCATATCAGTAGGAACAAAGACAAAACATGCAGCCACTCTACCCTTTGCTTGAGAAAAAAAAAATCAAGGCATATTAAATTCCAGGGCCACATATACCATCTCAACCTGGTAAAAAATTAAACAGTTTTTGAAAACATTCAAGACATTGTTGAGTGTCAAATAGTCTTATGTGCACACAAAATCCCTTATTTTTCGAATATGTGAGTATAACTTCCTAGTGCGATGATTTTATTAGGGTCTTCAATTCATTTATTATATTTAAAAATTATCTTGGAAAATTGTAGAACCTGTTGGCCATTCAATCAACCTCTGCGATTACACGTACCAATTGGCATATATAGCAAACAATTGAATTATTAACATGAAATTTGACTAGAATGTGACACAATCCAAAAATGTTTGAATATTATTTAACATAAAACAATATCTAAGACGCAATATCCTTCACATTTAATAATTTTTATAATTGGATATAATGAGCATCTTCAAAATTGGTTAAGTAATTTATTGATCCCAACCTTTTCTTTATTGAGCTTAGAGAATAAGTGATCAACATGCAAAAGGTCATATATCCTAGGGTAGTTTCCCATTCCTCTGATCAATATTTTCTATCAATCAATACAATTTCTAGATATTTTTGACTTTTTTCCTTCAACATACAATTGGGTTTTCACATACACTTGGGTATGTTAGTACCCTCAATCCCTTTCATGGTTTTTGTGCATATCTCTTTAAGATAACCTCTATTTTGTTGGGAATTCATTATCATCAGAGCGAAGTAGAAATGTTTCTAATGATTGATACACAATCACCCAACAAATCGTATGAGAATTTCCTGATGGAATATATAACTACTCATTTTTATGTTTATAATTGATTAACTAAGTCATGCTCTTTGTTTATAGTATAAAGTGATGGAATACGAATAATATGGAATAAAATATCATTGATATGGATTGAATCATTAGATTGTTTTTCATCCATCTTGATGCTTTCATAGTGGAAAAACTGGAGGAATCAACTCATGGGACCATTTTTATTGACAAGGCCTGGTTTGGGAAAATAGGGTCAGAAACCTTTCGGGAGCATTTTGAGGCATAAAACAATGTTTTCTAGGGCTAAAACTTTGTCACTGTAGTTCCACACCTTCTTTTCTCTTTTCTACACATAAATACATTTCAAATGGCATAAGAATCACATTAATCAAAGTTTGTATGCAAATGTTATGCCACTCAGAAGTTGACCTTGTTGTTTTCACCACCATAATTCGAGAGGATGCTAAGCTCAGTATTTTGATTGTTAACCTCAGTATTATGATTGTTATACCCGATATCCTACGAACCAATGAGTAATTACGTATTAGGCTCGTTGTTTGTCTCCACCGCAAGTAATGACTATGTTTGAATTAGGATCGCTTCTACATGACCTTTTATTTTTTCAAATACATGAGAAGAGGCTCAGGGATGGGTTTACCTAGAAGTGGTTTCAAACGCTCGTGCATGTTATCTTTCAAATGCCCATGCAAAGATCTAAGTTAAAATTATATAGCAAGTATTTAAAGGGTGGTGAAGAGGTCATCCAGGTTGTTGGTTACAATTAGGTAAAATCGATATTAATTCTAAGGGATGGAATGCATGAAAAAATGTTGTTTCTTGCTTGAACTTGTCAAAGGTATTCAAAGTATTAGAATGATATATGGGGTTTCCCAAATGATATATGAGTTAGACTGATTCATGATGATATTATTCTGTGCAATATGGAAACATTGGGTTTATGCTTTGTTTTTCATGGGTTTTTTTGGTTTCTGTTTACACTTCAAAACTCTAAAGTCAAGCTAAAGAAGCTTAGATAGCCCAAGACAAAGAGAATAGAGCTGACATTAAGAATAATTGAAGATAACATAAAAAAAACATAGAGTTTGCTTCCAAACAAAGAAATGATAACAACTATGTAATTTGAAGGTCTCACACAATTGGTAATTACAACTATTCCAGGCGTAACAACTCAGGTGACACACTACGACAGGGAACAATATTTAGAGGTATTTTTTTCATATACTCTTTCCCAATACATACCTATGTCTATATTTTCAATGAGTGTAAAATGAAATAAAAAATAAAAGCCCAAGAACATTCATAACTTAGGGAGAAAAGGGAGAGAATAAATAGAAACAAAAAAAATGAATACACAGAATTATATTTGCAGAGAAACATTTAGAGCCCAAAACTTTAGGAGAAAGAAACTGCATAGAAACAAAAAAAATGAATACATAGAATCATATTTGTAGACAAACATTCAAGGCTCAGAAATTTAGGGAGGAAATGTATATTTGGTATTGAATAATGAAGCGGAAGTTTACCCACAAGCGTTTTCCCTTTTTGATGAAGTTGGAAAATGGATACCCAAGAATAAGTATCACCTCTTGCAACACCTCCATGAACCATGGCACATTCGTAAGAAATAAATTCACATAATTATATTTGAAGAGAAACATTTAGTGCTCAAAATTCAAGGAGAAAATGTATAGTTGGTATTGAATAATAAAGCACAAGCTTACCCTCTAGAATTTTCCATTTTTGATGTAGTTGGGAAATAGATACCCAAGAAGAAGCAGCACCTCTTACAACACCTCCATGAATCATCACACATTCATAAAATGTGTAGGAAATTTTTCACGGCCTAATTCAATGGACAAATAACTCGATTGGTTCTTCAGGTTTATTGTATAGATGCACAGTGCTTGTTGTTTCCCTTCATTATTTCAAACCTACTAGTTTGAGAAAGATGGAAAGCAATTTCACTTCCTCCAAATGAAGAATCCAAAAAGACACATGCAGCTTTCCACGAAGCTATGGTTTAGCAGTTTTTGTGGCTTTGAGTAGCAGTGGCTTGGGATATGATATGTATTATCTATTGCAATGGCAAGTGAAAAACATTAAATGTCTTTCAATTAATGTTAAATCAAAACTATCATTAAACTTGCATTGGATTGAAATTTAAAACTTATTATCTTATGTTTTAAGAAAATGATACAATTTTCCCAGCAATAAGAGGTTGAATCTGAAACTTTGGATAAGATTTTGCTTGATCTAATATTTATATTAAAACATTGAATAGGGTAGTTAGTCATAGCACATTAATGTTGGGTCAATGCCTATCGATTACTATATTCCCTACAATGTCAAAGGCAGGGACTAAAAATTGCACCTGTGTTTATACTATTTAACCCATGCACATCAAACACAACATTCCTCTCACCTTTTCCATGCTTACGCATTGAAATTTTCTCACCATACCATTGCAATCAATTTCACGATGAATTCTTCTTTCCATGGCAAAAAAAAAAAATCATCAGTAGTAGCTTGGAATCCACTTTTAAAAAATATTGTAGACTCATTATATGTTAGGTAAATTGAATCAGGGATAGGGTCAAGGTTGACCAGGTTAAACAAGGGTGGTTTTGGGGCACGTGGTATTACATGTAATGGAGCCTATAAAAGGCTACGAGGACTTCATTGTAAAGAAGGTCAGGGAGGTGAGCAGTGTAGGCTCGCTTGGCCGAGTTGGCCAGGGTTTTGGCCAAGGATAATGAAATTTCATTATGGTATGTTTTTCCCCGGAGTTGGGGTTTTCCCAGGTAAAATAATTTGTGCATTATGTGTATGTGTTATTGCCTTGGTTATTTTTTTTTTCCTCTCGGTACATAGGTAATGCTCTCCAGTTAAATTTTCTTCATCTGGTATAAGAGTCGAAGGTTGTGTTTTGGCTTCAAAAGGATGCTTTTGTTGCCAAGAGTTATGTGGCCTGGTGAATGAAGGAGATTTGATTTGTTGATGCAGATCTATATCTGGAATATAATGGTTAGAAGAAATGGAAAATGTATCCATTCTACTGTTACACAATATTTTGTCACGCCTCCTGCACTTCCTTGTGGCATACCCCGAAGTGCCTAAAACATGCAGTGTACTCATCCTGATATATAGCTCATATCCTCCCTAAAACACTGATGGGAAATTGCCTTGAGATTCCCTGAAGAAAGGGGATCTAAAACCCTAAATTTGGGGTCACTGTTCCCCTAACATTGGCAACCTGTGTTGTCCGCTAGCTGCAGTTCACTAGCCTCGCGTTACCAACTCGCTTTTGACCTGGATACCTGCGATGATCCCTAAAAGGCAACTCTTCCCAAACAGAACAAGAAGCTTCATGATCTAGAGGCTTCCAAAATGATGAGATGGAGGTTGTTCGACATGGATGAGGTTGAGTTCTCTTAACTTGGCCCTTTGGTATTATCCCTATGAGCTACTTCCTTGAGATGAGGGTGTTCTCCTATGTTTGGAGAGATCCTAACTCCCTTTACCTGCCTATATATTCATATTTTCCCATTCCCAAATGGTGGGTCTTTGGCTATTTGCACTCTTATGCTGAGATTGTGCCTACATGCTACTCATTTGGCTTAGAGAATGAGTGCATGGAAAGCTTGAGCTTGGACTTGGGCATTCACTCAAGTAGAGCTTATTGACATCAAGGCTTTCTTGTATGCTTCCTCCTTTATTCTATTAATATATACAATTGCTGGTTCACTTTCCATAAATATTTGTATTGATGCATCATTTATCTTAATGCTATGTGATCTATTAAGTAGGTTATATTCGGTTATGTTATTTGTACTTGTATGTTTTGTTGTGTCTTTGATCTCTTGTGCATGCATTCAAATGCTGTGAGTAGTAGGACTGAGCCCGAGGTCCAAGCGATCAAGCTCTTCAATAAACGAGGATGCTATAGCATCAATATGAGGTAGGCCATCTTTCTTGTCTCTTATTTCATTTATAATCTAGGAAAATGTCTAGTAGATTGTCACGTAGGTTGCTAGTCCCACTGTTGTGGAGGTAAATCCCCTTTGCGGACAGAGGCGATCCCTACTAGCCCAAATGGGGTCTAGCAACAATCAAACAACGCTAACACGCAGGTTCCTAATTGCAAATCAAAGACCGATGATGAGGGCCTACCTGGATTCCAACGCTAATATTTGTAGAAGAGTCGTCACTCCCGTTCCTTTGCTCCGACCGGTCACAATCCCCACGATCCTCGTGAACGGACACCTGCACATGCAAAGAACGACACAAATACAAGCATAAAATCCAATAGATGCAACTACATATCAGTCAGAAAGGATATAACTCAATCACCATCATAAAGACAATAAGAGTGGAACCATAATGATAGTCGTCTATTATTGATAAACAAAGAAGAATACAACCATAGTTCTGACGTCAAATCCTTCTCAAGAGGGTCCAGCCAGCAAGTTCCTTAAGCATTCACCCTTGAAGGTAGATCTCCCAAGACAAAACTCTCTCACTCACAAGTTTACACAAGATCAAAACACTTCACAACCTTCCTTAAGCTCTCTAACAATCCCACACTTGTCACACCAGCTACCTATCAAGCTCACACACTATCAACAACACTCCAAGCACTATGAATTCCAAACTAGCAGCTCATAGTAATGGTGGAGACTTAAATAGGAGGAGTCTCCATGAATGGTGGGAAGATGAGCTTATCTCCAAGGAAGGTGGCTCAAATGATGAAACAGACATGCCAGAGAAGGGAGGGCGACATATACAAGGCCAACAACCAGGTCTGGAGTCATCTGGAAGGCCGGCTGTTAGAACAAACTCGCCTAGACTGGATCATCACGGGTGCATAACTGTACTGGAGCACTAACATCGTTACTGCATAACGGAGAAAGTCATGTCAGCGCGATCAAATATAAGCAACAGTCGCGCTGTCTCATGAAATTCGACCATCGTCGGAATCACGTGTACTTCTGCGATGGCAACGCGTTCGGTCTGTTTTGGAGCGCTCATCAGCGTGCTTATTTTTACAACAGTCGCGATGATGGAAAAACTTTGGCAAAGTGGGTCATTTGGCAACATCAAAGAGCATGAGCATGAATGATTTGGACTCATGACACAGTAGGAAGACTGGTATGAAGGCAGTGACAAATTATTGTGTAACAAATGCCCCTTAAAGCATGAAGCCCGAGAGAGTGGGAGGGGTGAAATGCTTTACGAAACTGGCTGAACTGGAACACCACCGTGAAGAACCTGCACTCAAGTACAACTGATATCTCTGATAATCAATTACATGTAGTCTAGGCATGGGCGCAGCCATCCAAAAGACATACGAAATGGGTTTGTGGTATGGACGCAGCCACCCAGCTAATGAGACCATGATGATAATAAAGGTATGGTCGCAGCCATCCATGAAGACTCAGGTATGGTCGCAACCATCCATCAACGAGTCATGTAATGATCATAATAATCCACAAAATCTCAACCTGGATCTCAACAGACAAAATCCAGGGTCTTGCGCTCCATCTCGACCCGAACAAAGTACAAGTGCACGAATGCAAATACAAGAGTTGAAGTCGAACATGCAACAACATCGTCTGATTACCAGTCAATGATGAAAATTGTTAACAGACGCGAGAGGTACCACCAATAATGACAATGGTCCTCAAGGTACTACAGGTACAATCTACGACGTGCGAATCAGTGAGCTGGCATCGAACACCCGTAGAATCATTCGATCGGAGGCCAATGATGAAAACCTCGCGTCGAACATGAAGAACCTGCCATTGAGGCATGCAGGCTCCAAGGCACCTGAAGGGAGTCTCTCGGTCAACTTCCTGGATAATGAGCTGAAGTCGACAAGAAGGGACCTTGATCAAAGGTGGGCCATAACATTTCCCACATCGTCGACACGAGACAGAGAAGGATAAGATGTTTTGCGTGAGGTATCAGAGGGAGGTTGAGTATTCTGCAAAGGTCAACTTCTCTTGAACATATCGGCGGCACGACAGTGGACTTGGCAGTATTTGACATTAAATGATCAGGGGTCATGGTGACAAGGCAATGAGCAGATAAGAGGTCAAACATGATAACCCAAACCCACGGAGGCAAGTGTAAAAACAAGATGAGATGTCCCCACCCAGACACGAATGCAGACAAGTGCCATGTTCAAGAGAGACATACTGCCGACACGACAATGATTGTGGTTCCATTTTCCCCACCATTGCTGGCGAGTACCCCGGTTATTTTTTGATGACAAGCTTGACGGGGATAGCATATGCTTGAAAGGTGTCATTTCGACAGAATCCGATGTCATTAAGTTTTAACGAGTCTGACAAAGGAAGAACTCGGCGTCTTTTCCTGTTTAGAGAGTCTAAAAAGACAGCAGAAAAGTGAACTCCAGGGGGGTCCTTTTTCGTAAAGTTGTGTCTCTCGAGCCCGAAAAAGTATAAAACGATGCTCGAAAGAACCGCCCAACCAGTATGATCAAGGAGTACTTTTCGTAAGTAGTGACTTTGACCCGAAAAAGTAAAAAAGTGGTCAGAAGCACGTCGTTTTGTAGCCAATAACGAGTTCGAAACGACAAAAACCCGGCGATCTTTTTAAGTTTAAACGGTCGAAAAAAGAGCTTAAAGGTGACCGCCTCTCGCTTCTTTTAACAAGTTGAGAGGGAGACTCGGCTATCTTTTCTTGTTTCACGTCGAAAAAGAGCTTAAAGATGACGTTTCGGGACCAAGTGCATATAGAACTGTCGTAATTCCACCAGCTGAGATCCTGCACAAGGAACACTGCACACGTAAACCCGTTCGAGATAATATAAACAATGCGCATAAAAACATAGTAAAAAACCATGTTGGAACCAAGCATATAGTAAAAACCCTGATAGAAACCCATATTTGTGGAAAATAATATTTAATTTTTAAAAATTACCATAAATAGGGGGGGTAAACAAATTTTTTTTACCATTGTTACCATTGAGGCCTTGTGGAGCGACTTGGAGCATTGAGGTTGGCGAGCGAAATTCGACCCCGTACGTGCATTATCCGTCCTGAAATCAGTTCCAGGTAGATACATCTTGCCCTACACTCTGTTTTGAAGTCTTTTTTCTGCATTTTAACAGTGGAATGTGGTTGTTTGAGCGGATTTTTTGAAATGCATCCCGCTCTCGGTCATCACGGATTTCCCTATCGGGTCCGCGATGATCGATAAAAACTTCCACAGGTCGCGCCCGGATCAGCGCGGAAAAGTGATGTACTTCTACGCTGACCCGAGAAAAATAACAAAGGCGCCCATTATCAGCGCGACTGTTTTAAAAAACAATCGCGCTGACGCCGCGCAACAAGTTTTTTAATAAAATTTACGTATGAAACTTTGCAAGCAAGGTGCTAATGTAATTTTTTTATTATTCCGGGTATAATGGCGTTCGTTTGGCAGGAACGCACTCACGATAACGATGATATAGCAGCTTTTGCTGATGCCGGGTGCCGAAATGCATTGCGGGGGTGCGGGTTGCTTAAATTTTTCTTAACTCCACGCTTGCGGGCACAGCCTGACCTTCTGGAACTCTTGATCAGGGCCTGGAATCCCACGGATGGGAAGTTCGTTATCCGAGGCCGAGACATTGAGTTTGATTACACAGACATCTATTTTTTGACCGGGTTGTCACGTCGAGGTGAGAGGCCTATTCTGGAGGGGCAGCGACCCGGTGGTGATACTTTAGATATGCTGATGGCTCAGGTGTGCCCACGGGCACGCAAGTCGCAGAGCGGAAAGGTGGCAATTCCTATGGTGGAGGACATAATCCTTTGAGCTATGCTCTTCATGGTGACACGGGTAGCGGGCTCCCAGGCCCAACACGAGGCCTCGAAGACCCATCTCTGACTGGCCCTCGAATGCCTGAATCCTACCATATTTAACTGGGCAGAGGCAGTAGCGACAAACATGAAGAGACAGCTGACCAACTGTCATCGCGGAGAGACGAAACAGTTTGGCTATGGATCGATCTTACTCCCGCTCATGCTGGAGCGGGTGCCGGCATTGCAACTGTAGGATATGGTTTTGGACCCACCCAGACCACGCGAGACGAGGGCCACATGATGGGCCCATGTCATGCCACGAGGAGGTGGTGGCCGACCAGTGGCATGGGGAGTATACTTCCGAGAGTGGTTGGAGCGACAGACGATCTTCATGGAGGACTGGCCGTATGCCGGCCTAGACTTCCACGGAGATCCTGACATGCTGCTGCCCGCTGAAGAGCAGTGGGATGACGGTGGTAAGACACTTGATCTCATTTTTTGATTTTTTATTTTTATGATGTTTTTTATTTTTCATGTACATGTCCTAATGACGAACGCTATGGTATGCAGATGTAGGACCGGCGAGACCCCTTGGCCTGGCTCCAGAGGCGCGGAGGGATGCGCAGGGCATTGGAGCTCTAGCCCTGGCTCCTCCGGGAGATGACACGATGGAGACAGTGATACGGAACCTTGAGGGCTTGCTGACAGGGATTCCAGATTACATGGGGATAGAGGAGGTCCCCATAGCATCCCAGATCCATACAGTGGGAGTAGAACCTAGGATGCACCGCCTGTTGAGGCGGGTGGCACGAGCGGCTGTGCAGTATAGGGAGCACAACCCGCCACAGTAGATATCTAGGTCTTTATTTCCTACTGGTGATTTTTGAGAGACATGTGTCTCAGATGTACAGAGAACACAGGCCCTATTTAGACATGTACACTTATTTTTGAGCGCCTTGGTGCGCCACACGATATATATATATATATATATATATATACCCATTTTGGATGGATCTTTTACATGTGATGATGTTTTTATATGCTATGCAAATGTCTAACACAAATGTAATCTAATGTATCAGTTGCATAACACACGACCCACATATTTTATTTTTACGCAAGCTTAAAAGCACACATGACAACACATATGCAAACTATGCTTGGAAATGGATTTTGTTTTATGCAAACTTAAAATCACACACACACAACACACTTGTTAAAAGCACACGTATGTACAAAAATAGAGTGCACGCATGATATTTGTTCAAGTCAAGCCCATTTCGGGACTTACCCTTTTGCATCGTTGTGTGACCGGCCTAGATAGTGTAGGCGTCGTCTCGGCCTGTTTTGTAAAATGATCGACGGCACTGATGATCTGCCCATGCCCCCCGGCCGAGCGAGGGTTACCGGCTAGATAATCAATGCCCCCCTGGGCAAAGGGGCCGAGGGTAGCGACAATGTGCAATGGGGAATCAGAACGAGTGGAAATCAAACCGATCGAGGCAAGATTCGGAGGTGGGAGTGAGAAGACACCCATGAGGGCAGGGTCTTTAAAGAGCCCGGCTCCCACATTCTCTATGGGAATGGAGGTATGCTCCACAAAAGGCACGTTACCTTCGGAAGAGGAAGCGAAGAAGGAGAGCTGGTCTACCGTGACAATTTTCCCCTGATGAGGGAAACAAATGACATAAAAGAGGGATGAAGCCACGGCACGCATGGCATATGTCCAGCTCCGGCCCAAAAGGAGGTTGTAAGTAAGGTTAGCATCGACAACTTCAACTTCCACTTCAACGGTCTTCCCTTCCAAAGTAATCGGCAATCGTTGGAGGATACCGTAAGGGCGAGATTCTCTTCCGTCAAAGGCTTCTAGTGTCGTTGGAGACTGACTCAAAGTGGGGGACCCAATAGCCTTCCAACAAGCAATAGACATAATGCAAGTTGACGCGCCTTCATCAATAATTGTACGATGAATCGTTTCCGAATTGATGATGACCTGAATCAGGAAGGCAATCTGGTGAGGCAATCTCGGTACATGGCTCTCAAGATCAAACGTGATCAAATCCGAATCAGCCGGGTCGATACCGCCAATGGCCGATAGCAAGGACTTCCTCTAGGGGGGGCAGTTCTGGAGAACTTCTAAAGCGGACATAGCTGACGGAGCCTGAGCTAAGTCCTCAACGATGTTGTAGTGCTGGGCAGAACAAGCATTGTTATAGACATTTTTGTGCCTTACAGCATTGAGCATGAAATGTCCATAATCCAAGGGATCCAAAGTCCCTAAATGAGTTGTTCCTACCCCTAAAGGAACAAGGTCAACCAATGACAGCTTCTCCCAGAAGTTCTCCTCCAAAAACCACTCAGAAACAGTCAATTCAGGATCAATTCAGAGGCTCCACTAGATGTCTGCGCTGAAATGCAGAGATTACACTGGCTAGGTGCACTGCAATGCAGGTAGAAGCACTACCAGGGTGCGCTGAGCGGGAAGTGACAAATGGCAAGCTCATTCAACGAGGTGGAAAGACCTTGGAAGCTTCCAAAATCTTCCTCAATGACACATGCCTCAATGAATTCGACTAGTGATGAGTAAGAGGTTCTCAACCTCCAAGTGGAAGCAAGAACTGACAGAGAGAAGCCACAAGTCAAAACATAAGCTGACTCATCCTCTCTGCTTACATCTATATATGGATCTCTCACCCAGAGGTTCAGGAGGCTGGAATTTGGTATTTTGTAGAGAATTGTTGTTGGTTTGAGATTGAGATTAGTAGATTGGGTGATTTATGCTTTGTTGGAGGAGAGGAAGGGATTGTTTTGCTGGGAGGTAGATGCTGGATCGGGACTCATTTGGTTGTATCTCCTCTTGAACCTTGTTATCATATTAATAAAGCTACTTGAGTTTCTCCTATATGCTTGTATTTCAATGATGTTTTTTTATATTTGCATATTTAGTTTATATATGATCCTAAACTAGTTATGAATGTGAATCTATGTCTTTTGTGTAGTTTTTCTCTCTTGTGATCTTGCAGGAACTGGGTGAAGCTGGACCAGTGAAAGAGCAGGAAGTGGGAAGCGAACAAAAGAGAGAGTGATTGGATCGACAAACTAGCGGAAGACTCCGGTTAGTTACATCCTTCTTACTCTATTTACATCTCATAAAGAAGAATACTCAGATAGTTTTCCTTGTTTGTTGCTAAGGCACTATCACCTCTTAGAGTGGGATAGGGGCATTCTGAATTGGATACTTTTCCCAACAACAAATTGGCGACTCCGCTGGGGAAAGTATCTTGTTAGTTTATTTGTGTTTCTATTGCTATTCATTTCATAAACTCAAGAGTGCCGAATCGAACTGCATTTTCTATTTACAAATGCAAAGTAGAGATCAGCTACTCTAGTCCACTCACTGGGCCTGTTTATGATCTGAACAGTTGATCCACAAGTGCTCTAACAGCCCTTTGTGATAGATCTTAGTCCTCCTATAAATCATCCTCCTAATTGTACCTAATTGATAGCTTTTATCCGGCCAAAAACTGTAGATCAAACTGCAAACCGTAACCCAGAACCCAGAAACAACTCTCATTTCTGCTTCAGCACAGACTCTGTGAAGAGGTTCTGCATTTCAACGCAGGTCCCATGAAGGCTACCTGTGCTGAATGTCAAATCCTCTGTGTTGGGAGTGCGCTGATCAGTCTTTGCCTTGTGCAGCTGTGGTTCCCTGCTTCCTTTTGCTCAGTTTCATCTCTGTTTTTTGCAGCTTGTTATCAGTCAGTGTACCTATCTGAAACCCCTTTTCTTTGCCTCAATTCCACCTCAGTTATATAAAGAAACTGTATTTGTTCTTTGTGTATTTGTTACAACATTTGCAGTTTCCCATTACAAAAGTAAACTAGTCATATTGTCGCCCTTAGATTTAGACCTGTCATAAGTGTCGTTTTGATCTTAGGAGTGAGTTTGTTTGTTGTTCACAGTTGATTTAGCTTTTACTTTTGTCTTTTGGTTTGAATTTATGCATTTCGAGTGTCAAAACAAGTAAATCATAAAGTGTCGTAATCGTCTTTTTGATTTCGAAAAAGGAACTTGTTTGTGTTTTCACTTGAAATCGAATTCAAATTTATATAACAGCTTTCTTTTTAGGCATCAATATTAAGAAAGTGAAAACAAATACATGCATATGTGCATTTGCATTTTGATAGTTTGCATGCTTTGATTTAGGGAAAAGTGCATTACAGTGTGCTCTATGCTCTTTGAGAAAAGATGGTGTCTTTCTTTTCCCCCTGTAGCTAGGATTTTCATTGTTGAAAAGATATAAAAGCTTGCTTATCATCTTTAGACTGCATTTAGGAATTGTATCATACATCTCGTGGTGATCCAAAAAGGCAAACTTCTAAGAAAGATCAACCTAAAATAAATTGAATGAACTTAACAACGCTTTGTAACTTAACACACAACATAGAGGTCTAGGCTAGAGACGTGTTCCGGCGTCGTAAAACCTGGTGACTGTCGATCTCGCTGATGGTTGGGTGATTCCTCCTGAGAGACGATAGTGCCAGTACGGATTGTGCTCCCACGTACCGTCGAGTATATATTGGGAGACCCCTATAAGCATAAAACCTTTATCCTTAGGAAGCCATGTCGGCCGCCCTACTGATCGCAATGCACTGAACACAGCATTCAGGAAGATTGACCGCCCGTACCCTAAAAACTATTCTGCGGTTTTGCGAAAAGTTTGGCACACCCTCTACCTAGAACTCCAGAGCAGTTCCTTTTGGCCTTTTTCAGACTCTATAACAGAAAAAGTCCATCTAAGCATTTGTCACTTCGGGCTCGTTAAAACATCGAAGGCGACTAGAGTCATCTTTAGCTTTTTCTCGACTCTTTAAAAGTGAAAAAACAAGTTGTGTCTAAAGCGTCGTTAAAATTTATTTTAAACGGAACAATCACCCCTTTTTCCTGCGTTGATCTTTGGGTTGAGAAAATGGAGCCCACCAACCAAGGAATTCCCCTTGGTGGAAATCCTAGTCCTTTCTCCTCTTGGGGAGATGTTGGTGCGCCCCATATGGCCACATTGTCGCTTCCAGGACTGACAATTGGCTTGCCAGTCTGGCTCTTCTCAACCAATGTCGTTCAGAACACCACTATTCCTGAACAGTCGAATCAACAGTTAGACCAGTCCAGAGTTGCCCACCAGCCTTCTACTTCCTCTAATTCTTCCTCTCCTCCTTCCTCTTCGCTTGACAGAACTGGTAAAACAAAAAACCAAGTTCCTAAGGAGAAGAAGGAAAAGAAGAAGAAAGAGAAGAAGAAGAAGGAGCCAAAAGCGACTGGGGGCAAACAAGTGTCGTCTGACAAAAATCCACACACAGCACTGACTAGGCCTAAATCGCCATGCGTCATATGCAAGGGAGACCACTTCCACAGAGATTTTCCCTGCATCCCTCGGATACTAAGGGACTGGTCTCCCCGTTTTCACAATCCGGTGGCATCAACCTCTGATAGCCATGTTGAATGCATACCGTCAACTAGCGAAAGTGAAGTCCTTGGACAAAAAGGGAGAGCTAGATCTCCCTGTAGACTGTGTGAAGGCAACCACGCCATCCACCATTGTCCCTTCTTAGACGAAGCGAAAAGAGTTTTGGATGATCGTCCGGTTTCACCGTTACGAATTCCTCCTGGATATAAAAAACTCTTGCCGAGTCCTTCGTTAGTTGAAAATCCAGCTGGCCCGCTCAAGTGGTCAGCTAAAGCGCCGGTCA
Source organism: Pinus tabuliformis (assembly GCA_031772625.1). Classification (NCBI taxonomy): domain Eukaryota; kingdom Viridiplantae; phylum Streptophyta; class Pinopsida; order Pinales; family Pinaceae; genus Pinus; species Pinus tabuliformis. The sequence goes on along the minus strand of CM062810.1, from coordinate 167,510,140 downwards.
TTGAAGATGAACCAGCTGAATCCATACTCGATGAAAGTCAAAAGGTCGAGGCGGCAGTTGACCCGGTCTTGCCTTCAAAGGTTTTGTCTTCAAATGATACAGTCACTGAAGAGGATAAAGATGACACCATCCAAATTCTCTTCATCAACACAGACTCCGACGAGCACGAGGGCACTCCCCCCATTCCTTTATCGCAGGAAGGAAGTTCGTCAGAGCGATACCCGGCCGTCTACTCGGTCCCACCACCAAGCAACCTAGTTGTCTCCTTCGACTGGAACCAACTAGGCAGACCCCGTTTGCCAGCAAGCATACCATTCAGAATTATCGTCCAAATATACAGAATGGTCATGACTGGCACCATCATTGATGAGGGGGCATCTGTGAGTATCCTTTCCTCTACTGCTTGGAAAGCGCTTGGTTCGCCAACGTTTTTGCCTGAAATGAGAAATTTGACAGGCTTTGATAAAGGAACCAGTCGACCTTTAGGGATCCTCCCCAATGTGCCCATAACATTGAGAGGGAAGACCGTTCAAATGAACGTGATGGTCGTTCAAGGACCCTTGGATTATAACCTACTCCTTGGACGAGACTATATATATTGCATGGGAGCCATCGTCTCCTCACTCTTTAGAGTAATGTGTTTTCCGCACGAAGGAAGAGTGGTCAAGCTCGTGGACCAGCTTTCATTTCCCGGATCACGCATCGCAAATAGTCATATACCATCCCTAAATGGTCTCTTCACGCAAGAAATGTCTCAACCCACGGTCCGTCCCCCCGATGAGCGCGAGTGATTCGGAGGGATATGACTGGAACCCAGGGGGCATGCATCCTGGTCTGCTTCGGCAGGAAAAATTTGGGTATAAGGTAGGTTTCCGCGGGAGAATATGACCAGTCCGTACCCCGTCCGTGGTTGGAAGTGGGGTTGTTCCGGAATAAGATTCTCTTGTTAAAGTTATGTGTTTGGTGCTCGTTGTCACTCACCTTTGTCTATCTCGGTAGATATCGCCGAAGAAGTGTTTTATTTGAAAGATTAACAAGACAATCTTTGGGTAACCTGAAAGAGGTAGGTCTCTCTCGGTAAAACAATTGTTTTAGCGGAAGTGAAGTAGAGGTAACCTTGAAACTCTGTTTTATACCTGGGGGCATGCAAACCTTTTGGAGTGCAAGCAAAGAGCGGTTATTTATCTGTTTTTTGGGTTAATCGTTTCCTAACTTGCATAAAGAAAGGATGCGGGGCATAGCTTTGGTTAAGGCGCAAGCCCCATAAAAAATGGAATCTTACATGAGACATTCTTATCATATGACTGGATAATCGAGCAGTTTTAGCGCATAGTTAATGCTCGTTAAAAAATAAACATAAGATTGAGCAGTGTTTTCGTTAAAAAATGAACTACCCTCCGGTAAATAACCACCGCGAATGTAATATTATCAGCCATTAAAGCCTTGGTCATGTTTGCACCGTCACCTCCACTTTTCCATTGGCCGATCATTCACCTCCATATTTATTGTTTACCCATTTTGAGGAACAGCTGCGAAGAGTGATTTCACTAGCCATCCTTGTGACACTGCCGTGATTGGAAAATTCCAACCCTTACCTGGAATCAGCTGCTAACCCGTTTTATCACTCGTTCCTCAAAAGACGAGTCTCGTTTAAGCTCTTTTCATCTGACTCGTAAAATATGAAAAGATTGCCGAGTTTTGGCCTTCCAGCTCGTTAAAGTGATCGGAAGTGCTATCCCTCCTCTAGATTTTAATCTTTTTGGACCTGAGGGATTATTGCACAAAAAGATCGAGCGCTTATTTTGTTCGGCTCGTTAAAACTATCGAAAACTCATCCCTTCTGTATTGTTTTATACTTTTTCGGACTTAAGGGATTAGATGACGAAAAAGGAACTTTGGAGTTATCTTTATGTACCTTTTCAGACTCTCTAAAAATGAAAAGGACCGAGTTATCTTTGTCGTTAGACTCGTTAAAAAGCATTAATAGCGACAAACTTGTCTTTAGACGAGAACGAGTTTCACTATCGCTAGGCTCGTTAAAACATAGCGATGGGTTTGCCCGAAGGGCAAATTATAGAGCAAGCATATGTTATCCTCCTCAAGCTTGACAAAAATAAAGAGGTACTGGTCATAAATGACTGGGGAAAATTGAGAAGAAACTCAAAGAACTTTTATTGGTAGCAAGTTGCTCTTGAACATGACACTTCCACTCCGTGCCTGAGTCGGGTTGGGTTGTTTCATTCACCGGTCACATCACCATGGTCTCGCCATACCATCCATCTTTGGGGTAAATGCTACCAATCCATCACACAAGTGTCGCCGATATGTTCAAGAGAAGTCATCGAGAGAACTCAACCGTGTCCCATCCACTACCAAACATTATCCTTCATCCTTTCAAGACCACCACCCTGAACCATATATCATCAGATCGTTTTCACCTCCATCAAAATCATTTGCTCCGTTCCGTGTCAATGATGTGGGATACATTAAGGCCCTCCTTTGACGGATCGCTTCTTGTTGACATCAGCTCATTATCCAAGAAGTTGATCTAGGAACACCCCCTTCAGTACTTTGAAGCTTGCATGCCTCAATGGCAAGTTTCTCACTTCCGGCGACAGGTATACATCAATGACCTTCGACCGAAAGATTTTGCGTGGTGTTCGACGCCAAGTCCTTTATTCACACCACGTGAATTGTACTGTAGTACCTTGAGGGTCATTATCATTATCGGTGATTCCTCTCGCGCTTGTTAACAGTTTACATCATTGACTGGTAATCAAGCGATGTCTTTCCATGTTCGACTTCAGAACATTTCTCACATGGATCGACTTGTACTTAGAGTGAAGATCGAACGAGATTGAAGACCCAGGATCTAGTTTCATCCATCCGGGCTGCGATATATATTCAGGAAGAATAAAAAACATTGACATGTACAACATTGCAACAGATGATCATCCTACCAAAAGGATGATGATTTCATCAAAATCATCAGTCTACCATCAGACGATTGTCTGTTCTATGTACAGAAAAATGAATTTATAAAGCTGAGCATGGGAATGCCCACCTCAGCTAGATCATGAAAGTAGTATGAAAAATAATGTATTGTATTGTATCTTATTACAGGTCTCCTCCCAGCATTGGAAGAACTTCGGATCCTCCTAATAAAGCATTTCACCCGATAAACGGCCTCATACTTTAGGGGGCAACTGTTATAGACATTTTTGTGCCTTACAGCATTGAGCATGAAATGTCCATAATCCAAGGGATCCAAAGTCCCTAAATGAGTTGTTCCTACCCCTAAAGGAACAAGGTCAACCAATGACAGCTTCTCCCAGAAGTTCTCCACCAAAAACCACTCAGAAACAGTCAATTCAGGATCAATTCAGAGGCTCCACTAGCTGTCTGCGCTGAAATGCAGAGATTACACTGGCTAGGTGCACTGCAACGCAGGTAGAAGCACTACCAAGGTGCGCTGAGCGGGAAGTGACAAATGGCAAGCTCATTCAACGAGGTGGAAAGACCCTGGAAGCTTCCAGAATCTTCCTCAATGACACTTGCCTCAATGAATTCGAATAGTGATGAGTAAGAGGTTCTCAACCTCCAAGTGGAAGCAAGAACTGACAGAGAGAAGCCACAAGTCAAAACATAACCTGACTCATCCTCTCTGCTTACATCTATATATGGATCTCTCACCCAGAGGTTCAGGAGGCTGGAATTTGGTATTTTGCAGAGAATTGCTGTTGGTTTGAGATTGAGATTAGTAGATTGGGTGATTTATGCTTTGTTGGAGGAGAGGAAGGGATTCTTTTGCTGGGAGGTAGATGCTGGATCGGGACTCATTTGGTTGTATCTCCTCTTGAACCTTGTTATCATATTAATAAAGCTACTTGAGTTTCTCCTATATGCTTGTATTTCAATGATGTTTTGTTATATTTGCATATTTAGTTTATATCTGATCCTAAACTAGTTATGAATGTGAATCTATGTCTTTTGTGTAGTTTTTCTCTCTTGTGATCTTGCAGGAACTGGGTGAAGCTGGACCAGTGAAAGAGCAGGAAGTGGGAAGCGAACAAAAGAGAGAGTGATTGGATCGACAAACTAGCGGAAGACACCGGTTAGTTACATCCTTCTTACTCTATTTACATCTCATAAAGAAGAATACTCAGATAGTTTTCCTTGTTTGTTGCTAAGGCACTATCACCTCTTAGAGTGGGATAGGGGCATTCCAAATTGGATACTTTTCCCAACAACAAGCATTAGGGTTGTAAGATGATCTCCGAAGTACACCTTTAGGAGGGGGTCGAATAGGTGTCTCAGTGCTAGGTCTCTCAATATGGAGCGGACCAGAACTGGACGGAGGAGCGCTGGAGGGGACCTCAGGCTCCTTCCCGGCGGATGACGAATATTCCTTTGCTCGAGTTGTAATATGAACGGGGATCGTTCCAGCCATGAACACTCGGGAACCAAAGGGAGAAGAAGATGAGGATGGGTCAGCCACCATTTGCCTTTGCTTAGAGGGGAAAGGTTCTTTTAGAACCGTAGGAATCCCAGGAGCGCCTTTCAATAAACGACTAACTTCGGACCGCCTTGGGCAGTCTTTGGTATAGTGATCCTCATCACAGATAAGACAAGGATACTTCAGTTTACGTTTGGCTCCTTCCTCGGGTGGAGGTTTAGGGGAGTCCTGTCTGGGTTGTTCAGGTTTATCCTTCGCTTTCCCCTTCTTCTTTCCTTTCGAGGTTTTATCTGCCGTGGTGGACTGAATGATGTTGACCTCAGAAGTATTTCCAGAATTAGATACATCCTGAGAAGTGTTGTCGTTTGAAGCATTCAATTTTTGCTTCCCAGGGTTCGCGGATGATTTCTTTGAAGATGTATTTACAGAGCCAATAACACCATCAACAGATGGCTTTGGCGGAGCTTTGGATGTTCCGGGTCTCGGGGCATCAAGCAAATAATCATATAAGGTACCTGATTGAGAATAAACTAAGTCGAGGTACTGAGCACGTGCGATAGCTTGCTCTTCAGTTACACAAGCTCCCATAGCAATGTCTCGCGCGATTGCAGGGACAAAGGAGGTTGTAAACCAATCGGTCAGGAGCTGATCAGGAATCCAGAACTTGATCAAACAACGACGTCGTCTCCATTCATGTATATTATCGGATATGTGCGTGGTCATGTCCTGTTTAAGAGACGTGAGGAGATGCGTTCATGTCTCGTACCGAATGGGCAACTGAAAGTGAGTTAGAAATGCCATTGCCAACGTGTTGAAATCTTGAAAGGATCCGCGATTCAACTCAATGTGCCACTTAGCAGTCGAGCCGGTGAGAGTCCTTTGGAAAAGGCGAAGCCGGATGGAATCGTCAAGCCACGAATTTGACGAACACCAAAGGTGATAAGTCATGACATGGGCTTGAGGGTCCTCTCCAGCTTTGCCATCGAATTTGGGATAATCACTGAGTATCTTGGTTGGAACTGGTGGCCAGTATGGATTATGAAGAATAGAATCATTAGTCAATTTGGACACATCTGGCAGTTCCAAAGTTGCTAATAAAGGTAACTGAGGATTGAAGGACATCTGTGGCCGTGGATAAGAGGTAATACCAGAGTTCCAACCAGGTGGTGGTTGCCCCCATGGACTTTGTCCGGACGGGCCTGGCCCATAAGGGTTCTGCCCATAGGGATTCTGTCCATAGGGGTTCTGTCCATAACCGGACGGTTGACTCTGGATCTGCCCCCCAGCACCCCATGGATTACCAACTTGACCTGCAGGAGCAACATACTGTTGCTGATAATTCTGATAAGGAGTGACCTGCATTTGTTGATAATTTTGATACGGGGCCAACTGAGCTTGCCCCTGGGGTTGCTGGTAACCATACGGTTGTTGAGCTCCATACTGAGCTTGGGGACCAGGCTGCGCTTGGTAGGAAGGTTGGGATTGAAACCCACCTTGCATCTGAAGACCAGTTTGAGTCTGGGGCCCAGCCTGGGGCTGAAAACCGGGTTGAGCTTGAGAAGCAACCACCATTTGAGTGCCCGGTTGAGCAGGCCCAGAAGGATGTCCTTGAGAGGGTGGAGATTGGGCCACCTGGCCGGAAGGTTGCCTTGGTTGAGTTTGGGATGGACCTACTTGCCCAAAAGGTCGAGCTTGCTGGGTATTAGGTTGTCCTTGTACAACCGAGGGTTGTCCTTGCAGAACAGATGGCTGAGCGGACTGGACGATTGGTTGCCCTTGAGGTTGACCAAATTGTCCAGATGGTTGACTAGGCTAGGTAGTGGGTTAGCCTTGCTATACGTAAGGCTGACCACCTTGCCCAGAAGGGTACCCTTGCTGGATTCCAAGTTGTCCCTGTTGCATATAAGGTTGTCCTGGATTCCCATAGGGTTGACCGGAAGGGTATCCCTGTTGGACTCCAGGTTGTCCTTGTTGCATATAAGGTTGTCCTGGATTTCCAGAGGGTTGCCCAAGATACGTGAAAGACGGACCACCGTAGGCCGAAGGTTGTCCCTGGATGGGTTGTCCTTGTGGGCCTCCAGGCTGCCCTGGATAGGATTGCCCATAATACTGCTGCCCATAAGAAGGTTGCATGTAAGATGGCTGACCCTGATACAATGGTCCTTGGTAAGGCTGTCCTTGATCCGGACGGGGCGCTTGGCCACCACCATAACCAGTGGTGCCCCAAGCGACGCTCAATGGGACTGAGACCTCAACCGCAGGCTGAGATGGCAAGGAAGTATACAAATGATGCCCTATAGGGTCATAATAATGATATGGACCTTGCGTGCCTGGATTCTGGACGACATGCGAATACTGATCATGTTCCCCCCCTACTGGAATGGGACCAGAAGAAGGTGGGGCACTTTGTGCAGGATGAACAACTCTGGGTGTATGTGTCGGCTGGCTACTACTTACTAGGCCGTGAGACGGACCAGCAACAGTAGTCACAGCCGAAGATGTCGTAACGGCACTAACAACCGGTGTTGAATACGCTACACAAACAGTCGAAACAGTTGGAACTGAAGTGACGGGTGTATTGTGAACTTGTGAAACAAAAGATCCCGTAGTGGGAGTGATGTGGTGATCCCACATGGAACTTGAACAGGGGATCCTAGTACCCATATTATCCCTCAAATACTTATAGCGTGAGGGTACCGGGGATGTGGCAGGGATAGGAGTTTTGATACTTGACAAAACAAGTGTCTCACTCGCTCTAGGAGATGTGTCATCCATGTCAGAGGAAGACATTGGGGTCGAAACACCAGGAGGGGTAAAAGGAATATCGTCTTCGTAAGGCTCCCAAATGGGGTTCCAATGAAATTCGTAAGCCTCGTCGTCTGGGGCGCAAGAGTTAATCGGTTGGATACTTGGGATAACAGGGAGAGTATCACTCACAACCGGTACCTCAGGAGCAACAGAAGAAGGAGACCCTTGATCACTTGGAACGGGAGACGGGATCGATGATTCCGCCAGGATGACAAACTTCAAAAAATCCTAGGGAAACTAACGAGAAAGGACCCTACTCAAACTAACGCAAACAAGATCTAACCGGGTAAATGTTAATCGCGGCCGAATAAATTTTAAGACGCAAGGACATAACTTGACCTTTTCATTTTTTAAGAGTCGAGAAAAGGACAAAAAGATGACTCTAGTCGCCTTCGAGTGTTTAATGAGCCTAAAGTGGCAAGTGCTCAGATGGACCTCTTCTTTTAGAGAGTCCGAAAAGGAACGAAAGTGACTACTTTGGAGAGCTAGGCAAAAAGGTTTACCAAACAAATCCGTAAAACTGCATATACACCTCAGCAGTCATATGAAAACCAAGGACTTTCCGTACGGTAGTCAATCTTCCCGAATGTTGTGTTCGGTGCGTTATGGCTTGTAAGGCGGCAGACACGGCTTCCTATGGATAAAGGATGATAACCTAGTGGGGTCGCCCCATATACTCGACGATACGTAGGAGCTCAAATCCGTGCTAGACCACTATTGCGTCACGGAAGGAGGAATCACCCAACCTTAAGTGAAACAAAAGTGACTAGGTTTAACGACGCTGGAGCACGTCTCTAGCCTAGACCTCTAAACAGTGAGCGTTATGTTTCAATGCGTTTTTAGGTTCATTCAGTTCATTTTAAGGTTGATCTTGTATTAGGTTTCGGTTTTCAGGCCTTACCGTATGAAATCTCTCAAAATTGCCTAAGTGCAAACTATATGCCAAAATATGTCATTCCATTTGATGAATGTTAGTTACGAGAGGGTTTGAGGGCTTTCACGCAAACGAAATGATCACAAAACAACACATAGCTTCCCTAATGCAGCTAATGGAAATTCACAAACTTTTCTTCAAGATCACTAATCACTAATCAAAATGAAAAGCTTCTAATTCTCATTAACTAGTACAAAGCAAAAGAGATTTTTTTTGTTGATGGCAAAGTGCATTAAACGAACTTTGAGAAATGATAACAAAAAAACGTGAAAACACGGTTGACCCCAGACAATTGTGATCTGTGTCCGGGTAGTGAAAAGAAATCGAAACAATGTCAAGATCGGTTCAACAACGATCACTTAAACAACCAAGCAAAAGCAAGCAAAGAGGAAGGCTCAATCAAACCAATAGCAAGCAATAAACGAACCTCTGCAAACGAGTGACCAAGCAAAGTTGATCCAACAAACTTGGAATAATAAAACTAGGTCACAAGGCAAAAAGGCAAGATTCGCTCAACAAAACTCACAAGAGAGTGCTTCAATCTCCAGACAGTGAAAAACAAGTCATAAACCAAGTGAGAACAGCAGGGGATAGCAAGACCAACAGGTTCATGAGGCAGAATTGAAGAAATTCAATCCTACAGGAATCAGCGTGGGTGATACATAGCAACAATGCGCTGATAAAGATCTACGCGTAGCAACAATGCGATGTCGGCGCGGAAGTACACGCCTTACCCACGATGGTCCGTTTTACAGAATCGTCGCGATTGTTTGGTTTATTAACGCGATGAACAGGAGGTCACAGAAAGGGCAGCGCGATTGTTTAATTATAAACCGCGATGATGCTCAAAAACAACCACAATCAAGCCAAAAACTCCCAAACCAAGACAATCAATCTTTAAACAAACAAGGCATCTCCCAGACCGAACCAGGAAACCAATAAACAGAGAACTAATCCCCAAACTTTGAAAAGAGACCAAAACCAAGCTCAAGGAAAGAATGAACAAAAAGGACAAAAACCAGCTCCAAGCCGTTCAGTTCGTAAACCAAACCAGAGATTGACTGAAGTGGCGTTGATCTACTTCGCTAATGCAGAGCAATAGCGTTTCGAAGGCTATCTAGCCGTGCTTCAGGCTCCGTCTAAAGTTTACAAATTAAACAACAAAGTATCTCCAGCGGAGTCGCGAAATTGTTGTGGAGGTAAATCCCCTCTGCGGACAGAGGCGTTCCCTACTAGCCCAAATGGGGTCTAGCAACAATCAAACAACGCTAACACGCAGGTTCCTAATTGCAAATCAAAGACCGATGATGAGGGCCTACCTGGATTCCAACGCTAATATTTGTAGAAGAGTCGTCGCTCCCGTTCCTTTGCTCCGGCCGGTCACAATCCCCACGATCCTCGTGAACGACACAAATACAAGCATAAAATCCAATAGATGCAACTATATGTCAGTCAGAAAGGATATAACTCAATCACCATCATAAAGACAATAAGAGTGGAACCATAATGATAGTCATCTATTATTGATAAACAAAGAAGAATACAACCATAGTTCTGACATCAAATCCTTCTTAAGAGGGTCCAGCCAGCAAGTTCCTTAAGCATTCACCCTTGAAGGTAGATCTCCCAAGACAAAACTCTCTCACTCACAAGTTTACACAAGATCAAAACACTTCACAACCTTCCTTAAGCTCTCTAACAATCCCACACTTGTCACACCAGCTACCTATCAAGCTCACACACTATCAGCAACACTTTAAGCACTATGAATTCCAATCTAGCAGCTCATAGGAATGGTGGAGGCTTAAATAGGAGAAGGAGTCTCCATGAATGGTGGGAAGATGAGCTTATCTCCAAGGAAGGTGGCTCAAATGACGAAACAGACATGCCAGAGAAGGGAGGGCGACATATACAAGGCCAACAACCAGGTCTGGAGTCATCTGGAAGGCCGGCTGTTAGAACAAACTCGCCCAGACTGGATCATCGCGGGTGCATAACTGTACTGGAGCGCTGACATCGCTACTGCATAACGGAGAAAGTCATGTCAGCGCGATCAAATATAAGCAACAGTCGCGTTGTCTCATGAAATTCGACCATCGCGAGAATCACGTGTACTTCCGCGATGGCAGCGCGTTCGGTCTGTTTTGGAGCGCTCATCAACGCGCTTATTTTTACAACAGTCGCGATGATGGAAAAACTTTGGCAAAGTGGGTCATTTGGCAACATCAGAGAGCATGAGCATGAATGATTTGGACTCATGACACAATAGGAAGATTGATATGAAGGCAGTGACAAATTACTGTGTAACACCCACTCATTGGGTTACAGGGATTGTCTCTGTCCTCAGAGAGGATTTTCCTAAACAATAAAATGGTGGCTCCATTGAGGAAGTTATAACCCTCTTCATCCATTCCTTCAATCAAATTCTCTGATGAGTTTGACCAACCATCAGTTTCCTGGCTTGTTTGCTTCACTGTAGTTATTTGTACTCACTGATGATTTCCTGAGGACATTCAGTTTATTATGGTCTTGAAGATTTTTTATCCTTCCCTATTTTTCTCGCCCATCGCATGTTTGACTTTAACAGTCACGATGTATCGCTGCTTTTTTAATTACAGTCGTGCGGATATCCCTTGCAGCGCCCTTTTGCATATAACAAGCACGTTGATCCCAGAGGATAAAAAAATAATTAGGGTTTCTTCTTGTTTTCAGTGTTTTTGGCCTCTGTCAATGATTTTCCAGTGTGTATATAGTGTATTTGTCCTATTTGTTATGCTTATATGACTACAATCGTCTCTTGACTTTGTTAATGTGTGTTTAAGGCTTCATTTCTTTCTAGGGTTTCTGGGGCTTCTAGGTCACCCTCCGTTCATTTTTTGGTCTGCTTTCCCGAGGTTGATTGCTTTCATTCAGGATTCTTCATGCAATCAGTACATCTTTGTCAAGTTTCTTTTAGTTCATTGATGTGAAGTTGTTTTCATTTGTGTCGACTCATGTTGATGCTTTGAAAATTGCTTTAGGTTCCATTGTCAAGCATAGATTACAAATTGTTTGCTTTGGTTGGACTGAAAGAGAGTACTTGTTTTCATTCTTTTGCTTCGAAAAGTAAAACTGAAAGATCTCTTCATTTAAGTATTTTTGAGACGTTTCTGCATTCGAAATCATAAAGTGAAAGAATTTTTCATTTAGTTGAGTTGATTGCATTTTATTTTTCCCATTGCATTAGTTTGCATGGTTGAATCAAAGTGACAGAAGAAAAATCTTTAAGTGCATCTCAGTGGAAGGAAAATGATTTTCGTTTCTTATAGGATTGCATCATGGCATTGCATTTGTTGGTGAAATGAAAAATAGGATTTCGTTTTTTACATTTTGCATTAGAAGATAAAGAGTTGTGTTTGATTCATTTTACTAGTTTGATGCATTTTGTTGGTTGTCTCTCTTCCTTATGTAGTTTAGCCTTCATCGAATAAAAAGGCTTCATTTTCATCATTTAGCTGCATTATAGGAATACAGGTGACATCCTTGAGCCATCAAATTGAAACTTAATCCAAGATAAACTTAAAATTTACCTCAATTAACCTAAGGAGCATTTGTGACCTAATGCAAATATGTAGAGGTCTAGGCTAGAGACATGTTCCGACATCTTTAAACATAACAGTTGTTGTTAACTACCTGCAGTGTATCCCGGGGTGAAATCCCATCCCATTATGGGATGCATCAAGGCATCATAGAAGCCTTGAAAGCAAGAGATCGAGACATCATCATAGAGAAGCATGAAAGATGGTTGGAATCTATGAAAGTCAAGGATATAGCCATTGGGAATCTCATTGGGAACATAAGTGGCAAGGTCATCTAGTACAAGGTTCATCATACATCTATCAAAAGGAAACATCTGTTGATGGGGATACTTTAGATTCTCAAGATTCTTTGAAGGAATCTTCATTGAGAGGTTCACCGATCATGAGGAAAAGCAAGTGTTTCATCAAGAATTCCAAATTTGTGAAATTCATGGGATGATGGTATTATGACATAAAAGTGAAGAAAAATAAAGGGATTGAAGCTCTTTCAATCAAGAAAGAGGATGCATGAAGTCTAGATGACCCAAAGGAAAAATGAGGTATGTATGCTTACATTTGATATTATGGAAGTCATGTCATATGGTTGCAGGTAACATGGATCAATGCTCTATCTTGAGAAGCATAATCAAAAGGAAGGATCTCCTCCCTCGAAGGAATGAAGGAATGCATGGGTCATACATTCACAAGATGAAATCAACATAATATGTCCTCATATGAAGTATGATGTGGTTGACGAAAATTGAGGAACTCTAATTGGAAGCTCCTGGGAATGTAACGTGTGAAGAAAGGAAGGAATATATTTTAGAATATGCAATCATGGTAAAGGCAATCAACATCCAAAAGACCAAGAAGTTTTGACTAGGATATCTCCATGGAAGATATGAAGACTCTAATGGAGTTTGAGAAAGAAAGAGACCCTTTACAATATATATATTTGGGAGATGTGTCGATATGTATGCAAGATGATGATGTAAACTAAAATATGTCATGATGAAAGACCATCACAAAGGTAATGTTGATTTTAATGTTCATTCCTTTATTTTTGAATATTTTGATGGCTTTATGCGAGGTTTCCAAGGGAAGATCTATGGATATCTTCCACCACTAATGCACATGTAGTAGGATGAAAGATTCTTAAGTAAATATAGCATGAAGAAAGCAACATGGCATGAAGGAAGGCTAGATATGGACTGATGGATCACTTTCTGATGATGACATGGCTGACTCATGGATGAAAGTGATGGATGGTCAGTGCCTTGTGTAAAAATCCCAAACATGAAGACTCCTAGATAATGAAAAGAAGTTCATGACATGGTGAAGAGGAGCTCTTAAAGCAGCTAGTTGTTCCATTGATCCAAGTGGCTCGAGACACGTGCAGAAGTCCCAAAGGACTCAGAAATGGTCAAAATTCAAAGTGGTTAGATTGCTCCAAACTAGCACCAGATTGAGGTGCTCGTCGCCCTGATTCCAATGGTGCGAACGCCACTCAAATATAAGCTTGTATGGAGGAGATAGAGCCAGTGAAAGCTGTGGTCAAAGTTGGGTAGTGGGCCAGGTTTGAGTGTCCTACAAATTCACCGTCAACCAGCGTGGAAACTTAGCTCCCAAGAGCGGGCAAAATTGTTTCCTCTTTAATTTGTCTAATATCCCTTATATTAGAAAAAATCGAAAATGTGACCTATATTTAATAAAAATAAAAATAAAATATATTAAAATAGGTGGCGGGCCATGACCCCCATCACTTCCATCGGACCCAAATCCCAAACCATGTATCAATTTTTTTATTAAAAAATAGGTTGGCAGCGATGACCCCGCCAGACCTCCAACCACCATACCCACATGTTGTTATAACATACAAAAAGACAAACCAGGGTGGGCGGGCTATCCCCAATGGACCCGACCCACACCCAACCACCATACATATCACATTAAATTGTGGAGCTGGCAGGGATTGAACCCGCCCGACCCACATGGGCCAGCCCCATGTGGTAATACGCCAAAACAACAGATGGTTACAACCTCCACTCGAAATAAAAACGTGAACTGTAACCAAACTTTGTTAATTAATTCATTGCCATAATCGATGTTTAAAACTATAACTCACCGTGTATAATTTTGGAGATGTTAGGATTTGATCCCTGACCTCCCCGCCTTGAACACTCTGCCTTGACCAACACACCAGTGGCACTTTCCTGGCTAACTTTGCCCATTAAATTATATTTAAACCTTTATGTTCCCATTTTCCCGGGGAGAAGAATGGAGGCGCCGAACGGGGAATGGAGAAACAAAAGTGCAGTGGAACCATGACACAGTCCACAGAGGCAGAACCATGATGGCACATTTTTCGAGACAGAATTTTTGTAGAGAATCTTAAGATGCTAAAAAGATTCCTTGGGAGGTAAAAATTCATTTTGTCAGAATGTAATCAAGTTTACAGTCATTTTTCTCAGATTTTCACAGGGAACGCAATGGCGAGGTTGGATTCGCCTTTTGAGCAGCGGATTTGCATATTCCCAACAGAGGAGAATCTTGAGGGAATCTTCCAGATTCCTTGGAGGCTGAAATTTCCCAGATCCAGAATGCAGCCAACTTTATACTCATTCTTCTCAAAATTTCACAAGGATCTCAATGGTGAGATCAATTTTCTTATTTGAGTTGCAGATCTCCAGTCAACCCAGAGGAGGGAATCTTTGGAGAATTACAAGGGAATCTAAAAAATTCCTACAGGCCCAGATTTTGACAGTGTCAGAATTTAGAAAATAGATAGCCGATTTTACACCTCTCAACGACACAAATTCAGTAGTGCAGTCACTTTTTGTAGCTGAGCCTTCTCTTTTTTCAACCATTTTCTAGATTGGAGTGACAGTGTCAGATTTTAGAGTGTGGACAATCGATTTTATGCCATTTGACACCACGATTTCGATGGTGCTTTCAGATCCAGCAGCTAAGTATTCTATTCTTCAACCAAAATCAGAGTTGAGGTATATGAAGTGTTGTTGTCATGTACTTCTTTAATCATTTGTTGTGAGATGTATGATGTTGTTTCTATTCCTACTTGATGTATGACGCAGAATCTTTGTGTCTATTTCATGTGAGATGTATTCATCATGGATTATTATGTATGTTTTGATTCAGATCCCTATGTTGCCATGATGGTGTGATACTCAATGTCACCATGGGTGTTTTGTTTGAGATCCCTTTGATGCCATGATGTCGGGATACTCATTGTCACCATGTGTACAATTATGTCATGCTGATAGGAGGTATTTTGTAAGTGATAGTTCCTGTAGTGGAACGTCTCGTGGATAGACTTTGCCACTCATGTAGAGTGCACATATCCTTGTATGACAGAAAACATAGTCCATGTACATCTTCACCATTTTCAGCACTGAACGAAGTGACCAACACCGTCTTGACACCGGGCCCAGAGACGTAGTCCACACAGTACGAACTTCGTTATCAATGTCTCTTGTTTATGATTTGTTGATTGTCGTTATGTTTCCATTTGCTTAAGCATGTGTATATTCGCATTTATGCTCTTATAAAATGCAATTCTAACTACATCATGGAAGCACAAGATCTTGGTTAAATCCAGGATTTGAGTCAACTCGGATCAAGTTTGGTATCAGAGTGGTCTTCGCATGGATGTGAGCGTGAACAATGGAACGTGCAGCAATGGAGGATGACAAAGAGATGTACGAAACCATGCTCAGAGTGTCCCAAAAGGTGGACATAATGTATGAAGCTCTACAAGAAGAGACAGAGGAAAAGCAGCAATTGCAGCTTCAATTGCGAGCCACGGAAGAGGCCGTGGAAAAACTGAAGCACAACAACCAGAGTCTTCATGCAGATAACGATGAATTCAAGATGCTTCTACAAGAAGAGAAGGATGAGAAACATATTTTGCTACTACAGTTGTAAGCTAAGGACGAGGCCTTGGAAAAGCTGCAGCATAACCCCTGCGAGGTAAAAAGTAATTCTCCGGTTCAATGTATGTTTCCTGATGATGATTTCAATATTTTTTAAAATCATACCACTAGAATTGGCTCCAAACTTCTAAAGAGAATGGGGTATGAAGGAAAATTCTTGGGCATTAATGGCCAAGGCATTGTCACCCCCCATCAAAGTAGAGGAATTACCCCGTCAGGCAGGACTTGGGTATGTTGGGAAGAAAGTTGGGAAATGCACCAAGACAATTAGTGAACCTCCAACAACAGATGATGAGCATCCCTCATCAGTTCTTTCCAAATCGACATTGGATGTAAAAGATGTTGGTTTCCCTTTAGTTTCGTCTTCACATAGTATGATTTATGTTGGAGATGTGGAGATACCAATTATAGGGACAAACCTGAGGCTCCTTACCTCGATGAGGTACAAGGATGAAGAAGAACTTGGTGTTAATAGATAAGGAATTACTCAGCCATTGGAGGTTGTGCAAAGGCCTCAATTTGAAGGCTTGGGATACACCGAAGGAGAATGCTCAAAGGTGTCATATGCTTCCGAGACATCGTTGAAATCGTCAAGGAAAGAGAATGATGGGACACATATCCATCATCCCATGATTGTGACCATTGCAGGGAGAGAGCTGAGGCAAGCTCTCATCACCATAATTACACCAGAGACTACAAGGAAAGGTATACCAAGTCTTAGTATTCAAATGTTAATTTCAATTAGAATCGTGTTGTTAATGATAAACGTAAAACATGACATTGAAAAACATGTACTTTTGTGGTTTACATAACCATACATTTGTTGAGTGTTGGAAGAGAATGACAACACGAAAAAGGATGAGGCATGAAAGACCCTCTCAACAGCAAGCAAAGAAGAAGGTAAAGCAGATCTGGAGGAAGAAGACCTATTGCAGTCATTGCAACATAAGTGGTCACCAAAGGGCCACATGTTGGAGGTTCCATCTAGAGCAGTGCCTTAAAGACAAAGCGTTGGTGCATGAACTAGGTGAAATAGTTGTTTGACTAGTGAATGTGCCACAAGGAGACGACCCATTCACTTTGATAAGTGAGAAATGGTTCTTCTAGGTGTGGTAGAATTTCATGGTCTTATTTTTTCCAACGATGTGTTGCATTTTAAATTGTAAAAGTGATGAAGTGTTTTCCATCGCTTGTCGTGGCAACAATGATGTCTGGACTTATTTTGTGTTGCATTTTAAACTGTGAAGTAATGATGTGTTTTCCATCACTTGCTAAAGCAACAATGATGTTTGGCCTTGTTTTGATAATTGAGGTATTGTTTCCATTTTGATGTAAAATTGACCACCGAGTATGTGTTATAAACTCGTGGCAAGCATCAGATGCTTGGGTCATTAGTTGGTCTTGTAAATCAAGCATGTAATTTGCAAAAAAAATGTACTACAGGTTTACAGAGGATGCAGGTGTCGATGCATCGCTTATGGCTCCGAAGGACAAAGGTGAAGGAGAAGGGATGGTGGCTTATCAGACACTTGTAAGTGTAGACAAGGTAAAAGAAGATGCAGATTATTTTCATTCTTTTGGCAGACCAAAAGCTTCTCAGTGGGGAGGATTGATCTAGGTGGCTCCAGACACATGCAGAAGTCCCAGAGGACTTAGAAAGGGTCAAAATTCAAAGTGGTCAGATTGCTCCCAAACCAGCACCAGATCGAAGTGCTCGTCGCCCTGATTCCAACGGTGCGAACGACACTCAAATCGAGCTCGTATGGACGAGATAAAGCTTCAAAATTGCGGTCAAAGCTGGGTAGTGGGCTAGGTTTAAGTGTCCTACAAATTCACCGTCAACCAGTGTGGAAACTTAGCTCCCAAGAGCAGGTGAAATTGTTGCCTCTTTAATTTGTCTAATATCCCTTATATTAGACAAAATCGAAAATGTGACCTATATTTAATAAAAACCAAAAAAAATATTAAAATAGGTGGTGGGCCATGACCCTTGCCACCTCCATCGGACCCAAATCCCAAACCATGTATCAAAAATTTTATTAAAAAAATAGGACGGCGGCCATGACCCCGCTGGACCTCCAACCACCATACCCACATGTTGTTATAACATACAAAAGACAAACCGGGGTGGGAGGGCCACCCCCGGTGGACCCGACCCACACCCAACCACCATACATATTGCATTAAATTATGGAGCCAACAGGGATTGAAGCCGCCCAAACCAAGTCGGTCGGCCCCCACCGGGTGGCCCTATGTGGCAATACGCCAAACAATAGATGGTTACAACCTTTGCCAGAAATAAAAACGTGGATCGTAACCAAAATTTGTTAGCTAATTCACTGCCATAAGCGATGTTTAAAACTATAACGCATTGCGTATATTTTTTGAGAGGTCTGGATTTGATCCCTCGACCTCCCCGCCTTGAACGCTTTGCCTTAACCAACGCACTAGTGGCACTTTCATAGGTAACTCTGCCCACAAAATTATATTTAAACCTTTATGTTCTCATTTACATGGGGAGAAGAATGGAGGCGCTGAACGGGGAACAAAGAAATGAAAGAGTAGTGGAACCATGATGGCACTTTTTTCGAGACAAAATGTTTGCAGAGAACCTTAAGATACTAAAAAGTTTCTTTGGGAGGTAAAAATTCATTTTGTCAGGATGTAATCAAGTTTAGAGTCATTTTCCCAGAGTTTCGCAAGGAATGTAATGGTGAGGTTGGATTCTCCTTTTAAGCAACGAATTTGCAGATTCCTAGCAGAGGAGAATCTTTGAGAATCTTGAGGGAATCTTCCAGATTCCTTGGAGGCTGAAATTTCCTAGATCTAGAATGCAGCCAAATTTATACTCATTCTTCTCAGAATTTCGCAAGGATATCAATGGAGAGATCAGTTTTATGATTTGGTTTGCAGATCTCCAGTCAACCCAGAGGAGGGAATCTTTGGAGAATCACGAGGGAATCTAAAAGATTCCTATAGGCCCAGATTTTTTCGGTGTCAGAATTCAGAAAATGGATAGTCGATTTTACACTTCTCGACGACACAAATTCAATGGTGCAGTTAGTTTTTACAGCTGAGCCTTCTATTTTTCGGCCATTTTCCATATTGGAGTGATGATGTCAGATTTTAGAGTGTGGACAGTCAATTATGTGCCATTCGACGCCACGATTTTGATAATGCATTCAGATCCAGCAGCTGAGTATTCTATTCTTCAACCAGCATCATAATTGAGGTATATGAAGTGTTGTTGTCCTGTACTTCTTTGATCATTTGCTGCAAGATGTATGATGTTGTTTCGATTCATGCTTGATGTATGACACATAATCTTTGTGTCTATTTCATGTGAGATGTATTCATCATGGATTATTATGTATGTTTTGATTAAGATCCCTTTATTTCCATGATGGCAAGATACTTAGTGTCACCATGGGTGTTTTGGTTGAGATCCCTTTGATGCCATGATGTCAGGATACTCATTTTCACCATGTGTATGATTATGTCATGCTGACAGGAGGTATGTTGTGAGTGATAATTCCTGTAGCGTAACGTCTCATGGAGAGACTTTGACACTCACGTAGAGTACACATATCCTTGTATGACAGAAAACATAATCCATGTACATCTTCACAACTTCCAACACTAAATGAAGCGGCCAACACCATCTTGACACTGGGTCCGGAGACATAGTCCACACTTGACGAACTCCGTTATCAATGTCTCTTGTTTATGATTTGCTGATTGTCGTTATGTTTCCATTTGCTTAAGCATGTGTATATGTTCATTTATGCTCTTATAAAATGCAATTCTAACTACATCACATAAGAAAAATATATTAGTTAAATTCGGGAGTTGAGTCAACTCGGATCACCCTTCATCTCCACCTAAGATGTTGTATTAGGTCCTAATTAAGAGGGAGTTTGGAAACAAGTTTCTTACTTGGAAGAAACTTGGAAATTCCTAAGCCAAGAGGGGACTTATGTACATTCCTCCCGTATGAATGAGTACATTCCTTTATTGGAATAAACATGACCTCCCTAAATAAGAGGGAGAGATAGACACATCATTCTTTTCTTCACTTGGGAAGACATAATGGAGGATTGGGTAAGCATTTAGCATTCGATTCTCTTTGAGGATGTATTAGGGCATCCACGATAACAATAGTTGTAGAGGACCAATATTGTTTGAGGACTGGGAATCCAAGATAAGAATAGTCATGTTGGAACACACCCTCATAACTCGGGTGGGGTGTGTTCCGAGAGAGACAATGATTAGGGTGTATATACATTGTTGGTCTTGCCAGCATTGTGCTAAGTTCTCATGGAGAGATAAAGTTGTTAGTCAAGGCCTTGTTATGTGAAAATGCTGGTTGATATGATGCTATGTAGATGGGTTACCAATCTGACTCTTCTTATGAGAAATTCTTTAGATTGAGAATGAACAAGTACCATTAAGAATACTCCATAGTTAAGAGGGAGTGTTGAAAAATGTAACTAGGTTTGGTCTTCATAATGACATGTGTAATTGTTATTTTATGTAATTAATAAAAAGTAGAAAAATAAAATTATTATTGTAATGCTTATCTGATGGGTTTCACAAGCAAGGAATTTTATTTTTATTATGACTCCCATTGTGAGTCCTTAGGATTGGTCATAAAGTCAAATTGAGTCAATGTCATGTATGAAGGACCCTTCTTGGGCATATTACATTTTGTAACAATCATTAGATAAGTATAATTAGCCCTCCAAGACCAAGCAAGTCTCCTCCTCAAGTTAGCTTCAAAAATGAAATAATATAAGCCCTCTTAAGGACATGCCAGCTCACATACACTCGTGTAGGCTAATTACAAAGGCAAACCACTATAAATAGACGACTTGGCCTAAGTTCAGTGGGCAAAATTTCAGCAATACAGTTCCATCAAGATTTGAAGTGTGAGGGTCATCAAAGGAGCCAAATTACCAGAGATGAAGAAACAAAGTGCGGCGAGGTATTTTGTGTTGATTTATGATTGTTTTGTGGGTCAACTTACCTCCACACACGAAATTACAGACTTGTATATTACAACGGTGAAGGTCGAGGAAAGGTGAATTCTATTGAAGCAGTAAAGGCTAAGAAGAGAATTTTATAGCAGTAGTGAAGGCAGAAGTCTATTATGACAGTGGAAGCTAAGGAGAAGTGCAGTCCTCTTAGGGAGCCGAAGTGGAAGAAGGTCGAAGGTCTAACGTAAAGTAAAACCATAGTTGAAGAAGAAGTCGAGAAGGAGGAAGGAGCAGAAGGTTGACTATCATTGACTAAGGATCTTGTGTCTTGGTCTTGGAGTGACAGATAGGTCAAGCGTCTTGGTATTCATCAATTGGAATCTCTATAAGAAGAATTTGTTTGGGTTTTCCTCTCAAAGAGTGAGAGGTTTTGGCCCTTGCTGATAGCCTATATTCTTTGTCTCTTGTCTCTTTATGGTTTATGCATTGGTAGTTGTTTGATGAAGAAGAAAAATAATAACCTAAGTAAAAGAAGATCCTAATCTAAAGAAGTAAAAAGCACTCACAAGCAGTTACTAATAGAAGAGAAATCACTTAATCTCCATGTCCTAGATTTCTCAACAACTTTGTCCCTTTGCAGGTAGAGGTAATCCTCTTAAAGAAGTGGAATAACCCACTTGTGGTCCTACAATGCCGCCAAGGTTGAGAGGGAGAAGCAGGAGGGGAGGAGGAGCCAAAACTCAACCAAGGCAAAGAGGTGCTAAATTGTTCTCTCATGACTCATTGGTGACCTATTTCAATGCCATTCCTTTGGAGACACACTAGGAGATTTGTGAGCTGGAAATTAAAGTTGGGGAGGAGAGACAATCTCTCTCAGACTCAAAATTGTTGGAGGACATGTCTAAATGGGTTCCTAACCCTGGTAATATGAGGGGAAGGTGCAAGCAATACCTAAATTAAGTAGTTTTTCATTTGGAAATGAAAACGCCTTTGTGGTTGCTATTAAGAGACAAATAGGTTGAAAAATATAATATTTTCGCCTCGATTGAAAACGTGAAAAGGATGTTGAGGAACCCGAGGTTCTATGTGGACAATATAGCTACTCACTTAATGCTTGTGGAAAGCCACATTCTTTGTGATTATGAGGGAAGGGAGCAATTGAAACCCCTTGGCTCTAACGCACAAGCTCTAGCCAACATCTTTTCATCAAAGAATTATTAGTATGGGCAAAGGATGGTGAGATATCTCTGGGTCTTCCTGGTTGGCTATGCCAAGTTTGGTGGTAGTTCCTTCATTCACAGATAACGACGAGTTAGAAAGCTCATACTCATGGGCTTCATAATTTTGGTCATGGACAGAGTGCAGTGGTTGGTATGAAGCTATGGGTAAGGAAGGTTGTCTCCTCATTCGTAGCTTCATTGCTTGTTTTGCATGGATCGTGGACACCCTTGGATCGACATATGAACAAAATTCCCTTTTTCTTTTTGCGATGACAAAGTTTAGTTTGAAGAAGGGGTTCTTGACATTTCCTTGGGCCTGTTATGTGTGTAGTCATTGTGAAAATACATGGTTGTTTATGTTGGGTGCGATAAGTGCAAGTCTAATTGGAGTTGTCTAGTTTCAGTGGTTTTTTGGTGCAGGTAGATAAGCTTTTCCTCCCTCTAGCCGCCTAGATGTCAATGATGTAATCTAGCTTTGTAAAGTAATATACACATTTTAATTTACAAAAGAAGACAATTAAACCACATTAGAAAGAGGTACACTTTATTTCATTTTTATAAAGCTGGGACAAAAACAATAAAATCTAAGTGATATCATTTTACAACAACATGCAAGCAATGGAACACTCACTTGTTATATAAAAAAACCTACAAACTCATTGATGCACATTATTAAAGATTCTCTTTCACATAGACCCCTAAAATAGTAGTTAATAATAATTATATGAAGAGGAAGCTAATTATGTGTTGAAAACGGTTTAAAGCTTCTTTAGCCAAGTTCTTGTCTTGTGTTGATCGTGTTCTATTTATTAACAATACCGTGGAACGAA
Source organism: Pinus tabuliformis (assembly GCA_031772625.1). Classification (NCBI taxonomy): domain Eukaryota; kingdom Viridiplantae; phylum Streptophyta; class Pinopsida; order Pinales; family Pinaceae; genus Pinus; species Pinus tabuliformis. The sequence continues at coordinate 167,487,409 of CM062810.1, read as the reverse complement.
GATCTTCTATGGATGCCTATGTGAAGAAAAAGGGTGCATTTTCTTTAATAGTAGTGACATGTCCCCCAACATAATCTATTTTAGAAAATGAAGTCGTTGTTATGTGGATAGTGGATAATGATTTGATATTAGACATTGTAGGAAAAATGACAAGGCATTATGTCTAATAAAACCCGAATTATATTTTAGTGAATAAAATTTAGAACAAGCTTAGTATACGAGTTGATATATTATATGAGCCCCATTATTTGTAAATAATTTCTTTGTAATTCCACTATGGGGTTTTGCTAATAAAACCATGCAAATTATTATGAAAAATCAAATCTCGATTAGTTGCAGTAAACTCCATCATTTTATCACTAGGATGTAGCTTAACATATACTATGAGTGATTATATTATTGTTAAAGATTATGGATGTTTCAACATGGTTTTGGTTAGTTGGCCTTCAAGTATAACCTTACTACCATTTTTTTCTTTTTCTTATATAATAAAACTAATTTCCTTTTTTATTACCTTTTTTGTTTTGTTAGATTGGATTGAATTCTTAGGATATTTGCTTAAAAGATTCCAAAGTAGAACCACAAAGAATGTGTTGGGAATTGAGTTTGAATTGGTGAGGGTAATTTTTATTAATACATTATTGTAGCATGATTCAACCACTTATAGATAGCAAGCTTTGGGATAACATAGAGTTGAGATTGTATATATATACACGAGAGTCATGACCTCTTATTCTAAAAGTTGAATTTGTATGTTTACTTTAAAATACTGAAATGACTTCGTAAGAATGATTTTGGTCAAAATATGAGTTGAAGTCCATATAATTTGAACCTTGATACAAGGTATGAAACTCCTTGCTCTCCATCATTAGTCATCGTTAATTTAACATACACTATTCATATTTTTGTGCAATATGAGAATAGTAATCTTCATGGAAGATTGGTGCGTTCCATCCACTCTACGCATATTATTTATATTTTTCTCTAAGGAAAAAATTTCATAGGGATACCTAATGGACATGTCCTTACATTTATGGATAACATCCCTAGTAAACCCATCATCATAAACTAATACATCCCAAATAAGGGTACTCAAATCGAGAACATGTCCTTGGTGACAATGGGTGGAGCTAATCCCTTGGGCTAGTGTTGTGTGTGTATGTGGGCATGAGGACGCAATGAAGATGGTTTGCCTCAATCTCCTTTGTCTTTATAGTTTTAAGAGATCGCAAGATCAAGCCATATGGAAGGTGACCCTATGCTTTCTCACTGAAGAATCCACCATTAAAACACTTCAATTTATATGTCATGTTACAACCTTAATAGTGAGATTACCACTCCACCACTCCCAAATAAGTTTGAAGGGTTTGTCCCATCCAAAAGATGTAAGCGCGCTTCAATATCAAAGTAAAAAAATAAATGAGATTCCATTATTAAATCACTTCAATTTACGTCATTCTACAACCTTAATAGTGAGATTATCACTCCACCACTCCCAAATAAGTTTGAAGGGTTTGTCCCATCCAAAAGATGTAAGAACACTTCAATATCAATGTCAAAAAAATTGATTTGGGCTTGCCTAGATTACCCAACCACATCACCATGGTAAAAAGAAAAAATATCAATATAAAATAAAAATATAATTAAAAAAACAAATGGGTGCTACAACAAAATGATCTTTTAAAAAATACTTTGAGAATTTTTGATGTAATAAATTATTTATATTTTTAACTTTACAAAACAATTAAAAAATCCCAAACACCTCAAAATAGTTGTCATCTATAAATAATGAAGCTTTCAATGTTGAACATATAATTAAGAGACCTCTAACTATTCTATGTTTTGGATTTTTTTTTTCAAGTGTTTTTTGTTATTTAAAATGCATCTTTGAATGCATAAATAAATCCAGTATTTCAAAAGACTTACTATACTTTAGAATTGTGTAAATCTGAGTGATGTCATTGTGCACCATGAGAGCAACATAAAACCTACTAATATGAGTAATGTCATTCTACAACATGAGAGCAACATAAAACCTACTTAGAAAACCCTATAAATTTCAACTTGAGATGGATGGGGATTTGTTGACTTTTTATTTTTATTTTTTTAATTGACACCTTAGATTGATTCTCAAGGGAATATGCTGAACATATGCTTAGTCTGAATGCCTATTAGGGGTTGTAGTGTGTTACAGAGCTTGTTAAGTTGCATTGATTTTTAATAGATTTTAAAAATTAAATTCTTGCTAAGTGGCTCCCTGCCCATCAATTTCCTAGAGATTTGAGATTATTCCAATTCCAATAAGCTCCTCTATGATAAGTTCCTCATTATTATTTATAATATTCATTTATATATAAGCAAATTTTATTTAACAAAATGGTCTATTACTTTTAATAAATTTTAAAAATTAGATTGGTGCCAAGTGGCTTCCCGCCCACCAATTTCCAAGGGATTTGAGATTATTCCAATTCTAATATATTCCTCCATAATAAGTTCCTAATTATTATTTATAACATTCATTTATGTATAAGCAAGTTTTATTTAGCAAAATGATCCTTTTTACAATAAGATGTATAATTTTTGTTTTTTGTTTTTTGTTTTTTTCCAAGTTAAAGTTGACCCATAACCTTTTTATACATGGTTAATGTAAATGTGTGCATTGGTAAGACATTCTTCACGATGCAAGAGGTAGAGATGGGTATCAAGAAGTTGGGTGCTGGAAAAACAAAATATTTAGCTGAACTCCAAGCAGAGTATCTAAAGTGGGGCTTAAAGGTTCTTGCAGTTCACATTAAAAAATTTTCAACATCATACAACAAGGGTTCCCCACAGATTGGACAAATAGTCTCGCAATACCTCTTTTCAAGAGTGGCGACGTCAATAATCCCTCTAGTTATAGAACCATAATGATAAACCCCTTGTTTGTAAAGTTATTCAGAAGCATGCTAGAAAATAAAATCAGCAAGCGGGCAGAAAAAATAGATAAGCGTGCTAAAGGGCAAGCAGGTTTTAGACCTAAACATTCCACAATTGATCATTGTATAGCTTTAAGGCACATCATTGAAAAAGTTTGGGAGAAAAAAGAAGAAGCGTTTTGTTGCTTTGTTGATTTCATAAAAGCGTTTGACACGATTCCTAGGGATAAGTTGTGACACAAAATGAAGAAATTTGGGGTTCCTAAACATTTGAGAGCAGCTGTGCATAAGCTGTACGAAGAGGTGAAAGTTAAAATTAGAACTTCAACAAGAATTTCTAAAAGTTTCAAAAGCGATATTGGGGTCAAGCAAGGTTGCCCATTGTCTTCTACCCTTTTTCGTTTATATATCGACAAGCTTGAGGAGTGGTTAAATTCGCAAGTGGGTGAAGGTACCAATTTGAGCAAGTTTGTTATAAGGCTTCTTTTGTATGCAGATGACCTTATTCTGATTGCTAAATCTGCTCTTGGTTTGCAAGAGAACTTACTATCCCTTGAGCATTTTTGTAGAAGGGTGGGGATGCACGATCAATATTAGCAAAATGAAAGTAGTGTTTTTCTCTAAAAAAATAAAACATAACCAACATAAGTTCTACTTTGAAGGCAACATTCTCGAAGAAGTTGCAATTACAAATACCTCGGAATTGACTTCAACAAAAATTTAAGCTGGGATGACTGTAGAAATAAAAGAACTTTGGGGAACATTTTATGCTTTTCAAAATAGGTGTAGAGAGGCAGACTTATGGGATTGGAAAACCACTCAAACTCTTTTTAGGCTTCTAGTGATTCCGATGATTCTCTATGGTCGTGAACTGTGGGCCAACAGTACATCCGACATGCAATGGAAACAAATTGAGAAAATTCAGAAGTGTTTGATTACAAACAAATTCAAAATTAAAAGTACAATTCTTTATGTCGTCTTATTAAGTGAAATATGGGTTGCCCCTATTGAAGAAATTGCTATGGTGCGAGTCATAAGGTATTTAAAATTATTTGAACAAATGGAAGAGGGCACATGGCCTAAGGTTGTCTTTAATGACATATTGTGCAAAAGAAAGAAGATTTGGATGTAACAAAATAACAAATGGTTCAGTAAATGGGGTATTTGTGTGAACACGTGTTCCATAAACAGTGAAGAGATAAAAACATTTGTTATGGATAAGTTCCACAAGCACATTTGGGATAAGGAGCTAGGGAGAAAGAAAAAGTACTATATTGAAGTGTTTAATCCCACTCATAATCATCAACAAAAAGCGTAAATAGGGGCCAATATTTCTTGGAGAGCCAAAATTCTTATTGCTTAGTTAAGGACTAATTCTCATCTACTTTGTTGTGAAACAAGGCGCTTGAAAAGACCAAAAGAAGTGTGGAAAGAAAGAATATGTATTTTTTGTTTTTTTCGGAAAGTGGAAACAGAAAAGCATTTCATTTTAGAATGTGACGTCTTAAAAGACAACATAGAAAGTTATGTAGATATTTTGGCAACTAGCTCTTGGGATAATCTATTTAGCGAGGGGTTTGTCGAGAAGCTGAGAGCGTTTATTGTGAGGACTAATTCTCATCTACTTTGTTGTGAAACAAGGCGCTTGAAAAGACCAAAAGAAGTGTGGAAAGAAAGAATATGTATTTTTTGTATTTTCGGAAAAGTGGAAACAGAAAAGCATTTCATTTTAGAATGTGACGTCTTAAAAGACAACAGAGAAAGTTATGCAGATATTTTGGCAACTAGCTCTTGGGATAATCTATTTAGCAAGGGGTTTGTCGAGAAGCTGAGAGCGTTTATTGTGAGGCTTCAAGGGAAATCGCTGAATACATCAACTAGATGAAGAAACACCCTGTCTCATAGACTATCTTTAGCCTTATAGACATTAAAATAATTTTATTTCTTTCTTTCTTCTTAGAAAGCAATAATTTTTTTGTTTTATTTATAAAATCTTCAACTATATCAACCACATTAATATTTTTAATATCATTATAAAATATTTAACATTTTTAATATCATTGTAAAATATCCTGTGCTGAATAAACAAAATAATTAATAATAATTACACCATAATTAAGCCAATCTTATAAGAAAAGGACCTTTTTATTAATCTTCTTAAAATAAGAATTTGAATATTTTTAATATAAATAAAATTTTACCCTCGCTCAAAATGATCCAAAATCCATTGCAAGTCCAGTTTTCGAAATTTCCAATTGGGGGAAACCATCCATCCTCTACGTCCGAGGATTCCGACTGAGAAAAGGAAGTTTGTAGACTGCCCGGCGTACGCAGTTTCGAGGGGCCGACAGCCACAGTTCCCGACAAGACGGTCGGATGGTGTCAATTTTCCGTTGAAATATTCATACTTGGCTTTTCGATCAGAACGGGGCGGGAGGGACGGTATTCAGAATAATGTTACCTTTAACTTTAATACCGTTGTGGGAGGAGATGATGAAGAAACCGTGCTTGTGTGTATGAGATGGAGGGAGAGCGTCCATGGGTGGCATTGCCGTTTTTAGTTACCAGAATTGTCCTCACAGTAACCTACTACTCCCAATTAGGTCTCTTGTCCTGCACAGACATCAGTACCATCGCCGGAATCCACAGCAATGGCGGCCTTGCCGGACTTCGAGAAAACGAAATAACGATAATAGGCTTTCAATGAGAGGTGCCTTGAGGTGTTCAGCAGGTGGCGGAAATGGGATTGGGGATGGTGATGTGGAATGGGAGGGAGGGAACGCTAGTCTTGAGCAGCGGGTTTTCGATTTCATGCAATCTTCTGGGAAGCCCAACGATTTCCCAACGAAGGATGAGTTGTTGAAGGCGGGACACCCTGATTTGGTGAATGCCATAATTGCCCACGGTGGCTGGCTAGCTGCCGGCTGGGCTGTTGAGGAACTTTCCCACAGTGATTCTTCTAATGATGATGAGGAAGAGTGCATTGCTTTTGAGGAGGAAGAAGAATATTGCGAGGATGGGGAACTTCAGAAGCCCTCTTTTCAAAACCCCATAGATGTGAGCGCCGAGGAGGTGGCCGAGGTGCATGTGGATACCGGGGATGGAGATGAAAGTGGCATAGCTGGGATGCTGAGCAGGCTTGAGAGGGAAAGATCGCGGTTCTACAGTGAGGTTTCGACAGGAGAGAAAAGGAGTAAGAAATCCACCCACGGTACAGAATCTTGGAGTGGCGTCCATGACTTGCGGTTATCGGTAAGTTACAGAGTCCCTAAACTCCGCAAATGTTTTGCTCCAAAATTCAGTTATCGATGTTCATATTGTGCGTTAATGTTCATTGCTTAAGGCTTGTAACTAAGACTTGTACAGTCCCATCTAAACTATACACCTCCAGGTTGCATATCTCGAGTTCCAGTATTCGACACTTCAGCTATTAGTGTGAACTGAGTATATGCATCCTTAACATTCACAACGGCGGTTTGGTCGGGACTGTGCTAGTATCTATATTCAATACACTTAAATGCGCCATGTAAATTCAATGCACCATTACACACAGGGGCACACATGTATCTATATTCAATACAGTCGACGTGCCATCTAAATTCAATGCACCATTGCACAGGGGTACGCATTCATCCTTACCTTTACAACGTCAGTTTAGTTGGATCTGTGCGAGTGCCTATATTTACCGCACTCTACGCACCGTTTAAATTAATGCACCTTTTCAGACACTTGCATAGACACACAAAGGAAGAGTTGATGGATTGCGTCTACCCCTACCCGAGACTGGAATGCCCCTCGCTTCTCAAGGTGCAATGCTGACGATGTACACGTGAGACAAAATAAGACTACTCGAAAGAGCTTTTCTATATCTAGTGTGTCTCAAGGTCTTATGCCTGGGAGACAATCAACAGTTAGCTTAAGGATGGAGGATGAGGATGAGGGTGGGGTTGAAAATGGGGTGGGCAGTGAATATGTGTTTTTTCATACTTTCACCACCTACCATTGCCATATGCATTGAATTTCCCTTGAGGTGGAGAAGAAGGTATGTGTAGCCCGCCAAAAGTGGGGTACCCCTTTGGAGAGCTTTCCTTTCTAATGTATTCTCCTTCAGCTGGCAGCAGCAGCCCCTGACAGCCACCCGATAGCTTTGATGTGCTACTTTATTTCTGCCACATGAGCCAACCATTATGTACCCTTGCTCATCTGTCTAGATCATATATTTGAAGGTGGATCATTCAATCCTAAAGGTATGGTTTTTCATTATGCCATTGAGTGTTTTTGCTTGCTTTTCTTGGGCACACTTGGGTATGGATTACTGGGTGACTTGGAAGGAGGAAGGGTTTCACTGTAGTCTTGTACCTTTACCTTCACTGGGGGTTAATCTTCAACCCTAGTCCCGTGGGATCTCCTTTACTAGCTTATAGCTTTAGGATGGACACTACTTGGGAAACCCTGAGTTTGGTAGCATTGTCCCATTTTCCCATTCCACATTTTTACTCCCCTCCGCACATTACATGCCCTATTTCATCATCTTCCCTCTCTGGGTCCACAAGGCTTTGGTACTCTCCCTCCCCTTTTCCACATGTTTGCAGCTTTGGCTCAAGGCTCGGAACGATGCCCCAAAGGTTTATGCAGCTAAAAAAAAGGAGATAAAAGCATAAATGGCCACATACAAAAGAAAATAATACCACAAAATGCAAAAGATGGTCGGGACAATAAAATTAGCATGTGGGCAAAAGCAAAACATGAGCTCTACCCCTTATCATTATGGCCATCACCCTGGTTCCTAGGGCCCCTATGAGGTCCCCCTGCATCATTAAGGAACATGTGCATGTCCCAACCCCTGGTGGGTAATGAAATGCCTCACCTTAAAGGCGTAATCATTGCTACATCATACACAACATGCTCTCTTCCTTTGGAGCCCCGCGTAGTTTAACAAAAGAAAAATCAATAAAAGGCAAAAGGCAAATGAAGAAGGGTGGAAAAACAAAGGCTGTGGTAACTCATGTACCATGATTGCTCCCTTCTACATTCATACACCCAAGTGTGTGGGCATCCCTCATCATTACCACCCTTGAGTCCATGTCATTTGGCCTTGAGACCCCTGTGTCCCCCATCCACTTCATTATTATCCACATTACACCTACTACCACTTGAAGGTTGTACTTTGGACATGTCCTTCCCTTTAGGGGTTGGGAACATCTAATAGGGTTGTTTATTAGCCACTCCTACCTAGGAGATAACACCATTACATGCTCAAAGCCCCAAATTCGGAAAGGAAACCCACTATGAAGTCTCATTTTTGCCCTTGATTAACAAGCTTATTCACTAAATTGCACTAATGAATTATTGTGTCTGAAGGTGAGGAGACGCATTGGATCTTATACATGATTGCAGGTGGGTTTTCATCTTGGACTTGGCCTCCCTATATGAGATCCAAACCCTCTAGAGGATCATGATGGTATTTGTAGGGTGAGCATTGAGAGCCATGGGCCTCCATTCATGCAGAGCATTGATCGCCACACCATGGGCTTCGTCAGCACCACTATTAGCTTATTCGTTGCCCCAATTATTCAAGAGATGATGTACTTGGACCATGATTCCCTAATCGACTACACATTGCACCTGATACTTGGCAGCTGATCCAAGGCCTAAAGGAGGTTGTGTCTTTCCTAAGGAGACATGGGAGGGCATGTGTCATCCTTTGAGCCAGTTGGAGACCCATGAGACCCATTTTGGAGCCCCAAGCCCAAAATAGGAGTCCTGGAGATGTTTTGAAGCATCATGAGGATGTCACCCTCTTCATCATGATTTTTGAGGCCTTCTACCAAAGTTCTAGCACAAGAGGCCCCAACGTTGCCTCTCTAGGCCTATTTGCATGCATGATGTCAACCTTGCGTGGGCTAGAGAGAGAGATCAATTAAATTTTAAAAGCTATCATGGTTGGCTTGTAACCATGGGTGGGTTACCTAGTATTTTAGATATGTTAGAGGGGCTTGTTCATTTGTAATTTGACCTCTTAGGTCTTGTATGTATTAGGGAGACCTCATTTGAGATCTTACCATCACTTGGGATTTTTGTATACCTCATTAGAGAATTCAGACTTACAATTTGAGGAAACTTTTGAATGTTTTGGGATGCACTTTGATGTTTGGATCTTTATTGTTATATTTTTGGAGCATGTAAAGTATTGTTGATAGATGGATATACTCTACATTGTTGTGTAAGTGTTTCTTTATGATGAAATTATCTTGAAAATAATGTCTAATGCATGGAATTTGTTCTCATGATAGGAATTCACACTTTGTTTTATTGAATATCTTTCAAAATTATAATCTTGGGAAGTTTTGCACATGTTATTAATTGATCATGTGGAAAGATTGCTCCTAGTGGATAATAATTGCATTTAATCCATGAAACCCCATTAACTAATGCTAAAGAAGGTAATTGTTGAAAGGGGTAACTAGGGTTTCCTCTTTTGGCCTCCTCGAAGTTCAATTTAGCCAACTATAAGCACGCATGACTCCATACTCCCAATGGTCTAGGCACTAAACAAATCCCTTGGTGGTCACACATAAATTTTCCTTTTTTTTCTCTTTTAAAAAAAATTGTCCCTTTAAGGATAAGGAGGCCATCTAGGGCTTGGTGCAAAATCTCTTGGAGGAGGTATTTTTGAACTTTGTTTGGATAGAACTCTTCCTTTGTGTCTCCTCTAAAGGACCTCAAATTTTGGTGGAATTCCCACAGGGGATCCTCCATAAATTTTGATGCCCTAAATGTCGCCTCAAGAGGGAACTCTAGAAACGAATCCTTCAACTTAGGGATTCTTTGAAGGTAAATTCTTTAGTACTTGGTGAAGTAAATCATACATTGTCTTTTCTCTTACTTACCTCGACCTCGGATGCACATATATTTCATGTCAAGTCTCAATTTTAGGTCTTGTGTGTTATTTCCAAAGGGGTTTTTCGTGGAAAGTCTTATTAGCCTCTCCCAAGGCTTGCACTTTTGTTGAATCTTTCCATTGAGTGAGCTTCCTTTCCTCGCTTCAAACCTATCAAGAAGATCATATCACAAGTGAGTATTACAATTTACTGGGACTCCTCCTGTTGGTGAAAATCCGAGAAGAGTAGGGGACTTAGGTTGTGGTGGCAGTGGGCCTCTGTCCTAGGTGTTCTTGTGCCCTCTAGCCTTTGCCTTGCAAAGTATCCTTTCATAAGGTCTGCTAGTTTGTGCAACAAGAGTATGAAAATGTACTGCTGCATCCCCTCACACCCAATCCCACTTTATGATGCTTTAGGGGGTAAACGTGTGAAGGATTCTAGTCTAGATACAACTTAGGTAATAGGGATTAGAGAAGCTAATTTGTACAGGTTGTTGGGTGGACCTGTTTCAGCCTTAGTGCATAACAATGATAGCTTGTGTGAGTTGTGGCACAAGAGGATGGGGCACCTGTGTCACAAGGCATTGCCTAATTTTAGGGAGATAGTTATTGGATTTTAAATGTTTGTTTCTAACATGGAGCCTTCGTATAGCTTTAGTAAATTTGCTTTAACCACATAATGAATGCTCAAGTGAAATGGAACATCCAATTGAAAGGCATTATTACCAATCTGTTGGATGATCTTATATGAACCATAGTGCAAAGGATTCAATTGATGTGAGTAGTTATCTTGAATATTTATTGGTCCAAATCAGTGTGGAAAAAGTCCTGAAAAAATCGGGATTTATTCCTAAAATTGCGATTTTTTCAGCAAAAGGATTAAATCGGCCGATTTTTTCATAAACGAAAAAATCGCGATTTTATCGAAATACTCCCGATTAAATCGCGAGTCGATGGAAAAAATCGGCGTGAAATTTTTTTGGCAGATAAAAAGCCGCAAAGGGTTATTTCAGTTTAGTTTTTGGCCTGTGCGTTTTTCATTGCTCGTTGTGGCTGCTGTGGAGAACCGAGAGAACGAGGGTTTGCAAGCGTGGAGAGGAGCCGGCGTAAATTCAAATTGTGACCCGGATTGATAGCATTTGCCAAGGTTGACCGTTGAATAACTGTTCCAGTTCAACATTGCCGGTAGATCCAATGTTAAATCCTTTCCTGTTTATTGCTTTTCATTTCCCTATAAATATTAAAAACAAAAGTCCTGCATGAATTGGTTCTACTGCTACACACGTTAAACTTTTAAAGGATTCTGGTGGTTGATTTCTCAATTTTGTGGGTTTGAAAATTTTCGATTAAGAAAGAACTCGAAGGGGTCTTTTCATGAACAATTATCAAACCAACAACCTTCTCTTCCACTTTAGCACAAATATCAACACAAAAATATGCTTAATATAAATTTATTGAATGCTCCTTATTAAAAACTACAAGCCGTAGCATTGTGATCTAGAAACTTAACAAGTTAACAGTTTATTAACCAGTGGAAAACCATTCCAAGTCAAAGGGAATTGAATCATTCATCGTATCATAGGATCAACAGTTACAATGAAGGTCTGTTTAGGACAGCAGAAAGCATGAATTTGATGAGTAAAATTCAACCACAAAAATATCAACTGCTGTAGAAAAGGACGGTGAAATAGTTGAATCAAACCATTGAATATATGCTATATCTCGAGTCCTCATTAGTAATTACTAATTACCATATCCACACATCCAATATTTTTGAAATTTCTTAACAAGATGTGGAAATGACAAGGGCTGAAAATTGAAATCACAGTGACAGTACCACTTTCATGCATTCTTTCCATTCAAAGAAAATGCGAAAACAGTCATCAAGGCATTTTCATGGACAATAACAATAAAGTTATAAACTTCATCAATTGTGAAAGATTCATGGAAGCCAAATGGGGCTGTTCCAAAATCTGGGAACATGTTGAATCCAAACGTTGGGATGAAGTTGAATTCATCAAAAGGAAACTTGCTGATGCCTGTTACATGGTAGCTTTCCTCACTTGCACTATGCTAATTTTTTAACAGATTCATGCCCATGGAGTCACATTAATGCCTATGAAATTTGAATCTGTTAGTGGGCAGTGTAGAGTAGCACAGTTGGATGATGATGCTGAGGAGGAGGTGACACCATCTAGGGTGGGCAGCAGCAGCAGCAGCATAGCACAGAGGCCACCTCTTCCATCGGCTTCTAGAGGACGATTGAGTCCATTTCATTTTGTATCCCCAGGGGCAGGGTCTTCTTCCTCTAGAGGAAAAGGCAAAGCCATTCCCTATTCCCGTAAAAGGGGAAGAGGATCTCAGTGATAGTGATTACTTGATGACTTTTAGATGACTCATGATGTACATTTATTATTTTTTTGTTGATATTTTGACTCTTGAGAGTTGAGACTCAGACAGGGCTCAAAATTCAGGAGTTGATTCACTATTTTGATATGTGATGTAGCACTAGACTTCATATACATATTATATATTAGCTTTCTTTACATGTTTATGTGGAAATGCATTTATTTGATGTTGTGGATACTCTAGATGTTAAACAAAATTAAAAAAAAAAAGAATAATTTTGTGTTTTTTAAATTTAGCTGACTTTTTTGAAAAACTCCCGACTTTGCCGAGTTTTTCAACTTTTGGACCCTTGCCGAATTAATCCCGACTTCGACTTTTTCCACATTGGTCCAAATACAACTAAATTTAGTCGCCAACTTGAAGAGATAATGTGGAACTCTTTTTTTATCCATTTGTTCTTTCTATTTTGCTCGAGTGCAAAAAGGAATATCCAAAACATGTTGACGAAGTTACTTCATGCGAGAAATAAATGACGTAGATTTGAGTTGTTCATTTTCTTGATATTTAGTAGCTTGATGAGGCAATGCCAAAGGGAGCTCCTAAGGATCTGGCTACTTCCTAAACTCTCAATTATATGTGTAAATGTCTCAAGCACAAAGTGAAAACCCAAGGGTAACTTAGAGGGCTCACCATTGTCACCTCAATAACTCCTTCTGTCACTTTAGGTTGGTTCTTCTCTAACACAAAGGGGGATATTCCAAAGTAGGATTGCTAAGGCCATGACAAGGAGGTTCTAGGTTGTTAAGAGATAAAGCACAAGCAAGAAAATTAGGAGGAAAAGGCTTTAAGCTATGTTTTGCACATGTATTCATCTCATGATATTAACTTATACTACATGAATTTGACCACCTTTAGATCTAGATCTCACTGACAAGTGACAACTCATTAATGAATAATAACAACACTTTAGTAGTAGATAAGGATGACATTTCATAAGAAGCTGGTCTCAGATTTTGTGATTGTCTAGGGAATCACAATCTAACAAAGGTGATGTGAAGGGATAGCTTAGCAAAATATTGCTTTTTATAGCTCAATAAAACAATGGGGTGATGGAGGACAAGGGGCTAATGCTTATCCAATGCTTCGAAAAATGTAATCAAAAGGTCAAACTAAAGAGAACAAGTTTATGAATGGTTAAGACAAATAGAGCCATGCCACAACAGGCCTTAATTGTATTAAATGATGTAGAAATAAACTTGGAGGGGATTTTAAGGGTGCCATATTCAAGCAACACTATGAGGGTACTTCCTACAATGTAGTGTTAACCCAACAATAACTATGAAAAGATGATAGATGTAAGATGATACACTTAGAAATAAGACGTCATAAGAAATTAATTGGGGAAAATCTCTCGCATTAAACCCTTCCAACATGGGAAATGCACTCTTCCATCTTTTCTTCTCTATCATGTCCTTTGCGAATAATGTTGATTTTTGTAACTTGGGTGGGTACTTTTGCACAGGCCTTGCTTTTAGGGGGTCACACAATTTGGCTATGACCTTTGATTTATTAGCGCTAGTCTCAGTTGTTGAAAACTGCCCAGACGTTAACTTATATGCATTTTTTGTGTTTACGAAATCTGTGAGATATATCCCACATCCACCAGGTCGAGAGACTTCTTGGCTTTTATATACAACAACAGTTGCATCTCTTAACGACGCGTAGTGCACCACAATGCCCCTTGTGGGATCCTTCCTTGGCTCGACACTTGTGCTGGGCGCTGACTTGGTTTGTTGAAATTCGTTGCATATACATAGATGAACTTGGAGATCGGGGATGCGCCATTTTTAAAAAAAAATTATAATAATTTTAATTAAAAATAAATAATTTTATAAAAATTGATATTTCTATAAAATTAAACTCATTTATAATATAAAATTATTATTAAAATAACCAAAAAATTAGTATATGCATAGGAACATTTTTGCCATTTCAATTTGCATATGCCTGAGAATTTAGCCGCGAGGCAGACTTGCAAAAATTCAAAGGTGTCGAAAAAAGTTACATCGGCTCCAACTGGGGCCTACTTCCCCCTGTGGGATGCAGAGAACCTGTAGACCTGTGCCTTTCTGTTGGGCTATGGAGTCATGCCACAAAAAAAATTATCCATCTGCACTTTGAAACCTGCAACCTGTAACTTGTGAATGTTCTCAAACTGCAATTAAATCCAATTCCCTGTTGAAAACTGCTGCAAATCAAGAGCTGAAAACACGGATGCTGAGAACCAACCGACATTACATAAACTAATCCATACTGCAATCTGAAAGTTGAAACCAAACTGTATACCAATGCTTCTCCATTGGGCTATGTAGTCATTATTAAACTGATCTAATGCTTATAATGTAAACTGAAATTGCTGAAATTAAATCAATCTACACGCTGCATACTGAAACAATCCCTAACTGCACTCTAGAATCAATCTGATCTAGTACACACACTCCTATTTTATTGGACTGAACGTATAAACTGTCTAGTGTAGTCATGCTTCCAGTGCAACCATGGCAGCATTGGATTAACTGACAGACCACCTTGCATGTAGCTGAAAACTTGAAAAGTATATACAATATGAAATTCAAATTCCATAAGAAAGTGATGCTTACAAATGAATTTTGAATAGTGCATCCTCTTTAAACATCAGAAATTGTTGATCATTGCCATGAGGAAGAAAAACATGCAGCTGCATGCCATTATCATAGCAAGAGATGCACTTCTGATTATTTTGAACCAGTGGAATCAGTAACCTAGTGGAATCGCCATATAGACGAAGTGGAGCCGCTATGTGAAAGAAATGCAACCAATAGCAAATGCCTATCCTTTGTTCACCAGCAAGGAATAGAACTAATCAACTATCGTTTTCCGGGGATAGATATCTTTGTTACTTTGCTCCCCGACAATGGCGCCAAATGTTTCTTGAAGGCAGTTCTTGGCTGCGAAACTGTGCCGAGAAACCAACTTGACCAATCTTTAGGTTCAAGCTGGCCCTCGAACCAGAGGGGGCTCTCTCAAGTGTTACAGGGCTTTTTAATGCTGTTCACTGTCAATGGACTGCAACCTATGAAGCATAACGGCCAGATCTAGGATTTGTTGTGTAGGTGGTTGTTGACGTGTCACAAATCCCTGCTCACAAACAAAGCCATCTCTTGCAAAGACCTTATCAAAGTGCCAGCGTTCAACTATGGCAGAATAACATAGCTTGAAAGGATTTGATGGAGGAATGGAGGAGATATTAGGCAAATAAATATCCTTCCTCGATGTCTAATTATCTAACTAAGAACAAAAACTTATAGAAGGATCTCGACAACAAACAATAATACATTTAAGAATTTGTATAGAAGCAGCAATTTTATGATTTAGAGGGATCAGCAATGACACATTGTCAACATGATCTACTCAGTAAAGAACATAACACTGCGGTAGGCTGTCAGGGAGGTTGTGATACTTAACTTAGCCTTGCCCCAGTGTCCTATACAACCACAAACATATGCAGAAACAAGATATGTAATACTGGAAGCACAAACATGTGAACAATTTCTGTCATAAAACTGAAGCCATAAACTTTGATTCAAAATTCTGTAGTAGAAGTCTTTACAAAAAATGCCAGGGTTTTGGCATCAAAAGCCAACCCTTTTACATTAAAAATGAAACAATATATAGGAAAAACCCATCCTGAAATTAATACTAGTCTATAGGAAACAAATCCTAACAAATAAACTAAAAATACAATAAAATATTAAATTTGCTGTAGAAAATCTGGAAATGGCAGAAAGTCTTCTGCCTTTAAATCTGGGAGTGATCTTTTAGTTTCTGATTCTTCTGCTAAGAAATCTGAAGCTGTTTAAGATTCTGCCCTGTAAATTTGGAAATGATTACTTGACTGCTGATTTTGTTCCATCAAATCTTGGACTGCTGAAGTTGTTGAAACTATCCACTAGAAAACTGCTAATCTCCTTTAAGTAGTGTTAACACTGCCACTTGTATTCTTCACTTGACCTTTTACCATCCATGGTCAAAATATTGCTCAATTTACCTTTACAACGAGAATCTAGATCTCTCCAATGCGCATTTCAGGCATGAAAGACTGCAGGTAGTTACACTATTCCTATCTGATCGTGGTGATAACCCAAGTATGATTTGATGAAGTCCCTCACAGATCCTTGGAAATTTGCATCATTTAATTCCGAGTCCACATCTTCTAGCTGAGAGGAAATAATTCCAGTAATGTCCAGGCAAAATGACATTTATAATAAAAGCAACTCCACCATTCAGGAATTTTAGATTTGGGAATAAGAGAGCCTATAAAAAAATTCCATATTAAATAAAAGCGGATGACGCTACAGTTGCTAGCTGCTGAGTAGGTGTCAAGCCAATGGCCACCATTCGATAAAATGTACAGTAGGTAAAGGTCAGGAACATGAAGATCAGGTAAAGGAAGAATTTTCCTGTTGTCTTATCAAAATTGGGCATAAAGTATGTAACGGTGTCATCTATCAACTTTTGTACTAAGATATATGGAATTTCTCCCAGACCCTGAGCCAATGCATATGGAAAGGCAGCATACATTCCAGTTGCCTTCTCATGATAATATATGGTTCTTTCTACAGAAACTACTGGCTGTACTGAGGACGCATTACTGAATCCAACAAACAAGACAGTAGAAAAGAATGCCCCCATCACATTGAATACATCTTGAACTGTATCTCTTTTTGAGCCATGATCCCAAAATACTGAACCAACGATGAATGCACACATTGTTGAAAAGAAAATCCTAATCACATTGTAGTGGGGGTTCCACCAATATCACACATTTGTTTCCAATAGCATGCATGGACTGATTAAAAATACTTTGCGCAAACTGGGTTTGAAATAATGGTCTCAACTCTGGTACTAGAATGCTTAACTCTTAAATTAAAACCTCTGCTCTCTTATAAAGATCTGAATTTTTGTACATCGTTGCAAAGTCCCCTCCAATATGCTATTGAGCTGCTTGAGTACTGATTTCAAGTATCCACTTGGCTGGATTATAACCATATTTGATTGCAGGCACTCCAGTAATTGCCTTCAGTATGTAAATAGGCCTCCCGAACATCCCGTATATCTGAAGATGCTAACAATGCATTAAATGCCTCAGCTGTATCAATGACCTTCCAGTGGCCATCCTCATGAGACAAAAATATTCGACCAGATCCAGGATCATTCCCTGAAGAACATGTTACAAATTGCCAATAGCGATTATGTCTGCGATCTTGGCCCAGAGGAATTGACCTATAAACATATAACTCTCCCGCCTTCAGTCCTATGGAAGCTTTTAAACGTGCACGTGATTTTTCAGTTGTATATCCAGTTTGCTGTGCCATGGAAGCTTCCTAGATAAATGAATTCTCTTGCAATGGCAAACATTTTTCCACTGATGCATTAGAATTTGCTGATGCTGACAAATGGTTTGGAACTGAGATCAGGTCTGCCGATGCTTCACATTTGGGTTGAGGGAAAACAGATGCTTCAGTTCCCTTGATATCCATTCCAACAAAAAGGGCTCTGCCCACCCTCAAATGCAGGATTATTATTAGTTCCTTCAGGCTTTATTCCCCTGAGAGCTTGAGAGCTTGAGATCTTGAAAAAAGTTCTTCTTCTAGCCGTCTTCTATCACTTCGTGCATCTGCCCACATTTGGCACTTAAAAGCGTTTGCAGCTTCTAATCGTTCTTTAAGCACCACACGTATGGTATTGCCTTCATTTGCCATACCAAGTTCCAACCAAACAAACAAGAGCATTTAAGTGCTCTTCAACACTCAGATCAGAATATTTCCCTTCCATCAGCCCCTTTTGAGACCATACGCTGAAGAACATTTTGAGTATCCTGTACAAATTCCAAGACAGATAAAGGAGATGGCTCTGTCTCAGTAGTCTCACAATCTTTTGACTGATCATTATCTGGGCTTGCAGGAGGGCTAAGAGGAATCTCCTAAAAATGGCGTAGAAATATGGACAGCATGGCATGAAACGTGGGTCTCTTTGAAGGCTTAAACTGTAAACATTCACCAATCATCTTTCACAGATCTCCTGGGATTCCAACACCAACAACACTAGCATATTCTGGTGGCTGCTCCCGACCCTTGACAACAGGCCTATAGATCTCCTCTGGACTTGGGTTATTCCACGGAATTGCTCCAGCGCACATCTCAACCAAGGTGCAACCAAAAACTCTAGGCATCAGACTCTGAAGAAATTCCATTTTCCTTATCCCAAAAATGTTCAAAGAAGACTTCTTGAGTGGTTCCCAAGCTTCTGGGGCTGTATAATGAGGATTTAACATAGTATACTCGACACATGAATGTGTCCTTGTCACATCATCCTCTGGGGTTGAGCGAGATCTTCTGCATTGAGGTTTCTTCAAAATTTCTGGAAGACCAAAATATGAAACCACTGCTCACCCTCTTGTATCTATAAAAGGTCTGATGGTTTCAGATTCATACATGAGACACCTGCTGCATGAAGCTCTGCAACACCACGAGAAATATCTGCACCATATCTTCAAAGAAGTAACGCTGTGTGGAATCCAGCAGTCATATATAAATTCTGGAGTCCATCACGACTTTTGACCAAACGTTGACAACCTTCGAGGAAGAGAAACGGTGGTTTTGTTAAAACCGAGAAAAGAATGCGGAGGGGGGTCTTAGTGGTAAGCGGTTTTGTGCTGGAGGTCCCCACAATCCATATGGCGCTGCCATGTTTGAATAAGTAGTTTTGAAGAAACCACCAATTGCGGACCCTCGCCCCCTCATTTAAACTTCGAAAAGCAAGGGGGTTGCGCAATTCAACTATTACCTTTGATTTATTAGCACCAGTCTCAGTCGTTGAAAACTGCCCAGACGTTAACTTATATGCATTTTTTGTGTTTACGCAATCTGTGAGATATATCCCACATCCACCAGGTCGAGAGACTTCTTGGCTTTTATCTACAGCAACAGTTGCATCTCTTAACAACGCGTAGTGCCCCACAACACTCCTTGTGGGCTGCTTTCTTGGCTTGGCACTTGTGCTGGGCGCCGACTTGGTTTGTTGAAATTCGTTGTATATACATAGATGAACTTGGAGATTGGGCATGCACCCTTTTTAATTTTTTTTTTAATAATAATTCTATATTAAAAATAAATAATTTTATAAAAATTGATATTTCTATAAGATTAAACTCTTTTATAATATAAAATTATTATTAAAATAACCGAAGAATTAGTATATGCATAGGAACCATTTTGCCATTTCAATTTGCATATGCCTGAGAATTTAGCTGGGAGGCAGACTGGCAAAAATTTTGAAAATTTTGAATTTTTGCCACTCTTTAAAGATGTCGAAAAAAGTTACAACAGGTGGCATCCATCAAGTTCAAAGCAGGACCTTGACGGTTTGTGTATGTCAGTCTTGGAGATAATGGACATTATTAAAATAGTGTATTTCTCAAAGCAGGAGCATTAGCTTCAGGTGTGGCCTCTATAATGATGACTGATCTACTTCATCATTTTTGTTCAAAGTATGACTGTAGTTGCATTATTGATTTAACAGTAAATATAGGGCACGCTTTGAATTAGTAACAAGTATAAGCTATGATGCTGCTTGGCCACAGGTTTGTGGAGACCTCGAATGTTCTCTGCAAGTTACATGTTTATTCTTCTTTTTAAATCAGTAATAAAGCATCATTATATTATATTGGAGTTATTTATGTAGAATCTAGATTACAAAATTTGTTCAGGTGAACGAGTAGGGATACAGTGATACACCCTATTATGGCCTCAGCCATCAACAAAGTCATTTATAGACCAAGTAGATAACCATATAATCTAGATTGCATTGTAGCTACCTGACAGAAAATGAAACCCTAAACTATCAGACAAAGCAGCCATGCAATGCTTGTGGGTCAATGATAAAAGCAGTGCTGACAGTAGATAGTATATGGCCTGGCAATAAATGTTAGAACAGACAGTAGAAAGTGGGTAGTTAGACAAAGTAGAAGATAGACAAATGAATGCAGGACTAACTGGCATTGACTGACTCCCAAGCTGAGCATCAACCTCCTTGGCAATGGTCTTCTCAGCTGCAAGCACACTCTGTTGGAAATCACGATTGCCTTTATACCAAAACCTGCGGCTGTTAGTCGATGATCGCATTGCCAAAGATAAGGATCTACGAGAGCAGTTAGTCATGCCGAACACACGGGCAGCTCTGGTTTATCCAATGTCCAACAATCTCCCCCCAATGCGAGTCGGGTGTGTATCAAACTGGTGACCTATGCTTTTGAGACCACTTGTTGGGAATCACGATTGCCGTTAGACCAAAATCTGCAGGTATTAGTCAACGATTTCATTACCATAAATAATGATCCATAAGAGGCGGTTAATCCATGTCATGAAACTCATGGAGAACACTGGTTTATCCAATGTCAAACAATCTCCCCTTGCATGAGCCGGGTGTGTATCGAACTTGTGACCTATGCTTTGATACCACTTTTTGGAAATCGTGATTGTCATTAGACCAAAACCTGCAGGTGTTAGTCAACAATTGCATCGCTAGAGATAAGGATCCATGAGAGGTGGTTAGTCCATGTCACAAAACACATGGGGAGTGCTGTTTTATCCAATGTCCAACACACTCCTAGTCTGAAGCTTGACTAGCCTAGCGATGTTTTTGTGAAGTGCCACCAGATTTTTTGTGATGGGCTTGAGGGTCAGCTTAAGGAAATTCAGCATGTCATAGACAGCGTCTCTGTATTTCTTTTGGGCATCTATCCCAGCAGCCATGAAGTCCCTGTTGTGCCACTATATCTCCAAAATCTGCTTGAAAAGGTTATCCTTCCAGTTGTGTGATGGGTATCCTTAAGGGGCACACATGAGGGTTACACTTCAACCCAGCTAACCTCTTTTTCTTCCTCTGGCCTCCTGCTCTAGCTGCTTGACCTCCTGCTCCAAAAGCAGAGTGCAGATTAGCATTCATCATCTTGAATTTGAGGGAATGCCCTCTTCAAAGATCGAGGGGTGATGCCCAGCAGCCGTATTCTTGTGCTTGCTGGAGCTTGAGCCCTCTGAGACAGGAGTGATCTCTCTTGCACTCCTTTTCCTTGGACAGCAAACTCACTTCTTGGCAGTCCTTGCAGAGGCTTGATACATCAGCATTGAGGGGAGACTCATCCTTTCCTAAGCCATCATCATTTTGCCAGATGAGAACGGGGCTTACCCTATCCATCCTTCCCCATTGCTTGTTGTCTGAACAGGAAGCCTTGTAGAGAGAGGAAGGCAGAGATTTCCCACAACTGAACTGGTCTTCTAAGATGATCAAAGTGCAATAATTTGAGAAATCTGGCCTTCCATTGAAATAAAGGTTCCTTGAGTGCTCACAGCAGAGAAAAGGGACTTTGTCATGACCCGCTTATTGCCAATGCCAATCAACTGTCCTGACTCATGTGAGAAGAGAATATCATATTGGGTTGAAGTGATGAGCAGAGCTCAACCTTGTGCCTCGCTAAACTCATCGGAAACTCATCATTTGAGGGTGTGAGAAGGTGTTAGTTGTCTTTTACCCCACCTGTCACCATCATCTTCAGTTTTCACCCCATCCAGGACAGGTCTCAATTTTATTCTGAAGAGAAGCCTTTGTTTTAATTAAAAGAAAGAACCTCGGCAATTTTCAAAGGCAAAACATATTGTAAATTAGATGATTAACTTTGATCTTCTTGGCATTTAGGCAACTAAATCATTCACTTGCTTTTGGATATTGTGAAGATGTGTACAATTTGGCTTATATAAAGGAAACACAAGTCGTCAAACTTGAGCAAATTCTGTCAGCACATTGTAATCTTGAGAAACTGTTATAGTGATGTCTTTATTTTATTGCTTTTTGTTTATAGTATGTGCAGTCATCAAGCTTCTTTATTTGCTCAGGTATTCAAGGTTGATATTTGGTCTTCTATTAGCTGCTGCAATCTGCAATTCATTTTCTCCTTGTTCAAGATTTATGCAATTGGCCTTTATCACATTCCCTATATTATCACATATATTTAGTTTGGGTATTTTCTGATTTGTCTGAGAGTAGAAATTTAGATATCTACTGCATTTTAAGTTTAAACATCTCCCATGGGGTAAGTGCTGTTAACTCTGTTTTTTTAATTTGATATACAACATTCTTGCATGTAAAAGTCAGTAAATGGCAAAAGAAAAGCGGATTCCAGGATTGTTGGATCAAAAGAAAGTGAAGGGGCTTTGCGGAGCCTTGAAAGAGATGCATCTCAGGCAGAATATGAGAACACAGACCTGGATTTTGGAAACAATTTTATTAAACCAAGAGGATGGGAGAGGCCAATATTTGAAAGGATGGAAAACAAGGAAGTTGAAACTAAAGGTAGTCCATTTACAGTATATCGAATGAACTTTTGTAATTTCATTTCTTTTATCTAATTATTACTTCACTTATGAGAAGCATGATATGTAGGGGAGCAAGGTTTCTCAAGAGTATTTTGGCAAAGGCCAAGAAGAACAGGGCAAAATATTTCATCGCAAACCATGCATATAGATGACAAAGCAAATGTGGTAGTGGACAAGATTGATGGAACAACTGACAAGATGCCGGACTGGAGGCTAGATGTCAAAAGAACCTACAGTGGAGATTCTCAGAAAATATATTCAAGAGATGCTCCAAATACTATTACATCACGTATTCAGAACCTTGAATTCCAGCTTTCTTCGACTCTTGGTTTGCTGAGATCTGGAAAAGATGCCACTGATGTAAATAAGGCAAGTTATCTCACCTTTTCAATATTAATCTGTTTAAAATCGACAATTATGGCAAGTACACCAATTGCCAATTCTGCATTTACTTTTATTGCAGTTTATATCTGAAAGCTGCATCTTGAATTGTTGTGAAAGAACTTCATATCTGTTAAGTTTTGGTATGTTCTATGCTTAGAGCAATTTATTTCAATTTTCACATTTAGCTCAATATCTTTTCTAGATTACAATCACATCAGCATTAAAGTAAACTGCAGATAGAACATAAACATAAATCGCAGAAGACAAACCAAGACAAGAGGACACAAGATGTGGCGCTAGCCAGGGACAAACCCCACAATGTGGGGAAACCCTTGATCAATTCTTCTTTTATGCTTTTCAAATTTCAGCAGAAAAAGTGAGAGAGATAGTACATTTACAATAGAAGTTAACACTTTGACTTTTGATATCTGCAGAGATCAGTTGAAGACATATTGCTTCAACTGATTCTCTAAGGTGACTCCTTCACCTATCATAGTACTGCATCTCGTCCATTTGCTGCACCTTACCGTGTAGCACCATGCTGCCCCATCACAGTGCTGGACCTAGATGACTGAGGTGCTCTCATCTTCATGCTACATCTTCCATGGTCTCATTCATCATCAAGCTGCCCATGCTTATGATTACATTCATCATGATGCTGTCCATGCTCCATGTATCATTGTGCTGCCCATGCACATGATCTCATACATCATGCTGTCCATATTCATCATGCTGCCCATATATATCATGCTGCCTATATACATCATTATGATTTCACTGTGATTGGGCTGCTACAGCGTCCTCATCACACCTCCTAGGTTAGGTTATGACTGTACCTCAGAGACATCCGAGATGGTGACCTTGCTGCTGCCTTAATTTCACTGTGGCCAGATTACTTCTAGTTGGACTGCGGGTGAGGGCTCTTTAAGAACAGCGGATCAGGCCTGTGGAGGACACTTAGGACTGCGGATATGATGCATATAGAGCCCTCCTTGACTGCGTTCAACATGTCTCTATAACTGCGTTTTTATTCCTTGAATATTGTGCATAAGGTCTCCCTTTATTAACTGCGTAAGGTCTCCACACTGTGCATACATATTTTTGTGTGTGTGTCTCTATTACCAGCGTACTGATTTGCGTATTAGGGCACTATTACCAGCGTACTGATCTGCGTATTAGGGCACTATTACCAGTGTATATATGTATATTTTTACTGCGGCTGATCTGCGTATTAGGGCACTATTATCAGCGTATATATGTCTCCATTCACTGTGGATAAGGTGTCCATATTTACCTGCATATATCCTTATCATGAACAGCGTGTATTGATCTCTATTGCTGTGCATATATATCGCCATTGCTGCGTATATGTATCTCCATTGCCTGCGTATATGTATTGCCTTTGCCTGTGTGTAGACATCTCCATCTAGGATTTCTTCCATAACAAACAGTGTATAAGTCTCATATGTCTCTATTATGAACAGCATATAAGTCTCCTTGATCTACGTTGGATTAGGGCATCATTTTAGGGCATCCTTCATTAGTGTATCTCCTTCTCCAAAAACCCAAGACGTGGAGAGGAGATCCCATAACGAATGTGTATCAAATGACTTAAAGTCTTCTCTTATTTATACTAAAAATGTAGGTGATGAATGGACATGACTATTGAGCTTCTGAGCCTACATAAGATGCTGGCCAACTTGATAATTAGTCTTATAATACAAATAAATTCATAACTTCATAAATACTTATCGGAATCAGATGATCTTTAGATCAATTCTACACCTCTCGATGAGAGCGATCCAATAAAAATATCAGCTGCCATAAATAAGATGACCCACATGGAGTTTGGCCCTAGTTGCCAATTTCAACACTCCCTCTCAACTAGGGAGAACTCCATCTGCTGATCCATATGTTTGACTGTACTATCTCTGCCATCAATGCCTTGCACTGCTCTGCCCAGCTCTGCTCAGCTCTGTTGGCTCTACTTTGCTCTGCTGGCTCTGTTTTGCTCTGCTCAGCTTTGCTGGCTCTGTTCTGCTCTGCTCAGCTCTGTTGGCTCAGCTCTGCTCAACTTAGCTCTGCTGAACTTTGAAGAAGAAGAATTGATCGAGAATGTCTCATACCATTCTCCACTGACCCGAAGTTAGTCTTAGAGTGCGTACCACTGGTCCCAGACTAGTCTCAACCGACCCAAAGTCAGCGTCATAGTGGGTACCACTCCTACCACTAGTCCTAGATCAGTCCTCCACTGACCCGAAGTCAGTCTCAGAGTATGTACCACTGGTCCTAGACCCGTCTCAACCGACCCGAAGTCAGCGTTATAGCAGGTACAACTCCTACCACTGGTCCTAGACCAGTCCTCTATTGACCGAAAGTCAGTTTCAGAGTATGTACCACTGGTCCCAGACCAGTCTCAACCGACCTGAAGTCAACGTCATAGTAGGTACAACTCCTACAACTGGTCCCGAACCAATATCATTGATCCCAGATCAACGGAGGTCATCCTAGCATAGGGAGTATGGTAGATATAGCGATGCATCCATCGATACTATTATGGTCCCTATCCTCATTTTCTTGCTCATTGATCAGATGAGGGGTACTTCCCATGAGTCCCGGACTACATGGGTAGGATGCCTCGACAGGAGAACTAATCAATCCTGTCCTCATAGGAGAACTAATCATCCTGCTACACAATCGCCATGGAGAACACATCATCCAGGCCTCACAGGAGAGCTAATCATCCTGCAACATAATCGTCATGGAGAACACATCATCCAGACTTCACAGGAGAACTAATCATCCTGCTATATAGTCGTCATGGAGAACACATCATTCAGACCTCACAGGAGAACTAATCATCTTGCTACATAGTCGTCATGGAGAACACATCATCTAGACCTCACAGGAGAACTAATCATCCTACTACATAGTCGTCATGGAGAACACATCATCCAGACCTCACAGGAGAACTAATCATCCTGCTACACAGTGGTATCCAATCAGCTCACTGAAGAGCTTTCGTAACCAAACTGCCTCTCAGCTAGCCATGTTAGCAGCAATATACTCTACCTCGGCGGTGCTCAAAGCTACCGACTTCTGCTTCCTGCTTATCTAGGATATCGAAGCAGATCTCAAGGAGAACCAACGCTGAGAAGTGCTCTAGTGATCCTCCACATTGCCTGCCCAGTCAACATTCAAATAATCATGCAGTTTTCATATTTTCGGCAGTGTATCTTAATCCATGAGAAATTGTGCCCTGAAGATATCTCAGAAGATTCTAGGCACCAATCTAGTGAAGTTCAACCAAACATGAGCTCACCATACTAACTACAAAACATATGTCCGGACAAAGGTTCACCAAGAACATCAATGTGAATGAGTTTATGAAACTCAGAGGCATTTCCCAAATATGGTCCGACATCACTACCATGTAACTTCTGAAAGTTAAGATCCTTGAGGTAGTCACAGGTTTGCAGTTTATATTTCCACATTCGAAATCCAACTCTCTCTGTCTCCTACAAATGAGAGGGTCTACACCTGTCAGACATAGGTGTCGGTATGAGAGGTCTATCATCCACAACCTTCGAGTAATGGTTTGGATCGATTTCACTCCTAGTGAATCTCAGCTTCATCAGACAACTATCAATCCTCTCATACTACGCCCGAGGTGTTTTGCTTCAAGCCATAGAGGGCTTTCTTCCACCTGTATACATGAGATTCCGATCATGAATCTCAAACTCCTCAGGTTATTCCAAACCTGTGGACCTGTGGCATGAGGGGAATGGTCCCCTTTTAAGATTTTCCTTTGGTACATCTCAGACATGTACCTTCATGTTCCTTTTGAATTCAGGCATCCCTGTCACCATCTGACTCATAGACCTCTGGTGCTGTGTCAATGGACATGGTCCCCAACGGACTTCCCGCAACTTGATACAACCATGAACTTGAAAACATCTTTGAAAAATCTATTTTCAAACACGTACCTTTCCATCGATGAGTGCTACCCTGAACCCTTGACTTTCATTTCTGAAATGGACACCATGTTCTTTTTGCGATCAGGTACATAAAAGTGTTTCTGTAAATGAATCAAGTTACCCTCATTGAATTGAAGGATAACATTCCCAACATCCTTTCCGGGATAGGTGGCATCGGCTCCAAGTATAATTCCACGATTGTTTCCATCTTTACCAAATTAGAGAGTGTACCCATCTATCCGATGAAGACCCTGGGGTTCCTTGCTTTCTCTGAAAAGTCAGCCGTGTCCTTGATGACCTGCATCTTTGCTATTCGGACACTCCTTCGCATAAGGGCCGAATTTATTGTAACCAAGGCATCTGCCTTTCCTTCCATCCTTAGATCCGAACTTTCCAATGAAGTGATCTTTAGGTAGGCCTTCAGAAATTACCGCTGCACCAGTCTGATAATATTCTCTGCTTCGACTTCACCCTGGGTGAATTATGAGGAACCCATTGATCCTTTTGTCTTGTCCCAACTGTCTTTGGTGATTGCTCTTTCACTCTTGCTTGGGCATTGTCTTCACCTTAGCTTTGATACCATGTTAAGTTTTGGTATGTTCTATGCTTAGAACAATTTATTTCAATTTTCACATTTAGCTCAATATCTTTTCCAGAATAGCAATCACATCAACATTAAAGTAAATTGCAGATAGAACATAAACATAAATTGCAGAAGACAAGCCAAGACAAGAGGACACAAGATGTGGCGCTAGCCAGGGACAAACCCCACAATGTGGGGAAATCCTTGATCAATTCTTCTTTTATGTTCTTCAAAGTTCAGTAGAGAAAGTGAGAGAGACAATACATTTAAAATAGAAGTCAACACTTTGACTTTTGATATCTGCAGAGATCAATTGAAGACATATTGCTTCAACTGATTCTCTAAGGTGACTCCTTCACCTATCATAGTACTGCATCTCATCCATTTGCCACACCTTACCGTGTAGCACCATGCTGCCCCATCATAGTGCTAGACCTAGATGACTGGTCACTGAGCTGCTCTCATCTTCATGCTGCTCATCATGTTGCGTCTTCCATGGTCTCATTCATCATCAAGCTGCCCATTCTTATGATTACATTTATCATGATACTGTCCATGCTCCATGTATCATTGTGCTGTCCATGCACATGATCTTATACATCATGCTGTCCATATATATCATGCTGCCCATATACATCATTATGATTTCACTGTGATTGGGCTGCTACAGCGTCCTCATCACACCTCCTAGGTTAGGTTATGACTGTACCTCAGAGACATCCGAGATGGTGACCTTGGTGCTGCCTTAATTTCACTGTGGCCAGATTACTTCTAGTTGGACTGCGGGTGAGGGCTTTTTAAGAACAGCGGATCAGGCCTGTGGAGGACACTTAGGATTGTGGATATGATGCATATAGAGCCCTCCTTGACTGCGTTCAACATGTCTCTATAACTGCGTTTGTATTCCTTGAATATTGTGCATAAGGTCTACCTCTATTAACTGCGTAAGGTCTCCACACTGTGCATACATATTTCTGCGTATGTGTCTCTATTACCAGCATACTGATTTGCGTATTAGGGCACTATTACCAGCGTACTGATCTGCGTATTAGGGCACTATTACCAGCGTATATATGTATGTTTGCACTGCGGCTGATCTGCGTATTAGGGCACTATTATCAGCGTATATATGTCTCCATTCACTGTGGATAAGGTGTCCATATTTACCTGCATATATCCTCATCATGAACAGCGTGTATTGATCTCTATTGCTGTGTATATATATCGCCATTGCTGCGTATATGTATCTCCATTGCCTGTGTATATGTATTGCCTTTGCCTGCGTGTAGACTTCTCCATCTAGGATTTCTTCCATAACAAACAGTGTATAAGTCTCATATGTCTCTATTATGAACAGCGTATAAGTCTCCTTGATCTACGTTGGATTAGGGCATCATTTTAGGGCATCCTTCATTAGTGTATCTCCTTCTCCAAAAACCCAAGACGTGGAGAGGAGATCCCATAACGAATGTGTATCAAATGACTTAAAGTCTTCTCTTATTTATACTAAAAATGTAGGTGATGAATGGACATGACTATTGAGCTTCCGAGCTTACATAAGATGCTGGCCGACTTGATAATTAGTCTTATAATACAAATAAATTCATAACTTCATAAATACTTATCGGAATCAGATGATCTTTAGATCAATCCTACACCTCTCGATGAGAGGGATCCAATAAAAATATAAGCTGCCATAAATAAGATGACCCACATGGAGTTTGGCCCTAATTGCCAATTTTAACAATATCCATCTTCTCTCTCTTCACAAAGTCCAGTTTATTCATGGCTAGAAGTTTGTCATGCCAATGGAACATTTGGATAGTGTCTGAGTTTGCTTCCTGTTATTGATGTGATTGTTACCTGAACGTCTGTTTTCACTTATAAGATAACAAGATGAAATAGTTTCTCAAATAGATTGAAACTTATTGAAGTTGAGACACAGTGGCTCATAAGATCAAAATCATTTAAGACAATTTTTTTAATCTCTATTATGAAAAAACAATTACACAAAGAATCCAAGAAATTCTAAGAGAGATACTTTTTAGATAAACAAATTGAGAGAGCACATGAGCTTTTATCGTGTAGGAATGGCATAAACCCTAAGTGCATAAACTCTAATATGATTGGAATGTACTTTATGTCATTAATACAAGCAGCATGGATTAGACTAAATGAGAAGTGACTTTATTACTATGCCTAAGCCTATAGTGTAAATGACTGCTATGAACTAAATATCTCTAACATGCTCCGTTAATGTTCATTCTAGAAACTACACGAATTTTGTTCCTAAGTGTTACAAATTTATCCAGTCCAATAGACTTGTTAGAATGTCTGCAGTTTGGCCCTGAGTTGGACAATATTTCAGCTCAACGTTACCATCTACATGTTGTCGAATGAAATGATATCCAGATTCCGACCTCAATATGTTTGTTTTGCTTATGGAAGACAATGTTGTTTGCTAGCTTGAGAACTCCTTGGTTATCACAAAAAAGTACCATTGACTCACCCTGATTGACTTGCAAATCTATAACCATTTTTGATTTTCTATGCCAAACTGCTTCACGTGCTACTTTTACTGCTGCTATGTATTGTGCTTTTGTACAGGGAAGTGAAACTGCATATTGTTTCTTGTTTATCCAAGAAACTTCCCTTATGCCAAGACTGAACACATGACCTGTTGAAGATTTCCTTTCATCCATGGATCCTGTCCAATCTGACTCTGAACAACCACACAGCTGAGACTTGTTGCTTTCCCCATATATAATGCCAAAGTCCAATGTTCCATTTATATATGGTAGCCGTTGTAACTTGTACCCTCTTTGTTGCTGTCTAATGTTATGTTTTTGGAGCTTGCATAAATTGGGAGATATTGCTGGCTGCATAGCTTGACTTGTGTCTAGTGGTGGTAAGGTAGATCATGCTGCGCACTAGTTACCTCTAAGTCTGAACAACCACACAACTGAGGTCCTTGCTGTTCCCATGGATAATGCCGAAGTCCAATGTTCCATTTGCAAATTGCAGCATCTTCTTTGTTGCTGTCCAGTGTTATGTTTTGGAGCTTGCATAAATCAGGAGATATCACTGATTGCATAGCTCGAGTTGGGGATAGTGGCAGTAAGACAGATCAGGCTTCTCACTATTCATTGGCCACTTTTGAATCATTGTTGGCTGAGGTGCTTTCTCCATAGGTGTAGATGGTGTTTCACAATATGCCATCCTGAATCTATTTGACAGACTTTTGGCATATTTTGTTTGTGAAACAAAAAATATGATTATTTGCTTGTGATACTTCTACACCTAAGCAATAATGTAGGGTGCCTAAATGTATAAGGTAAACATAAATCTGTTTTCACCTTTGCAATTGCGCCCATCTCACTATCTGTCATGATGATGTTATCAACATATATTACTAGAATCACCACATTGTTAGATACCTAATCCTTGGGATTATGGGATGTTGTAAATATTAATTTAGGAGAAATATGAAGAGTCATAGGTGAATAGGAAGAGTCATCAGACCTCTTGGAAGATGAAACCAAAGGTCACTTTTCATTGTATTAATGTATGGTTCACTTTAATGAAATCAATTCAATCCGTGAGTTACTCATCCTTGGGCTGACAATGGTATTAGAGCCAGTTTTCTTAATCAGGAGATATCACTGATTGCATAGCAGCATAGCTCCAGTTGGGGATAGTGGCAGTAAGATAGATCAGGCTTCTCAGTATTCATTGGCCACCTTTGAATCATTGTTGGCTGAGGTGCTTTCTCCATAGGTGTAGATGGTGTTTCACAATATGCCATCCTGAATCTATTTGACAGACTTTTAGCATACTTTGTTTATGAGACAAAAAATATGATTATTTGCTTGTGAAACTTACACACCTAAGCAATAATGTAGGACGCCTAAATGCATCCTGTCAAAAGGTAAACATAAATCTTTTTTCACCTTTGCAATTGCGTCCATCTCACTATCTGTCATGATGATGTTATCAGCATATATTTCTAGAATCCCCACATTGTTAGATACCTAATCCTTGGTATTATGGGATGTTGTAAATCTTTGTTTATGAGACAAAAAATATGATTATTTGCTTGTGAAACTTCTACACCTAAGCAATAATGTAGGACGCCTAAATGCATCCCGTCAAAAGGTAAACATAAATCTTTTTTCACCTTTGCAATTGCGTCCATCTCACTATCTGTCATGATGATGTTATCAGCATATATTACTAGAATCGCCACATTGTTAGATACCTAATCCTTGGTATTATGGGATGTTGTAAATATTAATTTAGGAGAAATATGAAGAGTCATCAGACCTCTTGGAAGAAGACACCAAAGGTCACTTTTCATTGTATTAACTTATGGTTCACTTTAATGAAATCAATTCAATCCGTGGAGTTACTCATCCTTGGGCTGACAATGGTATTAGAGCCAGTTTTCTTGATAATTATATGAGACAACCTTTGTCTTATCTGCTTCCTCGCTCAAATACTTCTTTATCATATTGTTCATCTCATTCCTTAGTGTTGCATTTTCAAGCGTGGAACACCTGAGTGTTTCAAGATTGGACTTTGATCCATGAGTATCGAGTTTTTCACCGCCTTGCATCACTTTGATGTGAAGGTGTAGAAGATTTCACTTTCTGAATTTTTTACAGTCAAGGGAGTTTAGGGTGGAAGCAGTAGAAGTAGCAGAAGCAATAATAACACAAGCTAAAACAGATTTGACAAGTCTTGACCAGATGAATCTTGTTTTGCAGCTCGAGTGTTAAATTCCCAAATACTAGCCAGATTTATTTTCTCACTGCAATTAATTTTATTCCCAGTAATTTATTTATTTAGCCAAATAATACTGAATTGCCGAAAAATAAAATCACTTGTATTTTTAACTTCTAGAAATGAATATACGCAACCGAATTTAAATCAAAGATATCAATCACATGTTGCAAAAATAATTCACCCTCAACAATTCTCCATCCTCTATTAATATGGAAAATATGGGTTTTCGACTCACGGAGGTACAAGCAAAAATACTATAGCTGGAACTTGTAACTCAACCACATAGGATGAATTCATCCCAAGGAATTTGACCACCTAGAAATCGGCCTCTGGAAGAAATCGACTTGGAGAAATTTGACCCAATCAATCAATTAGAAAATCGACTTGTGCCCTCCCTACAAGCTATCATTGCGCTGTAGGAAACTCGACCCCTAACAATTTGACTTTCTCCAAATCAAATCGACCTTCCTCCAACAACTCGGCCCTAGCAATTCAACTTTCTCCAAATCAAATTGACCTTCCTCCAACAACTCAGCCTTGCAATCTCCTAAACTCAACCTCCTGGATTTGCCCTCAATTCTCCCATACTTCTCCTTTGCGCTCCAGTCTACTCAGCCACTTGCACTAGAGAAGATCGCTCTCTATGAGGACTCACTCTCTTGAGTTCTTGTGTTGTGTCTTCACCTCTTTGCTAGGCTTCCTTTATCATCTTCATTAAGTTCAAATCCCTAACCCTAATGTCCCTTCTGGAAGATCTTGGAGATCAACGATTGAGATTATTTCTAAGTCACTTAAATAATTAAATTATTTATCTTTAGAAAATGACTTAATAGTCCACAATAATTAATTGACTTTAATTATTGTCTTTTCTCCTAAGTTAAACATTCGAAAGTTGACATAAATCACTTAATACACCAAGCAAGCACCTAAAAAGACAATAAATCATCTTCCACATGCCAAGACACCAAGCATATGCAGAAGACCTTTCGAAGCTACCACAAGCTTCAATACTCCCTCTTAGCAAGGAAGGGATTCTCCACCACCCCCAACTTATCTCGTACTTCACAAAATCCCTTTCATTAGAGGCTTAGTGAGAATATCTACCACCTACTCCTTTGTAGAGATGTACTGTAGTCTCACAACACCTCTTCGAACCCTATCTCTAAAGAAGTGATATTTGATCTTGATGTACTTGGACCGATCATGAAACATGAGATTCTGAGAGAGCTTGATGCATTGTTGATTATCA
The DNA here is from genome assembly GCA_031772625.1 of Pinus tabuliformis. Classification (NCBI taxonomy): domain Eukaryota; kingdom Viridiplantae; phylum Streptophyta; class Pinopsida; order Pinales; family Pinaceae; genus Pinus; species Pinus tabuliformis. The sequence goes on along the minus strand of CM062810.1, from coordinate 167,453,818 downwards.
TAGTGAATCACCATTGGCCCCTGTTAGCACTCTAGGAAACTCTCCTAGGTTGTAGCTCAGAGATGCTTGGCAACATATAAATCTTCAATATCGTTCTCTGAACTATTGGAATGGATTGGGTTTGGATCAAGTCAGATGACTGTTCAACTCTGTTTTCACTCAAGACATGCATGAACACCCTCAGTTTGACAAGGCTTTCGACCACTAATGCTCAATAGTTTATAGATTCAATGAATAGATGGAGAATCTTGACTGTACCAGCAGATACATACATAAACACATATGAATGGCTAGCTACAAAAATTAAATGAAGCTTGCAAATCTAATTTATCAACACAGAGATAAGATGACAGTTATCTGGCATTAGACACAGAAGAAAACATGAATTACCTATTCAAGTGCAAGCTTAGAACATAAGAGAAGATGGCGATTGAACATGTAACAACAAAAGAAGCTTGTATTACTAGAATGAAGATGAGACGCGAGGAGGAACAAAGTATCCACAGTCTCGAAAAGTTGAACCTCTATTCCTTCGAACTTTCGGCCATTTATAGGCTTTTTACAATACTCTCGAACTCTCTGAGGCTTGGGATGTCTTAATCTGTCGCCTTTGTCTTCTAACTACTTGATGCTATAACCAGACAAACATGAGCTCAGAGAGCTGTGTTTCTAACAAATATGGTAATCAAATTCTGGTAATTTCGCCGCGCTGTCAGGTGGTTCACTCGTGCCAGCACGTTCCATGATCATTTCTGTTGGTTCGGCTGCATCGCGCTGTTGTTTTTTCCCCTTTTTGGCCATGCATTCTGTTATTTCAGTTCACTGTCCGATTGTCAAAAACACTGACAAAGCCAACAAATTTCCTCCCCAGGTGATTGGTGGGAAGTGGGGTGGGGGGCCATTGGATGGTGGTCAGGCGGCAGAGGATGAACTATGGTGATCGTGAACGAGGGTCGTTGGATTGGGAGGAATGGACGGAGGAGATCAATCGCCGGAGACTTGAAGTCGTGGCGGGAGCGGAATAAGTCCGAGCCGTCAGATCCTAGATGGGTAGTTCGAATAGCTATTGGGTGGAGGAGGTGAGCATAAATCGTTAGTCGGATGAAGTGTGGATTGTCAAATCAGTGGGAAGATTGATGGCGGGGATCGGAGAATGGAGAGCGCAACAGAAAGGAGATGAACTGAGAGCGGACCCGGCGATATTTATGAGCGTAGGTGTATAATTTTGAAGTCCGGCTCATGGCCAAAGCGGCGCAAGAGGAGACGTGGACCATCAGAGCTAAAACAAGGGACATTTCCGTTAAAATAGTAGCAGTGCACCTCAGGGCTAACACTGGCTCCTTCTGGGGATGAAAGCCTTCCTGTGAGGTTTCGAGAACTGCAGACTACTGCCTTTCTAGTAACAACCAAAACAAACTTATCTCCTAGTGTTCCATTGGGCATGGAGTTTATTTGCATAGAAAACAAAAACTGAAAAAACATATTACAATGTTAAGGCCTTAAAGCCTCATATGAAGTTAAGTTTCAAAAACTGCCCATTGACTGGGCCATCAAAAACACTTTCACCCTCCAAATTGTGCAAAATGAAAGTATTGTTCATCTGAACTTGAGCCATGACAAACAATCCCGTCCATAAGGCATCAAATTTACCATGGTTGCCCTTCTTTTCCTTCAATGCATCCCATTTGAGAACACAGTCACCAACCTGAAAATTGTCCATTTTTGCCTTTCTATCAAAGGTTTCTTTTATCTTCTTTTGATGAATTTTGATTTCTCAACCATTTGTTCTCTGATCTGCTATAATTCAACCAAGTTACTCATTCTCCTCGCCATGTTGTTCTCTTCATCCAGTTATTCTTACAAAAATTTGGCCACAGGGAGAATTAGCTGGATAAGAAAAACAACATCAGCGCCATAAACCAGCTTAAATGGAGAATTTCCTATGGACTTCTTGTTGGTAACTCTGTCAGCCCACAGTGCAAACTTCAACTTGGAATCCCAGTTCTTTTTGTTGTCCTCCAACAATTTTTTTATTATCCTTACAAGACTCTTGTTAGATGATTGTGCCAGGCCATTGCCGTGATATGAGGTAGAATGCACCAATTGAATGCCCATGGATTCACACATGTCCACCAATTCTTCTGCCCTGAAAGCTGTTGCATTATAGTGACTAGTTTGGTTGGGCAACCAAATCTAGTGAAAATATTCTCATTCAAGAACTTTATGATAACCTGATGATTAGCATTTTTAGTGGGTATAGCCTCAATCCATTTGGTGAAATAATCGGTGGCTACCAAGATCCATTTGTGATGGCCACTGGAATGTGGATTGATTTCACCTATGAAGTCCAAGCCCCACTGCTGGAAGGGACCATTGGCGTGTACTGGCTTCAAAGGCAGAGATTTTAGCTGTTGTCTTCCTGCAAACCTCTGACATTTGTCACAAGACTTCACAAAAGAAAACACATCAGAGAACAGAGTAGGCTAATAATACCCAACGCTCAGGATCTTGTGGGCTGTGGTTTTCCAATAATGATGCCCTCCACGGATGCTAGAATGGAACTGTTGCATGACTTCCACAGATTGTCCTTTGTTTAGACATCTCAAGAGGATCCTTGATGGGTCTTTCCAATAAAGCAGGTTTTTGTTAATGCAGAATTTGGCTCATCTGAGCTTAATGGCCCGAGCTTGACTTGAGCTATGCCTTGGAGGCAATGTTTTAAAGCTCCGACTCCGACTCCGTATTGACTCGGCTGGCTCGATTTCAATGACTCGGTCGTTGTAAAAAATACATTAAATATTTATTTTTTATAAAACACATAATTTTAAAGATTTTCATTCATGTTTCCAAACACACAACATTAGAATATAGATAGAAGACAACAGATGATCAAAGTAGGCTCATGAATATATCCATTATATCAAAATGGCACCCAGTGCACTTTCCAATACATACACGATGATGATATAGAGATCAAAACAAAAACATATAACCAAGGAGGCTATAAATGGCCTCTGCAACAAAAGTCTGTGACAAGTACTACTGGCTACTGCTAGAGTTGCCAACATCATCTAGTTCAGTGTTACTTGGGAGCGGGAGCGAAAGTGGGGAGTGAGAGCGAAAACGGGAGCGGGAGCGAAAGTGGGGAGCGAGAGCGAAAACGGGAGCGGGAGTGACATTTTCAGAAGCTCCTGGTTTGGGAGCGAATCCCAGAGGAGTTCGACAACCAATGTCACTAACATCAAGGTACATAGAGGAATTGGTGCTCTTGATTAAATACGAGTTCCATACCCTAATACATGACAAAATTCAATGGAAACATTGCAATCCTCCAATCCTAAAATCCTGAAAAACTGATAAGTCTATTGGATTTTGAATGAAATCTAAAATTCTACTTTCTCCAAATGAAATCCAATGAGGCCGGAGCCACTCTCAAACATCCTGAGTCATTTCATGGTAATGTTAAAAATTTAAGTAAAAGGATGAAAAGGAAGATTAAGGGGAATGTCACTTTTACTTTAAGAATTTAACATTACCATGAAATTTGAATAACATATCAATACTAGGAGAGGGGAATGGACCCCAAATAGCATTTAACTAATTTAGAAAACACCTTGGAGTCCCCAACACTCAGCTAACAGTTAAAAATTAAAAAAAAAATATGAAAAATTGCATTTTTTTTGGGGCTTACAGGCCGCATTCATTGACTCGGCCGAGTTATTGCAGAACCAGCCGAGTTGATCGAGTCATGATTGACTCGGCCTCCCGTTCCGTTTTTTTCTGCCGGGTCACAAAAAATTCCAATAACTCGGATCAACTCAGTCGTTTCAGATTCGATTCGGCCGTTTTTTAAAACATTGCTTGGAGGGACTTCTAGCTTCTGCAAAAAATGAACTACACTGGAATACCATTCACAGGTGGCTAGATTTTCAGCCAAAGACTGATTCTACTCTTGCTCTTCTGCTGCTTCCTCTGTCCGCTCACCACCTGAGTTTGAACCCATGCAATTGATGTCTAACAAAATGCAAATTTCCTCAGCCATAAGCTTAGCCAAGCCCTAGCCTTTGACAAGCTTGGTGGGCTTCACCTCTATGTTGAACTCTATGAATTTTGCAATCCATTTAGCTCTCTTTCCATCAATATCTGGCTGAGTTAGGACATTTTTTATTGAGGTTGAAGGTACATACACAACCACTTTGGAATGCAGAATATAAATTCTGAATGCTTTTAAAGATTTTATTAGAGCATAAGCTTGTTTTTCAATAAGGTCATACCTTAGTTCAACATCCCTTAGAGTTTTGTTGAAAAAGGCCACAACAGTGTTGCGGGGGAGCACCCCTTCCCCTCGATCCCGCTCCCAATCCGCGCTCCGGGCGGGAGCGACTCGGGAGTCCGCTCCTTAAATTTTTTTTCGTTCCCTGCCTTTTCGGGAGCGTTTTGCCTTTTTTGCAATTTTTTTTTGTAGTAATGTTCGAAATGCAATTTTTTTTGAAAGAAACAAATAATTTTTGAGTGAGGCAGCTTAATGATCAAGTCTATGTCCCTAGTATTGATATGCTATTCATGGTAATGTTAAATTCTTAAAGTAAAAGTGACATTCTCCTTAATCTTCATTTTCATCCTTTTACTTAAATTTTTAACATTACCATGAAATGGCTCAGGATGTTTGAGAGTGGTTCCGACCTCATTGGATTTCATATGGAGAAAGTAAAATTTTAGATTTCATTCAAAATCCAGTAGACTTATCAGTTTTCCAGGATTTCAGGATTTGGGGATTGCAATGTTTCCATTGAATTTTGTCATGTATTAGGGTATGGAACTCGTATTTAATTAAGAGCACTAATCCCTCTATGTACCTTGATGTTAGTAACATTGGTTGTCGAACTCCTCTATCATGACCCTCCTAAAAATGTATGCATCACTCACACAAAATCTTGACTTGACATGCTGTGCTTTTTGTATCTTATGTTAATGCTTAAAGGGTGATATTAATGACAAAGATTCCAATACAGATACAGAGGTAATGACAAAGATACCTCTGGATATTAATGCCTAGAGGGTGATATTAATGACAAAGATCCTGATTTTCCAACAAGACTAAAAAATTAGACATTTCTCATGGTGGAAAGAGGCCCAAGCATAAGAAATAGATAATAGATTTACTTTTCTTTTCTAGTTTCTGGTAGTTTTCATATTTATGATGATATTTTTTTAAACAATATACGACAATTTAAGTTTGAAGTTGGCAATTATAACTCATTAGTAATGAATTATGAATATGATGCTTCATGAAAGTTGAAAGTTGTTCAATTTCATTTTATTTTATAACATTTCATTTCATGTTAGATATTATTTGTTGTAATGGTTACACTTAGCTTACAAGTACAACTTGGTGATCAATGATGATAAATGTTATATATTGAATTTTGAAAGCTTGAAACTTTAAGATTGATGAATCATGAGACTCAATATGTTGTATGTTACTATGTTACTAACTTGTCGACGTGGTTGATGAAGATTATAACTTCTAGATGATTGTTGTTATATGGTTCAATCTATGTTTCTTTTATGTTTTTTTATATCTAATTCACTATTCTACATGTTTTTGTTGACATATATTTATCAAAATATAAAACATATAAAAAATGTATATATTATATAAAAAACGCTCTGGATTTGCTTCCAAACCGAGAGCTTTTGAAAATGTCGCTCCCGCTGCCAAGTAACATTGGGCCACAAGGTGCTCTACACCTTCATCATTTTTTGCAATAGAACTACTGCAAGTGTATCATAAGAGGCAAAAGAGAAGATATAAAACTCCCTGGTATGATCTGCACTGATTAGAGTGGGAGCTTCCATGATAGCTTGTTTGATGGCTTCAAAAGAGCTTCTTGCACCATCTGTCCATTTTATTTATGATCCTTTCTTTAGCATGGAAGTGATGTGCTTCACTAGCTCTGCAAAGTTTGGAATAAATCTCCTGACAAAGTTAATCTTACCCAGGAAAGATTGAATGCCCCTTTTTGACCTTGGGATGGACAATGTCTGAATTGCTTGAACTCTTGCTGGATTGATTTTCACACCTTCAGCAGAAACAATATGTCCCTTTTTTGGGTTCACAGAAATTCCAAACCGTCTGCATCTTAGAAACACCTTCTTCAAATGCTGCAAATGGTCCTTGTGACTGCTGGAAAAGGCTGTTATGTCATCAAGGTAAATAAGGACAAACTTGTCCTTCTCTCCCACAAAGGCTATGTCCATGGCCCTCTGAAAAATAGCCCAACATTCATCAGTCCAAAAGGCATCTTGGAGCACATGAAAGTGCCCCAAGGAGTAGTGAAGGCGGTCTTTTCCTGATCTTTTAGATGTACAACAACCTGATTGTAACCTGAAAATCCATCTAAGAAAGACATGACTCTAGCCCCTGAAACTTTTTGCAACAAGTGTTCCATCTTAGGTAGGGGGTAGTTGTCTTTTTTAGAGCATTTGTTCAGATTCCTGAAGTCAACACAAAGCCTGATTTCTCCATTCTTCTTTCTTACTACCACAAGGTTAGCTATCCACTTTGAATACCTTAGGGGAACTATGATCTTGGCATCCAACAGCTTCTTGATTTCCTTTTCAATCAAAGGCAATAAGAGAGGGCTGATAGGTCTTAATTTCTGCTTAAAAGGGATGGTGTTCTTCTCCAGTGGAATCTTATGTTGAATGATGTTGGTGTCATAGGTCTTAAGATCATTGTACTCCCAAGCAAAAATATCAGCAAATTGTTTCATCAGGGTGCAATACTCGGAACTTTGGGTAGAAGACAAGTGAGTGGACAGATTTATGTACTTTGGATGGGCTGGACTCCCTACATTATGTCTATGAACTGCAGACTCATTTTCTTTTTTGGCAGGCTTATAAGGTACATCATTATGATCAAACAGCTTCTCTAGGGGCACCAATCCTTTGGGTATATGGTTACTAGGCAGCTAAACAATGCTATCTTGACCAATCTCATCTTTTAGCTTGGACTGGTTGCATTCTTCAATGGTTTCGTTTTCCTCGTCAATGTGCATTTCAGAAAATTCATCAATGACTTGTAAAAACCTATTAATTTCATCATCATCTTCAAAAATTTTCTAGTATTTGACATTGTCAAGCAGAGATGGTCTATATTTCACCTGAACTTCATAAGTCAAGTTAGGATGCAAAGGAGGAATAAACGTGCTAGCAGACACAACAAGGGAATCGACAAGCTGGTTCTTCATTCTAGGGATGTAGGAAATGCTGAAACTATTAAAAGAACCCTTGAGCTTCCATACTTCATCTCTGTATGCTTTCAGCCTTGGATGCTTTGCTTGGAAAGTTTTGTTGACCTGCTGAATGATAAGGCCTGCATCTCCAGACACCTTCAGACCTTTGATGCCCATTTCTTTAGCAGCGTTTATGTTCAATATCAATGCTTCGTACTTTGCTATGTTATTTGTGACCTGAAAAGTTAACTTGAAAGATAAATGAATGAATTCTTGTGTGGGGGACACAAGGACTACACCTGCCCCTACAGCCTCCTTAGAGCAAGCTCCATCAAAGAAAATGTTCCAAATTTGTGGGCCTTCTTCCTCTGTGATCTGGCAAACCGGTTTCCTAAGCTACATGGAGGCCAACTGGGATTCTTCAATCTGAAGAATACAAGCTCCAAAATCAGTGTCGACAACATAGATGGGATGATTAGTGGGATTCCTTTCATCACTAATGATATAAGCCAACTGAGCTTCTCTGTATAATCTCCTACTCTCACCTCCAAAAACTGGGACAGTAGCATAGGACAAATAATTTTGCAATGTTCCACCTAATCTCTTGATCCAACCTCTGGAAAGCAACATGCCAAACTTGGGGGGTACATCTGCTACCACAATATCCATCATCATGCTCTTCATGGGCAGCTGAGACAAGGTGATGGCTAGGTCTTTGATTAACCCCAAACATTTCACTTTTCTAGAGTCAAAAGAAAACAAGTCATGATAAGACTTGGTAATGTCAAGACCTAACTCATCCATGACAACCTTGGGGATTAGATTATCGCTGGCTCCTGTGTCTAGAAGGCAGTTGTGAAGTATTTAAGAGACATAGAACGATGGGGAGCTGTCATCACAATTTTCAATCATTGGGACGAGAATAACAACTGGTTTGTCGTCTTGCAGATTTACATAGTCAATGGAGGCTTGGATGGCTTTAGGCTCAAGGGCATTGAGGATAGATTTCTTGAAGGACTCATTCTTCACTAGTTCAATCAGAGGTATAGGTATGCTTAGCTTCTGAATGTCTGATTCAAAACTGAAAAGAGAAGGAGACTTGTCAAGGTCTCTTACCTCGTGAGCTGGAGCTTTGAGGATGATGGGATCAACTGCTGGTCGTTTCTGCTTAACAACTTGTTTTATTGTAAGGACAACAACTCTCCGAACAGTCCTTGGCATTATTCATCTTCGACCTCAGATCATATCTGTGTTGATCATCAGTTTGCAGAACAGCTCCACCATCCCACTCTTGGCTGATCTAGTCATTGAATAATGACTTTTCATAGGCAACTGAGGTCAAAAAGGAGGCACTGCCTTTGTCTTCCAGACAATGGATCTCATCATCTTCTTCAAACTGCTCTTCTTTCATGACTACATTCTGGAAAGGGGTCTTCACCTTTGGTCTTTATTGACATCTTTGCTTCTTTGCAGAATCTGCAACTGCTCATTAGTTCTTCTATATGGATTTGGATTTCTAGGAGCAAAGATATTAGGAACTCTTCCTTTCCCAGGGTGTTACTCAACCTTTAATTTGGAGATTTCAGAGGCTAATGACTCTATCATCTTGGTCATTTTATCTATATTGGGATCTGAAGATGATGAAGATTCGCCCCTCTGTCTCCTTCTATCAACATTCCCCTTGAGCTTCTCTGCAGCCATGATGTTCAATTCTACTTCCAAGGCTGCATCCTGCATATCAGTGAAGGTATCATATCGTCTCTCCCTCAACAGTAGACAGAAGTCCGAATCAAAGGCACTGGCATATGTGAGTTTAGCAGAGGTGGTGGTGGGTTTTACTTCAGCTGGTATCTTGCTATACATGCGGTTAAACCTCTTATTAAAATCAGACAACAACTCGCCATTTTCCCTCTTTAAGTTTCCAAACTCGGTGTGGTAGTAGAGTAGATCCTTCTTATCCCCTCAATGCTTTAGGAATGCATCATCTAAACCCTCAATATCTACTATAGACCTTGGGGTTAGTTCTCTGAACCACATTCTAGCCTCTCCATCTAGACGTTGAACAAAGACTCTCATCCATACATCATCTTCACTAATGTCTAGGTTATTAGCATAGCTATAGAATGATTCAAGATGTTCCTTAGCTGTAACACCTTCAATCCTAGTGAACTTAGGCATATACTTGTGATATTCTCCAGTAGGCATGGCATTCAAAGGAGTGGGCAGTACTAGAGGTCCATACCTAGTAGCTATGATTCTTTCCATTTTGGTAGGTGCTGCCATAGCTGTGGTGGCTATAAGGGTACTGGAAGTTTGAATGACAGAGGGTTGAGGAGTGACTGATAGGACTAAAGGAGTATGATGGATAGGAGGAGAGGCTTCCTTTGGGCTTACAACGAAAGGAGAACCTAAAGCATAAGGAGCTCTATGAATGTCTGAGATTTTTTCTTCACTGCTAGTATTAGATGCTATACTCTCAACATGTGTTTGTTCTATTACAAGATTTTCTTGGAGAGATATAGAATATTGTTTAGAACTACTTGAACCTGATGCTCCTTTCTGCAATGCCTTTCTTTCTTTGATGATTTTTTCAGTGTCAGGTACTGGGTTAGCTTGTGGCTTTTGAGGATTTCTCCGAGTATGCATCGCAAACTGAGCTAGAACTATGGAGTGGAGTTGCCAAGAGGTTCGTCCTCCAGTAGAGTCGCTAGACAGATAATTACAACCCAAATAGTGTCCAGGCTTTGTCTTTCATCAAAGTTGGATCTGTGTCGTCCCCCAGGGAAGCTGAGCTTCAGTCTCCTCTCCCTGGCAACGACGCCAATTATGTTAGCACTCCAGGAAACTCTCCTAGGTTGTAGCTCGGAGATGCCTGGCAACATATAAATCTTCAATATCGTTCTCTGAACTATTGGAATGGATTGGGGTTTGGATCAAGTCAGATGACTGTTCAACTCTGTTTTCACTCAAGACATGCATGAACACCCTCAGTTTGACAAGGCTTTTGACCACTAATGCTCAATAGTTTATAGATTCAATGAATAGATGGAGAATCCTGACTGTACTAGCAGATACATACATAAACACACATGAATGGTTCTTGTCTCGGCTCCACCATGAGTTGGCTGAGTGTGTTCATAACAAAACGTATATTTGGCCTGTGAAAATTTCACCACTGAAATCCTATTGCAACAGTTGGAATTAATTCTTCTAACTGTTAATTAATTTAGCAGTTTATTGCTTACGGCAACAACGAATTAATCACACTGCAATGTTCACAAATAAATAAATACTGTGGAAGATAAACTGGAATTTGACAAAATACTGGCACACACAAAAAAAGTGACAGTTATTTTTGGACAAATGTCCCCAGAAAAACCCTACTTGGGAAAACCTGTGCAACAACTGAAGGTTTTTGTTATTAAGCAGTAGTGAGAAATTCTGAGTACAATAAATATAAGCCAAACTAGTGAATCTATGCAAGAGGAATACGGGCAAAAATTATCTGAGTGAAATCACCCTCTCTTTGAGCAATCTCGACCAAGGTTACTTGGGCACAGGAGCGAAAACAGAGAGCGGGAGCGACATTTTCAGAAGTTCCCGGTTTGGGAGCGATTCGGGGAGTGAATTTTTATATTATATATATATTTTGATGCATATATGTCAACAAAAACATGTAGAATGATGAATTAGATATAAAAAGCATAAAAAACATAGATTGAACCATATAACAACAATCATCTAGAAGTTATAATCTTCATCAACCACGTCCACAAGTTAGTAACATACAACATATTGAGTCTCATGATTCATCAATCTTAAAGTTTCAAGCTTTCAAAATTCAATATATAACATTTATCATCATTGATCACCAAAGTTGTACTTGTAAGCTAAGTGTAACCATTACAACAAATAATATCTAACATGAAATGAAATGTTATAAAATGAAATGAAATGAAACAACTTTCAACTTTCACGAAGCATCATATTCATAATTCATTACCAACGAGTTATAATTTCCAACTTCAAACTTCAAACTTAAATTGTCATATATTGTTTACAAAAAATATCATAATAAATATGAAAGAGTCAACAATTATAAAAACTACTAGAAACTAGAAAAGACAAGTAAATCTATTATCTACAACTTCCTCTTGCCGCCACGAGAAATGTCTAATTTCTGAGCAGGTAGTGGTATTGGTGGTCTTCTAGGAGTCTCCTCCTGCATAGTTGCACGACTAGAACCAGAAGACACATACCCTCCATGTGAGGATGTAGATGGAGGTGAAGACAACAAAGGAACAATAGTTGGAACTCGAGCACTGGCACTGCTACTAGATGGTGGGGGTGGCATGGTTGTTGTTGTTTCATCTTCATCTCTGAAAAGTTCTGCTTCCAATTCTTCATGTATGGTGCCATCCTCCAAATTATCGTCCTTTGGGTGGTTGTCCCAAATTTTACATGTTGGATCCTCATAAGCCCGATCATAATAATGACTCAACAACCTCAAGTTGTAGTGCACATAAACCAAGCTTTCCGATTGGTTTTCATTGAGTTTGTTTCTTCTCACATTATGTATCAAGTTGTAGGTGCTCCAACACCTCTCTACAGAAGAAGTATTTACAACCTGTGAGAGAGCTTTTTTTGCCAATTTTGGCAAAAGTTCCATGCCACCATATGCTTCCCACCATGTGAGAGCATCAAATCTATCTCTATCTTCCATTGGATGCAAGGAACCAAACAATCTAGTGCAATTGAAGTATTTGCCTAATTCAAGACGCAGATTAGCACACTCCTCCCTATCAAGGACTAGCTTGTCTAATGCTTTCATATATCCCTCTTGTACCTTTGGATTTGTATGGGGTTTGGCCCTAACCCCACCCCCAGGTGCAAGTTTACCCAATCAAGATGGAGAGTAGTATTTTGGCATAAGGATATACGTGAAGGCATGTAGTGGAACATTAGGTTTATTCCACCGTGTACGCACACAATTGTGAATCATTATATACAAGTTGGGATCATTTTCCTGAACAATATCTTTTATTTGCCCCAACATGCTATCCATCTGCTCATACACCTCCCCAATCACTGGTTTACTTGTATCTGCAAAACAAATCATGCTATAAATGGGCCTGTTGAATGACAATACTTCCCTCACACCTACCCAAAATAGACCATCAAGAGTGGTCTCCTCCACCTGTTCAAAACCTTGCTTGTCAACTGCATTTGTAGCCCTGTCCTTTAATACCTGCCAGTGTTGACTTGATACCATGCTAGCCAGTGACTCTCTTACCTTCAAAAGGCTCCTGAAGATGAGGTAATAACTAGCAAATCTAGTCTTTGCAATCTTCAACAATTTCAATCTTGAGTGACTGCGGAAAAGCCCATGGGTATTGCTGTGATTTGTAATAAATTTTATCATTTGTTTGCCTCTCGTGTACAAATCACCAATCCATTTGTATTGTTGGTTTTTGTTCTTAATAATATCATGCATCAAAAGGTTCATTGTGTGAACCAAACACCCAGACCAAAATATGTTGGGGTATTTATCCTCAATAATTGCTCCCGCTGCCTTACAATTAGCAACATTATCAATGATGACTTGGATGACATTGTATGGCCCAATACGTTCAATTGTTTCAAGTAGTGGTTCTGCAATGTTGATGCTAGTCTTGAACTTCTGTGAGTAATCATATGTTGAAAGGAAGACGACACCACTAACAGACACAACAAGAATACTTATGAATGGCTTGCCTTTTACATTTGCCCATCCATCAGATATAATGGACACCCCATGCTCAGTCCAAGAATTTGTCATTTTACTCAAAGAATGTGATATTTTTGCTTTTTCATGATCAAGTCCAACGGTTCTAGCCTTGTCATACCCAGGGCTCTTGTATCCTTTGGGGCATCATTTGTGGCAGAAACCATTTCATGCCAATAAGGTGAGCGAAGAACATTGAATGGTATCCCATATGCATAGAGAAACCGGTAAACTTTTGAATCCACATCATTCCTACACCCTTCGTCAAGGAAATCTGATATGGTTTTACGCCTTAAAGAGATGTTTGTTCCTGTGCCTCCATATCCATTGCCATGGGAGGGATGTTGATGGAGTTCTTTGTGTTTGTGATTGAGATCTATGTTCAAAGAAACCCTTTGATTTTTTAGATTTGTATTGGGCTTCCTCTTCCCTTATGTATTTGGCTCTTTCTGTTGCCGACACACTTAGACAAGCTTTTATTTCTATTGGTTTATATCCATCCGATGGCTTTTTCCCACAGAGGTGCCTTCTGGTATGGGTGTATGAACTTGTGTAAATGTTGTTGCAATGGTTGCATGTAAATTTAATGGTTCCACTCCCTTTCCCCGCTTTAGACTTAGTAACATGTTTCAACTATGGGGTTTGGTATTGTTTAGTTTTTGGGGCCTCATCATGTCCACTCTCTTCCTCCTCACCAAAGTACTCCTCTGGGTTTTCATCAAATCCACTATAACCCACTTTTTCATCCTCTTCTTCATCATGATCAACCCTCCTCCTTCTACTCTCCAACACCATAATGACCAAAAAAGGAACTAACAAAAAGAAAATGCCAAGCCATACAGCCATTATGAAGTTTCGAGTTTGCAAGAATATGGAGTAATGGGAATGGGAAATAAAGATTTTTTTTTTTATTATTATTAGTTTTTATTAATTAAGCAATGAACATATAGAAAACAAAAATGCTAGATTAGAGTGTAGATCCTACTTCTTTGGCCTTCAATCCCAAGCTCCAATCTCCCTTGCAAGCTCCTCAAGCTCCTTTAAGCTCCTCTCTCTTGCTCTTCCAAGCTCCAAACTCTCTCTTGCTCTCTCCAACCTTGACAAATGGGTAAATAATGGGAGGGGAGAAGGCCTTTTTAACCTTTCCCCCACCCTTTCCTTCCTCCGCTGCACGACCTTTTTTCGGTGCCGATGGGAGCGCTTTTTTAAGAGGGGGAGTGGTCGAGATCAATCACTACCCGATTTCTCCCCCTCTTAAAAAATCGCTCTCAGAGCGAATGCTCCTGACTGCTCCCTTAAACGCTCCGAGAGCGAAGAGGAGCGGTCAAAGAGCGAACGCTCTTAACCGCTTCCCTAGACGCTTCGAGAGCGAAGGGGAGTGGTCAAGGAGCGAACTCTCTTGACCGCTCCCTTAAACACTCCCTCAAAAATAGGGAGTGAATTTTTTTTAAGGGAGCGCGCTCCCGAGGTCGCTCCTTAACGCTCCCGAGTGGTGTGAGAATCGAGAGCGGGTACCGGGGGGGGGCCTCCCCCGCAACCCTGACCCCGACACTTGACTACCACTGAAAAGTTAGCTGTCCAACTAGCTCTGCGCAAGCTTCTGTCACCCTAACGTAGTCCCTTCCATGCTCTGCCTGAAACAATTGCTAATCTAGCTGTCATGCTTGAAACAACTGCTAATCTCACCGCCCTGCCTGCTGCTAACTGGGAAAACGCTTCTCCGACCCTTTGGAAGATTTTCCTGAAATCTGGAACTGAAAGCGTCCTACTCTTCATTTGGATCGAATTTCCTTCTTGCGGCTCTGCGCTGCCTCTACGCAACCTCCTGGAGAAAATCTTGGCCTCCTTTGTTTGACTCTCTGGAACTGGAAAATATTCCTACGGACTCACTGTCCCTGCCTCCTTGCTTCCTTCTCTGGCTCAAACACTTCTGGCAATTGCTGTTGCTATTTGGAGGATTGCACTGCCCAAGGAAATCGATCTCAAGTGCGTGTTCTCCATCTACCCATCGACCTCCTCTTATAATCTCTAGTTGGGACAACAACAACCAAGATTAAACCTTAATCAATGGCTGAGATCATATCTGGATCGATCCGTGTGAGTTTCTAGATGATTCTCACCTTTTTTAATTAACATTGATTAATTAACCCCTTTTCCTAAGTTTAGACTTAGGAAATATTTAAAATAGGCTAATAATCTAATTGAGACACTTGTAGGTGGAATTTACATAAACGATTTCTGGGTTATGGAGAACTACTGTGTTTTAGCCTCTCCACAAAGTTTCGAGACTAGAACACCTATGATGCTACAAAAACTAACATGGCATAGTGTTGACCAGATACATCAAAAAACCTATGAACTCCCTGTACAATGTGCACCTACTCACTTTTCGAAGCACTTAGCTTCTTTTAAGTTAGTGACAATTGGTGTAGACATAGGCCTGCAATCCTCCATCTTGAACCTCCTCAAGGTCTCAACTGCATACTTATACTGTCCAAGGAAAATTTCTCCTGGTTGCTGCCACACCTCTAATCCCAAAAAGTAGTGCATCTAGCTGATGACCTTCATCTCGAACTCTGAAGCAAGATCCTCCTTGCACATTCGTATGAGTTTCTCTGATCCTGTTAAGAAGAGAGCGTCCACATAAAGTACGAAGATGAGCGACTCACCCTTAGCAAGTACATAGTACAAGTTGGGATCCACCTCACTCTTGGTGAAGCCTAAAGTCCCAGACCAAGAAGATATCCATCGATCTTGGCATACCATGTGCGTGGAGCCTGCTTCAACCCATAAAGTGTTGAAGATTCTAGGGCACACATATTTTAGTGTGATTCTTCGTTACATGATAACAATGTGAAGTGTTTTACAATTTTATCTTAGCTTTATCTTCCATTCATTATTAATGTGTGTGCTTACTTCATTAAACTATTATCAAATTATAAGAGACAAGAACACAAATATTTGGCTTTCTGCTAGGGCCAAAACCTCTCCCTCTTGGTGAGGAAAACCCACGCAAAATTCTTCTTATAGAGATCCCATTGACGAATACCAAGACCAAGACCATGACCCTTGACACAATATGCCTCTCCAAGACCTAGACATCAACCCTCTGCTCCATCATTGTTGAGATCTTCATGATTGCTGCGCCATTGAAGTCATCACTGCTGCATCTTTCTGATGTCACTGAGATCTTCACTGTGATCTTTATTCGATGCTTTCATTAAGGGCTCCATTATGATAGTCATTATGATGACTGTTTCACCATGTTTCCTTAAGCACTAGGATCA
The DNA here is from genome assembly GCA_031772625.1 of Pinus tabuliformis. Taxonomy (NCBI): domain Eukaryota; kingdom Viridiplantae; phylum Streptophyta; class Pinopsida; order Pinales; family Pinaceae; genus Pinus; species Pinus tabuliformis. The sequence goes on along the minus strand of CM062810.1, from coordinate 167,437,529 downwards.
TCACTATGCCTTACGATCATATATCAAGACCGAGAGATCATTGTGATCCTTCTTATGCAAAGACAGTGAGTCTTTCATCATCATATATGATCCGGATTTAAACAGGAACACAAAAAATTACAGAAATAACCATAAATACAGAGATGCAGCGGAAATAATACTTCATTTCATTAATGTAAAACACTGAAGTATGCTTACAAACATAAATGGAAATAAACCAGCTAGGGCGATGGTAGCTTATCTCTGAGAAGAGATGTGGCAGCTACATGCCTCTAAACTGTGTTACAATGAGGCTTATTTATTGTTGAAAAATAATGGAAAACCCTAAACATCCAAAAATCTAACCCTAGGAGATGAAGCGCCAAACTATGGGCCCTGTTTTGGGTAAATTGGTACATCAACTTCCCGGGGTCGTAACTTTGGCATACGATCTCCGTTTGACACGCACAATATCTCCTTAGAAAGATCTATCTGCGGACTACAACTTTGAGAAGAACAACAACAATCCTTGGACCCATGTTGCTCCTAGATTTCCCAAAAAAACGTCGTTTAGGGCCTCAAAACGGCTCCGGAAGTTCACGACCCGAAAAACTCCTAAAAATAGTGAACTGTGCTACAATTAAGGAAACTGAAAAACTGAAAGGGATAGTTGTGGGGGTCCAAGTGGGCTAGGTGGGTGGCCACCAACATCCACCTGGATCATTCCTCCCCCCTTAGGAAGTAATGGTCCCCATTGCGTTGAGTTCCTCCATGAGATGAGAAACTTCTGCTGAACTTGGTCCCTGGTGCGCTGTTCTTCAACCTCTGATGTGTCCAGTAATGGTGGGAAGCTTGGTCGAGGGTGGTCCACATTGAACACTCGGTGCAAGCGAAGGAATGGGGGAATGCTGTGCTCCAAAGCATTGTTTTCCACAACCTTGGTAATGGTGTAAGGACCATGTCGGAGTGGTCTGAGCTTCTGATGGGCTCTTGTAAGGCGTTCTTTCTGCAGATGCAACCAAACTTTGTCGCCCACTTGAAACTTGTGTGGTACCTGATGCTGATCATGTCATTGCTTGTACTTGGCATTTTCTAGAATGGAGTGGCGATAGATCGACCTGTTGGGGAGAGGTGCTCCGGAAGTTAGATAGGACGAATGCTTGACTTGACAGTGCAACGGTACCCCTGTGGGTGAGGAGAAGATGTTCTTGTCTGCTTTCATGACCGTATCCATCTGCTGCTGCTGCTGCGTGGAGGAACCCTTCGCGGGGGTCATGGATGTGGCAACGATCTTCCCCTTAATTTGAGAGCGAACCAGACAAAAAATAAATTTCCTAGTCTGGGAGATGAGCTTGCTGCATTTCTTAGCAGTGATCAAAGAGGTGGCATTAGGTGGGGCTACCTCCAGTATCTTGTATAATGGATTACCCAAAGAAATAATAACAACGCGAGGCCTTGACTCATACACAGCATGTCGCCTCCACAAGTATGGTTGGCATAATAATACATCACAAACATCAAGCGGTGCAACATGACACAATACCTCATCTGTGAAGGGCTTGATGCTGTAGGGAAGGCGACATTGCTGGCGGACTCAGAGATCTCGTCCTTGGTGAAGCCACCCGATGCTGTACGGTTGCGGGTGTGGTATGGTTGGTAGTCCCAACCGCTTCATGACCTCTGCTAAAATGAGGTTCTTTTGGCTACCACTGTCGACAATGAATTGTAGCGGCAAACCCTTCACTCACATTTGTGAGTGGAAAAGACGCTCCCCCTCTTTTGGATCTTCGGGCTCATCCTTCTGGACCTTGGCGGTGGCAACATTGGTGTTGGGCTCCGCATCAATGATTTGCTTCCCTTTGTCATTCCCCTTGTCAGGTTTTGATTCAGGATTGGAACATGTATTTGATTTGGAAGTTTTCAACTCGGCCACCAGCGACTGCTTGGTCCGACACTCACTTGTGTTGTGAGTGGGGCTCTTATGGAACTCACACCACTTTCCTGTGTCCTTCTTTGACTTTGTGGTGTTGTTCTTTTCTTGCGGCTTCGACGGGTTGTCTTGGGTCACCCCGCCTTGGCTTTGTCCTTTGTTCTTCGGATTCGCAGATCCAAAGTCTCGCTTCTTTTGTTTAAACTTCTGCTTGATTTTGACAGCGTATCGGTACACCGTGTTGAGCGAGGAGATGTTCAGGAACTCCATCTCGTCCTAGATGTATCTGTGTAGGCAACTGCGGTATTTGAGTACCAAATGCAGCTCAGAATCCTTGATAACCGTGTGCGAAGGGTATGAAAAATGTTTGTGAACTCCAACACATCTTGGTCCCTTCCCTGCCGTAGTGTGGTCCACTTTATGTATTTGTCCTCATAGCTTTTGACAGGGTAGTACTACTCCTTGATGGCATCCCGGAATGAATTCCAAGTGGGTGCGGTTGAAAATAGTGAGCCCATACTTTCATCCTTATGCTCGCAGTAGGTTTCCCAGTAGTCCTTGACGTGGGAGGCTGCTTTGTGAAGAGCGAAAATAATCTTTTCCCGACTGGAAAAATCATGAACAAAAAATACCCTTCCAGCAGATTTAACCATTTATCTACGGCATCTGCATCTATCTGACCCTCCAATATGGGGATTTCAAAGTTAACTTGTACCTTAAAGGGTGTGGCGTTTCTAGTGTAGTTGTTGGAAGCTGATGCGTCACCCCTGGGTAGCCGCTGAAGGATTTGGGCAAAGGTTTCTATCATCGCGTTCCTTTGTCGCTCGAGGGCTTCTTCGAGCAAGATTTTGATAGGATCTCCTGCCCCCTCGTCTTTCTTTTCATTCACCATGGGAGGCCGTCGGGATTTGCGAGGCTGGTCTTACAAAGGTTCGACCAGTTCAAGCCCTAACTCTTTATATCCTGACCTCGTTGGGGAGAAGCAAAGAAAAAACAGAGAAAGAGCAGACCCCTCTGATACCATTGATCCGGATTTAAACATGAACGCAACAAATTACAGAAATAACCATAAATACAGAGATGCAGCGAAAATAATACTTCATTTCATTAATGTAAAATACTGAAATATGCTTACAAACAGAAATGGAAATAAACCAGCGAGGGCGATGGTAGCTTATCTCTGAGAAGAGATGTGGCGGCTACATTGCTCTGAACTGTGTTACAATGAGGCTCGAAGGCCTATTTATTGTTGAGAAACAATGGAAAACCCTAAACATTCAAAAACCTAACCCTAGGAGATGAAGCGCCAAAATATGGGCCTCGTTTTGGGTAAATTGGTACATCAACTTCCCGGGGTTGTAACTTTGGCATACGATCTCCGTTTGACATGCACAATACTTCGTTAGAAATATCTATCTGAGGACTACAACTTTGGGAAGAGCAATATCAGTCCATAGAACCATGTTGCTCCAAGTTTTCCCAAAAAATGTCGTTTAGGGCCTCAAAACGGCTCCGGAAGTTCATGACCCGAAAACTGCTAAAAATAGTAAACTGTGCTACAATTAAGGAAACTGAAACACTGAAAGAGACAGTTGTAGGGGTATAAGTGGGCTAGGTGGGTGGCCACCAACATCCACCTGGATCAATATAAATACGTCCTTCAATTCTGATAGTGTTCTAGATCCTCTCCCTTTCATTAATGCCGAGACTGTAATGGATATTGTGCACCGAGACTACTGTTATCAGGACTGCATCTTCGATACTGTAACTAGATCTGTTGAGGATATACAAGGTAGTAAGAGTACATATATACTTACATATATGGCGAGATTAATAGCACAAACTTCATGCTATTATTGTGACTTTATCCGCAGTCCTCTCTCCTTCATCCATTCGAGATCTGCTAGGTAGCCGAGTATGAGATTTGAGATCCATCTTAACTGCACCTACAGGTATGCCGAGAATAGGATCTAGCCCAGACTTTAGTCAATGCTGCATCCTCATCCGAAGTTGTTCATGCACCCGAGATTTGGTCATGGATGCACCTAATACCCAACCGAGGTGTAGTCGAGTCCTAATGCGGATTTGCTCCTTCCTATTAGGCTTCAGAGGAATGCGAGATCTCTTTCTTGATTGCGGATACCTTATGCGAGATTTGTCCCTCCTTGACTGCATATACCTGCACCCAATAATCACACGAAATTTAAGAGAGAAATGCGAAGTTGTGATCTGCCTTTTGGTGGATACCTTGACGAGGTATTTATAGTGGTTGATGCTCCTATTTGAGCCGACTTGTAGCATGAACTGATGTGTCTATTCCCTTGAGCTGACATGATTTCCATTTATCCATTTAATTCTATTTTTGAGCCGACTTGGTGATCTCTTCGTTGTTTTGCTTGCAGACTTCGGTGTGCTTGCTTTTGGAGGATTGTTCTTGGTCTTGGAGGGCTATTACACATTGTTGAAGACTTGTATACATTTACATGAACTCATGAAGAGTTTCTTTTTCATATGACAAGACTGTTCGACAAATAAATAAAATCCTAAAGACACCAAGAAGAAGTCTTTTACCTAGTGACACTTCTTGCTCATGAAACCCATGTAGCAAGGCATATATAAAAAATAATAATTTATTACATCATTTACAAAGATCATGTCATTATGAAGACCGAACCTAGTTACACTTTCTTCAACACTCCCTCTTAACTAGGGAGGTATTCATAATGGTACTTGGTCATTCTCAATCTGAAGAATTTCTCATAAGAAGAATCGGATTTGCAATCCATCTGTTATAACATCATTTCAACCAACATTGTTTCATATAGCAAGGCCTTGACTAACAACTCTATCTCTCACTTAGATCAGAGCACACAATGTTGGCGAGACCAATGATTGATAGACACACATCATCATTGTCTCTCTTAGGGTCATACCCACCCGGGTGTTCTCCGAGTATGCCCTACTAGGACTATTCTCATCTTGGGTTCCCAACCCTCAAGAATATCGGTCCTCTTGCCCACTCTTGTCTTGGATGCCCTACCACATCCTCAAAGAGTGTTGGATGCTAGATGATTACACAATCCTCCATTCTTTCTTCCAAACTGAAGACAAGAATGTCGTGTCTAACTCTCCCTCTTAACTAGGGACAAGTTCCAAGTTTCTCTTCACTCGGAAACTTGCTCGAGTTCCTTTACTCATAGGAACTTCCCAGAGCTCCCTCTTACCTAGGGACTCTATCATCAATACTTTATAGGGTCTTCTAGTTGACTGATGATCCAAGACTTCGATGTCATTAATTTCTTCATATGTAGGGTTCAACCATCCATCACTTTCCTCCATCATGTCATTCCTTCTTTTCCCGAAAAGTATCCTCCTTGGCTTTACATCTGGGGCTTCCTTCATAGGGCTGTCTTTTCTTCAACGGTGATTGCTCTAGATCATGAGGTACATAGTTGTGACATCCTACACAACTCTTCTTACCATGGCCCTACACACATACCCAGACTTTCCCCAAGAGGTCAGAAACCAAAAACAAATCACATATTACCTTTTTGGTGATGGCCTTTTTCCAGTGACATCTTCTTGTAGGTATCAACACCCTGCATACATGTTGACATATCTCCAAAGATATCTGATGTCAAGGGTCTTCATCTTTTCACACTTCCATCAAAGTCTCCATATCTTTCTGAGAGATTTCCTAGTCAAATCTTCCTGATGCTATGGATGTTGATTGCCTTCATCATGGTTGATTATTTCATGATCTCTACCATCCTCACACCCTTCATTCCCAGGAGCTTCCAATCAGAGTTCCTTAATTGTAGTCAACTACCTCGTACTCCATATGAGGACATATTTTGTTGATTTCATCTTTAAACCTTCTAGAGGATGAGATCTAGATTATGCTTGATTCATGTTACCTACAACCATATGTCATGACATTACAATATTAAATACTAGCATACATACCTCATTTTGCCTTTAGGTTTCTTCCAGTAACTTCCTAGATTGAAAAGATCTTCAATCCCTTGACCTGCTTCATTTCTCAAGTCATCATACCATTATCTCATGAATTCCATAAATTGGATTTCTTGATGAAACACTTGTTGCCTTCCCAGATTAGTGGATCTTTCGCTGAGGTTTCTATCAGAGAGTCTTGAGGATCTTGCATATCCCCATCTGGCAAATGTTTCCTTTGATCTGGATGACTTTTTCCTTTCCTTTAATGTCCAATGAGGTTCCCACAAGCTACATCTTTCATGTTAGATTTCCACGGATTATGCCCTTCATGATTCCCATGGTGATATCATGAACTCTTGTTTTCATGATGCTTCCATGATGCCACAATGCATCTTATTATCATGGTCATATCTGCAAGGGATTTTGAAGCCTATGATAGGATCATTTTATGAGGGACACCATCTCACTTATATTAGAGGTCTGTTACTCCCTCTTTCCTTGGTCCTCTTCTTCAGCGTCCTCCACCCTTTTGGCCATATGAGCTCCTCTTCCATAGTACTATTATGTCTTGTCAACCTTCCCTTTCCTTTCTGCACATATTTGTGTCCTTTCAACTTGTCTTTCTCTATCTGGCATAGAGACCACAAATTGTTGCACGAGGAAATTTCCATATCCCGAGGACAATTGTCATCTTGCTTATTAAGAACGTAGATGATTATTTTCATATCATCTTTCTCAGATCTCCCAGATGAGATCTCATGAAGTTATTCTTCCTTCACTGCATGTCAGAGATTACCTCTTCTAGCATTTTATATATCTCTTATCTGTCTCCTTTCTTGCTACATAGAGATGAGAGGCCTTTTAAGAGTTCCTTCTCATGAGTTCAAAGGAGACCTGTTCACTGACTTCCCTTCTCTATAAGGATTCTGTCAATCCTTCTTATTCCATGCAAGGACCTTAGATAACCCATCTATCCTATAGATCTCCTTGCATTCATGAAGTCATTTCAAAGAAAAATGATTAATGAAAATACTTACTTGAGATGTGAAGATGAAATCTTCACCTTGACCATGTTGGCAGTAGTGGAGGCAGATGTATTAATGCTTCCATCGGATGAGATCCTTGATAGGAAGCTATCTTGATATACAAACTGTTGATATAATTGTACTTCTGGAACCTTGTAGTACACAACTTCATATTGAGTTTGCTTGTCCATCGTATAGTATGGCTTCTATAACGAGTACTTGTCCATTCCAGCTCCTATATCTGCCCTAAATATATATCATTAAGTTCCGATAATCCGAGATTTCAGGACTGTGATTTTATAGAAAAGAATAGTGGCATGTTGTAGACCGAGACTGTGGGAGGCATCAAAGCTGTTGGTATGTATCCTGAGATCTGAAGGTTTTTATCTTTTGACTGTAGATCTCCAAAACCCTTGCTGATGAAGACTATCTCCTTGATTGGATAAACATCAACCCTTGTTACTATATACTGCTGTTGTAAGCTGATCCTTTGATCCAGAGTTTGACCAAGATGTAGATCTTCAACTTGTTTAGATGCTTTGCTTCAAACTTGATCTTTGCATGTCTCTTTTCTGTCCTTTCTCTGCCTGCTGAACCTTCGCTCTGAGACCATGTTGAAGAATCTAGGGCACACATATTTTAGTGTGATTCTTCATTACATGATAACAATTTGTGAAGTGTTTTACAATTTATCTTAGCTTTATCTTCCATTCATTATTAATGTGTGTGTTTACTTCATCAAACTGCTATCAAATCAAAAGAGACAAGAACACAAATATTTGGCTTTCTGCTAGGGCCAAAACCTCTCCCTCTTGGAGAGGAAAACCCTCGCAAAATTCTTCTTATAGAGATCTCATTGACGAATACCAAGATCATGACCCTTGACACAATCTGCCTCTCCAAGACCAAGACATCAACCCTCTGCTCCATCACTGCTGAGATCTTCATGACTGCTGCACCATTGAAGTCATCACTGCTGCATCTTTCTCATGTCACTAAGATCTATTGAGATCTTCACTGTGATCTTTATTCGATGCTTTCATTAAGGGCTCCATTATGATAGTCAGTATGATGACTGTTTCACCTTGTTTCCTTAAGCACTAGGATCATCACTATGCCTTATGATCATATACCAAGAGAATATGTAAAGACTGAGAGATCACTGTGATCCTTCTTATGCCAAGACAGTGAGTCTTTCATCTTCATATAAATACGTCCTTCAAGACTCTGATAGTGTTCTAGATCCTCTCCCTTTCATTAATGCCGAGACTGTAATGGATACTGTGCACCGAGATTACTGTTATCCGGACTGCATCTTCAACACTGTAACTAGATCTGCTGAGGATATACGAGGTAGTAAGAGTACAAATATACTTATATATATGCCGAGATTAATAGCACAAACTTCATGCCAATACTGTTACTTTATCCGCAGTCCTCTCTCCTTCATCCATCCGAGATCTACTAGGTATGCCGAGTATGAGATCTGAGATCCATCTTGACTGCACCTACAGGTATGCCGAGAATAGGATCTAGCCCAAAATTTAGTCAATGCTGCGTCCTCATCCGAAGTTTGTTCATGCACACAAGATCTGGTCATGACTGCACCTGATACCCAATCAAGGTACAGTCAAGTCCTAATGCAGTTCTACTCCTTCATGCTAGGCTTTAGAGGAATGTGAGATCTCTTTCTTGATTGCGAATACCTTATCACGAGATCTGTCCCTCCTTGACTGCGTATAACTGCACCCAATACTCACACGGAATTTCAGAGAAATGCGAAGTTGTGATCTGCCTTTTGGTGGATACCTTGACGGGGTATTTATAGTGGTTGATGCTCCTATTTGAGCCGACTTGTAGCATGAACCGATGTGTCTATTCCCTTGAGCCAACATGATTTCCATTTATCCATTTAATTCTATTTTTGAGTCAACTTGGTGATCTCTTCATTGTTTTGCTTGTAGATTCGGTGTGCTTGCTTTTGGAGGATTGTTCTTGGTCTTGGAGGGCTGTTACACACCGTTGAAGACTTGTATACATTTACATGAACTCATGAAGAGTTTCTTTTTCATATGACATGACTCTTTGACAAATAAATAAAATCCTAAAGACATCAAGAAGAAGTCTTTTAGCTAGTGACACTTCTTGCTCATGAAACCCATGTAGCAAGGCATATTTAAAAATAAATAATCTATTACATCATTTACAAAGATCATGCAATTTATGAAGACCGAACCTAGTTACACTTTCTTCAACATAAAGTGCCTTCTTCAACATACATGGGAATCTCTCTGATGCACCTTAAAGCCCTTAGGCCACTCAATATACACTTCCTCAATCACCCCGTTGAGGAAAGCAGATTTGACATCCATCTGATGTATCCTCCAGCCCATCTCTGAAGCAATGGACATAACTGCTCTAATGGATGCATATTTGGCGACAAGTTCGAATGTCTCCTCGTAATCCACTCCCTCATTACAGGAGAATTGTCCCGCCACAAACCTCACTTTGTACTTCTTGACACTGCCATCAACTACATGTTTGATCTTATAGATCCATCGAGAAGTGACAACAAACCTTCTCTTTGGTCTCGGCACTAGGTCCCACACATCATTGCTCATGATGGAGCTATACTCCTCCCCTAGGGCATCCCTCCAGACCAGTTCGTTTATAGCGTCCTCAAAAGTCGATGAAACACTTGCTTTTCCTCATGATCGGTGAACCTTTCGATGAAAATTCCACGAGAGAATCTTGAGGATCTAGAGTATCCCCATCAGTAGATGTTTCCTTCTGACAAATGTATGATGAACCTTGTACTAGATGACCTTGCCACTTATGTTTCTAATGATATTTCCAATAGCTATAACCTTGAATTCCATAAGTTTTAAGCATCTTTTATGCTTCTCTATGATGATGTCCTGAGCTATTTCTTTTAATGCTTCTATGATGCCTTGATGCATCCCATTTAGTGAATCATGATAGCCATATCTTACAACAGAAGACTTAGGAATTTGAGAAGAACTTAGCTAAGGAAGACTATCTCAGTCATAGTAGATATCTCTTACTTCTTCTATCTTGGACTTCTTATTTTCAGCTTCCTCTACTTCTTTGGCGATATGGGCTTCTTCTCTTCCTCTCTTGTTGTCCTTCTTAGGACAATCTCTCTTGTAGTGTCGATATTCGTAACACCCATAGCATTGAATTTTAGTAATGTTCTTCTTTTTCTGAGGACCAAACTTTCCAAATTGTCCCTTTCTTCTTGTCATTGTAGCATAAGCTTGATTTTGCTCACCTGCTTCCACATTAGATTTGCCCTTTAGTCTAGATTCTTCAATCTTGCACAATGACCATAGATCTTGGAATGGAGTAGCTTCTTTCTTCTCATAAATACTTGAAGTAAAGTTACCCCACTCCTCCGGTAGTGCATTTAATACCATTGTAGTCATTTCACTATCAGACATGACTTCTCCCAGATCTTGTAGTTGATCCCAGATCTCAAATATCCTCATAAAGAGTGAGGCTATTCCATCTTCCCTAGACATCTTCAGCTTGTGGAGTTCTTGCCTTAATGAGATGACTTCTTCAACAACGCTTACAGAATACAACTCTATCAGTTTGTCATAGATTCCTTTTGAAGTTTTGAGTTTAGATACATATAGGATGAGGGGATCCTTGATGGATTCTATGAGTATCCTTTGAGCCCTAACTTCCCTCATATACTTCGCAAGAGCTTGAGCATCTTCCTCTCTTGGTTTAGTGATAGAACCTTTGACATGTTCCGTAACCTCATTTTCAATGAGATTCAGATTTGTCTTTTTCTTCCATGCTAGATAGTTTGAAGCCCCAACGAATTTGTTGCTTTCCTTGCAAGAGGACATTTTGACAAATATACTTACTTGATAGAATGCTCTTTCTTCTTGCTGCTTCGTTGATGTTGATGATGATATAGAGGATAGAAAACTTCCTTTTGATGAAGATAGTTTTCTTCAATAATGATCCTTGATCCCACAGAGGGAGATCCCTTGAATCTTTTAATGATGATGATGTCTTCAATGGTAGGGATCTTGCTTGAGATCGATCGCCTTAGAGTCTTGATGACAACGCCTTTAGCTTCCTTTGGATGAATAGGCTTCAAAACATTTCAACTTGATTTGTAGATCCTTTCAACTTGAATAGATATAGGGCTTTGGCCTTTTCTTTTCTTTGATGATGATCCTAATACTTATTTGTAGACTTTTTGACTTCAAGATGATCTTCGTTTTGATGCCTTTCTTGAGATTTGATCCTTGAGTGTCCCTTTATAATATGCCTCTCCTTGACTTAGTCATCTTAGCTCTAATACCATGTTGAGAAATCTAGGGCATAGTAATTATGTGAATTCTCTTTTAGTAGTAATCGCCTATGAGTGCTTTTTACTTCTTTAGATTAGGATCTTCTTTTACTTAGGTTATTAGTGTTCATTTTCATCAACCAACTACCAATGCATAAACCATAAAGAGACAAGAGACACAAAATATAGGCTATCAGTTGTTGAGAAATCTAGGGCATTAGCATTAGGTGATTTCTCTTTGATTAGTGACTGTTTGTGAATGCATATTACTTCTTTAGATTAGGATCTTCTTCATGTTAGATTACTAGAGTTCTTCTTCATCAAACAATAACCAATGCATGAACATAAATTGACTAGAGGCACAACATGTAGGCTATGAGCCAAGGCCAAAACCTCTCACTCTTTGAGAGGAAAACCCACACAAATTCTTCTTATAGAGATTCCAATTGACGAATACCAAGACGAAGACCCTTGACTTATTAGCCACTCCACGATCAAGACAAAAGTCCTCTTAATTGTCAACATTCTGCTCTGGTCTTCTTGATTCCTCTTCCACTTCTTAACACTGAGACTACATCACTTGAGACCTTCACTGTGATAGCAATGAGAGAGTTCCAAAATCCATCACTGTAATATCATAACAAACCTCATCACTACACGGAGATCTTCATTATCGAGATCTTGTCACTTTGTAGGAGCACCGAGACTTCATGAATGGTAATCATGTCCAAACTGTGACATCATTGACACTGTGACTTGAGCGAGGTTAGCACTGGATCCTTCTCCCTGTGGCAGTACCGAGACTTCTTCAGAAATTGCACCGAAACATAGTCTTCTCATATCATCGAACAATAGACTCTCCTCAACACTGAAACAATGTCACTGTAGTCTTGGATACAAAGTACAGAGGTATCCGAACTTGTTTGCACTAGGCCACTCGAATAGAGGTATCTGAATTGTTCATTGTCTCTGTCCTCCAAAATCACAGAGAGAGACCACTGAACCTCTGACTCAAGGTTACTTGGGAGCGGGAGCGACTTTCAAAAGCTCCCGCTTTGGGAGCGAATCCCGGAGTGTTTTTTATATTTTTTATATATATATTTTTTATATTTTGATGCATATATGTCAACAAAAACATGTAGAATGATGAATTAGATATAAAAAACATAGATTGGACCATATAACTACAATCATCTAGAAGTTATAATCTTCATCAACCACATCCACAAGTTATAACATACAACATATTGAGTCCGATGAATCATGATTCATCAATATTAAAGTTTTAAGCTTTCAAAATTCAATATATAACATTTATCATTATTGATCACCAAAGTTGTACTTGGAAGCTAAGTGTAAATTACAACAAATAATATCTAAAATGAAATGAAATGAAACAACTTTCAACTTTCACGAAGCATCATATTCATAATTCATTACCAATGAGTTATAATTACCAACTTCAAACTTAAATTGTCATATATTGTTTACAAAAAATTTCATAATAAATACGAAAGAGTCAATAGTTATAAAAACTACTAGAAACTAGAAAAGACAAGTAAATCTATTATCTATTGCTAATGATTGGGTCTCTTGCCGCCACGAGAAATGTCTAATTTTTGAGTCTTGTTGGAAAATTAAGATCTTTTTCATTAATATCACCCTCATTAACATAAGATAGAAAAAACATAGTGTGTCAAGTCAAGATTTTGTTCAAGTGATGGTTACATTTTTAGTAGGATCATGATAGAGGAGTTCGACAACCAATGTCACTAACATCAAGGTATATAGAGGGATTGGTGTTCTTCATTAAATATGAGTTCCATAGCTTAATACATGACAAAATCCAATGGAAACATTGCAATCCCCCCAATCTTGAAATCCTGATTAGTCTGCTGGATTTTGAATGAGATTTAAAATTCTACTTTCTCCATGTGAAATCCAATGAGGTCGGAACCACTCTCAAACATCTTGAATCATTTCATGGTAATGTTAAAAATTGAAGTAAAAGGATGAAAATGAAGATTAAGGAGAATGTCACTTTTACTTTAAGAATTTAACATTACCATGAATCACGTATCAATAATAGGGCCATAGGCTTGATAATTAGGCTGCCCCACTAAAAAATTATTTATTTCTTTGAAAAAAATTGCATTTGGAATGTTACTACAAAAAAAAATTGCAAAAAAGGCTAGGGAGCGAAAATTTCACTCCCAGATTCGCTCCCATGCGGGAGTGATTTCGGGAGCGCGCTCCCTGGTCGCTCCTGAGTCGCTCCCAAAGGGAGCGCGATTTGGGAGCGGGTTCGAGGGGGGGCATTCGCTCCCCCGCAACCCTATGAATCTGACTGTAATTTTCTTCATGATATGGAAACGTGATTACTTCAGGAACATCACACTGTGGTCTATACAAAGACCAATCTTCTTCTTTGCTGTCACAGTGATCTCTATTTAAGAGGGATCTGAATTCCCTTCCCTACAAAACTATAGTCGTGTAACCTTGTAGCCTTCACCGAAACAGAGGTAACCCGAGTCTCTTTTCTGCTCCCGAAAAACTCAGAGATATGTGAAGTTTTTTCTGTGGTTATGCAAAGATCCTAGCCTCCTATATATAGTGGTTCGTCCATATACTCAAGCCAACATGAGCATCCGAATGGGTGGGTCTCCTTAATGTGAGCCGACATGAGTTTGTCACTGATATAGAAGCCGACAACAAGAGACGAGGATTGTGCTTGTCTTTGGGGGGCTTTCTAGACTCTTAATTGACTCATATACGTTTTACACATGCTCAAGAAGAGCTCTTCATACATGACATTAATTCTTTGAACTTAATGACAAATCCTAAGGCTTTCAATGGGAGCCATCTAAAATAAATTTCACTTGCTCATGAAACCCATGAGGCAAGGCTTACACATAATTTTATTTTCTTTATTACATCATTTACAAAAGTCACAATTACATGTCATTATGAAGACCAAACCTAGTTACACTTTTCAACACTCCCTTTTTACTAGGGGGGTATTCATAATGGTACTTGGTCATTTTCAATCTGAAGAATTTCTCATAAGAAGAATTAGATTGGTAAACCATCTGTCTAACATCATATAAACCAGCATTATCACATGTCAAGGCCTTGACTAACAACTCTATCCACATGATCATAGCACAATGCTGGCGAGACCAATGATTCATAGACACCAAAATCATTCTCTCAAGGTTCATACTCCCACCCTGGTGTTCACAGAGTATGACCTTCTTTGGACTATTCTTATCTTGGATAGTCAGTCCTCAAAGAATATCGGTCCACCACTACTCTTATCTGGGATGCGCTATCTCATCCTCAAAGAGTGTCGGATGCCAGATGATTACCCAATCCTCCATTCTGTCTTCCTAGGTGAAGACCAGAATGATGTGTCTATCTCTCCCTCTCAATTAGGGAGGACATATCTATTCCAATAAAGGAATGTACTCATTCCTACACAAGGAATGTACCTAAGCTCCCTCTTGGCTTAGGAATTTCCAAGTTTCTCCCAAGTAAGAAACTTGCTTCTAGGCTCCCTCTTAATTAGGGACCTACAACAGCTCCTCGACCAGCTGCTTGAAGAGCTCCTTCCTTCGATGTCATGAATTTCTTTGTCCAAGAGTCTTCATCTTGTTGTGGCTTCTTCATAGGGCATGAGCCATCCATCACTTTCATCCATGAGTCAGTCATGTCATCATTCCTTTCATCCGAAAGTGATCCATCAGTCTTCATCTGGCCTTGCTTCATGTCATGTTGCTTTCTTCATGCCATATTTTTCGGAAGGATCTTACATCCTTCTATATGGTCCTCTTGGAAGTCATCCACAGTTCTTCCCTTTGGCAGTCCTGCATAAGCCCATCCAGATATTTGTTCAAAAATAAGAAATGAACACTTAAATCAAAATTACCTTTGTGATGGTCTTTCATCATGACATCTTCCTGTAGGTATCAGCATCCTGCATACATGTTGACACATCTCCCAAAGATATCCATTGTCAAGGGTCTCCATCTTTTTTAGACTTCCATCAGAGTTTTCATATCTTTCCGGGAGATTTCCTAGTCAAATCTTCTTGGTCTTTTTGATGTTGATTGCCTTTACCATGGTTTCATACCTCACGATCTCTTCCTTCTTTTCACACATATCATTCCAGGAGCTTCCAGTTAGAGTTCCTTAATTGTAGTCAATCACCTCATACTTGAGATGATGACATATTATGTTGATTTCATCCAGTGTGACCTATACCTTCCTACATCCTTTCAAAGGAGGAGATCTTTTTTCTTTTGATCATGCTTCTCAAGATAGAAGTAGTGATCCATGTTACCTGCAACCATATTACATGACATTATAATATTAAATACAAGCATACATACCTCATTTACGTTTAGGTCATCTAGGCTTCTTTCAACAACTTCCTTGATTGAGAAAAGATATTCAACCCCTTGATTTGCTTCATCTCTTATGTCATCATACCATCATCCCATGAGCTCCACAAGTTGGAGGTCCTGATGAAACACTTGCTTCCTCTCTAGATTGGTGAACCCTCTGATGAGGATTCCATCAAAGAATCTTGGGGATCTTGCATATCCCTATCTGACAGATGTTTCCTTTTTGATTGGATGTATGATGAGCTTTGTCCTGGATGAATTTTTCCTTAAGTTTGCAATGAGGATCCCAAGAGCTATATTCTTCATATTTGACTGCCAAGGATTTTGTTCTAGACATCCTTCATGTTTCCTATGGTGATGTCATGAGCTCTTGTTTCTAATGCTTCCATGATGCCACGATGCAGCGTATTATTTATTATAGTCATATCCTATAACATAAGATTTAGAAGCTATGTCAAGACCTTTTGTGAGGGAGACTATCTCAGCGTAGTAGAGATCTCTTACTTCCTCTTTCTTGTACTTCTTTTCTTCAACTTCCTTCACTTCTTCGGTGATATGGGTTTCTTCTCTTCCTCTTTTGATATTGCCCCTTTAGGACAATCTCTCCTATAATAACCATAATTTTTACATCCATAGCATTGAATCTCAACTATGCTCTTCTTTCTTTTTCCGAGGAACAAATTTTCCAAACTTCTCTTTCCTTCCTGCAAATATTTGAGTCTTTAGTTTTCAACACTTTTTCCCTCAACTTGTCTTTTTCTATGTTGCATAGAAACCACAAGTTGTCGAATGAGGTAACTTTCTTATCCCCATGGACATTTGTTATCTTGTTCATCAATTAGTGCATTTAGAACAATGATGATTATCTTCTTATCATCTCTCCCAGATCTCACAGTTGAGATCTTATGAAGATATCCCTTCATTCTTTGATACCTTCAATTTTGTGTAGATTAGATCTAAGTCATGTGACCTTCTTTATCGCATCTTCAGAGAATAGTCTTACGAGCTTATCATATACATCTCTTTGATGTCTCCAATATTGCTATATGAGGGGACCTTTCATAAGAATACCTTTCCATGTATTTAGAGGAGACCTTTTTCATTGATGTGTTCAATGACTTCACTTTCTTCGAGGACTATGCCTATCCTCCTTTTTCATGCAAGGAATTTTGATGACCCAACCAGCTTATAGATCTCCTTGCAAACATGAAGTCATTTTACCAAATTTGATTAAAGAATGAAATATACTTACTTGACAAGTGAAGATGAAATCTTCAACTTGATCACTTTGATGATGGTTGAAGAAGATGTATGTTTTGCTGCTTCCTCGAATGATCTTCTTCAAGGACAAGGAGAGGATCCTTGCTTCAATGAGAGGGAACTTACCTTATAGCTTTGAAGATGATGATAATGCCTTCTCGCTTTCAAGATACTTCAACTACTTTGGTAGTGAATGAGTGCAGATCAGAATTGCTTCTAGGGTTTCGACTTTCTTCAAGATAATGTGATCTTCGCCTTCAAAGTATTTTGAGCTGTCTTGCTTTGTAGATAACTTGATGAGGGTCTTTGTGGTCTTTTGATGATGACTAGAGGATCCAAAACTTTTGCTGTTGTAGACTGCTTCTTTGAAGTAGATTTTGATCTTTTGCTTTGATAACCTTCGACTTGCTTAGATGCCTTTCTATTGAGAAATCTAGGGCATGAATAGTTAAAAGATTTCTCTGCTTGATAGTTGGTTGTGATATACTTTTTACTTCTTAACTTACAACCTTTTCTTCGTGTGAAAATACCTGAATCTAACACATCAGAAACCCCTACTGCATTTTCTGGTTTACTATCTCCTACTTGTTCTTTGCATTAACAAGTTGTTTAAATACATAAATATTGAAGTAAACACAAAAGCAACCTTCACAAATATACATATCAACAAATGAAATAAACTGAGACAACACAAGGGACACCGTTATTTTTGGACAATCGTGCCTGGAAAAACCCAATGCGTGAAAACCGGTGCAACATACAGAGGGTTTTATTATTAAGCAGATTCTGAATACAACTAGGGGACCAGAAATGGCTCATGCTTCAGAGAATATCCTTGGTAGCAATACCTCTATCCGGAGACAGATATTTCAACTGATCAGCAACCGGATGACAATCCCACAGTGACTCTGGCTATTCCTTGTGTTGGACAACAAAAGTTGCTCCACAAACTCCTCTGGAACCATGCCATGCTCTTCGGAATTGCGTCATCCTTTTTGGCTTTGCGTCTGCCAATCAACGCTCAGTCTGTCCCACAGAATCACCTCAGTGCAGCCTCTGAAACTCTGTGTGTCTTCTGCGTTAGCCTCTACGGCCTTTGCGTTAGCGTCTTTGGCCCTCTGCGTCCTTTGCGCTAACCTCCTTAGCCTCTGCGTCAACCCTCCTAGGCTTTGTGTTGCCTCTGCTGGCACTTTGCTGCCTCTCTGATATGTATCCTTAAACCTTGGATCGAAATCCCTTGCTGAACTGCTCCTTGCTGCAACTGGTCACTTACTCGATTTTCTCAGCGAACCTCGCCCCAAAAAATCGAATTCTTGATCTCTTTTGGTGTGTCTCCAACTGACCGTCAAGCCTCCTCTTATACTTTTCCTAGTTGACGATTCAACGGCCGAGATTAAGTCCCTAATCAACAACTAAGATTAGATTTGACTTGATCCTCGTTATTTAGAACTTTCTCCCCCATATTATATTAATACACATTAATATTTTAATTTTCCTAAGTTTAAACTTAGGAACTCATTAAAAATATTAATTATTTTAATATCTTTTCATCCGGGTGGAATTTCTCCAAACGATTTCTGGGTCTTGGAGATCTCATGTGCCTTAGCCTTTCCACCAATTTTCATTGCTAGAGCACATCCGATGCTACCTAAAATCAACACTTCATTATGTTATTATTGTGTTCTTTTCATCAAGACAATTACCAATATGCACAATAAAAAACAAGTGACAGTATGTAGGCTTGTTAGCAAGGGCCAAAACCTCTCACCCCTTGAGAGGAAAACCCGATCAAAATTCTTCTTTTAGATCTTCAATTGATGAGGACCAAGACCATGACACAGATCCTTGACTCTAGTATCCTCCCAAGAACCTTGTCACTAACCTTGATGCTCTGCCTTTTCCTTTTCTCGACTTTCTCCTTGATCTCGAACTGCTCTCGTTGGTTCCTTCTAGAGAAACTTGGTCTCTATCCTTCACACTGCTTCTTCTCGGCTTCTCCTAGAGAATCTCGGTCTTTAGTCTCCACACTGCTTCTTCTCGACTTCTCTTAGAGAATCTCGGTCTCTAGTCTCGATCACTTAGAACAAGTATCTCAAAAGAACCCTTTCTTCGCTGCCCCAAAAGAATCCTTCCTTTGCTATCCCAGAAGAACCTTACTTCGCTGACCTAGAAGAATCTCTCTTTTGCTAACCTAGAAGAATCCTCCTTCGCTTGCCCAGAAGAAACTCTCCTTATCGCTTCTTTTCACTTCTCTTTGTAGCCTTCTTCTTTGCACTTCTTCACTAAATGCTTGTCGAGTTGCTTACCTCTAAGTGAGGTCGAGTGTGGCTATATATATAGTTCATCTCATGTCCTTTAAGCCAACAAGATCAAAAGTAGTTAGGCCGACTTCTTCTAGCATGTTCTTCCATCGTTGTAGGTCGACTTTGAAGAGGATAAGTGACAAGGTCTTGGAGGATACTTTACATAGACAAGATTGACCTTTTACAAAGTATAACATGACTTCATTTCATGACAATGACTCTATCATTTTATGACTAGATGACAAACAATTCCTAAAGACTCTCAATGGGAGTCTTGACTCAAAAATAAAATCTCTTGCTCATGAAACCCATGAAGCAATTTACATCTCATTACATAAAATCATAATTACATGTCATTATGAAGACCGAACCTAGTTACACTTTTCAAACCTCCCTCTTAACTAGGGAGGTATTCATAATGGTACTTGGACTTTCTCAATCTGAAGAATTTTCTCAATCTGAAGAATTTCTCATAAAAAGAATTCAGATTGGTAACTCATTTGTATAACATCATATCTACCAACATTGTTACATAGCAAGGCCTTGACTAACAACTCCATCTCTCCACAAGATCTAAGCTCAATGTTGGCGAGACCAATGATTTATAAACACTCTCATCATTGTCTCTCTCGGAACATCCCCTACCCGGGTACTCAGGGTATGTTCCATGAGGACTATTCTTATCTTGGACTCCCCAGCCCTCAAAGAATATCGGTCCTCCACGACTACTCTTCTATTGGATGCCCTATCTCATCCTCAAAGAGTATCAGATGCCAAATGATTACCCAATCCTCCATTCTGTCTTCCCAGGTGAAGACCAGAATGACATGTCTATCTCTCCCTCTCAAATAGGGAGGACATATTCCAATAAAGGAATGTACTCATTCCTACAAAAGGAATGTACCTAAGCTCCCTCTTGGCTTAGGAATTTCAAGTTTCTTCCAAGTAAGAAACTTATTTTCAGGCTCCCTCTTAACTAGGGACCTACAATAGCTTCTCAGGTGGAGATGTTGGGTCTACCAGCTGCTTGAAGAACTCCTTTCTTCCTCGATGTCATAAATTTCTTTTGTCATGGAGTCTTCATCTTTTGGGACTTCTTCATAGGGCACAGACCATCCATCACTTTCATCCATGAGTTAGTCATGTCCTTATTTCATCAGAAAGTGATTCATCAGTTTTCCATTTGGCTTTGCTTCATGTCATGTTGCTTTCTTTCATGCCATATTTTCCGGAAGGATCTTACATCCTTCTATATGGTCCTCTTGGAAGTCATCCACAAATTTTTTTGGCAATTCCTACATAAGCCCATCTAGATATTAGTTCGAAAGTAATAAATGAGCACATAAATCAAACATTACCTTTGTGATGGTCTTTTATCATGACATCTTCTTGTAGGTATCAACATCCTGCATGCATGTTGACACATCTCCTAAATATATTCATTGTCAAGGGTCTCCATCTTTTTCCGACTCCTATCAGAGTCTTCATATCTTTCTGGGAGATATTCTAGTCAACTCTTCTTGGTCTCAGATGTTGAATGTCTTCTACCTTTGTTGCATATTTTATGATCTCTTCCTTTCTTTTCATACACTTCATTTTTAGGAGCTTCCAATCAAAGTTCCTTAATTGTAGTCAGCTCCTTTATGATTCATATGAAAACATATTATATTGATTTCATCTAGTGTGACTTATGCCTTGCTGCAATCTTTCGGAGGAGGAGATCCCTTCTTCTTTTGATCAAGTTTCCCAAGATGGAAATAATGATCCATATTATCTGCAACCATATGACATGACTTTCATAACCTATGTAAACATACATACCTCATCTTTCCTTTGGGTCATCCAGACTTCCTACAACAACTTCTTTTGAACGAAAGTGATTTATCCTTTAGACCTGCTTCATTGTTATGTCATCATACCATCATCCCTTGAATCCCACGAGTTGGAATTCCTGATGAAACACTTGCTTTCTTTCTAGATTGGTGAATCCTCTGATAAGGATTCTATCAGAGGATCTTTCATATCCTGACCCAAGATACGTTTCCTTATTGACTATTGTATGGTGATCTCGGTCGATAATGACCTCTACTTTCTCTAAGTATCACTTGAGATTTCAATGAGGTTTCTAAGAGCCCTTATTCTTTGTAATCAATAGAATTTATTCCAAACATTCTTTCTGCTTCTCATGTCAAGAGCTCTTACTTCTAATGCTTCTACCATGATGCTATAATCTGATGCATCCTATCTTATTTACATTGCTTCCTATCTATAAATTACAAGTGGAAAGTACCTTCTAGTGAAGAAGATCATCTCAATCATAGTAGAGATCTTTTACTTCTTCCTTCTTAAGCTTCTTTGTCTCAAGTTCTTTCACTTCCTCAATAATATGGGCTTCTTCCCTATCCCTCTTACGTTTAGGACAATCTTTTCTATAGTGCGCAAGTTCCTGACAACCATACCATCTGTCCTTAGATGTGTTCTTCTTTTTCTTTGGAGGACCAAATTTTCCAAATTTCCCTTTTCTTTTTGTCAGTGATTGATCCCTTCTATCTAATCTTTTGTCACTTTCTTTCTTCACCCTGTCTTCTTCTGCCTTGCAGAGAGACCATAATTTGATGATTGGGATAACTTCTTCTTCCTTAGTAGATATGAGGTTACCTTGTTCATCAATCAATGCATTTAGAATAACATAGATCATTTCTTTATTAGATACCATCTCTTCTAGATCCTGCAATTGACCTTTTATTTGAGATGCTTTTGAAAGGCATGACGATATCCCTTCATCCTTTGACACCTTCAATTTATATAGATTAGATCTAAGTGATATGGTCTTTTCTATCGTGCTTTCAGAGAAAAGGTCTACCATCTTATCATATATTACTTTAGATGTCTCCAGCTCGTCTACATAGGGAATGGGAGGATCTTTAATAGATTCCTTAAGAATCTTTTGAGCCTTTAGATCCCTTTCCATGTATTCAGATAATGCTTGTTCTTCAGATGGCTTGGAGACCTTTCCATGGACATGATCAATGACTTCATTTACTTCGAGGACTATGTCTATCCTTCTTTTCCATGCAAGGAAGTTTGATATCCCAACCAACTTATGGTTCTCCTTGAAACATGAAGTCATTTTTACTAGATTAGATTATAATAAAAAAAAGGTACTTACTTGTGAAGATAGAATCTTCAACTTGATGACGAACTTGTTTCTTCAGATGATCCTTTTAAGAAGGTTCTTACTTTGGTGAGGGAAGACTGCCTTCTTTAGGATGATCTTTTCCAAATGAGATCCTTGCTTCAATAGAGAGAAGATTGCCTTTTGATCTAACCTTCCTTAGATTTGAAGAACTTCCACTTCTTTGGTGATATATGAGTGATGATCTCTGAAGTGCTTCTAGGGTTTCAATGTTTCTTCCTACTTCCTTCTTGAAGATAATTTCAAGACTCTTGCTAGTGTATATTTCTTCGATCTAGGGTTTTGATAGATCTTGATTTCTTGCTTGGTGTTCTTTGACTTGCTTTGATCCTTCTTCAAAGCTTGAGTCTTGTGTGTCTACTTGCTTTGAATGCCCCTTCTTGTCTTTAGCACCTAAGTTCTGATACCATGTTGAGAAATCCAGGGCATGAATAGTTAAAAGATTTCTCTGCTTGTAATTGCTTGTGATATGCTTTTTACTTCTTAGCTTATAGTCTTTTCTTCATTATGTTATTAATTTGTTCTTTTCATCAAGACAATTACCAATATGCCATTAAAAGACAAGTGACACAGTATGTAGGCTTGTCAGCCAGGGCCAAAACCTCTCACCCCTTGAGAGGAAAACCTGATCAAAATTCTTCTTCTAGATCTTCAATTGATGAGTACTAAGACCATGACATAGACCCTTGACTCTAGTATCCTCTCAAGATCCTTGTCACTAACCTTGATGCTTTGCCTCTTCCTTTTCTCGACTTTCTCCTTGATATCGAATTGCTCTCGTTGGTTCCTTCTAGAGAAACTTGGTCTCTATCCTTCAGACTGCTTCTTCTGGCTTCTCCTAGAGAATCTCGGTCTCTAGTGTCCTCACTGCTTCTTCTTGATTTCTAGAGAATCTCGGTCTCTAGTCTCGATCTCTATTTTGAACACTTAGAACCCCAGAAGAGTCCTTCCTTCGCTATCCCAGAAGAAACCTTACTTCGCTGACCCAAATGAATCTCTCCTTCGTGACCTAGAAGAATCTCTTCTTCGCTGACCCAGAAGAATCCTCCTTTGCTTGCCCAGAAGAATCCTCCTTCGCTTGCCCCAAAAAAACTCTCCTTATCACTTCTTCACACTTCTTTTTGTAGCTTTCTTCTTCGCACTTCTTCACAGAATGCTTGTCGAGTTGTTTGCCTCTAAGTGAGGCCAAGTGTGGCTATATATATAGTTCATCTCATGTCCTTTAGGCCGACATGATCACAAGTAGTTAGGCCGACTTCTTCTAGCATGTTCTTCCATCATTGTAGGCCAACTTGAAGAGGATAAGTGACAAGGTCTTGGAGGATACTTTACATAGACAAGATTGACCTTTTACAAAGTGTAACATGACTTCATTACATGACAATGACTCTATCATTTTATGACTAGATGACAAATAATTCCTAAAGACTCTCAATGGGAGTCTTGACTCAAAAATAAAATCTCTTGCTCATGAAACCCATGAAGCAAGCAATACAATAAATTTATTTTTCTTCTTTACATCTCATTACATAAAATCATAATTACATGTCATTATGAAGACCAAACCTAGTTACACTTTTCAACACTTTCTTGAAACTTGATCCTTGATCAGATGCCCTTCCTTTGACTTCTATACCTTAGCTCTGATACCATTTTGAGAAATCTAGGGCATTAGCATTAGGTGATTTCTCTTTGATTAATGATTGTTTGTGAATGCATTTTACTTATTAAGATTAGGATCTTCTTCATGTTATATTATTAGAGTTCTTCTTCATCAAATAGTAACCAATGCATGGACCAAAATAGACAATAGACACATCATGTAGGCTATGAGCCAGGGCCAAAATGTCTCACTCTTTGAGAGGAAAACCCGCACAAATTCTTCTTATAGAGATTCCAATTGACGAATACTAGGACCAAGACCATTGACCTATTAGCCACTCCACGATCAAGACACAAGTCCTCTTAACTGTCAACCTTCTGCTCTAGTCTTCTTGATTCCTCTTCCACTTCTTAACACTAAGACTACATCACTTGAGACCTTCACTGTGATAGCAATGAGAGAGTTCGAAAATCCATCACTGTAATATCATAACAGACCTTATCACTGCACTGAGATCTTCATTACTGAGATCTTGTCACTTTGTAGGAGCACAGAGACCTCTTGAATGGTAATCATGTCCAAACTATGATATCATTGAGACTGTGACTTGAGCGAGGTTAGCACTGGATCCTTCTCCCTGTGGCAGTGCTGAGACTTCTTCAAAAATTGCACCGAAACATAGTCTTCTCATATCACCGAACAATAGACTCTCGTCAACATTGAAACAATGTCACTGCAGTCTTCTATACGAAGTACAGAGGTATCTGGACTTGTCTGCACTAGGCCACCCGAATAGAGGTATCCGAATTGTTCAATGTCTCTGTCCTTCGAAATCACAGAGAGAGACCACCGAACTTCTGACTGTAGTTTTCTTCATTATATGCTAACATGACTACTTCAGGAACATCGAACTGTGGTCTATACATAGACGAATCTTCTTCTTCGCTGTCATAGTGATCTCTATTTAAAAGTGATCCAAATTCCCTTCCCTACAGAACTGTAGTCATGTAACCTTGTAGCCTTCACCGAAACAGAGGTAACCTGAGTCTCTTTTCTGCTCTCGAAAAACTTAGAGATATGTGAAGTTATTTTTTGTGGTTATGCGAAAAGCCTAGCCTCCTATATATAGTGGTTGGTCCATATACTCAAGCTGACATGAGCTTCCAAATGGGTTGGTCTCCTTAATGTGAGTCAACATGAGTTTGTCACTGATATAGAAGCCGACATCAAGAGAAGAGGATTGTGCTTGTCTTTGGAGGGCTTTCTAGACACTTAATTGACTCATATACATTTTACACATGCTCAAGAAGAGCTCTTCATACATGACATTAATTCTTTGACCTTAATGACAAATCTTAAGGCTCTCAATGGGAGCCATCTAAAATAAAATTCACTTGCTCATGAAACCCATGAAGCAAGGCTTACAAAAATAATTTTATTTTCTTTATTACATCATTTACAAAAGTCACAATTACATGTCTTTATGAAGATCGAACCTAGTTACATTTTTCAACATCAACCAGAGCCAAAACCTCTCACTCTTTGAGAGGAAAACCTGGACAAATTCTTCTTCTTATAGAGATTCCAATTGACGAATATGAAGACCAAGACCCTTGACCTATTTGCCTCTCCAAGACCAAGACACAAAGATCCTTTGTCAACGATAGTCCACCTTCTGCTCCTTCCTCCTCCTCGAATTCTTCTTCAACCTTGGCTTGCTTTAGACTTTCAACCTTCTTCCATTTCAACTGCCTAGGAGGACTGCACCACTACTGCAACAAAATTCTTCATTGCTGCAATAGACTTCTCCTCTTCTCGGCCTTTACTGCTTCCATAGACTTTCACCTTTCCTCGACCTTCACTGCTGCAATTTACTTTCACCTTTCCTCGGCCTTCACTACTGCAATATACTTTCACCTTTCCTCGACCTTCACTGCTACAATACACAGGTTTGCAATTTTGTGTGTGTGGAGGTAAGATGGCCCACAAAACAATCCCAAATCAACACAAACTTCCTCGCTGCTCTTTCTTCCTTCCTGACTGGTAACTCAGCTCCCTTGATGACCCTCGCACTTCAGACTGTGATGTGCGAAAATATGCCTCTAAAATGATGCCAAGCACTCCTATTTATAGTTGTTGCCCAAGGTAATTAGCTGACCTCACATGTAGGTGAGCCGACGTGACTGTTGGAGGAGACAATTAATTCCACTTTGAAGCCATAATGCTTGTGCTTGGTCTTGGAGGGTTACTTGTCATATTCATTGACTCATATACAAATATAATATGCCCAAGAAGGGTCCGTCATACATGACATTGGCTCAATTTGACTTTATGACCAATCCTAAGGACTCACAATGGGAGTCAAACTAAAAATAAAATTCCTTGCTCACTAAACCCATGAGACAAGCATTAAAATAATAATTTTATTTTTTCTTCTTTTGATCAATTACATAAAATCACAATTACACATGTCATTATGCAGACCGAACCTAGTAACGTTTTCAACACTCTGTTCCATCATCATTTCACATGACACCTACCACTTGATTGGTGTACCTTGGACTTCTCATTACCTTAGAGGTTGAAACCACTTAATAGGGTCCTTCATTAACCTTTCTTGCCAAGGAAGGAAACACCTGGGCATGTCAAAAGCCCCAAATTTGGAATGGAAACCCACTATGAAGTGTCCACTTTTTCCCTTGATTAGCGATCTAATTTACTCAATTGCACTAATGAATTTTTGTATTGGAAGGCAAGGAGACATGTTGGATCTTATACAAGATTGTAGGTGGCTTGTCATCTTGGACTTGGACTCCCTATACGGGATCCAAGCCCTCCAGAGGATCACATTGGCATTTGTAGGGTGCGCGTTGAGAGCCATAGGCCTCCATCCATGTAGAGCGTTGATTGCCACAACATGGGCTTCTTCAACACCACCACTTGCTTGCTTGTGCCCCAGTTATTTTGAGATGATGATGCCCTTAAACCACGTTGCCTAGTCGGCTACACATTGCACCCGATACTTGGCAGCTGATCTAGGGCCTAAAGGAGGTTATGTCTTTCCTAGGGAGACATGGGAGGGCGCATGTCATCTTCTAGCCTTCATTGCTGGAGCATCGACTTGATTATGAGTCACTTGGAGACCCATGAGACTCATTTGGAGCCCACAAATCCCAAATACGTGTTTGGAGACGTTTTGTGGCGTTTGGAGGGCATCCCCCTCTTGTTCATCATTTTTGTGGCCCTCACTCTCATCCTTAGCACATGAGGCCTTAATGCTTCCCTTCTAGGCCTCCATGTCAGCCTTGCATGGGCTTAAGAAGGCTTATTCGACTTAATTTTTGAGCTATCATGGTTGGCTTGTAACCATGGGTGGGTTACTAGACATTTTAGGCATTGGAGGGGCTTTGTCTTTTCATTTTTGAACTCATAACTCATGTATAAATAGATGAGACCTAGTCTCATTCTATCCATCATCACTTGGATTTCGATATCTCTTCTTAAGAATTTCAGACCTGCAATTGTTGGATGAATCTAGATAATTTGGATGCATTTTAATGTTTGGAAATTTTCGCTATCTCTCTTGGAGCTTCATTTTGGCATTTTGATGGATGGATATATTCTTCATTGTCTTGTAGGTGATGTTTAATGCTATATTTATGATTTTAATTGATGTCTAATGCATAGAATGTTGTCTCATGGTTTTAAATGTGCCCTAATTAATGGAATTTTAATTAAACATTGAAGCTATTGGGAAATTTGCATCTGTTACCCATGGATAATGAATGAATGAATATTCCTAGAGGTTTTATTGCGTTTTTCATCCTTGAAACTCCATCAAAAGTGTGATTGAAGTGTAAATATCTAGAGGTTGTTTCGTTGCCGCTTCATTAGGGCTAGCGAAGCTACTTCTAGGTCTCCTTGAAGAGCGAATTCCCATATAAAAATTATCTTTGACTCCAATTCTCCCAATTGTTAGGCACTGGTCTTAATCCTTGGTGATCATAATAAAATTGATAAATCATCTTTTTTCACCTTCTTTCATCCTCTTTTCCTCGTCCCTTTAAGGATAAGGAGGCCTCTCTAGGGCTTGGTGCGAAATCCATTTGAGGAGTATATTTTGAATTTCGCTTGGATAAATCTCTTCCTTAGTGCCTCCTCTAGTAATCCTCATGTTTTGATACAACTCCCACAATGGGATCTTCGGAAATTTGATGCCCTAGCCATCACATCAAGTGGGAACCCTAGAAGCTAATCCTTCAACTTGGGGATTCTCTGAAGGCTTTTGCTTTGATACTTGTTGAAGTAAATCATAGATAGCCTTTTGTGTGGCCTACCTTGGCCTTGGATGAACTCTTATCTCTCTAAATATCTCAAACCTAGGTCTCGTGTAGCCTTCCTTTTAAGGGGTTTTTCGTGGAAAGTCTTACTAGCTTCTGCCAAAGATCTGTTATGAATATAATTCATATAAAAATAACAAAATAAATGTAATAAATAGTAATTATAATAAGGTTAAACTAATTAGTCACTAGAAATGAAAAGACATGTCTTAAAGATATGACCATTCATGAAGAGGCAATTGCCTAGGTATATAGGCAGGCCTCATTTGTAACATTCACATCATCTCATCAATTCTATATACATTATTTAATATACATTACTTGTCCTACTATGGATGTTTATGTTTTCCAAGTGTTTTGAAGATTAGTTCACTGCGTATACGAATCTTGTTTGTTACATTGGTATCAGAGTTGTTTGGTCCTTTGGCCGCTCGACCACTGCATGAGAACTAATCTGATCCGGCCTTTGGCCATGAATCCTTTGTAAACCTTGTTGTCATCGCAATTGAAGCATTTCGTTACACAAGTTGGTGTTTTTCCATTGTTGCCAATTTGCCCTTGGCCATGAAAGAAAGAAAAATAATTAAAAAATAAATATTAAAAGAAAAAAATATATATTAAAAAAAAGTTAAATAAAAATTGGAAGAAAGAAATTATTAAAAGAAAAACAGTGAATATAAAAGGGAAAAAGAAAAATTATATATATATATATATATTAAATAAAAAGTGAAAAAATATATATTAAAAAAAAATCAAAGTAAAAAATAAATAAATATATATATTAGAAAAAAAATTCAAAAGAAAAAAGAAGTATCTATTTAAAAAAAAGGGGTGTTATATATATATCAAACAACCTTACTTGGTCATTGTCTCACTACATCTCCCCCGTAAGATTCGTCATGTTACCGATGTCGGTCAACAACCTCTAGCCACCATCGAAGTAAGCGCAACCGACAGACCAGTGTTCTGACTGCCGACCGATCACCACAGGCATCTGCCTATCTCCATGTCTGACGCCACATATTTCGAACTCTGCAGAGTTGCACATTGCATTGAAACTACAGTTGATTGCATGTCCCTTCTGCTGCATCCACGTTCTGACCACAACCGTTTGAACCGTTGCATCGAAGCTCTACCCACAACAGTTGTCTAGCCACAATCTAAAAACTATTGCTGCACTCTCCTGAGCCACTGGGTCCCATTGCTTACATGCCGTCTGCAGCTCGCTTGAGCCATTACCACCGCCACCAGGTTATTCCCCAAAACAGATTCCCCAATTGTCTTTCACCTTGCTTCGATTTTCACCACTGTCGTTTCAAACACCAACAACCGTGTCAAAAGCCAACAATCTCGTCGTTTCATTCTATCCAACATACATACCATCGATGTGCCTGTTTTTAAAAGTTTATTATTATTTGATAGCTATATAAATTAAGTATATAGTAATTAATTAATTAAAGAATAATAATAATAATAATAATAATAATAAGCGGAGACAACTGTTGAAAAAAGAAGATGAATAACCTAGGTATGGAGGAAAGAAGATTTTCCTACAAAGGCCTTTTAATTATGGATCACAGATTTAATTACATTAAAAGGATGTATCCAAGGAAAAGAAATTAATATTGCTATCAACACAAACAACGAGAAAAATCACATCAATATTAATTTGACAAATTAGCTATTAATTCAAAAGCCAAGCATTGGTGAAAGAAAGGATATTTGTGGCCAAAAGGAGTATGAAATTAGCTATTTACAAGTGACAATAGATCATTATGAATACATATCTCAATTTCGTGTTGTAACTATGTTTAATAGAGAGATTGACATAATTCTCGGTCAACCTTGGTTTAAGGAATTGGGTATGTTCATGTTAAACATAGAGAAACAATTTTTGACGTTTCCTTATAAGGGGAAGATGGTCACATTTCGAGACATAACAAGCAAGTCAGAATCAATAACACCTTCATTAGAAGACTTTAAGGATATTTCATAATTGATGTTTCAAGATAATAAAAAAACTATACCAAAGAAGCAGAAAGAGCTTGAAGAAGTCATCTCCAGTAAGGACAAAGAAATTTCGCGCCTTAGAGATCATAATGAAAAAATACTCGAATAAGTCAAGAAAGCTAAGGCCACAAAGAAGGAACTCAAGAAATCCTTATCAGAACAAGAAGAGGAAAAATTACGTTTAAAGAACCTTAATCAAACATTATTATAACAAATCCAAAGTTTAAAAGATGAAGAGTATACTAAACATAAAGTCAACAATCTAGAAGGCGAAGGGCTTTTACGTGTAAGAAATCATAACCAAAACCTTCTTACGCAAATAAAGAAGCTTAAAAGTGACAAGAAGTAACTAAATGACAAGTTAGAACAACTTACTCAAGAAGTATTGAAGTCTCCAGTCGTAACAGTCCAAGTCGAAGATAAAGGAACAAATACTGATCCAGTCAATATCACATTTCAAGAAGAGGATAAATCAGTGAAGGTGAAGACATACTCAAAAGTTGTAGTCCAAACAACAAAAAAATCAAGTGAAGGTCTCGCAATTAATCAAGCAATTTTTGAACCTGAAATAAATCAGATGCCCCCAATAAAACAAGAAATCACCATGAACAGATTAGGGAAAAATCAAACCGCAAGAACTCCTTATCGACATCCGAATCAAAAGAATAGACAACTAAGTCAGTCTACATATTTGAACCATTCAAAACAGAAACAACAGATTTATGTTACAAGGAATACTAAAGTTTGTAGAATCCAGTTCTATGATAACAATTCATTACAAATTTCCAGTGATTGGAAGATTCCACAGAAGATTAATTTAGGATAGTTAGATCCCTTCTCAATTCGACAATTTTATTTATCACTCCAAGGATCATATCGTCTTGTATCAATGAAGATGAGAGTACTGAGACACGAAGATATTCAAATCGGGAAAAGAGATCAAGCCTTTCATCAATAAGTTTTGAGGACAAAGCTTTTTGAAGAGAAAGGCAATGTTATGAATATAATTCATATAAAAATAATAAAATGAATGTATTAAATAACAATTATAATAAGGTTAAACTAATTAGTCATTATTAATGAAAAAACATGTCTTAAAGACATGACCATTCATGAAGAGGCACCTGCCTAGGTATATAAGCATGCCTCATTTGTAACATTCACATCATCTCAACAATTTTATATACATTACTTGTCCTACTACGGATGTTTACATCTTCCAAGTGTTAATTATCCTTTCCATTGAATGAGCCACCTTCCCTCACTTCTGTTAGAGAATCTAGGGCAAAGTAGTGTGAAGTGATTCTCTGTTGCTTGATAACAATTTGTGATGTACTTTTACAATTTATCTTCTTCTTCTTATTAGTGTGTGTGTTTCATCAAACTGCTACCAAAAAGAAATAACAAGAACACAAAGTTTGATTCTCTGCCAGGGACAAACCCTCTCCACTCTTGAGAGGGAAACCCTTTGTAAGATTTCTCTTATTGAAGCTTCTTATTTGAACAACTGCCAAACCCTAGACCCTTGACTAGGATATCCTCCAAGCATAAGTCAAATCCTTCCTCTTTCTGCACTGTCACTTCCGGCACGTGGACCTCTGTCTTCCGACACTTCTACTCCTTAGTACTTCGTCCTTTTTTGCTGCTTGTCTAAGTTAGGAAACCCTAGAATCTTAGGGTTTCTCTACTTCGCTATAAGGAGGACCTTCTTCGCTTTTCTTGGAGACCTTGTAGACCTTGTTATACATCTAAATGAGGTCTCTTAATATGTTGCTGTCAAATCTGCAACAATATACTTCTGGAATATTCATACATGTGGATAGAAACCCTAGAACAATCCTCCTTTCTTCTCTTTCTCTTCTTTCCTTCTTCGCTGGGTGGGGAGGCCTACTAGACCTTGTGTGTTAGCCCAAATAGAGATATTTGCTATTACGATTTCCTACTATACTTAGCCGCAGACAGGTCCTTTATTCCTTGCACGTGTGACTGTTGATGCCCTAGAAACAACCCTGCACCTTCGCTGTTTTTGTCCTTGTCTTGCTGCTCTTGTAGACTTCTTATCTCGGCTTTCTTGTCTCCCTTTTGCTTGCGGATTAAAGAGATTATATTCCACGTTGAATTAGGAGTGGACAACCTCTATAAATAGAGGTCTATCCCACCTCTTTAGGCCGACTTGACTGTCTTTAAGGCGGACTTAAAGTTTGTACCATAATTCAATTTTTATTCATCTTTTTGCTGCTTGTAAACTTCATTGGTGCTAGGAGAGTATTTGACCATGCTTAGAGGTATTCCCATGACCTTGTACGATGACTTATATTATGTAACATGCCCTCAAAGGGTCTTATCATAATTACATTTTGACTTTGATTCTCTAGAAGCACTTCAAAATGTGCTTGACCTATTTTCAATGAGTAAGAAACTCATTGACAAATAATACAAAAATAATTTCTCTTTTCTTGAATAAGTACAAATATCAAAATTACATTTATGATGACCTAGCCTAGTTACATTTCCTTCAACACTCCCTCTTAACTAGGGAGGTATTCATACAACATTACAAGGTGCTTGGCAATATTCAATCTTGAAGAATTCACATAAGAGAAACCGGATTTGAAATCCATCTGTTATAGCATCATATTCATTAGCATTGTCATAGTGCAAGGCCTTGACTAACAACTCCATATCTTTACGATACCATGAGCTACAATGCTAGCGAGACCAATGATTTATAGACGCCTTCATCATTGTCTCTCAAGGTACATACCCACCTGGGGGTTCACCGAAACTGGATTTGCAATCGATCTGTTATAGCATCATATTCATTAGCATTGTCATAGTGCAAGGCCTTGACTAACAACTCCATATCTTTACGATACCATGAGCTACAATGCTAGCGAGACCAATGATTTATAGACGCCTTCATCATTGTCTCTCAAGGTACATACCCACCTGGGTGTTCACCGAGTATGAACTTCTAGGACTATTCTTATCTTGGGTTCCCAACCCTCAAAGAATATCGGTCCTCTTGCCTACTCTTGTCTTGGATGCCCTACACATCCTCAAAGAGTATCGGATGCTAGATGATTACCTAGTCCTCCCATTATTTCTTCCCAAGTGAAGACAAGAATGTTGTGTCTATCTTGTGTCTACATTTCCATTCATGGCCTTCATCTAGACTTACGGCTGTTAGTCCTGGTCTAGTGCATGACCCATGAAATGGAAAACACAATTGTCACTCCTTTGTAATCAAGGGTGATTCAAAAACTCCCTCTTGATCAGGGACTTGTTAGAGCTCCCTCTTAATTGTGGACCTTTTCCTTCATCAACTTCTTCTTCATGGGTCCTTCAGTTGCTTGATCTCCTTCCTTTCTTGATGTCATGAAGTTTTCGATCGAACTTCTTCTAGGTAGGGCACCATCCATCGATCACTTTCCTTCTTGGTTTGTCATGTCATTGCTTCATGGAAAGTGATTATCAAATTTTCTTGTCATCTTGGCTACTCCTTTGTCATCTTGTCCATCCTTCAGAATACCCTCCTCATGGATGTTTCATGGTACTTGCTAGGTTATATGCTTTGACCTAGTAGCCCATCATGACTTCATCCTGATATTGCTTCAACATTGCCTCTTTTGTTGGATGGTTTCTTCATCACGACATCTCTGTAGAGTAGAGTCAATTATCTGTACCTTTTATATCTCCAAGGCCTTCATAGGTGTCAAGGGTCCTTTCATCTTTTATCAAAGTTGTCCTGCCTTCCTTCGGGAGATATCTTCAAGGCCTTTCATCAGATAGTGATTCTCGGTGACCATGGTGTTCTTTACATGCTTGATCTCATTCTTCATTTGCTTCTTCTCAGATAGATAGGTCAACCATCTAATGCTTCTTGTGAGAGCATTCCTTTGTTGCTTGCTTTCTGAACTTGTCAACATTTCTTCTTGCTTCTTAGTTAGCAATCTTATGCTCCTTATGTGAGCATATTCTTTTGTTGACCTTCATTGCATTGTGGTACATGCCTTTGAGCATGTTCTTGGTGAAAGAGATTCTTTCATGGTTGATCATGTTATAGAACTATACCCATGACTCAATAGTATACAAATGATAACATGATTTAAACTTTGATGCATACATACCTCATCTTGATTCTCCTTTGATCATCCTTTGGTGTGGCCCTTCTTGCTTCATCTTAGCTTCCCTGCATATCATCCTTTTCTTGAAACCTGTGAATGGGATTTCCAATGAGACCTCTGCTTTGGTCCATGAAACTTCTTTTTGAAGATTCCATCATAGGATCTTAAAGATCCTTGTCTTGCAAATGTTTCTTTTCCTTTGATGATGGAGGTCTTATAAGATACTTAATCATGATCAAATTTTCTTTTATCATGGATGAGGTTCTATACTAGGTATGCTTTTTCTATATGAGTATATTGAGCTATATCTACCATGCTCCTATATTCTAGAAGATATTTTTACCCATGCATTTTGTTCTTCTCATAAATGCTACATCTACATGAGTGTCTAGAACTCTATGTACATCATGCTTGCTAGATTCTAGAGGGTGTTTCTAGCCATGCAATTTAATTTATTCCTACATGCTCCTATTCTACTCAAAACTTTGAAAGAAGTCTAGAAGTAAAGAGTTTGACCTAGTCATAGTAGAGATCCGGAGGATCTTCCTTCTTTTGCTTCTTTCCTTCTTCTTTCATCTCTTGAGTTATGTGAGCTTCTTCCCTCTTCCTTTTATTATTGTTGTCCTTCTTAAGCTTAAGACAATCCCTTTTGTAGTGTCCATATTCTTGGCATCCAAAACATTAGATCTTGGACATGTCTTTGTTGTTTGTTCTTCGTGGACCAAACTTGCCAAATTTACCCTTTCTTTTGGCCATGGTAGCAAGTGCTTGCTCCTTTGATCCCACATCTTCTTTTGCCTTAAGTTTGGTTTCCTCTGTTCTGCATAGAGACCACATGTCACTGAGAGTGGTTGCTTCCTTCTTGGCATAAATGCTAGATGTGAAGTTTTCACACTTCTCAGGTAGAGCATTGAGTACAACAGTTGTCATCTCCTTGTCAGACATGACTTCCCCAAGCTCTTGAAGTTGATCTCTCATTTTGGAGATTTTCATGAAGTAGGGAGCTATCCCTTCCTTTGTTATCTTCATCTTGTACAATTCGTTCCTCATAGATATTACTTCTCTATGTTGCAGGAAACGTAGGGCAAGGGGGCGTTTCCGTACGGAAACGGGTACGAAATGCTGAAACGCGTATGGTACGGCCCTGAAACGCATTTCAGGCCGTACTGCCATGTTTCACGAAACTGAAACATGGCTAGTATGGCCTGAAACGCGTTCAAGGCCGTACAACTCACGTTTCAGCTTTTTACTTGTGTGTTTTTTTTTTAATTTTTTAATTTAATTTTTAATTTTTTAATTTTATTATTATTATTATTATTTAAATTTGTTTTCTAACTTATTTTTAGGTTATCTTAGTGACTTCTAGTTGCTTCTCCTTTATTTTTCATTTTCATCTTTTTACTTAAATTTTTAACATTACCATGAAATGACTCGGGATGTTTGAGAGTGGTTTCGCCCTCATTGGATTTCATATGGAGAAAGTAGAATATTAGATCTCACTCAAAATCCAGCATACTTATCTGTTTTTTAGGATTTCAGGATTGGGGGGATTGCAATGTTTCCATTGGATTTTATCATGTACTAGGGTATGGAACTTGTATTTAATCAAGAGAACCAAGCCCTCTATGCAGGGGAGACTCCCAATAATGAAGAGCATGTAGGGTACTAGGGTATGAAATTTGTATTTAATCAAGAGCACTAAGGTCGTTCGATTATGTAGGAGGAGACTCCCAATCAAGCATGAGATAAGAAATTAGAAATTTCTCGTGGCTGATTTTGGATATTTCTATTTTCATTATGTGATCATTCATGAGTAAATGTGATGTACATTTAGAGACTTATAGTTTATGCATTGACAATTGACAATTTTATCATAATGTAATAAATTAGAATGTATCATATATGCTTTATGATTGCACATATTTCTTAACTGTCTTAATATATATATATATATATATATATTCGCGTTTCCCTGTTTCCAAAATTGGGGAGGTCATGTTTCGTATTGGTTCCCGTTTCAGAAACTCGTACCCGTTTCCCTGTTTCGTGCAACCTAGTTACTTCTCCGGTTTTGGATACCGAGAATAGCTCTACTAGATTATCATAAATTTCTTTTGATGTCCCAAACTTGGAGACATTGGGAATGAGGGAGTCTTTGATTGATTCTAATAGAATCCTTTGAGCTCTTGTCTCATCCTTATTGTACTTGGCTAAGGCTTGAGTCTGTTCCTTAGCAGGGATAGTGACATTTCCTTTGACATGCTCTAGGAGTTCATTCTCCTTGAGTAGTAGATCAATCCTCTTCTTCCATGCAAGAAAGTTATTGGTACCTACCAATTTATTGCTTTCCTTGCAAAAAGACATTGAAATATATTCAGAAGGAGACATGTACTTACTTGATAGATTTTGGGATGTAATGGATTTGCCTCTTCCTTGAAAGCTTGATGGCTTGTCTTCCCTGGATCTTGATGTTCTTCAAGTTGCCTTCTACAAGTGGACTTGCTTGGTGATGAGGTTTGCGTGAAGACTTGTAGCTTGATGTAGGTCCTGCTTCAATCTGCTCTTCTTTGTAGGTGTCTTTATGTGAGGCTCTTCTTCTAGGTTTGTAGACCTCCTTGGTGAATGATGGATTTTAGACCCTTCTTGTCCTTGAAGTGATTGGGACTTCTAGGCTTGATGCTTCAACTTTGTAAATGTTTCTTCTTGATGAGTGTTCTTGAGTTGCCCTTTCCTTGATGTGTCACCTTAGCTGTGATACCATGTTAAAGAATCTAGGGCAAAGTAGTGTAAAGTGATTCTCTGTTGCTTGATAACAATTTGTGATGTACTTTTACAATTTATCTTCTTCTTCTTATTAGTGTGTGTGTTTCATCAAATTTCTACCAAAAAGAAATAATGAAAACACAAGTTTGGCTCTCTGCCAGGGACAAACCCTCTCCCTCTTGAGAGGGAAACCCTTTGTAAGATATCTCTTATTGAAGCTTCTTATTTGAACAACTGCCAAACCCTAGACCCTTGACTAGGATATCCTCCAAGCATAAGTCAAATCCTTACTCTTTCTGCACTGTCACTTCTAACACATGGACCTCTGTCTTCCGACACTTCTGCGCCTTAGTACTTCGTCCTTTTCTGCTACTTGTCTAAGTTAGGAAACCCTAGAATCTTAGGGTGTCTCTGCTTCGCTATAAGGAGGACCTTCTTTGCTTTTCTTGGAGACCTTGTAGACCTTGTTATACATCTAAATGAGGTCTCTTAATATGCTGCCTGATTTGCTGTCAAATCTGCAACAATATACTTTTGGAATCTTCGCACATGTGGACGGAAACCCTAGAACAACCCTCCTTTCTTCGCTTTCTCCTCCTTCCTTCTTTGTTGGGTGGGGAGGCCTACTAGACCTTGTGTATTAGCCCAAATTAGAGATATTTGCTATTATGATTTCCTGTTGTACTTGGCCGCAGACAGGTCCTTTCTTCCTCGCACGTGTGGCTGTTGATGCCCTAGAAACAACCCTGCACCTTTGCTGTTTTTGTCCTTGTCTTGCTGGTCTTAGATTTCTTATCTCGGCTTTCTTGTATCCCTTTTGCTTGCGGATTTTAGAGCTTATATTCCACGTTGAATGAGTTGTGGAAGGCCTCTATAAATAGAGGATTATCCCTCCAATTAAGCTGACTTGATTGTCCTTAAGGCCGACTTACAGTTTTGCTCTATAATTCAATTTTACCCATCGTTTTGCTGCTTGTAGACTTCGTTGCTGCTAAGAGAGGATTTGACCATGCTTGGAGGTGTTCCCATGAATTTGTATGATGACTTACATGATGTAACATGCCCTCAATGGGCCTTATCATAATTACATTTTGACTTTGACTCTTTAGAAGTACTTCAAAATGTGCTTGACCTATTTCCAATGAGCAAGAAACTCATTGACAAATAATACAAAATTAATTTGAGCAAGAAACTCATTGACAAATAATACAAAATTAATTTCTCTTTTCTTGAATAAGTACAAATATCAAAATTACATTTATGAAGACCTAGCCTAGTTACCTTTCCTTCAACAACTTCAAACTTACTATAGATACATATCTATCATAAGTGATCATTATTGGGACTCCTTCCATCGGTGAAAATATGAGAAGAGTAGGGTACTTAGGCTGTGGTGACAGTGGTTCTTTGTCCCAGGTGTTGTTGTGCCCTCTAGCTTTTGCCTATTTACAAGGTCTACTAGTTTATGCAACAACAGATCCCTCATAGAGTAGCGGAGGCCTTGACGGAAGACGCTGCATGCTTGCAGAAGACATGATGGCCAGGTTGTACCATAGAACCAGAGAGTAGTGATGACCTTGTGGATGTGGCGTTTCCCGTCTATTACAAAGCATTGGGCACTTTGATGGTCCCAATAGTTGATTGACACCTTAGAGCACCCCTAGATGATGAAACGCTGAGCTCACTTTGCTTGGTGTTGGAGATTCTTGATGTTTTACCCAATAGACCCAACATGCCATTGGGTTGGCCTTTGTACTCTTTGATCGACATGATTTGATC
The DNA here is from genome assembly GCA_031772625.1 of Pinus tabuliformis. Classification (NCBI taxonomy): domain Eukaryota; kingdom Viridiplantae; phylum Streptophyta; class Pinopsida; order Pinales; family Pinaceae; genus Pinus; species Pinus tabuliformis. Next base: position 167,398,521 of record CM062810.1, on the reverse strand, counting down.
TAGAGTCCAGATGATGATGGTCATCCCCAGGATGATAGGGGAGGGTTTGTACTACCACTTGGAGCCCCAATGCTTGAGAGAGAGTGTGCCACGTCATCTTGCTAGCCCCCATGGAGATGACACACAACTAGAGCAAAATTTTGACACATGTATGAATTTTGAGGCATGACTTGAGGGCTTCCCCTCAAGGATAGAGTTGATTATGGTGATTGGACATCCATCTTGTCCATTCCATGCATTTCCAAAGCATTTATTGCCCAAAAAGGGCACCACGTCTTGATAGAGGAGAGTTTCAACCCACATGTGTGGGCTTTTGTGGCTTATTTTTGTTATGTTAAGCTATTGGGTTAGCTTGTAACCCATCTTCTTCATGTATACTCAAAATCAAACTTGGCAGGGCTTTTAGGCTAATAATTAAGAGTGAAAGACCTCATATAAATAACGGATCACTCTCTTGTCATTTTTCATCATCACACTTTGATTTGGGCCTCTTCTTGAGAGGAGAGCTTAGCCGTTGTGTAGCTCGCTACTTGTGGAGATGTGATCATTATGTTGTTCTTGCTATTGAAGATTGGTTTTTGTCTTGGAGACGTCTTTTTGGGATTTAAAGAAGGCTATTTCATGGAAGAATTGTAAGTTCTATTGCATATTTTATTGTTTTACACGTGATTAATTATTCTTAGGATTTTTCTTTATTCCATGTCTAAATGCAAATTATTTATGGAAAATCTTGGTTGATTATTGCATGATAAATATCTCTTCCTTGAAATCCATAGGGGACTCCCTAGAGAGCTTCCCCTATTTAATTTCCCCTCTCACAAAAAAGATAGTTAGGGTTTGTATAAGTGAAATCAAGATATTTTCTCCCTTACTCCAAGAATTTATCCATTATCCCTTGAATTAGCCTTAAGAACTCCATCACCCAAGTAGGATTTGGCACTAATAACCTTGGTGTTGATAAAAAACTTCAAAAACTTTAATATTTCTCCTCTCTTGTTTTCTAAGCCTTTCAATGCAAGCTGCTAGGGCATTTTTCTAGGGACGAATTCAATTAAGGTTATTGTAGATGAACATTGGAGGTAATAACACTTGAATCTAACCTTGTTGATCCCCTTAACTCAAAATCTAACTTTTTGCATGGTTAAATTTACCTTGGAAGGGCTGACATCATCTTTCTCTAGGCAATTTGTGCCCTAGAAAATCCTAACCCTAGCTAGGGCTTCAACTTAAGGCTTAATTTGAGGTTTGTCTTATTCCTTTGTTGATCTTATTTTTGGTGAACCCTTTCTTTGTTGCATGTATGCATAGAAACCCCTTTGTTGCTACATATCTTGAAACCCTAGGCCATACTTGTTATCTCTAGGCTTGGTGTATGATATGCTACTCCTTTACAAGAAGAATTGTGCCTTTGTCCATTAAGTAGTGTCTTCTTCACTTAGCCCATATCAACACCATCTTGAGCGATAAAATCTAGAATAACCTTAGGTGATAACTGGGAAGCCTCCCTTGTGATGCAATCCCACTAAAGAGCAGGAGGGAGATTGCTGAGGTGACAGTGGCAATCTACCTCATTGTTGCAACAAGGTTTGGCCTTCACCTTTTGAGGCCTCTCACAAGGCCTGCGAGATTTGAGGCAACAGGTATTACACAATATTTCCATATAGAGACTATCAGAAAATTAAAAAGAATTATCGAAATATGATGGTAAGGACTGTATAGGAGAAGTCATTCGGATCAACAAAATGGAAGGTATCTTTCAATCAATCCCCTAGCTAGGTGAAAAAGAGAAAATAATGACAGTTTCAAAGTTCTAACTACTTATAAGGGGAAGCGTGTGATTGGTTTCTATGGTGGACCAGAAAATGTGATGCTCATTCCTTACATTGGCAAATTCTCATGACTGCCTTATTAAAAAGGTTCCATGATGAAGAAGATAATGACCTGTATGACAAATTTGTAAATCTTAAACAAAAATGAAGCGTGAATGATTATACCTACGAATGGGAAGTTCTGGAAACTAGACAAAATGGATTCACAGATGAGAAATTGCTAAAAAATATATTTGTGGGTTGAAGGATTACATCCCTAGTGAAATAAAACTATGGAAGCCTAGAGTTGTTGAGGATTCTAGACATGCGGCAAAACTAATTGACCAAAAATCAAGTTCAATAGGCAATCATTCACCAAGGAAGATGAAGACTGACATCAGGACCCAGATAAGAAAGGGATAGACAAATGTAGATATTGTGGTGACAAATAGTCATCGGGGCATAGATGCTACGATAAGAAATTATAAACTTACGAAGTCGAGAAGGACTCAGACACATCTAGTAGTGAATCAGAGAGAAGGAAAATGAAGGAAAACAATTGTCATAAGTGTGGAAAAAAATGGATACCATGAAATAGATGTTACGCCATTATAAAATAGTGGATGGAATGTAAGTACAAGTACAGAAGCCAAATGCTGAAATCACTATAACATACTATGCAGATTCAGACCATGACGAAACAGTACAAAAAGTATCACTAGCTTCAATCTCACGTGGCCAGCAAAATAGGAATGAAGGTACCAAACTTCAAAGAAATATATTTACTCCAAAAGACCACCGATTGCAAAATACATTCCACCACACCTCAGAAAGGAGAAAATCCAATCTCCAAGGAAAAAAGAAAACAAAACTATAGTTCCACTGACAACCATGATAGGAAAACCACAACCTAAGACCCTAAAGTTTGAAGGAGTTATAAAATATGGAAAGGTCACATTGCTTGTAGACTGGCAAAACTCATAACTGTATAGACGTTGTTACTAAACAACTAAACCTTTTTGTGTACTGCATCAAGGACCTCACTTGACAAAAGGTCGAAGAAGTAGGAAAATGTCATAAAGTTTCAATTCAATTACAAGAACTGGAACTACAAATATAACTCTACCCTCTATCAGTGGAAGAGATAGATATAGTGCTAGGTGCAGAATGGTTGATGCAGTTGGGAAATTATACCACAAACCTTGAATAACAGTTCATGGAGTTTTATTGGCAAGGTCAACACTATAAATTATCTGGTGTTGAATCTTCCACTCTGAAGAAGATGCAAACAATAAATAGGAACCTTACCAACACTCAAAGTGCAAATGAAGTCAAATCCATAAAAATAGATAAACTTCATTCCATGAAAGAAACATGCTCAACTAGAGAAAATCCTATTTACTATTCTTTGAGGATAAAGTAGTCCTTAAGAGGACGGCAATGTTATAAACATACAAATAATAATAAAATATAATAAAATAATAAGTTAATAAGTAATGAAAAGTCAAAGGGCACTTACCCCTTTGCCTCATGACCAGTCAGTGCTATAAGTAGACCATCACGAGGCTCATTATAACATCATCATTTTCTTATCAATCAATATATGTTATATATTACAGGAATTTGAGTATAACAAGAAGTGATGAGAAGTTGTTAATTTAAAAGCAACCCAAGTGCATCCCATTGCCAGTGAAGTTTTGCAGGCTGTAGACTATCCAGAACATGCATGAGCTGGCCCACCAACAATGTTCAATCTGCAACATGACTCTTGAAATCTCCATTTTTAAATCCGATTTCTTTGATCTTGTGAAGGAACAAATGATTTAAAAGCAACCCAAGTGCGTCCCATTGCCAGCGAAGTTTTGCAGGCTGTAGACCATCCAGAAAATGAATGAGCTGGCCCACCAGCAATGTTCAATCTGCAACATGACTCTTGGAATCTCCATTTTTAAATCCGATTTCTTTGATCTTGTGAAGGAACAAATGATGGCGGCTGAGAATCAATAATAGTATGCAAAAATAGTTTCCCAGGAAAGGGGTAAAAGGGCCTTGAATTGGGAATGTACATTCAACCCCTGTATTTCCAGTATGGTTGCAAATCCAGAAGGACTTGCATCACAAGCAAGGTGGCATTACAAAGCATGAGTATATCACAGGCAAACACTCCAAATTGATTCATATATATGAGGGGTAGTGTTGGCATTCACTAAGAGCATCCTTATGTTGAGAATGAGGAATAACAGGCAGCATTTCTTAGCCCCATCTTTAGTTTGTTACCTTCCTAGATAAAACTTTATATAGAATCTATCGCTGTATATTACACCCATGTTTCTTACTATTCTTAGGGATGTAATTGTTAGGAAGAATTGTCATTGATGTCAAAGGGTGAATGGGCCATTGACAAAGATGAAGAATTCCCTATATGCCTGTTTTGCCTTGAGAGGTTTGATCAACATATTAGTAGGATTCCCATCACTGTTTGTAATCATTCTGCCCACTCTTCGTGTGTTTCAAAATGGATGGATTTATCATGCCCAGTCTGTAGATGTTGAGCAGCAACCCTATAAGTCAACATGTTTAGGCTGTTCAACATCTGAGAAATCATGGAGCTGTGTTATCAGTGGTTTCGTTGATGCCCTTGGAGCAGTGTTTGCAGGGCGAGGAAGATTCAACCTACAGTTCTCTGTTGTCTGCTCCTTCCATTCGATACTCTCCACCTCCTGCAGCATCTGTTATAGAGAAGATTGGAGATGTAAGCAGCCATATCCAACTTGGAAGAAGTGCATCAAATGTACTGAGGAAAGGGTACACTAGTAATGATGAACTTGATGAACTAAAGTTCTCCCTCCCGTCCTTGTTAGACGAAACTATGGATGGATTTGCACCCCAGAAAATCCAGTTGCAAAGTAATGAAAAGTCTAGAGGACATACAAACCAGCCAACTGGCAATGCAGGACTAAACAGGCGTTATCAACTACTTTGAGAGGCATGGATTGCTAAGTGATGGGAACGCTCATGGTTGGAAAAACTTATTTCCTGCTTACTTGACATCACATCAGACCTGTTCATCATTGGCATCACAGTTGCTGGAGCTCCACGTTGAGATTTCGATACCCATCTGTTGGAATTTTCAATTTAAATAGGATCCTACAATTATTCTAGTCGGCTTCAATTGACAGGTAAACTTCGAAAGCCACAAGTCGGCTCCCTCCTCCCAAAAGAAACGACGATTCAGGTAAGGTTTGAACACTATAAATTAGAAGCTCGTCTTCCCATTTGGCAATCCAATTCAGCGAAGGAAAAGAGAAGATATACAAACCTGAGGTAGAAGAAAAAATGGTTCATAACTCGTGAACCTCAGAGCTGATCAAGAGAGCAAGATGTGGATCTTTTCAGGATTTTTGGTTTAAGGTTTTCTCTGTGATTTTCATGGCTTCTTGGGATTCATTTGGGAGCAGGTCTTGGCCCCTCGTGGGAGCAGACATCAGGCCTTTTTGGATCAGGTACGGCCCTGAAACTAGAGCACATCTGGTACAGACTTCGGCCTCTGTAAAAACAAGTTTCGGACCTGTAGAAGGATTCGGGCCTGAGGAAATTTCAAGACTGTATTTTGGTCTCTTTCCTTGGACTATAATAAGGTACAGGGCTCAGTCCAGAACTCGTCTTTCTGAAGGATATTTTCAGTGGTGTACCCGGGTTCTTGTGGATAGGCTTGTCACACTCCTTGACATCAGTTTTGAAGACCATCAAAGTAGTCCTTTTGCATATTTTGAAGAAGAGTTTAGAATTGTTTTTGAGCTGAGTTTGGAGATCCTTTGAGCTGCTTTGGAGAATTATTGAAGACCTCTTGGAGCAGCTTCTTGAAGCAAATTTGAACAGACATTGTAGCACTCCTTGAGCTGACATTAGAGAGGTTTATCTAAAGAATTTTCTCAGCTTTATTGTAGGAGACTTGGAGAATCGTTTGAGCAGGCTTTGAGGAGTGACGAAGCTTTCATTAAAGCACACTTTGAAGTAGCTCCTGAAGCAAATTATGAAGAAGTCTATGGATTGAGACAAGCCTTGAGGTAGACCTTGTAGTTACCTTTAATAACCTTTGAAGTATTTTGGAATGACCCTGGATCAAAAACATTTGAGCAGCTGTTAGAGATCATGGAGCAGCCCTTTGGAGAGATTTGTTGAAATAGATTTTGGAGCAGTATGTGAAGCATTGTTGGAGCTATATTGGAGACATCCTTGAAGCGTTGTTGGAGACCTCTTTCTAGACTTGTTAAAGAAGCTTTTGGAAGTCTTGAAGCAGTATTGAAGCCACCTTGAAGGATTGAAGTAAATTGAGAGGGTTGGAGCCCTAGAGGATTGGAGTCCTCATACAAGGTTGGAGCCTTGTAAGAAACCAGGTTGGAGCCTGGATTGATTTTTGAGGATTGGAGTCCTCATAAGAGGTTGGAACCTCGTTGAGATCAGGTTGGAACCTGGATTGATATTTGAGAATTGGAGTCCTCATTCAGGGTTGGAGCCTTGAAGGAGTTAGAATTTTATTGTACAAGTTGGAGCCTAATTGTTTGTAAGAGGATTGGAGTCCTCATCAATTTCATTAATAAATTTATTTTCTTGTTGGACATTCACGCCCCCCCTGCTTCCCCTCAGTATTTCCAATAGTAATCACTAATCAGGCATTTTGGAAAGCTTGGAAATATGTTTATATTCTCTCTGAATAAAGATATAAAAGTTTCCTCTAAATGCATTTATTTTTTTGGTCGTCTTGTTTCCTCAGCAACGATGTAATTGCTACATCCACAATATAATCTGGCTATTTAACATAATTATATTGCGTGTTGTTAGATTTTGGTGGTGCTGAAGTCATTTTCATTTACGGACTGTGCATCAGCATCACTGATCCGTGATATATGCAGATATCTGTAGCTATTATTCATTAATGCCTGCTTGTGCTGTAGCAGGATGAACAGAGCTTATTAGAAGAGTTCGAGAAAGCTTCAGATGCTCTAGAGTTCCGAGAAACTGAAATCATGAAGATGAGAGCTAAGCTTCGCTCCACCCATGCCAAGTTAGCTGCAATGGAAGGAAAGATGGCCATGGAAATTCTGTATGTTTACCTTTTTCTATGCGTGAACTCCATATTATTTCTGTTGGGGTTTTCTATCACAAACATAAAATGACGATGCTTACATTCTTGATAGAGAGGTTCGCAAGGCAATAGAAGAAAAACAAAGAAAACTGGAGGAGGCACAAAAAGTTCTACGCCTTATGCGAGCTGTTCGTATTGTGTGGCCCAATTCTGCCACTGAAGTGCTCCTAGCTGGCTCATTTGATGGGTGGACAAGTTGGGTCGGTACTTCCTTTAATCCTTTAAGTTTTTAACCATACTTTTCCTTGCATCATCCTTAGTCTATTTTCTATCTGCAGCATCATATGTATTTACTCTGGCAAAAAAGAATCTTTTTATTGGCTTTGCAAAAGGTGGTGTCTGCCACCCTATCACAATGTAGCACAGAAGATGTATAAGCTGCAGTTGGCTGAGAAGCCACAGGTGAGTGGTATCTATGCAGTCACAATTGCCCAGGTCTTGCATCTGGCCTAGATCATAAACCACATAATAGCCTTCTTCCTGCCCGACTGTTAGATATAATTGTCAAATAAGGGCTTAGTCACACTTTAGACATTTAATAGAGGCTTACTTACAAACGTTATAATAAAGTAACGTAGTCATTAGTTAATAAATGTAGTCATTTAAATATTAGGTATTCTGGCATTACATAACTACTCTCTCTCCAACTTTCTGGTGAGATTTTGCATCAATCAATAATGAATCAATATATTTTCTCTTAGCTCATGTGCATACCTGTCTATACCTGTGCATACCTGTCTATATCTATGCATAGCTCATGTGTGTGTAGAAACTGACATGGTATTAGATCCATGGTGAGGAGACATTGAGGAAGTGATGGAGCGTAGAGACTGCTGTGATCAAAGTGTTGGTTATAACATCCAACATAAGTGTTTCTTGTCACTTGATGAAGCACACACATATGCACTAATAATAAGAAAAAGTATAAGCTAACTAGAAAAAGTAAAAAGACTTAACAAATTGTTATCAAGTCTCGGAGAATCATCACAACACTACTTTGCCCTAGATTCTCTAACATGGTTTCAGAGCATAGGTGACACATCACGGAAAGGCCAACTCAAGAGCACTCAAGTACCTACAAAGTTGAAGCATCAAACTTAGAAGTCTACAATCCATCATCTCATCAAGGAGGGCTACAAAGCTAGAAGAAGAGCCTTATATAAATGCACCTACAAAGAAGAGCAGATCGAATTCAAGCAAACTTCAACACCAAGCAAGTCCACTTGAAGAATGCAGCTTGAATGGCATCAAGATCCAGGGAAGACAAGCCATTGAGCTTTCAAGGAGGAAAAAAATCCATCAAATCTTAAAATCTATCATGTAAGTACATGCCCCCTTCTGAATATAAATCAATGTCTTTTTGCAAGGAAAGCAATAAATTGGTAGGAACCAATAACTTTCTTGCATGGAAGAAGAGGACTGATCTACTTCTCAAGGAGAATGAACTCCTAGAGCATGTCAAAGGGAATATCACTATCCCTACTAAGGAACAGACTCAAGCCTTAGCCAAGTACAATAAGGATGAGACAAGAGCTCAAAGGATTTTGATAGAATCAATCAAGGACTCTTTCATTCCTTATGTCTCCAAGTTTGAGACATCATTTTTTTTATGATAAACTAGTAGAGCTATTCTCAGTATCCACAACCGGAGAAGTAATATCTCTGAGGAATGAATTATACAAGATGAAGATAACAAAGGAAGGAATAGCTCCCTACTTCATGAAAATCTCTAAAATGAGAGATCAACTTCAAGAGCTTGGGGAAGTCATGTTTGACAGAGAAATTTTCAACTATTGTACTCAATGCTCTACCTGAGGAGTGGGGAAACTTCACATCAAGCATATATGCCAAGAAGGAAGCAACCACTCTCAGTGAAATGTGGTCTCTATGCAGAACAGAGGAAACCATACTTAAGGCAAAAGAAGATGTGGGATCAAAGGAGCAAGCATTTGCTACCATGGCCAAAAGAAAGGGTAAATTTGGCAAGTTTGGTCCACGAAGAACAAACAACAAAGACATGTCCAAGATCCAATGTTTTGGATGCCAAGAATATGGACACTACAAAAGGAATTGCCCTAAGCTTAAGAAGGACAACAATAACAAAAGGAAGAAGTAAGAAGCTCACATAACTCAAGACATGAAAGAAGGAAAGAAGCAAAAGAAGGAAGATCCTCCGAATCTCTACTACGACTAGGCCAAAATCGTTTCTTCTAGACTTCTTTCAAAGTTTTGAGTAGAATAGGAGCATGTAGGAATAAACTAAATTGCATGGCTAGAATCACCCTCTAGAATCTAGCAGCATAATGTACATAGAGTTCTAGACACTCATGTAGATGTCGCATTTATGATAAGAACAAAAATGCATAAGTAGAAATATCTTCTAGAATAGGAGCATGACAATTATAGCTCAAGATATTCATGTAGAAGGAGAATACCTTGTATAGGACCTCATACATGATGAAAGTAAAGTTGATCATACTAAGAATCTTAGAAGACCTAAATCATCAAAGGAAGGAAACATTTGCAAGGCAAGGATCTTTAAGATGCTATGATGGAATCTTCAAAAGAAGATTCGTGAACCAAGGCAAATGTCTCATTGGGAATCCCATTCATGGATTCAAGAAAAGGGATGATATGCAGGCAGGCTAAGATGAAGCAAGAAGGGCCACACCAAAGGATGATCAAGGAGGATCAAGATGAGGTATGTATGCATCAAAGTTTAAGTCATGTTTTCAGTTGTATATTATTAAGTCATGGGTATAGTTCTATAACATGATCAAGCATGAAAGAATCTCTTTCACCAAGAACATGCTCGAAGGCATGTACCACAATGCAATGAAGGCCAACAAAAGAACATGCTCACATAAGGAGCATAAGATTGCTAACTAAGAAGCAAGAAGAAATGCTGACAAGTCCAGAAAGCAAGCAATGAAGGAATGCTTCCACAAGAAGCATTAGATGGTTGACCTATCTATCTGAGAAGAAGCAAATGAAGAAAGAGATCAAGCATGCGAAGAACACCATGATCACCAAGAATCACTATCTGACAAAATGCCTTGAAAGATATCTCCTGAAAGAAAGCAGGACAACTCTAATAGTGGAAGAAAGGACCCTTGACACCTATGAAGGCCTTGGAAATATAAAAGGTGTAGATAATTGATTCTACTCTATGAAGATGTCGTGATGAAGAAGCCATCCAACAAAAGGAAAAGCAATGTTGAAGCAACATCAGGATAAAGTCATGATGGGCTACTGGGTCAAAGAATATAACCTGTCAAGTACGATGAAGCATCCATGAGGAGAGCATTCCAAAGCATGGATAAGATGACAAAGTAGTAGCTAAAGATGAGAAGAAGAACCTGATAGTCACTTTCCACGAAGCAATGACATGAAAAACCAAGAAGGAAAGTGATCGATGGATGGTGCCCTACTGAGAAGAAGCATGAACAAAGACTTCATGACATCAAGAAAGGAAGAAGATCAAGCAAACTGAAGGACCCACGAAGAAGAAGTTGCTGATGAAGGAAAGAGTCCCCAGTTAAGAGGGATCTCTGACAGCTCCCTGATCAAGAGGGAGTTTTTGATCACCCCTGATTACAAAGGAGTGACAATTGTGTTTTCCATTTCATGTGTCATGCACTAGACCAGGACTAACAGCCGTAAGTCTAGATGAAGGCCACGAATAGAAATGTAGACACAAGATAGACACAAAATTCTTGTCTTCACTTGGGAAGAAAGAATGGGAAGATTTGGTAATCATCTGGCATCCGATACTCTTTGAGGATGTGTAGGGCATCCAAGACAAGAGTAGGCAGGAGGACAGATATTCTTTGAGGGTTGGGAACCCAAGATAAGAATAGTTCTAGAAGGTCATACTCGAGAACACCTGGGTGTGTATGTACCTTGAGAGACAATGATGGATGTGTCTATAAATCATTGGTCTCGCCAACATTGTAGCTCATGGTCTTGTGAAGAGATGGAGCTGTTAATCAAGGCCTTGCAATATGACAATGTTGATGAATATGATGCTATAACAGATGGATTGCTAATCCGATTTCTCTTATGTGAATTCTTCAAGATTGAAAATTGCCAAACACCTTGTAATGTTGTATGAATACCTCCCTAGTTAAGAGGGAGTGTTGAAGGAAATGTAACTAGGCTAGTTCTTCATAAATGTAATTTTGATATTTGTACTTATTCAAGAAAAGAGAAATTATTTTTATATTATTTGTCAATGAGTTTCTTGCTCATTAAAATAGGTCAAGCATATTTTGAAGTGCTTCCAGAGAGTCAAAGTCATAATGTAATTATGATAAGACCCTTTGAGGGCATGTTACATCATGTAAGTCATCATCCAAGTTCATGGGAACACCTACAAGCATGGTCAAATCCTCTTCTAGCAGCAACGAAGCCTACAAGTAGCAAAACGATGGGTAAAATTGAATTATAGGGCAAAACTGTAAGTCGGCCTTAAGGACAGTCAAGTCGGCTTAATTGGAGGGACAATCCTCTATTTATAGAGGTTGTCCACTCCAAAAGATAACGTACAACAAGCTCTGAAATCCACAAGTAAGAAGGAGGCAAGTAGGACGAAGACAAGGCAAGAGGAAGGGTCTATTAGGGCAACGAAGAAAGAAGGAAGGACAACGAAGGTGTAGGGCTGTTTTCTAGGGTTTTTGCTGCCACACGTGCGAAGAAATAAGGGACAGTCTGCAGCAAGATCAACAGTGAAGTGACAGGGGTATATTCTTGATGGTTTGGGCTAGTAATTAGGCCTACAAAGGCCTCCTACTTTATCAAAGAAGAAGAACTCTCAAGCAAAGTAAGGAAGCAGAAAGTTGAAGTATGAAGGACTGTTTCTAAGGCTAACAGTCATACGTGCAAAGTGCAACAAGGGTATGAAAGCAGACATTCCTTTTTGTTTGGGTAAGAGATCAAGCCTCCAAAGGCTCACAAGCCTAGTGAAGGAGCCCATCTCTCTAAGGTGAAAAAGGCTCTAATTGGAAGACAAAGTGCCAGAAGAAGTGCCAGAAGTGACAGTGTTGAAAGAGGAAGGATTTGACTTATGCTTTTAGGAGATCCTAGTCAAGGGTCTAGGGTTTGACAGTTGTTCAAATAAGAAGCTTAAATAAGAGAAATCTTACAAAGGGGTTTCCTCTCAAGACTGGAGAGGGTTTGTCCCTGACATGGTAGCAGTTTGATGAAGCAAACACACATGCACTAATAAGAAGAAGCAAAAGTATAAGCTAACTAGAAAAAGTAAAAAGGCTTCACAAATTGTTATCAAGTCTCAGAGAATCATCACAACACTACTTTGCCCTAGATTCTCTAACATTTCTTTCAAGATGATAGAGTCTTTGTGAAGTGATGGCTAATTCTTCCTTGATGCTCTTCCTCTTATATTTGGCCCTTATGTATCATTTTTCAATTGGGTGATCTTCAAGTTGCCTTTCCTTCTCACCTTAGCTTTGATACGATGTTGAGAAATCTGGAGCAACTAGATTAAATGAGATTTCTCTTACTTTGATAACTGCTTGTGATGTTCTTTAACTTCAACTTGTAGAATTTATAATTTGCTTCTTCTTCACTTGATTATTATTGTGTTCTTATCATAGAAAAAATACCAAAACATGAAGATCAATAGAATAAGTAGACACAAGAAATAGGCTGCTAGCCAGGGCCAAAACCTCTCCAACAGAGGAAAACCCACAATAATTCTTCTCTTCTTATAGAATCTTCAAATATGAATTCCAAGTCCTTTAGACCCAAGACAAAGACCCCTCCAAGACCAAGTCAACCTTCCTTGTAGATGAGCAACAAATTTTGTCCTTCCAACAACTTTAGCAACTTCGACCCCAACAACTTTCTGCAACTTCAACCCCCAACAACAATTTCGTCCTTTATTGTAGGTCTGCACCTTTTCGGCCCTTCTGTAGCAATTACAACTTCGCACGTGTGGGATAGATAGGTTATTTTAGGCCTCCTTACTCCTTCGCTTGGCTTGCTTCTTCTTTCTTGAATAAATAGATGATGTCTTGTCTTTTGATCACAAATTTTGACCTTCCTTGGAGATCTGAAATTTCATCCTATGTAGCTGCAAAAACCCTAGCTTCCTCTTCGCACGTGTGAGAGATATTGACCCAAAAACTTCAAATTTTGTTGTCTTCTAGTCCTTGTCTTGTCCTTCGCTCTTCTTTCTTGCTTTTCTACTTCTTCTAGTGATCAAACTTTCTTGGATGATCTCCTTCAAATGAGGTCAATTGCTTCTTATATATAGGCAGCAGGCTTCTTGTCCTTTGCTCTTCTTTCTTTCTCTTTGACTTCTTCTAGTGATTGAACTTTCTTGGATGATCTCCTTCAAATGAGGTCGACTTCTTCTTATATATAGGCCTGTAAGGAGGTCAAATTACCCTTCATGAGGTCGACTGCTTCTTATATATAGGCTTCTAAGGAGGTCAAATTACCCTTCATGAGGTCGACTTGTTCTCTTGTAGGCCGACTTGGTCTTGGAGGGACTTTTGACACAATTTTGACTCAAATAAATTATTTTGACTTGATACAAGATGCCCAATAGGGTCTATTACATACAACAATGACTCTTTTGACTCCTTGACTCTATGACAAAACCTTAGAAGCACACAATGGGTGCTTTGACCTACAAATAAATTGACCTTGAGCATGAAACCCATGCTATAAAATAATAATAATAGATTTTCTTTCTCTTTTACATCAAATACATAAAATCAATAGTACATAGAATATTATGAAGACCGAACCTAGTTACATATTTCAACAAAGGGTTATAAAATTAATCCTTAGTAGTAAATCAAGAGAAAAGAAAAAAGTCAAGATGATGAAAAAACCCTAATGTGAAGGCTTGTGCAAATAAACTGGCTCTCCATGGCACACAAATAATTCAAGGAAGACCTTGGGCACTAGAGAGCCTCCCAATTCATTTGTAATTGGAAAAATGGATAATGTAGAAGCTAAAATTGAAGGGACCAAGGAAAAAATTGACACTCTTACAAACAAAAGGAACTCAAATTTGAAGTTGCTGAATGAGGAGCTCAAAACATTAAGGAACAAAAGTGATTGAATAAGTATTCCAAATTCCCACACATCATTTTCATGGCCACACCAATCACTACAACAATGTGATGAAGAATTAGAAACTTTGAAAGGAACAATATTTTTTAGTAAATAACTCGTGTGAAGTGCATATATTGGAATCTAAATTAAAAAGCAGTTTGAAAAGACAAAATACCTCAAAAAATGACTACAAATATTAGAGAAAGAAAATGACTTACGAGCAAAGAATTGAGTATTAGTTTGACAAGATGTTGCAGTTCAATGCAAATGAGAATATATGGAGAAGCAAGATATAGAAATTTACAAATTTCATCAACATAAAAGAGTTGCAACAAAAAAATAGCAACCCAAAAAGCTCTCACAAAAGAAATATTGAAAATATCAATAGAAAACTATTGTCCAAAAAAAATGAAATTTCTTGTTTGAGAAATCATAATAAAACTCTACTTGTAGAAATGTAGAAGTTGAAGAATGAGAAGAAGTTGCAACAAAAATCTCAGACCATGGATAAGAGTACTAAATCGACACAAACAACATTGAAAAACTAAATGTTGTTATTAATGACACTGTATTAATTGAAAACCTTCTAAAAGTAGAAATTGCAAGTAAACCAACCTCAATAGAAGGGATCAAGGACTTAAAAATGGAAGCGATGCATAAAGTTGAATATGAATTCAATGAAGCTAAAGAGAAGCTTTATAAGTTACAAAAAGACAACGATGAGTCAAAATAAGAGCTTAAGAAGATATATGACCAATGGTGTAAGATGCAATCCCTTAATGAATCACTCATTAAGGAGGTTTAGAACTTAAAGTAAGAAAATTATAGCAAAGTGGTGTTGGAAAATGATGAGTCAAGGGAAGAATAGAAAAGAAAGATGAAGAAATCAAAAGGTTATGTAAGCATAATCAACAACTTCTTAATGATTTTAAGGAGGTTAAAAGGCATTTACAAGAGTCTGAATCAATTGATAGGGATGAATATATTATTGCAAAAATTGAAGAGGATACTATAAAAAAAATTGAGAAAATTTGCAAGAAGGTTGAAGAATCCCTAAATACTAATGAGGTAAAATCATAAATGCAATCTAGATTTGAGGAAGGACATACGATTTGATAGATGGAATCACATTGTAGCTTCAAACGGAGGAAAAAGAAAAGATTGAAGGAGGTCATCAAAAAATAATTTAAAAAGTTGAACTCCATTTGGAGAATGTACATGTCAAATATTATCTTCAAGGCTAGGGTAATCAAGGACCAAGCAAAGATGTTAGATGATGCCATTGTCCCTTGAAAGAAGATAGATGTAATGGTTGTGTAGACTAAAGGAAAACGATCACATGTGAAACCATATCGATATCCTCATGTCTAAGGAGGTTTTGAAGGAAGACAAGAAGATCGATATCGACATTATCTTGGAATAGGGAATCTCAAAATAATTATTCAACAAGACATTATTTGAGTCCAACAATTACTAGAAATTGGAGAAGTCGCAACAACAATACATGGAACTGAAGGAAAGGAAATTATGCAACAATCAACCATCAAGGATGAAAGTGAAAAGATTTGAGTTGGGATGGATTGACCCCTTTTTGATGCACCAATATTGTTCAAGGCTTCAAACATCATATCGACTTGTGTCCTCAACCTTATCTAATTGATTGTTTCTCATCGCCTATGCTTTGAGGTCAAAATATTTTTAAGGAGGGGAGATTTGTAATATGCCTTATATTACATTTATTATCTTATTGTAATAAATAAATATCATGTAATAATATAGTCATAGGACAACTATTATATAATGTATCATTAATATGTAATAATGATAAGTCACGCGCTTTGGAAAGGACATGACTTATCAACCCTACGTGCATTTATATTCACTCTTATTGTATCTCAAGAACATATCAATGAAAAATGAATAATAATTATTTATCCCTTGAACAATATATGGATTTTTCCTTGTTATAATGGATTCTTAAGTGATGTTGTTGGAAATGTAACTAGGTTTGGTCTTCATAATTATCACTGTACTTGTATCAATATGTATTTCATGTAAAAACAAAAGAAGAAAAATAAAAATAAAATTTAGATAGAGGAATGACCTGTTGTAGAGTTTTGTGAACCCAACGTTTCCGACTACCAAGTGAGTCCATCATCAGGGGAAGATGCAACAATAGATATTCTTAAGATCTTAATGATGTATCCAAGAGCTATAGTAAGGGTATATATATAAGTTATTAAACAAAATAAATAAGAAATAGGTCGGCTCTTTTTTATTTAATTAATTAATCAAACTATTTATTGTTATTATTATTATTATTATTATTTTAATTTATTCAAGGGGATAACTTAATTGATTAATTTTATTATTTATAGAATTGATTATTATATTTATTAATTTGTTCAATTTATTCATTAATTTGTTCAATTTATTCATTAATTTGTTTGATTAATAAAATTAATTAATTCAATTATTTATTCTTTTATTTATATTATTAATTATTAATTATTAATTTGATTAATTAATTTATTAATTAATAAGTTTAAAGGGATAAATTAATTTCTTATTTTTCTATTTCTAGAATTAATTATTAGGTTTCTTACTTTTATGATTTTTTTTTTTGATTAATTTATTACTATGTTTTACTAATTAACTAATTTTTTGATAGTTAATTAAACGAATAGATTAGTTAACTAAATTTATTTATTATTATTATTTAATAAGTTTATTAATTTAATTTTATGTATTTATTTCTTTGTTTAATTATTTATTTCTTTGATTAATTTGTTATATTTGCTTAATTAATAATTTAATTTTATATCATTTTTATTTAATTTTATTATTATTATTATTATTTATTATTTATATTATTATTTATTTATATTTTTTATATTTTAATTATTATTATTATTATTTTTTTTAAGATTTAGTGAGTTATTTATCTATAATTTATAGAGTTAATTTATTATTTATTTATTTATTTTATTTTATTTTCTATTTATTTATTTATTTTATTATTGTTTTTTTTAATAATTACACCTACATGCATTTTATTATGATTATTATTATTTTAATGATATCAAGTGATTATATGTATGTTACATAATTGATGTTTTTGTTATTTATTTATTTATTTATTTATTTATTTTTTTAAGGGTTTTTTAAGGGAAACAGAGTTAATTATTGGCTTTTAAGGTTTCAAGTAAAGGTTTCCAGGTATTGCTTAGTTTTAATCTATCGTCCCGGTTCATGTTGTTCATCCTTTTTTCTATTTCAATGGCTTCCTTGAGTTTCCTTTTGAGGTAGTGGTCTTCTTTTCTAACTAGTTTGACGTCTTCCATGCAGATGTAATGAGAGGAAGAGTGAACATGTTCAGCTAACGCTGATTTAGAGGTCCTTTCTCTTCTTAAGTCAGCAGTGTGTTCTTTAATTCTAATATTAAGAGACCTACCTGTTTTCTAGTCAAAGCATGTTCTTAATGCTTCTAGGGTTATTTGAGTCAAAAGAAAAATTTTCATGAGTCAGAAATATTATTGAGTCAAAATCCCATTTGGACTATTTGTAAGAAAAAGAAAAATCATTTTATTTGAGTCAAAAAGTCAATTTTGTCATCCACAAGACCAAGTCGACTCTCCTGGACAAGTTGGCGTATAGAGACAACTTTTCGACCTCCTAGACTTGTATAAATACAATGTGATTCAACCTCATTCACAACCAGTTCATCATTTCGATTTTCTGTGCCAAGAAGAGAAGGAAAACCAACAAAAGCCAAGAAAGAAAGAGTGAAAGTCAAAGGAGAGAGAGCGAAGGTCAAAAGAGAGAGAAAATCGAGATTTTTTGCCCTATTTCTATTCACACATGTGAAATTTCAGAGCTGCTACAAGGCCAAAAATTCAGAGATACTGCAGGTCCAAAAATTTCAGTTTGACTAGATTTTGAGAGCGTTGACCAACGTTGACTTTGTTGACTTTGACTTGGTTGAAGAAGGCTTGAAGGAGGGCTGACTTGGGGCTTTTGTGGCAGTCTTGGTCTTGGTTTTTGGGTCATGGATATTTCACTTTGATCTGATTCTATAAGAAGAGGATTTCTTGGGTTGCCTATTGAAGAATGTAACTAGTGTCAGTCTTCATAATTGTATTTGAGTCATGGTGTAATGTATTTGTCAAAAAGAAAGAAAAGAAAAGTATTATAAAAAGAAATTGACATATTAAAGCATGGGTTTCATGCTTGGGTCAATGGTCAATAGGTCAAGGCACCCATTGAGTGCTCTAGGCTTTTTGTACTAAGTCAAAGTCAAAATGTATTAGACCCTTCTTGGGAAAAGAAAGTTATTTTTATGTCTTATACTCCTCCATCAAGTCGGCCTCCACACCTTTCAAGTCAACCTCAAACAACTGTCAAGTCAACCTCTTTAAAGGTTCACATCCTCATAGAAGAACATATATATATATATATATATATAAATACATACTAGTGTTATTCAACTTATTGTGAGAGGAAATCACCACCTGCAATTTGAACATCAAGAAGGAAGTGCGAAGGGGTAAAAAATAGAAGTCTTTTGTCATCTCTATGAAGAAATTGTCATAGCGAAGGAAGGAGAGACTATTGGAGTCAAAGTTCTGTCTCACATGCAAAGAGAATAATGAAATTACAAGGCTGAAGATCAAGCTTCAGAAGTATGGATCAGACTAGTACTCTTGTTGACTCGTTTTGGAGAAACAAACCTTGTTGACTTGTGAAGAAAAGGAAGGAGAGATACTTGACTAGGAGGCTGACATGATGGATGGAGAATATCTATGGTCCTGGTTGTCTCAATCTGATGTGAATCTACTAGTGGAAGAGTTTGACTGGGTTTTCCCCTTCATAGGGCTTTTGCTTTGGCTGAGTGCCTACATATTGTGTCATCTTTTTTGTTCTTCATGTTTTTGACATTTATTTGATGATAAAAAACTCTAATATAATCAACAGAAGATAGATATAATATCACAAATAAATGTCATGAAAGAGAAATCAAAATAAAATTGCCCTAATGCCACCCTAATGGATTCCTCAACATTGCCCTGGCTTGGAGCCTACATCTTTGTGTCCCATGTCTTTTGTGATCTTCATGTTTTGTATTTTGGTAATTGTTTGATGAAAATAACATAATAAAAGTAATAAAAGGCGAATAACACTCACAAGTAATTATCAAGTAAGAGAAATCAACCCTAATCTACGAGCATATTGATTTCTCAATAGATGTGACCAATGTATTCAGTCCAGATACAATACAATATAAATCACATGACTAAATAACCACTAGCGCACAAGACAAGCAAGAGGTTAACTAATCCAATAAGACAAGAAAATATAAGCAACAAATTCGTTATGCCTTCTTTGTTGAGTTTCATTAAGAGGGGAGGACCCTTAGGGAGGTGAGGATGAAGTAGAAGAATGAGAAGGTACTTTCTCAAAGAAGTAAAAGAAAAAAAATGTAATATGTTGAACCACCATGATGTGGAGGAAATTATTTTAGTAAGCAAGCAAAATTCTATGTCAATGGTTGAAAGATTGACTACTGAATCTATTACCCCACATTTCAACAGGGGTACATAAAAGTTTTGCAACTTTTTATCACCACCATTATAAGCCTAAGGTCACAAGTCAAAGCATTGTTACAACCATGTGAGGATTTGTATTAGGTATTCTGAGCCCGTGTCTTCTTCTTGAATTTGTATCTTGTTGTTTTGGTCGGGCTGTAGCCAGTCCCTTGTAGTTCACTTTGGGTGCATCTCTTCCTGTATAACGTTGGAAACCCTTAGGTGATTTTACTTGAGGACTCGTGGTTTTATTGGATCCTTATTTCGTAGGGTTAAGCACTAGTGTGTGGGCTAGTCCAGCCCACGTCAAGGTGCACCCATGTCTTTACCACATGATTATGGTTTATAGAATTTGTAGGTGGCCTTGGCTTTGGTGCAATATTCCTCAGATAACTCTCATGCATGGCAACGTTTTTTTTTGAAAACTTTCAGGTTTCCCAAGGCAAAACATGATTCCCAATGCAAAGTGGTCTTGGTGGTCGAAAGGTTAACTTGGTGTTAGATTTCTTAGCTTGATGAGAGAATCCCATGCCACATTCTCGTTTTCCAATCATAAGTGGTAGTGGCTAGTTACAACTTGGTCAACAGGTCAAATAGATTTCTAGGTGGTAGAACAATGGCAACATTGGGTAGAATCATACATGCATCATGCCAAAAATGATCAACAGAGTGAGAGGAAGTAAACACAGTTTCTAGATTTTAGAGATCCATCTGGGTGTTAGAGAACAAGCATGGGGGTAGATGACGTGATAAAGCAAGTGATGATGTGGCAATGCCATGTCGGATGTGAAGATTCCAAGAGAGACCTAGTTTAGATCTCTGTCGGTTTAGCCATGCTTAGGTTCTAGAAAAGTCAAAAGGTCGAGGGCATTGTAAGATCCAATTTTGAGGTGGCCAAGTCGAATTACTGGAGGGAAAAATCAAGTCGAACTAGCCATTGGAGAAGTCAACTAGCCATTATGCGAGTTAATTAGTTGTTCGAAGGGTTATGGATTGAGAAGTTAAGTGTTGGACCAAGAAAGTTGCCATTAGAAGATGAATTCAACCTCTAAATGACCAAGTCAACTTCCTCTCTCAAGTTGAACTACCTCATGGACCAAGTCAAATTTCTTCAAGGGCATCCAGTGGAACATTGAGCCACTTTTTCCTACCATTCTTCATTGTTGATCATAATGGGGCCATTAACAAAGGCAAACATGGACCAGATTGGAAATTTTAATCAAGTCGACCCCTTGGAGGGAAATTAAAAAATTGTATTGAAACAACTTGTGGATGACTAGTAAATGATATTTTGAGGAGTTCAAACCAGTGTTGCACGAAGCGCCCCCCCCCCCCGGTTCCAAGCCCCGAAGCGCGTCCCGTACGGAAGCGCCTAGGAAGCTTGGCCGGAAGCGCGCTTCCGAAATTCGGAAGCGCCGCTTCGGCTTTTTTAGACGCTTCCTGGAAATTTGGAAGCGCTGGCGCTTCCGAAGCGCCGAAGCGCGCTTCGTACGACGCTTCCCAGACGCTTCCCAGGCGCTTCCCAGGCGCTTCCCAGACGCTTCCGTACGCTTCCAGAAAAGCTTCCGGAAAAGCATTTAGAAAATCGTTTTTTTTTTTCAATTTTTTTTTAAATTTTAGGTGAGTTTGCTTGTTGGGGGTGGGTCCACCTTGGGTTAGGGTGACAAATGAAAGCAAAAAAAAATATAAATATAGCAGATGCTCCCTCATGGTAATGTTAAATTCTTAAAGTAAAAGTGACATTCTCCTTTATTTTTCATTTTCATCCTTTTACTTAAATTTTTAACATTACTATGAAATGACTCAGAATGTTTGAGAGTGGTTCCAGCCTCATTGGACTTCATATGGAGAAAATAGAATTTCATATCCTATTCAAAATTCAGCAGACTTAACAGTTTTCAGGTATTCAGGATCAATGGGATTGTGGCATTTCATTAGATTATATCAAGTATGAAGGTATGCGATTAGCATTTAATCAAGAGCACCAAGCCCTATATGTACCCTGGTGTTGGTGGTGTTAATTGTTGAACTCCTTTGTCACGCGGCACGCCCTTAGCAAAAAATTACCTTTCAATCAAGTCAAAATCATCGATCAAACATGTTAAGCTTTTTCTACCATATTTTAAGTCTTGAATTAGGTAGTTTGATCAAAATTGGGCAATGTTGACTAATATCCCTAGACAATCGAGGTAGAGGCAAAGGCTAGACAAGAGGAGAAGAATCTAGATTCTAGATCATTAATGTACAATGGATGTTATATCTATCTTGATTTATGCAAAAATATGCATGTTTTCATGTCTTCTACAATTAATTTGGTATTTGGGATGTTTGTTTTGAGTATAAATGCAAAAAAATATAAAATATATATATAGCAGACGCTTCCGCGGACGCTTCGCTTCCTAGATTTTTGGAAAATGACGCTTCGGCGTCCCCGCTTCCAAAAAACGCTTCCGCTTTGCTCCCGCTTCGTGCAACATTGGTTCAAACTAACTATTAGCTAGTAGTTGCAAATTGTTCTATAAAGGCTAGCCTCCCCTCATGTATTTGTTGTTGTTGTCATATTAAATTAATGCCATCATTTGATAAAAGAGCTCACTTTTTGCAAACCTTTGTCCATATATTTCATGTTCATTGTGTAAAGTGGATTTAATTTAATTTATTTATTTTTATCGTGTTGCTATCATGATTATAATCTAATAAACTCAATGATAAGTAAAACTACATAGTAGTTAATAGGTTGAAGCATCGGGGGGCTACTTTGATCCGGATTTAAACAAGAACGCAACAAATTATAGAGATAACCATAAACACAGAGATGTAGTGGAAATAATACTTCATTTCATTAATGTAAAATACTGAAATATGCTTACAAACAGAAATGGAAATAAACCAGCTAGGGTGATGGTAGCTTATCTCTGAGAAGATATGTGGCGGCTACAAGCCTCTGAATTGTGTTATAATGAGGCTCGAAGGCCTATTTATTGTTGAGAAACAATGGAAAACCCTAAACATCCAAAAACCTAACCCTAGAAGATGAAACACCAAACTGTGGGCCCCATTTGGGTAAATTGGTACATCAACTTCCTGGGGTCGTAACTTTGGCATCCGATCTCCATTTGACGCGTACATTAGCTCGTTAGAAAGATCTATCTGAGGACTACAACTTTGGGAAGAGAAACATTGGTCCATGACCCATGTTGCTCCCAGTTTTCCCAAAAATACGTCGTTTAGGGCCTCAAAACGACTCTAGAAGTTCAGGACCCGAAAAAATTGCTAAAAATAGTAAATTGTGCTACAATTACGGAAACTGAAAAACTGAAAGAGATAATTGTGGGGGTCCAAGTGGGATAGGTGGGTGGCCACCAACATCCACCTGGATCATTCCTCCCCCCTTACGAAGCAATGGTCCCCATTGTGTTGAGTTCCTCCATCTGCTGAACTTGGTCCTTAGTGAGCTGTTCTGCAATCTTTGATGTGTCCAGTAATGGTGGGAAGCATGGTTGAGGGCGTTCCACATTGAACATTTGGTGCAAGCGAAGGAATGGAGGAATGTTGTGCTCCAAAGCATTGTTTCCCACAACCTTGGTAATGGTGTAAGGACTATGTCGGAGTGGTCTGAGCTTCTGATGGGTTCTGGTAAGGTGTTCTTTCTGCCGATGCAACTAGACTTTGTTGCCCATGTTGAAATTTGGTACCGGAGGACAGGTGGTTCCCTTAGGCTTTGATCTTTGGCCTAGGGAAAAGTGTCCAAAAGAATTTAATTTTTCTCCTAAAGTGACTTTATAATTTTATAAAGTTAAATCTAATTTAAAAGTGACTTTAAGTGATAAAGTTATTAAGTCTAATTTTAAAGTGACTTTTATAAAGTCAATGAAAAATTAGAAAGGAAAAGTGACTTTGGAAATAAATGACTAAGTGGGTCTTTATTAAAGTGGGGTGAATTAAAAAATAGAAAGTGAGATTTAAATGAGCATTTAATCTCAACCATTGATCTAAATCTATTTCAGCCATTGGATTTAGAGATCACCCAAAAGTCACTTGGATCACCCAAAAGTCACTTGGAGTTATATTAGAGGAGGAAAAGGAGGAAAAGGTCATTCATTCTTTCATGAGCAGATTGGGAGAAGGAGAGCAAGAGAGCAAGAGAGATTTCTGAGCAGGGAGGAGAAGGAGACAGCAGCTTGGCACACATTCCAAGGCAGCAGTTGAGCAGATTTGTACAGCTGATTCAGCACATAGTGAAAGGCAGATTTTTGCACAAAAATCGAGGAGCAGTTTGCTGATTTTTCTGCACACAAAACGGAGGCCGTACAGCATTTATTGCTGTCCTGTTTGCTGTAATTTCCAGATTGCTGTGAGGCACGGGAAAGGAGATAAGTTGTAAATTTGCTTGCTGATATTTTGCTGAATAATTCTCACTGTAAAAAGACAATTTTCAGAAATAAAGAAGAGCTCTCAAACTGGTTTTCCCCAAGAGTTGTAGGGGGTTTTTCCAAGGTCAAGTTGACCAAAAATATCAGTGTTTTAATGTGTTTTAATGGCTGTTTTTAATTGCTGATTTTTAATTCTGCAATTTCCAGCATTCTGAAAAATTTCCAGAATTTGTGTTTTCAGCAATATTTATTTTTTTCAGTCTGTTAAATGTATGGTTATGGGAATGGGCATTTAACTACATGGGAGAAATAAGGAGAAACTAAAAACCGGGGTGGGAAAACAGAAATTTTTACATGGTATCAGAGCTTGAGTGCTGAAGGGCAGTTTGGGACAGCAAAAAGAAAAATTACAGTTGCTGATTTTTCACTCAGAAAATTCCAGCAAGCTGATTTTTTCATAAACAGCAGTTTTATCTTTACTACAGCAGTGCTATTTTTCAGTTTTAGGACAACAGGATGTCATTAGGATTGAGGGTGGAGGATAGGCTGGATGGGCATATAAATTACAGCGTTTGGAAGGAGAGAATGCAGAGTATCTTTGAAGAGGCAGAAGTCTGGGATATCATGGTGCATACCGCACAGAACCCTGTTGTTGTGCCCACTGATGTTACTTAGTTGGCTGAGTATAAAAAGAAGAACAATAAGGGTAAGAGGCTGATTCTAGACGGAATCAAAGACCATTGCATTCCTCATGTGAGAGGAAAGAGCAATGCCCATGAGATGTGGACAGCATTGTCCAATCTCTACCAGAGTACCAATGAGAACCGGAAGATGGTCCTGAAGGAGAAGCTGAAGAACATTAAGATGGGTAATGATAGTGCAGCTGGATATCTCACAAAGATTACCAATGTGAGAGATGAGTTGGCAGCGATTGGAGAGGCCATTCCATCCACTGAGTTGGTGCGTATTGCAGTGAATGGCCTCCCCCGTTCATGGTTGAACTTTGTTGATGGGGTTTGTGCACGTGAGACCCTTCCCACATGGGAGAGGTTTTGGGATGATTGCATTCAGACAGAGATCAGGAAAGGACAGCTTGGGGCAGCCAAGCCAGTTGAGCAGGATGAGGATGTAGCACTGGTGGCAGGAGGCAAGAAAGGCAAAGGGAAGAAGCAGGCTTCCACAAGCAGTGGTGGGGGCAAAGGCAAAGGTAAAGGTAAACCGGGGAACACACAGAAGGACTATTCCAAGGTGAAGTGTTGGAATTGTCAAAAGATGGGACACTATGCAGTTGTGTGTCCGGAGAAGAAGAAGAAGAAGGGAAAGAACCAGGACGTGGCAGCTTCAGCTGAGATTGAGGACTTTGCAGGTCGTTTTGACCGGGAGTTTGCGTTCACTACATGTGAGTCCTCTAGTGCAGGATCACCTGCCACACAGGTTCAGAGGGAGCATGCTTTTCCCTCGATTAGCGGAGCATCTACAGGTATTTGGTATGTGGACAGTGGGGCTTCACGTCACATGACAGGAGTCCGTGAGTACTTCTCAGAGCTTTCAGAGAGTGGCACTGATATTGAGGTAGTACTCGGTGATGACAGAGTTGTTAGAGCAGTCGGGGTGGGGACAGTGACATTTCAGAGGGAGTCCAAACCTCCCTTGAAGGTGTCAGAGGTTCTTTATGTGCCAGGGATGAGGAAGAACCTCATATCCGTCTCAGCTTTGGAGGACAGAGGATATGACGTACTGTTCAGGGGAGGACATGTGTTTATGTATCCCAGGGACACTCTAGCTGATTCAGCTAGAGTGATAGGTGTACGCCATGCAAAGGTGTACAAGTTTGCATTTCAGCCCATTTTGGCATTGAGCAGTAGTACCGACAGCATAGCTAGCAGTTCTGAGCTGTGTGAGATTTGGCACCGCAGGATGGGACATATGTATCATGGAGCCTTGAGGACATTGCGGGAGATCACTACAGGTGTGCCAGATTTCAGTACTGATCACTTTGATACTTGCAGAGGTTGTGCGATGGGCAAATTTGCCAAATCCCCTTTGCCCAGCAGTGACAGCAGAGCGACGGGGATACTTGATTTGATTCATTCCGATGTGAGCGGTCGGATGTCTCATGTTTCCTTGAGTGGGTATGAGTACTATGTTTTATTCATTGATGATCACTCCAGGAGGACCTGGATTTATTTCTTGAAGACCAAGAGTGAGGTCTTCAAGCGGTTTCAGGAGTTCAGAGCTCTTGTGGAGACACAGACAGGCCGAAAGATCAAGTCCTTGAGGTCGGACAATGGAGGAGAGTACACCCTTGGAGAGTTTGTTGACTATTGTGCGGAGGCAGGCATTAGGAGGGAGTTCACTGTTCCTTACAACCCCCAGCAGAACGGGGTTGCGGAGAGGAAGAACAGATCCATCATAGAGGCTGCCAAAGCTATGTTACATGATCAGGGGTTGCCATTGTTCTTGTGGGCAGAGGCCTGCAACACAGCTGTTTACTTGCAGAACAGGAGTCCGCATCGTGCCTTGGGGCACATGACTCCGGAGGAGGCTTTCTCTGGGAAGAAGCCTGATCTTGGTCATCTTCATATCTTTGGATGCATTACATACTCCTATATACCCAAGGAGAAGAGGACCAAACTAGAGCCCACCGCAGAGAAGGGTATCTTTGTGGGCTACAGTGAGACCTCAAAGGCCTTTCGGATTTACATTCCTGCACAGAGGAGAGTTGTTGTCAGACGGGATGTGAAGTTCGAGGAGGACAGGGCCTTTAGGAGGTCACGGGAGTTAGAGTATCTGGATCAGCCAGACCCTCAGCAGCGGTTGAGTCAGTCGCAGGGATCCAGTGGGCAGGGATCAGGAGGATCCGGAGGTACATCTATGAGGATGTCAGGTTCGTCAGTGAGCAGTGGCTCATCGAGCCAGAGGGGTGGTGCTCCGGGCAGCATGCAGAGCAGTTCACAGAGCAGTTCACTAGGGAGTCCACTGATGGACAGTTCACACGGTACCTCAACTTCTACAGGTTCAGGTGCAGGCAGGAGGACAACAGACAGACAGTCAGGAGTTCAGGCTACTGATGATGATGAGGAGGAGGAGTTTCATTCTCCGGTGGAAGAAGTGCGCTCAGGGAAGAGGAAGCCCAAGTGGCTTCAGGACACCTTGAGAGATGCCACATCTGTTGCTGAGCCGAAGAGGCCGGTCAGAGAGAGTAGACCACCTGAGAGGTTTTGTAGTTATATGGCGATGGTTACCAGCATCCTTGACTTTGAGCCTTCTAGCTATGAGGAGGCAGCTAGCTAGCAGGTCTGGAGAGAGGCCATGCAGGAGGAGTATTCTTCTATCATGAAGAATGATGTTTGGGAGGTGGTGCCGAGGCCTGAGGGCAAATCCGTGGTTACTTCTAGATGGCTTTACAAGGTAAAGCATGCTGCAGATGGCAGCATTGAGAAATTCAAAGCGAGGTTTGTGGCTAGAGGGTTCTCCCAGGTAGAGGGAGTTGATTATGAGGAGACCTTCGCTCCCGTGGCTCGATATACTTCGATCCGCTCCATTATATCGATAGCAGCAGAGATGGGTTGGAAGATCCACCAGATGGATGTGAAGACCGCATTTCTCAATGGCTTCATACAGGAGGAGGTGTACATTGAGCAGCCACAGGGCTTTGAGGTGCATGGGAAGGAGTCCCATGTGTGCAGATTGAAGAAGGCCCTTTATGGCCTGAAGCAAGCTCCCAGAGCTTGGTACTCCAGGATAGATGCATACTTGCAGGGGATGGGTTTCACAAAGAGTGAGGCAGATCCGAACCTTTACTTTATTGTGATTGGTGAGGAGCCTCTCATTCTGGTGCTGTATGTGGATGACTTGATCATTACAGGTGTAGAGAGACTCATAGAGCACTGCAAGAGAGATCTTGTGGCGGAGTTTGAGATGAAGGACATCGGCTTGATGCATTACTTTTTGGGTTTGGAGGTGTGGCAGGAGGAGGGGCATTTCTTCCTGGGGCAGGGGAAGTATATTGTGGACATCCTTAGCAGATTCCACATGGAGGATTGTAGACCCATGTCGACACCGATGATCACCAACTGGAAGAAGCTTCATGCTTCGGATTCCGAGTTGGTGGATCCCACATTGTACAGGCAGCTGATTGGTTCCTTGATGTATTTGGTCAACACTAGACCAGAAATCTGTTTTGCAGTCAACACGATGAGTCAGTTTATGTGTGAGCCTAGGAAGGTTCACTGGGTGGCTGCAAAACACATTTTGCGGTACTTGCAGGGGACAGTGGATTATGGTCTGGACTACAGGCAGGGAGATGGAGTGAGATTGGCAGGATACACTGATTCTGATTGGGCAGGTTGTGCTTCTGATAGGAAGAGCACTTCAGGGTGTTGTTTTGGGTTGGGTTCAGCAGTAGTGTCATGGTTCAGCCGGAAGCAGCAGTCAGTAGCACTGAGTTCAGCGGAAGCAGAGTATATGGCAGCCAGTCTAGCTAGTTGTGAGGCCATCTGGCTTCGCAAGATGTTGTTTGGCTTATTTGGTCAGCCGTTGAGACCTTCAGTGATTTACTGTGATAATCAGAGTTGCATTAAACTCACGGAGAATCCAGTATTTCATGACAGGTCAAAGCATATCGGGATCAGATATCATTTCATCAGAGACTATGTTCAGAAGGGAGCTGTGAAGCTTGAGTATATTTCCACTGATGAGCAGGTTGCAGATATCCTTACCAAAGCCTTACCATGGGGCAAGCATGTCTACTTCAGAGACAAGATGGGTGTGGTGAGGAACACCTTCTTCGGTAAGAGGGAGTGTTGAAATTTGGTACCGGAGGACAGGTGGTTCCCTTAGGCTTTGATCTTTGGCCTAGGGAAAAGTGTCCAAAAGAATTTAATTTTTCTCCCAAAGTGACTTTATAATTTTATAAAGTTAAATCTAATTTAAAAGTGACTTTAAGTGATAAAGTTATTAAGTCTAATTTTAAAGTGACTTTTATAAAGTCAATGAAAAATTAGAAAGGAAAAGTGACTTTGGAAATAAATGACTAAGTGGGTCTTTATTAAAGTGGGGTGAATTAAAAAATAGAAAGTGAGATTTAAATGAGCATTTAATCTCAACCATTGATCTAAATCTATTTCAGCCATTGGATTTAGAGATCACCCAAAAGTCACTTGGATCACCCAAAAGTCACTTGGATCACCCAAAAGTCACTTGGAGTTATATTAAAGGAGGAAAATGAGGAAAAGGTCATTCATTCTTTCATGAGCAGATTGGGAGAAGGAGAGCAAGAGAGCAAGAGAGATTTCTGAGCAGGGAGGAGAAGGAGACAACAGCTTGGCACACATTCCAAGGCAGCAGTTGAGCAGATTTGTACAGCTGATTCAGCACATAGTGAAAGGCAGATTTTTGCACAAAAATCGAGGAGCAGTTTGTTGATTTTTCTGCACACAAAACGGAGGCCGTACAACATTTATTGCTGTCCTGTTTGCTGTAATTTCCAGATTGCTGTGAGGCACGGGAAAGGAGATAAGTTGTAAATTTGCTTGCTGATTTTTTGCTGAATAATTCTCACTGTAAAAAGACAATTTTCAGAAATAAAGAAGAGCTCTCAAACTGGTTTTCCCCAAGAGTTGTAGGGGGTTTTTCCAGGGTCAAGTTGACCAAAAATATCAGTGTTTTAATGTGTTTTAATGGGTGTTTTTAATTGCTGATTTTTAATTCTGCAATTTCCAGCATTCTGAAAAATTTCCAGAATTTGTGTTTTCAGCAATATTTATTTTTTTAAGTCTGTTAAATGTATGGTTATGGGAATGGGCATTTAACTACATGGGAGAAATAAGGAGAAACTGAAAACCGGGGTGGGAAAACAGAAATTTTTACAGCCCACCTGAAACTTGTGTGGTACCTGATAGTGCAACGATGTCTCTGTGGGTGAGGAGATGTTCCTGTCTGTTTTCATGACCCTATCCATCTACTGCTGCTGTTGCTGTGTGGAGGAACCCTTCGCGGGGGTCATGGATGTGGCGGCGATCTTCCCCTTACTTTGGGAGTGAACCAGACATAAAATAAATTTCATAGTATGGGAGATGAGCTTGCTGCCTTTCTTAGCAGTGATCAAAGAGGTGGCGATAGGTGGGGCTACCTGAGGTATCCTGTATAATGAATTACCCAAAGAAATAATGACAGTGCAAGGCCTTGACTCATACACAACATGTCGCGTCAATAAGTATGGTTGGCCTAATAGTACATCACAAACATCAAGGGGTGCAACTTCACACAATACCTCATCTATAAAGGGCTTGATGCTGTAGGGAAGGCGACATTGCTGGGGGACTCGGAGATCTCGTCCTTCGTGAAGCGACCCGATACTATACCGCTGCGGGTGTGGTGTAGTCGGTAAGCCCAACCGCTTCACGACATTTGCTGAAATGAGGTTCTTTTGGCTGCCACTGTCGATAATGAATTGTAGTGGCGAACCCTTCACCCACATTTGTGAGTGGAAAAGTCGTTCCCCCTCCTTTGGATGTTCGGGCTCATTCTTCTGGATCTTGGCGGTGGCTATAGTGGTGTTGGGCTCCGCATCAATGATCTGCTTCCCTTTGCCATTCCCCTTGTCAGGTTCTGACTCAGGATCAGAACATGCATCTAATTCGGAAGCCTTCAGCTCGACCACCAGTGACTACTTAGTCTGACACTCACTTGTGTTGTGAGTGGGGCTCTTATGGAACTCAAACCACTTTCCTGTGTCCTTCTTCGACTTTGTGGTGTTGTTCTTTTCTTGTGGCTTCGACGGGTTGTCTTGGGTTTCCCCGTCTTGGCTTTGTCCTTGGTTTTGCGGTTTGGGGAAACCCAGTGTTGTTAAAAGCGCGCGTTTTTGCCTTTGCTGAATAAAACCCGCGTTTTATAGGAAAAAAGCGCCAATTTTTTTTTATACCGCTTTTTTCCGAAAAAGAGCGATTTAAAGGGAAAAAAGCGCCGAGGGCGCGGGCAGCGGGGTTATAACAATGAAATGCGATTTTTTTTATGTCATTTTTGACTGTCGCCGCGCGGAGGAGGAGGAGAAGCGTTGAGGAGAAGAGCTGAAGGGTTTGGGTCCACTTTGGGAGCGAATCCAAGTGCTTGTAGGAGAAATCCAAGAGGAGATCACCAATTTGTCCATAAAAACGGTATGTAGATTAATTTTTTTTTGTTTTCCTTGTTTAAAAACTTTGTTTTTCATTGTTTTTGGTTGGGAAACTTCATATGGGCACCATTTTCCTTTTGTTTTCATTGTTTTTAAAGAATTTTTTGTAATTTTTCATTGATTTGGGATGGGTAACTTGGTATGACTATGGGAACCAATTTTTTATTTTTATTTTTTCATTTTTTTTAAACATTGTTTATGTTTTTTCATTGTTTTTTGGCATTTGCCATTTGGTTGGGTAACTTGGGTTTGGAAATTGGGATTTTGGAAATAATTAACTTGTAATTTTGTAAATGCTAAATTGTAATTTGTAATCCTAAATTCCTATTTCCTAATCCTTATTTTTCCATAGGTTTGCAAATTCAAAATTCAAAAACAAACATGCCAAGGAAATTGGATCCTTTCTGGGAATATGGTGAACCTAAAGCTCCGAATGATAGACAAAACTTGAATTGCAAGTTGTGTGGAAAGGAGATACGCGGGGGGGTGTACAGGTTGAAGTACCACCTTGCACAAATCCCTGGACATGATGTGGGGCCCTGTATAAATACAAATCCTGAACTTATCCAAAGAGCCATGAGAGCATTGGGAGAATTAGAGCACACTAGAGAGGCCAAAGAAGAACTCAAAAGGCAACTAAGAAGGTCAGCTGAAGGAAGTGGACCAAGTGGCACTGGTTCTACTGCAGCGTCAGTCAATCCAGTAGTTGCATCATCATTTTTTGTTCCTCGAACCACCCCTGGTTCACAACCAAATATCGGTTCAATGCTAAGAAGAACTGAAAAAGAACAAGCTGATAGGTTGATGGCAAAATTTCTCCTCTGGAGTGATATTCCTTTCAGCATTGTAAGGAATAATCTATTTTTCCAACCTGCTGTTGATGCTATTGCCAGTGTTGGCCCGGGGTACAAAATCCCTTCTTATCATGATTTCAGAGGCCGACTTCTTCAAGATGAAAAGCGTGACTGCACCCAAAGATTGGAGGATTTTAGGGCATCATAGGCACAAACAGGATGCACTGTTATGTCAGATGGTTGGACTGACCAAAAGGGGAGAACCCTTATAAACTTCTTGGTTAGTTGTCCCGAGGGGACTATGTTTATCAAATCTATTGATGCAACTCATCAAATCAAAGATGCAAGAACTTTATGTGATTTGCTGGATGTGTTTATTTTAGAGGTGGGTGCAGAAAATGTTGTCCAAGTCATAACAGACAATGCTGCAAATTATGTTGCTGCTGGTAGAATGCTTATGGACAGGCATCCTACTTTATTTTGGACACCTTGTGCTGCCCATTGTATTGATTTGATGTTAGAGGACATAGGGAAAATTCCCTTTGTCAAAGATATTGTTGACTCATCAAAAAGCATCACAAAATTTATTTACAATCATACATCTGTGCTTAGCTTGATGAGAAGATGCACCAACAACAAAGAGTTGGTGCGCCCCGCCATTACACGGTTTGCGACGAGTTTCATATCTCTTCAATCCCTTTTGAATTCTATGTGGGATTTGAAGAGAATGTTTCTTTCAGAGGAGTGGCGTGCTTCGTCAATGAGCCGCAAACCAGAAGGAGAGGCTGTATGCAGACTAGTTTCATACCAGGAAGACTTCTGGGCGGGAGTGCAGGAGGTGTGCGCCGTTACTGAACCTTTGGTAAAGGTTCTTCGGTTGGTTGATGGTGAGAAGCCCGCAATGGGCTATTTGTATGAAGCCATGGACAGGGCCAAAGAAGCCATTCGGTCCTACTATGATGATAAGGGAGATGATGGGTTTCAAAAACAACTCCTTCTATGGGAAGTGATTGATGAGCGATGGAACAACACACTCCATCGTCCCATTCATGCTGCTAGGCTTTTCCTGAACCCTGCATTTTCTTATGCATGTGGGTTTGATTTTGATGCTGAGGTCATAGATGGATTATTATCCTGTGTCCAGAAGATGGTGAGATCTCCAGAACAACGTATAGAGATCTCTAAACAAATTGAGACATATAAGATGTCAGGTGGCACATTTGGCTTTGAGATGGCTGTCACTGATAGGACGATTAAAATGCCAGGTATTTTTTAGTTTGTACTTTGTAACTTTGTTTCAAATTTCATTGTCTCTTCAAATTCCATTTTTTTCTTATGTTTATTTAAAATTTTATTTGTAATTTTGTTGTAGACGCATGGTGGAAGATGTATGGTGGCAGAGTACCCCTTTTGCAAAAGCTTGCCGTGCGCATCCTCAGCCAAACATGCAGCTCCTCAGGATGTGAGCGCAATTGGAGTGTATTTGAAAAAATACACAGCAAGAAGCGCAATAGGTTAACACTTAAACATTTAAAATATTGCAAATTTCCAAATAAATTTTTGAATTCATTAAACAATATTTTTTTTATAATATTAATTATTATTTTATGAACTTTGTACAGGTTGGAGTCCCATAGACTTAATGACATGGTCTATGTCTACTACAATCTTTGATTGTGGGTGAGGCAACTAGAGAAGACACCTGATATGGATGCCATCTCATTGGATGGGATTGACACCACTGCTGAATGGAGGGTTGAGACCGAGAGGCCTCTCATGGATCCCACTGATGATTGGTTAGTGCAGGATGAGGGGGAGGAGGAGGGGGAGGAGGAGGAGCAGGAGGAGCAGGTGGAGGAGGAGGAGCAGGAGGAGGAGGTGACACCGCCTACCCGGGCTACCACTACCACCAGTAGAGGACGTGGTCTCCGTCTACCTCCTGTAGCTGCTACTACTAGTTCTTCAGCTTCTAGAGCACGTCAGACTCCACTGCCATTTCCACCAGCACAGGCACCAGCTTCTACATCTAGAGGGAAAGAGAAAGCTGTGACATTTTCTCGCAAGAGGGGCAGAGGAAATCAATAGGATTAGACTTTCATTTTATTGTATATGACATTATGACATGATGAGATACATTATCATATTTTTTGTTGATATTTTGAGGCTGAGTTGGGACTCAGGACTTACTATTCAGGACATGATTCAATGTTATGTGTGATTTTAGCGCTAGAAATGATATTAAACATCTTATATATTAGTTTTTTTTATCATATTTATGTGTCAATGTATTTATTTTATGTTGTAGATGGTTTAGATATTAAAAAAATTGAAAAAAAATGAAAAAAAATGAATATTTTTGTGCCAAACGCTTTTTCCCGCTTTTTTCCGCTTTTTTCCCGCTTTTGCCGATTTTTTCCGCTTTATTCCCGACGCCGATTTAATCCCGCTCGTGCTTTTAACAACATTGGGGAAACCTTTCCCTTGCTTCGGATTCACAGATCCAAAGTCTCGCTTCTTTTGTTTGAACTTCTGCTCGATTTTGACAGCTTATCGGTATGTCGTGCCGAGCGAGGAGATGTTAAGGAACTCCATCTCTTCCTGGATGTATCTGTGTAGGCAACCGCGGTATTTGAGTACCAAATGTAGCTCAGAGTCCTTGATACCCAACTGTGTGCGAAGTATGGAAAGTGTTTGTGAACAACAACACATCTTGGTCCCTTGCCTGTCGGAGCGTGGTCAACTTTATGTATTTGTCCTCATAGCTTTTGACAGGGTAGTACTGCTCCTTGATGGCATCCCGGAATGAATTCCAAGTAGGTGCGGCTGAAAATAGTGAGCCCGTACTTTCATCTTTCTGCTCGCTGTAGGTTTCCCACCAGTCCTTGACGTGGGGGGCTGCTTTGAGAAGAGCAAAAATAATCTTTACCCGACTGGAAAAATCATGAACAGAAAAATAACCCTCTAGCAGATTTAACCATTTATCTATGACATCTGCGTCTATTTGACCCTCGAAGATCGGGATTTCAAAATTAACTTGTACCTTAAAGGGTGTGGCGTTTCCAGAGTAGCTGCTGGAAGCCGATGCATCGCCTTTGGGTAGCCGCTGAAGGATCAGGGCAAAGCTGTCCATCACCGCGTTCCTTTGTCGCTCGAGGGCTTCTTCGAGCAAGATTTTGATAGGATCTTCTGCCCCCTCGTCTTTCTTGTCATCCGCCATGGGAGGCCGTCGAGGTTTGCGAGGCTGGTCTTGCAAAGGTTCAACCAGTTCAAGCCCTAACTCCTTATATCCAGACCTTGTTGGGACATGCAAAGAAAAATAGAGAAAAAAAGTAGACTGCTCTGATACCATTGATCCGGATTTAAACAGGAACGCAACAAATTACAGAGATAACCATAAACACAGAGATGTAGCGGAAATAATAATTCATTTCATTAATGTAAAATACTGAAATATGCTTACAAACAAAAATGGAAATAAACCAGCTAGGGCGATGGTAGCTTATCTCTGAGAAGAGATGTGGCAGCTACATACCTCTGAATTGTGTTACAATGAGGCTCAAAGGCCTATTTATTGTTGAGAAACAATGGAAAACCCTAAACATCCAAAAACCTAACCCTAGAAGATGAAACGCCAAACTGTGAGCCCGTTTGGGTAAATTGGTACATCAACTTCCCGGGGTTGTAACTTTGGCATCCAATCTCCGTTTGACGCGTACAATAGTTCGTTAGAAAGATCTATTCGAGGACTTATAACTTTGGAAAGAGAAATATTGGTCCATGACCTATGTTGCTCCCAGTTTTCCCAAAAATACGTCTTTTAGGGCCTCAAATGGTTCTCGAAGTTCAAGACCCAAAAAACTGCTAAAAATAGTAAATTGTGGTACAATTACGGAAACTGAAAAACTAAAAGAGATAGTTGTTGGGGTCCAAGTGGGATAGGTGGGTGGCCACCAACGTTCACCTGGATCATACTTAGTCATGTGGGGAGGATGAACGAGGGGGATTCCACTTAGCCTTCTTGTTTGTAGGTGGATCACTCTAAGCGACTGGACCATTCCAAAGGGGAGTTTCAAATCGTGTCGGGGTTTGTATTCATTGCACACTCAATCTAAAGATTGTAAATACCACACCAAAGGCTTCACTCCTAATTGGGCTTGAATGTTTTTTGGGGTTATATATTTAATAGTGGGGTTGATTTCTCATATAGACCAAACCCACTCCCTTGATATATCAACAAGATCAACTTAAGAAGGTGTAGATTGCACACTCTGGGAAAGGTGAGGTAAGTTGGGCACAAGGTATTCACTTAGCAACCACTTATTTCTTTCAATGACTCAAAACTTTCTTTTTAGCATTATTGTAGGATTTTATTTACTCGTTGATTTTTAATTGATTTATTTTACTAGTGGGTTAAAAACGTTGATTTTTAATTGGTTTATTTTAGTGGTTGATTAAAAACCTTGGAGAAATATGATTTATTGTTAGATCTAGTCTAAGGATAGATACCTATTTTATATGGGTATACCTTTCACTTTAATGGGATAACTCCTACTTGTGAATAATATTTAATATCCAAACTATGCAATGAAGAATGTAATCATGTAGACCAAGAATAGAATTCTGCGGGAAGGTTGAGAGATTGAGAGGAACGAGTGAAAATAGGGATGGAGATTTAATGATAGAATCATGGAGATATTGTGGAGGAAGTTGAGGAATTGGTTAGAACCAAAAATCTTATTTTGTCATATTTGTTATGGTCACCATAATTGTAAATAGTGACCATCTTGTATAATAGAATACACATGGGAATTATGGATTAATAATATAATTCCTCTTCGGGGTTTCTTGCATATTATTCCTATGTCCCTTGCTTTGTTCTTTAGCTATTAAGCCAACAATTGGTATCAAAGCGAGTGGAGATCTTGTGGAACTATTGTAGAGCGTTGATGTTGGTTACGTGAAAACCTGTGGAGTCTCGCGTGGAGTTGAATTGTGGGTGCGCAAATTGCACTGCATGGATAACGATTGGTGCGGGAAACTGTTGAATGCTACAATTGATGCTAAACACTAGATGTGTTGGATGCAAGTTGAGGTTTTGTAAAAGTTGTATATAGTGGATGTTAGATGTGGGATGGTTTCAACGCCTTTTGACCTTTCAAAAAGGCACTCTTTAAAATAATCGTTTCTCATATGGGATATGTTGTCGCTCAAATTGTACAGGCAAGATGCGACAATGATCAGGTGAGGGGTTGTCACTCTGATCCTTGACCTCTTCGTTCTAGATGTCTCCATACAACAGGCTATGGGAGGTAGTCCCTATGAAATGTGAAGATAGAGAGACCTGTCGGCAATCGACAAGTTCGGGAGACAAAACTGAATGGCCTAGCAACTTGGTTAATTTATCAAGTTAAATGATTTGTTTAGATTACTTAAAAGACCAGTGCCTTAAATGGAGTCAAAATACTTTCTTTATGTGAATTATCTGTGAAGTCATCAGATGAACGATCGCTGCTTTAGGATGCTTCACTATCCTAGATGAAATGCAATACCTAAAATCTACATGATATGCAAGATCTTGGTTTATTTTAGATTAGATGCCTAACTAGATGAATCCTCCCTTAGCTGTTTTGAAACTAGTCTCTAAAGTAGGTTATGGAGGGAAGCTCGAGGAAAAATAGCAATGGCTATATTAACAATACCTCCCTTGGAAATCTAACCACCCAATGCCTCCAGCACTGCAGAGACTGTGGCTCTGACGACTGCAAGGTCATCGTGTTAACCACTAAAGAGGTTCTAGACTTCGCAAGCTAGATGAAAAAGGTGGTCCTAAGAGTCTTTCAACCAAGCTTATGCTTGGAGGTAAATTAATTAAATGCAAGTCTAATCCTAGGATGCAAATGCAGGATGAGAGATTACTTTTAGTGAGATTGTTAAATGTCTTAAGCACTTAGAGTTAAATTATGACGATATTAGAACAACGAAGTACTTAATGACAATCTTCACTAAAAGAGGAGATGCTCAATGGAACAAGATAGAAGGCGCCAAAATGTTGTCAAGATCAAGACAATTTCTCATGAAACAACCATAAACACAATGCTTCCTTCAATAATGCCAATTAGGATGCCAATTAACAATAGAGTGCCAATGTGTCAATTAGATACACAAGATAGAGAACTTAAACACAACTAACAATTCTTTTGGATTACCACAAGAGTATTCTTATTAGGATTAATATTATCAATTGGCTTGATTAGCAAGAGTGTAAACTTAGATATAGAGCTCACTTGCAATACACAATATTAGTTACACTTGTCACAAAAGAAATTTCCACAATGACCATAAGAAACAATGTAACTACTTATTCAATTATCCACTTAATGTGATTGCAATGACAAGTAAAGATATTCCTTAGAACCAATGTCACAATGAAATGAGAGAAAAGAGCATTAATCCACAATTTTATTTCTTAGAGCAATGGGCCAATCTAGTTAGCCTTTTAGAGCACTTATGAATTAGATTCAGGGCCAATCTAGTTACCCTTTTAGAGCACTTATGAATTAGATTCACCAATTATGTTCTTGAAGCAAGAATGCTAAATCAATGAAAAGCACTTAAATGCAAAATGCTAATTGCAAAAGATGACAAGACACCAATGAACCCTTTGACCAAACTTCAAGCCCAAATCACTTCAACAATTAATGCTTATGAATTAGATGAGTTCCTTAGTTATTTTTAGAGCCTTTAGTGCAATTTATTACTGCTGCAACCTTGTATTCAGAGGTCTGCAAATTTATATCAGACCTTGAAATTATTATACCAACACTTGGAAAACAATGCAAGATGTCAAGAATGAGCTAGAAACTCAAAACAAGAGACCTTCCAATGACTGCCAATTAGTTTTGAGACCACTTATAGGCTATAGATCAGACATTTAACATTCAGATCAAACCTTTAAAGAGCATTTATCATACCTATATCAACTGAGAAAATCAGTGATTCAGTCCTCCAAAAAGCCAACAAGGTGCCAAACACGGAAACACGTAATGCCAAATGAACTCCAATGATTACTTGATGAAGTTAAGTGATTGATTAATGATTTTTTGTTACTTTTATTGGGGTTATGAGACTAAATAGATGGCTGTAGCAAAACAAAGAAGACAAGGAGGGATAGAAGAGAAAACCAAGAGGTCTAAAGGCCTAGTTGAGGGCTAGAAGGCTTGGAGATGACTTCCACTTCCTACAACCACAATGTTAGCAAGAAAATTGCTGCAACACAAGATGTTAGAGATGAAACACATTGTAAAACTTTACCACAGGCTTGCAACCAAAAGAAAATCTCAATTTTTAATGCCAGAAACCCCACAACCAAGCCAAAAATGCCCAACAATGGAAGGGAAAAGCCCAATAAGGCCTGTGGCTAAGGAAAAATGGCCTCTAAGGGCTGTGTTGAGGGAGGAAAAACCCTAGAAGGGGTGTAGCTAGCCTAATTAGGCTTGCGGCTAAGGGAGAAAGGCCGTTAAGGCCTGCTGCAAGCCCTAAAGGGGCTACAACTAGATGGGAAAGGCCCTTAGGGCCTGCGGCCAAGCCCCAAAAGGGCTTCCGCTTGGGGAAGAAGCCCTTAGAGGGCTGCAACAAGGAGAAAAGGGGCCCTAGGGCCCGTGGCCTAGGGAAAAAAAGCCGTAAAGGGATACCGTCTTCTGTTTACCCATCCGAAATCACTGAACTTTTGACTATAAGTGTTATGCGAAAATCTCAGAGACAGATCTAAATTTCTGTATCCTAATGTGAAGAGCCTAGCTGGGTATATATAGTATAGCCGACATGACCATTTGAATGGGTGTGACACTTGGGTGAGCCAACATAGGCTATTTTCTTCATATTGCAGGCCGACATCAAGTCAAGAGAACTATGCTTGTCTTTTGGAGGGCTTTCTAGACACTAGATTGACTTATATACATTTTACATACGCTCAAGAAGAGCTCTTCATACATGACATTAATTCTTTGACCATGTTGAGAAATCTAGGGCATTAATATTAGATGATTTCTTTTCTTGTGAATGTGTTAAAATTGGCTACTAGGGCCAAACTCCATGTGGGTCATCTTATTTATGGCAACTGATATTTTTCTTGGATTCCTTTCGTCGAGAGGTGTAGGATTGATCTAAAGATCATTCGATTCGAACAAGTATTCATGGAGATATGAATTTATTTGTGTTATGTGACAATTCGTCAGGTCGGCCAGCAACCAAATTACCCCCACTTTTCCTCCACGTTTTAGTATAAATAGAGGTGCCTTGCAAGTCATTTTAGACACACCTCTTGTGATCTCTTCCTCTCCACTTGTCTTTGGGTTTTGGTGGTAGGAGAGATCCTAAGAGTATACGCTGCCCTAAGAAGAAGATGCCCTAGCTCTACGCTGTCATGGAGAAGCTTAAATGCTGCCATAGAGAAGGCTCTACGCTATAGAGAAGCTTAACACTGGTATGGAGAAGCCCTAACTGCTAGCCTAATGATGCCCTAACTAACATGCAATCATGAAGGCAAGAAGCCCTAACGCAGTCAGGGAAGAAGGTGATATCACAGCAAGGAAGTGAGTCCTAAGTAAAGACTTCTAGACGCAGTCCAAAAAGGAGAATCTATCCTTACCCTAGTTGTAGTGAGGAAGTGTCTTAGCCACAAAATTCTGGTTGCAGTCCTGGCCCTAAACACAGTCTTCTATCAGCAATTTTTGAAGAGACTTGGCCGCAGTTTTATGTGCCCTAATTGTAGTCAGTTCAAGCCCGAATTGCAGCCATAATGTTGGCTCTCATACACTGTTCAAAGGGTCCTCAATCTGCTGTCCTAAGGACAGGTCTATACGTTGTTCTAAAGAGACCTAGCCACATTTCTGTGTTTGCCCTAGTCTCTGTCCAGATGCATCCTAAATGCTGGCCTTATTCCGCAACAAGAGAAGGACTCTATGCTGCCCCAAACCCAGTCATCAAAGGTGTTATAATCCACTATTTAGAAAGAGTCAAGGATGCAGTTAGAAGGAGGTCTTAAGTGATGCTTGTAAAAGCCTTTCACGTTGTCATAAAGAAACTCTACACAGCCTAAATGCTGCCATAGGAGAGGACCTTGAACGCTGTCCTTAAGTAACACCATGTCATGAAGAGTGTAACTATAGCGTAGCTGCTCTGCTAGGCTGCAACTTATAGCAAGCAGCTAAGGCTGGTAATTATATACAATATTGCAGAAGGCTGGTAATTGGATACAATATTGCAGTGTAGTGATGATGGACATGGTGTGACAGGTGACAACATGATGAGGGCAGCATGGTGCAGTATGGTGTAGCACAATGGATGCAGCATGATGCATTGTAGCAGCTTGAAGATGATGGGCGCAACAGCTTGATGTGAGTAGTGCAACAAGAAGAATGTATTGCAGCAGCATGATGATGATGTATTGTAGTTAGCATAATGCAATGAAGGGTACAACACAGTGCAACATGAAGGATGCAGCATAATGATGATGAAGAGCAACATGATGGGTACAACTTGATGATGAGGTACAACTCAATGATGGGAGGAACATAGTAATGAGAGCAGCTCTGTGATTGGGTGCAACACAGTAATGGGTGCAGCATGATGATGAGGTGCAACATAGTGATGGGTGCAACATGGTGATGGAGTCACCTTGTAGGATCAGTTGAAGCAGTATGTCTTCACCGGAGTTCAGATCAACTACCTCATGTGTTATCTTCATAGAGAAGATCTCTGCTCTTATTTTGATAAGTCAAAATGTTGACTTTTGATGTATATGTACTATCTCTGTCTCTCTGCTGAACTATTGAAGAACATCAGAAGAATTGATCAAGGGTTTCCCCACATTGGGGTTTGTCCCTGGCTAGAGCCACATCTTGTGTCCTCTTGTCTTGGCTTGTCCTCTGCGATTTATGTTTATGTTTTATCCGCATTTTACTATCATGCTGAATGTGATTGCTAATCTGGAATTGATATTGAGCTAATATAGAAAATTGAAGTAAATTTGCTATCATCATAGAACACACCTAAAATTAACATGGTATTGGAGCTGAGGTGAAGACAAATCCCAAACAAGAGTGAAAGAGCAATCACCGAAGATTGTTGGAAAGGACAAAAGGCTCAATGGCTTCCTCATCCCTCTTCAAATTTACCAAGGGTGAAGTCGAATCAAGAAGATTATCAGAGTGGCGCAACGGAAGCATCTGGTGGCCTACCTAAAGGTCATTTCAATGGGAAGTCCAAATCTAAGGATGGAATGAAAGGCAGATGCCTTGAGTTTGGCCATTATGTGAAGGAGTGTCTGAATAGAAGGGACACATCACTTGATGATGATAACAATCATTCCAGGGGCATCTTCAATGATTGAAGGAATGACAAGTTCAATGGCAAAGGAAAAAAGAAAGCAGGTCATCAGGAAAATGGCCGACTCTTCAAGAAAGCAAGGAACTCCAGGTATGAAGAATCAAATGTTGTTTCTGATAAGCAGAAGGAATATTATCTTATATTGGCCCTCTCCGCTACTTCTCTGGACTTTGGAAATTTGGCTTATTGATAGTAGTGCTTCAAGGAACTTCATCGGAGAGAAGGAAACAATCGTGGAGATTATACTTGGATTCAGTGCCACCTATCCTGGAAAGGGTGTAGGGAATGTTACCCCTCAATTGAATGAGGGTAACACGATTCATTTACAAGAAGTTCTTTATGTACTTGATCTCAAGAAGAACCTGGTGTCCATTTTGACAATGGAAGTCAAAGGTTTCAAGGTGATATTCATTGATGGAAAGGCACGTGTTTGAAAAAGGAATTTTGAAGTTGCTTTTATTCTTGGGTTCAAGGTTGGCAATTTGTATCAAGTTGTAGGAAGTCCATTGGGGACCATGTCAGTTGACACATCTCTTCTATAGCACCGAAGGTCTGCTTATTATGGGGCCCTACCCGATATGAGTCAGATGGTGACAAGGATGCTTGAATTCAAGAAGAGCATGGAAGTACATGTACAAGATGTACCGAAGGAAAACTTACTAGGGGACGATTCCCCTCATGTAGCAAGTCCACATATTTGGAACAACC
This sequence comes from Pinus tabuliformis, assembly GCA_031772625.1. Lineage (NCBI taxonomy): Eukaryota > Viridiplantae > Streptophyta > Pinopsida > Pinales > Pinaceae > Pinus > Pinus tabuliformis. The sequence continues at coordinate 167,355,458 of CM062810.1, read as the reverse complement.
CGAGGGGTTTGAGATTCATGATCGGGAATCTCATGTATGCAGGTGGAAGAAAGCTCTCTATGATTTAAAGCAAGCACCCCGAGCTTGGTGTGAGAGGATTGATAGCTATCTGATGAAGTTGAGATTCACTAGGAGTGAAGCTTATCCAAACCATTGCTTTAGGGTTGTGGATGATAGACCTCTCATACTAGTAACTTATGTGGATGATCTCTGTTTGGCAGGTACAGATCCTCTCATTTACAAAAGTAAGAGGGAGTTGGATTCCAGATTTGGAATGGTGAACTACAAGCCCATGACTACCTCGATGAAGCCTAACTTGAAGAAGCTATGTGGTAGTGATGCCAGACCTGATTTGGGAAATGCCTTTGAGCTTCATAAACTCATTCTAGCATTGATGTTCTTGATGAACTTCTGTTCGGATATATGTTTTGCAAATGGCATGTTGAGCTCATATATGGTTGAGCCTCACTCAATTGGTGCCAAGAATCATTTGAGATATCTTTAGGGCACAATCTCTCATGGATTGAGATACACTGCCGGAAATGTGAAGCCGCATGAGTATTTGAATGCTGATTGAGTAGGTGATGTGAAGGATCACAGGAGCACTTCTAGATGCTGGTTCTCTTTTGGGTTCTGCTTCAATATCCTGGATGAGCAGGAAGCAGAAGTCGGTTATTTTGAGCACCGTTGAGGCTGAATACATAGTTACGAGTATGACCTCGTGTAAAGCTGCCTGGTTGAGGAAGCTCTTCAGTGAGCTGTTTGGACACATATTGGATACCATCGTGATCTTCTGTGACAACTTGAGGGGGATTCGATTGTTGATGAATCCCGTGTTCTATGATGCTCCAAGCATATAGACATCAGGTACCACTTTATCTGGGACATGGTATATCGAGGAGCAATAAGGTTCCATCACATTGGGACTGATGTGCAGGTCACCGATATTCTGTTGAAAGCCCTGGGAAAGGTCAAATTATTGACTTTTCGAGAACGATTAGGAGTCGTGGAGAGAGTCTCTCCTAAGGGTCCTGTATGATATGGATATTGAGCTCTGGGAGATCCGGGAGGCTTGGGGGTACATCTTGGAGCGATGAACAACCATAGGGTGAGTGGTTCAGCCTTCCCCTAGTGGTCTGCTATGTAGGCAAGATGAGTGGTTCATCCTTCTTTTGTTGAGACACAATCATAGGTTGAGTGGTTCAGCCTTCCCCTAGGATACCCCTGGTGACATGTAGGCAGGATGAGTGGTTTGTCCTTCTCCTGCTGAGACATCCTACCCATGCAGTCTGGGAATCATGGAAGTACCTCTCATCTGGCCAATGAGTAGGGAAATGAGGATTGGGACCATAGTAGTACCGATGGATGCATCGTGTTACTACCGTACTCCCTATGCTAGGATGAAATTGATCTGGGATTGATTGGAACTGACTTCGGGTCAGTAAGAGTGATATAACTCACTCTCTTTTGGAACTGATTTTAAATCAGTAAGAGTGGTATGACACACTCTCTTTATTGGAACTGATTTCAGATCAGTAAAAGTGGTATGACACACTCTCTTTATTGGAACTGATTTCAGATCAGTGAGAGTGGTATGACACACTCACTTTATTGGAATTGACTTCGAGTTAGTAAGAGTGGTATGAGATACTCTCTTTTATTTGGGACTGACTTCGGGTCAGTAGAGGATGGTTTGATACATTCTCAATCACTTCTTCTTCTTCATAGTTCAGTAGAGCAGAGAAGTGTAGGGCACTGATGGCATAGATAGTATAGTCTGGTAGATGGATTAGCAGATGGAGTTCTCCATAGTTGAGAGGGAGTGTTAAAATTGGCAACTAGGGCCAAACTCCATGTGGGTAATCTTATTTATGGCAGTTGATATTTTTCTTGGATCCCTCTTGTCGAGAGGTGTAGGATTGATCTAAAGATCATCTGATTCCAACATGTAATCATGGAGATATGATTTATTTTTTTGTGTTATGTGACAGTTCGTCAAGGTCGACAAACAACCAAATTACCCCCACTTGTCCTCTATGTTTTAGTATAAGTAGAGGTGCCTTGCAAGTCATTTTAGACACACCTCTTGTGATCTCTTCCTCTCCACTTGTCTTTGGGATTTGGTGGGAGGAGAGATCCTAAGAGTATACGCTGCCCTAAGAAGAAGATGCCTTAGCTCTACGCTGTCATTGAGAAGCTTAAATGCTGCCATAGAGAAAGGCTCTACTCTATAGAGAAGCTTAATGGTGGTATGGAGAAGCCCTAACCACTGGCCTAATGATGTCCTAACTAACACGCAATCATGAAGGCAAGAAGCCCTAACGCACTCAGGGAAGAAGGTGATATGACAGCAAGGAAGTGAGTCCTAAGTAAAGACTTCTAAACGTAGTCCAAAAAGGAGAATCTATCCTTACCCTAGCCGCAGTGAGGAAGTGTTTTAGTCACAGAATTTTGGCCGCAGTCCTAGCCCTAAACACAATCCTCTATCTGCAATCTTTGAAGAGACTTGGCCGCAGTTTTATGCGCCCTAACTACAGTCAGTGCAAGCCCTAAACGCAGTCATAATGTTGGCTCTCATACGCTGTTCAAAGGGTCTTCAATCCGCTGTCCTAAGGACAGGGCTATACGCTTTTCTAAAGAGACCTAACCACAGTTCTGTGTGTGCCCTAGTCTCTGTCTAAATGCATCCTAAAGGCTGGCCTTATTCCGCGATAAGAGAAGGAATCTATGCTGCCCCAAAAGTAGTCATCAAAGGTGTTATAATCCGCTATTTAGAAAGAGTCAAGGACACAGTCAGAAGGAGGTCTTACGTGCTGCTTGTAAAAGCCTTTCACGTTGTCATAAAGAAACTCTACGCTGCCTAAACGCTGTCATAGGAGAGGACCTTGAACGTTGTCCTTAATTAACACCGTGTCATGAAGAGTGTAACTATAGCCTAGTTGCTTTGCTAGGCTGCAAGCCATAGCAAGCAACTAAGGCTAGTAATTGGATACAGTGTTGTAGTGTAGTGATGATGGACATGGTGTGATAGGTAACAACATGATGAGGGCAACATGGTGCAGTATGTGCAACACAATGGATGCAGCATGATGCATTGTAGCAACTTGAAGATGATGGGTGCAACAGCTTGATGTGAGTAGTGCAGCAACAAGAATGTATTGCAGCAACATGATGATGATGTATTGCAGTTAGCATAATGCAACGAAGGGTACAACACAATGCAACATGAAGGATGCAACATAATGATGATGAAGAGCAACATGATGGGTACAACTTGATGATAAGGTACAACTTAATGATGGGAGCAACATAGTGATGACAGCAGCTCTGTGATTGGGTGCAACACAGTGACGGGTGCAGCATGCTGATGGAGTCACCTTGTAGGATCATTTGAAGTAGTATGTTTTCACCGGAGTTCAGATCAACTACCTCATGTGTTATCTTCATAGAGAAGATCTCTGCTCTTATTTTGATAAGTCAAAATGTTGACTTCTGATGTATATGTACTATCTCTGTCTCTCTTCTGAACTATTGAAGAACATCAGAAGAATTGATCAAGGGTTTCCCCACATTGGGGTTTGTCCCTGGCTAGAGCCACATATTGTGTCCTCTTGTCTTGGCTTGTCCTCTGCGATTTATGTTTATGTTCTATTGCATTTTACTATCATGCTAAATTTGATTGCTAATCTGGAATTGATATTGAGATAAGATGGAAAATTGAAGTAAATTTGCTATCAGCATAGAACATACCTAAAACTAACAGAACACTTTTTACATGATTAGGTTAGGATCTTCTTTACGTTAGATTCTTAGTGTTCTTCTTCATCAAACAATAACCGATGCAAGAACATAAATAGATATAAGACTCAACGTGTGGGCTATGACCCAGGGCCAAAACCTTCAACTCTTTGAGAGGAAAACCCGCACAAATTCTTCTTATAGAGATTCCAATTGACGAATACCAAGACCAAGACCCTTGACCTATTAGCCACTCCAAGACCAAGACACGAGTCCTCTTCTGCTTTTGTCTTCTAGATTCTTCTTCCACTGCTGAGGCTACATCACTAGAGACCTTCACTGAGATAGCAATCCGAAATTCATCACTGTAATATCACTGTATTGTAAGCATGTTTGAATTGCAACATCATTGAGACTGTGACTTGAGCGAGGTTAGCACTGGATCCTTCTTCCTGTGACAACACCGAGGTTTCTAAACATAACTTGATTCAAAACACAAGCTTCTTATCTTCGAGACATTGGACTCTCCTCAACATCGAGACAATGTCACTGCACTAGGCCACCTGAATGGAGGTATCCGAATTACTTTTATTCCATCTATCCGAAATCTCAGAGAGAGAGACATTCGAGCTTCATTCTGCTGCTACCCATCCGAGACCACAAAGAGATTTGCGAAGTTCTCATTGTTGTTCATCACCGAAACTTCAGAGAATCCAAACTTCTGTCATCTGTTACCCATTCGAAATCACTGAACTTCTGACTATAATTGTTATGCGAAAATCTTAGAGACAGATCCAAATTTCTGTATCCTAATGCGAAGCGCCTAGCTGGGTATATATAGTAGTTTGTCTGTGTACTCAAGTCTACTTGATCATTTAAACGGGTGTGACACTTGGGTGAGCCGACATAGGTTATTTTCTTCATATTGCAGGCCGACATCAAGTCAAGATGATTGTGCTTGTCTTTTGGAGGGATTTGTATACATTAGATTGACTCATACATTTTACATATGCTCAAGAAGAGCTCTTCATACATGACATTAATTCTTTTGGAGGGATTTCTATACAGATTGACTCATATACATTTTACATACGCTCAAGAAGAGCTCTTCATACATGACATTAATTCTTTGACCTTAGTTGACATTAGTTGAGAAACCTAGGGCATTAGTGTTAGTTGATTTCAATTTCATTAGTCACTGCTCGTGAATGCTTTTTTTTTACTTCTTTACGTTAGGATCTTCTTCACATTAGATTATTAGTGTTCTTCTTCATCAAACAATAACCAATGCATGAACATAAATACACAAGAGACACATTATGTAGGCATTAGCTAGGACCGAAACCTCTCACTCTTTGAGAGGAAAACCCGCACAAATTATTCTTATAGAAATTCCAATTGATGAATACCAAGACCAAGACCTTGACCTATTAGCCACTCTAAGACCAAGACACAAGTCCTCTTTGACAGTCAACCTTCTTATTTGATTCTCTTCCACTTCGATCTTCTTCTTGTCTATGCTTCCCCATGTGATAATACCGATATAATCACTGTGTTATCTATGTCCTGTAATGACCAACCTGTAATCTTCTTATTGAGATATCAAAATTCTCCTTTCAAATCACTGTCCCTGTGTATGGTCCTTAATTATCTTCACTGTACCTTCATTTTTTCTCCGAATTGTCTGCACTTTGTCACTGTAATCAAAGGGTTCTAATCTGTAATTTAAACTACATCTCATTGTCAATGGTCACCCATCCGAGATCACAGAGATGTGCATCAAAACTTCTTTCCGCTCTCACCTATCCGAGATCACAGAGGTATGCGAGAATTTGATTGTGATTCACCATTAATCTTTTCACTGTGATTCCCTACTGAAACTACATAAGAAGTCCGAATTGTTGAAACTTGTAAGTCTGACACGTCAGAAATTCCTAATGCATTATCTGGTTTATTATCTCCTACTTGTTCTTTCCATTAACAAGTTATTTATAAATATAAATACCAAAATAAACACAAATGTAGCCTCAAAATATATACAGATCAACAACTGAAATAACTTAGACAATCACACAAGGGACACTATTATTTATGGACAATTGTCCCTAGAAAAACCCAATGTGGGAAAACTGGTGCAACAAATATGAGGGTTTTATTATTATGCAATTTCTGAATACAACTAGGGTGCTAGAAATGGCTCACCCTTCAGAGAATTTCCTTGGCAGAAATACCTCTCCTTGGAGACAGATATTCTGGCTGATCAGTCACCAGATGATCGATCCCACAACAACTATGACAACTCCTTAGCTGGACAACGAAAGCTACTCCAAGCTTCTCCACTGCTTTGCATCACTCTCCAAGGACTACATCACCCTATCAGCTCCAGTCTTCCCCACGAAAATCTGCAGCCCTGCCTCTTGGCCTTGCGTCAGCTCTGCTACTCTCTGCGCAGCTACTGTTGCCTCTGCGTCAGCCCTCTAGCCCTCTACCTCACCCACACTGGCCTCCTCAGCCTTTGCGTCACCCATGCTGGCCTCCTCAGCCTTTGCGTCAGCCCTCTGGCCCTCTGCATCACCCACGATGGCCTCCTCAACCTCTGCGTCAATCCCAATTGCCTCTGTGTCAGCCTTCCCATGCTCTTTGTTGTCTCTCCGGCACTATCTCTGCCTCTCTGCTATGTATTCTCGGCCTTCTGCCGAACTGCCCCTCACTGCAACAGATCACTGGTTCGATTCTCTTAGCAAGCCCCACTCTAGAAAATCGAATTGACTGATCAATTTTGGTCTCTCTAACTGACCCTCAAGCCTCCTCTTATACTTTTCCTGTTGAGTCTTCAATGACCGAGATTAAGTCCCTAATCAACGACTAAGATTAGATTTGGCTTGATCCTCGTCTCTTGGAACCTTCTAACCCAAAATTATATTAATACACATTAATATTTTAATTTTCCTAAGTTTATACTTAGGACCTCATTAAAAATATTAATTATTTTAATATCTCCTCATCTGGGTAGAATTTCTCCAAACGATTTCTGGGTTTTGGAGATCTCATGTGCTTTAGCCTCTCCACCAATTTTCATGGCTAGAGCACATCCTATGCTACCACAAATCAACACTTCCTCTTAGCGAGGAATGTGCTCTAGTAATGCTTCATCACTAAAACATCACATTGATCCTCTGCACTGGTACCTGTGCTGATGCTTGGCCTGCTGCCTCACATCCACTGCACTGCTGCTTCCTGTACTGCTGCCCATGACACTGCCACTGCCACTGCTACATCTGTACTGCAACTCCCTCTCAACATGCTGCCCATAGCACTGCGACTGCTAACTGCTTCACTGCAACTCAGTTATTGAGAAGTAGGTAACTGAGTTCCCCCAAATATTGACATCCCAGTTAGTTGGAAACCTCGTGATGTTGAAGCTGCCTCAACTACTATCTTGTGCTCCCTCTGTTGCCATTGCGTTGCTGCAAACACTTATGTGACTCTCGCACTGTTGCAACCTCCACTGCGCTGCTACATACTTCTGCACTCTAGCTCTGCCTTATCGCTCCATCACACCATGCTCCACCCGACACCTGTCATCATGCTACTATCTTTAAGGGCTCTCGTAGCCGGATGTGATCCAAGAGTTTGGGCACCTCAAGGATCCTACCCCGTGCATGTAGTCCTCCTGACTAAAACTTGATGTCTCCCCATCTCTTCTTTAGAGGCGCATGGGCACTCGTGATACAATCGTCATCAATCTCAACATCCTTCTTTGCCTTTCCTGGAGTTGCCTTTGAGTCAGAAGCCTCTCCCTTGCCTTTCTTCCTGGGGCAGTGAGATGCATAATGTCCCAGCTCCCCACAGTTGAAGCACTTGACCTTAGAGATGTCCTTCTTCTTCCTCTTCCCTTGCTGTCCCGCGGATGCTAGAGCCACATCCTCCTCCTCCTCTTTCTTGATTCGACCTCCCTTGCCACTACTCCCCGCCTTAGTCATCCTCTTGATCTCTTCATGGTGAAGAGCTGCCCACATCTCCTCCCAACCAGGAAGAGCAGCCCTGCCCAAAATACTTTCAACAAACGTCTCCCACTCCTTGGAGACTGCATTCAAGGCAGTCCTGACCATAAATTATGGATTCGGTGTCGACCCCACGGAAGTAAGATGGTCGCAAATCTCTTGCAACCTGAGAAGGAATGGATCTATCTGTTCTCCCTTTTGCATTTTATATGACCACAACTAATTCTCCAATGGCATCTTCCTTTGCACGGAAGAGCCCTGGTATAAGATGGTTAGGGTGTCCCACATCTCCTTTGCTGTGTTCTTTTCAATAATATGTGGTATGACATGATCTTTGACCCTGTCTAGGATCATGCACTTCACCCTCGCCATTGCATCCTCATATTTCTCGTTCTCAGTTGGGTCAATTGGGATAACCACAGTTCTCAAGGGAAAGTCCTTGATGCAATGTCGATCCAGGATTGCCAAGATCCTGGCCTTCTAGATGACAAAGTTGGAAACCCACTCCAACTTGTCTTGATCCCTTAGTCCGTTCATTGCCATTTCAACTCCTCTTCTGGACTCTCTCTGAGTTTTGACGTCCCTCTTGGAAATCTCTGTCTAAGTCCTCTGTCCAGCTGTCGAACCGCTCCTCTCCAATCCTCCTTGCAACTGCAATTGGATATGGATTTCTTGCCTAGAAATCCATCAAGGTAGCGACTCCCTCGGCCTTGGTCCCATCTCCTTAGACACTGTTCTACTTCGACAGAAACAACGTCCTACCAGCTCCTCAAATCACAATCTGCCCACAACTCCCTAAGCCCCGACAACCGAAGAAACTGGGCCTTTCTGGCTTTGCACAATCCCGACAACAGCTGAATTTGCACCTTCTGGCCACAACGTCGATCCTTCCTTGCTGAGAAGGATGACCTGGCACTACTTAGGTCTGATCTGCCCCTCTTTGCCTCTGCGCTGACCCTCCTCCTGGCTTGAAATGATGATGCAGGCTCTGCGTCACTTCCTCTCTCACTGCTTCTGCTCTAGAACAACACTATCTCTCGGGACCACTGCTACTGCTGCAAAATCTCCAGATTACTGCTGGTGCCTTCAGTTCTTCTGTGATCTGCAATGCTCTGATACCATGTTGAAATTTCTAAGTCTGACACGTCAGAAATTCCTATTGCATTATCTAGTTTATTGTCTCCTACTTGTTCTTTCCATTAACAAGTTATTTATAAATATAAATACCAAAATAAACACAAATGCAGCTTCAACATATATACATATCAACAACTAAAATAACTGAGACAATCACACAAGGGACACCGTTATGTTTGGACAATCATCCCCGGATAAACCCAATGCGGGAAAATTAGTGCATCAGATACGAGGGTTTTATTATTATGCAGTTTTTGAATACAACTAGGGTGCCAGAAATGGCTCACCCTTCAGAGAATTTCCTTGGCAGAAGTACCTCCCTTGGAGACAAATATTCTCGCTGATCAGTCACTAGATGATCGATCCCACAACAACTATGGTAGCTCCTTAGCTGGAACACGAAAGCTGCTCCAAGCTTCTCCACTGCTCTGCGTCACTCTCTAGGGACCGCGTCACCCTCTCAGCTCTAGTCTGCCCCACGAAGATCTCCAGCACTGCCTCTTGGCCCTGCATCAGCTCTACTAGCCTCTGTGTCAGCGACTTGGCTCTCTGCGTCAGCCCTCTGGCCCTTTGCGTCACCCATGCTAGCCTCCTTAGCCTCTGCATCAGTCCCAATTGCCTCTGCGTTAGCCTTCCTAGGCTCTGCGCTGTCTCTCTGGCACTATCTCTGTGTCTCTGCTATGTATTCTCGACATTGTGCTGAACTGCCCCTTACTGCAACAAATCACTAGTTCGATTCTTCCAGTAAGCCCCGCTCCAGAAAATTGAACTGACTGATCAATTTTGGTGTCTCTCCAACTGACCCTCAAGCCTCCTCTTACACTTTTCCTGTTGAGTCTTCAATGGCCAAGATTAAGTCCCTAATCAACGACTAAGATTAGATTTGGCTTGATCCTCGTCTCTTGGAACCTTCTAACCCAAAATTATATTAATACACATTAATATTTTAATTTTCCTAAGTTTATACTTAGGATCCCATTAAAAATATTAATTGTTTTAATATCTCCTCATTTGGGTAGAATTTCTCCAAACAATTTCTGGGTTTTGGAGATCTCATGAGCTTTAGCCTCTCCACCAATTTTCATGGCTAAAGCACATACGATGTTACCACAAGTCAACACGAACTGTCTTCTCCACCGAAAGATCCAGATCTGCGAAGTTTATTCACTGTTATTACCCACCGAAGTTGCAGAGGTATCTGAGATTTCTGAACTATCTTTTTGCGGAGACCATAACCACGTATATATAGTGGTTTGCCCCATATATTTAAGCCGACATGACAGTGCGAATGGTTCTGTCTATTGATGTGAGTCGGCATGAGATCTTCAACACAGTTTGGAGGACGACTTTGAAGAGGATGGCAAGTGCTTGTCATTGGAGGGCTATCTAGACAGATACATAGACTCGTATACATTGACTCATGCTCAAGAAGAGCTCTTCAAACATGATATTGACTCTTAGACTTAATGATAAATCCTAGAGCTCTCAATGGGAGCTACTAACAAATAAAATATCTTGTTCATGAAACCCATGAAGCAAGGCATACAAAAATAATTTTATTTCTTTCATTTCATCATTTACAAAGATCCTAATTACGTCATTATGAATACCGAACATAGTTACACTTTTCAACACTCCCGCTTAACTAGGGAGGTATTCATAATGGTACTTGGTCATTCTCAATCTGAAGAATATCCCATAAGAATATCAATCCTCCACGACCAGTCTTATTGTTGGATGCCCTATCTCATCCTCAAAGAGCATCAATGCCAAATGATTACACAATCCTCCATTCTGTCTTCCCAGGTGAAGAACAAAACGACGTGTCTATCTCTCCTTTTTCAAACCAGGAGGTTTTATTCCATTAAAGGAATGTACTCTTTCCCATCACAGAGGAATGTACCTAAGCTTCCTGCTTAGGAATTTCCAAGTTTCTTCCAAGTAAGAAACTTTTTCTCAGGCTCCCTCTTAACCAGGGACCTATCACAATTCCTTCATGTGGAGATCCAGTAACTACCAGTTGCTTGAAGAGCTCCTTCCTTCGATGTCATGCATTTCTTCTTTGTCAAGGAGTCTTCACTTTTGGGGGACTTCTACATAGGGCACACATCATCCATCACTTTTATCCATGAGTCAGTCATGTCCTTAACTCATTAGAAAGTGATCCATTAGATTTTCCATTTGGCTTTGCTTCATGTCATTCTGCTTTCATGCCATATTTTGGAAGGACATTACATCCTTCTACATGATCTGCTTGGAAGTCATTTACAAATCTTCCCTTCGACAGTCCTACATAAGCCCAACTAGATGTTAGTTAAAAAATAATCAATAAACACTTCAACTAAAAATTACCTTTGTGATGATCTTTCACCATGACATCTTCCTGTAAGTGTTAGCATCCTGCATGCAAATTGACACATCTCCCACAGATATCCATTGTCAAGGGTCTCTATCTTTTTCTGACTTCCATCAGAGTCTTCACATCCTTCCGGGAGATCTTCTAGTCAAATCTTCTTGGACTTCAGATGTTGAATGCCTTCTACCTTTGTTGCATATTATCACGATCTCTTCCTATCTTTTCACACACTTCATTCCCAGGGGCTTCCAATCAGAGTTCCTCAATCGTAGTCAACCACCTCATACTTCATATGAGGACATATTATGTTGATTTCATCTAGTGTGACTCATGCCTTCCGACATTCTTTCATAGGAGGAGATTCCTTTCCTTTGATCATGCTTCTCAAAATAGAAGTAGTGATCCTTGTTACCTGCAACCATACGACATGACTTTATAATATTAAATACAAGCATACATACCTTATTTACCTTTAGGTCATCTAGGTTTCTTTCAACAACTTCCTTGATTGAAAAGATCTTCAACCCCTTGATCTACTTCATCTCTCATGTCATCATACCATCATCCCATGAACTCCACAAGTTAGAGTTCTTGATGAAACACTAGCTTTCTCTCTAGATCGATGAATCCTCCAATGAGGATTCCATCACGTATATCCTTATTCAGCAGGTGTTTTCATTTTAAATAGATGTATGATGAGACTTGTCTTGGATGACTTCTTCCTTTGATCTTTCAATGAGCTTACCAAGAGCTATATCCTTCAAAGTTGACTATCAGACATTCTTCATGTTTCCTATGGTGATGTTACAAGCTCTTGTTTCTAATGCTTTCATGATGCCATAATGCATCTTATTATTTATTATAGCCATATCCTATAAGGTTTAGGAGCTATGACAAGAACTTTTGTGAGGGAGACTATCTTAGTCGAGATCTCTTCCTTTCTCTTATCTTAGACTTCTTTTCTTCAACTTCCTCCACTTTTTCGGTGATATGGTCTTCTTTCCTTTCTTTTGATATTGTCTCTTTAAGACAATCTTTTCTGTAATGTCCATAGCCTTTACATCCATAGCATTGAATCTTAGCTATGCTCTTCTTTCTTTTTTGAGGACCAAAATTTTCCAAACTTTCCTTCCAACAAATGTTTGAGTCCTTAACCTTCAACACTTTTGCCCTCAACTTGTCTTCTTCTATCTTGCATAGAAATCACAAGTTGTCGAATGAGGTAACTTTCTTATCCTCATGGATATCTATTACCTTGTTCATCAGTGAGTGCATTATAGATCAATGATGATTATCTTCTTATTATTTCTCCCAGATCTCGTAGTTGAGATCTTATGAAGATATCCCTTCATTCTTTGATACCTTCAATTTTTGTGTAGATCAGATCTAAGTCATATGACTTTCTTTACCACACCTTTAGAGAATATTCTTACGGGTTTATCATATACATCTCTTTGATGTCTCCAATATTGCTATATGAGGGGATCTTTCATAAGAGTCCCTTTTCATGAATTCAGAGGAGACCTTTTGATATGTTCAATAACTTCAACTTCTTCGAGGACTATATCTATCCTCCATTTCCATGCAAGGAGTTTTGATGACCCATCCAACTTATAGATCTCCTTGCAAACATGAAGTCATTTTACCAAATTGATTAAAGAATGAAAGATACTTACTTGACAAGTGAAGATGAAATCTTCTACTTGATCACTTTGATGATGGTTGAAGAAGATGTATTTGCTTCTTCCTTGGATGATCTTCTTCAAGGGCAAGGAGAGGAACCTTGCTTGAATGAGAGGGAACTTTCCTTATAGCTTTGAAGATGATGATAATGCCTTCTCACCTTCAATATACTTCGACTTCTCTTGTAGTGTAGATCAGAAATGTTTCTAGGGTTTTGACTTTCTCCAAGATGATGTGATCTTTATCTTTAAAGTCCTTCGAGCTTATATTGCCTTGTAGACAACTTGATGAGGGTCTTTGTGGCCTTTTGATGATGATTATAAAAACAAAAGCTCTTGCTGCTATAGACTGCTTCTTCGATCTAGGGTTTGATTCTTCAATGTAGATCTTGATCCTTTTCTTTGATAACCTTCAACTTGCTTTGATGCCCTTCTTAAGACTTGATCCTTGAATGTCTCTTTGATTCCCTTCCTTTGACTTCATCACCTTAGCTCTGATACCATGTTGAGAAATCTAGGGCATTAGTGTTAGTTGATTTCTCTTTCATTAGAGACTGCTTGTGAATGTTTTTTAACTTCTTTAGATTAGGATCTTCACATTAGGTTATTAGTGTTCTTCTTCATCAAACAGTAACCAATGCATGGCATGAGCTAGGGCCAAAACCTCTCTCTTTGAGAGGAAGACCTGCACAAATTCTTCTTATAGAGATTCCAATTGACGAATACCAAGACCAAGACCCATGACCTATTAGCCACTCCAAGACTAAGACACAAGTCCTCTTTGATAGTCAACCTTCTTCTTCGATTCTCTTCCACTTCGATCTTCTTTGTGTCTATGCTTCCCCATGTGATAATATCGAGACCTTGTCATATGCTAGTGATCACCTTCGTGGGTCAACGTCGAATCCTCTTTGCTGTAGGACAAAGATTATACCGAGATCATCACTTTGGTATCTATGTCCTGTAATCACCAACCTATAATCTTCTTATTGAGATATCGAAATTCTCCTTTCGAATTACTGTCCCTATGTATGGTCCTTAATTTTCTTTGTTGTACCTTCGTTTCTTCTCCGAACTGTTTGCACTTTGTCACTGTAATCAAAGAGTTCCGAACTGTAATCTAAACTACATCTCATTGTCAATGGTCACCCATCCGAGATCACAAAGATGTGCATCAAAACTTGTTACCGCTCTCACCTATCTGAGATCACAGAGGTATGCGAGAATTTAACTGTGATTTTCCATTGATCTTTTCACTATGATTCCCCACCGAAACTACATAAGAATTCCGAACTGTCTTCTCCACTGAAAGATCTAGATCCGCGAAGTTTATTCACTGTTATTACCCACCGAAGTTGCAGAGGTATTCGAGATTTATGAACTGTCTTTTTGCGGAGACCATAGCCACGTATATATATAGTGGTCTGTCCCATATATTTAAGTTGACGTGACAGTTCGATTGGTTGTGTCTATGATGTGAGCTAACATGGGATCTTCCACACAGTTTGTAGGCCGACTTTGAAGAGGATGGAAAGTGCTTGTCGTTGGAGGGCTATCTAGCCATATACATAGACTCAGACATGGAAAATTTTAGGGGCTAATATTCACAGGTGAGTTAATTTTCCATGATTTTTCCAGAAAAAAAGGTTCACTAATTTCCATTTTTTTATAAAAACGATTTGCCTAAATTTTAACATATAAAATTATTTTACCTTAAATATCGCCAACATTATATAGAGAGTATATATAAAATCATTATAAATTTGAACACCATTTCAAATACATCAATAAATATTTTATAGTTTTCATATTAGGGACTAGTGAGATTTGCCAATTTTTTAAACTTCAAGATAATTTTCCATCCTTAAAATTTTCTCTGGGTCACTCATATACATTGACTCATGCTCAAGAAGAGCTCTTCATACATGACATTGACTCATGCTCAAGAAGAGCTCTTCATACATGATATTGACTCTTAGACTTAATGATAAATCCTAAAGCTCTCAATGGAGCTCTAACAAATAAAATCTCTTGTTCATGAAACCCATGAAGCAAGGCATACAAAAATAATTTTATTTCTTTCATTTCATCATTTAAAAAGATCATAATTACATGTCATTATGAAGACCGAACCTAGTTACACTTTTCAATAGGCTAGCCTTTAGGAGGCAAATAATGAACTCGAGCCCCCAAAACCCCAAAAATTTACTTCAAACCCACTTTAGAAAGGCTTAAAGAACTGCATAGCTTCCCTTCTCAAGCTGGACGTTGAGTTTCTAGAAGCTGGGTAGACTAGATCTTACACTCAAGGGCCTAGATCAACCTTCCCTTCTTGGATGAATAACCCAAAAATAATTTGCTGCTTCAAACCCCAAATATATATACAAAAAACTCAAAACCTTAAAACCCCAAGAGCTCAAAAATAACAAGGGTTAGAAAAATAATTTACAAAATATTTACAAATGTACAATATTTACAAAATAAAATTACAAGCTCTCATTAGCATATTAATTCCTTTTAGCCCAAGATCAAATAATAATTTTGAAAATATTTTTTAAATAAATGACAATGGATGAATAAATTTGAAATATAGATTGGCCAAAACCCTTCTACAAAATTAATTACCACAACGAAAGCCTAGAGCCCAAACAAGGTCGGCTCTTCCCCACAGTTTGTGAACTTGGAGCCCAAGAGCTAGCGTACCTGTAAATTTCTATAAAAGTTTCTCAAGATAAACCTTTAATTCATATGGTGAATCAAATCACCTAAGATAGCTCATACTAATAGAATGCTCTTATCACCGACAAATGAAATAATAGTTAAAATTCATTTAGCACAATATAGGATAAACACATAGCTAACACATACCACAGATCAACAGATAGAAGAACACCATGAATTGAACCCCAAAGTCTTTCTATTATGATAAAAATGTCCCCAGTAGAGTAGTAGTTCAATGCCAACGTTACAAAATTTTCCTCATCCAAAGATTCAATTACAAATAGAAGCTAAATGGCTTCTTTATATAGAGAAAACCTTTCCAAGTGGAAAATAACGACTAGTTGACATGATCCTCGTCAAAATCATCTTGACCATTGAAAATAATTTGATCATCTTTTAATCTCCACTGTCGAATTTTTAATTTTGAGAAAAAAATCTAATTTTCATTTAAAACCATTTTTTATTAATTCAAAAATAAATATTCTCGATTAATTTCCTCAAAAGTTTCACTTTGACTTAACCACCAAGGTCCAAGGGCTCAATTTTTCTTAAAATATCTATTTTTCCCTTGGTGGAGGACCACCAAAAATTGACTTTCTTTAGACCCGCGAATTTTTGATTATTTTCCACTTGGAGAGAAATTAATTCTCTCTATAGTTATTTTTGACTCAAAATTAATTAATTTTATGGCCTAGGATTTTAAATTAATTTAGCCAGAAAAATTAATTAATTGACCCTAGAAGGGATTTAATTATTTTTTCCACTAAAATATTTTTACATCAAAATATTACAATGAATTCAACCCTTAGAAGGGGACATACGCATTTACACTAGACACTCAATAATTTGCCCAATTCTGTGACACAATATGATCTAGTATGGAACCAAGTGTGCTTGTATTAAAATAAGTTAGCCATGGTGTCTGATTGTGAGGGACCATGCACTAAAATTATTCCCAAACACACTATTACAATAGACTCGATAACACTAGGACTCGCCTAAGACCTCGTTAACGAATTCCACCCTAGCTTTGGGGTTTTAGCTAGAAAAAAAACTCTATCGATTAGGCGTGTTTACAAACACATAATTTGGGGATGTTAAAAAACTTCCTAGGATCAGATCCTTTGCCAAAATCAAAGGCTTACCTAGGTCTTGTTACATAATTAAATGGTCATACTAGCATCATTTACAATAAAACTTGCGGAAATTGGGTTTACAATGACATTAATGTGATAGATGACTTCGACCTTTGAAAATTTTTGTACATTGCTTTCTCGGATTGCTGACAAAATTGTGGATAACAGGCTATTTATACCTTGTCGCTTAATGTGAAAATTCTATCACTGCAACCACTAATTTACTTTTCCTACTTATTCCACGATAAGTTATTTATGAAATTACTTCAATAAACATTAAAATAAATACTGCTGCAGATATCACACCATAATACAGAAACAAACATATGCACAAGAATCAACACATTGACACAGTTATTTTGGACAACAGTCCCCGAAAAAACCCAATGTGGGAAAACTGGTGCAGCAAGGGAGGTTTTTATTATTCAACAATTCTTTAGTACAACAGGGTGCCAAACTGGCTTACCCACAGAGAAAAAAATTCTCCAGCACTTCTCCCAATCCTAGTGTCAACCCGACTGACCTCTGCGTGGCTCTATGACCCTCTGCATCAGCCCTGGACCTCTCTGTGTCACCCATGCAGGCCTAGTTAATGACTGCGCAGTCTCCTGCTGCCTCTGTGTCAGCCTTAAATGCCCTGTGTCTCCGCTGATCTCTAGTGGCTGATCCTGTCTCGCTGTTCTGTACTCGCTGCCTCTTGACTGCTCACCAAACCACTGGTTCGATTTCTCAGCTAACCCCACTCCAAAAATTGAATTGACTGGTCTCCCTCAGTGTGTCCTCCAAGTGACTCTCAAGCCTCCTCTTATACTTTTCTCATTGTTATGCTTTTCTCGTTGACACATCAACGACTGAGATTAAGTCCCTAATCAATGGCTAAGTTTAACTCTGGCTTGATCCATGACTTTTGGACCCTTCTAACACAGTTTTATATTAATTCACATTAATATTTTATTTTCTCTAAGTTTAGACTTAGGGACTTTATTAAAAATATTAATTACTTTAATATCTCCCAAACTGTTTAGAATCTGCGCAAACCATTTTTGAGTATTGGAGATCTCGTGTTTTAGCCTCTCCACCAATTTTCGTGGCTAGAGCACATCCGATGCTACCCCAAATCAACACTTAATAGATAATCACTTGCTTTAGATTGAGTTTTGGGGTGGAGTGCATGGTAGAGTGGATGGATCAAAGAATGCGTGCTATTGCTTGAAGTGTGAAGCATTGCTCTTTGTGTGGAATTCAACTAGTAGTGCTTGTGCGAATAAATCTGAAGACTTCACAATAACCGGATGAATCTTGATCAAGTAGATGTTGTGGTCACTAGTTTAGATGCCTTGCATCACTAGTGGCACACAATAAAAATATAATAATGCAAAGAGGCCCCCAAAATTGCTAAAATATGGTGTTGGTTGGATTTCAACTTGCACTGTTTATCTGTGACAAGTGAGCATGTATCTTCCAAAAAAGAAGGTGGAAGAGAGGTAGCGTGGAACACAACATGTGGATTGCTATGTGATAGTTGGTGTGTGTTGTGTGGACATGTGCAATGTATTCAACTGTGTGATATGTGTGGAGTGAAGGATAACCTGAAGCTTAAAGCATGGAGCATATATTATAACCTCCAGCTCAAGGACCTATATTGAGTTGACTTCAAAACACAACACATAATGCTTAAGTTGGAGCTTGTGCCACAAAAGAGGATAGGTGTCCTCAAAAAGATCAGGTTTGAGCCTGTGCCAGAAAAGAGGGTTGGTGCCCTAAAGGATAGGAGTCCTCAAGAAGATAAGGTTGGAGCCTTGTGGAAGATAGGGTTGGAGCCTCGTGAAGTCCAAGTTAGTGCTTGGTAAAGCACTGGTTGGAGCTTGGTGGACTGAATATTGGTGTCTTCATCTAGGGTTGGAGCCCTAAGCATTATTGTACTTGATTTATTATAAAGAAGAGAATTGGAGTCCTAATTTTTTTTGATTACTGAAATTATTTATTCTGTATTTTGTTCATTTTGTGTTTTGTTTATAAGTGATCTAAACTGGTAAAGTAACAATTGTAAAAGAAATATTGATTCACCCCCCCTCAATATTTCCAACAAGTTCCCCTCATAAAATATATTGAACTGTTTTTTTTACTATGTCAGTATAGTTACTCGTTAGTATTATGCTTATTTTTGAAGTATAGAAACCATTTAGAGCCTCTTTGTTGATGTATTTTAGTTCGAAGATGTATTGCAATCAGTGTTATTTTGGTTATATGTGTTATTTACTTGTTATATAAATGAGAAACTTTTGATATTTGTGTATAATGGTTTGGATTCATATGGATGCAAATGAATGCATATGTTTTTTTTTCTTTTCCAAATTTGAATATTTTATGTATTTTTTGGTTGACTGCTTTTTTTGGACTAGTTTATTCCCGGTTCCGGTCCAGTTCACATATTTGGGGTCAACTTGTTTGATGACTGGTCCGGTTCCGATAACACAAATTTGAGTTGGGTATCTATAAACCCACTTTTGCATTTGTATTCATTATTTTTTTCCATGGCCGCCCATTTAGCTTAAGGGGAAATGTTGAGAATGATGTAAGCTGCACTTTTGACTGGCCTTATGTTGTAAGCATTTTAATGTATTTCACCTAGTCAACACTAATTTATTATATTTCTGGGTTGGTTAAAGCTGACTTAGTCAATGTGGGCCCATAATCTCCATCGGAGAAAGTGCTTTACCTCCTGAGTTGTGTATGAATACATAAGTCTCATTTGTAACAACATCTTGATCTGTTGATCTCATTATACAAGTGACTCACTTTTTGGCATAAGGGAAATTATACTCTATTTAAGTCTCTTTAATGTTTTCATCCTTTCTCCTTAGCAGATTCGTGCACTGTCTAGTGCAGTTATGATCAGCTCCAGCACTATTGTTATGGGTCATCTCTCTCTAAGGCTTGTGTAGCCTAGTGTTTTTCTTTATTTAATGCAGGATTTAAGGTTTGCATGCGTCAGGCCAAGGAGTAACTCCCAAACTTGGTTGTATTGCATTAATGGGAACATAATTATTAAACATTAGAGAGCCAACTTTTCATCTTCCAAGGCCGGTTCCTATTCTAGCTGTTCATATTTCCCTTTATTTACATATTTTACAATTTATTCACCCAATCCCCAAGGATTAGGTGTCTAACAGCATGTTTGTTCCATTTAATCCTCCTCTCTCCTGTGAATCTCAACAGACACGAATATTGAAAGTCTTCTCACTGAGATTCTTCTCATTACACCATTTGAGAGCTTCATCTTGATTGCTGGTCCAATGCCAGAACTTAAAATGTATTAAGTATAAGGGGCCCAACCCTTTAAGATCAGTGCCCTGTGATGGATAAACTCAATCTGCAACGTAAGAAAGCCAATGCTTTATTTTGACCAGTGAGACAAAATTATCAAAATGGACTTCAGCTCGACCTATGCCTATCAGGGGCAGTGCCTTTTAATGGAGAGAAATTCAAAGAAGCAGGTGGGGCATTTTCAAGATGCAAAGTGGACAATACTGATGGGAAGTTTTCAGACAACTGGATGCTGAAATAATTGTTGTCCCATGAAACTGACTATACGACATCCTCCAGAAAATTGATAAAGAGGAACTGGCGATCTCCAAAAGGGAGGACCTAGTCCTTAACAGCCAAAGGTGCAGCCTGCCATTAACAGCCTGCAAGACGAAAACCCTTTGAGCCAATGGAAATCCATGTTTTTGAATTTCATACTTGCTTACTAACCAGTTTATTTTATTACCTTTGTGCATCAACATCTAGTGACCTCTTTTCTAAAGAGTGGCATTTTAAAAAACTAGGTTTAAAGTTGTTTGTGCACAAGGTTGCTCAAGGTGATGCATGTATTACTATGGAAATTAGTCTATGCAGGAGCTTTATTGCCATAATTGAATATCATGGAGATGGAGTTCAGTTCTTTGTATACGTTCTGATTTGATTTTTGAGGTCAGCTGGATTCTGAAGCTCCTATGAAGCAAATACGATTGTTTCTTCCTTTGTCTTGTATGATTGCAGCTATTTTTCCTGCTAGTTAATTTCACTTATACATGACATTTACTGCCTTCACACTTGTAATCTGTAGATGATATTTGATCTTACGGAAGTTAAATTACTTGTATTCCAGAAAAAAATGAAGAAGTCAAATGCAGGCGTCTTTGTTATATCTTTGCAGTTATACCCTGGTAGATATGAGGTATAAATGTAGTGCAGTTCATGTCTATTTGTCTTAGAGTATATTCATTAATTTCACTCAATAATTTTTTTGTTAATTTCAGTTCCTGATCCCTGAACATTTTATGTTACAGATTAAGTTTATTGTAGATGGTGTCTGGAAGGTGGACCCACAACGGCCTGTTGTTTATAACAATGGTTTTGAAAATAATTTACTGATGATATACTGAGATGTTCCTTTTACAGGAGAAGATTCTAACAGTGTGGTTTTGAACTTCTGATTGTTTCGAGTATCGTCTTTATTGGAGAAGCGTGGCATTGTTGTAGAGTATGTACTAACTTCTGATTGTTTCGAGTATCGTCTTTATTGGAGAAGAGTGGCATTGTTGTAGGGTATGTACTAACTTCTGATTGTTTCAAGTATCGTCTTTATTGGAGAAGAGTGGCATTGTTGTGGAGTATGTACTAACATGTATTTCTTCAAAGCTCAGGTAACATGATACTGATTACTGTTGTTTTGCACATCAGCAAAACATTCAGACACTATTTTAAGAATGTCAATGGTCTTGGAAAATATAAATTGGGTGTTTCACTTTTTCCTTGTACCAGTGTTGGAGTTTTGTCTTCTGAAGCTTGTCTCATAATGATCATTGTACCTACCATCCTCATTTTCATTATAGCGAGATCATCCTTCACTCATTTCCCTGTGCCAAAGTAAATTTCTAAATGGTTTTTCGGTACTGTCTAGATGTAGAACAAGGTTTATATTACAAAATGTGAATTTTTTTGACCAATTATATCATAATCAGGGATGATCAGGCTAATAATCTGTATTGAGATTTTCTGTACTTGGTTTAAAATCATGGAGAAATCTGTTTGGTTATTTCTGTTATTGAAGCTCTATCTTACTTAGAGCAGTGGTGGATGCAATAAATCTTCATCTCAGAAAAAGAGTGATTTAATAAGGTTACACTGTTAATATAAAACCAAGATAGAGGGGATGTCCCGTGGAGGTTCAGATATCACAGACCCAGGTCACTAAAATATGACTAACAAAGGAATACAAAAACAGTGTTTTTTGCTAACTTATTTCAGTTTTAACTTGGATATAAAATGTTAAAATTTTGTATTTTTTCAGGTGCTGTTCTTCATGCCATCACCCTGAAATTTAAGGGTTCTCTGTAGTCACCCCTGTTCCCCATCCCCAAACCAGTGTGAAACATAATATTAAAGATAAGGGTTAGTGAGATGCTGTACGGCCTGATGGTGGAAGGAACATTTAAAAGACACTCTCTCACTGAGAAAGTATATAAACTTTTACAGTTCACAATCAAGGAGTTTATTAGTGACCATTTCTGCACAAGCTATACAATAAATCGACAGTGAACTTTGAAAAGTATGGCCATAAACAGTGTATTGGGTTTAACTTATCAGAATTGTCCGCATTCATTCTCATTAATCCCGTGAGTGTGAGGCAAATGCATCATCGTAAGGAAATTTAGTTCTTTCAGGATTTGAATTTGGAGGAAAAAAAGGTGAGCCCAAATTTTCTAGTGGATTATTTGATTAAACAGCCAGATAACAGCAAATGACCCTTCTAGTGCTCAAAGATTAATATTGGCATTTACATGTGGTTGTATCATATCGCTAGTCTGCAGTTTTTAGTTGATGTCTCAATGGTCGGATGTTCATTTGGAACCCATCAATTTTTTGGGCTTTGTGTGCAATATTTTCAAGTCTGGTTAAGTACTTTTTAGGATTGGTGTATGTATAGAATTCATGAATGGGGGCACTCATCTAGATTATTAATTTTCATCACCTAAATTGCTTGGAATGATGACACGGTACATGGAGGACATGGAAATATGAGTGTCCAACACGAGACATGATGACCCTAGAAACATGACACTAAGGGGACACATAGACAAATATAGGAAAATTAGCGAATTAAACATACAAAGATGGAATATGGATAACGATTCAATTTTGTTAGAATTTAGAAACTAAAACATTTCCATAATGAGCCAGTGATATGCTCCATCGCCGATCTATCGAGAGCATATGTTTGAAGGTGGGCATTCTAGTCATAAAGGTATGTTTTTCATTGTGCAGTCAAGTGCTTATGTTTGTTTTTCCTTGGGCACTTTGGGCATGGATTATTGGGTGACTTGGAAGAAGGAAGGATTTTGACTATAGTTTTGTTCCCTCACCTTAAATGGGGGGTTAATCATCAATCCTAGTCCCATGGGATCTCCCTTATTGGCTTATAGTTTCAGGAAGGACACTATTTGGGAAACCCTGATTTTGGTAGCGCGGTCCCGTATTTTCGTTTTACATTTTTCACTTCCCTCCGCACATTACAAGCCCTATTTCATCATCTTCCATCTTTGGGTCCACATGACCACTGGGTCCATAAGGCACTCGTATGCTCCCTCCCCTTGTCCACATGTCTAGGTCGGGCCTCGAAATGTTGCCTTGAAGGTTGATGCAACTGAAAGAACATTAAAAACGTATCATGGCCACAAGCAAGAAACAAAGAAAAAAATATTACAAAATGTAAAAGATCACTGAGACATTATAATAACACGTGGGCGAAAGCCAAACATGAGCTCTGCCCCTTCATTATGACCATCACCCTAGTTCCTAGGGCCCCATAGTTCCCCCACACCATTAAGGAACCCATGCACATCCCAACCCTTGGTGGAAGATGAAATGCCCCACCTTAGGGGGGGTAATAACTGCTTATGTCATACACAACATGCTCTCATCTTCTGGAGCCCCAAGTAGTAATACAATGAAAAATCAAGAAAAGACAAAAGACAGGTGAAGAATGGTGGAAAACCAAAGGCTAAGGTAACTCGTGTGTCCACGATTGCTCCCTCCATATATACACCTAAATATGTGGACATCCATCATCATTACCATCCTTGAACTCATGGAATTTGGCTTTGAGACCCCTGTGTCCCTATCCATCTCATCATTATTCACATAACCCCTATCTATTGAAGGTTGTACCTTGGACTTGTCTTTCCCCTTAGGGGTTGGGAACACCTAGTAGGGTTGTTTATTAACCACTCCTACCTAGGGGGGTAACACTTACAATTAAAGCGCCAAATTTGGAAGGGAATCCCATTATGAAGTCTCAATGTGGCATTGATTAACAATGTTGGTTCACTTAGATGCACTAATGAATTATTGTACACAATGACGAGGAAGTGCATTGGATCTTATATGTAATTGACAGGTGGTTTCATCATGGGATGGGAAACTTAACTAGGGTCCAAGCCCACTAGAGGATCATATTGAGACCCTAGGAGATGTGTCGAGAGCCATGGGACTCCATCATGTGTTAGAGCATCATTTCATGCCATGGGAACTCTCAACACCTTCAACAATTTTTCCATTGCCCCACATTATTCACGAGATGATGCACTTAGACCAACATGCCCCAACCAACTTAGCATGATCACGATAGTTGATCCAAGTCTCATAGGATGTTTGTCTCACCCTTGAGACATGGAAGGGCATGCATCATCATTAGAGTCCTCATTTGGAGCATCGTTCATGCTTTTCTTTCATTTGGAGACCCATGAGATGAACAATTGTGCCCTAAACCCACTTTGGGGCCACACATGATGACTTGCATGGAAAATTAGGGGCCATCCCCTAATTCATATTTATTGGAGCCCTCTCTCTCATCATGGCACTTAGAGGACTCAATGTGGCCCTCCAATGACCCTAAATCATCATGATGTCATCAACTTGATTTGCATATGGATGACTAATTTATAACTTACATAGTTGCTTGGTTGGCTTGTGACTAAGACTTGTTTTAGCACATTATTTTATAATTTTGGGGGGCTCATTAAGCTAATTTGATTTAGAAAAACTCGTGTAAATAAAAGTGAGTCTCATTTGTGAGAACTCATCATCATCACGTGGGATTTTCGGTCTGCTTAGGAAAATTCACACTTTTTCTCTTGGATCTTTTGGAGTATCTTGGACGGAGTATGATATTTGGAGCTGATTTTTGATCTTGTCTTGGTGTTGTTGAAAATGTAACTAGTGCTAATCTTCATAATGAATTTCAAATGTACTATGAAATATTTATTATATTCATTCATTATTATTTTATTTTATAGTCAAAGGATGTTCTTTATGCTTCTAGTGTTTATTGAGTAAAAAAAAAAATTGTCACGAGTCAAACATATGTAATTGAGGCAAAGTCCCATTTGGACTATTTGAAAGAAAAATAAAAATGAATTTATTAGAGTCAAAAATTCAAATTTTGTCACCACAAAACAAAGTCGGCCCTCCTGGAAAAGTCGGCCTAGAAAGGCATCTATTCGACCTCATGTACAACTATAAATATAACACAATTCAACCTCATTTAGAGACCAATTCATCACATCAATTTCTGTGCCAAGAAAGAGAAAGAAAACCGGTGAAAGTCAAAAGGAAAGTGAAAGTCAAAGGTGAGAGTGGAAGGTCAAAATAGAGAGATTCTTGTGTTTCTACCCTAAATTCTAACCCACGTGTGAAATTTTAGAACTGTTGCAGGGCAAAAAATTTCAGAGATATTGTAGGGCTGAAAATTTCGAAGTTTAACCATATTTGAAGAGCATTGACCAACATTATATTTGTTGACTTTGACTTTATTGAAGAAGGTTTGCAGGAGGACTGACTTGGGGCTTTTGTGGTAGTCTTGGTCTTAGTTTTTGGCTCTTGGATATCTCACTTAGATCTGATTCTATAAGAAGAGGATTGGTTGGGTTTTCCCCCTTGTGGGGATTTGCCTTGACTTGGAACCTATATCTTTGTGTTCTTTGTCTCTTGTGATCTTCATTTTTGTATATTTTTGGTAATTGCTTGATGAAGAGAAGATAATATAAGTAAAAGAAGGCCAACAACATTCACTAGTAATTATCAAGTAAGAGAAATCACCTTAATTTATAAGTATATTGATTTCTCAACATGGTATCAAAGATAAGGTGAAGGAAGGGCAACTTGAAGATCACTTTTGTTGGCATGGTTGAAGGCATCTCTATAATAGTCATTTCACTTTCAATACATATTTACATTAGCTACATTGGAGGACACTACTTGCAACAACTATACTTGAAGAAGAAGTAGGCACAATGATCATCATCATTAGCAGTGATCACCTTGAAAAAGACCATCATCTTTGTTGCAACAATCTCTTTATTTTGACTCTATTAGAAACCTCTTGCTCATCTCTCATCATTGAATACATCATAGCAACTTAAAAGACATCACTAGAGAAACCATCATTCAACAATCCTTGAAGTCTCGTGGAAGCATCATCGATAGCAAGTACACTAGCACACTCTATATCTAAAATTCCTACT
Source organism: Pinus tabuliformis (assembly GCA_031772625.1). Lineage (NCBI taxonomy): Eukaryota > Viridiplantae > Streptophyta > Pinopsida > Pinales > Pinaceae > Pinus > Pinus tabuliformis. The sequence continues at coordinate 167,329,115 of CM062810.1, read as the reverse complement.
CAAATGTCATCTATCTATATGGAAAGCAACAAACTTAATGGAGCCTTTAATTTTAAGGCTTGAAAGAAAATAATTGATTTGGTTTTCAAAGAAAATGATGTCATGATTTTGTTGAAGGCAAGACTCCAACATAAGATAAGCACAATGCTCAAAAAATGGCCAAGTACGATAAGGGAGAAATAAGGGCTCAAAGAATTTTCTTCGAGTCCATGAAAGATCACCTTATCCCCTTTGTTGCAGATTTGGCCACATCAAAAGAAGTTTATGACAAATTGGTAAGATTATACTTTGTCAATACTACAAGCCAAAAAATATCTTTAAGGAATCAACTTTACAGAACAAGGTTATCAACAAATGAAGATTTGGCCTCATATCTTGTGAAAATCTCGAAAACTAAAGATCAACTTCAAGGACTTCGAGAAGTCACATTTGATTCCAAATGAACTAGTTGCGTACTCAATGCTCTACCTTAAGATTGGAATAGTTTTGTAACCAACATCTATTCAAGAAAAGAAACTCCAACATTTGAAGAATTATGGGCACAATGTGTTCTAGAAGAAGCAAGTTGGAAGCAAAGGACGACACCGAACCCAATATTGAAAATGCTCAAACTTTTGTTGCTAGGTCAAGGAAGAAGTTTGGAAGATTTGGAAGATTTTAACTCCATCATAGATACAACAACAACAACAACAACAACAACAGTTAGCCACGTGGAAACCAAGATATGTCTAAAATACAACAACAATTAGCATCGGATGTGATCTAGCCATGAAAATTGGTGGAGAGGCCAAGGAACATGAGATCTCCAAGACCCAGAAATTGTCTGGAGAAATTCCACTTAGATGAAGAGATATTAAAATAATTAATATTTTTAATGAGACCCTAAGTCTAAACTTAGGAAAATTAAAATATTAATGTGTATTAATATAAAATGAGTGAGAAAGTTCTAAGAGACGAGGATCAAGTCAAATCGAATTTTAGCCGTTGATTAGGGACATAACTTGACCGTTGATTTGTCAACAGGAAAAGTATAAGAGGAGGCTTTAGGGTCAGTTGGAGACACATCGAAGAGAGATAAATAATTCGATTTTTTGGGGTGAGGTTTGCTGAGGAAATCGAGTTAGTGATCAATTGAAGTGGGGCAGTTAAGCAAGGGATTTCCATCCTAGGCTAAAGAATACATAGCAGAGGGGCAACGCAGTGCCATAGAGACAACGCAGGCCCTAGAAGGGCTGATGCAGAGGCAGTAGGAGCTGACGCAGAGGATGCATAAGCCATAGAGGCTGACGCAGAAGGCCCTAGAGGCTGACACAAAAGACCCTAGAGGCTGACACAGGCAGTGCGGAGGGCCGTAGAGTCTGAGACTGGGCTTCAAAGGTAGTGCTGGGGAGATTCTGTGGGGTAGACTGAGAGCAGATCATCTGGGAGAGGGTGACGTAGTTCTTGAAGGGTGACGCAATTTCAGAGCAGTGCTTGGAGCAGCTTTCACTATCCAGCGCAAAGAACAATTAGAGTCACTGTGGGGTTGATCATTCGGTCGCTGATTTGCCGGAATATCTATTTCTGGATAGAGGTACTACTACCAAGTATATTCTCTATTGGGTGAGCCATTTCTAGCACTCTAGTTGTATTCACGAATCTGCTTAATAATACAAACCCTCTATACGCTGCACTGATTTTCCCGCATTGGGTTTTTTTGGGAACAGTTGTCCAAAAATAACGGTGTCCCTTGTGTTATTGTTTCTGTTTACTTCAGTGCATGATCTATGTATTTGTGAAGGATACATTTGTGTTTACTTTGATATTTATGCAATTAAATAACTTGTTAATGTAAAGAACAAGTAGGAGATAGTAAACCGGAAATTGCAGTAGGGTTTTCTAATGCGTTAGATTCGAGAATTTTCACATGGTATCAGAGGGATTGCATATCAAAGGCGACTAAAGACACCAACTGAAAAAATCTAAGAATTTGCAGCAGAGAAGCAACTGTCCCGAGAGACAACGTTGTTCCAGGGCTGAAGAAGCGAGAGGAGTGACGCAGTGCAAAGAGTGTGACGCATTGTGTTTTTCTGGGGACAATTGTCCAAAAATAACAGTGTCCCTTGTGTTATTGTTTCTGTTTACTTCAGTGCATGATTTGTGTATCTGCGAAGGATACATTTGTGTTTACTTCGATATTTATGCAATTAAATAACTTGTTAATGTAAAGAACAAGTAGGAGATAGTAAACCAGAAATTGCAGTAGGGTTTTCTGATGCGTTAGATTCAGGAATTTTCACATGGTATCAGAGGGATTGCATATCAAAGGCGACTAAAGACACCAACTGAGAAAATCTAAGAATTTGTAGTAGAGAAGCAGCTGTCCGGAGATACAATGTTGTTCTAGGGCTAAAGAAGCGAGAGGAGTGACGCAGTGCAAAGAGTGTGACGCAGAGGCTCACGCAGTGCCTGCATCAACTTTCTTAGATGGGAGAGGAAGACGCAGTAGTTGGGAGAATCCCACGTAGTAGCTGCGTCAGCTGTCCAGTTCAGCGCAGACGCAAAGGGAGACAGATCAGGCTTACATAGTGCAAAGTCATCTTTCTGAGCCAGGAAGGATTGACGCAGTGGCCAGGAGGAGCTGATCCAACTTTCATTGTGATTGCGCAGAGCCATAAGGGCTCGGATTCTTCAGTTGTCGGGGCTAAGGGAGCTGAGCAGATTTTGATTTGTGGAGCTAGTGGGACACTGTTTCTATGAGTGTAGAACAGTGTCTAAGGAGATTGAACCAAGGTAGAGAGAAGCACTACCTCGAAAAATTTCTAGCCAAGAAATCTAGATCCGGGTTGCAGCCGCAAAGGAGGATTGGAGAGGAATGATTCGACAGTTGGCCGGTTGATTTTTGAGAGGGAAATCATGACTCAAAGGGAGTCTAGAGAAGAGGAGCAGAGATGGCAGTGAACAGATTAAGGGATCAAGACAGATTGGATAGGGCTTCCACTTTTGTCATCTGGAAGGCTACGATCCTGGCAATCTTGGATAAACATCGCATCAAGGACTATGCCTTGAAAACAATAGTTGTCCCAGTTAACCCTAATGCAAATGAGAAGTATGAGGAGGCCGAGGAGAAGGCGAAATGCATGATTCTAGATGGGGTCAAGGATCATGTCATACCACATATTGCTGAGAACAACACAACAAGGGAGATGTGGCAAACGCTGACCACCTTATACTAGGGATCTTTTGTGCAACGAAATATGTTATTGGAGAATCAACTGAGGTCATATTAGATGTAGAAAGGAGAGGAGATAGATCCGTTCCTTCTCAGGTTGCAAGGAATTCAAGACCAACTTACTTCCATGGGGTCTACACCGGATCTAGAGTTCATGGTCAAGACTGCTCTGAATGTAGTGTTCAACGACTAGGAGACATTTGTCCAAAGCATTTTTCCCCAGTTGGGAGGAGATGTGGGCAACTCTTTGACATGAAGAGCTCAAGGGATTGAGCAAGGCAGGGAGTAGCGGTAAGGGAGTTTGAATCAAGAAAGAGGAGGAGGAGGATGCAACTCTAACATCTGCAGGACAACAGGGGGTTCATAAGAGGAAGAAGAAAGATATCTCCAAGGTCAAGTGCTTCAACTGTGGGGAGCTGGGACATTATGCCTCACAATGCCCCAAGAAGAAAGGCAAGGGAGAAGCTTTTGACTCAAAGGCTGCTCCATCAAAGGCGGAGAAGGATGTCCAGGATGATGATGATTGTGCCATGAGTGCTCATGCGCCTCTAGAGAAGAGGTGGGGAGACATAGAGTTGTATTCAAGAGGACTACATGCAAGGGCAAGATCCTTGAGGTGCCCAAACTCTTGGATCACATATGGCTACGTGAGCCCTTAATGATAGTAGCATGGTGACAGGTGTCAGGTGGAGCAAGGTGTGATGAAGCGACAAGGCAGTGCTAGAGTGCAGAAGTCTATAGAAGCATAGTAGAGGTTGCAGCAATGCGAGATGCACAAAGGTGTTTGCAGTAGCGCAGTGGCAACAGAGGGAGCACAACATAACAACAGAGGTAGCTTCAACGTCACGAGGCTTCCAGACTGACCGAGATGCAAGCATTTGGGGGAAGTCAGTTACTTACTTCTCGGTAATTGAGTTGTAGTGCAGCAGTTAGCAGTATTAGTGCTATGGGCAACTTGATGCAGCATTTTGAGAGGGAGCTGCAGTCTAGATGTAGTAGTGGCAATGGCAGTGGTAGTGTGGCAGCAGGCCAAGCATCAACACAGGTATCGATGTGGAAGATAAACGTGATGTTTCTACAATGAAGCATTACTAGAGCACATTTCTTGCTAAGAGGAAGTGTTGATTTTTGGTAGCATCGGATGTGCTCTAGCCATGAAAATTGGTGGAGAGGCTAAGGCACATGGGATCTCCAAGACCCAAAAATCGTTTGGAGAAATTATACTCGGATGAAGAGATATAAAAATAATTAATATTTTTAATGAGACCCTAAGTCTAAACTTAAGAAAATTAAAATATTAATGTGTATTAATATAAAATGGGTGAGGAAACTTCTAAGAGACGAGGATCAAGCCATATCTAATCTTAGCCATTGTTTAGGGACTTAATCTCGGCCATTGATTCGTCAACAAGAAAAGTATAAGACGAGGCTTGAGGGTCAGTTGGAGACACATCGAAAAGAGATCATGAATTCAATTTTCTGGGGCGAGGTTTGCTGAGGAAATCAAGTTAGTGATCAGTTGCAGTGAGGGGCAGTTTAGCAAGGGATTTCCATCCGAGGCTAAAGAATACATAGCAAAGAGGCAGTGCAGGCCCTAGTAGCGCTGATGCAGGCAGTGCATAGGGTCGTAGAGTCTGATGCTGGGCTTTAGAGGCAACACTAGGGAGATTCTGTGGGGTAGAATAAGAGTAGATCAGCCGGGAGAGGGTGACATAGTTCTAGAGCAATGCTTGGAGCAACTTTCGCTGTCTAGCACAACGAACAATCAGAGTCACTGTGGGGTTGATCATCTAGTTGCTGATTTGCCAAAATATCTATCTCTGGACAGAGGTACTATTACCAAGGATATTCTCTGTTGGGTGAGCCATTTCTGGCACCCTAGTTGTATTCACGAATCTGCTTAATAATACAAACACTCTATATGCTGCACCGATTTCCCGCATTAGGTTTTTTTTAGGGACGATTGTCCAAAAATAACGATGTCCCTTGTGTTATTGTTTCTTTTTACTTCAGTGCACGATCTGTGTATCTGCCGAAGGCTACATTTGTGTTTATTTCGATATTTATGCAATTAAATAACTTGTTAATGTAAAGAACAAGTAGGAGATAGTAAATCAGAAATTGCATTAGGGGTTTTTGATGTGTTAGATTTAGGAATTTTCAGTCCTTGATAAAGAAGAAGCTCACCCATCTCAGCTGGGAAGAGAAAGCTATGATTAGATCTACATTGATTGGTTTGACATGTACCATTGCTACTAATGATTGGAAGTTGTCATAAAGTGCGAAAACAAAATCCTGTTATAGTACGAAGGAAGAAGAAGTGAAGGCTTGTGCAATCAACTGTGAAGAAGTTTAGCTCCGTAAGATGTTTGCAGAACTACTTGATGACATGTTGGATTCAAATCTAGAAGAAGTGTTGGTAATGTTGGCGTTATTGTGCACTGATTATGGTGATGATATTGTGCAAAGGCTGATTTATGTTGAATGTTAGATGGTTTGGACTGCAAAAGACTGAAAGTGATGTGAAGTGCAAAGGCTATGAAAAGCAATGTGAAGGTTGAATATGATCAGATGGAATGTAAAATATTGAGACACAAGTTGAAAAATATATGTTTTCATTAAACAAAATGTATGATACAAGATAATACAAATCTGATCTGTCTCTTGTAATCATTGATTATTGAGCTGTTTTATTTTAGGTCTAATTTATATTACAAAAGTTACAAATGAAGATACAAGCTTGTGAAATTTTTTTATAAGACCAAGAGACAATGTCGCATTTTATATTCTTGCAAAGAATACAAACAACCAATAAATAACCAATAAACAACCAATAAGGCTTGCTTATAAAATATACAATGTGGTATGGAAAAATGACTTTTGGAAGTGAAGCAATTTGCATGAGAAAGTTGATGGACAACAATAAAAGACTTAGAGTTGTAAAGAAGAACCTGTAAAGACTTGATAGCAAAATTGTATATCAAGTAACCAACATTTGTGACTTGATGTTGTGATTGAGAGATGTTTGTCCCTTTCTATGTTGTAGCATGATAAATAACATGTTGTAGCCTGTTGAGGTAGGAGCCTCATGTGGGTTGTAGCCTACAGAAAATTGGTGGGAGTTGGAGCTTCCTTTGAGGCAAGAGCCTCTTGTAGGTTGAAGCCTACAAAACTCTAATGTAATAAAGAGCAGTAGCTTGCCTTCTCACCACTTTTAGCCTAAAATTCGTGGTTTTCTCCCTTCGGGGTTTCCACTTATATTTGGTGTCTTCATGTGTTGGTTTTTGAATGCTGTGTGAATGATCTTGAATAATTGATAAATATATCTTCATATTTCTCTCTCTGACACTTGCAAAAGGAACTCAATAATAATCAAACACATACATAAACCATTTGCTACATAAGAGGAAAATTAAGTTGAGCAAAAATAAAAATATTAAATCATTGATTCACCTCCCCTTAGTAATTATCATAAATATCAATTGGCATCAGAGCCAAGTTCCTTCAATATTAGTCTAAGAACTGGAAGGAGGTCCTCAGTCAGTGAAATGGCTAGTCAAGAAGGATGCTCAACAAATAAAGCCCCTCTATTTACTGGTACAAATTATGCCTTTTAGAAAGTAAGAACAAAGACATATTTATTGTCTCTAGGAGTAGAAGTCTAGGGTGTTGTGATGGTTGGGTATGAAGAACCAAAGGAAACAACTAGTGACAAAGATGCCAAACTGAATTTTATAGCTAATGCAAAAGCTATGAATGCGCTTTTGAGTGGCCTATGTGAGTTTGAATTTATCAAAGTAATGCATTGCAAGGCAACCAAAGATATCTGGGTTAAATTAGAAAATATTCATGAAGTGCATAAAAAGGTAAAGATGACCAAATTACAAGTGTATAGAATGCAGTTTGAGACCTTAAAAATGAATGAAAATGAAGATATAGCTATATTCTTTTTAAGAGTTGATGAAATCGTAAATATCATGATAGGTCTAGGAGAAACAATCGAAGAAAGTATAGTAGTTCAGAAAATATTGAGGTCTTTACCTTCTAAATTCAATCCTAAGGTTTCAGCTATAGAAGAGACAAAAAACTTTGAGACTTTGAACAAGGATCAATTACTTGGCTCTTTGACAACATATGAGATGAGAATTCCAAAAGGGAAGGTAGTCACTAGAGATGCAACTTTCAAGGCAGACAAGTCCATAGAAGAAAATGAATGTTCATGCTCAGGTTCTGATGAAGAAGAAGCAAAATTTGTCAGAAGATTGAAGAAAGGTACATGTAAGTACAAAGGAAAACTTCCATTTAAGTGTTTTAATTGTGGAAGAGTGGGGCATTATGCTTCAAAATGTCCTTATAAGAAAGAAGAAAACCAACCTAAAGGGAAAGAGAAGAACAAGTCTAATAAAATGCAGAAAGAGAGAAAATTTCAGAGAAAAACTTTCTATGCTCAAGAACTTAACAATGTATCGAAAGTTCCAATGAATCCTCTAGTGAAGATGGAACTAGTGAATTCATGTTAATGGCCTTGGGAGAACTTGAAAAAGATTCCCAAGAATATGAGGAAGAAGATGAAGGTGAAGTAGACCTTGAGGGGGAGATGATCAATGCCCTGAATGAGATAGAAATGCTTAAACTCAATAATAAAAACAGAAAGAGATCCTACTAAAATATGTAAAAGAAGAATCAATTTCAGAAGACATTATCAAGTTGAATGTTGAACTTGAAGAAGTAAAGAAGGTGGAAGACATTTTGATGCAACAAATAAAAGAGAAAAATCGGGAGTGTGAAAGATTGGAAGAAGAGGTGGTAACTCTGAAGAAGAAGCTAGATAAGGCTCTAACTGAACTAAACATGAATTTTCAGCAAATAAAAGGGTCTAAAAAACTGGATGTGATATTAAATGGTTAGAGGTCTCCACTCATAAAGACTGGGTTAGGTTATGAAGGAGAATGCAGTAAATCCAAGGCAGAGGATAAAAGGACAATCACCTTCATAAAATATACTAGGGGAGAGAATGACAACTCACATCAATCTGAGAACAAAAATTTAAACAACACTTCAACATCAAATGAACAAAGAAACATTGCTAGAAAAGTATAGGAGACAAAAGGAATGGACAATCAAACAACAAACCATTGGAGACCATACTTCTTGAGGAGACAAGATTATCAAATGCCTAGATGGTTATTTCCTCAAACATCATCCACTGCCAGGTACATATATTTTTTCTATGGCTATTGTTACTGTTGTAAAATTTTTGGGCATAAAGCCACAAGTTATAGAGCCCTTGTCAGAAGAATTAATTTGGGAAATTCCAAGAGAAGTAAGGCTAATAATGGCTTCACATACATCAAAACAAACATGAATCTAAATAAAAATTCATATGCTCCTCTCCTTGATATCATTGAGTGCTTCCATTGTCACAAATTTAGGCATGAGTTATATGAATGTCCGCTTAAGGACAATGTATTATCATCTCAGAATAATTATAGACCAGATGGATGCATGCAATGGAGAAAGAAGAAGGAAGAAAAGAACACTGATAAGTGTGACCTAGTTTTATATGCTCAAGATTAAAACAATAAATGGTATGTGGATAGTGGCTGCTCTAGACATATGACAAGAGATAAAAGCAAGTTTTTATCCTTGGGTGAAAATAAAACTGGAAATGTTACATTCAGAAATGATGAAGCAATAAGAATTAGAGGAAAGGGTACAATCAGTTTGAACAATGGAAGAGGAAAGGCTCATGTTGTACTCATTGTAGACTGTCTAAAACATAATTTGTTGAGTGTAAGTCAGATGTGTGACAAAGGTTGTGATGTTCTCTTTAGAGCTCAAGAATGTGAAATCATGTCAACATCTACAGGGAAGATCCTGGCTAAGGGTGTCCAAATAGAGAATAACGTATATCTTTAAGGAAGAGAGTGATGAATGCTACATCAATAAACAAGATGAATCATAGCTATGACATAGGAGATTAGGGCATCTCAATTTTGATCACATCATCGAATTCAGTAAGAAAGGAGAAGTTAGAGATCTACCAACAATAAATAAGCCTCAAAAAATTATTTGCAAGTCATGTCAAATGGATAAACAAACAAAAACATCATTCAAAGTCAAAGATAAACTATCAAGTAATAAGCCTCAATAACTAGTCCACATGGATTTATGCGGGCCTTTCAAAATCGAAGCACCAGGAGGAGAAAAATACTTCATGCTAATAATTGATGACTATTTGAGATTTACATGGGTGGAATTTCTCATAAATAAGTCAGAAGCGTTTGAGAAGTTCAAAATATTCAAGGCACTGGTAGAAAAACAAACAGGGTGCAAGATGAAGTGCATAAGGTCAGACAGAGGAGGTGAATTTACATTAGATGAGTTTGCAGACTTGTGTAATGAACTTGGCATAAAATGACAATATACTATTGCAGACACACAATAGAATGGAGCTGCAGACAAAATAGAACTGTTCAGCAAATGGCCAGAGCCATGATGTAAGAAAGAAACATTCCTCAAACCTATTGGGTAGAAGCGGTGCATACAACATTACATATTCTCAATAAGGCTCATCTCAAACCAAACTGTGATAAGACACCTTATGAGTTGTGGCACGGGAAACCAACATCAATCAAACATTTTAAAGTATTTGGGAGTAAATGCTATATCAAAAATAATGATGAAAAGCTAGGAAAGTTTGATGCTCGATCAGATGAAGGAATATTTTTGGGATATTCATAAAAAATTAAGGGATATAGGTGCTATAACAAGAGGTTACATAAGATTGTGGAATGCATAAATGTAACATTTGATGAAGAACTGTCTGATAAGAACAAGTAGTGGTTTCATTAACCCTCCTGAGCATCATCGCCATGACAATAAAGAGAATGAAGTACAAGATGAAGCATTTGAAGATACAAAGACTCATTCAAAAGGAACCTTAAGACACTCAAAAGAATCATCCAGAAAATCAAATTATTGGAGATAAAAGTGAAGGATCTCAAACAAGGAGGCAACTAGCAAAAATATTTGAACAAGTTCATGTAGCTATGCTGTCACAGATAGAACCAAAGAACTTTGATGAGGCAAGTAAAGACCAAAGTTAGATAGAGGCTATGAATGAGGAGCTAGATCAAATCAAAGAGAATGATACTTGGGAACTAACGCCAAGACCAATCAGAAAAAATATCATTGGGACAAAATGGGTATTCAAGAACAAAATGAATGAACAAGGCCAGATTGTGAGAAAAAAAGGCAGACTAGTATGCAAGGGGTATTCACAAGTAGAAGGCCTTGATTATGAAGAAACCTTTGCACCAGTTGCGAGATTGGAGGCAATCAGGATATTTTTGGCTTTTTCCTATTACAAGGATTTCAAAGTATACCAAATGGACGTGAAGTCTGCTTTTCTAAATGGAGAACTTGAGGAAGAGGTCTATATGGAACAACGAGAAGGATTTTTGTTATCAGATAAAACTTCCTATGTCTGCAAGTTAAAGAAGGCACTGTATGGTCTTAAACAAGCACCATAAACATGGTACTCTAGACTGGACAAGTACCTTCAAAAACAAGGTTTCAAGAGAGGAGGAGCTGATAGTAATCTGTACATAAAAGTTGATGGATATGAACTACTAATTGTGGTTGTTTATGTGGATGATATCATGTTTGGAAACAATAAAGATCATCTAGTAAAGGGGTTTGCTGAAGAGATGAAGTTTGAGTTTGAGATGCCAATGATTGGAGAACTTACCTTATACTTAGGGCTTCAAATCCTACATAAGGTTGGAGGCATGTTTATTTATCAAGAGAAATACCTAAAAGATATGCTGAAAAGGTTCCAAATGGAAGACTGTAAACCTATCTCAACCCCCACGATTACTAGGTGTAAACTATGTGCAGAAGATGAATTCCATGAGGTAGACCAAAAGCTATACAAATCTATCATAGGGAGTTTGCTATACCTAACAACTGCTAGACCAGATATAATGTTAGCAGTCAGATTAGTGGCAAGATACCAATCAAAACCTAAACAAAGTCATCTATTAGCAACAAAGAGGATATACAGATATTTGAAAGGGACTATAGATTATGGATTATGGTATCGAAAAGCTAAGGGATTTACATTGACAACATACACAGATGCGGATTGGGCGAGCTGTGTGGATGATAGAAAACATACAAGTGGCGGTGCATTCTACCTAGGAGAGTCCTTGGTGGCATGGCTAAGAAAGAAAGAAACATTGGTTTCTCTATCGACAACATATGCTGAATACATAGCAGTTGAAGCATGTTGAACACAAGTGTTGTGGATGAAACAAACACTTCAGGATATGAAAAGAACAAGTGGTTGAGAAAACAGTGAAGATGGAGTACATACCCATAAAAGAATAGATAACATACATATTTACAAAGCCTCTTGCTAGAGAACCATTGAGTATCTGAGAAACAAGCTGGGAATAGTGCCTGCAAGTGCTTCTCATTAATGTAACTTCAAAAATACAATCTATAACTTGAAATTGAATGCACCATCTAAGGGGGAGACTATAGGAAAACGAATCATATGATTTTGTTAATAATTTGAAGAAACTAAGAAGCAGTAAGAATAGAGGCATCATAAAAATATGAGATCAAGTCATCATCTTCATGAGCGCAAACAACATCAATCAGGGACACCAATCCTTAATGCAAAGTTTTTTTTTTTTTTAATTTGTACACATGTATATATCCTACATAAAAGTGTGTAAATAAATGTTTTAAAATGAACATTTTCATAGCTAGACAAAGCATGATAGCATCATTAGTATTTTCTTGAAAATTCTCATCTTCTAAATGTTTGTGAGAAATACATCAATGCAAATCTTGATGACCCTTGTATTTAACTATCATGTGATCTATGAAATAAGAAAAATTATGACGTCTGCAATTATATGAAAGCAAAAGAAAAGGATTTCCATCAAGAGTAGGAGAAAATTCTACTCTCTCTCTCTCTCTCTCTATATATATATATACATGAAACCAGAATCAGAGAGACCACTATGGAAGTAAAAATGGCTCTTACATCCAAAGGAAAACTAGTAATTAACCTGCAATGCTACATTCAAAATTTGAGATATCTTCAAACATGTATGCTACCATCAAGCTAAGAGGAGCAAATTTTATTCATCTTTGTGGCAAGTCTCCAAGAAGTCTTCATCATGAAAAATCATGAGATTGACATTTGAACCACACTATTTGCAAGCTTCACATGAAGAAATCTAGCTCAATAGAAGATCATGTACAAACTACTGCAAAGGATTACGTCATTCATAGATCCTTTTTTTATTTTTTATTTTTATTGCAAAGCAATACTATTGAAGGAAATCATGAACATGTTTCGACAACTAGAAAGGCAACATGTGATTAAACTACATTTCCGCATCTTAATGCATTATTAGGGTCCCTCTAACTCCTTCAATGTTGTATCAACACAAAGATATGAATGCTATTTTTTGACCAATATCCATGCATGAAAATGGTGAATTCTTGAAGAAGTAAAATGAATTTATCAACAAATAAGAAATTCCTGAAGTGATTCAACAACACAATTGAATAAAATACATTTTGTTGTTCCAGAAAAAAAATCCACAATCTCATAGGAATTTGAGTGGAGAGTCAATTCATCCGGAACTCATCACTATTCGAAAACAAAACATTCAGAATCAAGAAATATTTTCTGAATAAGATCAACAAGTTTGAACCTATTTTGATATTGAGTTTATGTGAAAAATAAATTGCAGCCTACGCAGAGGTCATTCTGGATACCAAGGAAGACAATGGAGTTCATCAGTCACATATCAAGCAGCTACAGTCATTTGAAGAAAATGAGTTTTTGCAATATCAAATACCCTAAGAGAAAATTCTATCAAATAAAAATATTGAAGAATTCAATTCAGAAGATCGACATTCAAATATATTGTATTGCAGAACAAAAGGAAATTGTATACATTGAGAATTTGGTTGAGATCTACTCTGTGTGAATTGTTCAAAGAGAAGACCAAGCGAGTAACCAAACAATTTGAGAATGAGGAGCTCAAAGAGAATTGAGTGCTCAAATGATTTCTATATCTAATGATCAAATATGAATAGTGGCAAGGAAGGTAACACAAGGAAAAGAAAGAGTAACACTTATGTGCAATTATGAATGTCAAAATTTGACTGGAGTAGAGATGTTAGGGACAGAAAGACATGCCCATACATAGTATTGACAACTAGTGGGATTGGAGCAACATTGAAATCCATTGAGACATCACGGAATCTCCTCGAGCAGTGAAATAATGATTTGGCAGTGGAATAATGATGCATAAACAATGATAACGACATGGCAGTGGAATACTAATGTGCAGTGGAATAATAATTATTCAATATAGTGTAATATTGATATCTCCAACATTCGATACATTATTCATGAATAAATTACATGCAGGGTTAATATATTTCATTGCAACGTTTTTATTGAAGAATTTTTTGTTGATTTTTTCCAGAAGAAAAATCTATATTTGTTATATTGAGATCATATAAACTGTTCTGATGATTACATGGAAGTATGGATCGGATTGTTCCATCGATCACATATCGGGTCCTTCATAGTCGATCTATTGAGGAATACCAAAATAGGAGAAATGTGTTCAGAAACCATAGATACAAAAATTCACATAACATTCACATACATATCCTTGACCATCTGCCGACCAAAGTGGGAAACTATGTTCAAAATTCATATATACAAGAAATCACTGATATGTTGTGCACAGTGCCGGAAAGCCGATGATAATGGAAGCTAGAGGATGTTGAGCCGCCAGAGGAAGGCCGCCTGTAGAATGAAGCCGAAGAGAGATGTGATCTAATCCGGTGGCAGAGAGCCGGAAATTAAGGAGATGATGGTCTCGGGAGGTGGAAGATAATCCTGAAAAACACAGCAACATCGCCATTTCCAAACATGCCAGAGCGTGAGGAGGAAGATGGCATGCCAGAAGGGGCGCTGAGAGGACCACCAGGAGAAAGCATCCTTGACCGAGGGGAAAGAAAGGACAGGAAACCCATAGCATGACGATAGATCGCTCCATTTGAAGAATTTTTTGTTGATACCTTCAACATTAAATACCTTTGACAACATTAGTGGTTATTATTGTTCAAAATTCATTATTATCATAATCAGGCGTTCAATGGAATTATCAAGCGTTCAATGACATTATTATTATCATTGCACAATAGCCTTATTGATGCACAATAGGTATTCAACGCCGGAGAATATATCTGTGCCAAGCAAGATGTAATAGTTACCAATTTTATTATCGCTACGTAAATTATTATTATCACTGAACAATAATATTATTGTTGCATTCATTATTGGAGTATTATTGCCAAGCAATTACAATTCCTTTTGGTTTGTTTACCATGTTGATAAAACTAGAAACACTGCTAAACACAACCCAACGACATAGGGTGCCTTCTCACGACATATTTCGGTATATCATTTCTATGAAGTTCTTGCTTAAGAAGTATGGTGGAAGGTATTAACGTCTCAACTATGGAAGAATATTATATGTGATTTGGGTGTTAAACAACCGATCAATATTATGCTATTCGACATCTCTTATGCTATTCGAAATCTCACAAATGATCAATATTATGTTATTCAACATCTCTTGCTAGGGGTTGTCAGAGCATGTGCGTTATTCAAATAAATCGGTCATATGAACCTTGAAACAAGATCTCAATCTTATAATAATAAGAAATCTCGAAATTGTTAACTCTTACATCACTTTCCTTCTGGTGCTCCAAATCCTTGCCATGACTGTTAATTATCATAATGTTGCCATCAATGCCAAAGGGGGAGAATGTTGGAATTGTTGTCAACTAATTATGGTGATGATATTAGGAAAAGGCTAATTTATGTTGAATGTTAGATGGCTTCAATTGAAAAACGCTGAAAGTGATGTGAAGTGCAAAGGCTATGAAAATCAATGTGAAGGTTGAATATGATCAAATGGAATGTAAAATATTGAGACACAAGATGAAAAATATATGCTTTAATTGAACAAAATGTGTGATACAAGATAATACAAATAATATCTGTCTCTTGTAATCATTGATGATTGAGCTGTTTTATTTTAGCTCTATTTTATATTACAAAATTTACAAATTGTTTTTAGAACTGTAAATGAAGAGACAAGCTTGTGAACAATTTTTGGAAGACCAAGAGACAATGCCTCATTTCACAAATTTCCTGCAAAGAATACAAACAACCAATAAGGCTTGCTTATAAAATATACAATGTGGTATGGAAAAATGACTAATCTACATGAGAAAGTTGTTGAGCAACAATAGAAGAGGCACATAGTTGAAAATAAGAAGTTGTAAAGACTTGCAGTAGACTTGACAACAAAACTGTATATCACACAACCAACATTTGTGACTTGATGTTGTGATTGAGAGATGTTTGTCCCTCTCTATGTTGTAACATGATAAATAACAAGTTGTAGCCTGTTGAGGTAGGAACCTCTTGTGGCTTGTAGCCTACATAAATTTTGTGGGAATTGGAGCTTCCATTAAAGAAGGAGCCTCTTGTAGGTTGGAGCCTACAAAAATATGATGTAATAAGGAGTACTAGCTTGCATTCACATCACTTTCAGCCTAAAATTCGTGGTTTTCTCCCTTCGGGGTTTCCACTTATATATGGTGTCTTCATGTGTTGGTTTTTGAATGCTATGTGAATGATCTTGAATAATTGATAAATATATCTGCAAATTTCTCTCTATGACACATGCAAAAGGAATTCAATAATAATCAAACACATACATAAACCATTTGCTACATAAGAAGAAAATTATGTTGAGAAAAAGTAAATATATTAAATCACCGATTCACCCCCCTCTTAGTAATTTCCAATCATAAATGTCAAGAAGATTGTTAGAGAATTAGGAAGGCCGAAGCTTGTTATGATGTGATTTAGTTGGAGCTAAAAAGCTACAAATTATCTCCACAAAAGAACATATAACCGATTCATTAATGAGTATTATATCAGACAAACTTAGGCTTGTGGTTGTTCCTCCTTGTTTGAGGAGTGAGGATTTCCTCGTTGGTTGAGAGGGAGCAAGGATGGACATCACATTATCCATGTGTCATGCACTATGGCTAAAATTAACAACCATAAGCCTAATGAAGGCACCAGTAGGGAGAATGGTGGATTGGATAAACATATCAGACCGATACTTCTTTAGGAATTGTATCAGAGATAGGAGTAGTCTTGAGGACCGATTCTTTTTGAGGATAAGATATCCAAGATAAGAGTAGTATTGAGGATCAATATTATTTGAGGATGGGTGATATCCAAGATAAAATAGTTCTGTAAGGACATACTGACTAAAAATATGGATGCGGTATGTGCCTTGAGAGGTAATGGTGGCGTCCAAATGTGTGCTTCCTAGCATTGTGCTCTGATCTAGTGGAGAGATAGAGCTTGTTAGTCAAGACCTTGCTATGTTTATGAAGCAAAAAAACTTATAGCTTGTTGACTTTAGCGTAAAATGCACAAAGGTATTTGTAATAATAATTTATTAATATATATAAAATGTACAAGGATGATTTAGTGTTACGATGAGGCCCTGCTTATATACCTAGGGAAGAGTCATTTCATGACTGGGCATGTCTTTTAGACATTCCTTTTCACTTAACTAATGATTATTTAAGATAATCATCATTTGATTATTTATTATTTACATTTTTATTTATTTATTTATTCATTATGAATTATATTCATAACATTGCCGCTCTCTTCAGAAGTTTTGTCCTCAAAGCCTTATCGATAATAATTTCTTTCATGTTGCATACGTCATTTTGGCATGTCGATTCCCTTCTTTGCGAAACCCCTTTTATTTTTAAGTAAATAATATATATATATATATATATAATTAAATAATTTTAATTAATTAAATTATATTAATAATGTAACTATACGATGAGCAAAAACTCGACCCACGCTATAATGTAACTATGATGTAATGTGTATCGAGCCACACTATAATGACTATGCAAAACTCGACCCACACTATAATGACCATGGTGTATCAATCACACTTATATATATCGACCATAATTGTATAATGTAGCTATGTAATTATGTAATCGAACCAATGTTGTGCCTTTTGACCAGGGTTATGATGTTTGACTGATCTATTTACTGTTGATGATAAATTGCTATCCCACTCTTTATGATATCCCGAACAATCATATCTGTCACATCCATCATCTTACCTGTCATAACCCTTATCTCTGTACCTATTAATTCCAGAAAGGATTCGACTCCTTTCCCTGTAGCTGTTTTGTTCATAAGGCCTTCGACTTTGTGGTTGGTTGGTCGAGATGGGCTTCGCTTCTACATCATTGAGTGGCGACTTCCCTTTTCTTGGTCTATTTAGATCAATTTGCAGCTCCTTGATTGGGCTCTATAACTTTTCCATTTTCCCTTCAAGTCTTTCCATTTGAGCACCATGTGACTTTGAGACAGATCGCTGATGGTTACACATAATTTCTACCCCCTTGTTTGCACATGGGATATGTATACTTCCTTCTTCTTCCCATTCTACCTTCAGAATAAATACCCGATTGATCCCTCTATTCAAAACGAGAGGAAGTTGATGGAGAACGTCCTCCCTTTGTCTTTTCATCCCATTTTTCTCATAAACATTAACATCGATCAGATATTGTTGTAGCCCTTGACTCAAATTTTTATTTGAAACAAGAGGGTGCCTATTCATTACAATTCTAGACTTCACCTCAAACCACTTTCCCTGTTTCTAGATGCACCTATTTTCCTTCATTGCTAATACCCCTTATTGTTAGAGAATTATATATTGCAGAAATATAAACACAAAAAACACATAAAACAAGAGAGACAAAAATATACGTGGTTCACCCAGTTTGGGCTACGTCCATGGAGAAATAACCTGTCCTTGTTTTTATATTATCCAACAAACTGAAGAGATATAACCTACATCAGATCTGCTATAATTCTCTCTTCGCTCTCAATCTCCTCTCTGTTCCTCACTTAGAATATTGATATACATAGACGCAATAAAATTCCCTCATATATAGCGAGGGGTTGCCCTCTAGGGCAAAAAAACCTAAATTAAACATAACTTCTACCGTTAGATCTCCGACTAATGAACGACCCAGATTGACTATGAAATTACGACATTTTACAAGGCAATTTTACATCTATTCTCAGCTGTGGGGGCGCTGCTCTTGATCCCCCTGCCAGGGGGGCTCCCAAAGGTCACAACCACCCCCCTGGACCCCCCATGTAGCGAATATTTTACAAGCGGCATTGCCGCTCCATTACGAACTGGGGTCCAATGCGGTGATACCTTTGAATACAGAACATAATCAGGCTCCACACCCAACAATCTCCCACTTGGAGAATGATTATAGCAACTCCACCGCTACTTCCTTTGCTGGAGAATGACTCCACTTTGGACCTGGCTGTTTCTCATCTTCTTCATCATACTTGAAGACCAATTGAAATTGAGAAAATTCTCAGTTTCTCCCTGGTTACAACTTTTGTTAACATATCTGCAGGATTCTGTCTAGTGTGTAACTTTTCCAGCTTCAACTCCCCATCTTCCAACGCTGACTGTATGAAATGGTACTTGAGTTGTATATGTTTAGTCTTGGAATGAAATGCAGAGTTCTTTGCAAGATGTATAACACTCTGGCTGTCACTGTATAACTTGCTCAACTCTTGCTTCATACACAATTCATCCAGAAACCTTTGTAACCAAATCATTTCTTTACTAGCCTATGTAGCAGCAACATACTCTGCTTTTGTTGTTGAGAGTGCAACAACACTTTGCAGTTATGAGACCCAACTGACAGCTATTCCACCTACAGTAAACACATAACTTGTTGTGCTTCTCTTGTTATCTCTATCGCCCACCATATCTGCATCAACATATCCCTGTAGAGAAATGTTTGAACCACCAAAGCATAATGCTTGATTTGTGGTACCTCTCAAATACTTGAGAATCCACTTCACCGCCATCCAATGTTCTTTCCCTGGATTGTTCATGTACCTTCTTACAACTCCCACTGCATGTGCAATATCAGGCCTTGTGCAGACCATTGCATACATTAAGCTTCCAGCTGCTGATGCATATGGAACTTTAGACATATGAGCCATTTCTTCCTGAGTCTTGGGACACTCCTCCTTACTTAATTTGAAATGGCTAGCCAAAGGTATACTAACTGGTTTTGCATCCTGCATATTAAACCTTTTCAACACCTTTTGTATGTACTCACTTTGAGACAATGTTAATTTGCGATTCTTCCTGTCTCTAGTTATTCTCATACCAAGGATTTGTTTTGCAACACCCAAATCCTTCATTGCAAATGAGTTTGCCAATTTTATTTTGAGCGCATTTATTTCTTGCATGTTAGAACCTGCAACAAGCATGTCATCTACATACAATAACAATATAATATAGCTGCCATCATTTTTCCTTTTGAGATAAACACAATGATCAGAGTGACATCTAGTATAACCTCGTTCAAACATAAATCTGTCAAATTTTAGATACCACTGCCTTGGAGCTTGTTTTAAGCCATACAAGCTCTTCTTCAACCTGCACACTAGTTTCTCCTTCCATTTTACCTCATATCCTTGTGGCTGCTGCATATATATCTCTTCCTCCAAATCCCTATGGAGAAAGGTTGTCTTTACATCTAACTGCTCAAGATGAAAATATTTAGCTGCTACTAGACTTAAAATAGTTTTGATTGAAGTCATTTTAACAACAGGAGAAAATATCTCATCAAAGTCTATACCCTTTTTATTTGCAAACCCTTTCACCACAAGTCTAGCTTTATACCTTTTTCTACCTCCATCTTCTTCCTTCAACTTGTAAACCCATTTATTCTGCAATGTTGTCTTACCCGCAGGAAACCTGACTAAGTCTCAAGTCTGGTTATGTGCTAAGGAGTTCATCTCTTCTTTCATGGCTTGCTCCCACTTCTTCCTGGTTTCTACCTGCACTGCTTCTTCATAACATTCTGGTTCACCAGAATCAGTCAACAATACATAATATAATGAAGGAGAGCATCGTTCAGGGGGTCTACTTATCCTGGTAGATCTTCTAACACCACTTTCAGGTGTTTAAGGTGCTTGTTGCTGTTGTGGTTGTTGTTCTAGCTGTTGATCATTAGATTTTCAGGCACCATCACTTTTCCTGTGATCTCGTCAAGCACTGTGTATTCTTTGTTTTTTTTTCCTGTTTCTTTTCCTGCAACTGATCCTTATACAAAACCTTTTCATTGAATATGACATCTCTACTCCTAATGATTTTGTGTTTTTCATAATCATAAAAGCAATAACCAAAATCATGAACACCATATCCAATAAAGGTACATTTCTTTGATTTTGCCTCAAGCTTTGTTCTATTTTCTTTATTAATGTGGACAAAGGCTTCACAACCAAAAGTATTTAAAAAATAGTAGTTTACCTTTTTACCTCTCCATGCCTCCTCTAGAATACCACCATCCAAGGAACTTGAAGGCCCTTTGTTTATTAGATAAACAACAATATCTGCAACATCTACCCAAAATTGTAAAGACAATCCCGCATGCAATCTCATGCACCTTCCACGCTCCATGATTTTCCTGTTCATCTTTTCTGACACTTCATTTTCTTGTGGTGTTCTTGAAACTATCTTCTCTCTACGAATTCCATTCTCTGAACAGTACCTATCAAACTCTTTGCTGCAATATTCACCTCCATTGTCTGATCTAAGACACTTCAACCTTTTTTCTGTCTCATTTTCAACCAAAGCTTTCCATTTTCTGAAATTATCAAATACATCAGATTTATTTCGAATACAATAAGTCGAGGTTTTTTTGGTTGCATCATCAATAAAGGTAACATAATAACGAGAGCCACCAAGAGATGATACTTGAGCAGGTCTCCATACATCTGTATGCACAAGCTCTAATTTTTCGCTTTTCTTTTCTTTCCCAACTCTAAGGAATCTGAATCTCTTTTGTTTTCCATAAACACAATTCTCACAAAATTTTAAATCAACATGCTTCAAACCTAGCAACAAATTTCTTTAGTGAAGAATCTACATCCCCTTCTCACTCATGTGCCCAAGCCTATAATGCCACAATGCTGTATCTTCTCCTGTAGAGGTTAAAACATTAACAAAATTAGAAATACCATTGCATAAATACAATGTACTAACCTTTCCTCCTTTCGCTATTACCAGGGATCCTTTAGTGACGTTCCAGGTTTTATTTGTGAAAGTAGTTACGCAACCTTCACTTCCCAACTGCCTTGTTGAAATCAAATTTTTCTTCAGATTTGAAACATGCCTTACCTCCTTCAATAGCCACTGATTTCCATTTTGTTGTTTTATGAAAACTGTACCCATTCCAATGATTTTACAGGGTTTATCATCACCCAATCGAACCTGTCCAAAATCTCTTTGAACATAATCATAAAAATGCTTCCTATCAGGTGTGGCATGGAATGAGGTCCCTGAATCCACCACCCAGGCATCAATAATATTTTCTAATGAAAGAATCAAAGCATCTTGCAACACATCACATGTTACATTCGCTTCATGATTATTTTCTTGCTGCGCATCTCCTTTTCCCTTTCGAAACTTGTAGTCTTTCTTCAGGTGTCCTTTCTTCCCGCATTTCCAGCACACTATCCCTGATCTGGACTTGTATTTTCCTTTTCTTGACTTATTGCGATATCCAGGGCTCTTTCCTCTTTCCATTTTTCCTCCCCTAGTCTCTACAGTCAAAGCATTACCTGATGTCTCACCGGAGTTTTTCTGTTGCATTTCCTCGCTAAGGATTGCATCGACAACATCATCAAACTTTAAAGTACTAGATCCAGAGACAGAGTTACTACTGGCCATAACTAAACCATTCCAACTTTCTGGCAATGAGCACAGAAATAACAGATCCCTAACTTCCTCATCAAAAGTTACCCCTACAGAACTTAATTGACTAGTAACTGTATTAAACTCATTTAAATGATCAACAACAGATCCACCTTCTCACATCTTCATATTAAATAAACGCTTCATAGGAAATACCTTATTTGAGGCCAAGGGTTTTTCATATAGTTTGGCCAATGTCAACATTAAACCCTCTGTTGTTGTTTCCTTTGAAATATTAAACTCTACCGATGTCGCTAGGCACAACCGTATTGTTCCAAGTGATTTTCTGTCGAGAATATCCCATTCTGTGTCTGTCATAATCATCGGCTTCTTTGTCTTTCCGCTCAATGGTTGGTACAAATCTATCTAGTACAAATAATATTCCATCTGTATCTTCCACAGTTGGTAGTTTTGGCCGTTAAATTTTTCGACCCTAAACCTACCATCGTCCGCCATTGCTCCCACTCGAACCAATAACCCTTCTCTCCTGCGAGTTTATCAACCAAAAAGACCTTCGACTCTGATACCAGTTGTTAGAGAATTATATATTATAGAGCAATGGAACACATAAAATATTGCAGAAATATAAGCACAGAAAATGCATAAAACAAGAGAGACACAGATATACGTGGTTCACCCAGTTTGGGCTATGTCCACGTAGAAACATCTAGTCCTTCTTTTTGAATTATCCAACAAACTAAAGAGATAGAACCTACAATAGATACGCTGTAATTCCCTCTTCGCTCTTAATCTCCTCTCTCTTCCTCACTCAGAATACATATATACATAGACACAATACAATTCCATCATATATAGCGAGGGGTTGCCTTCTAGGGAAAAAAACCCTAAACTAAATATAAATTCTACCACCAGATCTCCGCCTAATGAACGGACTAGATTGACTACGAAATTACAACATTTTACAAGGAAATTTTACAACTATTCTTAGCTTTGGGGGTGCTGCCCTTGATCCCCTTGCCAAGGGGGGGCTCCCAAACGTCGCAGCCACCCCTTTGGACCCCCCTGCAGCGAATATTTTATGGGCGGCATTGCCGCCCCATTACGAACTAGGGTCCAATGCAATGATACCTTTGAATACAAAATATAATCAGGCTCCACACCCAATTCTTATGACGTATGTTTGAGATGAGGAAATTGGAGCTGTTGCCGGAAATGACGTCCGAGGGTTGAAATCTGAACAATCATAACTACCCTTGTTTGCATGATTTGTAACATTATCCGCAAAGGCCAGAGCATTTTGACCTTGAGTTTTAGTAGCTAATCCTGTAGTAGCATTTGCAACAGTGGCTGCCAGGCTCCCTCCATCCCTTTTATCAGTGTGCCGATGAACAAGATCATTAACATACTCTTCACAGCTTGGAGACTGGGTAGAAGACAAGGACTGTAGGCTACAAATTTCTGGAGGCAAATGATCTGATGGGGGTATTTGGCGTTGATAAGGTACAAACACTCCAGATTCAAATTTCGGAAGATCGTCGTCATCCAAATTTTTAGTATAACCACCATTTATACTAGCTACTGTTGTGGGCCTAAACCCCGGGGCACATCATCAATCAAATCATCATCATTAAAATAAGAAGATTCAATAATCTTGGGTACATTTATTTGTTGATCAAAAGGTGGACAAGAACCAAATCTAGGTGGAATATCAGTTTTTGAAGCATCTTTATCTTCAGATGTAATATTTTCAAGTAATGTAGTAGTTAGTGCAGATTTCATAGTCGGTGATCTACTTTGAACAAAATGGTTTTCAAGGCTAGAATTAATTACATAATTTGGGCCATCCTTTCCATATGGAACTGAATCTAAGACACTAGAGCTCATTGGAGAATCCAACAAATGACCAGATAGTGCAAGTTTTTTTGCATTTATATGTTGTTGTTATGACATACTATGCATAATATTAGAGGTTACATTATTTCTTTGCCACACAACACATCCAATCAAACTATTCTACTCATTTATATTCTCAAAATATTTGTGTGTAACATATTTATTGAGAACTTTCATTGTAATAAAATCAATGGGGTATAGATACAACTCAACTCTAGGAGAAGGTTCTACATATCCTAGCCTCTTCCCTTGCTTATAACAATCAACAACCTCCTGAATGCTTGCCGGACCATTCTCTGAGTAACCATGCTTGCAACAAATTGAAACCACCATGACTGTACGACTTTGAGAAAGAGGTAACTCCTGAAGAAAATTTTCAAATGCATCTAGTCGTACTCTTCCCTTAACTTCGACATACTTCGACTAGTCTTTCGCTGAGGTTTCTTCACCACTTTTGAAAACAACCATGTCTATTTCAACAAAAAACAAATTTAATTGCATAGTTCCTTCCCAAGGTATTTCATAAGATGATGATTGAGCTACATTTCCCTCTTGCCACTCATTCAGACCATCAAAATATTTAATTTTCCTGCTCCTACTTTCACTTTTCCATTCTCCAATGAGCATTCTCTTGCGAGAGACAGAAAGATCATCTAATAAACTAGCTTTTCCTTCTTCCAAGTTACCTTGAAGGGTGTTTGCCCATTCTGTAGATTCTTCATTCTGAATTGTGTTAACAACTTCTGCATCTTCATTAGATTGATCTTCCCTTGAACCTATATATTCATCAAGAGACATTATTTCAGGAAGTTCCTTACGTTCCCTCATTACCTCTTCAGTAACAATTTTAGTTGGACTCATGTCTGATGCATCTACTCCAACTACTTGACTAGATAATGTACAGGATGGGAAAGAACCAAGGGAATCTCAACCACTGCCAATTTCATTATGGTCAAGACTATCCACTACACCAACAACTTCATTCAAATTAAGACTAACTTCATCTGGATCCTCATCTTGATCTATATAAGCTTCATTAGAATCTTCAAGGTTATAATCATATACTGCTTCATCTTCTTCAACATCTTGATTGATATCATTTTCATATTCATCATTATCTATTACATCTTCATTTTCATTATCATCATTATGATCAAAATTTTATTCTCTTGCTTCACCTTGTTTCTTTTGTTTACTATCACTATCATCTTCCTTATTATCAGTTTCCTTTAGACGTGCTATATATTTTGCACATGATTTTTGTAATTGCTGAAGCTTTTCTTGAATCTTACTAAACTACTCAATGAATTCAGGGCGAAAACTTAACGACATATTGTGTAGTGGATAATGTTCAAAGACTTGCATGGCTTTGATATCACTGAAGCAACAACACTTCTAGCTTCTTGACTTTAATGTAAAATACACAAAGGTATTTGTAATAATAATTTATTAATATATATAAAATGTACAAGGATGATTTAATGTTACAATGAGGCCATACTTATATACCTAGGAAGGAGTCTTTTCGTGTCTGGGCATGTCTTTTAGACATGTCTTTTCACTTAACTAATGGCTATTTTAGATAATAATCATTTGATTATTTATTATTTACATTTATTTTTATTTATTTATTTCTTATGAATTATATTCATAACAATTTAACAATGCTGGTTATGATGATGAAGATGCTTATCAAGCCAAATCGCTTCTTACGTGAATATTTAAATTTGAGATTATCCTGTCGTGTCATTATGAATACCTCCCTAGTTAAGAGGGAGTGTTAAAGATGTAAATAGTGTTGGTCTTCATAATGAATTTCAAATGTACTATTGAAATATTATTATATTCACTCATTACATTCATTATTATTTTATTTTCTAATCAAAGCATGTTCTTCATGCTTCTAGGGTTTATTGAGTCAAGAGAAAATTTGTCATGATTCAAACAAATGTACTTGAGTCAAAGTCCCATTTGGACTACTTGAAAGAAAAATAAAAATGATTTTATGAGTCCAAAAGTCAAATTTTGTCACCAAAGGACCAAGTTGACCCTTATGGACAAGTCAACCTAGAAAGACATCTATTCAACCTCCTAGATGCTGAGAAATCTAGGGCATAACAATTATGTGATTTCTCTTCTTATAATAACTGCTTGTGAATGCTTTTTACTTCTTAGATTAGTATATTATTTACTTATGTTGTTATATTTTTCTTCTTCATAAAACAACTATCAATGCATAAACTATAAAGAGACAAGAGACACAAAATGTAGGAGATTAGTCAGGGCCAAAACATCTCCCACTTGAGAGGAAAACCCAAACAAATTCTTCCTATTATAGAGACTTCAACTAACAAATACCAAGACCAAGGCCCTTGAACTATTTTCCTCTCCAAGACTAAGATACAAAGCTTCCTTGATGAGATCCTTCTTGCTTGAGTCAACAATAGTCAAATTTCTGCTTCTTCCTCCTTCTTGGCTACCCTTTAGAATTCAGCTTCCTTTTCCTCTACTTCAAACCTACAACCTTTTCGGCCCTAATTTAGAAAAACTAGCTGCAACACTTTTTATAGTGTCACTTTCTATATAGTGCCCTTGACTCATTCGCTTAGGATAAAGACTTATTTCTTGACTCAACTTCATTTTTGACTTGTCCTTCTCCCAATTCGGCTACCTAGATGACTGAAATGCCTCTACCCTTTTCTTGTAGTAGAAAGTCCTGCAATCTCACACGTGTGGATTGATATCAACCCTAAAACAAACCCAAACAACTTCGCTCTTCCTTCCTTCTTCTCCCTAGCTATGAGACTCCTTTCTTGGTGATTCTCACATTTTTTATTTTAGAATTATTCTTGCCTGAAATTCAGTCTTTGAAATGAGGCTGAGCTATCCTATTTATAGTGGGTTTCCCATCAAATAAGCTGACCTAAATTGTGGGTGAGCCAACATTTCCTTTGGTGTAATTCCATTTCTCCATATTGAAGCCGACTTGAAGGAGATACTTTAGCTTAGTATTGGAGAGCCTTTTTATTCTTTTAATGACTCATACAAATATGTAACATGCCCAATGAAGGGTCCTTAATACATGACATTGACTCAATTTGACTTTATGACCAATCCTAAGTGCTCACAATGGGAGGCATAACTAAAATAAAATTCCTTGCTCATGAAACCCATGAGACAAGGATTACAAACATAATTTTATTTTCTTTTATACATCAATTACATAAAATCACAATTACATATGTCATTATGAATACCGAACCCAGTTACATTTTTCAACACTCCCTCTTAACTAGGGAGGTATTCATAATGGTACTTGGACATTCTAAATATGAAGAATTCTCATAAGAAGAGTCAAATTAGTAACCTATCTATTTAGCATCATATCAACCAACATTGTCACATAGCAAGGCCTTGACTAACAACTCTATTTCTCCAGAATATTTGAGCTCAATGCTGGCGAGGCCAATGATGTATAGACACCCTCATCATTATCTCTCTCGGAATATTCCTCATTCTGGTTCTCAAGGTGTGTTCCACCAAGACTATTCTTATCTTTGATTCCCAATCCTCAAAGAATATCGGTCCTCTATGACTACTCTTATCTTGGATGCCCTAACTGATCCTCAAAGAGAATTGGATGCCAGATGTTTACCTAATCCTCCATTCTGTCTTCCCAAGTGAAGACAAGAATGATGTCTATCTATTCCTCTTGATTAGGGAGGACATACCTATTCCAATGAAGGAATGTACTCATTCCTAAAGGAATGTACCTAATCTCCCTCTTGGCATAGGCCCATCCATATATCATTCAAAAATAAAGGAATGAACATTAAATCAAAATTCTCTTTGTGATGGTCTTTCATCATGACATCTTCTAGTTTTCATTAGCATACTGCATACACATTGACACATCTCCCAAAGATATATACTGTCAAGAGTCTCTTTCATTTTCGAACTTCATCAGAGTCCTCATATATTTAATGGATATATCCTAGTCAAATCTCTCAATGCTCGAATGTTGATTGCCTTTTTCCATAGTTGCATATTTCATGATCTATTTCCTTCTTTCTTCATGCATTGTCTTCCCAGGAACTTTTAATTAGAGTTCCTCTAATCAAGGTCAACCACCTCATATTTCATATGAGGACATATTATGTTGATTTCATCTAGACAATGTGTGACTCATGCCTTCCTGCATCCTTTCAAAGGAGGAGATCCTTTCTTTTGATCATTCTCTCGAGATAGAGCATTTATCCAAGTTAATCTACAACTATATGATATGACTCTACAATATAGAATACATGCATACATACCTCATTTTTCCTTTAGGTCATCTTAGACATCCTTTCAAAAATTTCCTTGATTGAAAAAACTTCAATCCCTTGACCTGCTTAACCTCTTTTGTCATCATACCATCATCTCAAGAATTCCAAAAGTTGGAATACTTGATGAAGCACTTGCTTCCTTTTGATTGGTGAACCTTCCGATGAATTCTTATAAAGGATCTTGAGTATCCTCAACTAGAAAATGTTTCCTTTTGACTGATGTATGATGAGATTTGTGCTAGATGTCTTTTTCTTCCTTTTCCCATAAGTGCCACTTATGCTTCTAATGAGGTTACCAAGAGATATATCCTTCCATAGAATTCTATTTCAACGATCTTTCATGCTTCTCTATGATGATGTCAAAAGCTCTTGCTTCTAATGCTTCTATGATTCCATGATGTATCCTATCATTTTCCTTAGTGAATCATGATAGCCATATGTTACAACAAAAAAAATTTGAAAATATGAATTTGAAAAGAACTAGGTGAGGAAGACTATCTCAGTCATAGTAGAGATATCTTACTTCCTCATTCTTGAACTTCTTCTTTTCAGCTTCCTCCACTTTTTGGTGATATGGGCTTCTTCTCTACCTTTTTTTTATTGTCCTTCTTGAGCTTAGGACAATCTCTTTGTAATTCCCATATTCTTGACATCCATAGCATTGAATCTTAGCCATGTTCCTTCTCTTTTAATGAGGACCAAATTTCCCAGATTTTCCTCTTGTTTTTGTCATAGCAACATATGCTTGATTTGGATCACTTGATCCCACTTCAGTTTTAGCCTTCAGCCTAGTTTCTTCAATCTTACATAATGATTATAGATCCTAGAATGGAGTAGCTTATTGCTTCCCATAGATGTTGGAAGTAAAGTTACCTTATTCCTCTGGTAGTGCATTTAGTACTACAATGGTCATCTCTTTGTCAGACATTATTTCTCCTAGATCTTGAAGTTGATCCCTTGTTTCATATATCGTCATACATTATGAGGCTATTCCTTCTTCTTTCGACATTCTTAGCTTGTATAGTTCTTTCCTTAAAGAGGTAACTTCTCCTACAGTGCTTATAGAAAACAACTCTACCAATTTGTCATATATTTCTTTTAAGGTGCTGAGTTTAGATACATATGGAATTAGGGGATCCCTGATGGATTCTATGAGAATCCCTTGAGCCCTCACTTTCTATTTCCTAAAATTCTCAAGTGCTTAAGCATCTTCTTTCACTGGTTTGGTGATAGATCCTTTGACATGATCCATAACCTCATTTTCAATGAGATTCAAATATGTCATCTTCTTCTATGCAAGATAGTTTGAAGCCCCAGCCAGTTTGTTGCTTTCCTTGCAAAGAGACATTTTGACAGATTCAGACATAAATATACTTGCTTGTGAAGATGCTTCTTCCACTTGATGCCTCCTTGAACTTTGATGATTATATAGTTAATAGAGAGATTCTCCTTGATGAAGATAGTTCTCTTCGAGAATGATCATTGTCCCGACAAAGAAGGAGATCACTTTAGATCCTTTGATGGTGATGTCCTTGTTGATGATGATCAATAGTGAATTATTTATGATGTATTGATGCTTCTTAGATGATATTCTTCAATGGAAAGGACCTTGCTTCAACGAGAGGAATATTTCCTTTTGATGATGACAACAACGTCCTTGATATTGCTACTTTTGGATGAAAAATCTTCAAGTGAATTTGATTTTAGATATCTTCAACTTGAGTAGGGAATTAGAGGTCTTTTTTGATAACTCAAGGATCTCGAGACTTGCTGGTGTAGAATTCTTCTTCGATCTAGGGTTTTGACACTTCTTGAATTCACTTTGATATCCTTCAAGATTTGATCCTTGATTGCTTGCATGTCTCTTTATGAGATGCCTTTCCTTGACTATCACCTTAGCTATGAAAACATGTTGAGAAATCTAGGGCATAACAATTATGTGATTTCTCTTCTTATGATAACTGCTTGTGAATGATTTTTACTTCTTAGATTAGGATATTCTTTCACGTATGTTATTATAATGACCTTCTTCATCAAACAAATATCAATGAATAAACCATAAAGAGACAAGAGACACAGAATGTAGGTGGTCAACTAGGGCCAAAATCCCTCCCACTTGAGAGGAAAACCCAAACGAATTCCTCTTCTTATAGAGACTTCAATTGATGAATACCAAGACCAAGACCCTTGACCTATTTTCCAATCCAAGACCAAGACACAAAGCTTACTTGATGAGATCCTTCTTTCTTGAGTAAAAAATAGTCAAAATTCTGCTTCTTCCTCCTTCTCGACTACCCTTTAGAATTCATCTTCCTTTTCCTCTGCTTCAGACCTACAACCTTTTTGGCCCTAATTATGGAAAACTAGCTGCAACACTTTTGAAAGTGTCACTTTCTATATAGTTCCCTTGACTTTTTCGCTTAGGATAGCGACTTCTTGCTTGACTCAATTTCCTTTTTAACTTGTCCTTCTCCCAATTCGGCTACCTAGATGACTAAAATGCCTCAGCCCTTTTCCTGCAATAGAGAATCCTGCAATATTGCACGTGTGGAGTGATATCAACCCTAAAACAAACCCAAACAACTTCACTTTTCCTTCCTTCTTCTTGCTGGCTATGAGACTCATTTCTTGGTGATTCTCACACTTTTTATTTCAGACTTATTCTTGCCCACCGTCTCTAAAATGAGTCTGAGCTGTCCTATTTATAGTGGGTTTCCCATCAAATAAACTGACCTAAATTGTGGGTGAGCTGACATGTCCTTTGGTATAATTCCATTTCTACATCTTGATGCCGCCTTGAAGGAGATACTTTAGCTTGGTTTTGGACAACCTTTTTATTCTTTTAATGACTCATACAAATATGTAACATGCCCAATGTAGGGTCCTTAATACATGACATTGACTCAATTTGACTTTATGACCAATACTAAGGGCTCACAATGGGAGGCATAACTAAAATAAAATTACATGCTCATGAAACCCATTAGAAAAGCATTACAAACATAATTTTATTTTATTTTATACATCAATTACATAAAATCACAATTACATGTCATTATGAATGCCAAACCTAGTTACATTTTTCAACACTGAACAACTATAATTACAGTGCAATTTGACCCCATTTGGACACTAGTTCATGACATTGATTTATGTGCCAAGAAAGAGAAAGAAAATCAATGAAAGTCAAAAGGAGAGTGGAAGTCAAAGGAGAGAGAGAAGGTCAAAGGAGAGATATTCTTGTGTTTTTTTACCTAAATTCTGCCACACGTATGAAATTTCAGAACTGTTGTAGGTCTGAAAATTTCAGAAATACTACAAGGCTGAAAATTTCAAAGTTTATCCAGATTTGAAGAGCGTTAACCAACGTTGACTTTGTTGACTTTGACTCCATTGAAGAAGGTTTGCAAGAGGATTGACTCGGGGCTTTTGTGGTAGTCTTGGTCTTGGTTTTTAGGTCTTAGATATCTCACTATGATCTGATTCTATAAAAAGAGGATTCATTGTTTTTGCCCCATTGTGGGGTTTTCCATGGCTTGGAGCTTATGTCTTTGTGTTATTTGTCTCTTGTGATCTTCATTTTTGTATATTTTGGTAATTTCTTGGTGAAGAGTGTTGAGAAATGTAGGGGTAGATAGATTAGGTGATTTCTCTTGCTCTGATAATTACTTTTGATGTATTTTTACTTAGCTTGATTAGCTTCTTATTTCATTTGATTATAATTAGCATACATATCATCAAACAACTACCAAACAATAAAAAACAATGAGACAAGAGGACACAAGATATATGCTAATAGCGAGGGCCAAAACCTCTCCTCTTGAGAGGAAAACCCACAAGAATTCTTCTCTTCTTATAGAAATTTAAATGACGAATTCCAAGACCTAACACTCTTTGATGACCAAGTCAAACCTTTATCTTTGATGATATTTCCTTCCAGTAACTTCTTCAACAATTTGACCCTAGTAGCTTCTCCAGTAATTTTGATCCCAACAGTTCTTCTGTGACTTTGACCCCAATAATTTCTTCTACACCTTCGACCCCAACAGTTTCTTATGTAGAAACCCTAGTTCATGTATGTGTGGAGAAGACGTTGATTTCTTCCTCCTTTCTCCTTCGCTTTAATTGATTCTTTCTTCTATATAAATTGGCTTGCAAAGTATGCCTATTGATGCCCTAACTTGACTTTTGCAATTTGGTATTAGCTGTTGCAATAGCTACCCTAATTCTCTCGCACGTGTGAAGGATAATAGCCCAAAAAAAATCCCAAAACTTCACTTTCTCCTTCTCCTTCTTTGTTAGGTATTAGGATTCCTTTTTCGTGCTTTTCTCCTCTTAGATTGAACTTCTTGAGAGCTAACTGGATGATATTTAAATGAGGTAAAAGTATTCTTATATATAGGCTTCTTTCTTGGTCAAATTGTTTCCTTTAGGCCCACTTGTCCTCTCTTGAAGGATGACTTGATCTTTGCTTGTTGAGAAGGTCTATTTGACAAATTTGACTTAGCATAAATTTTATTTACAATATACAAAATGCCCAAAAGGGTCTTACATGTATTACAATGACTCTTTTGAATTCATAATTCTATGACACACTTTGAAGCACTCAATGGGTGCTTGACCTATAAATAAATTTCCCTTGAGCATGAAACCCATGCATCAAGAATAATAATTATTTTTAAACATAAAATACATAAACTTATTATTACAATAGACATTATGAAGACCGAACTTAGTTACAGTTTTCAACACTCCCTCTTAACTAGGGAGGTATTCATAATCCATACATGGTACTTGGACATTCTTAAACTGAAGAATTCTCATAAGGAGCTAGATTGGTAAGCCATCTCATAAGCTATTGTTTCAACTTATCTTATTTCATCTCATTATACCAACCAACATTGTCACATAGCAAGGCCTTCACTGACAACTCGATCTCTCCACAATATTGGAGAACAATGTTGGTGAGACAAATGATTGGAAAACACCATCATCATTGTTTCTCAAGGCACATACCCCACTTGGGTGTTCAAAGGGTGTGTCCTTTTAGGGCAATTCCTGTCTTGTATTAATACATCCTTAAGGAATTTCCTCTTCGACTACTCTTGCCTATTGGATGCCCTACCACATCCTCAAAGAGTATCCAAATAAATATTAGATGCTTACCCAATCCTCCATTATTTATAACATGAAGACAAGAAGGATGTGTCTATCTTTCCCTCTCAACTAGGGGGGATATACTCATTTATATAAAAGGAATATAATCAAGCTCCCTCTTAACCAGGGACTTTCCCAAGCTCCCTCTTAACTAGTGTATGAAACCAGCTCACAAAAAGATAGAAAAGATAGATAAACGCCTTCAAAATAAGCCTCTTTGAGGGGGAAACCTCCTTTACATTACGCAAATGAACAATTCTTGGATAATACAAATGACAAGACCTCCTTTCTATATATAGGAGTCTAAGGGGTCATAATATAATTGGAACTGACATAATAATAATAATGTAAGGGCACAAAAATAATAATAGTGGCCTTCTATGGGGCACTATAATAACAATATGGGGAATACATGTGCACAACAATATAATAATGGGGTTGCACTAATAACAATAAGGGGTTACACTAGTAGTATAGGGACCTAACATGCCCCTCTCCTTCAAAAAGTGTTGTCCTCAATGCTTGAGTAGTTCTGGATACTTATGTATAAAATTCTCATCCTCCCCCGTGGAATCTTCAACGGATAAGTTCTTCCACTTGATGAGATACCCTGAAAATGATCGATTCTATAGTTGTCGATTTCTTGTTTCTGTGACTGCTTCAAGTTCCAATATGATCTTTCCTTCCTCTTCAAGTTCTGGCAATATTATTTGAACTGGGATCTTCTGCAACTTTTGAATGAGTGGCCACACTTCTTTTTCATTCTTCCATTCATACCTTGTTTCGTTTATCCAATCCAGTTGGATAATAGAAATGGCACAAAACAATGCTTCCACATCCTCATCCTTTCTTGAGAGTGCATCTATAACAACATTTTGCTTCCCTTTTTTGTAGATGATTTGAAAGTCATAACCCAACATCTTTGTGACCCATTTTTTCTATTCTTCAAAAGATAATATTTGTTCTAAAAAGTATTTAAGACTATCATGATCCATATTTACCTTGAAGTGTCTTCCCATTAGGTAAGGTTGCCATTTCTCAGGTGCATGTAGTATTGCCAACATTTCCTTCTCATAAATAGCTTTCTTGAGGGGCATTTGTTTATATGGATGTAGCTGTAAAAATACCTAATCGCCTACATCAAAACTTCTTTCACTGCGATGTTGATCTTCTTGTTGTTTCATTCGATTCTGCACCAAAGTGGTGTTATCCTTTAAAAGTTGGAGAACTTGTTGTTGATGCTTGATGTGATCTTTCACTGCTTGAACCTTTTTTTTCTTGATATGTCCTTCTATCTTTAGATTTTGATGAGTGGTAATTTTTGCCAATGAATTATAAGATATGGTTGGATTCATTTCTTAATGCTCAATGTGATATTTCACTTCTTGAACCTTTTTCTTCTTGATATGTCCTTCTATATTGAGAGTTTGAGGAGTGGTAATTCTTGCCAATTCTTTACAAGATATGGTCAGATTCATTTCTTCTTTCTCTGGGGTTGGTTCCTGGTGTATATCCTCTTCTTTTTGATGTTTCTTTATCATTTTCTTCCTCCTCTTCACAATCTATGTAAAATAATCTCTTCTCAGCACACTTATGACATTTAGTGTATTTGCTATCACAACTGTAAGAAAGCCCTTTTTATATTTTTTCTTCCAATTGTTGTCGTGTAAACCTTGTAGGTTGTGGAAGTCTAGGAGAAAAAACACTTCCATATTTATAGTTTTGAGTGGTATAATTCCTTGTTTTCATAATTCCATTTTAAATTTTTCTTGCCCACTTGAATGCCTTCTCCAATGAATTAGGTTCCCAAAGACGAACCTCATGTTGAATGTTATCCTTTAAAGTCCCTATGAAGACATCAACCCTTTGCTTCTCTGGAATATCATTTACCCTTATATTCAATTTTTGGAAGTCCTCAATGTTCTATGCCATTGAACCCTTTTGTTTGAGATTTATCAATTGGTTAAAGAAGGTGTTACTCTTTGTATCCTGATAATGTGCTATCATTTCTTCCATGAAGATTGACCAAGTGACAAGTGGTTTATGAGAGCAAAGCCATTTATACCATAAAAATTTTCTTCGGTTCTAAATATAAAGATGAAATATGTACCTTTTGTAATAGCTGTACCTCATGTAGATCAAAATATTTCTCCATCTGTAGTATCCAATTTACCCGATCCTTTCCATCAAACTTCCTCATATTGATTTTTCTTGATTTTAGGAGCTTGATCTTGAAATGGTTGTAACTCTATAATTTCAGATCTCCAAGGTCTGAAATTTCATCTTGTGGTGTCCCTATCAGTC
The DNA here is from genome assembly GCA_031772625.1 of Pinus tabuliformis. Lineage (NCBI taxonomy): Eukaryota > Viridiplantae > Streptophyta > Pinopsida > Pinales > Pinaceae > Pinus > Pinus tabuliformis. The sequence goes on along the minus strand of CM062810.1, from coordinate 167,293,278 downwards.
CTCTTTCTAACCCCGCAAGTCTGATCAAGATTGGATTCTATAAGGAAGAGTTATGTCAAATCTCTCACAATGACCTGATTATAGACTAGTTTAGTAGAGAAAACTTGTACCAAGTGCCATGTGTCACTTTTGCAACCTTAGGATCTGCAACTGCTACACAGAAAACTACAGTCCGTGTTCTTCCTGTAACTTCTTACGAAATTGTAATCTGATGCTCAGAGAGAAATTTATGACGATTTTCCCAAGGTCACCTGTTTGGGATGTAATTTGAGGGTCTGCCAAAACCCTAAATGTCTTGGATTGTATGTCCGAAACTATAGCGAAACAAGATTAGAAATTTTGGCCCGAGCTTCAGCAAGTTTCCGGCTCAAATGGTTTTTAATTTCAGAGTCTTAACATTCGTAGAAAACAAATTATAGCGAAAATGCCACGATGACCTGTTTGAAATGGAATTTTGGAGCTTTCAAAAATCCTAACTTCCGCAGATCATATCTCCGAAAATATAGTGAGACAAGATCTGAAATTTGGACTCGCGGTTCAGAGATATTTCGGCTTAAATGGGTTTTTTTTTGCGCTTTTGAAACATCACATATTTTTTTTTTATAGTAAACAATGTCACGATGACCTGTTTAGAGCAACGAAATCCTAAAATCGAACCTTTGATACCAATGTTATGAAAACAACTCACAAAAAGATAGAAAAGATAGATAAACGCCTTCAAAATAACACTCTTCGAGGGGTAAACCTCATTTACATTACACAAATGAACAATTCTTGGATGATAAAAATGACAATACCTCCTTTCTATATATAGGAGTCTAAGGGGTCATAATATAATCAGAGTTGACATAACAATAATAATGTAAGGGCACAACAATAACAATAGTGGCCTTCTATGGGGCACAATAATAACAATATGGGGACTACATGGGCACAACAATAGAATAAGGGGTTTTCACTAATAACAATAAGGGGTTACACTAGTAGTATAGGGACCTAACAACTAGGGACTTGTTTCCGACAACAACTCTCTACTCTTTGGTGGAGATCATGGTACTATCAGCTGCTTGTAGGGCTCCTCTTCCTAATGTCACGAACGTCATATTCTTCATCATGGAGCCTTTTTCATCATCACTTTATCGTATGTCATTGACCATCTTCTCCATTACATTCCCTTCAATGAACCATAGTGTTGAACCTATAGTCATGTCATCCTTCTCTTTATTGGAAAGTGATCTTCTAGTCCACATCTCGTTTTTCTTCATACAACTACCTCTTCCAAGTCATGTTTCTTTCAAGATATTCCATCCAATCACACAAATATTACTTGTAGGTAAAATCTACAACTCTCTTTTGGTAGCCCTATTTCAACCCAACCAGATGATTTCAAAAATAAAAAATGAACATAAAATCAAAATTACCTTTTTTATGATGGTATTTTGTCATGACATCAACTTCATGCAACATCAACATCTGGCACATGAATACTTCCATCTCTAAGACATTCAATGTCAAGGGTCTCCTTCAGGGAAAATTTTAGGGGCTAATATTTGCAGGTGGGCTAATATTCCATGATTTAAAAAAAAAAAAGATTCGCCAATTTCCATTTTTCTAAAAATGAATTCGTCAAAATTTTATAGTATAAAATTGTTTTACCTTAAAAATTGACAATATTATATATTGTCTAATATAAAAAAATTATAAATCTAAACATTTTAAAAAAATCATCATCAAATATTTAAAATTTTTGACATTAGGGACTAATAAGATTCACCAAGGTTGCTAAACTTTAAGATTAACTTGCATCCTTGAAATTTCCCCTGGTCTCCTTTCTTTATGGACTTTATCAGGGTTACCTTCTCCATGGAGATGTCATGACTAATTCTTCTAGTTATCATATGTTGATAACTTATATTATCTTATGTGATAATTGTTGCATCTTTCACGAACTCTTCTTCCTTTCTTGACATATAACTTCCCTAGGAACTTCTATACATAGTTCCTTCATCATAGGAGTCACGATTGTCAACCATCTCATATTCTATATGAGGTCATATTATGTTGACTTCATCTTATCAATATGAAGAAAAGTTTAAGGAACATTATCTACATGCATTCATACTTCATTCTAATGGAAGATATCCTTCTTCTTTGATCATGCTCATGATATAGAGCATTGAACCTTTCTATCTGCAACCATATGATGACATAAGTTTATGTATCAAATATATACATACCTTTTCCTTATTTTGGTCATCTAGAATTCTTTCCAACAACTTCCTTTTTCTTGTTTGAAAGTACGTCAAACAATTCAACATGCTTCACATCTTTGTCATCATACCTTACCAGTGGATCCTACATAAGGTGGACCATAGACTATCAACGAGACACTTCTTCCAAGTGAAAATTATCATAAATATTCTAGTGGAGGATCTCGATGATCCTCATTCTACAAGTGCTCCTTTCTAATGATGATGTATGGTGACCTTTATTTATCTTCTATCATGCTAGATGAACTTTTTCCAACCAAATATATTGCTACTTCAGTTGTCCTTATATGCTTCCAATGGAGATGCCATGAACTACTTTCTTTATATCATGATGACTACTACAACCATGTAGAATTCTACTTCAGCTTCTTTCCAAGCTTCTATGATAATGTCATCTCTATTTAAACTCTAATTCATCTTTATGCTATCATAAATCCTTTCTACAAAACTGAAAATAACTGAGTGAAGGAGATTATCTCAGTCATAGTAGAGATATTTCATTTCCTCCTTTGATTTCTTCTTTTCCGATTCTTCCACTTCTTCGGTAACATGGGCTTCATTTATTTCCTTTCTCTTCTTGTTGTCCTTGAATTTGGGACAATTCCTTTAAAAGTGCTCATATTCGTTGCATTCAAGCATTATATCTTAGACATATCAATCTCTTTCTTTTTCTTTTTTTGAGGACCAAACCTTCCAAAATTTCCTTTTCTCTTGACCATGACAACATATGCTTGAACTTGTTCATTTGATCCAACATTGCTCTTTTTCTTTAACCTAGTTTCTTCACTTTTACATAATGAAAAAAGTTCACAGAATGGAGTGGATTCATTATTTCCATAGATACTTGATACAAAGTTTCTCCATTCATCAGGTAGTTCATTAAGCACAACGATGGTCATTTCTTTATCAAACAATATTTCCTCTAACTCTTGTAGTTGGTCCCTTATTTGTGACACCTTCATAAGATATGAGGCTATCCATTCTTCCTTTTATACCTATCTTGTATAGTTTAGTTATCAAAGGTATAACCTCTCCTGTAGTGCTTACGAAAAACAATTCTACCAACTTATCATAGATTTCTTTCAATTTATCAAAGTTTGCTACATATGGGATGAGGGAATCCTTGGTTGTTCTATAAGGATTCTTTGAGCCCTTATTTCTCCTTTCATATACTTCGATAGTGCTTGAGTTTCTTATTCTGATGGTTTGGATATTGAATTCTTAACATATTCGATAACTTCATTCTCCATGAGGATCAAATCTATCCTCTTATTTCATGCAAGGAAATATGATGACCCAACTAATTTATTTCTTTCCTTGTATAATGAAGTCATTTTGATTGTAGATTCAAACATAGATATAAATATACTTACTTGTCAGGTGAAGACACTCCTTTGATGATGATATCTTCAACTTGATGCATTTCTTGATGATGATTGATGTTTTCTTCCTTGAAGATGACAATACTTCTTCGAGATATGTCTTTCTTCAAATATGATTGAATTGTGATCTTTCTTAAAAAAGAGGGAGATCCCCTTGATTTATTTGATGATGATGGTGATGCTTCTTCTTGCTTCCTTAGGATGTAGAAATGTAGAATATGGTAGCCCTTCTTTCTTTGAGTGGAGGTAGAGTTCTTCTTGAAAGTAGAGTCTTTGAAGTCTTCTTCTTGTTGTTGTTTCTAGATTGTATGGTTGTTGTGATGAGATGGGTATTCCTACTTGATGCTTCTTAGATACTTCCTTCAAGATGATATGTGGATTAGTACTTCTTGATGATCTTCTTGTATTCGGACCTTGAGTGTCCTTCTTCAATGATGTGCTCTTCAGTTTGCCTCTTCTTGTCTTGTCACCTTAGCTTCGATACCATGTTGAGAAATATAGGGGCAACTAGATTAGGTGATTTATTTTACTTTGATAACTGCTTGTGATGTGTTTTTACTTAACTTGACTAGATTCTTCTTTCATTTTATTATAATCAATATTCTTATCATCAAACAACTACGAAACAATAAATAATAATGAGATAAGAGGTCACAAGATATAGGCTATTAGCCACGGTCAAAACCTCTTCTCCTGGGAGGAAAACCCACAAGAATTCCTCTTCTTATAGAGCTTCAAATAAATAATTCCAAGACCTAAGACCTTTGTCAAAGTCCCCTCCAAGACCAAGTCAATCCTTTCTCTTTGACGAGCTTCCTTCTAGAAACTTCAACAATTTGACCCCAGTAACTTCTCTAACAATTTTGACCCCAACATTTTTCTTTGCAACTTTGACCTCAATAGTTTCTTCTACAACTTCGACCTCAAAAGTTTCTTATGCAACTTCTACCCCAACAATTTCTTCTGCAAAAACCCTAGTTCTTGTACGCATGGAGAAGATGTTGATTTTTTCCTGCTTTCTCCTTCAATTGACTTGATTCTTTGTTCTATAGAACTCGACTTGCAAAGTATGCTTATTGATGCCCTAAATTGACTTTTGCAATTCAATATTAGTTGCTTCAATAGGTTCCCTAATTATCTCGCTCGTGTGAAGGATAATGGCTCAAAAACAATCCCAAAACTTCACTTTCTCCTTCTCCTTGTTTGTTAGGTATTAGGCTTCCTTTTTCGTCCTTTTCTCCTCTTATATATAATCCGTTGAGAGCTAATTGGATGATCTTTAGATGAGGTCAAAGTCTTATATATAGTATTCTTTCTAGGTTGAGTTGTTTCCTTTAGGCCAACTTGTCGTCTCATGAAGGCCAAATTGATATTCACTTGTTGACAAGGTCTTAGAGGATCTATTTGACACATTTGACTTAGCATAAATTTTCTTTACAATATACAACATGCTCAAAGGGGTCTTACATGTATGATAATGCCTCTTTTGACTTCATAATTCTATGACAAACCTAGAAGCACTCAATGGGTGCTTGACATATAAATAAAGCTCCCTTGAGCACAAAACCCATGCATAAAGCATAATGCACTTTTTTTTTACATCAAATATGTAAAATTATGATTACAATAGACATTATGAAGATCGAACCTAGTTACACTTTTCAACAAAGAGAAGATAATATAAGTAATAAAAGGCCAATACCATTCACAAGTAATTATCGAGTAAGAGAAATCACCCTAATTTATAAGTATATTGATTTCTCAATAGGAGCTACTTCTTGAATGTGGATGGATATATTGCATGACTATTTTGTAAGTGTTCTTGTTAATGACATATTTCTTTGCAAATTGTCTAATGTATGTAATTGCTGCAACTAGAGTAAATGCTATTGTGCCCTAATTTCATTGAAGATAATTTTGAAAGTTATTTGGTGGGCTCTTGCATATGTTATTCATGGTATAGCATGTAATGAATGTTACTAGTGATGAAACATTATTTTTCTTCATGAAACTCCATATTCTAATAGTAGGTAATTGCTGAAAGGTGGTAGCTAGGGAATCATATTTTAACCTCCTCGAGGACAAATTTGGCTTATCTAATGCATCTAGGACTCCATAAGGGCCCAAGGGAGAAGGAATTGGCCTAATTAATTTGGTTATCAACCCTTCTCTTCTCCATCTTTTCTCCTTAAATTTTTTGGCCCCTCTTTCCTAGGACAACTAGCTAGAGCATCAAGAAAAGTCTTTTAGAGGGAGAAATTTTGGACTTTATGTGGACAAGAATCTTCCTTGGTGTCTTTCCTAGAGGATCTCAAATTTTGGTGTATTTCTCACGGTGATCCATCCATAAATTCTTGTGCCATTGAATGGAAGCCTAGCTTTTATTTCCTAGGATAGGTGGCTTTGTTAAGGGTTGTATGAACATAGTATTCATCGTAATAAATCTCAAGAAACACTTTCCCCTCCCTTTCCTTGACCTAGTGATTAATTTTGAAGCATTTATTCCCACGACAATTCATAAAATCATAGGTCTAGAACAAGTCTTTCTTAGGTCTCTCAATGAGAGAAAATAACCTTTTAGACATTTTAAATCATTACATAGGGCTTATTTGAGAGGCCCTGCCTTATCTCCTAGAATATTGACCTTAGGAATACTTATTTTCATCATCATATCCAAACCATAAGCATCATCATATCCAAAACCCTAGGTCTTGATCTCTTCATCTTAAAGATCTTCTTGAAGAGCATGTTAGCTTCCTTGAAGCATTGAGTCATTGTTGCGTATCTCCTTGAATGGGCTCGGTGAAATCACTTCATACCTAAGTCATTTATTTATCCATCCTAAGTGATTCCCTTCCTACTCAGATTCCTCCCATCAGTGAAAGTCCGTAAAGAGTAGGAGACCTTGTTTGAGGTGATAGTGGGTCATTGCCCCATTGTTTTCACTTAGTCTAGTAGTTGTCCCTTAGGTTTCCATTACTTAAGGTCCTGCTAGATTGTGTGGTAACAAACCCTAAGTCACCTAAAAACAAAATTAAAATAAAACCTAAGATCCATATCCTTCAGAGCTCTAGTCCGAGTGAAAGCAAGAAAGGAAATCAATATGAGTTTCAAAGAACCACTTCACGAAAAAGATATGCAGATGATTTCAATGGATTCATAAATAATGCAAGCAACAATAACGATAGACAAAGGTCCAAGGCTCCTCCAAGCTAGAAAAAATTAAAAATATCGTCAAGAGAAGGCTACTCATTCAAGTACATAAGCATTTTCTCTGGTTATTGTTATTCATGCACTAATTTTGGTCATAAAGCTAGAGATTGTAGAGCATGCTACAAGAAAACAAGATAAAATGACTATCACAGTTCAACTACTCCACTATTTAAGTTCAATAAAGAATGCTATCAATGTCACAATTTTGGTCATATAGCATGAGACTACAAAAGTGAGATGAAGTGGGTTCCTAAGAAAATCAAAGAAGAAAAGTTCTTTGAAAAACCTAACCAAGTTTGGAGAAGAAAACAAGTAGAACCAAAGATAGAAAATCATGAATTGGCCTTGCTTGTTCAAGATCCTATTATGGATTAAGGAAGGTCATCACTTCCATGCTACCTTTCCATGAATGCCAAATAGATGTAATCCTTACCAAGGATGATTACCTTAATATGGAGACATAGATGGCATGAGATTAAATCTGCTAAAACTTTCTGTGTTGGTCTTGACATCCATCACATCATTTGGAAATTATCATGATTTTACTTTGAAATCAAAGTTGTGATACATCTAAATGATGCCATTGAGTGTTGAGGTAAAAATTAGGATGGAGGGTTGTAAGCAAGAAACTCCTTAGTGGCATATTGAGTAACTGACAGTGTGATCAGAAGTCCTAATTTCCCAACTGATATGAGAAAGTGATGAAGTTCCCTGAATACACATCCATTCAATTCCGAGAAGCATAGAAGTTCATGTTGAGGAAAGAATAGTGAATAATGTATAACTGAACTTTTATAGATGATATGCTTGTGGGAAAGATGTGAATTTTATTGAGGCTGCAAAAAACATGAGTGAAAGATATTGAGGAGAGAAACTGGTAGAAATTCTAAGTCATATTTGGTGATCCACTGTAGCTCTATAAAGGCCCAATTTTAGCTTTGATTTTATGATAATTCTTGTAGTGGGCACCAGCGGTACCAATGAATTTATTGGAAGGAAGCTAAAGTCTCAATATAATTTGTCCAATGAAAAGGATCTTCACCATTTTTAGCAGGATATTGTGTCTGAAATGACCAGTTTACAAAAAAATTATAGTTTTCCTGAAGAGATTTATTATCTGAGGCAACACTATCAATTAGTATATACAAAGAAGTTGGGATTTTGGGCGTTAAAGGAAGGGATGGTAAAATGTTTTTGTTTCATTAACAAAAAATGCACCAAGAGGACATGATGATTCCTTTTTCTAGAGTTTCTAGGACAATCGGAATATGTTTCTTTTTAAAATTCTCCTAAGAGAATGACCATGTGAGAAATATATTTGTGATAGTCAATTGTTACCTTCCAAGTGGGAATTGAAACACTAATTTCAATTTTTAAAAATGTGTTTGTATCAAATTGTTGCAAAGTATGACCACAAAGATGGATATGCAACGACTCACAATCTTCACCTGCTATGTATGTGGAACCTGAAATACGGAATTTATGAAGATTACTGCAGTTTGGAATAGTTGATTTTTTTACTAAACACATTTATAGTTCATTACATTACTAATCACATGGGTGCCACAGGCACATTGCTGCAACATCTAAGACAATACAATTGTCACATATGATGCTTCCTAAACTAAGAGTAAGTGTTATTGTAAGGGGAAGTGGTCTTTAGTGGCATAAAAGACAAAAGTAGTTGAAAAATCACCGTATTTTCCATTGATGTCGAAGAAGGAGAGAAATAGAATAAGCACAAAGACATGGTGAGTTATGATTGTATAAATTTATGTAGATTCAAAACTGCTCATGAAATTTACTAAAACACAATACTCAAAGCTACTTTACTGCTCCGTGGGCATTAATTCACAATCTATAACACAAATCATTGACATGAAAAAGGAAACATCATGCATAAAGATTTATCTAGGGGAAAGAAATTACTCAAAACCCCTTCCTATCTGTATTGCATTAATCAGAGAATAGAGATGAATACATATGCTTCCTCAAGCTTAAGCACAACCTGCAAGTGTATGATCTATCTCTCTACCTGACTGACTGAATTTGGCCAACACTTAGCCAATTTTCAATTCCTCCAAGCTCTTATTTCCTTGCACTATTCCTTGAGGAAATTAGCCCCTATTACTTAGGAAATTCCCTCAATTGGATTAAACAATTCCTCTAGGCCCTTTCTCTGACTGCATGCACCACCTGTACACATGGGAATAATCTACAACTGATAGTACACTACCTTGGAATCTCCATCTCATCTAGGTAACTCAAATTCTATGTGTGCATAATTTATTTTGGGTTGATTGATTAGTTAACTGGTTGATCACTGTGGTTGAAGTTCCACTTCCACAACTTAACCTCCACTAGTTCCTCTAACAATTATAACTAGTTTAACTAGCCATAAATATATTTAACTAAAATAAATAGCTACAAATTAGAAATCAATCATACTGAATTGAACTCGAGCTTCCCCAACTCTAATTAACTAATTTAACTTGGTGACAAGTGCCATGTCACCTCAGTTAACTACCTCCAATATTTCTGTTGAAATGGAAATTCAAATTTTCTCTAGTTTGACCAAGGAAAAGTCAAACTGAGATTTTCTTGTTGCATTTTCAACATTGATAGATGTGTTTCCATCAATGAAAAAAGGGGAAGATTGTTGAGAGGTTTTTCATTGATGTCAAATCAGGGGCTCTTGATAGATTGCATGTCTCATGAGTCTTCTTGAAGTAACCCTTGATAGGTTGCATGCCTCATGAGTCTTCTTGAAGTAACCCTTGAAATGTTCAGGACTTTTTGTCAAGAACAAGAAAGTCCAGGAGCAATGATGAGAATGATTCAATGGCTGGAGTATATTCTTACCCTAAAGATAATGCTTATGAAAAAATGATGCACTGAGAAAATTGTTTTGGAATCAATGGGTAAAATCACTTCTTTATCTTGATACCTTCAAGGTAAACGAGCAAAATACCAAAGGTTCATCATGTAAACTGAGTTTTGATATGATGAAGACAATCATCCTCATTAACCCCTCTCTATAAATCATAAGAGTACATGTTCACCTTGCATGATCCTATGAAAAGTTGGCAAAAAATTCTTCTACAATCCAATAAATTATTGGACCATTAATCCTTCCATTCATCAAACACCTTACTACCAAATTTCAGAGAACAACCAACAATTATTAACTTGTTTGTGTGTACATGTATGACACTTTTAAAATAGGGGATGAAGGTTTAATAGGGGTAGACAAAAATTATTTAAAAAAAAAATTTAATCGTAATGTCTAATCACATGTCGGTTGGATAGAAATAAATTTTAGATTGCATAAGTCGACTCTGTTATAAGACATGATTTTTCAAAGGGTCATGTCGGCGCCTTTATAGGCCTGCCCAATAACTAGAAATATATCAACTCATGAGCAGTTGAGGGATGAAAAAATGCAGATTATTTGAGAAATAAAATGAAGTAAGGAGCAAAGAGAACTTGGTGAAAGATATAGAGAGATATTTATACATGTGAAGAATATTGATCAATTTTTTGAGTAGAATATTGGAGCAAAACTTGTCATCTTCTCTAAGCTAAAGTTGATCTATTCTCAGCTTGTCATTCGACCTATTGAACATCTGTGGAAGGTCTAAATTTTTTGCTATGGAAGGCCTACATTGCGGCCTTTACTCTATTTTTAAACCTATGAATTTTGGCCTTGTGGAGAAGTAGACCTAAACCCCGAGGTAGAAGCAGATCTTGTGTTGAAATTTGATTTACAAGCTAGAATTTTTGATCTTGATAATTACTTGTAAATAAATTATTGTTCTCTTTTAGTTTTTCATCAAGCAATTATCAAATTAACCATTCAAGTACAAGAAAATAAAGATCACAGTGCACAAGGGACAAGAGACGCCATAAATTAGGCCAGAGGTTAGGGAAAAAACCACAAGGGGACAACCCAACAATCCTTTCCTTATAGATTTTTTTTCAACAAGAGAAATCCAAGTCATAGACCAATTACTCAAGTGCCAAGTCAACTCTCCTCCAATCAATTGTCCACCGTCTGTCACAATTTTGTCCACAAGATTCCATATTTCTGTCCATATGTAGTGCCAAAGGTAACTCATGTTCCACAAAAGTATCATGCAACAAATAACTTGGAAATAGGAAAATTATGGTTCCATTGATAACTCGCTTGACCACAGACGATATGACTCAGGAAAAATCACATTCCACAAAATATCAGTGTCACAGGTAGCTTGTCTTAACCACATAAATTATGTCCTCAAAAAATTTGCATCTTATAGAGAAATAATGCCTTAGATACCCGATATTTTCATCTCCCCATAAGATCCATTTGTAGGAATTTACAGGGTAAGTTCCTCAGATAGAACACCAAAGGACACTGCTCACAAACAGATCACAGATCAATACACTAGTATTATTGATGTGGTTAAAACCCTCAAAGAGGGAAACATTCCACGGCCTTAGCCAACGCTGCCACTTCAAGCAATTTATTAATAAAAGAATGAAAATTTACATAAGCTTATCTCATGAATGGTTAACCTATAAATGACCCTCCATGCTCTTTAAATAGAGATCATGGACCAATTGGGTGTTAAGCTACATATCAAGTGTTGGTAATACCGAGGAGAGAATGAACCATCGGATCACTTCATGTCTAGAACATATTGTGACTGTTAGATTGTAAGCTACAAAAGTACATAGTAAAGAAACACACTTTACCTAACTCTACACTAGACCAAGTTATACTTAACTATTTCCTATGTGTCGGAATATCCTAACATCCCCCCTTAAGAACAACTTGGGATAGGATTGAATGATGTACAAATAGGACACAATAGGAGAAGGAAGGAGGAACTAGAGCCTATCCCCCCTTAGTGACAACTTCCTGAACTCCAACCATAAATCGAAGTTTAGTAAACTTCGCCTCTGTGAGAGCCTTTGTAAAGATGTCTGCAACTTGATCATCTGTTGAAAAATATTGCACTTCAAGAACATGGTCATGGATGAGCTTTCTGATGAAGTGCATGTGTAGTTCAATGTGTTTGTTGTGCTGATGTTGGACTAGATATTTGCATAGTTGAATGGCACTTTGATTATCACAACAAAGTGTAGTTGGATGCTGCTACTGAAAGCCAAACTATGACAGGATTTAACGAAGCCACAAGGCCTCCTTACTAGCTTCTACGACACCACGATACTCTGCTTCTATTGAAGAAAGAGAAATGACACTTTGTTTCTTGCAAGCCCATGTAATAGGTCCTGAACCAAGAGTGAACACATAACCTGCATTAGACTTCTGATCATCAGGGTCACCAGCCCAATCGGAATTAATGAAACCAACCAATAGAGGATATGCTTTTGCACTGTAATGAATCCCAAACTGAACTATACCTCAAACATAATGAAGTATTATTTTAGCTGCTTTCCAATGACTTTCATGTGGGTTTTGCATAAATCAAGCAATAAGGCCAACAACAAAGGAAAGGTCAGGACGGGTATGGGTCAGATACAAAAGTTTTCCTACAAGTTGACAGTATAAGGTAGCATCAACTTCAGGGGAAGTAAAAGTGACTAAAAGTTTGGCTCCAGACTGAAAGGGAGAAGGGGCTGGCTTACAGTCTTCCATGTGAAAATGGAGTAAAAGATCATAGGCATACTTGGGATGGGAAAGGGAAATACCTTCCTTGGATTACAAGACTTGAAGACCAAGAAAATAATGCAAGTGTCCTAAGTCTGTCATTTCAAACTTCTTTTTAAGGCTGGACTACACATGGTTTATAAGGCTGGGATCACTACCAGTAAGGATAAGATCATCAACATAAAGGACAAGAATGATAAGAGACTTGCCCACTTTCTTGGTGTAGACAGTATTATCAGAATGACACCTAGAAAAACCAGTTTCTAAAAGAAAGCTATCCATTTTGGCATACCAAGCTTGAGGGTCTTGCTTGAGACCATAAAGGGATTTCTTAATCCAACATACAAGGCTAGAGTCTATTTGTATAAAGCCAGTAGGTTGTTCCATATATATTTCTTCGTGCAATTCTCCATGCAAGAAGACAGATTTAACATCCATCTGATGGACTTCCCATTTGAAAGAGGCAGCAAGGGAAAGAACAAGGCAGATAAAGTTTATTTTGGCAATAGGGGAGAAGGTTTTAGTATAGTCAATGCCTTCAAATTGTGAAAAACCCTTAGCAACAAGACGAGCTTTATGTTTATCAACTTTTCCATCTGGGCCATACTTGGTTCTGTAAACCCATTTGCATCTGACAAGTTTTCGTCCCTTTGGAAGAGGAACAAAATCCCATGTATCATTTGCCAATAATGAATGATATTCTTCATTCATAGCTACGTTCTAATCTGGATGGCCTGAAGTTTCTACAAAGGTGTCAGGATCATAATTCGCTGAAGCTTGAGCTAGTAAAGAAGAGGCTCTATTGAACTGAGAACGTGTGCGACACTGATCTGTAGGATCAACGGCAAGAGCACCTGCTGCATCCCGAGTAGCATGAACCCATTTTGGAAGGTGAGGAGCTGAAGGAGGATCCTGAGAAGGTGGGGGAGGATTGTCAACCTCGCTATCATCATCTGAAGAAGAAATATTTTTAGAAGTAGAAGGGATAGAGAGAGGTGGCACATCCATCGAACTAGGCTCATAGGTTGATATATTTTCAGCAAACTTTACCTCTCTTCTAATGATAACATTTTTGGACTTAAGTGGAATAAGTCTATATCCTTTGACATCTTCAGAATATCCAACAAAAATACATTTTTCACTCTTAGGTTCTAAAGATTTATGTTTCTCATCTGGAATATGGGCCCATGCTTCACTTCCAAAAACACGAAAGTGACTTACATCTTGTTTAATTGAGCTCCATGCCTCTTCTGGAGTAATATTCTTTAAAACCTTAGTATGAGTGCGATTTACTCTGTAATTTTCACAGTTAATTGCTTCTGCCCAAAAATTAAGACTAAGTCCTTTAGATTGAAGCATACAGTTAGCCATTTCCTTTAAGGTGCGATTCTTCCTTTCAACTACACCATTTTTTTGTGGAGTATATGGAACAGTATGTTGCATTTGAATTACATTCTTAGTGCAAAAGTTGATGAATTTGTTGTTAACATATTCTCCACCATTATCATATCTTAGCTTAAGAATTTGATGTCCAGATTGTTTTTCAACAAACGCCTTAAAGGCCAAGAACATGTTAAATACTTCACTCTTGATTTTTAAGAAGTATACCCAATTGCGTCTCGAGAAATCATCAATGAAAGTTAAGAAATACTTGTAGCCAGAGAATGAAACAACTGGAAGTGGACCACATAAATTACTATGCACAAGCTGTAAAGGGGCTGAGGCGTGCCAAGAGGCATGTTTTTCAAAACTATCCCAATGATGTTTTCCGAGTACACATCCGGAACAAACACCATCTCTGCAAGATACCATTGGAAGACCTGTCACCATATTTTCTTTACATATATTCTGAAGGGAGTGATAGTTTAAGTGACCAAATCGCTCATGCCAAAGTTTGCTCACTTCATCATTATGAGCAACAAGTACCGAGGGAAGATTTGATGACCCAAAGTTGTTAAAATTATACAACCTTGTAGAATCATCAGCAATGCCAGTAGCTAAAATCTGTCTAGGATCTCTTAGGTCCTTAATTACAACATCGTGAGGTGAAAATTCAATGATTTTACCTTCACATGAATGAGTTATCTGATATACAGATAGAAGGTTACAAGATAAGGTTGGAACACATAATACAACATTAAAATGACCATTGTCTATATGAACAATTCCAATCCCTAAAACACTAAGAGATCTATCATCACCAACATATATATTTTTGGTGTTACAACCATTTAAAGAAGAAAACATGGCTTTGTTTTTGGTCATGTGATAAGAAGCTCCAGAATCAATGAGCCACTCATGAGAATAAGAAGAAGAAGAAGCATTTAGTGCATATCCAGACCGAGATGCTTGACATCCACATGCAGATAGTGCTATTCTTGAAGATGAAGTTGAAGTTGAAGAGTGCTCCAAATGGATGTTATGCTTCTACATTGCTGCTTCCAAGGCTTCCATCTTCTTAAAGCATTTGGATTCTAAGTGGCCATCTCGATTACAAAAGTGGCAATGTCTATCAGTATTATTCCTTTCTTTTTTTTTATTTTCCTTATCATTTTGTTGAAATGATTTTTCATTTTGAGACTAAAATTGCTTAGGACCCTTGTTTCGTTTAGGACCATTCTTTTTAGGATATGACTTCTTAGGATTCTTTGAATTTGGTTGCTATTGGGTGGCTAAGGATTTCTTAGAAAAGTTTTCAAGATTAAGAAGGCCAAGATGTAAGAGTTTTTCTTTTTCTCTTATTAAAGAATCACAAAAGGAATCAAAGGAAGGGGACTTGTGGTATTGTCCTTGAGAAATGAAAGTTTCTCTTGTAGAATGGAAGGTGGAAACAAACACAGAGTAGGCTGGTCCCAACTTAGTAAGAATGGAATATATAAGGCTACCATCCTCTTCCTTAACCTTAACACCTTCCAAGAGAAGTCTAAGGGTCTTGAACTTGGACAAAAAATCTTCAATGGAAAAATATTTATTGGGGTCCAATGTAAGCAACTCATTTTTGAGTTGATGGGCTCTAATTTCATTTTTAATTCCAAAAACTTTAGTGAGTTGTTTATTGCTTCATTAGGAGTATCAAGTTATGCTATATGGGATCTAAGGTCTGGAGAAATAGACATCCCTATCAATCCATGTGCTTGATCTTGTATATTTTCCCATTTGGCTGCCTTATCTTCATCTTGAGGTTTGGTTTCTTGGCCTGAGGCTATTCTATAAAGACCTTTACTTCTAAGTAAATCCACAATGTAGGACCACCATTGGAAGTAGTTGGTGCTGTCAAGAATAACTTGGCATGGAATTTCCATTTTAACAGAAACTAAAGCTGTAGATGCTGAACTAAGTGTTCCAATGGAAAGATCTCGAAAAAATAGGCTGATTAAAAAAAAACAGCTTTGAAAATGGCTTTCGGATGAATAAGTTATGGATTTTTGAAGAAAACTTGTTGAATATGCCGATATGCTGATGAAGTGCGTGAATGTGCAGAAATGAATGATAATGTTATATTGAAAAAAAATTCCCCCCTTTCCAAACATAAATCTAATTAGCTCACTTTTAAAAACAATTATGCAACTCACTTTTATAAATAAGTGAAAGTCACTTTTACAATGGTACTTTATGAACTATCTACTAAATTGTAACTTAAATAAAAGATAAAGAGACTTTAGAATTATAAGTGACTGACGTTTTATAATGGGTGAGAACACTTTTACATAAAGTGAATTTAAAACATAAGCTACATGTACTTTTTGAAAAAGTAACTCAACAAAATGAAAGACTTGAACCCAAGACCTCTATTTTGATCATAAAGTAACTTTGGACCAAGTGAGCTAGTTTAAAAGGTTAGTAATTTTTGGAAAAGAGGAAGGGTTTTTTTTTTTTTTTATAGTCACTGAAGCTTTGGGGTGTGTGGTTACTTGAGAAAGCTCTTTTTTGCCTACAAAACAAAAACCACAGAACCAAACACAGACATACAAAAAAAATCAAACCTTATGCTTTGAAGTTAGCTTTACTCGGAAACTAAAAATTTTCCTCAGTGTTTCTGATTTTTCGAGATCACACTAAGGCGCAACGGAAAAGAGCATACACATGCGAAAAATCCTTCCTTTTTGTTTCTGATTTTCCCAGATCACACAGAATCGTGAGGCAAAGAGAATACACAGAAATGAAAGGTATAAATCCGGTAATTAAAAAGCAAAGAGTTAAATAAACCAAAATAAACAGAGAGAAAATAACTAAAAACTGCAAATAAATATTGTATACCTCTAGATCTTAAAAATGATGTAGCTAGGGCTACCATAAACCTTTTCGCATAAAATGAAAGGGGTTCCTCACTGGAACAGATGCTCTTAACACAATAGAGCAGTCCTCTTGGCTCGAAAGTAGTTAGAAACAGTAGATCTAGGAAATGACAGTTGGATGCAGTTCTATCGGCTTCAGATTTGGATTACCAATGGATGTGGCCCTCAAATAGCTCTAATACCATGTAGGAATTTACAGGGTAAGTTTCTAAGAGAAATTACCAAAAGACACCGCTCACAAACATATCACAGATCAATACACTAGTCTTCTTGACGTGGTTAAAACCCTCATAGAGGGAAACAGTCCACGGCCTGAGCTAACGTGACCACTTCATGCAATTTATTAATAAAATAATGAAAATTTACATAAGCTTCTCTCATGAACGGTTAACCTACAAATGACCCTCCATGCTCTTTAAATAGAGGTCATGGACCAATCGGATGTTAAGCCACAGATCAAGTGTCGGTAATACCGAAGAGAGAATGAACCGTTGGATCACTTCATGTCTAGAACATATCATGACCGTCGGATTGTAAGTTACAAAAGTACATAGTAAAGAAACACACTTTACCTAACTCTTTCCTATGTGTCGGAATATCCTAACATCCCCCCTTAAGAACAACTTGGGATAGGATTGAAGGATGTACAAATATGACACAATAGAAGGAAGGAGGCACTAGAGCCTAAAAGTGGCATCCTAAGGAAAACTAATAAAATAATAAAATAAAAGTTATGAATTTTGGAGGGAGAAAAAGAAAATTACATATTTTTTAATTATATTTTTGGCTTATCTCCTTATATGTTTTCTCAAATTTCAAGTGTAGAAACTCATTGGACACAAAATTAAAGTCCGTATCAAATGAGTACCCATTATGCATACTTTTGAGAAGAGCCACATTTATAAAAATTGACATTAAAAAAATGTGTTCAACATGTTTTTAATGTATCTTCATTTTTTATTAATGTGGGTTTTCTCAGAAGTATTCATAATGGGTACTCGTTGGATGTAGACTTTAATTCCGCATCCAAGAAGTGTCTACACTTGAAATTTGAGTAAACCTATAAGGAGATAAGCCAAAAATATAATTAAAATAATCAAATAACTCCTATTATTTTATTATTTTAATTATATTTTGGCTTATCTCCTTATAGGTTTACTCAAATTTCAAGTGTAGACACTTGTTGGATGTGGAATTAAATTTTGCATCCAACGAGTACTCATTATGCATACTTTTGAGAATGCCCACATTGATTAAAAATGAAGATACATTAAAAAAATGTGTTCAACATGTTTTTTATATATTCAATTTTTATCAATGTAGGTATTTTAAAAAATATGCATAATGGGTACTTGTTGGATGTGAAATTTAATTCCACATCCGACAAGTTTCTACAATTGAAATTTGAGTAAACATATAAGGAGATAAGCCAAAAATACAATTAAAAAAAGTAAATTTCTTTTTTCCCTCCAAAATATTTACATGTACATATGTTTAAATTTAGAGGATTTTAATTGGCTTCAATATTATGTACATGAAAATTTTATGGGCACTTTTTAGCTGAAATTTCCTCCAATGTACAATTTGCATGCGAAATGATGGAATGGCCATGCCAATATAGAGTAGATTCCTAATCCGAAAAGGTGCCTTTAAGGGATGAGCCGACTTGAATTGTGGAGGGCCAACTTGGTCAACTTGGGACACCAAAATATACTTTAAGATCTCAAATTTTATTTCTTTTAAAAATATCCAAATGGGACATGATAAAAACAATTTCTCTTTTTGACTCAAATAAATTCTTTTTGATTTTTTACAACATCATGATAAAACTTTCATTATGAATACCGACCATAGTTTCAATTTCAACACTCCCTTGTAACTAGGGAGGTATTCATAATGATTCATTAGTATTTTCTCAAGTTGAAGATTTCTATAAGAAAGGATCCAGATTGATAAGCATCATCGATGATAACATCATCATAACCAACATTGTCAAAATACCAAGGCCTTGACAAATAAGCTTTATCTATCCACTAGATCATATGACAATGCTGGGAGGAATCTAGTAGGACACCACACTGTCTCTGTGAGCCACATACTCCACCTAGTTTCACCAAAATATGTCCTCCACAAGACCATTTCCTACTTGTCACAAGGAAATTTCAGACCACCAGACCATTCTTTCACCACGTAAATTCACTTGACTTAGGGTCTTAATCCTAATCGACCACTATACATGACTCAAGAATGTTTTTCCAAGATGCTTATCCAATCCACCATTCTCCCTGACTGTGTCCATGTTCTTGAATTACAATTGTTAGTTGCAACCATAGTACATGGCACATGGAGAAATATGTGTTAATCCTCACTTCCTCTCAACTTGGGAGGAGTAATCCACAAGCTTAAGCTTGTCTCAAGAGTATTCATACTTCCCTTACATCAGATACTTGTTCATTTAGGGAGATCTATTGTAGCTTCTTAACTCCCATCTGCATCACATCTCAAATCATAATGTGCTCTAACCTTCCATGAAAAACCAGGTTATTTGAAAATCGTTATACAACAAAATATTACAGTTGAATTCAATACATCATCAAAATGTCCATTTTTATGGAGCCAAACTGCTTAACTACACAAACTTCCATATCTTCTGCCATTGTCAATGATTAGTGCAACATAATTATGCTTCATGCTATTCTTAGAAATGATATAAAATATCAAGTAGAAACAACCACCAGTAGTACTTATTTTGTTATCAACACTGGCAACCTAGTAATCAAATAAAATACATCAAATAACTAATCAACTTCCATCATTCAAATTCCAACAGGATCTTGATCACATGCTTCCATTGACTAAGGTAATTTTTACCAGGTTTCTTCCAAACCTCAAGTCTCAATTAGTAGTGTATTAGTCCAAGATTCATTTTTGTCGTGTTCTGCTCTCATCTCCCTCTGGAGACAACATCTTTTCCTCTGACTCAAGAGTCCTTTGCCTTGTTAGAAAACAAATCATCATGATCATTCTAGCTCTTAATCAATCAGTCTCAAGATACAAAGTCTTCTTCAATCATGATGTGGTCTCAAAATCCATGGGTAACTCTTCTAACCGATACAAATGTTTTATCGTGATCCTCTCCCTCTTACTGGGAGATTTTTCTTGCTTCCATGTTGCATGCTATATCTTGATTTCTCAATAAATGCATGATTTTTATATTCTTCCTATATTCAGGAATACCCTCTTGCTTTACTATGTTCTCCATTTCTTTCATCTACTGTCAAAGCCTAGGAAACTTTTATCATTGACCTGCAAAACTTATTAGAAGGCTATGGAGCAACAAATACAATTAAACAAAGTATATAGAAGAGAGACTATCCAAATATAAATACAATAATAATAGTAGTAATCAAAGAAAGGAGATGTAGAGTACTTATCCTTTGAGAAATTTCAGCTCCCTCTTAATATTGGATATTTTTTAATTTTCACCGCACTTTTTCTCACATCAACATGATGTCATTTCTGTCATTCCCAAGAGCTAGGGCTTCTTCTTTCAGTAGAAATGATTAGTCCTAGGGTATTTTCCCTAGGGTTTTTCTCAGTTAAGAATTTTGCTAAGGTTTACAAACCCTAGATGTTTCAATATCCAAAGTCTTCAAGGCCTATCACCTTTCAAATTGCAAGTTCTACATGTATACTAAAGTGTTAACTACAAACCATAGAAATACCATTGACAAGCCTTCTATTGATGACATGAATTTCATTGATGTTTATTTCACTGATTGTCTTTGATCACAAAAACTTAGTCTTCATATTCAAGGTTTTGAATACTCATGAGGGAAACATCGATTAATTTTGATTATGTTTTCATCCTCAAGAGAGAGGATACTTCCTCCTATGCAATGCATCTTTACAGACCCTCATACTACTTCAATTGTCAACAATATTTAAATGTGATTCCTTCACAGTAGATATAAAATTTCATGCTATGTAAATGATGCATTATTCTAAGTGTACAAATCTTTGAGATCATCTTGAATTTATGAACTTCAGAGTGACTGGTTTTAAGAGGACTTTGAAATGGACTTATACTTTAGATCTGTACTAGATTACTAGCCTAACTTTTGAAATATAAGAACATGTTGGAAAATACATTAGGAAAACATTTAATTCAATTTTCCATTCTTGATAGTTATTTGTGATATATATTATTCTTATGTTCTTATCATAAAATAAATTCCAAAACAAGAAGATCACAACCATACATAATTAACACAAGATATAGGCTCCAAACTAGGGAAAAACTCCTCCTAGAGGAAAACCCAGAAATAACTTTTCTTATAGAATTAACTTCAAAGGAGACTTCCAATACCAAACCCTAGACCTAGGTTACCACCAAGAACCAAGTCAACTATCCATTCTTCTCTTCTAAAATGAAAGACAAGATCTCCAAGTGAAGCAAGATTTCTCCAAGATGAAGGTTCTTCTAGCCTTTCATCCTTGCCAAAGAAACCCACAACATCTCTTGTAGTTTAGGACTTGAGGTTACCCTAGAAACCCTAGGGTACTCACACATGTGAGCAATAGATGGAAATATTTTAAACCCTTTCTTAATTTTAGAGCCTCCTCCTCCTCTAATCTTCCTTTATCTTCTATAACCCTCACATTCCTTTCTTCATTGTAGTTCGAACCAAGAATGTTCTTACTTTATTATATCCCAAATGAGGTCGAATCCTTCCTTTATATAGCCTTTCTTAGGGCACAAATATCTCTCACAAGGATGACTTCATGTAGGTTCGCTGACTTGGTTCTTAGGAGCCTTCTAGACATTTTCATATATAAAATAATTTTTCTTTCTTTTATACATGCGGCCAAAAGGGTATTTTTCAATATAACAATGACTCTTTGACTCATTTAAACCCTAGGAGAGCTAATGAAAAATAACTTGAGCATGGGTCCAAAAATAATTTTATTTTATTATTTACATCATTTTTCAAATAATATTTACATCATTACATGAGTCAAATGACAATTATGAAGACAAAAACTAGTTACATTCTTGAACACTCCCTCTTAACTATGGAGGTATTCATAATTGTCCAACCAGTACAAGGACAATAATCCCTTTGAAAATTTCTCATAACAAGAGTCACATTGATAAGCCATTTATAAGCATCAACATTATAATCATCCAACATTGTCTTGGAGGCATAACTAGACAAGATCTACTTCATTCAAGATCATTATGTTGGGAGGCTTTACATGTGATACCACACTACCTCTACAGGGCACACACCCCATTTCTATGTCCACAAAGTATGTCCTTTTAAGGCTATCCTTATCTTGGATTCTTGGCCCCGAATCCTCAAAGAATATCAGTCCTCTTTGTCCATTCTTATCTTGGATACCTATCACATCCTCAAGAGTGCGAGTCTCTTTCCATTCTTAGTTGTCTATTAAATTATGGTATGTTATATTCTTAGATCAATTTACTTCAATTCTTATTATTAGACCAATCTCAATTCTTAGTATAGTAATCAAATTAACATACAAGTAAAATGCTGATAGAACATAAATGAAATCAACAGAAGAAAAGCCAAGACAAGAGACATAAGATGTGGCTCTATCTACTGACAAACCCCAATGCCGGGAAACCCTTTGACCAATTCTTCTATATTCTTCAATAATTCAACAAAGAGAGAGATAGTACAATATCAGAAATCTATGATTTACAACAATAGTTATGAAACCTTTGAACAAGAGTAGAAAAGGTGATCAATCAGCTCCCAAAATGTCTCCAAGACAACCTAGGAGAACTCAGTCTCCAACAACATTAATGGAAGCCCAAAACAGTCAAAGTAAGATGGTCAAATCAACAATGAATGCTACAGAAAACTGCAACCAACCCTAACTAGTCAACGCTGTCATAAATGTTCCCTCAAACAGTCGACGCAAACTTGTCCAGTACTTAGCTTAGGAGAGGCTACCTATACAAAGCCGTAGTCAAAGGAGGCAATACGTTGGTCAATGCAGGCCTAAACCACTTGCTGCACCTTCCTGTGTCCTTGCTGCCCTAACTGCGTCCTCCTCAATGTTGCCCTAACGATCTGCATCCTCCTTCCTTCCTATACCTAAGAGACAAGGAAGAGATGAGAGGATGGGATGAGTGCTCTAATGCCTCAAGGTCTCCTCTATTTATATCCCACGTTGAGGTTTAGCTGGGGGTGTGCAACACTATTTTACATGCTGGTCGACCTTGAAAAATTGTTAAGAAATACAAATAAATTCATATCTCCATGAATACATGTTGGAATCATATGATCGTTAGATCAATCCTACACCTCTCGATGAGAGGAATCCAAGAAAAATATCAGCTTCCATAAATAAGATGACCCCCATGGAGTTTGGCCCTAGTTGCCAATTTTAACACTCCCTATCAACTAAGGAGAACTCCATCTGCTAATCCATCTATCTGTTGGTACTATCTCTGCCATCAAATGCACTTCCCTTCACTGCTCGGCTCTGCTTTGCTGAACTATGAAGAAGAAGAAATGATCAAGAATGTATGATACCATCCTCTACTGACCCGAAGTCAGTTCCAGATAAAAGAGAGTGTCTAATAGCACTCTTATTGACCCAAATTTAGTCCCAATGAAGAGAGTGTGTCATATCACTCTTACTGATCCTAGATCAATTCCAAAAGAGACTGAGTTATAACACTCTTACTGACCTGAAGTCAGTTCCAATTGATCCCAGATCAATGTCATCCTAGCATAAGGGAGTACAACAGATACACGATGCGTCCATCAATACTACTATGGTCCCTATCCTCATTTCCGTACTCATTGGCCATATGAGAGGTACTTCCCATGAGTCCCAGATATCATGGGTAGGATGTCTTGGTAGGAGAAGGATGAACCACTCATCCTGCCCACATGTCGCCACGAGGTATCATAGGGGAAGGATGAACCATTCACTCTACACACAGCACACCACTAGGGGAGGGTGAGTCACCCTATGGTCGCTTGTCGCTCCAAGTACCCCAAGACCCCCCTGGAGCTCCCAGAGCTCAATGTATGCATCATAAAGGACCCTCATAAGAGGGTCTCTCAACAACTCCTAATCGTTCTTGGAAAGTCAAGAATTTGACCTTTCCCAGGGGCTTTGTTAGAATTCCGATGACCTACTCATCTATCCCAATATGATGGAGCCTTATTGCTCGTCGCTGTACCATATCCCAGATAAAGTGGTACTTGATATCGATGTGCTTGGAGTGATCATGAAATACATGATTCTCTGGTAAACAAATCCCACTCTGGTTGTCACATAGGATCACGGTAGTATCCAACGTATGTCCAAACAACTCACTGAAGAGCTTCCTCAACCAGACAACCATACAGGAGGCCATACTCACAATAATGTATTATGCCTCAGTGGTGCTCAAAGCCACCGAATGCTTGTTCCTGATCATCCAGGATATCAAGGCATAACCCAAAGAAAAACAACACTCGAAAGTGCTCTTTCGGTCCACCACACTGCCTGCCCAATCAACATTAGAATATCCATGTAGCCTCAAATCTCCGGCAGTGTATCTCAGCCCATGAGTGATTGTGCCTTGAAGATATCTCAGAATATTCTTGGCACCAATCCAATGTGAGTGATGAGGCTCAACCATATATTGGCTCAACGTGTTGACTGCAAAACATATATCCAGATGGGAGTTCACCCAGAACATCAATGCTCCTATGAGTTGATGAAACTCATAAGCATTTACAAAAGAAGGTTTGATAGCACTACTGCATAACTTGTTGAAGTTAAGCTCCATCGGGGTAGTCATGGGTTTGCAGTCCACCATGCCAAATCTCTCCGAAATCTTCACCACGTATTTTCCTTGAGATAGGAAAATTTCTCTTGGCTTCTGCTAGACCTTCAGCCCTAGGAAATAGTGCATCAGTCCTAGGTCCTTCACCTCAAATTCATAAGCCAACTCCCTCTTACATTTGTGAATGAGACGATCTGCACCTGTCAGGAAGAGGTCATCAACATACAACACCAGTATCAGAGGCTTATCATCCTCAACCTTAAAGTAAAGGTTTGGATCGACTTCACTCTCAGTGAATCCCAACTTCATCAAGTAGCTATCGATCCTTTCATACCAAGCTGAGGTGCTTGCTTCAACCCATAGAGAGATTTCTTCAACCTGCATATGTGAGATTCCCGATTATGAATCTCAAACCCCTTGGGTTGTTCCACATAGACTTCCTCTTTAATCGAACCATGCAAGAATGCGGTCTTGACATTCATCCGATGTAGGTGCCATCCTTGCGAAGCAATAAGGGCTATGATCAAGCGAATGGTGGTGTATCAGGCAATAGGTGAAAATATCTTGTCATAATCTACACCTTTCTTTTGAGAGAAGCCTCGAGCAACAAAGCGAGCCTTATACTTTTCAACACTCCCATCGGCTCCATGCTTTATTTTGTAAAGCCACTTCGAGGTGACAACTGTTTTGTCCTGGGGTCTGGGGACCATATCCCAGACATCATTCTTCATGATGGACTCGTATTCCTCATTTATAGAATGCTTCCATACTTGATGCTTCATGACTTCTTCGAACGATGAAGGCTCATTTTGAATGATGGTGCTCATAATGGTCAAGTATCCCTGATACTTGGTTGGCTTCTTACTTTCACGCAAAGTTGCTCTGTGTGCAATATGTCCTTTGACATCATCAAGTGTCCCCCTAAGCCATGAGGGCCTCTTCCTAGAAGAGGAAGACTCTTGCGGAGGTGGGATCCATAGGTTCTTCCACATCGGGAATTGTCTCATCTTCCTTCTCATCCGGCTTCCTAGTGTTAGCTTCTTTAGTTTTCCTTAGAATAGGAATATTGTCAACCTTGCTAAGAGCAATATCTTCATCAAAGGTGACATCGTTACTTATATTGAATTTCCTTTGACTAGCTACATAGATTCTTTAGCCCTTATAATTTTCGCTATGGCCCATGAAGATTCCCTTCTTTCTAGATGCACTCAATTTTCTCCTTTTCTCTTTCAACACATGAAAATATATGGGACTTCCAAAAATTCTAAAATGAGAGACATCAGGTTTATTACTAGTGAACATCTCTTCGGGAGTCTTGGAATCCAATGCTTGATGAGGACATCGGTTTTGAACATATATGGCGGTATTCACAGTTTTGGCCCATAGAAACTTTGAAAGCCTTTGATCATGGAGCATGGCATTAACAACTTCCAGAATCATACGATTGTTCCTTTCCACCACACAATTATGTTTAGGAGTATATGGTGTTGTGGTCTCCCTCTTAATGCTAGCCTCTTTGCAAAAGTCACAGAACTCATTGGATTCATATAAATTTCCTCCAAAATAGTTAACGAGCATCATACTAGATATGTCGGAGTGAACCAACTACAAAATGTCGGATGTCTTTCTATGGCTTGAGGGGAATGGTTCCCTTTTGAGCTTTCCTTTGGCACATCCCAGACATACACCTTCACACTCTATTTTGAACTCGGGCATTCCTGTCACCATTTGTCTCACATCGGGTAGAGCCTTATAATGAAGGTGGGCAAACCTCCGGTGCCATAGTTCAGACTGAAGAGATGTGTAAAAGGAAATGACTCCCAATGAACTTCCTCCAACTTGATATAAAGAGTCAACTTGAAACCCAAGAGTGAAAGCATCTTTAGAATTCTTTTTCCACACATGTACATTGCCAATCATGAAGGCCACCTTGTAGCCTTTGTCTTCCATTGCCGAAATGGATGCCAGATTCTTCTTGAGATCAGGTACATATAGGACTTCTTGCAAATGAATTGTGTTACCCTAATTTAATTGAAGAGTAACATTCCCTACACCCTTTATGGGATAGGTGGAATTGTCTCCAAGAATAATATCCAATTTTGTATCCTTGCCTATTAGATTAGAGAGAGCTTCCTTGTAATCAGTGAAGTGTGTTGAGGCACCACTATCAATAAGCCAATTTCCCAATGAGTCCAAAGGAGAGGTAGTGGAGAGGGTCAATATCAGATGATATTCATCTTGCTTATTGTTAACAACATTTGATTCATACCTAGAGTTCCTTGCTTTCTTGGAGGGTTGACCACTTCCTTGATTTCTGGCATTCCTCTTTCCTTTTCCATTGAACCTAATCCTTTGGTTGTAGTTGGAGTTTCACCAGGAGTGATTTTGATCATTTTCATGTGCTGTGTCCTTCCTATTTTGACACTCCCTTGCATAGTGGCCAAATTTATTGCAAGTGAAGCATATTACCTTTCTTCCACCCTTCGATCCGATCTTTCCTTTGAATTTAGACCCAAAATTATTTCTTATTTAAGCATGAGAGGAGAAAGTAGTGGGGTTGCCTTTGCTTGAAGGCATTTCTTGCTCTACCATCCTTGTCTCTTCTTGAATGCATCTCGCCATCAATTCCTCAAATCCCGGAATTCGATCATTCTTGAGAAGAGTGGTTCTAAATACATACCATTAGGATGGGAGCCCTCCAAGAGTAGTGATAGCCAGTTCCTTGTCAGCAATGACTTCTCCAATCGATAGGATGTCATTCTTTATCCCAGTGATCCTTAAGAAGTAGGATTGAATATACTCGTCTTTTCCCTTCTTAATATCCTTCAACTTATTTTTGAGGAACAAAACTTGATTTGCATCACTAACTTTGAACAAGCTTACCAATCTATCGTATATCTCCTTGGAGGTGTTCAACTTGGAAACGTAGGCCACCAAACGCTTGTAAATAGAGTCCCGGATGATCTTCTTTGCTTTGACTTCACCCTTAGTTTACTTGTTCCTTGTAGAAGCCAATGCATTTGATGGAGGCTTTGTAATTATGCCTCTCACATAGTCCAACACTTCCTGCTCTTCCAATGTCAGATCAAGAGACATCTTCCCTTCGTGATAGTCAGACTTCTCAAGGAGCTTGTCTTTGGTGGGGAAGTGTGATAAGGAACCCATGAAGCCTTTTGACTTTTTCCAACTGTCTTTCATGATTGCTCTTACTCTTTCTTGGGATTTTTCTTCACCTCAGATTTGATACCACGTTAAATTATGGTATGTTCTAAAGCAATTTACTTCAATTCTTCTTATTAGCTCAATGCCAATTCTCAGTATATCAATCACATTAACATACAAGTAAAATGCTGAAAGAACATAAATGTAATCGACAAAAGATAAGCCAAGACAAGAGACACAAGATGTGGTGCTATCTAGGGACAAACCCCAATGCGGGGAAATTCTTTGAGCAATTCTTCTATATTCTTCAATAATTTAGTAGAGAGAGAGATATTACAATATCACAAAACTGTGATTTATAATAGAAGTTATGAAAAATTTGAATAGCAGTAGAAAAGGTGATCAATCAGCTCCCAAAATGTCTCCAAGACAACCTAGGAGAACTTGGTCTCCAACAACATTAATGGCGACCCAAAACAGTCAAAGTAAGATGGTCAAATCAGCAATGAATGCTACAACAAACTGCAACCAACCCTAACCAGTCAACACAGACTTGTCCAGGACTTCGTCTAGCCTAGGAGACGTTTTATATACAAAGCCATAGTCAAAGGAAGCAATACATTGGTCAACGCAGGTCTAAACCACTTGCTGCACCTTCCTGTGTCCTTGTTGCCCTAACTACGTCCTCCTCTGCCCTAACTACATCATCCTCAATGCTGCCCTAGAGATCTGTGTGCTCCTTCCTTCGTATACCCAAGAGACAAGGAAGAGATGAGAGGATGAGATGAGTGCTCTAATTCCTCAAGGTCTCCTCTATTTATATCCCACGTTGAGGTTTAGTTGAGGGTGTGCAACACTATTTTACATGCTAGCCGACCTTGAAAAATTGTCAAGAAATACAAATAAATTCATATCTCCTTGAATACATGTTGGAATCGGATGATTGTTAGTTCAATCCTACACCTCTCGACGCGAGGAATCCAATAAAAATATCATGTGCCATAAATAAGATGACCCATATGGAGTTTGCCCCTAGTTTCCAATTTTAACAATGTCTTATCCTTAAGGAAACCACAAATTCTTATCCAATCCTCTACTATTCTCTCTCAAAGACCTTCACGACCTACGATTGTTAGTCTTGGTCAAGTGCTTGACACATGAAGAAAATAATCCACATGTGATGTCCAACATCACTCCCTCTTATTCAAAGAGGATATCCCTCTTCTCCTTTTAACTTGAGAATATATCCTTTCTCCTATTCAAGGAGACTCCTTTACTTCCCCTCAAATATAGAGGTGATTCTTGACTTCCTCTCTAATTGGGAAGTCATATCTACAAGCTTCTCTAGCTTGTTCTTATAAGGGTATCAACATCCAGTTCTTCATAGCTTCTAGGCGCCCTCTTACCTCCGCATCTCATCATATTGAGCCTACTTCCTTTCAAGGTACCGTGGAGACATCTTCTTCAATCTTATGACAGGTTCCAGGTCATTAATCTTTCTCATCTCTTTTAACTTGTCAATTTCAATGAAGGCATTATATGGAGCCTTCCAAAGTTTCTAGTTGATCATAGCTTCCTCAAGAAAGTGGTCTCCTTTGACCTTCAGGTTATCTTCTCGCATTTCTACCTTTCAATCCCAGGATGAGCACATCTCAACTTCACAGTTTCCAGGTACCAGATATTGAGCTTTCCTCAAAATTCTTCTTACATTCCAAATAGTTGAACTTGCCTCAACCGTCTTCCTGAAGCATTCTTCCAGGTAGAAAAAACAATATGTTAACTAGATAACCGACAATAAAATATTAACATAAAACTTACCTCATTGTGACAACTTTCTCATCATCAAAATCTTCAAGGTCCATTTCCATACCATGCATGAAAGTACCCAAATATCAAACTTGATTACTAAGTTACTATTATCTTCTAGAGATTATAATAGATGTTGACTCTAGCGAGAAAGTATTAATATCCTTATCCATTTAGAGTAAGTCAAATTCATCTTCTTAGGAATCATATAAAAAAGTAAGTCAAATTCATCTTCCCAGGAATCATATAAAAAAATGAAGTATTCACTATGAATAACTTATGACCAACTTTTCTTCTAGGATTATATGAATCCTACCCAAAAGTTACTTCAAACATGCATTCTTAATCTTTCACACAATCATCTAGATAAACGTATTCAACAATGAGCCTACAACTTGACCAACTGCATTCCTTCATCCTTTTCAAAGTATTTCTTCTGTACAATATGGAACATATACTAATCTTAGATATCATTTTTTGGGATTCAACTGCATTAAGAAAGTCATTCATCTATGACCATTTCCATGAGAGGTAGTCATAACTGACTAATTTCTCATGATTTTTGAATAGTCCACGTAGCACTCATTGCATCGGTTGATGCTCATAGGGGTGAAGAAGTGGGATTGAAACTAGTGAAATTAATCACAGAGCATCAATCATCACTTCCAGGGCTTGCACCCAGTAACCAGGACTTCCTAGGAGGTCACCCATCTCAGATCGCCTTTGGCTCAAGCGCGCTAATCTTGTCATAATGATTCTTCCAAGAGCCTTCCAATATGATGAATCTTACAAGATCATATTGATCCACCTTAACAAAATGACTTCCTCTAAAATATTATTATACAATGATGAACACTTATCCAGAGTGGTCCTTAAGCTTTTCATTCTTAAAGGACTAGATGATTTCAAGAAATTCAAACAAATAGACTTTTAAACATGCTACTATCCCAATTTTATCTATGATGCCATACTAGATCAAGATTCATGCTTACTCCTTTATTCATTAGTTCCTTCAGGGTCCTTTTAGTTCCCTCCCTCCATCACGTTCATCATTTCCAAAGAGTCATAATCAAGCACGATACTTGCTTTGTTTCTTTCCTCCTCTTGCTTTTACTTGCAATCTTTAATAGCAAGTGCAACCAAGAAAAATTTACAAATACAAGAGCATGATATCAATTCTATGAATCTAAGTTTTCCATAGTTTTTCGTAGAGGGTTTTCTCCTAGGGTTCTGTTGAAGCCCCGAAAATCAGGTCTACAACAAGGGGGATACCCACCCGGTCCGGACCTTGAAAGCAACTCCTTTTCCATTTGGGATGGTGGGTCGGACTAGGGATAAAGGGACCAGTTTCCAAATTTGTGTGTGTGTGATGAGAATTGATATTTCCTTTTCTAATAATTCCTAAGTAAAATGCTTTTAATCTAAGTCTAATTTAAAACATGCAATTGTATTCTAATGAATAGAAATATCTAATTCTAAAAACTAACCCAGGATTTAACTTTTCAGTTATGTGATCTAAATTAATTTCTAACAACAATTGGTAATAAATATTATTCAATTGCTACGAGAAACGAATTCGATAAAAATAAATTGTTTCATATAAAAAGTTAGCCGAAACAATTGTGAGAAGCATATCGCATAATAAGTCATTCATATATTAAGCATAAATAGAATAGTCATCACCGTAAAAAAGTGCCAAATGATAACTCAAACATTCAAGCCTTCATATATAAATAACTGAACATAAATATTACTTTAACACATAAGCATAAATCATTAAGAGATAAAATTACCATTGATAACAAGTTCTACTCATGAGCTTCAGCAATATAGATTTATATCTTCCTAATTCAATATCTACTAAGAGTACAAAAGTGCATTTCAGTCGCAGACATTAAACGCATATATCAATAAATCTCGTTCCATTCATTCATCAAAACCTCCTTTGAGGGTGCAGAAGTGCATGCTCTGAGGAAACGTTTTTGACAAATTTCAGGACCCCTCTCTAAATGCATGACAAGGGTTAAAATAGTACTACCTAAATTCTAAAAATAGTTTATTACAAAAATATAGGAGGAGGTTTAAATGACCGTCCTCATCTAAGGCAAAAAATAAATAAAAAATAAAATTAAAACTGTATATGGAAATTAACTATCTATGTATCTGTTCTCTTTGATCGCAGCATTCAGCATCAGCTTGAGGAGCGTCGGTTGGCTGACCTCTGATTTTAGTTGTATTGCGAAAACAGAATCGACAAATGCTGGCGCTATCTTCTCAACAGAATTTGTAAGGCACTTGAGAGTCACACATTGACTCTGTGGTTTAACCAAGTATTGCCAATAAGTGTCCCAATTCAACTTGGTTAACTTTTTGATGGACTCTACCTTTTCCTCAGCTTTCCGTCTCCAGCTTGTCTGTAGTTGCTATGCCTTTGGGAGAAATCCCGGAGCGTTTTCTGATATTAGGTTTGCTCTATGAAGATTTTCATTGACACAGTCAATGATGTTGTTAGCCGCTGTCGCTGCTTCCTCCGCTGCCTGTTCTTCCTTTCTAATTTGTGCATCCCACTTATGGAACAACATTTCTTTGTGGGCTTCATTGATTTTGAGCAAGCCTGCTTTCTTCCCTTCCTTTGATTCCTGCCATTTCAAATAGTCAGATATTATTTTATCAATCAAATCATAATCGAGTCGCAAATGCATGACTTGATTTGTAATTTTATCACTTATCTTGCAATGGGAACTCCATTGCGATATTCTTTGGCATAATGCCTCTTGTTGTTGCAAGAGTTGGTCGTTTAAGGCAAGGGCTTCTGAGAAAAACTCTGTAATCTTGGGGTCATCTCTATGTAATTATAGCATAGTCTGTAATTGATTTTCCTTTTTAGCCAAATTGTTTTGATACCCTAGTTGCATTTGTTGAAAATCTTGTTGTAATTTTTCTAACTTCTCCTCTGCTTCTCGGTTGGCACTAACCTGCTGTAGCTGTTGCTGCAAAACTTGGATTTGTTCCTCTCTATCCTTAAGTAATTTTTGTACCTCAGACACTTTATCAATGGTAGCAGAAGCATAGGCTCCTGCGATCTAGGATAACTTAGTCATATTTTCAGTAGGGTCAATGGTAGGGTATCGCCAAAGGACATCTAGCTGCTTTGCCTCAGGTGAGAGCATGCTGTCCAATTTCCATTTCTTTCTTTGTTTTCTTACCACTGCCTTGTGCTTCGTGCTCCATTTCTGGAGCATTGCTGAATGTTCCAATGACCATATCTGTCATTATTTGCACTGTATTCTCAGGTGTCTTCATGTTCTGCACCTCAGTATTAATTAATTCATTAAATGTTTCCTACTCTTTATCCAGCTCAGTTCTCACTAGCTTTGGTGGCTGGATGAGGGGAGGGGGAAAGTTTACCTATGGTGTAGTCAAGACTTGTTGCTCTGGGTGCTCTTTAGATTGGGCAGTATCTCTTACTGACCCTTCACTTTTATTATGTTCATTCTCAGACCTTTTAGAGCGTTCTGGTGATTCTTTCCGAGACTCAGACCTAGAATTGTCTATACCCGAACTTCCACTTAAACTGATACTGGGAGTTGGCTCCCTCATTGGTTCTAAGTGCAACTTATCCAAGGGGATGTTTGCTAGTCTCTTTTCTCTATATAATTTGAATTCTTGGAATTCCACTGGGGGAAATTGAATTTGAGCCATATGCCAAACTTCTTTCAGTGTGATTTTCTGTTGGAAGATATCATCAAAAAGATCATCTTCTTTAGAAAATACTTTTATCTTGACAGCAGTAGTAAAATTCTTAATGACATCAAAGGGGTTGAATTGTCTCCCTAGAAATTTGAACAGTCATAGATTCGGCATATGGTCTACTTCTTTGAATGCATGACCTAAATCAAACAGTGAAAAGGCCCCACAGGCCACAAGAAATTGCGGCCAAATGGCCTTCTTCTTGTCTTTCAACTCTTTGCTCATACCTCCCACCCCGTAGGTCTAGTAGGTAACTTCTCGAGCCAATAACTTATCGAGAACATATAAGGGTAGCACATGAGGGGAAGTAATGCTTCCAAATACTCTGACATAGGTGAAAAATTCTTCCCCAAACCATCTTCCGACAAGGAGAATGTCAACTTCCACTTCGGGGGAAATCTTGGGGCGTCCTTATTATACAACATTCTATGAAGAGGTAACATAATTCCATGACAAATTTTGTAAAAATATGGGATGAATTTGGAATTCCACAATTCCTTATGATAAATGTGAATGGGCAAGGGATTCTGTGTAGTCCACTTCCAACCCATTAAAGGAAATTTGGAAACATAACAGATTTCATCCAGAACATAAGAAACTAAATAGAAAGGAGGATAAATCCTCTGGGTAGTAGTTCTTTTGGATCGGTAGTTCCAAATAGTTGTAGCTAAATTATTAGACAATATCTGAGCCCAGTCCATAATAGTCGAATTTGTGGCTCAAATAATAGGGGTAGCCACTCAGATAAAAACTTGTTGACATCAGGCCTTCCAAATAGTCTACAGAGCATAGCAGTAGCAAAGCAATATGGGGAAGAGATGGAACCAGTACTGTACATACCATGTTTGTCCTTTTTCAATGGTTCTTCCCTTGCTGTCCAGTTCTTGGTGCACTCTGCCAATTATTCGTTTTCCCTGGCAAACTTCTCCATGAACTATTTGTTATAGGTTGCCTGTGACTTTGGTAGATGATACATAAGTCTCAAATCTTGCAGAGTGAATGACCCAATGAGGTCTTGGCTCTAAGACTTAAATTTTCTGTCTGATATATCAGCACTGTCCAGTACCCACTTGACCATGTCTGTGTATGGAAGAATCTTAGGTCTTGCCGCTATCCGGTGCAAGAATGAACATGCAAGTTTTGTGATTGATGCCTCAGACGACCCACGTGAGTCTGTTGTTGCTTTAACCTCCATGACTCTGGGAATTTCTTCTTTGAGCAGACTGTACATGCCTTCCCAAGTAGTTATGCCGACATCTCTGTTGCAGGTGGTGTCTGTGTATAAGGGCGTCATCTCTTTGTCCTCAGCAACTAGAGATTTTCCCTTCTTTCCCGTTATGCTCTGAACACTGCTGCGTAAATAACTCTGCTTTCCACTACCACAAATTTACAAGTAAGGAAAGAATAATGGTAAGAGATAAGGTGACAGGAAAGCTCTTAATGCTGAAATCATATCAAATATATCAACCTACGTGAAATAACCTTTCGATAAGATCTAAAATCTTATCTCATAAATGACCATCAAATAACCACTAAATTGACATTAATGCCCATAACTCGGTATTAGATTATGATAAATAATTTATTGAACAATGAGCGCTGCTGATCTACGATAAAGCGATTTTGTGATTTTCTTCGCAATATCGCAAATAGCAATATCGCAAATCCTTTTCATTAACAATCATTTATTTCCTTATGCGTCTACGAGATGTGATTTGCGAGATGCCTTATCGCATATCGCCGGATCGGGATATTTTATCTTAGGTGATACTTGCAGCATATGAAATCCGTGATGTGCAATGAGTCTTTACGGCGCGCAATCTCGCATCGCGTTTTCGCAATTTCGAAAGCTTGTTTATATGATGTCCTCCTTTACCCTTTGTGATGCGATGTTTTATTGTTAAGAGAATGATTTTGTTTGAAACTTATCATAGAACTTAAGTTTTTGGGTTTTGCGGGTGTTTTCCTAAGCTTATGATAGTATGTTTTTTCAAAGGAAAATATAAGTGCTAGTTTTTTATTTTTTAGAAGGGTCCCCATTTATTTAGTTTTATTAGTAATGCTAAATAAAAGCGGGGGTTGTTGCAGGCCACAACAATTGGCGATTCACTAGGAAGAACCAGTTATCTCTGATTATCTTTTTAATTTTCTAAACTTCCAAAACAAAAAAGTTTTCTAGAAAATCAAACTTTATTATAGAAATATAAAGTGTATCATTCTTTCAGCTGTTAATGGTATTTTGTTTCTTCCGTGTTAACTCTAATTATTTTCTTCCCAAAGCTAGTCATTGTATTTACATCAACCATTACTTAGTTTATAAAGATAAAACCAAAGACTTTGCTGTAGATCAGTTTTAAGTATGCTCATTTGTCATAGGTAGAGCCTCTGCTTCCAACAGGCATTCATAGCCTCGACAGGGTTATCTGTTACCTAGCAATGATCCTGTATCCTACTTGGAGAAATATACAATTTTCAAATATAAATCCATATCCACACTTATTGCTTTTGTTTTCTTAAAGAACAATGTCTTGGTTTGGTGGCCAAATTATGATAGTGCCATTCACTTGATTTATAACATTGCTGAATAAGATGGCTCGTGATGATACCCCTTGCCTTTTGATTGCAACAATCTTGAGTCATTGCCCTGTTTTGGTATGCAATTTTGGCAATGTCAACAAGTTATAATATCTATGATTATGATAAGTCGTCTCGTGATGAGACATCTTATTCTTTAAGTCTATAGTGTATCATTGGATTACTCCTTGAAACTCGTAATTCCCTAGGTGGGGAGGAAGTCATTGGTTCCTTAAGAATAGCTCTAGACGACAATTATAGAGTTTTTGAAGACAACTTTTCTACAGAGAACCTTTGTTTTGTTATTGATGCTTTTCATGACTGATATAAAACAAATTCCCACTAAAGGTTATTTTTATCAAATTCATAAGGATGAAACTAGTAAAATATTCAGGCTTGTAGCATTTGATTGTATCTTTCATTAATAATGATTGATTTTCCAAATAAGTTCTATTTATACAAGCGAAAAAAAACAAAATCTAAAAGAAACACCTATCTTTTTCATGAATTCCAAAGGTAACCATTTACAATCTGTTTTATTGTTAAAATAACGCTATAATCAATAATTTACAAAAAATAGAAGAGGTCATCTTCTATGGAAAGTATTTTTTAAGGATTTTCCCATTAACAGGTAAAGATTCTCTTTTCCCTGCTAAATCTTGCAACATAAAAGTTGATGGACCTATGATTTCAACAATTTGGAATGGTCCAAGCCACATTCATTGGAATTTAGAATGTTTGCCTTTTTCTTCATGAGCCTTATCCCATTTCAATACTAAATCTCCAATTTGAAAATCCTTCCTAGATACCATGTTTGAATCGAAGGAAGCCTTTACTAATGCTTGATGATGAGCGTGTGTGATTTTAGCCTGTTCTCGTTGCTCTTCTAGCTTAAGGATTTGCAGTTGTCTTAGTTGTAAAGATGAAGTCGGTGTTTCACCAATAAATTGAACCAAGGCCAAAGAAGGAATTGCTAGATGAGTTGGGAGAACTACTTCTTTCCCATAAACTAAATTAAAGGGAGAAGTGCCAATGGAGGCTTTCTGCGTTATTCGGTTTACCCAAAGAGCATACATCAAAGATTTCTGCCAATTTTTATGGTTCTGATCGATGGTTTGCTTAATGATTCTGATTAAGTTTTTATTCGTTGATTCGGACAACCCATTCCCTTGTGGGTAATAATTGGTAGAATATTTAAGCTTAAAACCTCTTTTAAGTGCAAATTCAGTCATAACATTGCCATAAAAATATGATGCATTATCAAACATTAAAGCAGAGGGTAAATCAAACCTGGTGATTATGAACTAATCTATGAAATCAACGATGTGTTCAACATTATCTATCTTGAGAGGAACTGCTTCTACCCATTTAGTAAAATAATCTGTAGCTATAAGGATATACCTATTCTATTTAGAAGAGTGAGGAATGATCTCACCTATTATATCCAATCCCATTGATCAAAGGGCTGATCGATATTGACTAGTTGCAAAGGCAAGGATGGTTTCTTCTATCTTCCAACAACAATTTGACAAACTTGACATTTCCTTACATAGCTATGTGCATCTTTAAATAGTGTAGGCCAATAGTATCCTGTGCGCAAAATTTTATGTGTTGTAGCATCTCCTGCATAATTTCCACCTACTGTTCCATCATGGAGTTCCTGCAACACCTTTTTAGCTTCAGATTTTTCAAGACATCGAAGGAGAATAGAATCATAATTCGTCCTAAAAAGTATATCGTTTATGAGTTGATACTGCTTAGGCTTCAATCTTAGGGATCTTTTCTTTGTATAATTTAGATTTGAAGGAGCATATCCGTTCTTTAGATAAAATATGATATCAACATATCTCGATTCAATATCGTTTAGGCTTACCTCATACATTTGTACCTCTTGATCAGGAGATGGTATTTCAGAAATAAGCGATGCTCCAACCAACATTTTGCAAAAGCTTTGAACTTTTACGATATTTGCTGGCTTGATCTCAACATCGTATTCTTGTAAGGCAGTGATTCAATTTGCTCTCTTTTCACCCACCTCTTTCTATATTAAGAGATTTCTTACCACTAGAAACAGTACTATGATCTTTGTATGGGTTTTAAGAAGAAAGGATCTAAAATGTTTGATCGCTTTGAAAACAACATAAGCTTGTTTCTCAACGTCAACATAATTTAATTTAGCCCCTTGGAAATTTGAACTAAAGAAGGCAATTGGGGCTTCTGCTTTGTCTTGATTGGCTTGAGTGAGTATTGCAACATATGATTTATCAGAGGCAAATGTATACAGAATAAAAGGATCGGAAAAATTTGGAGTAGCTAAGGATGGGGCATTAACAATCACTTGCTTAATCAGATTAAATGCTTCATATTCTTCTTGGCCCCATTTGAAGAGTGAATTCTTCTTGATCATTGCTTGTAATGGGGACATAATCCTTGAGAAGTTTGTAACAAATCTTTTAACAAAATTAATCTGGCCAAGGAAGGATTGCATGGCTTTCTTATTATGTGGTAAGGATATTTTAGAAATATCTTTAATTCTATCAGGATCAATATGGATTCCAGATTTTGACACTATAAATCCAAGAAGTTTTCCTCCACTTAATGAAAAAAAGGACTGTTTTGGGTTAAGTGAAATTCTGTACCTTTGACAACGTTGGAAGAATATATTGTTATATCATCCAAGTAAATCACCAGTGATTTATTTACTAATCCCTTAAATGCGATATCCATGGCCCTTTGAAATGTGGCACCATCATTAATCAGCCCGAAAGGCATCTTTTGATATGCATAAGTACCCCATTTGGTTCTGAATGTGGTTTTTAGATGATCGTGAAGATGAACCAAAATTTGGTTGTAGCTAGAGAACCATCTAAAAAGGACATTAATTATGATCCCACAACTGCCTGCAATATTTGTTCCATAGGAGGTAAAGGAAAATTATCCTTTTGGTAGGCTTTGTTAAGATTTCGAAAGTCAATACAAATTATAATGTCTCCGTTTTTCTTTCTGACTGGAACCATGTTGGAAACCCACCTAGAATTTCGAACGGGAAAAATAATTTTGGCTTTCAATAATTTATTGAGCTCAGATTTAATCTAACTTTCAAGATTAGGATGGATCTTCCTCAACTTTTGCTAGACAAGTTTTTCATCAGCTATCATCGGGATAGTATGTTGAATGATTAAAGTGTCGTAAGTATTAAGGTCATCGTAGTTCCAAGAAAAGACACTTTTATACTGTTTCAAGAGCCAAACAAAGGTTAATTTTTTTTTCTGGGGCTAGGCCAAGACCTAGGTTGATATTCTATGGCTTGGTATTAGTTCCTAGATTTACTAATTCATAGTTTAGAGTTGAACTCTGAATTTTTGAATTGGTAGACCTTTTAAATCTATCTTTCAAAGCATATAAGTCTTCCAACTTGACTACAGATTTTGGTATGGCATTATTGGTGCTTTCTTGTTGTAACTGCTTGTCATGTTGGTCTTCATCAATTATCTGATTAGTGTAAGATCCTTCTGATGTCAGGAAACTTACAATATCAGGATCATCGTTAAAATTTTCCAGCTGGTAACATTATCAGGGATGGAGGGCCTAAAGATTAATTCGATTGAGAATCTGTCTGGGCTATAGTCTTCTGAGGGAATGAGCTTGGAAGCTACATTAGCCAAGAGGTCAGCACTAGCATTTTTGAGTCTAGGGATGGATGAAATATTGAATGCTATAAAATGTTCAGTCAGGTCTTGTACTAAATATTGATAATGCTTTAAATTACCTGATAGACAATGTATAGTATTTCGTACCTGTTTAATAACAATCTAAGAATCTCCAAAGACTTGTAGATACTTGATATCTAATCCGATTGCTTTGTACAGTCCTTGGACTAGAGCTTCGTATTCGGAAGTGTTGTTTGTGCAATAAAACTCAAGTCTACATGTTAACATAGTTTTATTCCCCTATGGACTAACTAATACACATACTGCTCCTGCTCCATCATTAGACTTGGAACCATCAAAAAATAATTTCTAAAACAAAGAGTTATTTACAAGACTATCTACAAAATTAACGCATTTAGAACTAGTTGTCTAAGAAAAGTTTTCTAATTGAGACAAGACAGAGTGTTCTAAATAAGGCGAAGTATGAGCTTTAAAATTTCCTAAGAAAGAGTCAACAGAATAGTTGCCAATTATATTGTTGCTGTATGCTACAGGTTCATTTTCTCCTTCCAATTCTGTCATTATGTATTTTTGATGTCTTTCTCGCTCAACCTTTATTTGATTTGGTTTACCATTGTAAGGGAGCCACATATGTGACCAATCAGTCACAAAGTATCTATGAATCTTTTCAGACCAATCCCTACTAAGAATCAAACCATAAAATTTGGGAATGTCCGCAACTAGAATATCAATTACTTGACATACCTTTGGATTAGATGACAGCCTTATGATAACTTG
Source organism: Pinus tabuliformis (assembly GCA_031772625.1). NCBI lineage: Eukaryota > Viridiplantae > Streptophyta > Pinopsida > Pinales > Pinaceae > Pinus > Pinus tabuliformis. The sequence continues at coordinate 167,252,903 of CM062810.1, read as the reverse complement.
ATTTAGTTCACCAATTACTTCAACCTGCGATTGGTCGAGATGAACTATGCGTACTGTATATTTTTGAGGTTGGAAGTTTAACTTTGCACATATTGTTTTAGGTAAGATATTAGATGAAGCTCCTGAATCTACCAAAAAATTATGCAAGTTTTTATTGAAAATTTTGTAAGTAAGAAGGAATGGGGGAGTATGTGATCTTGACCTACCTCCAATTAAAGCAATATCATTAGGATCAACTTTATTTTACATATTAGTTGGAGGTCTTCCCATCTCATGAGAAGCTTGTGAAATTACAACAACAGGAAGAGGTGCAACGGGTATTGTATGTAACTCTTTCAAAAGTAGCTTTTGTTGATGTTTCAATTTGCTCAATTCATGAAAAGTAATGTTAGCCCTAGTCTTCTTCATGTCTTTGACGATATTATACTCTATCTCATCAGAAACAATCATTGTTTTAGATAGAGTTGGTGAATCGGATTGGACTGGGCTTGTTTGAGTCGCTTTTGGTGATGATTTCTTACCTGTGACTTTATCTTTAGATGCCGAGCTTGTGCTCTTCTGTTTAGGACTAGGTTGCGGAGGATTGACTTGATTTCTACTTCTGGTACTGACTGGTGATGCCTCTTGATCCTCCTCATCTGGAAGGATGAAGTCTCACATTCCCTATACTTCTACAATTTCATCTTCATCAGTAGGTTCCTCGTTAGAAACTTCCTCTTCTTCTGCTTTAGATTTGGAATTTGTTATAGCGTTGGGAGGCTTTGAATCAGTTGAGGGATTTTTTCTATAAGGCTTCTTAGAAGAAGTTTTTGCTACTTGTCTCTTAATGTCAACCATTTCATTAGACATGGTTTTTAAGACTTTCTGCAATCCTTCTAAATCAAATGGGTCTTTTGATTGCTTTTTCGTAGGATCATCTTTAAAAGTAACCTTCTTAGATTTTCTCTCATCAACAATGTTTTTATTTTCTAAAGCCAAGATATGTTTTTCTACCGCTATTGCTTCCTTCATGTTGTCAGCTAATGTTGTCTTAGCAGCCCTATCAACAAAGATTGCTATATTCGATGGTAACGCAGATATGTAGCATTCACTTCGAACTTCTTCGCTAGGCTTGGAAGTGGTCGAGATTTTATTCAAAAGCTTGTTGAAATGAGAATTAAAATCTTTGATCAGTTCTCTCGACTCAGCCTTAAGATTCGGTAGATCGTTGATCAATGTTGTAGTAGATATATCATCGCCGAACTTAGTCAAGAATTGTTCTTGGAAAATGTCCCAACTAGTAATGGATCCTGACGGTAACGAAAAATACCATGACCTAGCTGCTGCTTGTAAAGCATAAGGAAAAGTATAACATCAACATCTTCATTTGTAACCCCATTTAGATTTATTGATAACATAAAGTTGTTTATGTGTTCTTCTGCTAGCATGCCTGCTTCAAGATTAAACTTGGGCAGCCATTTTTCAGGATGGGCTGGTAATTGACTCAAGGGTGCAGGCATTGAGACTGCCCCTGGATTATTCCATGGGTTTTGAGACATCATTGAAATACTAACAGAGGAAAGCACAGACTAAGTTCCTTATGGTTGGGAAGAAGAGGATATTATAGTTCCAGATGATTGAGAAGCAGATGTTGAAGTTCCAGTACTCTGATGGACAACAATTTGAAGTGGAGGGGTGGATGGTTGACTTTGTAATGGAGAAGATGAAATGGATGATGATGATGAAAGAGTCTCACTATTAGACCCTTTAGGTGACTTCCTTGCTTTTTTCCTTTTAGGTAGAGGTAATTTAGTTGGTTCAATACCAAACTTTCACTCTGCAATCTGGTAAGAGGATGAGAAGGATTATATTACGAAATCACACTACCTTGAGATATTTCAGATTTTTGCGGTGACATGGAAAATTCTTGAAGTTTATGAATCAAAGACTCAACCAGGAGGTTCGATAGTAGATTTCTCTGAAATGTTTGGGTTTGTGGTATTGCTTTTTGTTTTATCGACTTCTAGCTCAAGATTTGAAGATTCGAAGTGTGATGGAGAAGTCGGGGGAGATGTTGAGGGCGATTTACTTTCAGAATGGTATTTAGATTTGGATTTACTAGCCATTCACAATTCGGGGCCCTCCTTCTAGCGCCAAATATGTTGAAGCCCAAAAAATCGGGTCTACAACAAGGGGGATACCCACCCGGTCCTGACCTTGAAAGCAGCTCCTTTTCCGTTTGGGAGGGTGGGTCCGACTAGGGATAATGCGACCAGTTTCCCAATTTGTGTGTGTGTGTGATGATAATTGATATTTCCTTTTCTAATAATTCCTAAGTAAATTGATTTTAATCTAAGTCTAATTTAAAACATGCAATGTATTCTAATGAACATAAATATCTAATTCTAAAACTAACTCGGGATTTAACTTTTCAGTTATGCGATCTAAAATAATTTCTAACAACAATTGGTAATAAAGATCATTCAATTGCTACGAGAAAAGAATTCGATAAAAATAAATTGTTTCATATAAAAAGTTAGCCAAAACAATTGTGAGAAGCATATCACATAATAAGTCATTCATATATTAAGCACAAACAAAATAGTCATCACCGTACAAAAGTGCCAAATGATAACTCAAACATTCAAGCCTTCATATATAAATAACTGAACATAAATATTACTTTAACACATAAGCAAAAATCATTAAGAGATAAAAGTACCATTGATAACAATTTCTACTCATGAGCTTCAACAATATAGATTTATCTCTTCCTAATTCAACATCTACTAAGAGTACAAAAGTGCATTTCAGTAGTAGACATTAAATGTAGATATCAATAAATCTTGTTCCATTCATTCATCAAAACCTCCTATGAGGGTGCAGAAGTGCATGTTCTGAGGAAATTTTTTTGACAAATGTTAGGAACCCTCTCTAAATGCATGAGAGGGGTTAAAATACTACTACCTAAATTCTAAAAATAGTTTATTACAAAATTATAGGAGGAGGTTTAAATGACCGTCCTCATCTAAGGCAAAAAATAAATCAAAAATAAAACTAAAATTGTATCTGGAAATTAACTATCTATGTATCTGTTCTCTTTGATCGTAAGCATTCAGCATTGGCTTGAGGAGCGTTGGTTGGCCGACCTTCGATTTTAGTTGTCCTGCGAAAACAAAATCGGCAAGTGCTGGCACTATCTTCTTAGTAGAATTGTAAGGCACTTGAGAGTCACACATTGACTGTGTGGTTTAACCAAGTACTACCAGTAAGTGTCCCAATTCAACTTGGTTAACTTTTTGATGGACTCTGCCTTTTCCTCAGCTTTCTGTCTCCAGCTTGTCTGTAGTTGCTGTGCCTTTGGGAGACATCCTAGAGCGGTTTCTGATATCAGGTTTGCTCTATGAATATTTTCATTGACACAGTTAATGATGTTGTTAGCCGCTGTCATTGCTTCCTCCACTGCTTGTTCTGCGTTTCTAATCTGTGCGTCCCACTTATGGAACAACATTTATTTTGAGCTTCATTGATTCTGAGCAAGCCTGCTTTCTTCCCTTCCTCTAATTCCTACCATTTCAAATAGTCAGATATTCTTTTATCAATCAAATCATAAATGAGTTGCAAATCCAAGACTTGATTTGTAATTTTATCACTTATCTCGTAATGGGAACTCCATTGCGATATTCTTTGGCATAATGCCTCTTGCTGTTGCAAGAGTTGGTCGTTTAAGGCAAGGGCTTCTGAGACAAACTCTGTAATTTTGGGGTCATCTCTATGTAATTCTAGCATAGTCTGTAATTGATTTTCCTTTTCAGCCAAATTGTTCTGATACCCCAGTTGCATTTGTTGAAAATCTTCTTGTAATTTTTCTAACTTCTCCTTTGCTTCTCAGTTGGCACTAACCTGCTGTAGCTGTTGCTGCAGAACTTGGATTTGTTCCTCTCTATCGTTAAGTAATTACTATACCTCGGATGCTTTGTCAATGGTAGAAGAAGCATAGGCTCCTGCGATCTGGGATAACTTAGTCAGATTTTCAGTAAGGTCAGTGGTAGGGTCTCGTCAGAGGACATCTAGCTGCTTTGCCTCAGGTGAGAGCACGTTGTCCAATTTCTGTTTCTATCTTTGTTTTCTTACCATTGCCTTGTGCTACAGACTATAAAATACATCTAGAGGAGGAATCTCCTCTATCTTGAGCATGATTTCAGACGATGGGGCAATGGGAATATACTCCATTTCTAGAGCATTGCTGACTGTTCCGATGACCATATCTGTCATTTTCTGCACTGTATTCTCAGGTGTCTTCGTGTTCTGCTCCTCAGTATTAATTAATTCATTAAATGTTTCCCACTCTTTATCCAGCTTAGTTCTCAATGGCTTTGGTGGCTGGATGAGGGGAGGGGGAATGTTTACCCGTGGTGTAGTCAAGACCTGTTGCTCTGGGCGCTGTTTAGATTGGGCAGTATATCTTACTTACCCTTCACTTTTATTATGGTCATTCTCAGACCTTTTAGAGCATTCTAGTGATTCGTTCCCAGAATTAGACCTCGACTTATCTATACCTGAACTTCCACTTAAACTGATACTGGGAGTTGGCTCCCTTATTAGTTCTAAGCGCAACTTATCCAAGGGGATGTTTGCTAGTCTCTTTTCTCTGTACAATTTGAATTCTTGGAATTCTGCCAAGGGAAATTGAATTTGAGCCATATGCCAAACTTCTTTCAGTGTGCTTTTCTGTTGGAAGATAACATCAAAAAGATCATCTTCTTTAGAAAATACTTTTATCTTGACAACAGTAGTAAAATTCTTAATGACATCCAAAGGGGTCGAATTGTCTCCATGGAAATTTGTATAGTCGTAGATTGAACATATGGTCTACTTCTTTGAATGCATGACCTAAATTAAACAGTGAAACACAGGCCACAGGAAATTATGACCAAATGGTATTCTTCTTGTCTTTCAACTCTTTGCTCATTCCTCCCACCCCGCAGGTCTAGTAGGCAATTTCTTGAGCCAATAACTTATCAGGAACATATAAGGGTAGCACATGAGGGGAAACAATGCTTCCAAATACTCTGACATAGGTGAAAAATTCTTCCCCAAACCATCTTCCAACACAAATAATATCAACCTCTGCTTCGGGAGAAAATCTTGGGGCGTCCTTATTATACAACATTCTGTGAAGAGGTAACATAATTCCATGACAAATTTTGTAAAAATATGGGATGAATTTGGAATCCCACAATTCCTTATGATAAATGTGAATGGGAAAGGGATTCTGTGTAGTCCACTTCCAACCCATTAAAGGAAATTTGGAAACATAATAGATTGCATCCATAACGTAAGCAACTAAATAGAAAGAAGGATAAATCCTTTGAGTAGTAGTTCTTTTGGACCGGTAGCTCCAAATAGCTGTAGCTAAATTATCAGACAATATCTGTGCCCAATCCATAATAGTGGCATTAGTGGCTCAGATAATAGGGGTAGCCACTCAGATGAAAACTTGTTGACGTCGGGCCTTCCAAATAGTCTACAGAGCATAGCAGCAGCAAAGAAATATGGGGAAGAGAGGGAACCAGTACTGTACATACCATGTTTGTCCTTTTTCAATGGTTCTTCCCTTGTTGACCAGTTCTTGGTGCACTCCGCCAAATCTTCGTTTTCCTTGGCGAACTTCTCCACGAACTATTTGTTATAGGTTGTCTGTGACTCTGGTAGATGATGCATAAGCCTTAAATCTTGTGGAGTGAATGACCCAATGAGATCTTGGCTTTGAGACTTAAATTATCTGTTTGATATATCAGCATTGTCCAGTACCCACTTGACCATGTCTGTGTATGGAAGAATCTTAGGTCTTGCTGCTATCCGGTGCAAGAATGAACATGAAAGTTCTGTAATTGATGCCTCAGATGACCCGCGTGAGTCTATTGTTGCTTTAACCTCCATGAATCTGGGACTTTCTTCTTTGAGCAGACTGTACATGCCTTCCCAAGTAGTTATGCCGACATCTCTATTACATGTGGTGTCTGTGTATAAGGGCGTCATCTCTTTGTCCTCAGAAATCAGAGGTTTTCCCTTCTTTCCCATTACGCTCTGAACACTGCTGCGTAAATTACTCTGCTTTCTGCTCTTGCAAATTTACAAGCAAGGAAAGAATAATGGTAAGAGATAAGGTGACGGGAAAGCTCTTAATGCCAAAATCATATCAAATATATCACCCTACGTGAAATAACCTTTCGATCAGATCTAAAATCTTATCTCATAAATGAACATCAACTAACCACTAAATTGACATTAATGCCCATAACTCGGTATCGGATTACGAGAAATACTTTATTGAATAATGAGCCTTGCTGATCTGCGATAAAGCGATTTTGCGATTTGCTTCACAATATCACAGATCGCAATATTGCAAATCCTTTCCATTAACAATTATTTATTACCTTATGCGTCTGCGAGATGCGATTTACGAGATGCCTAATTGCATATTTCTGGATCGGGATATTTTATCTTAGGTGATACTTGCGGTATATGAAATCCGCGATGTGCGATGAGTATTTAAGGCACGCGATCTTGCATCGCGTTTTCATAATTTTGAAAGCTTGATTATATGATGTCCTCCTTTACCCTTTGCGATGCGATGTTTTATTGTTACGAGAACGATTTTGTTCAAAACTTATCATAAAACTTAAGTTTTTGGGTTTTGCGGGTGTTTTCCTAAGCTTATGATAGAACGTTTTTTCAAAGGAAAATATAAGTGCTAGTTTTTTATTTTTTAGAAGGGTCCCCATTTATTTAGTTTTATTACTAATGCCAAATAAAAGGGGGGGTTGTTGCAGGCCACAACAGGTTCTTAGACACAAACCCTAAATCCCTTGATATTTCTCTTGGAAACATCATCCCTAGGATTTTTGATGCCATACCCTAGATTTCAAACAATTCCACCCTCACTAAGTTTACCAGGTCCTAGATTCCTTATTTAAAACCATAGATAACGAAATCTAGGGCTTCTATGAGGGAACAAACCAGTTAGGGTTAGGGTTTTTCACTAGGATGTTCTTATTCAAGTTTCATCTAGGATTTATAGTCCCTAGATACCAGGAACTCTTCACAAAACAAAGTTGCTAAAGCCTAGAATTTTAGCAAAAACCCTAATGCATTATTTTAGCCATTTTTTTAATGAAAAACCACACATACCTTGTAGTATGTACCTTTCTGTTATCGGGAAAAGTGTCCATTTAGATCTACTCTATCCCACTAAGGTGTGACAGCTACCTTAGAAACAAACAGAGAAAACTACTTTTGTATTCTTCTTTATGAACTATAAACAAGGAGGAATAGGATGAACCAACCTGTGTCTTGCGCTAGTCCTTTGATCCAATCTCTCTTCTCTTCGATAGCTCCCAGCTACCTGCTCCCTCACTTGCCCAGCTTCACCAAGTACCTGTAAGATCACAGAAGAAGGAAACTATACAAATACATGGGTTTATATTCATAAATAACTTAGGATCAGATTTAAGTTAACCATACAAATGTAACAAGCATCAATGAAACACAAACATGGAGAAGAAACTCAAATAGTTTTATTGATATACAAGAAGATCCAGGAGGAGTTACAACCGATGATTCCTGACCTAGCATCAACCTCCCAGCAAAGAAGTCCCTTCTTCAACCCCAACAAAGCATAGATCACCCAATTCTCTGATATGTATCTCAAAACCAATAGCGATTCCTTACAATGTGCAAAATTCCAACCTCTGGATCTCTGGGATGAGGGATCCATATATAGATGTATGCAAGGAGGATGAGTCATCTCATGAATTGATTAGTGGCTTCTCTCTGTCAGTTCTTGCTTCCACTTGGAGACTGAGAGCCTCTTACTCATCCTTGGTCGAATTCAGTGAGGCAAGTGTCATTGGAGAAGATTCTGGAAGCTTCCATTGTCTCTCCACCTCGTGGAATGACTCTGCCACTTGTCATTTCCCGCTCAACGCACCCTGGTAGTGCATTTAGGTGCGTTGCAATGCACCTAGCTAGTGGACTTAGGTGCTATGCAACGCACTTGGCTAGTGGAGCAGCTGAAATGATCCTGATTTGACTAATTCTGAGCAGTTTCTGGTGGAGAACTTCTGGGAGAAGCTGTAATTTGTTGACCTTGTTCCTTTAGGAGTTAGAACAACACTTTTAGGGACTTAGGAGCCCTTGGTTTATGGACATTTCATTCTTAGAGCTGTAAGGCAAAAAAATGTCTATAACAGTTGCCCCCTAAAGTATGAGGTCGTTTATCGGGTGAAATGCTTTATTAGGAGGATCTGAAGTTCTTTCGATGCTGGGAGGAGACCTGTAATAAGATACAATACATTATCTTCATACTGCTTTCATGATCTAGCTGAGGCGGGCATTCCCATGCTCAACTTTATAAATTCATTTTCATGTACATAGGACAGACAATCGTCTGATGGTAGACTGATGATTCTGATAGATCCATCATCCTTTTGGTAGGATGATTATCTGTGCTGCAATGCTATACATTTCAATGTCTTTATTTTCCTGAATATATATCGCAACCCGGATGGATGAAACTAGATCCGGGGTCTTCAATCTCGTCCGATCTTCACTCGAAGTACAAGTCGATCCATGTGAGAAATGTTTTGAAGTCGAACAAGGAAAGACATCGCTTGATTATCAGTAAATGATGTAAACTGTTAACAAGCGCGAGAGGAATCACCGATAATGATAATGACCCTCAAGGTACTGCAGTACAATTCACGTGGTGTGAATAAAGGACTTGGCGTCGAACACCACGCAAAATATTTCGGTCGAAGGTCATTGATGTATACCTGTCGCCGGAAGTGAGAAACTTGCCATTGAGGCATGCAAGCTTCAAAGTACTGAATGGGGTGTTCCTAGATCAACTTCTTGGATAATGAGCTGATGTTGACAAGAAGTGATCCGTCACAAGAGGGCCTTAATGAATCCCACATTAATGACATAGAACGGAGCAAATGATTTTGATGGAGGTGAAAACGATCTGATGATATATGGTTCAGGGTGGCGGTCATGAAAGAATGGAGTATAATGTATGGTAGTGGGCGGGACACAGGTGGCCTTTCTGGATGACTTCTCTTGTGTTAGCGCTTGAAATTTCACCTCAGGCTGAGAAAGGTAAACCTCAAGGCTACATCAAACCATTCAGCCTTGTAGCTAGCCCTACGGGGCAGGAGAAGGCTCTCTCCGGTCAATCTCGGTAGATCTTCAATGGGATGAGATGACCAACTAGGTAACACTGATATTAGGCTAGTAAACTGATCAGAAAGATTGATTTGGGGTTTTTAATTAAATAACGGGGTTTTTCTGGGCTGCATGGGCAAAATCACAGCTTGAAACAGAGAAATATAATGAACAACACAGGTTATCGACTGAGGCAAGGTAGGCAAGACATTTAGCATCAAATCTAGTTTTAAACGGGATGGCAAGACTGGTGAGGAGCTAAGGAGGGCAAACAATAACTTTGAATCCTCCTTAAACAGTAGAAAACATTTAAACATGAACAAACTTATAGGCAGAGCATGGCAGGCATGAATTCTTACCTAAACACTTCATTTGTTCAGTTAGAAATGATCATGTAGTGAAATGAAACATAACAGATTACATATGAAACAAGGGAAAAACTAATGCTAAATCATCATGCCACAGGGATCTCAGAAATCAGAGCTGTGAAATTTTCATTAAAAATCCCTGCCAAAAACTGTACATTGAAAGCTATGTTCTCCAGCACTCTCAGCACTCAGAAACTCTCCCCTCTCTCCTACCACCAAATGAATTTTTTCTTTTTAATATATGAAACAAAACACAGCTGGGGGAAAACCAATCGACCCCAAGACCCGGCATTTGTTTTTATCATTATTAATAAAATAAAATAAAAAAAAACAATCAGCGCTTCCTGAAGAGAGAATAGCGCTCTTTCCACTGAAATCTGTTGAATCTGGTGAATAGGTGGCATTACAGGTGTCACTCCCTTTGCTAAAAATAAACATAGGCAATCGCTCCTCGTTTTCTGCTGTGAAGCGTTTGGATTCATCTCCAAACAATTATACCCGCTTTGAATATGTAGCCTCAACCTGCCTTTTGATTTCTGAGTTCATACGTTTGAACAAATCCTCAAAGAGCAAAGCAATTAACTGACCCGCAAGCTCCAGTCGTTTATTCCCCACATAGTCCTTATCATCAATGGCATCTGATTTAAGCATGGCCCCTCAGCAGCAGAGGTGACAAACCTCTTTTCAAAGAACTTGAATATACAATCTACATCTCTATCAAAATACATTTGCGCATTGCGATGAGAGACAGAAACCATTTGTGGAAAGTCAATCATTGTTACATTTTCCTCGTCATCAATCATAATATTGAACTCATTGAAATCACAGTGGATGAGACCGTGTCCTACCAGTCGAACAATTAGGCCAATTATAATATTACATGTTTGTTTTGGATGTTGTAGCTACTTAACTTGGACCCTGGAACAAGAGACATCAGAACACAATGTCGATTACAGTCTACTGCATTAGGAACTGGAAAACCGTGTTCTTCAAGGGCCTTCATAAAGGAAAATTCTTTAAGAGCGGCAAGTCTTGAAAGGTAGAGCCAATTATAGCTGTTTCGATGTCCCAAATAGTCACGCTTAGATTTAACAGCTCTAAACGATGTCCGACCCAATCTGTGCAATTTCATTGCCAATGTTCTACCATCTTCTGTGGCAACCTCGAAAAAATCTGATTCTTTCCCAACACCTATTCGACGACCAACACCTACAATCATGCCGCGGTTTGCCAATGTCTTTATTGCAAGAAAGTCATATCCCAAAATGCGATTCAACATCATCTCCTTTCTTTGCATTGAAGCTATGTGCTGTATGCAGTTCTGCTACTCATTTCCTGAAAGGCTGGAAGATTTATAGTATGCACTTAGTGCTGTAGACATAACCATTTGGTAAAACCAAAGGTGGATTATCTTCATCCATTAGTTCTTTTGAAATGTAGCACACAAGCTTAGAATGGATATGCTTTGAGAAAGGTAAATTTGAAGCCAGATTCCTGAAGCTTTCCTGTGACAGTGGGTCTTATTTTGTACAATTTTCCTCGTAGCAAAATTGAGTCTTAAGAGCAGATAACCCAGCTTGTAGGTGAATATTCAACAGTGGTTCAACAGTCATTCCATATAGCTTGCAGAACTCCTCCTTGAATTGCTGGACCAAATTATCCCATTGCTTTGCGTCAAATAATACCTTGTATGTTGCACAATCAGTATTGCTTCTGAAAGCAAGAGTAGCCATCGCATGCTGAAGCTCTTTCATATTGGTGGAACCCCATGGTGCAAGATGCTTCCGAGCATATGCAGTTGCATCCATGCTATGGTCAACTCGAACAAGCTCAATAAACTCTTGCAGCCCGAGCTGGAACTCTAACTTGCTCTTAACCTTCTTCAGCTTAGATTTATTTTCAGCACACCAAGCTAGTGCAGGAGCACAGTCCCTATTTTGCAAGCATTCTACGACCTTCTTTGCACCCATAAACACATTAATATCTACAAGATCCTGTATGGCACTATCCTTGGCAAGTTTCATAGCAGTGTCATAATAGGATAAGCGTAGCATATAATCAACAAGTATCCTCGTATGTTGTTCCATTCCTGCTGATTTTCTGCCCGAAGCACACTCAAATGGTCCAACCTGGCACGACACCTTTGAACTTGCAACTGCTCACTCTTGTTGCTCTCATCTAGCTTTCTTTTCAAGCCCTGAAGTCGTGAAACAAGAGAATTCAGATGTTGAACAACCTCTTTTTTGACATGTCCCTCTGTGCTGCTTCTGTAACACCTGACATTACAGCATTCATCTCTTTCTCAACAGTTCGATTGCTAGTCCTCATTAATTTCTTTAGATGTTCAAATGGCACTCTCATTAGTTGATGCTCAAGCCTTAATGACTCTGCCAGATGATCATTTAAACGTGCTGGAGGATTAGGAGCAACAATTGAGGATACTGCATTGCCATTTGCTAATGCTTCATTTTCCATCTTGAATCTTGATAGCCTGCCAAGGGTATATGAGGCTATGAATATTTGATCAAGATCTGGACCTGCAACATCAATTCTCCAGCATCAATTTTCCAGAAGAATTCTCTTTCCCACGCGACCCCTCTCTAACTTCATCCAACACACTTGGAGATTTTTGGTTGCTCATTCAAGGCAGCCTCTGCTACATGAAAAACTGGATTTTGATTTATTTTAGATTCGTCATCTTTGTTTGAAGTAGACTGATCTTGGAAAGATTCAAAGCTTGTCGTATACGAGTAATGGATGAAGGAGCGGAAGGCATTGTTGATTTGATTATTAAATTGCCAGACTTTGATTGCTGATGATGCTTTGTTTTGTGTTTGTGCTTTTGCAGAGATAGGAGCTGAGGAAGCTGCTCCCTTTTGAAAAGCTGGAGATAAATTACATAATCTAAAACAACAAATTAATGATTTCTTCTTCAAAACAGGGTTTTGAAGAAGAATCAATCTCGACATGAGACGGAGTCTAACATCTTGAACATGTCGGCGACACTTATGTGATGGATTGGTAGCATTAACCCCAAATGTGGATGGTATGGCGAGACCATGGCGATGTGACCGGTGAATGAAACAACCCAACCCGACTCGGGCATGGAGTGGAAGTGTCATGTTCAAGAGCGACTTGCTACCAATAAAGATTCTTTGAGTTTTCTTCCCAATTTTTCCCCAGTCATTGCTGACCAGTACCTCTTTATTTTTTTCAAGCTTGAGGAGGATAACATATGCTTGTTCTATAATTTTCCCTTCGGGCAAACCCACCGCTATGTTTTAACGAGCCTAGCGATAGTGAAACTCGTTCTCGTATAAAGACAAGTTTGTCGCTATTAATCTTTTTAACGAGTCTAACGACAAAGATAACTCGGTCCTTTTTAGTTTTAGAGAGTCTGAAAAGGTATGTAAAGGTAACTCCAAAATTCCTTTTTCGTCATCTAATCCCTTAAGTCCGAAAAAGTATAAAACAATACAGAAGGGATGAATTTTCGATCGCTTTAACGAGCCGAACAAAACATGCGCTCAATCTTTTTGTGCAATAATCCCTCAGGTCCAAAAAGATTAAAATCTAGAGGAGGGATAGCACTTCCCGTCGCTTTAACGAGTTGGAAGGCCATAACTCGGCAATCTTTTCATATTTTACGAGTCAGAAAAGAGCTTAAAGAAGACTCGTCTTTTGAGGAACGAGTGATAAAATGGGTAGCAGCTGATTCCAGGTAAGGTTTGGAATTTTCCAATCACGGCAGTGTCACAAGGATGGCCAGTGAAATCAATCTTCGCAGCTGTTCCTCAAAATGGGTAAACAATCAAATGGAGGTGAATGATCGGCCAATGGAAAAGTGGAGGTGATGGTGCAAACACGACCAAGGCTTTAATGGCTGAAATGCTACATTCACGGTGGTTATTTACCGGGGAATAGTTCATTTTTTAACGAGCTTAAACGCGGGTGGAAACATTTGCTCATATCTTATGTTTATTTTTTAGCGAGCTTGAACTATGTGCTAAAACTGCTCGATTAATCCAGTCGTATTATAGAAATGTCTCATATAAAAATGGCAAGGTTTTTGATCTTTGGCCCACATCCTTTCTTTATGCAAGTTAGGAAACGACCAATCCTACGAGTTTAAAGGGTTAGCCTACGGGTTTAAAGGGAGGACCTAAAAATTTAAAAAAATAAATGGTTGCTCTTCGCTTGTGTTAGTGTCGGTCTTGAGCCCTCCATCGGTGATCAATAGCTCTTTGCATATGCATAGGTAGGTGTCTCATTAGTGTCAGTTTTGCATCCCGCTAGGCATGCCATAAAACTGAATGGAGGGCTGGTCTTTGTTCCCTTCTTGGCTTTGCTGGAATCAGGTCATACCATTTGAAAAAACCTTGTGTCACACTTGTTTCATTTTTGTCTTGAAATTCCAAGTCTAGGTATAGGGTTTCGGTCAAAATCATTGCCAGGTCATGAGTCAAAAGTCTGATGGTCTTCAGCAAGCCAGAAGGAGGTTTGTAATTACGTTTTATTGATAGTTTTCATCTGCTACAGCTTATTTTTACCTTGGTTTTAAAAAACTCTGTTTTTAAACCCAAGGTCATGTGAAAATGGCAACAATAAAGGAAATTTTCAAAAATCTTCAGAATGCCGGCAACAACCCTGGTTTCTTCCTCAGAATCCATCAGAGAATCAACCTGCAAAAAGAACCAAGTGAAAACACTCAAAAAATCAATTTCAGGCAAAGTGCAACTTAAAAAACAGTGTTAAATTAAATGCCAAAACATGCAACATTTGAAAGTGGGTTTGATGTTTTAATTTTTTTAAATGTGGACCTATAAAGACCAAAAAGCCCTCTTCATGGCCTCATTATGCATTGACAAACTTGCAAGACACAAAGAGAAGCAAAGAAAGGCGATTTGGCTGCGATTTTAGTCATTTCTGGAGGAGCGACTAGTTGGGCAGGTGCGACGAGTCAGAGCTGCTCTCACAGTGTAATTTTTGAACTGGAGCGACGAGTCAGAGGGGTGCGACTAGTCGAGCTGGGTTTGCCAAGAAACTTGCCAAATCACCCAAATCGCCCTCCCAAATTGCTAAATCGACCAGGTAAGCTCCAAATTCATCTGTGATAACAAGGAATAAGTGAATGATGACATGTCTCATGGTTTTCTTCTTCAAAAATTTGCAAGATAAATGGTGAATTTAAATGTTGTCAATGTAGGCAAATCTGCTAGGGTTTTGTTTGTTTTTCAAGGTAAAAATCCCTCTTATCCCATCCTTGTTCCCTTGGCAATTAAATTCACAAATGTTGCTGCATGTTTATCTTATTATTTCATTTATATCGTTTGCCAGAAATACAAGGTTTCCATCCCATATTCCTTCAAAATCTTTCCCTTCCCAAATTTCTTCGCTAAACCCTAATATCCTTCATGTTCCCACAAACCCTAAATTGCCCTTCTCCTTCCCCACAGCAAGCAAATTACATGGACCTGCAGCAAGAAAATAAAACAAAAAGAATATAAAAAAAATATATATATATAAAAATTGATATGAAAAGAAAAATAAAAATAAAATGCCAAAATGACCCAAATATGAAAAACAAAGATATTATTGGGTATAAAAAAGAGGCAAGCTGCTGTTATGAAATTTATAAAAAGAAAAATCAAAGATTGCAGCTGTGTATATATTCATAATGGACATATTGCTGTGTTTTTGGTCTATAAAATCGTGTTGCTGTGCTGCCCAAAATAAACTCTGTTTTCCCTTTTTTATCATTCCCTTGAAGTTGTCAAATCTCCTTTTGATAAAAATACAAGTGAAGCTCTCTTTCCCTTATCACTAAATGCATATGAATCCCGTCCAGATAGCAGAGTTTGCTTCATTAAAGGATAAAAATCAAATGGATAATGCTGCCCCATACCCCCTGTCATATATGTTCTTTCCCTTGGTCCCTATCATACATGGTTTCGTTGCAAATGATTTCTTAAAAATGATAAGATGGTATGTGTTACATTTTGTGAATTTTTCCTAGAAATCCCTGTTTTTATTTCCCATTCCTTATTAAAAATCCCTCCCCTAACAGTTCCCTTATGATTTTTCCCCTTGAAAACAGCATACTTCTCAACATTTTGTAGGCAGAGGCAGCAGTTCTATTTACCTTTCAGCTTGCTCATCTGGTTCCAAAACCATGTCAGACACCGAGAGTTATGAGCCTAGTGATGACCATTCATCAGCTACAGAAGTGGTGGTACAGCAGAGGGTTCCTAAGAGGGGTGGTCATCATAGGAGACAGGAACCTACTTCTTTGGCAGCATTGCAGGCTTGTCCTTTGGCAATGAACGGTTTTCGGTACATGTCATGTTTTCAGTTCTGTGAGAGGCTTGCTCACATTCAGCATCATAGTGAGTTGGCACGTTTATTTGTTTTGCACCTTCATGATGGGCAGGTCACTCTTGCAGGGGTGAATTTTGTGTTATCTCCAGAGATGATTTCAGAGGCTACCGAGATACCGAATGTAGGGGAAGTGTGGCCCAAGCGCAAACTGCTGGACTTTATCTTTTTTGAGCCATATGTCAGGCCCTCATTTGTGAGCCACTTGTCAGGAATCTTTCCTTCCAGATTCCTCCAGGCGGAGTATGTTTCGATCATGAAGCTTATCATGCAATACTTTACATGTGACGGAAGATTTTCACTGGTCTCCACTTGTCATATTCGCATGTTGATGCACTTTACCAGGGTGAGGATGATGAACATCCCGGTTTTCTTCTGCCAGGACTTTCAGAGGATTTCATCCGTATTTCAGAGGCGGACCCCAGCCCAGCAGCATAGGAGTCTGTGCCATCATGGTCTCATTCAGCTCATTGTTTCCCATCAGTTGAGGCAGCAGGGCATTTCATGGGTAGACTTCATTTCTCATGAGGTTTTTACAGCGACATCACGACCACAGCCAGAGCCACAGAGAGGTCAGCCAGAGCCACAGATCATTCATGAGGAGGGAGGTCCATCACGCCAGGCAGAGATTATTGTGCCTACACATGTTGTTTCCCCACTACAGTGTACATATCAGAGGGGTCATAGGACCTTGTTTGCAGCAGCTCGACGAGTATTTTCTCCACATCAGGTGGAAGGGGTCTCGTCGTCATCATCAGATCAGCAAGTGTTATCTCCACACCAGGTGGAAGGGGCCTCGTTGCCGACAGCAGCACAGGTAGCAGAGAGGGGCAAGCAGCCCATGATTGAGGATGAGAGAGCTGGCGATACACGTCATGATTTCATTGATTTTGATGCTCATTCTCCTTCTTCTGATTTTTATGAGCTTATCAGACAGAGAGAGGAGGAGAACCTCGTGTTGCAGCAGAAGCTCGAAATGGCTCAATGGACCATCACTTATCTGGAGCAGTGCAACAGACAATTAGAGGCGGAGAAAGAACTTGACGAGCTATGGAGGATCCGTGGTAATAGAGGCTTGAACCGTAGGAGGCCTGGGGACCCATTGCCTGCTGACCGGGAGTCCATGCTCATTCAGGTGAATGCCCACTTGGAGAGGCTGTTAGAGAAAGCCAACCGGGACAAAAGGCTGCTACGAAACATGAAGAACCATTACTGGGCAAGGTTGCACGTTTGCAAGGCAAAAATGAAGATACTCCAAAGGAAGTTGTCGAAGGCCCGCAAGAGGAGGAAAAAGACCAACCCGCTCCGTATCTTGGCTGAGGCCTCTCTTACTCACCATGATACTGACTAGCCTTCTTCTAGCAGCAAAACCAAGAAATTTTGAGGATTTTGAGGCATTTTTGGCATTTTTTTGGAATTTTACAGGTTTTGGCCACTCGACTCGTCTCACCCCGTACGAGACGAGTCGTCGATACAGCTCAGAACGGGGAAAACTCTACATGGTTGGATTTTTCTTGTAAAAGTACACTTGCCTATGGAAGGGTTTCAAATTTTGTGAAGATTTGGGCAGCCAAAAGCTCAAAATACAGCCAAATTTTGACTTTCTGCCCCTTTTTTGAGTTGCAGAAAGCAGTCTTGGGAGATTTGATTTTTTAGGGGTCAAATCAACTCCAAATTCAGAAATTCCGGTTGGGTTGGAAAGTATACTTCCAGACCTTTCCAACGAGCTATCCTGCACTTGATTTGGACTCTGGGAAGGCCCTCAAACAGCGCTGCCAAAAGGTGCGACTAGTCAAGCCAGAGGTGCGACCAGTCAAGCAAAATTTGCCAGTTTTTGACCAGTTCGGCCAGCTAAGCACAGTTTTCACTTGGGTTGATTATTTAGGCATGTAATTGATGGATTCTTGTGTAAATTTCATGGCATTAGATACTTTTACTCTTCTTTACCTCTTCTAGAAGCTTCTTTGATGTAAAAAGTTAATATTTAATGCATGGATAGGCTTCCTAACTTTTAGAGGCAAGTTGTTGTGCTGGCCTATTATCTAGTGACTGATTTAGAATTAGTTGTAACAGCTCCTAGGAAGCTGAGCTCGACCCCTAGAGGTGGGGGAAGAGGTTTGACCTTCTATATTATGCCTTCTCTTTCTCATTTTCAGGGTTGGACTCTAGAGGGAGAAGTGCTATTGTATTTTTGACTTGTATTTTCTGCAATTTGAGGAAAAGGAAGGCCAGGATTTTGCAGACTTCATTGTGGATTCTTGTGGATTATTATGTTGATGGTGTGTCTCCTACTGCTATTGTAAGTCTGTTTATGTGTTCCATTTCTTAATCTCTTGCTGCTATTTAAACAAAAGAAGTGATAAAGTTTGAATTCATGCATGCCATGCTCAGCTTTCAATTTTGTTTAAAATTTATGTTTTCCACTGTCTAGAGAGGATTCGAATTCATTGTTCGCCCTCTTTAGCTTCTCTTCTTTCTTCCTTGATCATCTCTTTCAGCTAAAGGCATCAGCATAAACTCCTACCTTGCCCCAAAGACCCACCTGCAAAAACTGAGCTCAATCCCCGCACCCTGAATTGCACTCCCTCCAAATTGCCACCAAAAAACCCAAAAACTTTAAATCAAATCCCCTTATCAGTTTACTAGCCTAAAATCCTTATTCCTAATTGGTCAAACTCATCTCATTGAGAAATCCACCAAGTTTGACCCGAGAGAGCCTTCTCATACCTCGTAGGGCTAGCTACGAAGTGAAATGGTTTGATGTTGCCTTGAAGGTTTACCTTCCTCAGCCTAGGGTGAAATCTCAAGCGCTAACAGCTTGCACACCAAAAGGTTTGCATGCCCCCAGGTATAAAATATGGTTTCAAGGTTACCCCTCAATTTGCAGACAAAACATTTGTTCTATTGGGAGAGGCCTATCTCTTACAGGTTACCCAAAGATTGTTCTATTTACGGCGTAAACAAAACACTTCTTCGACGATGTCTACCGAGATAAACAAAGGTGAGTGGCGGCGCTCGCCAACTCACATAACTTTGACAAGAGAATCTTATTCTAGAATAACCCCTCTTCCAATCACAGACGGGGTGCAAACTAGTCATATTCTCCCGCGGAAACCTACTCTATACCCGAAGTTTTCCTGCCGAAGTAGACCAGGACGCATGCCCCCTGGGTTTCAGTCATATCCCTCCGAATTACTCGCGCTTATCGGGAGGACGGACTGGGGATTGAGACATTTCTTGCATGAAGAGACCATTTAGGGATGGTATATGACTATTTGCTATGCGTGATACGGGAAATGAAAGTTGGTCCACGAGCTTGACCACTCTTCCTTCGTGCGGAAAACACATTACTCTAAAGAGTGAGGAGACGATGGCTCCCATGCAATAAATATAGTCTCGTCCAAGGAGTAGGTTATAATCCAAGGGTCCTTGAACTACCATTACGTTCATGCGAACTGTCTTCCCTCTCAATGTTATGGGCACATCGGGAAGGATCCTTAAAGGTCGACTGGTTCCTTTATCAAAACCTGTCAGATTTCTCATCTCAGGCAAAAGCGATGGCGAACCAAGCGCTTTCCAAGCAGTAGAGGAAAGGATACTCATAAAAGGCCCTTCATCTATGATGGTACCAGCCATGACCATTCTATATATTTGAACGATAATTCGGAATGGTATGCTTGCTGGTAAATTGGGTCTGCCTAGTTGATTCCAGTCGAAGGAGACAACTAGGTTGCTTGGAGGTGGGACCGAGTAGACGGCCGGGTATGGCTCTGACGAACTTCCTTCCTGCAGTAAAGGAATGGGTAGATTGCCCCCATGTTCGTCGGAGTCTGTGTTGATGAAGAGAATTTGGACGGTGTCATCCTTGTTCTCTTCAGTGACTGTATCATCCGAAGATAAAACCTCTGAAGGCAAGACCGGGTCAACTGCCGCCTCGACCTTTTGACTTTTGTCTGGTATGGATTTAGTTGGTTTATCTTCAATGATAGGCGCTTCAGCCGACCACCTGAGCGGGCCAGCTGGATTCTCAACTAGTGACGGACTCGGCAAGAGTTTTTTATATCCAGGAGGAAGTCGTAACAATGAAATCGGATGATCATCCAAAACTCTTTTAGCTTCGTCTAAGAAGGGACAACGGTGGAGGGCATGATTGCCTTCGCACAGTTTACAAGGAAATCTAGCTTTCCCTTTTTGTCCTGGGGCTTCACTTTCACTAGTTGACGGTGTGCTTTCAACATGATCACCAGAGGTTGACGACACCGGGTTGTGCAAATGAGGAGACCAGTCCCTTAGTATCCGGGGGATGCAAGGACAATCTCTGTGAAAGTGGTCTCCTTTGCAAATGACACATGGCGATTTAGGCCTGGTCGGTGCAGTGTGTGGATTTTCGTTAGACGACACTCATTTTCCCCCATTCGCCTTTGGCTCCTTCTTCTTCTTCTCTTTCTTCTTCTTTTCCTTCTTCTCCTTAGGAACATGGCTTTTAGCTTTACCAGTTCCATCAAGTGAAGAGGAAGGAGGAGAGGAAGAATTAGAGGAAGTAGAAGGCTGGTGGGCAACTCTGGACTCGTCTAATTGCTGATTCGATTGTTAAGGAATGGTGGTGTTCTGAACGACATTGGTTGAGAAGAACCATACTGGCAAGCCAATTGTCAGTCCTGGAAGCGACAATGTGGCCATATGGGGCGCACCAACATCTCCCCAAGAGGAGAAGGGACTAGGATTTCCACCAAGGGGAATTCCTTGGTTGGTAGGCTCCATTTTCTCAACCCAATATCAACGTAGGAAAAGGGTATGAATATTCCGTTTAAAATAAATTTTAACACGCTTTGACACAACTTGTTTTTTCAGTTTTTAAGAGTCGAGAAAAAACAAAAGATGACTCTAGTCTCCTTCGATTTTTAATGAGCCTGAAGTGACAAGTGCTCAGATGGACCTTTTCCGTTAAGGAGTCTGAAAAGGAACGAAAGGGACTGCTCTGGAGGTCTAGGTAGAGGGAGTACCAAACCAATCACAAAACTGCAGAATACTTTTTACGGTACGGCAATCAATCTTCCCGAATGCTGTGTTCGGTGCATTGCAATCAGTAGGGCGACCGACACGGCTTCCTATGGATAAAGGTTTTAAGCCTATAGGCGTCTCCCAATATATACTCGACGGTACGTGGGAGCACAAGTACGTACTGGCACTTATCATCTCAAAGTGGAGGAATCACCCAACCATTAGTGAGGACAACAGTTACCAGGCTTTACGACGCCAGAATACGTCTCTAGCCTAGACCTCTAAATGTTGTGCGTTAAGTTCCAAAGCGTTGTTAAGTTCATTGGATTTATTTTAAGTTGATCTTTCTTATGAAGTTTGCCTTTTGGGATCACCACGAGATGTAGATGTAATTCCTAAAATGTAATCTAAAGATGATAAACAAACTTTTATCTCTTTTCAGCAATGAAAATCCTAGCTACTAGGGGAAAAGAAAGACACAATCTTTTCGCAAAGAGCAAAGAGCACACTGTAAATGCACTTTTCCTAAATCAAGCCAAACAGACTGCCAATATGCAAATGCACATGCATGTGTTTTGTTTTTCACTTTCTTAATATTGATGCCTAAAAAGAAAGTTGATGTACAAATCTGAATTTGCTTTCAAGTGACAAACACAAACAAGCTTCTTTTCGAAATCAAAAGGTAGAGACGATTACGACACTTTATGATTTTGAAATAAATACTCGTTTCGACACTAGAAAGTCACAAATTCAAACCAAAGGCAAAAGTAAAAGCATAATCGACTATCAACAACAAATAAACTTTCTCCTATGATCAAAATCGACACTTGCGACAGATCTAAATCAAAGGACGACAGCACGACTATTCTAATTTTGCAATGGAAAACTGTAAACGACGCAACAAACACATAAAAACATCTACAGTTTCTTTTGTACAACTGAGGCGGAATATCAGTAAGGAAAAGGGGTTTGAAACAGTGAAATACTGATCACAGGCTGCAAAAATCAGAGACAAAACTGAAAAAATGAAGCAAAGAACCTCAGCTGCACAAGGCTAGGTTGATCAGTGCACCTGTTACATAGAGAAACTGCATTGCAGCGTAGGTAGCCCTCTCGGGAAGTGAGTTGAAATGCAGAACCTCTTCACAGAGCCTGCGCTGGGGCAGAAACGAGAATTCTATCCGGGTTCTGGGTCACGGTTTGCAGTTTAATCGATGGTTTTTGGCCGAGTAAAAGCAATCAGTAATACACAATCAGAGGTAGATCTAAGGGGGGTTGTAAGAGCTATCACAAGGGCAATCAGTTGGTCTATGAATCAGCTGTTCAAATTGTTAGTGTCGGTCTTGAGCCCTCCATCGGTGATCAAAAGCTCTTTGCATTTTGCATAAGTAGGTGTCTCATCAGTGTCAGTCTTGCATCCCATTAGGCATGCCATAACACTGATGGAGGAGCTGGTCTTTTGTTCCCTTCTTGGTTTTGCTGGAGCAGGTCATGTCATTTAATGAGCTTGTGTTATACTTGTTTATTTTGGTCTTGAGATCCCAAGTCTTAGGTCTAGGGTTTTAAGTCAAAAATCACTGCAAGGTCATGAGTCAAAGGTCCATGAGTGCCCAGCAAGCCAGAAGGAGGTATGTACATATGTTCCATTGATATTTCTCATCAGCTACAGATCATTTATACCTTGGTTTTAAAAACTCTGTTTTTAAACCCAAGGTCATGTGAAATTTGCAAAAATAAAGAAAATTTTCAAAATTCTCCAAAATGCCGGCAATAACCCTGGTCTCCTCACTAGCATCCCTCAGATGGCTAACCTGCAAAAAGAACGGAGTTAAGACATTCAAAAGGCCAAAATCAGGACAAAATGAACTCAAAAACAGTGTTAAAATGAATGCCAAAGCAAAAACATTACAAAGTGGGTTTGGTAAGTTAATTTTTTCAAATTTGGGCATATAAAGGCCAAATTTCCCTCTAAGGAGCCTCATTATGCATTTGAGAGCAATCAAACACACTTGAGAGGTCGAAGAAGGCGATTTGCAGCAAAATTGGGTATTTGCCTGGTGCGCGACCACTCAGGATCAGGGGCGCAACCACTCAGGGAAAATTGCCAGATTTGACCATTTCGGCCAGCAAAACACTGTTTTTACTCTTGGATGACTTTTGGGCATGTAAATAAGAAACTTTGGTGTAATTTTCATGGCACATGGATGCATTTACTCTCCTTTGACACTTCTAGAAATTTCTTTGATGTAAATAGTGAAAATTTAATGCATGGATTAGTTTCCTAAGTTTTAGAGGCAAGTTGTTTTGACTGCCTATTATCTAGTTCTTAGTTTAGAATTAGTTCAAACTGCTCCTAGGAAGCTGAGCTCGACCCCTAGAGGTGGGGAAAGGAGTTAGATCAGCTATATGATGCCTTCTCATCCTCATTTTGATGGTTGGACTCTTGAGGGAGAAGCTCTATTGTATATTTTACTTGTATCTCTGCAATTTGAGGAAAAGGAAGGCCAGGGTTTTGCAGACATCATTGTGGATTCTTGTGGATTATTGTGTTGATGGTGTGTTTCCTACTTGTCATTGTAAGTGTGTTTATGTGTTCCATCTCCTATTCTATTGCTGCTAATTAAACAAAAGAAGTGATAAAGTTTGAATTCATGCATGCCATGCTCAGCTTTCAATTTTGTTTAATATTTATGTTTTCCACTGTCTAAAGAGGATTTCAAAGTCATTGTTTGCCCTCTTTAGCTCCCTCTCTTTCTTCCTGGATCATCCATCTCAGCTAAAGGCATCAGCACAAACTCCTACCTTGCCCCAAAGACCCACCTGCAAAAACTGAGCTCAATCCCCACACCCTGAATTGCACTCCCTCCAATTGCCACCAAAAACCCCAAAAACTTTAAATCAACCCTCCTCATCAGTTTACTAGCCTAATATTTTTGATCCTAATTGGTCAGCTCACCCCATTGAGAAAATACCTTGAGTCTGACCGGAGAGAGCCTTCTCCTTCCTCGTAGGGCTAGCTACGAGGTGTAATGGTTTGATGTAGCCTTGAGATTTGTCTATCTCAGCCTAGGTGAAATTTCAAGCGCTAACATAGTGGCGACCATACTGGGGAGAACAAACTTGTTTGTGTGTTGATGTGTGTGTTTCGCAAGTCTTAGACGGAGCCTGAAGTCACGCCAGGTAGCCTTTGAACACGCTCTTGTTTTACATCAGCGTTAGTAGATAAACGCTGCTTCAGTCAATCTCCGTGAGCTTCTGAAACTCTCACTTCAGTGACATCTTTATCCCAGTATCATTATGGACTCTAAGCTTCGGATGATAGGCTAAGAGTTTCCATACGGCTGAGCGGTTTTTCCTTTCCTAGTCTATTCGCGAAAACAAGCTGGCTACTGATCCAAGACCAATTGTTAGATCTAATTCATGTCCAGCTATTTTTGAGTATCTTGAAGATCTTGATTTCGATGAAAGTTTTGAGTTGTTGTTGTTTAAAGCTAAATCTGAAAGTGCACTTGCTACTCTAGTTCCTAATCCTGATTTTGCAGCTGCTATTGAATTCGAGAGGCATAATAAATTAGTTGAAAATTTCATTTTGAGGAATCTCCAGACACGTGTACAAGCTACAACTCTTGCTGATTTCCTTGAAAATATCTCTGGTCATATTGGATCTTCTATCACGGCGCATGAACAGTCAAATCCCCCTTATATTGCCATCACTCCCATAGTTACTCATCCCCCATCTACAGTTGTTTCGCCTTCGGTTTCACATACTACTTCTCCTCCTCTTACTCCTCATACTGCCACACCTACCCCGCCTGCTACTCCAAGACCTACCTTACCAAGAACAATGGCAGCCCGGTTTGCCCCACTTGTATTGCCTGCTAATCTTCATGATATGCCTGCTGATTACCAAAGCAAAATTCCCATGTTTGATGGCACTCCGCAAAGTACTACAGCACAACAACATATCGATAAAATGTCCACTTTCTTTGATCTATATGAGTTAGATGAAGAAGATGTTACCATGCGGTTGTTCGTGCAAACATTTGCCGGAGAAGTTAGAAAATGGTTCAGAGGGTTGGCAGCTAACAACATCACCACCTTAGAAGCACTCGAGAATCAATTCTTGGACCGATGGGAAATAAGGAAAGACCCGCTGCAAATCAATGCCGAGTACAACAACCTCAAGCGAAATCCGGGTGAGTCGGTTCAAGATTATATCATCAGATTTAATTCAGTGTATAACGCTATACCCGATGATTTGAAACCATCAAGAAAGTCCGCATTGCTTAAGTTCCCGGATGGTTTCGATCCGGAGATGGCCTACTCACTGCGGGACCGAGATCCTCCTACCTTGGAGGAAATGCAGAAAATTGCAGTCAGTGTGGAGGCTAATTTGAATGACAAAAGGGCAAGAATGAAAGCGGAGAAGAAGGTCACAATCAAAGAAGAGGCAGCATCCACTTCTCAGGTTCTTCGTACAGTTGAGGAGATGAAAAAGGCATTCCAAAATCTTAGTCTTGGCAAACCGGAACCTCAAGTTCGAAACCCAAACTTCAGAGGTCAACAACAGCAACCCCAATATAGAATCAAGCAGCGGGAAACACGAGCACAAGAAGCGGCCGTGCAGCAGCCAATCCAACCTCCATTTCAGCAAAATTATGTCACTCAAGAATCAGAAGATGAAGGTGAAGGTGTTGGCGAAGAAAATCATTTCTTCACTCCCGATGATCTGCCCACATACGTCACGGAGGAAGAAGAGCTGGTAGGTAATGCATATACACCTCAAGATGAGCACTATATTTTATCTAATGATGTTGTACTTCAAGATGAGTCAGAAGAGTATCAAAGAGGTTACTTACACGCTTTATCAGCTCAGCAAGGCCAGCAAAGGCAATTGAGAAACCGGACAATTCCCATAAATCCGATTCAAAAGAAGGCGGACAACTTGGCAAAGAATGGTGCTGCTGTTCCACAGAGAAAAGGTAAAGAAATCATGGATCCTTCATCAACTCAAACAGTTCCAGCAAACAAGATGGATCAGCCATCAAATGTACCCAAAGATAGAGCAGAAAAACGAGACAATCCGGCAAAGGAAGGTGAAAAGAGTCAAGCATTCAGCATTGAGAATGAAGTTGCAAAATTGAAATTGACCATTCCATTGACAGAAGTCATGAAGAACAGTACATATCGTGCACAAATTTCTAAAGTATTCAACATTGACCCAATGTTAGATGCAGTGAACGTAGAGGATGACCAGCCGGAATTGATCTTTGGGCCAGCTCTAAATGGTGAGTCCCCCGAGAGTGAGGTTCCTCCATTCTATATCAGCTTGAGAATTCATGATTATGTGCTTCATAATGCTATGTTTGATTCGGGAGCATCACACAATCTAATGCCTAAGGCGATTATGGAGAAGTTGGGACTTGACATTACCAGAAAGTACC
This sequence comes from Pinus tabuliformis, assembly GCA_031772625.1. NCBI lineage: Eukaryota > Viridiplantae > Streptophyta > Pinopsida > Pinales > Pinaceae > Pinus > Pinus tabuliformis. The sequence continues at coordinate 167,226,508 of CM062810.1, read as the reverse complement.
ATGATCTATACTCATTTGATTCCAGCCGGGTGAGATGCATCGGTTTGATTAAAGATTTGGTTGTGAGTCTAGATCAAATCCCAGCAAAGAATCTTTTGATGGATGTTGTGGTGGCGGACATTCCTCCACGGTTTGGCATGCTGCTCTCAAGGTCATGGGGAGCTAAGCTAAAGGGTACACTTCAGCTTGATTTTTCATATGCTACTATTCCGGTGTTTGGCCAAATGAGAAAGGTGTACCGAGAGCAAAAGATGAAGTATATGATTACTAGCAAGGAAAAGCCAGTAAATCATCCTGTAAATTATGTACAAACAGATTTAGAATCCTTTGTTTTATTTGCTGATAATTTTAATGAGGTAGATAGTCAGTTGGTTCAAGTAGAAGATATCCCAGGCATTGCAGAAAATTTCAGAGAAGTATTGAGAACGGAAAGTGAAGAAAGGACTGCTGTCATAAGGTCAATCGCTGAAACAAATGGGCAGCAAATCATGACTGCAACAACATCAGATTTTCAGCACCTAGAAGATGATGAAGAGGGTCTTTGGACTATGGATTTTGATGGTGCAGTGGGCAGCGATGGTGCTGGTATTGGTGTGTGGATTCGAAGTCCATTCTCAGCCCAAGATCGAGTTCCAAGCAAGGTACGAGTATGTTCTTATAAATTAGCATTTGATTGCTCGAATAATGAGGCAGAATATGAAGCTCTTATTGCTAGTTTGAAAATCCTTCTGAAGTTAAAGGCAAAGAAAATAGCAGTATATGGCGACTCCGAACTAGTTATCAAACAAGTCAAAGGTGAATTTCAGGCCAAACACCCACGTATGAGAGCTTATAGAAATGCTGTTTTAGATATCCTGAAAAGATTTTCTGAACATACTTTGACATGTGTGCCCCGGATTCAAAATGGTGTTGCGGATGCATTGGCCAAAGCAGCAAGTAATTTGAAGATACCAATGAATTCAAGCAACAAGTTCGAAATCTATGTAAAGCACCGTCCTACAGTCCCGGATAATCAAAGATGTTGGCAAGTGTTTCAAGATGACGAGGAGATCAAAGATTTCTTGCATGGAGAAGGTAAATTTGAAGAAATCTCAATTGACATAGAACCTGAAGGAGTTAATCAAATGGATGTTTTGCAGCTCAAAGATAATTATATTCCAAAAGGTTTGATTCCTTTAGAAGAATTATTTGATCAAGATGATGTGGCCCGCAAGCCAACCTTGAAGCCAACGGATGAAGGTGTTGAAGATGTGAATCTCGGGACAGCCGACAATCCAAGGATGGTCAAGTTATCTAAAGCATTACCACCCAAGGTAAAAAGTCAATATATCAGATTATTGTCATCTTATTCTAATGTCTTTGCTTGGGATTATTCAGACTTAAAGACATATGATGCAAGCATCATCCAGCACACTATTCCTATAAAGCCAAATCAAAAGCCTTTTCGGCAAAAGTTGCGGAGGATCAATCCCAAGTTGCTGCCTTTGATTGAGAAAGAGGTCAATAGGCTCTACAAGTCTGGAATCATAGTTCCCATTCACTTTTCAGATTGGATCTCCAACCTAGTGCCTGTGAGAAAGAAGACCGGTGAGATTCGCTTGTGCATAGACTTTAGAAATTTAAACAAAGCGTCGCTAAAGGACAACTATCCGCTGCCTAAAATGGACCACATATTGCAGCGGGTAGTGGGCGCTTCAAGAATGTCATTGCTTGATGGATATTCCGAGTACAATCAGATTTTAGTGCACGAGGATGACCGTGATAAGACAGCCTTCACTACACCATGGGGAACATTTCACTACGCCAAAATGCCATTTGGGTTGAAAAATGCGGGTGCCACATTTCAGCGAGCTATGGATATGGCTTTCGCTAATGAAAAGGATGTATTTTTAGTTGTGTATCTTGACGATCTAACCGTGTTTTCCAAATCAGATGAAGAGCATCTATTTCACTTAACTAAAGTGTTCCAAAAGTGCAGAAAATATGGCATTTCCTTGAACCCGAAAAAGAGTCTTTTTGCCATGAGTGAAGGCAAATTGCTGGGACATATCATTTCCAAAGATGGCATCCGAATTGATCCCGCACGGGTGGAAGCAATTCAGCAGCTAGAGCAGCCCCGAAACATGAAGGAAATACAGTCTTTTAATGGCAAATTAAATTTTCTGCGCCGCTTCATTCCCAACCTTGCAGAGCACCTTAGAGAGATAACCAATATGCTTCGGAAGGACAGCGAGATTAGGTGGACCGAGGAGGCAGTCAAATCTTTCAATCTAATCAAGGTAATCTTGTCTTCAGCCCCTACCTTGATCAGCCCCGATTATACTCAAGATTTCATCTTGTTCTCTTTCGCTTCCGAGCATACATTGGCAGCAATATTGATGCAAAAAAGAGAAGGAGTTGAGAGGCCAATAGCTTTTTTCAGATGGATTATTAGAGATGGAGCACTAAACTATAACATCATTGAGAAGCAAGCTTTGGCGCTGATCAAAGCCTTGAAAGATTTCCGGGTATATATTCTCAACTCTCATGTATTGGCATATGTTCCTAGTGCAGCCGTAAAAGATGTCTTGGTACAAACGGAGCCGGAAGGTAGGAGGGGTAAGTGGATTGCTGCTCTCTTAGAGTATGATGTTGAAATCAAGCCCACCAAGCTGATTAAAGGACAAGGTCTCGCGAAATTAATGGCTGAAACAAACCTTCATGCTCTTGACATCAACTTGATCGCTGCCTTATCCGATGGTGACGAAGAAAATTCAGCAGTTCAGGTATCAGACATCTTTGTTTCTTCACCTTGGTATGCTGATATAGTTTATGTACTTCAAAACTTATCTGCACCTCCCGAAATGTCAAGAAATAAGGCAAGAACATTAAAGCTAAAGGCTGCTAAGTTTTGTATTATGAAATCTGCACTTTATTGGAAAGATCCCGGAGGCATCTTGCTGAATTGTTTGGTCGAAGAGGAAGCGAAGGCAACAGTGGAAGACTTCCATAAAGGTGATTGTGGAGGTCACTTGTTTTGGAAAACAACGGCCAACAAGATCTTGCGAGCTGGTTTTTATTGGCCTTCCCTATTTTCTGATGTGTACAAAGCGGTGAAGAGATGTCATGAATGCCAAATATTTCAAGGAAAGCAAAAGTTGCAGCCATTGCCTCTCAAACCGGTGGAGATTAGTGCACCATTTCAGCAGTGGGGCTTAGACTTTATTGGCGAAATCCACCCAGCATCATCCGGGCAGCACCGTTGGATCTTAACCGCTACCGATTACTTCACAAAGTGGATAGAGGCAATTCCCACTCGCCAGGCTACAGATTCGGTAATCATCTCTTTTCTTGAAAATAATATCTTGTCCCGTTTTGGCTGTCCATTCAAATTGATCACAGACAATGCAGCAGCGTTTAAGTCCAAGAAGATGGTTGATTTCTGTTATAAGTATAACATCAACTTGGGGCACTCAACCGCTTATCATCCGCAAGGTAATGGGCTGGCCGAATCGTCAAATAAGTCACTAGTGAACATTATCAAGAAAATGCTGGAAATTAACAAGAAAAGTTGGCACAAGAAATTGGTAAATGCATTATGGGCTGATCGGGTGAGTCAAAAGAAGTCCATTGGCATGTCTCCATTTGAGATTGTTTATGGAACTGATGCAGTTTTTCCAACATCACTTAGTGTACCGGTTGCAAGATTGCTTCAAGAGGCAGGTGAAGATCCGGATCCAATGCAAAGGCGCATCAATCAAATGGTTCACTTACAGCAGACAAGGGAAGAAGTGCTCCAAAATGCTTTGAAGTTACAAGAGCGCATCAAGAAAATTTATGACAAGAAAGCAAAGTCGGATAACTTTCAGCTGGAAGATGTTGTCTTGAGATGGGATGCCCGAAATGAGGACAAAGGTAAGCATGGTAAATTTGATAATTTGTGGAAAGGTCCTTATAAGATTGCTGCATACCGTGGTCCAAATGCTTTCCTTCTCAAGGAGATGAATGGCGATGACTGTCCCGGTGGGTCGGTGAATGGCCGACTTCTTAAGAGATATCATGCTTGAGCAAATGCTGCTCTAATCACTCTCATTGTAATTACCGTTTTCCTTTCATTACAACAAGTGTGAACTGATCTCTCATTCTTAGTTTGGGGCCCGCGGTGAAGGCTATAATTCTAAGGATGGTGATTAGTTGGTGTGAAGTTTTCAGATTGTTTATTTTCTGCAAAACTAGGTCAGTGTGTGTGTCTTAGTCCTTTCACATTTTCAGTTTAGTCCAAGTCAAATAAAGTCATTTCCATGGTTGGTCATAGGTTTACAAGTTGACTCCATTGCCCAATAAATAAAGCACTAGTCTGCTCTCCCAGAGGTCTAAGGTTCTTGGCACCTCCAAGGAGCTACCATCCCCAATCGGAGCCAATGTTAGTGTCGGTCTTGAGCCCTCCATCGGTGATCAAAAGCTCTTTGCATTTTTCATAAGTAGGTGTCTCATCAGTGTCAGTCTTGCATCCCATTAGGCATGCCATAACACTGATGGAGGAGCTGGTCTTTTGTTCCCTTCTTGGTTTTGCTGGAGCAGGTCATGTCATTTAATGAGCTTGTGTTATACTTGTTTATTTTGGTCTTGAGATCCCAAGTCTTAGGTCTAGGGTTTTAAGTCAAAAATCACTGCAAGGTCATGAGTCAAAGGTCCATGAGTGCCCAGCAAGCCAGAAGGAGGTATGTACATATGTTCCATTGATATTTCTCATCATCTACAGATCATTTATACCTTGGTTTTAAAAACTCTGTTTTTAAACCCAAGGTCATGTGAAATTTGCAAAAATAAAGAAAATTTTCAAAATTCTCCAAAATGCCGGCAATAACCCTGGTCTCCTCACTAGCATCCCTCAGATGGCTAACCTGCAAAAAGAACGGAGTTAAAACATTCAAAAGGCCAAAATCAGGACAAAATGAACTCAAAAACAGTGTTAAAATGAATGCCAAAGCAAAAACATTACAAAGTGGGTTTGGTAAGTTAATTTTTTCAAATTTGGGCATATAAAGGCCAAATTTCCCTCTAAGGAGCCTCATTATGCATTTGAGAGCAAGCAAACACACTTGAGAGGTCGAAGAAGGCGATTTGCAGCAAAATTGGGTATTTGCCTGGTGCGCGACCACTCAGGATCAGGGGCGCGACCACTCAGGGAAAATTGCTAGATTTGACCATTTCGGCCAGCAAAACACTGTTTTTACTCTTGGATGACTTTTGGGCATGTAAATAAGAAACTTTGGTGTAATTTTCATGGCACATGGATGCATTTACTCTCCTTTGACACTTCTAGAACTTTCTTTGATGTAAATAGTGAAAATTTAATGCATGGATTAGTTTCCTAAGTTTTAGAGGCAAGTTGTTTTGACTGCCTATTATCTAGTTCTTAGTTTAGAATTAGTTCAAACTGCTCCTAGGAAGCTGAGCTCGACCCCTAGAGGTGGGGAAAGGAGTTAGATCAGCTATATGATGCCTTCTCATCCTCATTTTGATGGTTGGACTCTTGAGGGAGAAGCTCTATTGTATATTTTACTTGTATCTCTGCAATTTGAGGAAAAGGAAGGCCAGGGTTTTGCAGACATCATTGTGGATTCTTGTGGATTATTGTGTTGATGGTGTGTTTCCTACTTGTCATTGTAAGTGTGTTTATGTGTTCCATCTCTTATTCTATTGCTGCTAATTAAACAAAAGAAGTGATAAAGTTTGAATTCATGCATGCCATGCTCAACTTTCAATTTTGTTTAATATTTATGTTTTCCACTGTCTAAAGAGGATTTCAAAGTCATTGTTTGCCCTCTTTAGCTCCCTCTCTTTCTTCCTGGATCATCCATCTCAGCTAAAGGCATCAGCACAAACTCCTACCTTGCCCCAAAGACCCACCTGCAAAAACTGAGCTCAATCCCCACACCCTGAATTGCACTCCCTCCAATTGCCACCAAAAACCCCAAAAACTTTAAATCAACCCTCCTCATCAGTTTACTAGCCTAATATTTTTGATCCTAATTGGTCAGCTCACCCCATTGAGAAAATACCTTGAGTCTGACTGGAGAGAGCCTTCTCCTTCCTCGTAGGGCTAGCTACGAGGTGTAATGGTTTGGTGTAGCCTTGAGATTTGTCTATCTCAGCCTAGGTGAAATTTCAAGCGCTAACACAAATCATAAACAGATCCAGTGAATGGATTGAAGCAGCAGATGTCTACTTTGCATTTTTTAATGGCAAATGCAGTTCGATTACTACTTCTAAGTTTATGAAACAAACAATAGGAGAAACACAAACAAACTAACTAGACACGTTCCCCAGCGGAGTCGCCATTTTGTTATTGGGAAAAGTGTCCATTTAGATCTACTATATCCCACTAAGGTGTGACAACTACCTTAGAAACAAACAGAGAAAACTACTTTTGTATTCTTCTTTATGAACTATAAACAAAGAGGAATAGGATGAACCAACCTGTGTCTTGCGCTAGTCCTTTGATCCAATCTCTCTTCTCTTCGACAGCTCCCAGCTACCTGCTCCCTCACTTTCCCAGCTTCACCAAGTACCTGTAAGATCACAGAAGAAGGAAACTATACGAAGACATGGGTTTATATTCATAAATAACTTAGGATCAGATTTAAGTTAACCATACAAATGTAACAAGCATCAATGAAACACAAGCATGGAGAAGAAACTCAAATAGTTTTATTGATATACAAGAAGATCCAGTAGGAGTTACAACTGATTATTCCTGACCCAGCATCAACCTCCCAGCAAAGAAGTCCCTTCTTCAACCCCAACAAAGCATAGATCACCCAATTCTCTGATATGTATCTCAAAACCAACATCAATTCCTTACAATGTGCAAAATTCCAGCCTCTGGATCTCTGGGATGAGGGATCCATATATAAATGTATGTAAGGAGGATGAGTCAGCTCATGAATTGATTAGTGGCTTCTCTCTGTCAGTTCTTGCTTCCGCTTGGAGACTGAGAGCCTATTACTCATCCTTGGTCGAATTCAGTGAGGCAAGTGTCATTGGAGAAGATTCTGGAAGCTTCCATTGTCTCTCCACCTCGTGGAATGACTCTGCCACTTGTCATTTCCCGCTCAACGCACCCTGGTAGTGCATTTAGGTGCGTTGCAACGCACCTAGCTAGTGGACTTAGGTGCTATGCAACGCACTTGGCTAGTGGAGCAGCTGAAATGATCCTGATTTGACTAATTCTGAGCAGTTTCTGGTGGAGAACTTCTGGGAGAAGCTGTAATTTGTTGACCTTGTTCCTTTAGGAGTTAGAACAACACTTTTAGGGACTTAGGAGCCCTTGGTTTATGGAAATTTCATGCTTAGAGCTGTAAGGCACAAAAATGTCTATAACACTTTCTATTCTATTGGAAGCTACTACGAAATCCACCAGTTGTACTTATTAGGATGCCTTTCAATCTATCCTCCGTAAGGATTCCATCTTCTAGCTGTTTAGCCCTCCAATTTTTCTTCATTATTCCATTTCAACCCTAATTATAAGCTCCAAAATAAGCCTCCTATAGCTGCAACCTTCCTTCCTTAGCATCCTACTTCCATACATTGACATCCGAGCTAATATCCAATCTTGAAATATGCCTTCTGGAATCCTTTGTTATTTAACAAAGTTTGGCTCTTCTGCAATTTATTCCAACATACTTTGACTCATAACATAGAGAAAGAAACCACTTGTAATATGCAAAGATAGTCCTAAAAACCATCTAGAATTATCCTTCAAGTCTTGGTTTGTTCCATAGATTAATTCGTCCCTCAAATAATCATGAAAAAAGATGATCTATCTAGATATTTGTGTTTCATTAGTGGATGCAACTAGGCTTCTTTATTTTCTCTTCTTGTAACTAGGCTTTTGTGCACTTCCTTGAGAAATCAGACCTCTGATTAGGGCACGTTGTAACCATTGTTACAACTCTTCTAACTCGGCCTAATTCCTTCTCAAGTGACTATGGCTAGGCTTCTTCAACAAGGTTCTTAACCCGTTTTCCCTTTTTCTTTCTATCTTATTGTAGGCTCCTTCGGTCCTTCAAGAAGACACTTACAAGTATTGACCTGCACCTAGGACATACTACAAATAACTCAGACCTATTTTCTAAGAAAACCAACCACAAAATTTTGTCACAAAACTAATTTTATTCCTTGTTGGCTATTCCTCCAATATTGTTCTGTCATCACAAAGGATAAACACAAAACAATCCTCTTTTTCTTGACTTGGAAACTCTTGACAATGATCTTGTTAGGTCCCCTATAATACTAGTGTGTTCCCCTTATTTTTATTATTAGTGTAGCCCCTCATTATTATTGTTGTTCCCATGTAACACCCATGTTTTTATTGTTGTGCCCTATAGAAGCCCATTATTGTTATTCCTGTGCCCTTACATTATTATTGTTATGTAGGCTCTGATTATATTTTGAACCCTTAAACTCCTATATATACTAAAGAGGTCTTATCATTTGTGTCATCCAAGAATTGTTCATTTATGTAATGTAAGGGATTTTCCCCCAGCGAACAAGCTAATTTTTAAGTCATTGATCTATCTTTTCTTCTATTTTGTGAGCTGGTTGCATAGCATTTGGTATCAGAGCTTTGGATTCTAGGGTTTCACTTCTTCAAACGTGCCATCTTGTAATTTTCAATATAACATTTTTTTTTATGAGTCGTTAGAGGTTGAAATTGCAACTACATGGATTCAAAATATTGGTGAACTTCGTGTACAAATTTCAAATCTTGGTTCACTATATTTTCAGAGATATGATTCAAGGAAGTTAGGGGTTTTGTAGGCTCCAAAATTACATCTTAAACATGTTACCTAGGGAAAATTGTCATAACTTTTTCTCCAAGCATCGTATTTGAATTTCGTAGAAATTTATTAAAAGTGCACGAACTGTAGTTTTTTGTGCATGCCAAAGGTTGAAACAATGACATGTGGCACTCCATACAAGTTAACTCTACTGAACAAGTCTATAATTAGGTCATTGTGGGAGATTGGTAATAACCCTTTCTTCAATAATCCAATCTTGGTTTGACTTGTGGGGTTGGAAATCAGACTCATAGGGCTACCATAGTACAAAATTTTAGACCTTGGAGATCCGAAATTACAGAGATACAATAGCTTCAATATTGAGCTCCTAAAAAGCAAGAAAAATGTGTGTATTTTTTTAAATTTTGCATAAATTTTGTTTGAAAATCAGTTTGAAGTGATTCAAAGGGAATAGTGAAGTACATATATTTTTGTTTTAATAAAAAGTTCCTAAAAGAAAAAAAATTGACACACCTAGTAGGAAACCATAAATCTCTACTATGACCCATGAAGAAGAGGAAAAAATGAAACATGATATATCAAAATTACGAGACCAAGTGCAACAAATTTCACTCTTGAAAAGAGTAACCAAAAATGAAATGGAAGATTTGAAGAATGGTTTGAAAGAAAACATAGAAGATTTGAAGGATGGAATGAATATTAAGATGGAATGTTTGAAGGAGGATATGGAATATTTGAGAAAGTCACTACAAGAAATGCTTCCTAATGGTGAAAAAGTATTTCATGAAACTCATGAGGAGAATAAAAGGAATATGAATTATGATTTTAGAGACTCCAATGTTGGGTTTAAGACCCACCACACTACAAAGATCAATATGAGGAAGTTTTATGGAGAGGATCCATTAACATGGATATTAAATATGGAGCAATATTTTGATCTCCATGATGTGCAACACACACAAAAGGTACACAATGCATATTTATATTTAGAACCTAATCAATTTGTATGGTATCGATTTATTTTTTCTCGTAAAACACTTTTCACTTGTCCAATTTTTACGGAAGAAATGATAGCACATTACGAGGATACACATAACAACACCTTCTTTATCCAATTGATAAATCTCAAACAAAAGGGTTAAATGGCAGAGCACATTCAGGACTTTCAAAATTTGAATATTAGGGTAACTAATATTCCAAAGGAACATAAGATTGATGTCTTCATAGGGAATTTTAAGGATAGCATCCAACATGAGGCTTGCCTTTGGGAACCCGATTCATTGGAGAAGACATTCAAGGTGGCAAGAAAAGTTGAAAGAAAAATTATGTCAATAAGGAAGTCTACCACTCATAACTATAAATATGGAAGTATTGATCCTCCTAGCCTTCCACAACCTACAAGGTTGACGCCACAATGATTGGAGGAAAAAAGAGAAAAAGGGCCTTGTTACAATTGTGATAGAAAATACACTAAAGGTCATAAGTGTGCTGAGAATAAATTGTTCTACATAGATTGTGAAGAGGAGGAAGAAAAGGAACAAGAAACATCAAAAGAGGAGGATATACACCAGGAACCAACTCCAGAGAAAGAAGAAATGAATCCAACCATATCTTGTAATGCATTGGTATGAATTACCACTCCTCAAACTCTCAATATAGAAGGATATATCAAAAAGAAAAAAGTAACAGTGCTGATCGATTTGGGTAGTACAATAATTTTATTCATTGTAAGATAGCCAAGGAATTGAATTGCTTCCTATATCCAACACCAAAGTGTCAAGTGATGGATGCAAAAAGGGGAATTTCAAATTACTCTGGAAAGTGCCATAATATCAAGCTAACCATGGGAGAATATGTATCGAATAGTCCAATTCTTTCCTTTCTAATGGGTGGTGCTGATATTGTACTAGGAGTCCAATGGTTACAATCTTTGGGGATGATTTATTTTAATTTCCAATATCTTTTATTGAATTTTTTTTGGGAAGGAAAGGAAGTTGAATTAAGGAGTATTGCAAGGAAACTAGGAAAAATAATCAACTTTAGTAGAATGGAAAATCTTTTGAAGAAAGAACAACATGACGTAATTTCACAACTATGCCCACTAGAAGTTAAAACATCAAAAGTATCTATTTCTCCCGGTCTCCAAATAGTCTTGGAAAATAATTCCAAGGTATTTGAGACTCCCAAAGGCCTCTCATCCTATTCGTGATCATGATCATTCTCTTCATTTTATCACAAGAATTTTCCTCCAAACATCAGACCTTACAGATATCCCTATGCCCAAAAGAGTGAAACTGAACGTATGGTTGCATAAATGCTAGAGGTTGGTATAATTCAACCTTGTCAAAGTTTTTCTTTGTTCTAGTATTATTGGTGCATAAGAAGGATGGATCATGGCGTATGTGTCTAGATTATAGGGAGTTCAATAAGATCACTATTATGATAATTTTTTCTTTCCTGTCATTGATGAATTCTTGGATGAATTACATGGATAAATTTACTTCACCAAGATGGATCTTCGTTCAGGATATCATCAAATTGGAATGAAGGCTGGAGACATTCTGAAAGAAACATTTAGAACTCATGAAGGTAATTATGAATTTTTGGTCATGCCTTTTGGACTTACTAATGCACCTTCCATATTTCAAGGTGTGGTCACCTGTCATACCATCTTGTATTTGTGTCAAATGGTCCTAATTTTTATCCCTAGTACAGAGAAGGACATGTGCTATCTAGATCTTCTAAAGGGAAATGGAAAGTGGTAAGCCGAAATTTTCGAACCTGACATAGAAAGGTTGGTCATATCAGAGCCCGATATAAGAAGGATGAAAATCAGAGCAGGCGAGAACCTCGGGACCTCAGAACTTCGTGCCCTCAATGAAATTCCTTTTTAAGAAGCTTTGATCTGATAGCATGGCAGTAGGGCTGAATTTATCAAAGGCCAGGGTACCAATATATCAGAACCTAAGTATATAAGAACTTTGAAATATTGGGGGTCGGAACATAGGGACTTTGATAATTTATTGAAAAGGGAAAGCCAAAATCTTGGGAGATGATCATCAGGATGCTGGATATCAGCAAGGGCTAGAGTAGTCAGCATATCAGAACCCAAATTTCAAAAGGTTGGTCATTTCAGAAATTTAGAGATTGTAATCTTGTAAGTTCTTAATAATCACAATTCTTTAAAAGCGCTGATGTAGCGAGGAGAATGGATTTATAAAATAAATTATTTGTAAAACCAAGGATCCGAGGGACCCTTTTCTCTCTCCTCTAATATGGCACACGACAACAAGTGATTGAATCTAAGAATTTAATGAGGCAGATGAAATCATCAAGACGTGTTAGTATAGAGGACACATGGAAATTAGATTCAGCGTTTTGGTGGCCTAATGGGGCGAATTATTGTTACATGTGTCACTAATAAGGAGGCACCATGCGGAGATGATGCCAACAACATGCCATCATCTTAGAGGTCAGTATTTCAGAGGATGTAGATCTTGTAACTCCTGTGCAAATGAAATTTTGAAAAAGTTACTATGTAAGGGGTCTCTGATGTCGAGTGGCACTTGGTAATGAAGAGCCAAAGAACCAAGGATGTAGAGCTCGATCGAGCACCCAAGTTCTATGGACCATATTAGGAATGTGGATATTGGAACTCCAACATAAAATAATTTAAAAAAAAGTTATGATGAAGGGGATTCCGATGTGAATATCGTTCAGCCGTAGAGCTCAAAAAGCCCAAAGGCAGAGGGAAAATACACTAAGAGATAGGCCCCCAATAGGATTCTAAAGGCCTTAGTGCCTAAGCGCTAAGCCGCCGACCACAACTCCCAGTACCTTGGAAGGAAATGCGATAAGGGGCTAGGAAAAAGGGGCCAAAGGCCAAATTGAGATTTCACGATTTCATAAGCTCATGGTAATAAAAAGTTACAATACACAGGCCCCTGAGATCTCCATTGTAGTGGTGTCTGAATCTGCTGGTCACAACACATGGTTCTATGGTAGAGAAACACAAAATGAGATAAGCATAGAGGGGCTAAAGGCATCAAAACTTTGAAATTTCATAATGATTATTTTAAAAAGAGTCACGATATTGTAAGGCTATGATATTATGATGCAAAGAATATGGAGGATGAATGAGTGGACAACTAAGTTGCATAGCACCTTCAATGCCACCACACCAAACCACGATCTACTCCAAAAAGGGATAATCCAAGCGGTTAGAGGGAGAAAATGATAGGTGAATTTGCAGATAACTGTGGGAGGAATATAATTGTAGAGGAGTGGACAGATCATCAACTCACCACTAAACCAAATCATGTAGCCTGAGTCCGCCTGAGGAAATCAGAGGAATCGATAGTGGAGATATTTTTCTGTGTCAATTATGACACCTCATTTTTTTATGTTTTGGTTAATATTTCATTTTCAAGAAAGGAATCAAGTATATTATGTAATCGTTAGGAAAACTCGGCCATTCACATGCTCAAATAGTTGGGCAGTTCATACAGATGTAGCATTCAAGATATTTTATGACTGTTTGTTTAGACTTTCTCCCTATAAAAGGGAAGACGAACTTAGTAGTAAAGGTTCCAAAATTTTGTTTCAAAGAGGGCTCTCGAACTGTTAATGGATAAATGGAAAGTGTATGTTCTATTCTGAAGATTAATAAATGATTTTGGTGATTCTTCTTTCATAAGGCTATAATATGTACTCTCTCATATGTTTCTTCCATTCATCCTGTTCTTCTTCTTATGTGACATGTAATAGTAGTTGCTGGATGTAGTTTTATGAAATCATGGATTCATCTGTGTTTAATATTGAACTGAGATTCCTATGACTAACAAGACCTAACATCCTTAATATGTGCTTATCTGAAATGCCATTCAATGTTCATTCTCTCATTTCTTACTGAAGTCTGATGCATGGGATTCTATGATTAGCCCTATGTATTTGATTTATCTTCTACATATTCTTCCTTCACACTTGCTACAATGACCAATGAACTATATTCTTCTATAAGTTAGCCATCAGAGTTTGATATTTAAGTCTTCTATGAGTTTTCTTTGATATAAATGGTATCTACCCTCTTGAAAGAGATTCTGAAGAAATTCTATTAAAATATGTTCAATGTTGAGTGTAAGTGTACAATTGCAGAAGATCTTACAAACAATATCTAAGATGTCCTAGGCATTGGTCTCTCCTCAACCCAAAGGCTGTCTCTAGGAGCCAAAACATCTTCTGGTGTCATTGCCAGGGATGAATCAGAACATTTTCCATGGGTATGACACTTGTACACCCCTCAATTAGGTGAGAAAGAGGGGGTGTGGGTTGAATATCTCTCATCTTGGTGACTTCATTGTTTAAATCTTCTTTCAATCAGCTTGGATTTAAAAATGCTTCATACGCATTCTGACACTTCTCAGCAGAAAACTCCCTCTGAATTCAACCCTGAAAAAATCATATCCATAATGGTTTGGAAAGAGAGGACCCCTATTACTCTAGATCCTTTAATCTCATTTCATGAAGTGTCAAAGTCCAGCTCTCAGAAGGCTGAGATAAACTAGTCTGAGTCCCCTTTCAAAGCCTTGGAAAATTCAGAAGAACGTTGCCAACTGTTTAGCACATTTTCCTTGAGAGTTAAATCTGAAGAAGTTTCTAGTAGTTCACCTCCTCTCACATTCCTTACCTTCCTAGAACCTGAAGAAGTCAAAGATATCCTCATAAATAGTCTAAATTAGAAGACTGTTAGCACTCCTTCTCAGCTCCAGTTATCTACAATTCATACAAGTCCTCAACAAGGCCCTGTGGTAAATCTTCTACCACCTCCATTGAAAAACATGGTTGTCCCTAGTTTTCTGCTCAATAGATATTCTCCAATCAACTTGCCACAACCTCTAAATGGGATGCAACAAGATGTTAAAATTTATTAGGGTGGCATTGTTCTTTAGTTTGATAATTACATTTCACAATTAATACTTTAAGTTTGCCCCATATCATCATTATATTATTCACATCTACGCCATTATACATCAACATATGAAATTACATAAAAATAAACAACATCACCAACATCATAAAACAAACAAAATATAAAAGGAACAATAGAAGAAAGCATGCACACACATTGAGACACCAGGATTGGTCTGAGACTAGGGAAAAACCCACTACAGGGAAAACCCTTGCAAATCTTCTTCTTCTTAGATTGTCATCAAATGATGCTGCAAAAGAGGTACAATGATACTTAACTTTATCTATGCAACAAAAAAATAATGATCTCTATGAAACAAATCTAATCATGCTAGGAATCAAAACCCTCATACTGATGGCTATGATTTGCTGTCACAAACTGATGTCAACTATTATATACTGTTGTCACTGTGCCAAACATTGTTGAGCACTACTGTCGCTGTCAATGAGCCCAATACATATGTTTGCAGTGGAAACTAACAAATCAGATAAAAAAATCTACAAATATGTATAACAATAGAGAGAAACCTATATCTACCATATCACTAAAGTCAAGATATCAAACCCTAGATCTAAACTCTGGTCTCTCTCATCAAAATTGTCTGTATGCAACCAAAACTCTCTGATCACTCTCTCGGTCAATGTATGTGGGTGATTGTGACTGTATGGTCACTATCAAGAAGTATTTATGCGTGCGATTGTGGTGTAATACACTTAACACCTAGAGTCTCTCCCTTATTGTTGTTGTGCGAGCGACCAGGATATCCTAGTCACTCTCAAGACCACTCTATGCAAGCGACTGGGAACTGAAACATCTAGATATACCTATGAAGCCATAGTCACTCCCATAAGCTTTTTTTCCAATTTCAAAGGGTCTATAGTTGCTCTCATTGGATTTTGTCCCAGTGTCCAGGGACTAGAATTCCCTGTTCTGTGCCAATGACCGAGATCAAGAAGACCCTAACCCAGAGCAAAACTTTCACCCATGATTTCAGAACCTTGAGTGAACTCCTTTCGTTGAACCTGTGCGAACCAAGAAAGAAAAGAAGAGAAGATGTGTCAAAATGATCTTGAGGTCTCTTCTATTTATAGGTTTTCTTGAGGGTTCACTTGGGGTTAAGACTGACCCAAGTAGTTACTCATGTGGTTAGGGCTGACCCATTCCATAATACGTATGAATAAAATAATTCATAACTCAACTTTTGCTTGACCAAATTGGGTGATATTTAGGTTGATTTTGGTACTATCAAAAATAGGAATATAATGAAATCATCATCTCGATCATTTGAGCTATCCAAGTTGGAATTTTACTGCAGTTGAAAAAAATAACACTCCCTCTCAACTAGGGAGAATTCCACCTGCCAATATCTATCCATTGAACAATATGTCATTTTGGATTCTTTGAGTGTCATCACGTATCATCTATTTAATGTAGTCATTATGCCATGTCCATCTCAAGTGTCTCATAGCCACAAATCATCATTGTACATCTTGATCTATCCTTTTCTTATTCCTACTTATCACTTGATTGTTCCTGCTCATATGCTGAACATTCTTGGATCTAGAAGAAGAATTTTTTACCAGGGGGGAGCTAAAGCTACTACCCTTTATCCATCAGGCTGCTATCTGGAATATTTTTTGTTGGGATACTACCAGTATCATCATCAATCATCATCAAAGAGCATATCATCGGGGAGTGTTTCTCAATGTGGAATCACATCGGGGAGCAATATCTTCCACCCATACCGAGAAGTAGCATAACTCATCACACAGGGGAGTACACCCTCGACATTGGAATTTCATCGTGGAGCTTACCCTCAATCCAAAATCATATCAGGTTATCTCAACCCATCCTATTTCCTACTGATCTTCCCATCGATGATCGTGAATAGTAATGTGATAGAAAGCCAGCATCATAATCGCCTTGGGTTGTACACTTCCAAGTAAACCCTCAAATTCTTGGCCAAATGAGGAGTAATATTCCCAAAAATTCGTGCTTGTGGGTATGATGCCAACTAGGGTACACTGTGTAAAGACCAAACAGGGAAGTAAAACCCTCAACCCTATGGGTAACAAATAGGGGAGTGCCCTATTTTATAGAGTTCCCTCAACCCCAGGAGCACTTATCCCTCAATTCCTCACCCTGGGAGCTCAAACAGGGGGGAAGAGTTGGCTCAGTGTTCTCGATCAGTGTTGCTCTCATCATACTCGAATATGGTATCATCTTCTCACAATAGTAAATGTTTCTTGTTCATACAGAACATCAAATCAAATATCATGTCATATCATATATAATCATATGAATCAAAAAGGGATACCATAATCATCCTCCCTCTCAAGGAGGTGCCAACCACAAGCCTAAGCTTGTTTTGAACAACTGCACTTGCTTCAATATGAGAGTATCTCGGTCCCAACTATATGTATGGGATTTTCAGCCATTGTAATGTGACCATGTCATATCTAGATTATGCTCAAACCAACTATCTAAGGATCTTATTAATCCAGCCTCACAGCTAGCCATGCTAGCAACATCATGATCAACCTCGATCATGCTATGGGCCTCTCATCCAAGATATCTTGGAAGATCACATACTAAAGTAGCATCCAAATGTTCTTATAAAAGATAATCTCAAATATCAGCAATACATCTATGTAGATACATATCATAGGAGAAATATCTCATTATCAAAATAGAATACCTCATGCAAATATTTCAAAGCATGCTCGGTGGCAACTCTATGTGAGTGAAGCAAATCTCTCATGAATTTATTCAGGTTATATGTATATCATACATTAATGGATGGATGTTCAAAACGAAACATCAATGCTTCAACCGTCGGATTCCATGTCAAGTTCAACATCTTGAACTTCAAATCCAAGTATCCAAGGATTTACAATTTTCATTATTCAAAAACATTTTCCAATAGCTTTGCAATATGGAATTTATTTCCCAAATTCCAGAAATCGATTCATAATGACATGATACATTATTTTGGGTTTCATAAGCCATATCCCTCTGATTTAGATCATTAGAGGCTCATCACTTGTCACAAGTAGATCATTAGGATATACAACCAAAACCATAATCAATACCAAAGCCATACCTTGGAACTCATCATCTAGAGTTCATCAGATAACTGCCAAATCTAGACATATCTAGATTGCAATGCTCTAAGAATAATGCCTGGCTAAGCCAACATAATCATCCTTACATAAATCAATGTTTTACTATCAATCAACAAAGTCAACTCATTAGAGTTTATAAGCCAAATCATGAACATTATCAAAGTAATCATTATCATAGTATTAATACTTTCAACCAGGGGACATGTGGATCTCATATCAAGCTCATATCAATTCATGGCTTCATCATGCCAACAAGTTGTAATCAATCATGCAATATCAATCTGAACTTTATCAAGTCATTCTCATAATCATAACATAAGCCATTTCTGTCACTAGGTGCAAATGCATACATCAAGGATGAGTAATGTAGGATCCATTTTCATGTTGAATCACAACTGTTATTATTTCAACCATTTTTCTAAGAATAAGGAGGCCAATCTACAAATACCCACATAAGTCATCATTGTTAATCAAGGTTGTCATTGATGTCAA
This sequence comes from Pinus tabuliformis, assembly GCA_031772625.1. NCBI lineage: Eukaryota > Viridiplantae > Streptophyta > Pinopsida > Pinales > Pinaceae > Pinus > Pinus tabuliformis. The sequence continues at coordinate 167,208,137 of CM062810.1, read as the reverse complement.
TATGGAATTGATCGAAATTTCAATATTCTTGAGATGCTTGGTCCCACATGGTGATGTCAGGACTCTTGTTTGACAAGGATACCATCAATGAAAATGTCAAGCCACGAATATGTCAAACCATTAATAAAGAAGTCCTTAGGAGCCCTTGAACTAAACATAATGTTGCATGTGCCTTGATGATCTAGACCTTAACCCTTGATGACATATGGAGTCATACACTTGATGATTTCATACTCTTTAAAGAATGAACACACTTTGAAATAATTGGAAGACTACTTTGATGTCTTTGAAAAATTAATGAAGGCTGCACTATGACATATTACTGCACTATCATTGAATACATGATGCTATACCTTCATCATGATGCTGGATACTATCATGATGATATTATTGGTGCAAAACAATGGAGAAGCCACGTTGTCCCAAAACTATTCCAAATATTATATGCACAAAAATTTAAGGATAGTCACAAAGAAAATTAATTTTCACTACCTTCGAGGCTGCCTCTCAATGTGATTCCCAGACCATGTTTTAGAGCATAATTATTCCTTTCCACTGAGCTATTACATAGCCTGAAAATCCAAGCAGTTTGAAAGTTATGAATTTTTGAAGTTAATTTATTAAATCTAGACATAGAGTCGACCTGAGTAGCCGACACAAGTCAGCCTCCAAATAGGGACATGTCTTTTCATTTTGTTGTGCGAAAAACACTATATATAAGGATTTCAGACCTCATTCTAACCATCAATTTTTTGGTCAAGAAAACAGAGAATTCAATGGAGAACTTAGAGGAAAATAAGAGGCCAAGGAGGCATTGAAGTTTATTGTTTTGGGCAATTTTTAAGGAAAACGTGGAGGAATACATTACAACATACTACATTACAGTAGACAAGTGATTTTGTTTTTGAGGCTTGGTTTTTTTGACAAGTGTGTTGGTAACTCTGCTTGTGGATGACAGTCTTGTGTGGAGGGCTGAAAACAGTTGTAGAAGGCCTGAACAATTGTTTTGTGTGGTCATTTTTGAGACCTATACTTATGCTGTCACAAAACTCGCACCCAGATAGATTTCTGACCCGAGGCCAGAACTACGGAGGACAGTCATCTATTGAAGGCTGCAAAAAGAGAACAGTAGAAAGTTATTAGTGGAGGAAATATTGTTAAGAACTTACCGAAGCTAGATTGAAGACAATCATAGAAAATATTGAAGGTATTTTTGGGCTCATTTGGGAGACACCTTGAAGATATCCTTGGAGTTGAAGTGTGGAAAATACTTGGAAACACTTTGCTGCAGAATTTGAAGAGGCTATTAAAAAAGGGCACTGAGCAGCCTTAGAAGAGAATTTAAGGAACATATTAAGGACTATTCAAAGAGATATTGCACCATAGCTTAAGTATTTTGAGGAACGGTTGTGAAGACACATTGAGGCTACTTGGTTGAAGTGTCTTGGAAGCCATTATTGGGAAAACTCTTGGAATTTTTTTTTTTGGAGACTTAAACCTTGCTAGATCATACTTGTTGAATAGATTTGAAGCCTTGAAGAAGAGTTTGCAGTAGTCCTTGTACTTGAAGTTGTTTTGAAGACCTTGTGCAGAACTTGTGCAATTGATTGAAGGACTTATAAGACACCCTTGGTTGGAGAATTCTTGGGACAACATTTTGAAGACATCTTGTTGAGAAGCCTTATTGAATATCATGATGCATTGAATGTCATCATGAGGTGACCTTGGAGTATCATCCTAGAAGTACCTTGTGAAGACATCTTGAAGAAGACATTATTGGACACCGTGATGCATGAGACATCATGAGGTGACTTGAAGAACTTGTTTGGGTATGATGAAGTGCACTGGTGATACCTTCTAATTGACAATGTTGTCAATGATGATGTTGCGTGGAGACTAAAGTGAAATTGAATACTAACAGGGCTCAGTGAAGAAGACTTTGGGAGCTGTGAAGCACAACTAAACATATATTGAGAAAGCGAAACTATAGGATTGGTGTCCTTGGAGTTGGTGCTCCTAAACTCAAGGTTGGTGCCTTGGATAAGATAGGGTTGAAGCCCTAGAGGCCAGAGCCTCACTAAAGTCCAAGTAGTTGCTTGGCACGTTCCAGGTTAGAGCCTGGGTGTCTTCCTCTAGGGTCGAAGCCCTACCTATATTGTACTTGATTCATTATACATATTATATCAATAAAAGAATTTATTTCTATTGTTCATTTTGTGTTCTAAATATAAGTGATCTAATTAGAAAAAGTAACAATTGAAGAAAATACTGATTCACCCCCCTCTCAATATTTCCAACAATGCCCACATAGTATCGACATCAAGGCAAATCAACAATCATCAAATCAGATAATTAGACATTAGGTCAAGTCCAAATTGCTATTTTAGTGATATCTATGGCCAAAGCACATCTCAATCATCAATTCAAAGTTATTGTCAAGCATCATGACAAAACACTTTTCATATATATCAGTAATGCCAAATCATGCCAACATAATGACATATCTATATGTATGTCCAGGTCACCTGCAAACACAAGTTCAGTCTACATGTCCATGTTATGGAAAACATTCAACCTTTTTCTGTTAGCATATATCTGCAATACATATGTGGTATTGATATCTTCTAGGTGACCATATGATTTCATGCATAATACTTCATTATATGATCAACAATTTAACTCAACAACTTCAGAAATCAGTTAACAGTGGCAGAATATGTCAGGGACATCATGATTCAGAGTTCAGACAACTTCAGATGATGGTCAACAACAGTAAAACCTCTGGTTTCTCCCTTCAGGTTAGCATGAGAGTGACTTTAGTTGTCTGGACGTTGTCTAAACCTTAGCATGCATGTGTCTAGGGAAAATATCTTCTAGATATGTGATTGCGTTCAAAGAAGAAACCCTAATTTTTGTAAGGGCTTCAGATCTAATACTATGCTGTAGATGAATATTGTGAGATGCACATAAATCATACTTCAACAACATAGAATATAAATAGTAATAAAGGTAAGAATCTTGAGAAGAGATTCTCCCTCTGACTGGGTATGTGAATCATTCATCTTCATTCATATATGCAACCTATCTCTACTTGAGTCATGCAACAACAAATCTGTTAGATCATAAACATATGACTATCAACATCATGACATCAATCTTTCATCAAAGGTTAGACTCAAAGCAACAGATAGATGCAACATCATATCTCAAAGATTATGAACACAATAGCATTTTATGTCAAGTCACTCCATCAAGTTACTGTATCTAGTTTAACCATATTTCATCAAGACAAGACCATAGGAAGTAAAAGATCTAAAATATCAATCTTACACTTATAACTCTCACATTAAGGTTATCATTCTCTTCATGACCAATGAGATCAAATTAGGTCATTCAATAAAGCATTATCAAAACAACAAGAGTGTCAATCACTCTTTCCATATGCTTTCATCATGCTTATCACAAACATTACCAACAGACTCATGTATAGGAGTCAATGAACTATCCTTCTATATGAAATTCATCATGACAAGTATTAAGAGTATCATTTTCTAGATCCAAGGTGCTAGCCTTCTTTATAGGATCAAGATATCCGACAGATAAATCGTAGATATTAACCAAACATCAAGTGCATAATTTCATCATAGGCGACATATATCCAAGTCACTTTCATATGCATATATGAGCCATTAAAGAAATAGGAATTCTCATCATACCTTATGACTTTTCGAGCCAATAGCTGAAACACAACATACCATGCATACCTTGTGGTATTCAAATACCTGAGCACCTATTCATTAGGCATAGGCCACTTGAAGCACTTTGTCATATTTTCATCAAGTACCTATTATCTCTTTCCAAATCTGCCTCTCAAAGTGATCCTTAAGAAGGATCTACACATTTCATCTCATCAATGAGGTTAGAAACACCCATATACTCAAATACATATGCAGGAAGTACAAGCAATAAACATAATCTTAAGATCCATAAGTCTAATAAGCTTCATCAGTCAAGAAATACTTATCTTCAATGAGAGGTGATCCTCTCCCTCTTGAACCAATATTCAAGAGCCATCAATGTCCATGGTCCATATACCAATGTTGTCTTCAAGTATCCAACCTGATTTGCTAATGATTATCCCATCTAGGGCTTCATCGAATCTTTGTCAAGTGTTTCATATGGACCATGCTATCAAATCTCAAGTATTTTCCATAAATCGGGGTCTTCTCTCCAACCCTAAACTCATAGAATCCATCAAACCTTAATAAAAAAGATGCATATGGTTTTTCTTCAAACCCTAAAACTATTTTAGGTCTCCACCATCTTCTTCTTACTTCCATCAAATATGTCATCATCAAGGTGATCTCCATGAATTGTCTTCAACCCAGCTCTGATACCAGGTTAAATTTTCTTAGGGAAACATTATTATTTACTTTGATAATTACATTTCACCATTAATACTTTAAGTTCACCCCATATCATCATTACATTATTTAGATCTACACCATTATGCATCAACATATGCAATTAAATAGAAAGAAACAACATCACCAACATCATAAATGCAACGAAACATAAAAGGAACAATAGAAGAAAACATGCACACACATAGAGACACCAGGATTGGTTCGAGACTAGGGAAAAACCCACTATGGGGGAAACCCCTTCAAATCTTCTTCTTCTTAGATCATCATCAAATGATGCAGCAAAATATAGTACAATTATCCTTAACTTTATCTATGCAAAAAAACAATAATGATATCTATGAAACAAATCTAATCATGTTAGGAATCAGAATCCTCATACTGATGGTTGTGATGTGCTATCACAAATTGATCTCAACTTCTGTATATTGTTGTCACTGTGCCAAACACTACTGAGAATTGCTGTCGTTGTGCCAAACACTATTGTCACTGTCAATGAACCCAATACATATGTTTGTAGCGGAAACTAACAAATCAGATCAACAACTATACACATATGTATATCAATAGAGAAAAACCTAGATCTACCATATCAATGAAGTAAAGATGTCAAACCCTAGATCTGAAATCTGGTCGTTCTCATCAAAATTGTCTGTGTGCGATTGAAACTCCATGGTCGCTCTCTTGGTCACTGTATGCATGCAACTGTAACTGCACGATCGCTCTCAAGAAGTCTTTATGCGTGTGACTTTGGTGTAATACATTTAACACCCAGAGTCCCTTACTATTGCTGTGCAAGCAATCGAGATGTTCTGGTCACTCTTAGGACCATTCTGTGTGAGAGACCGGGACCAAAACCTCTAGATATGCCTCTGAAGCCACAGTTGCTCCCATAAGCCTCTAGGCCAGCATCCAAGGGTCTATACTCACTCTCATAGGATTTTATCCTAGCATCCAGGGACCAGAATGACTTGTTCTGTTCCAGTGACCGAGATCTAGAAGATCCTAACCCAGAGTGAACCTTTTGCCTGTGATTTCAAAACCTTGAGAAAACTCCTTCCGTCAAACCTGTGCAAACCAAGACAAAAGAGAATAGAATATGTGTCCAAATGATCTTGATGTATCTTCTATTTATAGGTTTTCCTGAGGGTTCAATTGGGGTTAAGATTTACCCAATCAGTTATTCATGTGGTTAGGTCCAACCCATCCCATAATACATGTATGAATAAAATAATTCATAACTCAACTTCCACTTGACCAAATTGGGTGATCTATAGTGTTGTGTGTGGAGCATGATTGTTCAGAGGTCTTTGTTTCAGCCGGATGTATAGTATATACCCCAGGATGTTTTGTACACCCCTCCACGCGGGGGGGTGCGGGGGGGGCCGGAGGCCAGCGGGGGCTCGGGGGCAGCGCCCCTGAAGCCAAAAATAAATGTAAAATTGCCTTGTAAAAGTATAGTAATTTCTAGTCAATCTGGGCCGTTCATTAGGTAGATGATCTGACGGTAGAACTTATGTTTGTTTAGGGTTTTTTTTTGCCCTAGAAGGAAACCCCTCTCTTTGTATGAGGGTATTGTATTTGAGGCTGTGTGATAGATGTGTATTTAGTGTGAGCGAGAAACAGAGGATATTACAGCGGATTTGCTGTAGGTTGTGTCTCTTCATTTTGCTGGATAATAGAAAGGAAGGACTGGCTGTTCGGGGTGGACGTAGCCCAAACTGGGTGAACCACGTATATCTGTGTCTCTCTTGTTTTGTGTGTTTTTTGTGTTTATATTTCTGCAATATTTTATGTGTTCCATTGCTCCATAATATATAATTTTCTAACAACTGGTATCAGAGCCGAAGGTCTATTTGGCTGATAAACTAGGAAAGAAGGGTTCCTGGTTCGAGTGGGTGCAATGGAGGAAGATGGTAAGTTTAGGGTCGAGAAATTTAATGGCCAAAACTTCTCGCTGTGGAAGATGCAGATGGAAGATTATCTGTATCAGAAAGATCTATACCTACCATTGGGTGGAAAAACAAAGATGCCGACGGGTATGAAAGATGAAGAATGGAACCTTCTCGATAGAAAGGCACTCGGAACAATACGTTTGTGCCTTGCTGCGTCAGTCGCCTTCAACATTTCGAAGGAAACCACGACAGAGGGTTTGATGCAGGTGTTGTCGAAACTATATGAAAAACCCTCGGCCTCAAACAAGGTATTTCTTATGAAACAGTTATTTAATATGAATATGTCGGAAGGTGGATCTGTTGCAAACCATTTAAATGATTTTAATACAGTTACAAGTCAGTTAAGTTCTGTAGGGGTAAACTTGGATGATGAAGTTAGAGCTCTATTATTCTTGTGCTCATTATCAGAAAGTTGGAATGGTTTGGTAATGGCCATTAGTAACTCCGTTTCTGGATCTAGTACTTTAAAGTTTGATGATGTTGTCGGTGCTATCCTTAGTGAGGAAATGCGACGGAAAAGCTCCGGTGAGACATCGGGAAATGCTTTGAGTGCAGAGTCTAGAGGAAGAAAAATGGAAAGAGGAAAGAACTCAGGATATCGCAGTAAATCAAGGAAAGGCAGATCCAAGTCCAGATCGGGAATAGTGTGCTGGAAATGTGGAAAGAAAGGACACCTAAAGAAAGACTGTAGATCTCGGAAGGGAAAAGAAGGAGATGCACAACAAGAAAACAATCATGAAGCAAATGTGACAGGTGAGGTGTTACAAGATGGTGGTAGATTCAGGGGCTTCATTCCATGCCACACCTGATAAGAAATACTTTCATGAATATGTTCAAGGAGATTTTGGACAAGTTCGTTTGGGTGATGATAAACCCTGTAAAATCGTTGGAATGGGTAAGGTTCTTGTAAAACAACAGAATGGAAACCAATGGCTATTAAAGGAGGTAAGGCATATTCCAGATCTAAAGAAAAATCTGATTTCAACAGGGCAGTTAGGCGGTGAAGATTGTGTGAAAACTTTCACAGATAAAGCTTGGAAGGTCACCAAAGGAGCCCTGGTAATAGCAAAAGGCGAAAATGTTGGTACATTGTATTTATGCAATGGTATTTCTAACTCTGTTAATTCTTTAACTTCCAAAGGAGCAGATGCAACATTATGGCATCATAGGCTCGGACACATGAGTGAAAAGGGGATGAAGATTCTTCACTCAAGGAATTTGTTGCCGGGTTTGAAGAATGTTGATTTGGACTTCTGTGAGAACTGCATTTATGGAAAACAGAAGAGAGTCAGATTTCTCAGAGTTGGGAAAGAAAAGAAGAACGAAAAATTAGAGCTTGTGCATACAGACGTATGGGGACCTGCTCAGGTATCATCTCTTGGTGGCTCTCATTATTATGTTACCTTTATTGATGATGTAACTAGAAAAACTTGGATTTATTGTATTAAGAATAAATCTAATGTATTTGATACTTTCAAGAAATGGAAAGCTTTGGTTGAGATTGAGACAGGAAAGAAATTGAAGTGTCTTAGATCAGACTATGGAGGTGAATATTGCAGCAAAGAGTTTGATAGGTACTGTTCAGAGCATGGAATTTGCAGAGAGAAGACAGTTCCAAGAACACCACAAGAAAATGGTGTGTCAGAAAGGATGAACAGAACAATCATGGAGCATGCAAGGTGCATGAGATTGCATGCAGGATTGCCTTTACAGTTTTGGGTAGATGCTGTAGATACTGCTGTTTATCTAATAAACAGAGGGCCTTCAAGTTCCTTGGATGGTGGTGTTCCAGAGGAAGCATGGATGGGTAAAAAGGTAAACTACTCTTTTTAAAGCCTTTTGGTTGTGAGGCCTTTGTCCATATTGATAAAGAAAATAGAACAAAGCTTGAGGCAAAGTCAAAGAAATGTACCTTTATTGGATATGGTGTTAATGATTTTGGTTATCGCTTATATGATTATGAAAATCACAAAATCATTAGGAGCAGAGATGTAATATTCAATGAAAAGGTCTTGTATAAGAATCAGTTGCAGGAAAAGAAGAAAGAAAACGAAAACGAAAACAAGGAATACGCAGTTCTTGATGACATCACTGAAAAAGTAAAGGTGCCTGAAAATAATAATAATCAACAATAGTAACCACCACAACAGCAACAGGCACCCCAAACACCTGAAAGTGGTGTTAGAAGATCTACCAGGATAAGTAGACCCCCTGAACGATACTCTCCTTCATTATATTATTTATTGTTGACTGATTTTGGTGAACCCGAATGTTTTGAAGAAGCAGTGCAGGTAGAAACCAGGAAGAAGTGGGAGCAAGCCATGAAAGAAGAGATGGACTCCTTAGCACATAACCAGACTTGGGACTTAGTCAGGTTGCCTACAGGTAAAACAACATTGCAGAATAAATGGGTTTACAAGCTGAAGGAAGAATATGGAGGAAAACAGAGGTATAAAGCTAGACTTGTGGTGAAGGGGTTTGCACAGAAGAAAGGTATTGATTTTGATGAAATATTTTCTCCTGTTGTTAAAATGACTTCAATCAGAACTATTTTAAGTCTTGTAGTAGCTGAGGATTTGCATCTTGAGCAGTTAGATGTAAAGACAGCCTTTCTCCATGGGGATTTGGAGGAAGAGATATATATGCAGCAACCACAAGGATATGAGGTGAAAGGGAAGGAGAAACTAGTGTGCAGGTTGAAGAAGAGCTTGTATGGCTTAAAACAGGCTCCAAGGCAGTGGTATCTAAAATTTGACAAGTTTATGTCTGAACAAGGTTATACTAGATGTCACTTTGATCATTGTGTTTATTTGAAAAAGCAAAATGATGGCAGCTATATTATATTGTTATTGTATGTAGATGACATGCTTGTTGCAGGATCTAACATGCAGGAAATAAATGTGCTCAAAAGAAAATTGGCAAATTCATTTGCAATGAAGGATTTGGGAGCTGCAAAACAAATCCTTGGTATGAGAATAACTAGAGACAGGAAAAATCGTAAATTAACATTGTCTCAGAATGAGTACATACAAAAGGTGTTGAAAAGATTTAACATGCACAATGCAAAACTAGTTAGTACACCTTTTGCTAGCCATTTCAAACTTAGCAAGGAAATGTGCCCAAAGACCCAAGAAGACATAGATTATATGTCTAAAGTTCCATATGCATCAGTAGTTGGAAGCTTAATGTATGCAATGGTCTGCACAAGGCCTGATATTACACATGCAGTGGGAGTTGCAAGCAGGTACATGAACAATCCAGGAAAGGAACATTGGATGGCAGTGAAATGGATTCTCAGATATTTGAAAGGTACCACAAATCAAGCATTATGCTTTGGTGGTTCAAACATCTCCCTACAAGGATATGTTGATGCAGATATGGCAGGTGACAGAGATAACAGGAGGAGCACTACAGGATATGTATTTACTGTTGGAGGAATAGCTGTCACTTGGGTTTCAAAAATCCAAAGTGTTGTTACACTTTCAACAACAAAAGCAGAGTATGTTGCTGCTACAGAGGCTAGTCAAGAAATGATTTGGTTACAAAGGTTTATGGGTGAGTTGGGTAAGAAGCATGATATGGGCACGTTATACAGTGATAGCCAAAGTGCCATTCATCTTGCAAAGAACTTAGCATTTCATTCCAGGACTAAACACATACAACTCAAGTATCATTTCATACGATCAGTGTTGGAAGATGGAGAGTTGAAGCTGGAAAAGATACACACTAGCCAGAATCTTGCAGATATGCTAACAAAAGTTGTAACCAGGGAGAAATTGAGAACATGCTCAGTTTCAATTGGTCTTCAAGGATGACAATGAAGATGAGAAACAACTAGGTCCAAAGAGGAGCCAATGTCCAGCAAATGAAGCAGCGGTGGAGTTGCTACAATCATTCTCCAAGTGGGAGATTGTTGTGTGTGGAGCATGATTGTTCAGAGGTCTTTGTTTCAGCCGGATGTATACCCCAGGATGTTTTGTACACCCCTCCATGCGGGGGGGTGCGGGGAGGACTTGTCCCCTCCGCAGGGGTCCGGGGGGGCCCATCCCCCCCGGCTGGGGGGTCTGGGGGCCAGCGGTCCCCCGGCGGGGGCTCGGGGGCAGCGCCCCTGAAGCCAAAAATAAATGTAAAATTGCCTTGTAAAAGTATAGTAATTTCTAGTCAATTTGGGCCGTTCATTAGGCGGATGATCTGACGGTAAAACTTATGTTTGTTTAGGGTTTTTTTTTTTTTCCCTAGAAGGCAACCCCTCTCTTTGTATGAGGGTATTGTATTTGAGGCTGTGTGATAGATGTGTATTCAGTGTGAGCGAGAAACAGAGGATATTACAACGGATTTGTTGTAGGTTGTGTCTCTTCATTTTTCTGGATAATAGAAAGGAAGGACTGGCTGTTCGGGGTGGACGTAGCCCAAACTGGGTGAACCACATATATCTGTGTCTCTCTTGTTTTGTTTGTTTTCTGTGTTTATATTTCTGCAATATTTTATGTGTTCCATTGCTCCGTAATATATAATTTTCTAACATATAGGTCGATTTTGGTCCTCTCAAAAATAGGAATATAATGAAATCATCATCTCAGTCATTTGAGCTGTCCAAAGTGGAATTTTACTGCAGTTGCAAAAATTAACACAAGAATACCTTAATCTCCTACCAAAACTCACTGGAGAGGATGATATTTCAACCCAAAAGCATATAGAAACATTATGTGCCTTCGTTGAGAATTTGAATGTGGAACATTTGGACATAGTCCTAAGTATTTTTGTCTAGTCTTTGGATGGAGAGGATAAGAAATGGTTCACGATCCTTCCTAATGCTTCTATTAATACTTGGGAGGAAATGGAGAACTCTTTCATGCAGAAATGGGGAGAGAAAATGGACCATGGGTATATTCTTACATAATTTAATGCAATAAAGAAAAAACATAATGAAGATGTCTCATAATTTATAAGGAAATTTAATAAATTATATAATATCCTTTGTGCTGAAATTAAACCCCCATAGGTTGCTACCAAAGTGGTTTTTGTTGGATCCTTTGAACCAGAGTTTGGGTTTACTCTCAAAGAAAGAAAGTCTTGTATGCTGGACCAAATTCAAATAGATGCCTTGGAAGTTGAAGCTGTTGGCATTATGATACAGGTGTTGTCCTTGATGGCAACTCACTCAGATGAAAGCTCAGAGTGCAACATGTCAAAGAATTACATATTAGACTACAAAGAATGAAGAAAGAGAGGTATATGCAGGTTCACCTTGTCGAAGCTGTGTATACACGCAAGTTTACTGAACAAAAGGAGCATATACATACACACGGACTTTCATAGAAGGAAAAGAGCGTATATCGTAGAAAAACAAAGTTTTTGGTCCAAGGTGTTTGACCCAAGGTAATTGGTTCGAGGTATTTGGTCCAAGGTATTGGTCCTAAGTAGTTTTGGTCGATGGTATTGATAAAGGCCTAAAACTATATAAGGAGGAGAAGATCATTAGGCCAGGAGTGCAAGTATTTGAATATCTTATGAGATGTTGGATCATATATGTAGTTTAATGAGTTTCTGATGGTTTGCTTTTTCTGATCTAAGGAGGCACATATATGGTTGATAAGGGTTGATGGACCGGGATCATAAATGCTTAAAAGTATTATCATTATGTGGTTTGATCTTGAACAGTCTAGATCTGAATACTGACGCATGTTTTATTCTATAAATATGATGATCTGGGTATGACTGAAGTCTGGAATAGTTGTGATGTTTTAAGTTAGCATTTACAGATCTGTATGAAGGTTCGCTTTAGTAAAAGAGTGTATACATGTTGGTTCAACATATCAAAGTAGCGTATACATCATAAATTAGAATTTGCAGATCTGTACGTTGGTTCCCTTTGGTAAAAGTGCATATACACACTGGTTTGACACCTGGAAGTAGCGTATACATTATGAAGCATGATGTTTAAAGGTTCAATAGTGTCTGTTTGTTATTTTAGAGTTCTGGGTTCTGCTTTGTGTTCTGGTGACTGTATTCTGGTAACAGTATTCTGAATGATCAGATTGATTGATTATGATTTGCTTCAATAATGATGGGTTGTCAGTGATTGATTGATTTAGTTGTGGTTGATTCATAAAGTGATGATTGAGTTTCAGTGATTGGTTGATGCAGATGTATTTGATGGTTGTATTGCAGTTATGATTTTCTGAGTCTCAATGTTGTTGATGGGTCCAGTGTGAAAATTGGATGAAACGTGGCCTTCAGATTGTGGTGTTGTGTTACAGGAGTATCTAGTATGAAAATTCGTGAAACATGGTCCCCGATGGAAGAATGGAGTTTTTTGTAGGCTGGTACCTACGTACTAGTAAACATATTGGCTAGTACAAGAGCTAGGGGGTTGTAGCTCCCTTCCAGTAGTAGCTGCAGAATGAGAGAAGGTTGTAGCCTTCTGCAAGTGGCTGCTTGCATACTGGTATGAGTCTGCACTAGTACAAGATTGTAAACAAATTTTCTTATTATTAAAATAAGACAGAGATGAAAACAGTAGGTGGTTTTTACCCACATTGGGTTTCCACCTTATATCTTGGTGTTCATGTGTGTTGCTTATGTGTGATGCTTTATTATGCTTTTACTGCACTGTCTAATAAATCTCTGATATATTAGTTAAAGCTCAATACATGATAAATTGTCTAAATCAAAAGTTCTCTGCATATACGTTGGTTGCTTTAAGTACAGTCGCATGTACATGCTAGTTCACTTAGCTGAAGTAGCGTATATAAATCTATTTGGGAAATAAAATTATAAATATGATAATACTGATTCACCCCCCTCTTAGTATTATTTCCAACAGAAGTAAAATTTACCTCCACTGGAAAGTGGAAAGGGAAAGTTGAATATGGTGTCAGGAGGAGAGGAAAGGAAGAAGCCAGTTCTTCAGGCCATGTAAAGGAAACTCAAGAACATAAGTTAGAGGAGATGAACAAGATCATAAGGATTTTTTCTAATAAACTGGTAAAACTAGAGTTGGAGAAAAATAACCCTTTCGACAAAGTCAACCAACTCCTAACATAAATTTTAACCCCTAGTATAGGAGGCTTCCCTTGCATTTCTTGAAAAGGGAGAGAAAGGATAAGCATGATCATATTCAACCTCCTTTGTATTTAGAAGATGATCCTAAGGAGATTGTTGAAGAAACTATAGAAGTTCAAGAAAACCAGTTCTCTTCTCTCTTAGAGGGAGAAGATGAAATAGAAGCACATGAAGGAGAAGGGGATGATTTGGATGCCCCATTGGATGATGATGAGATAAATAGTTATTGTAACAATTTGCTTACTTCATGCAAGCCCAACTACATAAGAAATATGGCATTAGGGGAATTTTGTGGTCTAAAATGGGCCTCCTAAGGAAATTATAAAATAATAGTGGAAATAATAAAATAAGATTATATTACATCATCACATTTTAGAGGGAAAAAAGACTACTACTTTTTCAACTCATTTTTTCAACTTATCTCCCTATGGGTTTACTCAAATTTCAAGTAGAAAAATTCATCCAAGGACTACCCATGTTGCATACTTTTGATGGACTCTCCTACACAAAAATGAGAAATACATGAAAAATGTGATTGCAATCACGTTTTTCATGTATTTCTCATTTTTCGTGTAGTAGGGTCCATCAAAAGTATGTAACATGGGTACTCCTTGGATGAAGAATTAAATTTTACATCCAACGAGTACTCCTTACCGAAATTTGAGTAAAACCTTAGGGAGATGAGTTGAAAATACGAGTTGAAAACGTAGTTTTATTATTTTAGTATTTTTTATTATTTTTACTTTTTTACCCTAGAAATGGTGAATCATTCCCCATGGTTGACATTATCATCTTGAATCCTATTGGTTCTTATAAAATTTATTTCTTAGGAGGCCCATTTTAGACCTCAAAATTCTCCTAATGGTCTCAGGTCATCTAGAAAAAGGTCTAGGGAGCAAGATCAGAATGAAGAAACTCTTCACCCAAGTCCCCTTAAGCCAACAGATAAAGGGAAGAAACCACTCAACCCTGTCTCACCAACCAAAAAAGAATCCTCCAATCCTATTCCAAGTGAGTCTGAAGCCTCCAAAACTGAGCAATTTCCTCCACAGATAAAGTCAATCTATAATGAGAACAAAGAACCTATTGAGTATGTTAAAATTGATAGGAATCCTTCTGCCTTCAACCTTCAAAAAGAGTTGGAGAAAGTCAAGATAATTTTCCCTTTGACTAAATTATTGAAACAACCCAGTTATAAAGCTCAAGTGTCTCAGTTTATGAGTTCACCCACCACTACCCCCTGCAAGATAACCTTAACCTTCAAGAAGAAAGGCCTATGGTTGTGTTTGGACCACATGTGGAGGAGAAGGACCCTTCCACTCCTCCATTCTATGTCACCATGGTGATTCATGACTTGTTACTACATAATTTTATGCTTGACTCAGGAGCATCTCATAACTTAATGTCATTATCTATGATGGAGCAGTTGGGACTGCAGATAACAAAACCATACCATGATCTATACTCCTATGATTCCAAAGGAGTAAAGTGCCTATGTATGATCAAGGATCTGGTGGTTAATTTGGTTCAAATCCACGTAAAAAGTGTAGTAATGGATATTGTAATTGCTGGCATCCTTGCAAGATTTGGTATGGTTTTGTCTAGGTCACGAGGAATGAAACTTGGGGGTTCCATTACACTAGATCTAACTTATGCTACCATTCCTGTGTTTGGTAGAGAGGAGCACTGATTGTACAAGGAACCTATATTTGTGAAGAAAGTTACAAAGGTATACTGTTCCAACAATTCTCCTGTGTATGGGAAAGAGAAGGTTTTTTCTTGCTTGCTATTAGAAGAAGACGATCAAATGATGAGAGATACTGAGGTGGAATGTACAACTCAGCTGAGTAAACAATCATTGGAGCATGACAAGGTATGGAAATTCTATTTTGATGGTGCTTATTCTAGGGAAGGAAATGGGGTAGGTGTGTTATTGGTATATCAAGAAGGTAGCTTGATCCCTTTCTATTTCAAGATGGAGTTTGAGGCCACAAACAATGTTGCTAAATATGAAGCTTTGCTGTTGGGTTGAAAGTTGCTAAAAACATTGACATTGGGTGCTTAACTGTGTTTGGGGATTCAAAGCTAGTGGTGAAGCAAATAAAAAATCAATGTCAAACCAAGCATCCAACATTGAAGTCCTACATGAACAAAGTATCGGATTTGTTTGAAAACTTTTTCTTGGCCTTCAATATTCAGTTCTTGCTAAGAGAATAAATTAGGATGGTTGAATCTTTGGCAATTGCTGCTAGTAATTTCAAACCCCCTCAAAACCCATTGCTCAGATATGAGGTTGAGGTCAGGTATCAGTCTTCAGTACTAAACAATGTGAAGCACTGATAGGTGTTTGAGAATGAGGAACGAATCAAACACTTTATGGAGGTTATTGGGGAATTATCAAACTAAATGATTGATTGGGAGGATGAGGAGATAACAAATGAAAAATAGGTCAAGTTTATGGAGGAATCTATTGCTAGTCACAAAATCTTGCAACTAAAGGGAAATACCATCCCTAGAGGGTTGGTTCCATTGGAAAGACTTTTCAACTCAAATGATGTGGCTACTAAGCCAACTGAACAAGAGCTTGAGAAAGATGTCTAAGATTGCAATATTGGCACAAAAGAAGATCCTAGAATCATCAAATTAGCTAATGGAGTTCCCAAATAATACAAAAGAAGGTACCTTAAATTTTTAAAGGAATATATGGATGTGTTTGCTTGGTCATATGATGATTTGAAGAGTTTTGACACTAGTGTCATACAACACAAAATTCATTTAAAAACTGGAGTGAAGCCATATAAGAAGAAGCTCAAGCAGATTAATCCTTTGTTACTCCCATCAATTGAAAAGGGGTTGAAGAAACAATTATAGGCTAAGGTTATTGTGCCTTTTAGGTACTCAAATTGGGTGGCAAATTTAGTTCCTATCAGGAAGAATAATTGGGAAATGAGACTATGCATGGATTTCAGGATTCTAAATAAGTGATGAGCCTCATCATTAGGTAATTATATGGGCCTTAATTCACCTCCTAGCTCAGTCAAACAAACTATTCTCACAACTTATTGCATACTTATGATTATATTTTGTTTATGAGATGAGTTAGAGTTGGATATTTTGCTTTGTGGTCTAATGTGCATTTAACGCAGGATTAAAGGATAAAAGCAAGGAATTTTGGCAAAGACCTTGGTCAAAACTCGAATGGGACAAGGGAGAGAAATTATAGGAGGTAAATCCTCTTGATTTACTACCCCTCCATTTGAATATTCCTCCATCAGCTTAGAGTGCAAACAACCAAATCATGAGGACTAGAAGGCAGTCGAGCAAGTGAAAGTCAAAGCATCAGTTTATCTCGAGTTTTGGAGCTGAGCCTCCCTAATTTTAAGGAAGTCGTTGGAGACTTTAGAGGTATAAGTAGAGAGGCCTAGGAACTCAATAGGATTCATATTTTTATTGTAAAACTCTACTTTATTTTTGAGCTGCAAGATTTGTGACAATTTTTGATGTAATTTATTGTTTTGATAATAAGAATGAGTTTTGTTTTGAGCCAACACTGAGTTAACCTAGAGGGCTGAAGCTCTTGGGTTAGGTCCCAACCCTAGCAACTAAGGCTCCTATTTATTGTACATGTATGCTAGCATAGATTCATGGTTTAATCGTTCATTTGCTTAAATAGCTGCATTTCCATTACAACAGTGTAGCGCATAGATTCATGGTTTAATTGTTCATTTTCTTAAGTAGCCGCATTTTCATTACAACAATGTAGCATAGATTGGTTATGTTTTAGTTTGCTTCCATTTGTGCCTTCTTTCAATTAACAGGTTAGTAAGGAGAAAAATATCCCCATAAGGTTGTCAGTAGGTGTCTTGGCCTCACCTCCTCCCTCTTGGACCATGACTTGAGGAAGAGACCCTTCAACAACCAAAAAGACACAAATTTATAGTTCTTGCATGAGCTTTGGAGTTTTCGTCTTGATTCAGTACTTGGTTCATTTCATCATTATATTTTTCCACCACTCTCTTTCTATAATAAAATCTCACTCGTATTCTCATTTCCTTCAGCACTTTCTCCATGCATAATATATGTAGAAGCTAATAAATCACATTTTAATCAAATTACACCTGTAGATTTCCTTACTGTCCAATCCACAATAAACCTGGCCAATCACCATCAACTGCATGCCTATATTCATTTCAACATTTGATTTTAGGCACTCCAAATCTCCATCGTCGATTTTTTTGCTTGATCCAACGGTTATCGCGTCACCTGCTCGCCAACTAGCTTGGCCGATCTCCACCGTTGATCAATCCCGCATGATCCAACGACTATCATGCAATCTCGCGTGAATTATTGCACAATCGATACCTGACCGAGAGCATGCGAGAAAAGTGGTTTTCCCGTGCTACGTGTCACTCACTTAGGCTAATCGCGTAAAATTCAGGAATTCCGCTTACAGCTCTTAGGGTGTGTGAGATATTGCTTACCACCTATATTCATTTCAACGTTTGACTTTAGGCGCTTCACATCTCCACCGTCGATATGTTTCTCTTGATCCAATTGATGTCGCATCACGTGATTGCCAATTATCTTGGCTAATCTCCACCATTGATCAATCCTGCACGATCCAACGGCTATCACGCAATCTCGCACTAATTCTTTCATGGCCAATATCTGATCGAGAGCATACGATAAAAGTGGTTTTCTCATGCTAT
The DNA here is from genome assembly GCA_031772625.1 of Pinus tabuliformis. Classification (NCBI taxonomy): domain Eukaryota; kingdom Viridiplantae; phylum Streptophyta; class Pinopsida; order Pinales; family Pinaceae; genus Pinus; species Pinus tabuliformis. The sequence goes on along the minus strand of CM062810.1, from coordinate 167,189,984 downwards.
GTGTCACTCACTTAGGCTAATTGCACAAAATTTAGGAATTTCACTTACTGCTTTGATGGCGCGCGAGAAACTTCTTACCACCTATGAAGACCGCTCCATCATTCTGCACGTTTTCCACCCTTCTGCCAAAACGTGACTTGATGTGATCCATCTATCTACTCACTTAATCTCCACGATAAGGTATCCACCATTCATCTCCCTTTAGTCATGTTTGTCCATCTATTCACTTAATCCCCTGCAATAAGATCTCCTTCGCTCATCTTCCATTAATCCTGTTCGTCCATCTATTCACGTAATCTCCTGTGATAAGATCTCCACTGCTCATATTCCATTTTTACTGTTCACCGATTGATCCAACGGTTCCTATGAACTGCTGCCTCATTACGTCCTCCCTTTGCTAATTTTGATATCCGCTTGCTCTTCCACTTGATTCCTTCCCGAACTTTGTTCTGCATATCATTTAAATGCTACCACTTCTGAGCTTTGATTTGGTTATTCAATCAGACTCTAACACTATTTGATCATCAAAAACCCAAGAAAGTGAAAATAACTTTAGTTTAGTTTCCTTGCTTACTCATTAGTTTAGTTTGATTCTCTTTACTTCTGTAATTTAGATAACAACATTAGGTTAGTGTTGATTTAGCAATTCTTCTTAGCATAGTTGTTTAAATTGTTAATTAGGATATGGTGTGATTTAGCATTACATGTTGTTTTCTTCATTACTGCAGTAGAGTAGCTCTCTTAGAATAGATTTTCTCTTATTCCATCAAAGAATCAAGCTTCTTCTGACTCTATAGCAGTCTGGCTTGAAACCCCTAGGGTCTCTCACTAGATGAACAAGTGACAACAGGCAGGACCTTCACTTCTACTTGTGCATATAGCATTGTCACCTCCAAGTTTTGTACGAACCCCCGAAGTAAAGATGGTAGCCTAGGATTTGCAGCATCCTTGCTGCAATACTGGTGCTCGTCACTTTTTGGTGCCGTTACCGGGGAAGTGTCTAAGTAGAATGTGATTACTACTTTCTTTTCTTCTATTTCTAGTCTTCAATTTTCTTCCATTAGTTTATTTCTACAAAAGCAATCTAGTAGCTTCCTTTCTTTCAGTTGTCATTATCTACTTTCCTTTCCTAGTTGATTCATTTCTTTTTACTTTTTGCAAAAAAAAAAAAATATTTTCATTAGGCATATTTAATTTCAAAAGTAGGAAATTGCATTGCATTATAGTTTTCATTCAATCATAAAACCAAAAACAAAATTCTCTAACACCAACCCACCCCCATTTGATCACATGGTGTAGTAAGAGCCATATCACCATTCACTTTTGCAGGTAGAAGAAGAAGATGGCAAAGAATGTAGAAGAAATGGATGGAGATGATCACAGTGAGGAAGATCCTCTTGGATTTCCCATTCAATATATTGATGGAAGAGTGCACATGAAGAACATCCCTCCATCTTTTCTTCCCAAATTTCATGGTCTAAGGTCAGAGGATCTGGAAACCTTTCTCTTTGAATTTGAGATTGTTTGTAGATCTTCTGGTTACTTATTAAAAACTAAAAAATTGAGATTGCTTCCGACAACATTGAAGGATAGAGCTCTTAAATGGTTCATGAGTTTAGGGACTAATTCAATAAGATCATGGAATGATATGTAAAATATATTCCTAGAAAAATATAAAGATCATGATCTTAAAGAAGAAATCTTTAGATTGAATCAAAGAGAAGATGAGAGCCTTCAAGATCTAATAGAGAGATTCATGTATAATCTTAAGAGGGAAAAACTACATCATTTAGGATTTGACACACTAAAAACCCTCTTAGAACAATTAGGGATGATTGGATTGATCTCCTTAATCTCGTGAGTAGAGGTGATGTATATCAATTATCATTTGATGAAATTTGTGAAACATGCAAACACATATCAAGAGGAAAAGCAAGAGCAGGTAAATCAGAATCAAGATCGGTAAGTCAAGCTAAACTTGGAAATTTGTTTGATGATTTTAAAATATAAATTCTTAGCAATCTAACAAAACAAGTAGAAATGTTAAGAATGCAAGATGAAGGAAAATAAAATGTTGATATTTGTTTTGCAGAATCCCATGATGTTAAACATTGTCCATCATTACCAAGGTTGAAGGAAGTTTACCAAGAGGATAATGGAGCAAGTGAATTGCCAATGCAGCTATGTTATGTATCTCCAAGAGAACCATGGCAGCTTATTTAGTTGGATATGATGCAAGAGCCTAATTCACAATCCCAAGGTTATGCATATCCACCTCAAAGTAATTGGAACACACCTTTTCCTTGACAACATTGGCCATCTCAACCCCAAAGCCAATCTTGGCAACAAGGTTGGCAAGGAAATTATGTGATCCATCCACAATATCCTCAATATTTTCCTCAATATCCTCCATACCCAACTCCATGTTATCCCTACCATCAATCTCCACCACAACCACAACCCAAACCACATCCATCTCAATTATCCACTCCCCCTCAACTACCTGTACCACCATTTCCAAACCCACACACTGAAGTAGCTCAAACCACTTACAATGCAGAGGTACAACACATCCCAACATCTCCTCTTGAAATCAATGGTATTCACCATAGCTCAAGAAGAGTATTGCAAAAAAGAGATAATCTTGATATTATTGAAGGTCCACATCCAGAAGAAGAAGATTCAAGTGAGAATACCAAAGGATCATGGGCTGCATTCGATGAAGAGCAGACAACAAAATCAGAGATCGAGAACGCTCCCTCATGGTTACCATCAAATCCTCTATGTGGTCAAGAGAACAATCAACAAAAAGAGGAATATTTGAAGGTCATGGAAGAAGAAGACATCCAAGATGATCCAAATCAGCAAGTGGACCAGAGGCATCACAACTATATTGAAATATGGTTCCAGATAGTCATTAAGTTGCAAAAATACCCTCTTCTTCAAATGTGCTTGATATCATCAAATTCAAATCATTTGATCTCTAAAATACAGGTACATGTCAAAGCATACATTTCAAGCATACACATCATTTTGTCTGTCATCTTGATGTGCACATGGCTCCATTGGAAGTATTCTTATACTTGAAAGTGATTTTGTTTTTCAAGTAGGGTAGGGTAGAAGAAAAAAAAATGAAAAATAAGAGAAAAAATAAAAATCTAAGGTGAAAACCTCCTTTGAGGCACCTCAGATTGGCTCATTGATTGAAAACCTCCATGAGGTGGTCAATGGGTTGGGAAAAAAAAAAAAAGAGAAAAAAGAAAAGATCCTAGGTGAAAACCTCCTTTGAGGCACCTAGGCAGACCTACTAGTTGAAAACCTCATTGAGGTGGCTAGTAGGCCTAGAAAAAAAAAACAATAAAAGAAATCCTTGCTCCATGCATCTCTTGGATAAATTCATGTACTCTCCAACATCTGCAAGCAACAAGAACAAGTTGGTCAAGCCTAGTCAAAAGAAATCAAATTTTGACTTTCTCCTCCTTTACTCAAATGCTCCAACAAGGCCAAGGCCATGCCAATCAATCACCCTCATCTATTTTCACCATCCACCCATCACTCTCAAGCTTCTACCATTTAGTTTGCTTGCTGTCCTAAAAAACTATAGGATGCTCTGTTTTACTACATGATACAAAAATACATAGAGCAGAAATTTGTTTTTAACATAACTTGAAAACCATGCATCCATTTGCATAATGATGATGACAACATGCTCATAAAGTTTCAGGTTAATCCATTCTACCATTTGGGAGATATGGACAAAACAAGTCGTTGTCCTGTAAACCTACAAGATACAGAACAACACCTACAGGATTGGCAGTGAGAAATTTTAAAGGAAAAAAATAGAGGTTGTCTTCATCAGAGTGTGATAAGGAGCAGTGAGGATTCATCAGCAGAAGCATCAGATCTTCAGTCATAGACACTTACAAAAGCCAAGAAACCATAAGCAAACAACAGAGGAGGAAGAAGAATGACCATGCAGCAAATAAACAACGGAGCACCTCTGATCTTCGACAATTGCAGCATGGCATCAAGACCACAACTAAGTATCCCACTCACTCACTCATATGCATCATTTGATCAAAATTTGTAACGGTTATGAGGTAGTTGGTTTAAATGAAAAGGTTGCCAGTTAACTTGGCCACCTTCGATAAAGCAAACAATTAGGTGGCAAAAAGGAAATTCTTTTTAAAATCAAAAGAGAATGCAAGAGTTTGAAAACAATGATTTATTTTTTGATGGCATTCAAATCCGATGTAAGGTGGGGCCCCAACCCATATTAAAGTTCGAGCAGTAGCACAAGATTTAAGTAAGCGTGGGTTCGAGAGGCAGATAAAGTGCTCTGTGGGGGAGCAACGAGCACGAGTTATAACTCAGGCTCAACCCTCGCAGTTGACCATGATGTCAAGGTGTTTGACCAAGATCTACAGCCTGAGATTGTTGCGGGGGGTTCAAGCCTGATGAACATCCCATACACTCCCTACCTCCACAACGGGCTACCCCCATCGCTCCACTCCATATCATCTCCTCCACGTCATCCGCCACCCTCATTCATTACCGTCCACCTCATTCACTGTACCTTGTCACCTCATCTTCCATTCCATAGATACAATGTTATTTATGGCTACCATTTTAGGATGCTTGAAGAATTAAGATTTGGGGTAAAAACACCAACTCACCAAAGAATCAACATACCCTATTTCTTGATGCAATCACTCATAGACTCTAGAAACAAAGTAAAGAAAGGTAATTCCCAACAATTTTCTCACCATGGGTTGATCAGGATACTCATTGAGGATGCCCTCCAAAACCTCAGGATCCCTATAACATGGTCAGTTTTCAGAGACTTACTAGCAGAGGATGACATCAAAACCCTCACCTATGATGTTAGTCCTTATGTTAGTGAGGAGGCAAAACAAAAAGAAGAAGATACAAAGCTAGACGAGGATGAGATGGATGAAGAAGAAACTAATACAGAGGAACATGATGAAGGAGAAGAGGAGGATGCTGCTGAAACAACGGAGGAAACGAAGGAAGAAACTGATGGAGATGAGAAAGAACAACAAGAGGAAGAAGATAAGAAAAACAAAGAGCTAAGTGGTTTAAGGGACAGAGAAGCAATAATGAGAGATCAACTTGAGAGGGAAAATGCATGGTTGAGAGGACAACTACAGGAAAGGGAAAACTAACTAGCATGTATGGCCAGCCTCTCCTTGGAGGCCATCCAGTGTAGGATGCCAGCTAAATTCTACGATCTTTACCTCAGATAACAATGGTTGCAATTTCAGATTAAAACACTAGCACAAAGGGGCACCATAACATTTCAGGACTACAGGTAGTTTATTGATCTTTGTGATCAAAGTACACTAGAGGATAGGGCCAAAATGGTTGAGTTTTACTTGCACAACATGGCCCTCACATACATGAATGTTTGGGATCCTAATGTCGAGCTAGGATATGTGAAATTAATGGCTTTCGCATCATGGATGAACCATGAGGAGTCAAGGACTGTAGAGATGAAAAGAATATTGGCCAGAGAGCAGAATGAACCTCTTTTCATCAGAGCTGAACAATCAAATCCCAAGGACCTAATCAACACCCATAATCTAATTGCAAATGATCCTTAGCTGGAACATAGATATCTTGTTGCCCAAGAGCAAGCAATTTCACATTTTGAGGATATGTTTAGGCTTCTAGGAAATGATAGTATACATGCCTACTTCAGGAGATGGAACACACTGCCACACAACTTGAAGATCAGAGAATATCACTCCCCTCAAAGGTGGAGAGAGGCACTCAATAGGACACCTATGTATAAGCAATCAATGCAAAGGTTGAAGTTCAATTGGATAGGCCTAAAACTCATCCCACCACTACTCCTAGGGATGCTATAAGGGAGAAAAGAAGAAGAGGAAAAGAGGCAATGGGAAGAAGTAGAAAGGAAAGCAGGCTTCTATGAACAAGAAGAAGAGACCACAATAGAGGCATGGAATGTCAGAGAGGCTACCAGATCCATGAAGGACATGGACATTGACTAAGTTTCTCAAAGGAGGAGCAACACTTTCAGTAGGGGGGTGATGATGAGCCTCATCATTGGATAATTATATGGGCCTTAATTCACCTCCTAGCTCAACCAAGCCAACTATTCTCACAACTTATTGCATACTTTTGATTATATTTTGTTTATGAGACGAGTTAGAGTTGGATATTTTTCTTTGTGGTCTAATGTGCATTTAACGCATGATTAAAGGATAAAAGCAAGGAATTCTGGCTAAGAACATGGTCAAAACTCGAATGGGACAAGGGAGAGGAATTATAGGAGGTAAATCCTCCTCATTTACTACCCCTCCATTCGAATATTCCTCCATCATCTTAGAGTGCAAACAACCAAATCATGAGGAATAGAAGGCAGCCGAGCAAATGAAAGTCAATGCACCAGTTTATCTTGAGTTTGGGAGCCGAGCCTCCCTAATTTTAAGGAATCATTGGAGACTTCAGTGGTATAAGTAGAGAGGCCTAGGACCTCAGTATGATTCAAATTTTTGATTGTAAACTTCTACTTTATTTTCGATTTGCAAGACTTGTGACAGTTTTTGATGTAATCTATTGTTTTGATAATAAGAATTAGTTTTTTTTTTTTGAGCCAGCATTGAGTTAACTCAGAGGGTTGAAGCTCTTGGGTTAGGGCCCAACCCTAGTAGCTAAGGCTCCTCTTTATTGTACATGTATGCTAGCGTAGATTCATGGTTTAACCGTTCATTTGCTTAAATAGCTGTATTTCCATTACAACAATGTAACACATAGATTCATGGTTTAATCATTCACTTGCTTAAGTAGCCGCATTTTCATTACAACAATGTAGTGTAGATTGGTTATGCTTTAGTTTGCTTCCATTTGTGCCTTCTTTCAATTAGCAGGTTAGTAAGGAAAAAAGATCCCCATAAGGTTGTCAGCAAGTGTCTCAACCTCACCTCCTCCCTCTGGGACCATGACTTGAGGAGGAGACCCTTCAACAACCCCAAAAACATAGATTTGTAGTTCTCACATGAGCTTTGGAGTTTGTCGTCTTGATTCAGTACTTGGTTCATTTCATCGTTATATTTTTCCACCACTCTCTTTCTGTAATAAGATCTCACTCATATTCTCATTTCCTTCAGCACTTTCTCCATGCATAATATATGTGGAAGCTAATCACATCTTAATCAGATTATGCCCATATATTTCCTTACCATCCAATCCACAATAAACCTGGCCAATCACCGTCAACTGCGTGCCTATATTCATTTCAACGTTTGACTTTAGACGTTGTTATAGCTCCAAATATCACCCTTTATATTTGTGATGCTTTCTTTTATGGCCTAGGGCAACCCCTCGTTCTAGACTTGGTCCAAATATTTTAAAAACCGTGTTTTACTCCCTATACGCTACTTTGCCCTGTGTTAAAAGCGTGTACACACGGGTCAGTCCATACCCAGCCCACGCATATGTGTTAAAACACTTAAAAGAATTAAATTTCCTTAACTATGGAAGAAGATCACAGGTTTTACCTGCTGATTACCTATTAGTGCTCGTGGCCCAACTGTTCCCAAACAAAAAATTAATTTGGGAGAAGTATAAAAAGATTTCAATGGGAAGGTCTTAAGGAGGAGAGAAAGGATAGAATTACTATAATGAGATTATCCCCTAATCAAGTTTGAAGAATCCTTGTGCTTCAAGCACTTCCCCAAGTTCAGGAAACCCTTGTTTCTTTGAGTTTTGATGTTCTCTCATATGCTTAGAGATATCACGGTATTGGTTATGGAAGAAGGCTGTTGAAGACTAGGACTGGACGAACCTGGAGGACGGTTCCGCTTGGAGTTGGAAGAGGAAGACTCAGGTGAACTCTTTCCATGTTTTTATTATAGTTTTCTACAATAAAATAACCGTTGTCTTGTTCCTGATATCAACTTTGTTTATGAATATGATGTTATTGTTATGGTTTTGTTGAAGGCCCGAAAATCGGGTCGACAACAAGGGGGATACCCACCTGGTCCGGACCTTGGTTGGCAGCTCCTTATCCGTTTGGTATAGCGGGTCCGACTGGGGATAATGGGACCAGTTTCCCAATCTAAGGGTGTGTGTGTGTGTGTAGAGTTGAATGATGCTGATCTAGGAGTATTTTAAGCTAATTTAATTCAAACTTCTAAGCTAACTCTATGCTATTGTAATCTAAATAAAGGAAAAACAACACAACTAATCTACACTAACCCGGGGTGTATTTATTCTATTATGCGATCTAAAAAGATTTCAAATAATAACTGGTAATAAAGATCATTCAGCTATCATAAGAATAGAAATCAATTAAGATAAACCATTCTGTATAAAAAGTTAGGCAAAACAGTTGTGAACATCATATCGCATAATAAGTTATTCATATATCAAGCACAAATAAATGACTCCACCGTACAGAAGTGCCAAATGGTAACCCACACATTCATGCATTAACATATAAATAACTGAAAACTGCATATCACTCTAAGAATATGAACAGAAACAGGTCAAGAGATAAAAGTACCATTTATGACTGGTTCCACTCATAAGCTTCAAGCAATAACGATTTATCTCTACTTGTTCTAATATCTACTAAGAGTACAAAAGTGCAACATCAGTAGCAGACATTAAATGCAAACATTGATAAATCTCGATCCATCCATTCACCAAAAACCCCCTCCGAGGGTGCAAAAGTGCATGTTCTGAGGACAAGTTTTTTGACAAATTTCTGGACCCTTCTCCAAATGCCTGAGAAGGGTTTAAATACTGCTAACTAATTAATATTAATTACATAAATTTAGGACACGGTTTCAAATGGCCGCCCTTCTACTAAAGCAAATTATTTCTAAAAATTGAATCTAATTTCTAACCGTTTCTGTATTTGCTCCTTAGTGCTGTAAGTAATGCAACATTCACCTGGGAAGAGTCGGCTGGTTGTATTCTCCTTTCGTTTGAGTTACAAAAAGAGAAACAACAAGAGCTGGCACCACTTTCTGACAATCTGGAAGATATTTTCCTTTGGCTTGGTGTATTCGCTGTGTGTATACTTGGTAATATCCCAAATTTCTCTCAAACTGATTGTGCTGTTGCCATTTTGGTTTCCGGCCTAGCGAATGACTGAGCAAGTTAGGGACTTTGCTCTATGAACAATTTTCTGTAATGAAAACTGTTTCCGTTCTTTGTTCCAGGCTTTTCTGGTGAGTTTTCCTCCTTTAGCGTTTTTCTTTTTGCTTTACCCAGTCTAAGCTTCAGGATCCGTTGAAAACATGCTGCTTTTGTGCGCCTTTGACTCTGAGTCTTGGATAGTCTATTTCCATCAGTCTCTGTTGAGTGATACTCTGGAATCCGCGGTCCTACTGCATGCGACATCCGTTTGTGAAGGCATTTCTTCTCTGTTCTCCGAGTATTGACGCTTTCCCCTTTTCCTTAGATGTTTCCTGCACATTGATTTATATTAGTTGCTGTCTTATAGTTTACGCAAACGAAAAGATTGACATGAAAGCTTAAAGCTCTAATGAATGCATAATCATGACACTCATAATGAACTGACTCTTCGAAAAACACAACACAATCCTTCTCGGATACTTTGGCGTACAATCATTAATTTCTTTTTAAGGTGCGCGCCCAATTTTGGTCTGCAGACAGCTCTCCTTGAACGCTGTGCCGAGGAACATTTGCAATGAGTGATTTCTGTGACTCACATCGCATGTCGATGATTGCGTCGTTTAAGATGTGTTATCGCAGGATTTGATGATCGCAATATCGCAGATCGCAGATCGCAGATATCGCAGATCGCAATATCGCAGATCCCAATATCGTAGATCGCGCTTAATTATAATCAATGTGTGCTGCTTATGCGATGTTACGATATGCGACGTCGCATATCGGCCGTCGGCAATTCCTTAAGCTTTTTATTTAAGAGGGCTTCACAATATAAGCGATGCGATGAATTTCATGTCGCTTCTTCGCAGCTCATTATGCGCATAGGAAAACGTCTCGTTCTCTCCTCGCGATGCGATATAGATTTAGGGAGTCAAAATACAGAGTTTTGATAAAAAAAACTTCTTGGATTTTTGTTAAGGGTCCCCATTTTCTTGGTGTTATTGCTAATACCAATCAAAGAGGGGGGTTGTTGGTGACCACAACAATGGCGATTCACTGTGAAGAACCAGTTATCTCTATTTTTCTATTGAATTTCAACTTCCGAAGCAGAAAGATTTTCATATATCTAAATTTTGTTATGGACAGATAGAGTATATTATGCCTTATCCTAGCGTTGATACTTCATCTCAACCTTTTCATATTCCAATCGTTTGTTTCCTCAGGCTTAGTTCTTGTATTCACACCAGACACTACTTGGTCTTTTAAAGATAAAATAAGGTCTTCTCTACGCGCTGGCCTTTTAAAATATGCTCATTTGTCGTAGGTAGAGCCTCTGCTGCCCGCAAGCGTCCATAGCCTCGACAGGGTTACCTGTTACCCAGCAATGATCCTTTATCCTGCTTGAGGTTATTTACAACATTTCAGAGGAAAACTCCTTCTTGACACTTTTTCCTTTTTTATTCTCTAAAGAACAATGTCTTGGTTTGGTGGCCAAATTATGACACAGTCATTCACTTGATTTACACTTTTGCTGAACAAGCTGGCTCGTGATGAGACCCCTTGTCTTTTGATTGCAACAATCTTGAGTCGTTGCCCTGTTTTGGTAGACAGTATTGGCAAAGTCAGCAAGTTATAATATCTGTGATCATGATAAGCCGGCTCGTGATGAGACCTCTTATTCTTTGAGACATAGTGTTTTCTCGGATTGTTCTTCTGAATGCTGCGATTTCCTTTAGCAGGGAGGAAGTCATTGTTTTTCCTTAAGAAAGCTCTGGACGACAATAATAGAGTTTGAAAACAACAGCTTTACAGAGAATATTTATTTTATTATTGATACCTTTCATTATGCTGATATAAAACAATTTTTTACCAAAGGTTGCTTTCATCAAATTTTTGAAGTTGAAACTAGCATCACGTCTAGGCTAAAGTTAACTCTACCTGTCAATAATAAAAATCAGATCTTTCGAAAATTTTTGCTACTTGTACAAGCGAAAAGCTCAAAATCTGATAGAGAATTGGTGTCTTTTTCATGAACTATTTTAGTGACCATATACAACTGGTTTTATTCATAAGAAAGAGAAAACAAATAAAAACTAAAACTATCCTACAAAAATAGAAGAGTGATCTTCTATGGAAAATATTTTTTAAGAATCTGTCCATTAACAGGCAAAGAATCTCTTCTACCTGCTAAATCCTGCAACACAAACGTCGATGGGCCTATGACTTCTATAATCTGAAAAGGGCCAAGCCACAGTTTCTGAAATTTCGTATGTTTGCCCTTTTCTTCATGAGCCTTATCCCATTTCAAAACTAAATCTCCCATCTGAAAATTTTTTCTGGTCATTATGCTTGAGTCAAAAGAGGATTTTATCAGCGATTGGTGATGAGCATGGGTTTTCTTAGCTTGTTCTCGTCGTTCTTCTAATTTAATTATTTCCATTTGTCTTAGTTGTATGGAGGAGGTGGATACCTCATCGATGTGTTGTACTAAAGACAAAGAGGGAATGACTAGGTGGGTCGGAAGAACCACTTATTTTCCATAAACTAAATTAAAGGGAGAAGTGCTGATTGAAGCTTTCTTTGTTATTCTATCTGCCCATAAAGCATTTACCAACGCTTTGTGCCAATTATTTTGGTTTTGGTCGACTTTTCTTTTAATAATTCTAATCAGGTTTTTGTTTGTTGATTCAGCCAATCCATTACCTTGCGGATAATAGTTGGCCGAATATTTCAGTTTGAACCCTCTTTTAAGTGCAAACTCAGTCATTGTATTTCCAGAAAAGTATGAAGCATTATCAAATATTAAGGCCGTTGGCAATCCAAACCTAGTGATTATAAATTGATCTATGAATTCAATAATGTTTTCAGAATTAGCTATCTTGAGAGGAACTGCTTCTACCCATTTAGTGAAATAATCTATTGCCGTGAGGATGTACCTATGCTGCTTAGAAGAGTGAGGAACGATCTCACCTATTATGTCCAAGCCCCACTGGCTGAATGGTTGCTCGATGTTTACCGGCTGTAGTGGCATGGAAGGTTTCTTTTGTTTCCCTGCAACAGTCTGGCAGACTTGGCATTTCCTCACGTAACTGTGTGAGTCTTTGAACAGTGTGGGCCAATAATATCCTGCACGTAAGATTTTATGTGCAGTAGCATCTCTAGCATAGTGTCCGCCTGCTGGCCCATTGTGGAGTTCCTGCAAAACCTTTTCGGCTTCAGTTTTCTCAAGACACCTAAGAAGCACATAATCGTAATTTCCTTTAAACAGAACATCATTTATGAGCTGGTATTGTTTAGCTTTCAACCTCAGAGCTCTTTTCTTGGTGTGATCCAGGTGTGATGGAGCATACCCATTCTTAAGATAATAAATGGTGTCAGCATATAATGATTCTGCGTCGTTTAGGCTTACCTCATACGTATATACCTCGTCAGATGAATTCTCAGGAATTTGCGATGCTCCAACCAACATTTTGCAGAAGCCTTGGCCTCTTACAATGTTTGCTAGTTTGATCTCAAGATCGTATTCTTGTAAGGCGGTGATCCAATTTGATCTTTTTTCGCCCACATCCTTCTGTATCAGAAGGTTTCTTACTGCTGGAAACGGTACTATGACTTTAGTATGGGCTTTAAGTAGGAAAGGTCTGAAATATTTGATTGCTTTGAAAACAGCGTACGCCTGTTTCTCTACGTCGAAATAGTTGAGTTCAGCACCTTGTAAATTCGAGCTAAAAAAGGCGATTGGAGCTTCCGCTTTCTCTTGATTTGTTTGAGTTAGAATCGCGACATAAGATTTCTTTGAGGCAAATGTGTATAAGATAAAAGATTCTGAAAAATTCCGGGTTGCTAAAGATGGAGCGTTAATGATGGCTTGTTTTATCAAGTTGAATGCTTCATGCTCATCTTGACCCCATTTAAAATTTGAATTCTTTTTGATCATATTTTGCAAAGGAGAAACAATACGTGAGAAATCAGGGACAAATCTCTTCACAAAATTAATTTGACCAAGGAAAGATTGCATGGCTTTTTTGTTATGAGGCATGGATATTTCAGAAATTTCTTTGATTCTGTCAGGTTCAATGTGAATGTCAGATTTTGACACTATGAATCCTAGAAGTTTTCCTTCACTTAATGCGAAAAAAGATTTCTTCGGGTTAAGTGAAATCCCATACCTTAAACATCGTTGAAAGATTTGTTTCAAGTCTTTGAGATGGTCGCTTCACTTCTTGGAGTACACTGTTATATCATCCAGGTAAATCACTACAGATTTATTGACTAAGCCTTTGAATGCGATGTCCATGGCTCTCTAAAATGTAGCACCGACATTGATCAAACCAAATGGCATCTTCCGATATGCGTATGTGCCCCATTTAGTTCGGAATGTGGTTTTTAGCTGATCATCGGGATGCACCTGCACTTGATTGTATCCTGAAAATCCATCCAAAAAAGACATTAATTCTGAGCCTGCTACTACTTGTAATATCTGCTCCATAGGTGGGAGGGGAAAATTGTCTTTTTGACAGGCTTTGTTGAGATTTCGGAAATCAATACAAATTCGAATATCTCCGTTTTTCTTTCTAACGGGTACCATATTAGAGACCCATTTGGAATGTCTGACGGGGAATATTATTCTGGCTCTCAACAACTTATTTAGCTCATTTTTTATCTGATTTTCTAAATTGGGGTGGATTTTTTTTAAGCTTCTGTTGGACAGGTTTTTCATTGTCAATCATCGGGATAGTGTGTTGAATGATAGAAGTGTCGTATGTTTTCAACTCATCATAGTTCCAGGCAAAAACATGTCTGTATTGTCTCAAAAGACGGATGTATGCTAATTTCTCTTCAGGTGCTAGGTCGTGGCCTAGATTAACGTTTTGTGGTTTCTCATCGGTTCCTAGGTTTACTAAATCGTAGTTCAGAGTCGAACTGTAAAGTTTAGCATTGGTAGACCTTTTAAACCGACTTTTCAAATCATATAAGTCTTCTAACTTAACCACTGACCTAGGTATAGCATTATCAGTGCTATGTTGTTGTATTTGGTGATCGTGATGGTCTTCGTCAATTATTTGATTTGAGTAGGATCCTTCAGAAGTGAGGAAATTTACAATGTCTGGATCGTCATTGAATACTCTCCAGTTTGTAATGTTGTCAGGGATGGACGATCTAAAAATTAATTCTATTGAGAATCTATTTGGACTAAAATCTTCGGAGGGAATAAGTCTAGAGGCTACGTTAGCTAACAGGTCTGCGCTCGCATTTTGGAGTCTTGGGATTGACGAAATATTGAATGCTATGAAATGTGTAGTCAGAACTTGAACTAAAGATTGATAGTGCTTCAAATGACCTGATAGGCAGTGTATGGTGTTACGTACCTGTTTGACGACAATTTCAGAGTCTCCGAAGACTTGAAGGTATTTAATGTTCAACCCGATTGCTTTGTATAGGCCTTGCACCAAGGCCTCGTATTCCGCTGTATTGTTTGTGCAATCGAATTCAAGTCTGCACGTAAGCATGGTCTTATTTCCGTCTAGGCTAATCAGAACGCATCCTGCTCCTACTCCCTCGTTAGATTTGGAGCCATCAAAATATAATTTCCAAAACAAAGATGTATTTACAGAGTTATCTAAAAAATTAACACACTTCGAATCATCAGTTTGGGAAAAATTTTCGACTTGGGACAAAACTGAATTTTCTAAGTAAGGTGAGGTATGAGCATTAAAATTGCCGAGGAAAGAATCTACCGAGTAGTTTCCTATGATACTGCTGTTGTATGCTATTGCTTCATTTTCTCCCTCCAATTCTGTCACTATGTACTTCTGGTGTAACTCTCGTTCAACCTTTATTTGATTCGGTTTACCATTGTAGGGTAACCACATGTGCGACCAGTCGGTTGAGAAGTATCCATGGAGTTTTTCGGACCAATCCCTACTAAGAATTAATCTATAGAATTCAGGGATATCAGTACTAAAATGTCAATAACCTGACACACCTTCGGGTTAGATGACAATCTTATGGTCACTTGATTAAGTTCACCAATCACTTCGACTTGGGATCGATCAAGCTAAACTATGCGCACTGCGGATTTTTGCGGTTGAACATTCAACTTGGCACATATTGATCTGGGTAAAATATTCGTTGAAGCACCAGAATCTACCAAACAATTGTGCACGTTTTTGTTGAAAATTTCATAAGTTAGAAGAAAAGGGGGAGTGTGAGACCTTGATCTCCCTCCAATCAAGGCGATGTCGTTTGGGTCAATCTTATTGATCGTGTTGGTTGGAGGTCTTCTCGTGTTGTGGGAAGCTACAACTGTAGGCAAAGATGTAGTAGGTACGGCTTGTAATTCTTTCATCATTATCTTCTGTTGATGTTTCAATTTTCTCAACTCATAAAGAGTGATATTAGCCCTAGTCTTTTTCATGTCATCAATAATGTTATAATCCATTTCATCCGACACAATCAGTGTTCTTGATGGAGGTGTTTGATCTGGTTGGAATGGGCTAGATTGAGTCGCCTTAGCGGTTGTTTTCTTTGTTGCGATTTTATCTTTTGCTGCAGGGCTTGCGCCCTTCTGCTTGGGGGTAGTTTGGGGAGGATCAAGTTGATTTTTTCTTCGTGTACTAACCGGAAATGCTTCTTGATCTTCTTCTTGTGGGAGGATGAAATCCCACATTCCTTGTAGTTCCACAACTTCTTCGTCATCGGTCTGCCCTTCAGTGGTATTCTCTTCTTCTTCTTCCTCTTCAGATTTGACGTTTGAGTTAGCGTTGGGCGGTTTTACCTCCATTGAAGGATTTCTTTTAAAAGCTCTGTAGGGCTTTCTCGAAGAAGTTTCTGCTACTTGTTTTTTTATGTCAATCATCTCATTGGACATGGTTTTTAACACTTTTTGTAATCCTTCTAAATCGAAAGGATCTTTCGATTGTTTCTTCTTTGGGTCTTCCTTGTAGGAGACTTTCTTAGATTTGCGTTCCTCTATCGCAGATCTTTTTTCTAGGGCCACTACGCGTTTTTCTACTGCTATCGCTCTGTCAAATTTTCAACTAAGGTTGTCTTATTTGCCTTATCCACGAAGATTGCCAAGTTCGATGGTAAGGCCGTAATATACCATTCACATCTCACTTCTTCGCTGGGCTGGGAAGCAGCAGGAATTTTGTTGAGGATTTTATTGAACCGTAAGTTAAAGTCTTTGATGGGTTCTCTAGCCTCGGCTTTAAGATTGGATAGGTCATTTATTAACGTCGCTGTTGATCTGTCATCGCCAAATTTGGTAAGGAATTGATTTTGAAAAATGTCCCAACTTGTGATAGACCCGGAAGGTAATGAAAAGTACCATGACCCGGCTGTTCCTTGCATTGTGTAGGGAAAAAGCCGGACGACAGCATCCTCGTTGGTAACTCCATTGAGATTAACAGAAAGCATGAAATTATTGATATGTTCTTCATCTAGCATGCCTGCTTCTGGATTGAATTTGGGTAGCCATTTCTCAGGATGGGCCGGTATTGGGCTCAAAGGTGGAGGCATTAAAACTGCCCCAGGATTGTTCCATGGAGACTGGGCCATCGTTGAGCTGCTAGTGAATGCAAGTGCAGAGGATGATCCCTGATGCTGGGAAGATGAAGGTATTATGATCTTTGATGATTGAAGAGGAGGGGTTGTGGAAGATGGATGAATGGTTTGAAATGAAGACGTGGGTGGCTGACTTCGCGGTGAGGGAGTTGAGATGGATGACGTAGATGAAAGAGTCTCACTGTCAGACTCTGGTGGTGTTTTCCTTGCTCTTTTCCTGGTGGGAAGAGGGAATTCAGTTGGCTGGATGCCAAATTTTTCACTCTTTAATCTGGTCAGAGGATGAGCAGGGTTGTACTGCGAAGTCACGCTGCTTTGATATTTTTCAGACCTCTGAGTAAAAATAGAAAATCCCTGGAGTTTGCGAATCAGAGTTTGAACTTCAGGGGGTTCAATGATAGATTGGTCTGAAATATTAGGGTATGTAGCAGCGGTTGATACCCGAGCGACTTCTGACTCTGGATTTAATCGTACTGGAGAAGTCAGGGGAGTTGGTGAGGGCGATTTACTCTCAGAATGGTATTTAGATTTTGATTTAGATTCCATTCATAGTTCGGGCCCTCCTTCTAGCGCCAAATATGTTGAAGGCCCGAAAATCGGGTCGACAACAAGGGGGATACCCACCCGGTCCGGACCTTGGTTGGCAGCTCCTTATCCGTTTGGTATAGCGGGTCCGACTGGGGATAATGGGACCAGTTTCCCAATCTAAGGGGGTGTGTGTGTGTAGAGTTGAATGATGCTGATCTAGGAGTATTTTAAGCTAATTTAATTCAAACTTCTAAGCTAACTCTATGCTATTGTAATCTAAATAAAGGAAAAACAACACATCTAATCTACACTAACCCGGGGTGTATTTCTTCTATTATGCGATCTAAAAAGATTTCAAATAATAACTGGTAATAAATATCATTCAGCTATCATAAGAATATAAATCAATTAAGATAAACCATTATGTATAAAAAGTTAGGCAAAACAGTTGTGAACAACATATCGCATAATAAGTTATTCATATATCAAGCACAAACAAATGACTCCACCGTACAGAAGTTCCAAATGGTAACCCACACATTCATGCATTAACATATAAATAACTGAAAACTGCATATCACTCTAAGAATATGAACAAAAACAGGTCAAGAGATAAAAGTACCATTTATGACTGTTTCCACTCATAAGCTTCAAGCAATAACGATTTATCTCTACTTGTTCTAATATCTACTAAGAGTACAAAAGTGCAACATCAGTAGCAGACATTAAATGCAAACATTGATAAATCTCGATCCATCCATTCACCAAAAACCCCCTCCGAGGGTGCAAAAGTGCATGTTCTGAGGACAAGTTTTTTGACAAATTTCCGGACCCTTCTCCAAATGCCTGAGAAGGGTTTAAATACTGCTAACTAATTAATCTTAATTACATAAATTTAGGACACAGTTTCAAATGGACGCCCTTCTACTAAAGCAAATTATTTCTAAAAATTGAATCTAATTTCTAACCATTTCTGCATTTGCTCCTTAGTGTTGTAAGTAATGCAACATTCGCCTGGGAAGAGTCGGCTGGTTGTCTTCTCCTTTCGTTTGAGTTACAAAAATAGAAACAACAAGAGCTGGCACCGCTTTCTGACAATCTGGAAGATATTTTCCTCTGGCTTGGTGTATTCGCTGTGTGTATACTTGGTAATATCCCAAATTTCTCTCAAACTGATTGTGCTGTTGCTATTTTGGTTTCCGGCCTAGCGAATGACTGAGCAAGTTAGGGACTTTGCTCTATGAACAATTTTCTGTAATGAAAACTGTTTCCGTTCTTTATTCCAGGCTTTTCTGGTGAGTTTTCCTCCTTTTAGCGTTTTTCTTTTTGCTTTACCCAGTCTAAGCTTCAGGATCCATTGAAAACATGCTGCTTTTGTGCGCCTTTGACTCTGAGTCTTGGATAGTCTATTTCCATCAGTCTCTGTTGAGTGATACTCTGGAATCCGCGGTCCTGCTGCATGCGACATCCATTTGTGAAGGCATTTCTTCTCTATTCTCCGAGTATTGACGCTTTCCCCTTTTCCTTAGATGTTTCCTGCACATTGATTTATATTAGTTGCTGTCTTACAGTTTACGCAAACGAAAAGATTGACATGAAAGATTAAAGCTCTAATGAATGCATAATCATGACACTCATAATGAACTGACTCTTTGAAAAACACAACACAATCCTTCTCGGATACTTTGGCGTACAATCATTAATTTCTTTTTAAGGTGCGCGCCCAATTTTGGTCTGCAGACAGCTCTCCTTGAACGCTGTGCCGAGGAACATTTGCAATGATTGATTTCTGCGACTCGCATCGCAGTGTCGATGATTGCGTCGTTTAAGATCTGTTATCGCAGGATTTGATGATAGCAATATCGCAGATCTCAGATCGCAGATCGCAATATCGCAGATCGCGCTTAATTATAATCATTGTGTGCTGCTTATGCGATGTTGCGATATGCGACGTCGCATATCGGCCGTCGGAAATTCCTTAAGCTTTTTATTTAAGAGGGCTTCACAATATAAGCGATGTGATGAATTTCATGTCGCTTCTTCGCAGCTCATTATGCGCATAGGAAAACGTCTTGTTCTCTCCTCGCGATGCGATATAGCTTTAGGGAGTCAAAATACAGAGTTTTGATAAAAAAAACTTCTTGGATTTTTGTTAAAGGAACCCATTTTCTTGGTGTTATTGCTAATACCAATCAAAGAGGGGGGTTGTTGGTGACCACAACAATGGCGATTCACTGTGAAGAACCAGTTATCTCTGTTTTTCTATTGAATTTCAACTTCCGAAGCAGAAAGATTTTCATATATCTAAATTTTGTTATGGACAGATAGAGTATATTATGCCTTATCCTAGCGTTGATACTTCGTCTCAACCTTTTCATATTCCAATCGTTTTTTTCCTCAGGCTTAGTTCTTGTATTCACACCAGACACTACTTGGTCTTTTAAAGATAAAATAAGGTCTTCTCTGCGCGCTAGCCTTTTAAAATATGCTCATTTGTCGTAGGTAGAGCCTTTGCTGCCTGCAAGCGTCCATAGCCTCGACAGGGTTACTTGTTACCCAACAATGATCCTTTATCCTGCTTGAGGTTATTTACAACATTTCAGAGGAAAACTCCTTCTTGACACTTTTTCCTTTTTTATTCTCTAAAGAACAATGTCTTGGTTTGGTGGCCAAATTATGACACAGTCATTCACTTGATTTACACTTTTGCTGAACAAGCTGGCTCGTGATGAGACCCCTTGTCTTTTGATTGCAACAATCTTGAGTCGTTGCCCTGTTTTGGTAGACAGTATTGGCAAAGTCAGTAAGTTATAATATCTGTGATCATGATAAGCCGACTCGTGAAGAGACCTCTTATTCTTTGAGACATAGTGTTTTCTCGGATTGTTCTTCTGAATGCTGCGATTTCCTTTAGCAGGGAGGAAGTCATTATTTTTCCTTAAGAAAGCTCTGGACGACAATAATAGAGTTTGAAAACATAAGCCTTACAGAGAATATTTATTTTATTATTGATACCTTTCATTGTGCTGATATAAAACAATTTGTTACCAAAGGTTGCTTTCATCAAATTTTTGAAGTTGAAACTAGCATCACGTCTAGGCTAAAGTTAACTCTACCTGTCAATAATAAAAATCAGATCTTTCGAAAATTTTTGCTACTTGTACAAGCGAAAAGCTCAAAATATGATAGAGAATTGGTGTTTTTTCATGAACTCTTTTAGTGACCATCTACAACTGGTTTTATTCATAAGAAAGAGAAAACAAATAAAAACTAAAACTATCCTACAAAAATAGAAGAGTGATCTTCTATGGAAAATATTTTTTAAGAATCTATCCATTAACAGGCAAAGAATCTCTTCTACCTGCTAAATCCTGCAACACAAACGTCGATGGGCCTATGACTTCTATAATCTGAAAAGGGCCAAGCCACAGTTTCTGAAATTTCGTATGTTTTCCCTTTTCTTCATGAGCCTTATCCCATTTCAAAACTAAATCTCCCATCTGAAAAGTTTTTCTGGTCATTATGCTTGAGTCAAAAGAGGATTTTATCAGCGATTGGTGATGAGCATGGGTTTTCTTAGCTTGTTCTCGTCGTTCTTCTAATTTAATTATTTCCATTTGTCTTAGTTGTATGGAGGAGGTGGATACCTCATCGATGTGTTGTACTAAAGACAAAGAGGGAATGACTAGGTGGGTCGGAAGAACCACTTCTTTTCCATAAACTAAATTAAAGGGAAAAGTGCTGATTGAAGCTTTCTTCGTTATTCTATCTGCCCATAAAGCATTTACCAACGCTTTGTGCCAATTCTTTTGGTTTTGGTCGACTGTTCTTTTAATAATTCTAATCAGGTTTTTGTTTGTTGATTCAGCCAATCCATTACCTTGCGGATAATAGTTGGCCGAATATTTCAGTTTGAACCCTCTTTTAAGTGCAAACTCAGTCATTGTATTTCCAGAAAAGTATGAAGCATTATCAAATATTAAGGCCGTTGGCAATCCAAACCTAGTGATTATAAATTGATCTATGAATTCAATAATGTTTTCAGAATTAGCTATCTTGAGAGGAACTGCTTCTACCCATTTAGTGAAATAATCTGTTGCGATGAGGATGTACCTATGCTGCTTAGAAGAGTGAGGAACGATCTCACCTATTATGTCCAAGCCCCACTGGCTGAATGGTTGCTCGATGTTTACCGGCTGTAGTGGCATGGAAGGTTTCTTTTGTTTCCCTGCAACAGTCTGGCAGACTTGGCATTTCCTCACGTAACTGTGTGAGTCTTTGAACAGTGTGGGCCAATAATATCTTGCATGTAAGATTTTATGTGCAGTAGCATCTCCAGCATAGTGTCCGCCTGCTGGTCCATTGTGGAGTTCCTGCAAAACCTTTTCAGCTTCAGTTTTCTCAAGACACCTAAGAAGCATAGAATCGTAATTTCTTTTAAACAGAACATCATTTATGAGCTAGTATTGTTTAGCTTTCAACCTCAGAGCTCTTTTCTTGGTGTGATCCAGGTGTGATGGAGCATACCCATTCTTAAGATAATAAATGGTGTCAGCATATAATTATTCTGCATCGTTTAGGCTTACCTCATACTATGTACCTCGTCAGATGAATTCTGAGGAATTTGTGATGCTCCAGCCAACATTTTACAGAAGCCTTGGCCTCTTACAATGTTTGCTGGTTTGATCTCAAGATCGTATTCTTGTAAAGCGGTGATCCAATTTGCTCTTTTTTCGCCCACATCCTTATGTATCAGAAGGTTTCTTACCGCTGGAAATGGTACTATGACTTTAGTATGGGCTTTAAGTAGGAAAGGTCTGAAATATTTGATTGCTTTGAAAACAACGTACGCCTGTTTCTCTACGTCGGAATAGTTGAGTTCAGCACCTTGTAAATTCAAGCTAAAAAATGCGATTGGAGCTTCCGCTTTCTCTTGATTTGTTTGAGTTAGAATCGCGACATAAGATTTCTCTGAGGCAAATGTGTATAAGATAAAAGATTCTGAAAAATTCGGGGTTGCTAAAGATGGAGTGTTAATGATGGCTTGTTTTATCAAGTTGAATGCTTCATGCTCATCTTGACCCCATTTAAAATTTGAATTCTTTTTGATCATATTTTGCAAAGGAGAAACAATACGTGAGAAATCTGGGACAAATATCTTCACAAAATTAATTTGACCAAGGAAAGATTGCATGGCTTTTTTGTTATGAGGCATGGATATTTCAGAAATTTCTTTGATTCTGTCAGGTTCAATGTGAATGCCAGATTTTGACAATATGAATCCTAGAAGTTTTCCTTCACTTAATGCGAAAAAAGATTTCTTCGGGTTAAGTGAAATCCCATACCTTAAACATCGTTGAAAGATTTGTTTCAAGTCTTTGAGATGGTCGCTTCACTTCTTGGAGTACACTGTTATATCATCCAGGTAAATCACTACAGATTTATTGACTAAGCCTTTGAATGCGATGTCCATGGCTCTCTGAAATGTAGCGCCGGCATTGATCAAACCAAATGGCAGCTTCCGATATGCGTATGTGCCCCATTTAGTTCGGAATATGGTTTTTAGCTGATCATCGGGATGCACCAGCACTTGATTGTATCCTGAAAATACATCCAAAAGAGACATTAATTCTGAGCCTGCTACTGCCTGTAATATCTGCTCCATAGGTGGGAGGGGAAAATTGTCTTTTTGACAGGCTTTGTTGAGATTTCGGAAATCAATACAAATTCGAATATCTCCGTTTTTATTTCTAACGGGTACCATATTAGAGACCCATTTGGAATGTCTGACGGGGAATATTATTCTGGCTCTCAACAACTTATTTAGCTCAGTTTTTATCTGATTTTCTAAATTGGGGTGGATTTTTTCTGAGCTTCTGTTGGATAGGTTTTTCATTGTCAATCATCAAGATAGTGTGTTGAATGATAGAAGTGTCGTATGTTTTCAAATCATCATAGTTCCAGGCAAAAACATGTCTGTATTGTCTCAAAAGACGGATGTATGCTAATTTCTCTTCAGGTGCTAGGTCGTGGCCTAGATTAACGTTTTGTGGTTTCTCATCGGTTCCTAGGTTTACTAAATCGTAATTCAGAGTCGAACTGTAAAGTTTAGCATTGGTAGACCTTTTAAACCGACTTTTCAAATCATATAAGTCTTCTAACTTAACCACTGACCTAGGTATAGCAATATCAGTGCTGTGCTGTTGTATTTGGTGATCGTGATGGTCTTCGTCAATTATTTGATTTGAGTAGGATCCTTCAGAAGTGAGGAAATTTACAATGTCTGGATCGTCATTGAATACTCTCCAGTTTGTAATGTTGTCAGGGATGGACGGTCTAAAAATTAATTCTATTGAGAATCTATCTGGACTAAAATCTTCAGAGGGAATAAGTCTAGAGGCTACATTAGCTAACAGGTCTGCGCTCGCATTTTGGAGTCTTGGGATTGACGAAATATTGAATGCTATGAAATGTGTAGTTAGATCTTGAACTAAAGATTGATAGTGCTTCAAATGACCTGATAGGCAGTGTATGGTGTTACGTACCTGTTTGACGACAATTTCAGAGTCTCCGAAGACTTGAAGGTATTTAACGTTCAACCCGATTGCTTTGTATAGGCCTTGCACCAAGGCCTCGTATTCCGCTGTATTGTTTGTGCAATCAAATTCAAGCCTACACGTAAGCATGGTCTTATTTCCGTCTAGGCTAATCAGAACGCATCCTGCTCCTGCTCCCTCGTTAGATTTCGATCCATCAAAATATAATTTCCAAAACAAAGATGTATTTACAGAGTTATCTAAAAAATTAACACACTTCGAATCATCAGTTTGGGAAAAATTTTCGACTTTGGACAAAAC
This sequence comes from Pinus tabuliformis, assembly GCA_031772625.1. NCBI lineage: Eukaryota > Viridiplantae > Streptophyta > Pinopsida > Pinales > Pinaceae > Pinus > Pinus tabuliformis. Next base: position 167,165,904 of record CM062810.1, on the reverse strand, counting down.
TGAATTTTCTAAGTAAGGTGAGGTATGAGCATTAAAATTGCCGAGGAAAGAATCTACCAAGTAGTTTCCTATGATACTGCTGTTGTATGCTATTGCTTCATTTTCTCCCTCCAATTCTGTCACTATGTACTTCTGGTGTAACTCTCGTTCAACCTTTATTTGATTCGGTTTACCATTGTAGGGTAACCACATGTGCGACCAGTCGGTTGAGAAGTATCCATGGAGTTTTTTGGACCAATCCCTGCTAAGAATTAATCCACAGAATTTAGGGATATCAGCTACTAGAATGTCAATAACATGACACACCTTTGGGTTAGATGACAATCTTATGGTCACTTGATTAAGTTCACCAATCACTTCGACTTGGGATCGATCAAGCTGAACTATGCGCACTGCGGATTTTTGTGGTTGAACATTCAACTTGGCACATATTGATCTGGGTAAAATATTCGTTGAAGCACCAGAATCTACCAAACAATTGTGCACGTTTTTGTTGAAAATTTCATAAGTGAGAAGAAAAGGGGGAGTGTGAGACCTTGATCTCCCTCCAATCAAGGCGATGTCATTTGGGTCAATCTTATTGATCGTGTTGGTTGGAGGTCTTCTCGTGTTGTGGGAAGCTACAACTGTAGGCAAAGATGTAGTAGGTACGGCTTGTAATTCTTTCATCATTATCTTCTGTTGATGTTTCAATTTGTTCAACTCATAAAGAGTGATATTAGCCCTAGTCTTTTTCATGTCATCAATAATGTTATAATCCATTTCATTCGACACAATCAGTGTTCTTGATGGAGGTGTTTGATCTGGTTGGACTGGGCTAGATTGAGTCGCCTTAGAGGTTGTTTTCTTTGTTGCGACTTTATCTTTTGCTGCAGGGCTTGCGCCCTTCTGCTTGGGGGTAGTTTGGGGAGGATCAAGTTGATTTTTTCTTCGTGTACTAACCGGAAATGCTTCTTGATCTTCTTGTGGGAGGATGAAATCCCACATTCCTTGTAGTTCCACAACTTCTTCGTCATCGGTCTGCCCTTCAGTGGTATTCTCTTCTTCTTCTTCCTCTTCGGATTCGACGTTTGAGATAGCGTTGGGCGGTTTCACCTCCATTGAAGGATTTCTTTTAAAAGCTCTGTAGGGCTTTCTCGAAGAAGTTTCTGCTACTTGTTTTTTTATGTCAATCATCTCATTGGACATGGTTTTTAACACTTTTTGTAATCCTTCTAAATCGAAAGGATCTTTCGATTGTTTCTTCTTTGGGTCTTCCTTGTAGGAGACTTTCTTAGATTTGCGTTCCTCTATCGCAGATCTTTTTTCTAGGGCCACTACGCGTTTTTCTACTGCTATCGCCTCTGTCAAATTTTCAACTAAGGTTGTCTTATTTGCCCTATCCACGAAGATTGCCAAGTTCGATGGTAAGGCCGTAATATACCATTCACATCTCACTTCTTCGCTGGGCTGGGAAGCAACAGGAATTTTGTTGAGGATTTTATTGAACCGTAAGTTAAAGTCTTTGATGGGTTCTCTAGCCTCGGCTTTAAGATTGGATAGGTCATTTATTAACATCGCCGTTGATCTGTCATTGCCAAATTTGGTAAGGAATTGATTTTGAAAAATGTCCCAACTTGTGATAGAACCGGAAGGTAATGAAAAGTACCATGACCCGGTTGTTCCTTGCATTGTGTAGGGAAAAAGCCGGACGACAGCATCGTCGTTGGTAACTCCATTGAGATTAACAGAAAGCATGAAATTATTGATATGTTCTTCAGCTAGCATGCCTGCTTTTGGATTGAATTTGGGTAGCCATTTCTCAGGATGGGCCGGTATTGGGCTTAGAGGTGGAGGCATTAAAACTGCCCCAGGATTGTTCCATGGAGACTGGGCCATCGTTGAGCTGCTAGTGAATGAAAGTGCAGAGGATGATCCCTGATACTGGGAAGATGAAGGTATTATGATCTTTGATGATTTAAGAGGAGGGGTTGTGGAAGATGGATGAATGGTTTGAAATGAAGACGTGGGTGGCTGACTTCGCGGTGAGGGAGCTGAGATGGATGATGTAGATGAAAGAGTCTCACTGTCAGACTCTGGTGGTGTTTTCCTTGCTCTTTTCCTGGTGGGAAGAGGGAATTCAGTTGGCTGGATGCCAAAATTTTCACTCTTTAATCTGGTCAGAGGATGAGCAGGGTTGTACTGCGAAGTCACGCTGCTTTGAGATTTTTCAAACCTCCGAGTAAAAATAGAAAATCCCTGGAGTTTGCGAATCAGAGTTTGAACTTCAGGGGGTTCAATGATAGATTGGTCTGAAATATTAGGGTATGTAGCAGCGGTTGATACCCGAGCGACTTCTGACTCTCGATTTAATCGTACTGGAGAAGTCAGGGGAGTTGGTGAGGGCAATTTACTCTCAGAATGGTATTTAGATTTTTATTTAGATGCCATTCATAGTTCGGGCCCTCCTTCTAGCACCAAATATGTTGAAGGCCCGAAAATCGGGTCGACAACAAGGGGGATACCCACCCGGTCCGGACCTTGGTTGGCAGCTCCTTATCCGTTTGGTATAGCGGGTCCGACTGGGATAATGGGACCAGTTTCCCAATCTAGGGTGTGTGTGTGTGTGTAGAGTTGAATGATGCTGATCTAGGAGTATTTTAAGCTAATTTAATTCAAACTTCTAAGCTAACTCTATGCTATTGTAATCTAAATAAAGGAAAAACAACACATCTAATCTACACTAACCCGGGGTGTATTTCTTCTATTATGCGATATAAAAATATTTCAAATAATAACTGGTAATAAAGATCATTCAGCTATCATAAGAATAGAAATCAATTAAGATAAACCATTCTGTATAAAAAGTTAGGCAAAACAGTTGTGAACAACATATCGCATAATAAGTTATTCATATATCAAGCACAAATAAATGACTCCACCGTACAAAAGTGCCAAATGGTAACCCACACATTCATGCATTAACATATAAATAACTGAAAACTGCATATCACTCTAAGAATATGAACAGAAACAGGTCAAGAGATAAAAGAACCATTTATGACTGGTTCTGGCACTCATAAGCTTCAAGCAATAACGATTTATCTCTACTTGTTCTAATATCTACTAAGAGTACAAAAGTGCAACATCAGTAGCAGACATTAAATGCAAACATTGATAAATCTCGATCCATCCATTCACCAAAAACCCCCTTCGAGGGTGCAAAAGTGCATGTTCTGAGGACAAGTTTTTTGAAAAATTTCCGGACCCTTCTCTAAATGCCTGAGAAGGGTTTAAATACTGCTAACTAATTAATCTTAATTACATAAATTTAGGACACGGTTTCAAATGGCCGCCCTTCTACTAAAGCAAATTATTTCTAAAAATTGAATCTAATTTCTAACCGTTTCTGTATTTTCTCCTTAGTGTTGTAAGTAATGCAACATTCGCCTGGGAAGAGTCGACTGGTTGTCTTCTCCTTTCGTTTGAGTTACAAAAATAGAAACAACAAGAGCTGGCACCGCTTTCTGACAATCTGGAAGATATTTTCCTCTGGCTTGGTGTATTCGCTATGTGTATACTTGGTAATATCCCAAATTTCTCTCAAACTGATTGCGCTGTTGCTATTTTGGTTTCCGGCTTGGCGAATGACTGAGCAAGTTAGGGACTTTGCTCTCTAAACAATTTTCTGTAATGAAAACTGTTTCCGTTCTTTGTTCCAGGCTTTTCTGGTGAGTTTTCCTCCTTTAGCCTTTTTCTTTTTGCTTTACCCAGTCTAAGCTTCAGGATCCGTTGAAAACATGCTGCTTTTGTGCGCCTTTGACTCTGAGTCTTGGATAGTCTATTTCCATTAGTCTCTGTTGAGTGATACTCTAGAATCCGCGGTCCTGCTGCATGCGACATCCATTTGCGAAGGCATTTCTTCTCTGTTCTCCGAGTATTGACGCTTTCCCCTTTTCCTTAGATGTTTCCTGCACATTGATTTATATTAGTTGCTGTCTTACAGTTTACGCAAACGAAAAGATTGACATGAAAGCTTAAATCTCTAATGAATGCATAGTCATGACACTCATAATGAACTGACTCTTCGAAAAACACAACACAATCCTTCTCGGATACTTTGGCGTACAATCATTAATTTCTTTTTAAGGTGCGCGCCCAATTTTGGTCTGCAGACAACTCTCCTTGAACGCTGTGCCGAGGAACATTTGCGATGAGTGATTTCTGCGACTCGCATCGCAGTGTCGATGATTGCGTCGTTTAAGATGTGTTATCGCAGGATTTGATGATTGCAATATCGCAGATCGCAGATATCGCAGATCGCAGATATCACAGATCGCAATATCACAGATCGCAATATCGCAGATCGCGCTTAATTATAATCATTGTGTGCTGCTTATGCGATGTTGCGATATGCGACGTCGCATATCGGCCGTCGGCGATTCCTTAAGCTTTTTATTTAAGAGGGCTTCACAATATAAGCGATGCGATGAATTTCGCGTCGCTTCTTCGCAGCTCATTATGCGCATAGGAAAACGTCTCGTTCTCTCCTCGCGATGCGATATAGCTTTAGGGAGTCAAAATACAGAGTTTTGATAAAAAAAACTTCTTGGATTTTTGTTAAGGGTCCCCATTTGCTTGGTGTTATTGCTAATACCAATCAAAGATGGGGGTTGTTGGTGACCACAACAGGTTTATATATGAATGACTATTTCAATGTATAACTAACCATCTACTTATATGATATAAAGTTGATTTCACTACAATGCTTTATCTATATGCTGCTATGTGTATTCGAATTAGCTGATTTGCAGGTTTGAAGATCATTAGGAGTTGCAGAGGGTTTGAACCCTGGCTGGAACTACCCAAACGAAGGACATCCGAGTATGTTCATCCTCACATAGTTAGTTTGTTTAAGCATGTTGCCTGAGTTGAATGCTTGTTTCTTGTTGTAGAATACTCCTGCTTTGCTGGGGTTCTAACCCAAAGCCCTAGGGGACTTATTACCTCAACTGAATTGGTGACTCCACTGGGGATAACAATCTTGTTATTCCTAGTTTGGGTTATTTAGTGCCAACCAAGGCTTAGTTCTTAGTTTGCTTGTTGTCATTGTACTGCCTACTCCTATAGGAACTCAAAATTCAAGTCTGATCTTTTTCAGCAGGCCTCATTTTTTATTTTTCTTGTAAAAATCCATATATGCACCTTTTTATGTTTACAGAAGTGTACACATGCTTGTTTTTGTTAACTGAAACTACGTATACACGAGTTTCTTTTGGCAGAAGTGCGTGTACACGCAACTGTGTAGAGATGCAGTCACGTATACAATTTTTTGCATGATTTTTTCAAATATTTCTTTCTGGAAATATTTGTTTCTTGGTCTGTGTGGTTTCTGAGTGGTCAGTTTCTGTTTTCAGAATTTAATCTTTCAGTGAGCTTACTGTTACAAATTATCTCATGTTTTGAAATTTTTTTGGCCTCGATTTGCTTTACAGTGAGTTTTATGCTTTGTGTTTGAACACACAAGGCTTCTTATAGAGGTTCTTGATTGTTCTGGTCTTCCAGAATAGAAGATTGTTTGCAATCTTTGTGTCAAACTTCATTTTTATGGTTTGCTTGCTTTTCTTCCCATCAATTTTGTGGCCATTCACTCTCTCTTGCTATTCAAAAGTTTCTTGTTGATGAATTTGAAAGTGTGTCTTTCCTGATTTCTTGATCAGTTTAGTGCATGTTGAAACACCTAATTTCCAAGTTTCCATTCGTGTTGAATTGATAGCTTGCAAAGTTTCCTTGTGTTTTGCTTTCGGTCTTTGAGTCTTTGGTAGCAATTTGAGTGCTTTTGAAAAGTTGTTTTCATTGTTTCTTGAAAAATAAAAGTCCTTCAAAAACATTTTTTTTGCTTTCTTTGCCAAATTTGAGTTTGGTTTCTTTTGGTTTTTTAGAGTGATTTGTGATCTTTTTGATTAGTCCTTGTTTTGGGAAAGATTTTGTGTTCAAAATTCTTATTCCTTTAAAACACTTAAGTTGGATTATATACAAATTGATTTCATTTTCTTTTTAGAGTAATCTATAATTTTGCATCATCATGTACACCTTGCATTAGGGTAGTTTTGCATCATTAGAGCATCAATAGTCTTTTAGTTTTTGCAAGTGTGAAGTCTGCTATAAGAAAAGGAAAAAAGATTTTGCTTTATTGAATTTTCTTATAACCCATGTAGAAGTTTCTTTTCATCAAAGAACAAACAAGTGCATTGCATATAAGTTAGTTTTTCATTAATTTCTTTGGCTTCATAACGAACACCATCAATTTCACTTCCATATTGTCCCTTTGACTTAAAAAGAACAACCACTTAAAATCAAGTGCTTAATAAAATAAACTAGAACTTTTTATATTGTCAAATAGATACACCAAAAAATTTTAGGTTATTTAGGGCCTTGGATTAGGCAAGAGGAGATTAAACTCTCTAAGGCCACTCTAAATTGTGAAACATAGAAGTCTAAATAAAGAGTGAAATCCAATAGCATTAGGGAGACCGGGAAAGCTCCGTGACTGGGAGTTAAGCACGAGGGTTTGTGAAGATAAGGATGAGAGATACCCCTCTCTTACTTCTTGGATCTTACCTCATGACTGTTCCGCCCAGCTTTTGATATGAGTTGGTGTATTTAGTTGCCAATCCTAGGGATCTACACAGGTGGCTGCGGAGGGGAATCCCATGGCACCTGACGTTGACATTGCAACACGTTAACCGGTACTTCTGGAGGGCACCCTTGCAAATCTTGGGGGCTTGCACCGGCAAAGGCTGTTGTCTGGAGGTCAGCATAACTACCTCTGATACCTTCACTAGTAGACTTGGGGCGTAATTACCCTAGTCTATTTTCGGAAGGCCCTTTTTATTCACTTTCTTGTATTTTGGTGTCTAGTCCTAATCACCCAGAGCGGAAATACTTGGAAGTTGTTTGACTGTTGAATTCTTTAGGGACATTTTTAGTGTGTGTTCTGTGCTCCTAGTCATCCTAGCTTTCAATTTTCTTGAGTCTTTAAGTAGATCTTATTAAAATAATTCAAAGTGGCTGACCGATCACTTAGACAGTCCTGTAGACTTCGTGGGCTTTCACCTGCAAGTCTAGAACCTTCTCCTAGAAGGCGTAGGAGTGATTCTACAAGTGGTTTTCAACCAGTGGCAGTTGGTGCATCAGGGATTTATCCTCTGCTTGGGGGCTGTTAGCACCTAAATCTACCTTAGGCTGAAGGAAGGCAAAATTCAGGGTAACCACAAACCACGCTTAGTCTGGTAGCTAGCCCTACCAGAACAGGAGAGGGCTCTCTCCGAGTCACGCTCAGTGAATAGATAAATGAAACGGTCTAAGATGACTTACAGTGAAATATTGATCTTAGGCTAGTAAGTAAATATGGATACAAGAAACAATTTTTTATGAATGACTGAGTTTCTGGGATGGTATGGGACCAACGGACAGTAATGAACAGAGAATTTAATACAAAGGCACCGATTATTTCGTGAGGCAAGACCGGCGGAAAGTATAGCAATTTATTTCGAAATAACGCAGAATGGAGAGATTACTTAGGAGAGTGAAAAGGGCATACGTTCATGAATCCTTTTCAACAGAAGAAGAACACTGAACATGAAATTTTCCCACAGGTAGAGCAATAAAATTGAATTCTACCTTATCTAACTCAGAAAATTTCACTGGAAATGGATATGAATTGAACCATGAACATTACAAAATACATATGAAACATAAGAGACACATTTAATACACTCACAACCACATGAATCTCATGAAACAAAGCCGCTGCCTTTCATTAATTCTCTGTCAAAAATATACAGTGAAGAAACAAAGTTTATTTCCCACAGTCTCCCAGAAGTTACCAGCCAACCAACCCTTTGCAAATAGTTTGCATACAATATATAGAATGTGCCACGAAGAGGTAGAACACCCAAGGGTTGGGGAGTTACTCGAATCATTACAAAATGGAAGTGGAAAGCCAACCATTAGCTACAGGTGCAGCATTACAAACATGACAAATGGCTTGGGTGACCGTTTGCCTTCCTTTGCCACTTGGATAGAAGCCAATCTGGAGTGAAAATACTTTAAATGCCGCCTTAGGTGCCAAAAAACTGAAATGTAGATGAGCGGGCCCACTTGGAGAAGTTGCGAATCGAAATTTCGCGAAACGGAGGTAAAATTGGGCTTTTTTCTTGTATGCGCCGAACTATTTTATGTGTGTGCCGTGCCACTTTGGAGCCTATTTTGAGGCACTTTTAGGAGTCCAAAATGTGCCCAAGTGTGCTTGTTGGAAATCCTGTCTTGTCTACTTTCTAACCCAAGTGGAATTTCTGAATTTGGTGCTCATTTTCCCCTCCAAATCTTCATTCTCCCAAGACTGCTTCATGTGTGTCAAAATAGGGGCAGAGAGGTCATTTTTTGGGTGTTTTTGACCTCCTGGAGACTCAGATCTTGCCCAAATTTCTTGTCCAAGAACCAGTAGTCATGATTTTTCATGCTGAATCTAAAAATTCAAACCATTCTTCATATGGAGCTCCCAATTTTTAGCGCCGTGCGCAAAGGGAGAAAAAACTTGTGTTTTGCCCAAAAATTTGTCATGTGACCAAAATTTCCCCAAATTTCTTGAAATTTGGGCTGGAGGTCCTCTATGAAGTGCTATGCTATGCCAAGGAAGCTTCAACCAAGATTCGAAGCTGATATTGCTCTTTTTCCTCTTTTGCCTCTTTTGTTGCTTTGCTCAATTTTGCCTTCAAGCTCTTTATCCCGGCCTTTGCACTCATATTTCGTGCCCTGTAATGTAAGGCCATGTGTCTCAGTAAGGCATGGTCCTTGTCAACCTTGTCCAGCAGCCTCTCCAAGTGCATGTTAACTATCTGGAGATTGGCCTCCCGATCCTCATTGATCTCTTGCTCCAATGATGTGAGCTCAACTCTTCTCCTTTGTGCAGCTTGGCGATGCTCACGAATGTTTTGTAGCTCCATAATCGCCTGCTGATCCTCTAGCTGTTTGTTCCTCTGCTCCAGGTATTTCATGTTCCACTTAGCCCTCTCCAAGTCAAGGGATAAGGCCTCAATCTCTGATTGCTGCTCCTCGATGATCTCTCTAAGCTCTGCATTTGTCGGTTCTGTATTTGTCTCATCATCATGAAGGAGAATGAATTCTGTCTCTTGTTCACCTGATGGCTCACCTGAAGGCCCCTCATCATGCATTGGCTCCTTACCTCTATCCTGTTCCTGTGTCGTCGATGTAGGAAGCGAGGTCCCTTCCACCGCGGGTGGAGATAACACTCACTTTGCCGCTGCAAACAAATTTCTACTGCCTCTGTGATAGGTGATGAATATTGGCATAGTAGTGGCCTCATGGCGCTCATACTAGTGAGAAGGACCACCTATCTCATGCTCTACCTCTGATAATACCTGTGGAGTGCTGAAGAAGTCACGGGAGATGAAGTCCTCCCAAGCAATGCCCTGCAATCCCAACTGATGATCCACCAAAATCCGGATAAGAGCAAAGTGATAAACACTGTTAAGTTGCTGCTGAGGGGTCTTATGCTGCATGAAATTTTTCATCCTCTCTATGTTCCTGCAAATGAAAAATGGGAGGTTCATCATCCGCACCCTGGTAAAGTGCATGAGCAACCTGATGTGATAGGCATATAGGCGAGAGAACCTCCCCTCACAACTGAAGTACTTCATGATCAACCTCATGAGTGGAGCATACTCATCTTTCAAATATCTGAATGGGAAGACTCTTGTGAGGTGCCTCAAACAAGTGGCCTTAATGTAAGGCTCATAGTGTTGCCTATCCACCTTCTTCTTCTTATGCTACTGTTCTCCAACATTTGGTATGCCTGTTGCCACTGAGATAGTTTCGGGTGTCAATGTGAAGGTGACCCAGGCCAAGATAGATTTACCTCCATGTAGGTGAAGCACAAAAAGACGGGCCAAATCATGATGAACTCTAACATTAGCCACCCTTTGACAAAATTCAAAACATGCTAGGTGCTGGAAACATGACATAGCAAGAGGGCATGCCTGCAATCCAGCAAGGGTGTTTGGCTCATCCCTAACATGTTTGCCACTCTTGTGATGTCTCCTGGGAGCCTGTTCTCCTGAAGCTGTATCATTGTGAGTTTCCACCTCATACTCTGATGAACCCTTAGATGCCATGACTATTGTTTATGTACTGTACTTAGGCTGCTCTTTGATGATGGTGTGAAGCTAGGTTTTGTTGTGATATCTGCCACCAAGGGGAACAATGAAACAAAAGGGAGTATTAGGAGGGGAGTAATGTGATGGGAATAGGGGTTATGGGGAGAAGTTTGTTTAGGGATATGTAGGGGGTTTGGGTATTTAATAGGGTAGGGTTTTGGAGTTTGACAAGGTAGGGTTTGGGGTTTGTATTGACCAAATAGTGGAGGGGATAAGGAGTATGAGTTTGGTAGTATTTTAGGGTAGCGAGAATAGGAAACAATGGCATAGGGGGGATGGTAAGGAAGGAAAATGGAACCTTGGCATCAACACCACACTTATACAACCCTAGCAACAATGACTTTTTGGCATTTTCTTGTGGTTGGTTTTATGAAATTTGTTGCATTCAATCATGGGCATAAACCACCATATCACTCATAAAATTTGATGAACAAGTGATGTTACAGAGCCTACTTGCCGATTTGATGGGCTTCACAAAATTTTTGAGGAAGTTTGGCAGTGTTTTGGCGCTCTGTCTGTGTGCGCCGTGTGCAAAACCCAGTGCGCCGCGCCTTGGGTGTGCACCGCGCCAGTTAGAAAAATACACTGTGGGTCGGCTCTGTGTGCGCCGCGCCCCTGTTTATATGCATCATGTCCTGAATTCGCCTCCAATCTTGCTCCAAACCACACACGATGCACACTCAAACCTTTGCAATGTTTCCTTAAGCACTTGATTTGCAAAATGACTTTGATTTTGGTGGGAACTTGTATATAAAGTCTTATAAGTCATGGGTTAAATTTTTATTTTTTCAAAAACCCATTTTTCTAATGTTATGTTTTGACACTTTTTCACTGACTTAAAACAACCCTGATTTTCACTTTTCCTCTGAAATTTTAGCTCAAATGATGAAATTTTTGGCACTCTTTGCAGGGATTGCATGACAGGGCATTTGGCCATGGAAACCATGACTGCGCCTGGAGAAATCAACTGTCGATCTCTTTGAAAATTTTATCACCAATGACACTGTTTGACTTTTCTTCAAAACAGAGTTTTGAAGAACAGTTGAAGTTTATCAATATGACGATGAAACTCTGTGAATCATTACTTTGTAAGGGCCTCTCTCTAGCCTGCATGGCTTTACTGGACATATTTAAAGACCAAACTGATAAATCCCTAGACCTAATGATCGAAAATGACCTTTGTCCATTAAAGGACCAGACCTTGACTGTCATGGACTTTGGTGATCATTGACAAAAGACCTAAGCCAGCAGGAGCCAGACATGAGGGGAAATGACTAGCATGACCTTTTCCGTCAGATTATGGCATGCCCCTAGCGGAATGCAGTTAAGTGAATGGAGCAGGACACCTAAAAATGAAATGCATAAAGAGTTTCGATCTCTAACGGAGGACTGACTAGACCGACTCTAACATTGGCTCCAATGGGGGATGGTAGCTCCTTGGAGGTGCCAAGAATAGCAGATCTCTGGAAGAGTTAGACAGTGCCTTTGTCCATTGGGCTATGGAGTCATTTTTCGACTAACAACATAGGACTATGACTCATTTTTGAAACTAAAATGACCAAAAAATTAACTCGAACTTGACATTGAAATGACTTAAAGACTAACTTGACAAACTCAAACCAAACTGAAATAAAAATGGTATTTACAATGATAGTGGAAGCAGTGTTAATAACTCAGAAATGGTACCACTTGAGTAGCCGACCATTGATCGGCCCTCTTGGAAAATCTTCCCCGTTCATTTCCTTCAGAAGAAAGGCATTTTGACCCCTATATGCTGCAATCTTGAAAGGGCCTTTCCAAATATTCTCGAACTTTTCGTGCCTACCTTTCTCCTCATTCCTTGCATCCGACTTCAGCACCACATCATCCAACTGAAATTTATTTTCTTTTAATTTTCTGTCATAAATTTTCTTGATCTTCTCCTGCAATTTAGATGTGTTCTTGAAAACTTCTTCTCTTGTCTGTTGCAAGTGGACCATTTGATTCAACCTTCTCTGCATGTGATCTTCTTCACTGCCGGCCTTTTGAAGAAGTTTGACTATCGAGGCAGCAAGAGAGGTAGGAAATATTGTATCAACTCCATAAACAAACTCAAATAGTGACGTACCAATGGATTTCTTCTGACTGACCCGATCTGCCCAAAGTGCATGGACCAACCTCTTATGCCAACTCTTATTATTTATTTCCAGTAGCTTCTTGATGATGTTGATCAATGATTTGTTCGAAGACTCCACCAATCCATTGCCTTGCGGATGATAGGCAGTTGAGTGACCCAAAATGATGTGATATTTATGACAAAAATCTACCATCCTTTTTGTTTTGAAAGCTGCTACGTTATCAATGATTAACTTATTCGAGCAACCAAAGTGAGACAAGATGTTATTTTCAAGGAATGAAATGATTACCGCATTAGTAGCTTTCCTAGTGGGAATTGCCTCGATCCATTTCGTGAAATAATCTATCGCTGTGAGGATCCATCTATGCTGACCGGAAGAAGCGGGATGAATTTCACCAATGAAATACAATCCCCATCACTGAAAAGGGAACTCACCTCAATAGGCTTAAGTGGAAAAGGTTGTAACTTCTGCTTTCCTTCGAAAATCTGACACTTATGACAGTGCTTGACCATCTTATATACATCAGCAAAAAATGTCAGCCAATAGTACCCTGCTCTTAGAATTTTATTTGCTGTTGATTTCCAAAAAATGTGATCACCACAATCTCCTTGGTGGAAGTCCTCCATGACCTTCTTTGCTTCTTCTTCCACCAAACAATTCAAAAGAATGCCACCGGGATCTTTCCAATAAAGTGCAGAATTAAGAATGCAAAACTTGGCAGCTTTCAACTTGAGTGTTCTTGCTTTGTTTCTAGTCATGTCGGGCGGTGGTGACAAATTTTTAAGCACATATATGATGTCTGAATACCACGGAGAAAGAGCAAACATTTCCGATACCTGAATTGATGATGCTTCCTCATTCTCATCGGACATAGCAGCGATCAGATTTATGTCCAAGGCATGCAAGTTTGATTCGGCCATTAACTTTGCCAATCCCTGTCCTTTAACCAGCTTTGTGGGCTTTATTTCTACATCATATTCCAGCAATGATGCATTCCATTTGCCTCGTCTTCCTTCCAGATCGGTCTGCACTAAAACATCTTTGACAGCAGCATTAGGAACATAGGCCAAAATATGAGAATGCAGAATATATACCTGGAAATCTTTCAATGCCTTCACAAGTGCAAGGGCTTGCTTCTCAATGATGTTGTATTTTAAGGCTGCATATCTTATAGCTCTGTTGAAGAATGCAATGGGTCTTTCATGATCATCTCTTTTCTGCAATAACACAGCTTCCATAGTGTGCTCCGAAGCAAATGAAAAAATATGAAATCCTGAGTGTAGTCCGGGCTGACTAGAACGGGAGCTGAAGAAAGAGCTAATTTGACCAAATTGAAAGATTTTATAGCCTCCTTCGTCCACTTCACTTGGCTGTACTTCTTAAGCATGTTTGTTATCTCTCTTAGGTGTTCAGCGAGATTAGGCATAAAGCGACGTAGGAAATTCATCTTACCATTGAATGATTATATCTCTTTTTTATTCCAGGGCAGATCGATTTACTGAATTGCTTGCACACGTGCTGGGTCAATACGAATGCCATCTTTTGAGATAGTATGCCTGAGTAGTTTGCCTTCCTCCATGGCGAACGATCTCTTCTTCGGATTCAACGACAAACCATATTTTCTGCACTTTTGAAAGACAGTTTTTAGATGGCACATGTGCTCTTCATCAGATTTGGAGAACACTGTCAAATCATCCAGGTATACCACCAAAAAGACATCCTTCTCATTTGCAAAAGCCAAGTCCATTGCACGCTGAAAAGTGGCACCTGCATTCTTTAAATCGAAAGGCATTTTGGCGTAATGAAAGGTTCCCCATGGAGTGGTGAATGTTGTCTTGTCTTGGTCATCTTCATGGACAGAAATTTGGTTATATCCGGAATAACCATCAAGTAGTGACATACGAGATGCTCCCACTACTCGCTGAAGTATATGGTCCATTTTGGGTAGTGGATAGTTGTCCTTCAATGAAAATTTATTGAGATTTCTAAAATCAATGCATAAGCGGATCTCACCGGTCTTCTTTTGTACGGGCACCAAGTTAGAGATCCAATCCGAAAATCTGATGGGTACAATGATCCCTGATTTGTACAACCTGTTTACCTCCTTTTCAATAGATGGCAACAACTTTGGATTTATCCTTCTCAACTTCTGTTTGAATGGTTTTTTATTGGGCTTGATGGGTATAGTGTGCTGAATTATATTGGTATCATATGTCTTTAAGTTAGAATATTCCCAAGTAAACACATCTGTAAATGAAGCCAACAAACTGATGTATTTGTCTTTGATCTTTGGTGGCAATGCTTTAGACAATTTTACCAACTTAGGATTAGTAGCTGTTCCGATGTTGACCTCTTCTACGCCCTTCTCTGTTGGCTGCAATGTTGTCTTGCGGGCTACATCATCTTGATCAAAAAGTTCTTCTAAAGGCATCAAGCCTTTAGGAATAACGTTATTCTTCAGCTGCAACACGTCCATTTCATTGATATGCACCTCATATATACCATTACCTTTACCATCGTCATTTTATATATCGATTGAGGTCTCTTTGAACTTGCCTTTGTTTTGCAGAAAGTCATTAATCTCCTCATCATATTGAAACACTTGCCAATATCTCTGATTGTTTGGAACGGTTGGACGATGGTTGACATGGATTTCGAATTTATTGCTAGAATTCATTGGGATCTTCAAACTACTTGCTGCCTTGGCTAGAGCGTCAACAATACTATTTTGTATACGAGGCACGCATGTCAAGGTGTATTCTGAAAATAATTTTAGAATGTCTAGAACTGCATTACGGTAGGCCTGCATCCTAGGATGCTTTGCTTGATACTCGCCTCTGACCTGCTTAATTACCAATTCGGAGTCGCGATATACTGAAATCCTCTTAGCATTCAACTTTCTTAGAATATTTAGGCCAACAATCAGAGCTTCATACTCAGCTTCATTGTTTGAACACTCAAAAGCCAACTTGTAAGAGCATACCCGTACATTACTAGGCACTTTTTTCGGGGCGGAGAAAGGACTGCGTACCTAAATTCCAATTCCAGCGCCATCGTTTCCCACTGCTCCATCAAAATCCATGGTCCACAAACCTTATTCCTCCTCTTGCAAGTGCTAGAAATCTGTTTGCTGTGCCTTGTCTGCTTGCTTTCCATTACTTTCAGCTGATTTCCCAACATTGTTCTGCTGTTCTTGTCCTTCTTTCTTTAATATTTCTCTGAAATTTTCTGTTATTTCCGGAATATCATCCGCTTCAACTAATTGACTATCTATATCATTAAAACTATATGAATACAAAACAAAAGACTCTAAATCTGTATGTACATAGTTAATTGGATGATTTATTGGTTTCTCCTTGCTTGTGATCATGTATTTCATTTTTTGTTCCTGATACAATTTCATCATTTGTCCAAACACCGAAATCGTTGCATAGGAGAAATCTAGCTGTAGTGTCCCTTTCAATTTCGCTACCCAAGACCTGGAAAGAAGCATGCCAAACCTGGGAGGAATATCTGCTACAACAACATCCATCAAAACATTCTTCATTGGGAGCTGATCCAGACTCACAACCAAGTCTTTGATGAGTCCTATACATCTTACTCTACTGGAATCAAACGAATAGAGATCATGGTATTGCCGGGTGATGTCCAGACCAAGCTTATCCATGATAGCCTTGGGCATGAGATTGTGAGAAGCTCCGGAATCGAACATGGCATTATGTAACACAAAATCATGCAACCTTAAACTGATATAAAAGGGTGGCACATCACTATCACGAGACTCACCATTCGATGCTGGCCCGAAAATCATTTCAAGTTGATCATCTCCGACATTCACCATGTCAGACATTGGGTCCGAATTCAACATTTTAGATACTTGCCCTCTATAACTACTGTTCCTCATTATTTCAGTCAAGGGGATGGATACCTTTAATTTAGAAATCTCATTCTCTAAATTAAAAACGGGAATATTTTCTACCTCTTTGATTGGGATTTCTTTCTTTTCCTTTTCTTTCGATGCAACTTGCTGATGTGATTGTTCTGCTGATGGTGATTTGCTGCTCTCCGGACCAACCGCCTCCTTTCCTTTCCTTTGTGTAACTGATGAATCATTCTTTGATGCCTCAACATCCTTCTTTTTCTGAATTGGTTTGACCAGCACATCTCTGTTTCTAAGTGAATATCGCTACTGCTGGGCGGACAGAGCATTCATGTAGCCTCTTTGGTACTCATCTGATTCTTCCTCCAAGATGGTGTCATTTGCTAGAATGAAATCTACATCTTTGTGTACAGCCGAACTTTCTGCATACTCCTCCTCCTCAGTGAGATAAATAGGCAAATCATCAGGAGTAAAGAGGTGGTTTTCTTCACCTATTATATTTCTGTCCTCATCTGATTCTGGTCCATGCACAAAATTTTGCTGCAAAGGTGGCTGCACTCGCTGTTGTGCTGTCTGCTCTTGGGCTCACTGATCTCTCTGTATTATTCTATATTGTGGTTGTTGCTGACCATGAAAGTTAGGATTTCTAACTTGTGGCTCCGGTTTGTCAAGTTTCACCCTTTCAAGCATTTGCTGTACCTTCTTTAGTAATTGATCCATCGAAGAAGACTATTCCTTGACTGTGACCTTCTTTTCTGCTTTCACTCTAGCTCTTTTGGATAGCAGATTTGCTTCAACGCTGGCCGCTATCTTCTGCATGTATTCCATTGTGGCCGGTTCTCTCTCTCTTAATTGATAAGCTATGTCAGCATCAAAACCATCTGGGAACTTCACCATGGCTAGTCCCACAGGTGGCCTTAGATGATATGGAATTTCATTATAAACTGAATCGAATCTAACACAATAGTCTTGGACCGACTCACCAACGTTTCATTTGATTTGCTCATATTCAGCCAGAATTTGAAGAGGATTCTTTTTCACTTCCCATCAGTTTATGAATTGTCTTTGTAGGTCGGCCAAGGTAGCGATACTTGCCGCCGGCAAACCTCTGAACCATTTCCTCACTTCACCTGCAAATGTTTGTACAAAGAGTCTCATTGCCACATTCTCCGCACCGATCTCATGAAGTTCATAGAACTCTGCCATTCTGTCCACATGTTGCTGAGTAGTAATGCTGTTAGGAGTGCCATCAAAAAACAGGATTTTTCTTTGATAATCTGCGGGCATATCATCTAGAACTTGAGGCAGAACCAGGGGTGCAAAACGGGCAACCATCACTCTTGGTGGATTTGGCCTTGGAGGTGATGGAGGAGTGTGCACAGTTTGTAAGGGGCTAGCACTTGGAGTTTGAAGCTGTGTCGCAATATAATTATCAATTGACCGGTTAGCCCTTTCAGTTTCTAGGTCTACAAGAAATTTTGGATCGGGGATAGTATAGTCAACAACCCTTTCGGATTTGGTCTCGAACAATGATATTTCAAAATGCTCGTCAAACTCAAGCTCTTCAAGATACTCAAAAATGTCAGGACATGAATGGGATTTGAACACGGGAGTTATAGTGCTCTCTTGACGAAGGAGTCTTGGAATCAAGTTGGGATTTTCGTAAATATGAGGAGGATCCGGGTCTGGATTGGCTCTGGTATATAGTCTCGAAGCCAATGTGCTATTTTTGAAAAAATCAGAAGGACATGAACAACTTACTCAGCCTATCAAATCCTAAAATTATCATTCGGAAGCTTAGAATTATCAAGAAGTAAGGGGATTAATTTCATCCCCAGTATGGTCACCACTATGTTAGCACCTACATCTGCCTTAGGCTGAAGGAAGGAAAAATTCAAGGTAACCACAAACCTCGCTCACTCTGGTAGCTAGCCCTACCAGAACAGGAGAGGGCTCTCTCTGAGTCACACTCAGTGAATAGATAAATGAAACAGTCTGCGATGACTTACAGTGAAATATTGATCTTATGCTAGTAATTGAATATGGATACAAGAAACAATTTTTTATGAATGACCGAGTTTTTGGGAAGGTATGGGACCAACAGATAGCAATGAACAGAGAATTTAATACAAAGGCACAAATTATTTCGTGAGGCAAGACCAGCGGAAAGTATAACAATTTATTTCGAAATAACGCGGAATGGAGAGATTGCTTAGGAGAGTGAAAAGGGCATACATTCATGAATCCTTTTCAACAGAAGAAGAACACTGAACATGAAATTTTCCCACAGGCAGAGCAATAAAATTGAATTCTACCTTATCTAACTCAGAAAATTTCACTGGAAATGGATATGATTTGAACTATGAACATTACAAAATACATATGAAACATAAGAGACACATTTACTACACTCACAACCACATGAATCTCATGAAACAAAGCTGCTGCCTTTCATTATTTCTTTGTCAAAAATATATAGTGAAGAAACATAGTTTATTTCCCACAGTCTCCCAGAAGTTACTAGCCAACCAACCCTTTGCAAATAGTTTGCATACAATATATAGAATGTGCCATGAAGAGATAGAATGCCCAGGGGTTGGGGAGTTACTTGAATCATTACAAAATGGAAGTGGAAAGCCAATCATTAGCTACAGGTGCAGTGTTACAAACATGACAAATGGCTTGGGTGACCGTTTGCCTTCCTTTTCCACTTGGATAGAAGCCAATTTGGAGTGAAAATAATTTAAATGCTGCCTTATGTGCCCAAAAAATGAAATGTAGATGAGCGGGCCCACTTGGAGAAGTCGCGAATCGAAATTTCGCGAAACGGAGGTAAAATTGGGCTTTTTTCCTGTATGCGCCGCACCATTTTCTGTGTTTGATGTGCCAATTGGGAGCCTGTTTTGAGGCACTTGTAGGAGTCCAAAATGTGCCCAAGTGTGCTTTTTGGAAATCCTGTCCTGTCTACTTTCTAACCCAAGTTGAATTTCTGAATTTGGTGCTCATTTGCACCTCCAAATCTTCATTCTCCCAACACTGCTTCCTGTGTGTCAAAATAGGGGCATAGAGGTCATTTTTTGGGTGTTTTTGACCTCCTAGAGACTCAGATCTTGCCCAAATTTCTTGTCCAAGCACTAGTAGTCGTGATTTTTCATGTTGAATCTAAAAATGCAAACCATTCTTCATTTGGAGCTCCCAATTTTTAGCGCCGCGCCACAGGGAGAAAAAACCTGTGTTTTGCCCAAAAATTTGTCATGTGACCAAAATTTCCCCAAATTTCTTGAAATTTGGGCTGGAGGTCCTCTATGAAGTGCTATGTTGTGCCAAGGAAGCTTTAAAGCCGATCTTGCTCTTTTGCCTCTTTTGCCTCTTTTGTTGCTTTTCTCAATTTTTCCTTCAAGCTCTTTATCCGGGCCTTTGCTCTCATATTTCATGCCTTGTAATGGAAGGCCATGTGTCTCAGAAAGGCATGGTCCTTGTCGCCCTTGTCCAACAACCTCTCTAAGTGCATGTTAACTCTCTCGAGATTGGCCTCCCGATCCTCATTGATCTCTTGCTCCAATGATGTGAGCTCAACTCTTCTCCTTTGTGCAGCTTGGCGATGCTCACGAATGTTTTGTAGCTCCATAATCGCCTGCTGATCCTCCAGCTGTTTGTTCCTCTGCTCCAGGTATTTCATGTTCCACTTAGCCCTCTCCAAGTCAAGGGATAAGGCCTCAATCTCTGATTGTTGCTCCTGGATGATCTCTTTAAGCTCTGCATTTGTCAGTTTTGTATCTATCTCATCATCATGAAGGAGAACAAATTCTGTCTCTCACTCACTTGAAGGCCCCTCATCATGCATTGGCTCCTTACCTCTGTCTAGTTCCTGTGTCGTCGATGTAGGAAGCGAGGCCCCTTCCACCCCCGGTGGAGGTAACACTCGCTTTGCCGCTGCAAACAAATGTCTACTGCCTCTCTAATATGTTATGAATACTGGCATAGTAGCAACCTCATGGCACTCATACTGGTGAGAAGGACCACCTATCTCATGCTCTGCCTCTGATAATACCCGTGGAGTGCTGAAGAAGTCACGGGAGATGAAGTCCTCCTAAGCAATGCCCTGCAATCCCAACTGATGATCCACCAAAATCCAGATAAGATCAAAGTGATAAACACTGTTAAGTTGCTGCAGAGGGGTCTTATGATGCATGAAATTTTTCATCCTCTCTATGTTCCTGCAAATGAAAAATGGGAGGTTCATCATCCTCACCCTGGTAAAGTGCATGAGCAACCTAATGTGATAGGCATATAGGTGAGAGAACCTCCCCTCACAATTGAAGTACTTCATGATCAACCTCATGAGTGGAGCATACTCATCTTTCAAATATCTGAATGGGAAGACTCTTGTGAGGTGCCTCAAACAACTGGCCTTAATGTAAGGCTCATAGTGTTGCATATCCACCTTCTTCTTCTTATGCCACTGTTCTCCAACATTTGGTATGCTTGTTGCCACTGAGATAGTTTCGGGTGTCAATGTGAAGGTGACCCCGGCCAAGATAGACTGACCTCCATGTAGGTGAAGCAAAAAAAGACGGGCCAACTCATGATGAACTCTAACGTTAGCCACCCTTTGACAAAATTCAAAACATGCTAGGTGTTGGAAACATGACATAGCAAGAGGGCATGCCTGCAATTCAGTGAGGGTGTTTGGCTCATCCCTAACATGTTTGCCACTCTTGTGATGTCTCCTGGGAGCCTGTTCTCCTGAAGCTGTATCACTGTGAGTTTCCACCTCATACTCTGATGAACCCTCAGATGCCATGACTGTTGTTTATGTACTGTACTTAGGCTGCTCTTTGATGATGGTGTGAAGCTAGGTTTTGTTGTGATATCTGCCACCAAGGGGAACAATGAAACAAAAGGGAGTATTAGGAGGGGAGTAATGTGATGGGAATAGGGGTTATGGGGAGAAGTTTGTTTAGGGATATGTAGGGGGTTTGGGTATTTAATAGGGTAGGGTTTTGGAGTTTGACAAGGTAGGGTTTGGGGTTTGTATTGACCAAATAGTGGAGGGGATAAGGAGTATGAGTTTGGTAGTATTTTAGGGTAGCGAGAATAGGAAACAATGGCATAGCGGGGATGGTAAGGAAGGAAAATGGAACCTTGGCATCAACACCACACTTATACAACCCTAGCAACAATGACTTTTTGGTATTTTCTTGTGGTTGGTTTTATGAAATTTGTTGCATTCAATCATGGGCATAAACCACCATATCACTCATAAAATTTGATGAACAAGTGATGTTATAGAGCCTACCTGCCGATTTGATGGGCTTCACAAAAATTTTGAGGAAGTTTGGCAGTGTTTTGGCGCTCTGTCTGTGTGCGCCGTGCGCAAAACCCAGTGCACTGTGCCCTGGGTGTGTGCCGTGCCAGTTAGAAAAATACACTGCGGGCTGGCTCTATGTGCGCCGCGCCCTTTGTGTGCGTCGCGCCCTGAAATCGCCTCCAATCTTGCTCCAAACCATGCACGATGCACACTCAAACCTTTGCAATGTTTCCTTAAGCACTTGATTTGCAAAATGACTTTGATTTTGGTGGGAACTTGTATATAAAGTCTTAGAAGTCATGGGTTAAATTTTGCTTTTTTCAAAAACCCATTTTTCTAATGTTATGTTTTGACACTTTTTCACTGACTTAAAACAACCCTGATTTTCACTTTTCCTCTGAAATTTTAGCTCAAATGATGAAATTTTCGGCACTCTTTGCAGGGATTGCATGACAGGGCATTTGGCCACAGAAACCATGACTGCACCTGGAGAAATCAACTGTCGATCTCTTTGAAAATTTTATCACCAATGACACTGTTTGACTTTTCTTCAAAACAGAGTTTTGAAGAACAGTCGAAGTTTATCAATATGATGACGAAACTCTGTGAATCATTACTTTGTAAGGGCCTCTCTGTTGCCTTGCATGGCTTTACTGGAAATATTTAAAGACCAAACTGATAAATCCCTAGACCTAATGATCGAAAATGACCTTTGTCCATTGAATGACCAGACCTTGACTGTCATGGACTTTGGTGATCATTGACAAAAGAGCTAAGCTAGCAGGAGCCAGACATGAGGGGAAATGACTAGCATGACCTTTTCAGTCAGATTATGGCATGCCCTTAACGGAATGCATCTGAGTGAATGGAGCGGGACACCTAAAAATGAAATTCATAAAGAGTTTCGATCTATGAGAGAAGACTGACCAGACCGACTCTAACAGGGGCATCAGTGTACAAGGTAGACTTGGTACTTCCATAGAGTTAGAGAGGAACACACCAGTTCTTTCTCGAGTACTATTCTAGTAGGAATATAGTATTGAGGTAGAAGAGCTCTCAAATCAATTGTGGCTCTGAATTCTCCTCTCCCTTCAGATCATCCAGACGTATTGTTATAAGTCGAAACTTCGACACACAGGCCTTCAAGCCTAGGTCCACACACATACATCCCTTCGATGACCACTTCTGGAAGCATGACATCCACCACGAGCGCTACGAGTATGTAGACTCCTATATTAGTACAAGGGGAAGGAACTATTTCCATCCCTTCTACATCTTTATTTGGGTCTACTGCCAACACATCCTTGTTTGGGTCCACTTCCATTTCGTCGATGAGTGGAAGTTCCCAAGCACATGCATTCAGTTTTGGATTCTTCCCTTTTGGAATGCCTCCTCAAGGTATCCCTTCAATTCCATGAAGTGTACCATTAACTGCCTCCATGTCCATGATGAGTGGATTAGCTTCTTTTTAGAGTTTTCCCTTTGGAAGTGGTCATATACCACATTCCAATCTGATGGTAGGGTCTATGCCTTTTCCTTTCACAAGTCAAGGCAGCAATCATTTTCAGAGTTGGACTAACCCTACAGTTGGTGGGATTGGAACTGGGAATCCATTTTTCGGCCAACAAGGGAGTGTGCCGTACTCCACGGTCAATTCATTTCAAAGTTTTCCATCCTTAGCTAATGCTTGGAACCCTTACCAGGGGCTATCAGCTCCTTACAATAATTTGTTAGGGGGAAACTTTGCTAGTTACGAAGGTTTTTCAGCTGGAGTTGGTCAAACTCCAAGTTTTGCTGGACCACAAGGCTCACCTTTTGGTTCAATAGGTTCTACCAGTTACTTTGGGCAACGAGGTGCCTTTCAAAATCCAGGTCATTCTTTTCAGACTTTTGGGAACCCCACCCAATCTGGGTGGAATACCCAAGGTCCTCCGAGACTTCATTTTCTAGCCACACTCAATCTGCCAGACTTGACTAAGTTGATGAATGATCCAATCAGATACAATCCGGCTTGGCCTCCGGTCCCAACAAAACTTCCATCAGATATTACGAAATTCGAAGGGAAGAGTGGTGAAGATCCAGGCGACCATGTAACCACATTCCATTTATGGTGCTCATCTAACTCCCTAATCAATGATTTGATTAGATTGAGACCATTTCAGTGCACTTTAACTGGGAATGCGACTAAGTGGTATATAGAGTTGGTAGGGGGCACCTTTACGTCTTTCGCTGATTTGGCTAACATTTTCTTAAACCATTTTTAGTTTCTTGTCCGTTATGAAGCCGATGCTGAACTTTTGGCCAATTTTCATTAGGACACGACCACTCACATTTCAGATCATATCTAGGAATGGAGATAGAGAAAGAGGCTCATTAACGCCAAAATTCCACTCGAATTCCGTCTCGAATGGTTTTTAAAATCGTTACAACCCGAGATCTCTAAGGATGTTTCTATGTCCAGAGTTTATTCCAAAGAGTAGGCTATCTTTTGCGCCCAACAGTTAGAACTGATATATTCTCAGTCTAGGACCATTCAGAAGATCTTGCTTGATGCTCCTAGATCCACGGTTGATATAGCCAAACCGAAGCTAGGCCCGCATGCTAATCGTATTGTTGGATAGATTGATTCAAATGTGGTGAACCTTCTGAGCTAATTGTAGTAGTTGTCTATACAAACTGCTTCTTCCAATCAGGCTGCACCATCTACTCCTACACCTTCTCAACCTTCTTCCATAAACACCGTTCAGGCTTCTAACCCCAAAGGGAATCAAAATTGTGATGGGAAGAAGAAGGTACGAGGTAAAAATAAGAATCAAGATGGGAACGGTAATGTGAATAAACCCGGCAATAATTCTAGTGAGGGTGGAAAAGAGTCTAAGAAGAAAGTTAAGTTTCCATGCAAGTTATGTAGTGGAGACCATTTGATTCATCTCTGCCCAAAAATTCAAGATGCTCAACACTTGTTAGTGCAGTAAGGGTCTTCTAGCTCCCAAGCTGCCTTAATTAACCCTTTCCCCCAAGGGCAAAAGTTGCTTGCTGGTACAAATTCAAACCCTGGTACCTCTGTGGGGGCAACCAGGAGGGGGACAATTCCTCAAATGTTTTCACGATGGTTTCTCATGTCAAGGTGGCTACACGGTCATGTGATTATGGTGAAGTTGAAACATCCAAGGATAAAACTGTTCTCGGAACTACAGATCCACTTCATATTGAGCGACCCTCTGTCGAGTCTATACCTCAAATACCGAAAGGTTCCATCAAACGCGCGACTATCAACGCTAATGCTAGGGAAGCCCATAACTAATCCATTGTTGAGGATCTGGATCAAATTCCATGCACTATGTCTGCTTTAGAGGTACTCTAGTTGTGTCTAGCTCAACGAAGTGCTTTTCTTTCAGCGATAGCGACAATTGATCCAAACAATTCTTTAGTGCTCACTTTTGACATACTAAATGTCAAAGGAGACTTCCTCATCATATGGGTTTTCAAATAAAGTTTACTTATCGGAAAACTAACATTTTCCGAACAGTTATAGATGAGGGAGCTTCCATGTGCATTGTTATCTCAAAATCAGACCCTGATAGGCTGCTGGTCAGGTTGACTCTAAGTAACTATTTCAAACCTACTTTAGGCTGAGGCCTAGCCTCCTCAACCTAAGAGGGCTCTCTCTTGATGGATTAATGATTTTGATTAAAGATAAGATGGCTAACTCTTATAGAACACCTGTGAAAAATATGAATGCTGGAAACACATTAAACAACTATCCATTGGGCTTATGGATTCAACAACACCTCAATATAACAGTGAACTTAACCTTACATAGAAGTCAGGGCATTCAGCATTTAGACATTCAGATTATCAACTCATATGGGACCACACAGTTTATGGATGTATACAGGAAATCAGAGCACATTCAGTGAATTCTGAGTGATTATACATCTATACCACTGTAAGAATTAAGAAAAAGGACAACATCACATATTCTGAACATAAGAAATCCTTCATGAATCCTGAGAAGTAAAGTCAAAATTATATTACTGAAAATGAGTCTTACATAAGCCAAATACAAGCTTTGTTATAAAGTTTTCCAACCCTGATTACATTTCTGTTTCAGCTATATATAGAGCTCTTATTCTAACTGATCGAGATTCCTCCTCCAGCATGAGGGGAATTCGAAAACTACTTCTAATGACACCTATTAACCCTTTAACTAACTAATAAATACAACAAAGTGTTGACTGGAGTTTTTTTTAGAGATCTAAATCAACTATGACTCTAACTCCATATTACATGCATGATGGCTTTAATTAAGATGATTCCTCGTTCTTTGACATCTGGTCCCTTCTAGTTTAGTTGTGATGGTCTTCAAGGCTCCATGGTTGTCTTCAATGACACATGTTTTCCA
Organism: Pinus tabuliformis; assembly: GCA_031772625.1. Lineage (NCBI taxonomy): Eukaryota > Viridiplantae > Streptophyta > Pinopsida > Pinales > Pinaceae > Pinus > Pinus tabuliformis. The sequence continues at coordinate 167,139,974 of CM062810.1, read as the reverse complement.
ATGCCCTGAAAGATAGGAAACTACCCCTGTTTACTGGTCTTTAGTTTTCCCCAAAATATTCGAATGCAAATAAGCATGTCCTTTATCCTTTAATTACCCAAAATGGAGCAGACTGCCACGTCCTTGATGCGTTGTAAGCTTTTTCCCATGTACATGTGTGCAGGCAAAAGTTTCTTGTAAACTGTTTGATATATCCTGAACTGTGGTAAATGTGCTCACTTTATGACAAAAATTTAAAGTTGGATTTGAATATATATTTTCTCCACCAGTCTTGACCTGGTTGACTGTTGATAGCTTCAGATGATGCCTTGTATGCCTTTTAGACGTTTCCCTTTCAAAATTCCTGCTTATAATTCAAAACTGCTTGTTTTACGTTGAAATCATCACTTTCAGCAGTTTCGTAGCGCGCTACGAAACTGCTGAGTTATTTAAAACAGCTTGTTTTTAACCTGAAACCTTTATTATCCAAGTGCTTGATTTCCAAAAACTTCTTTAGACTTTCCACAGGTCGAATAGGAATTTATATTTCTTCAGAAAGATAAGATCAAGCAAACTTGTCAAAATTTTTGAAACAAAATCTTACTTGAAATGAAAACTCATTTAGCAGGTCCTTTAAGCTGGCTTAGCTGTGCCTTCAGATCTTCAATTTGTTTCTTCATAGCCTTATTCCCAGCTCTCAGTTGCATATTGATTCTTCTGATGTACTTGGCTTCTTTGATTGCTGGTACTGTCCAGGTGTGAAATTGTGAATGACCATCAACCACTGAATTCAGCTGGGCTTCTACAGTTGCACTCCCTTCCCATAGAGTTTTATAATACTTTGCGTGTATGACTGCATGTCTTCTGACGACTTTCTTCAATTTGGCAATCTCATACTTAGCTAATTCTAATTGGCTCTTCAGGGCTGCTATATTATTTTCTTTAGGTGTAATGACCGTTTTGCCTGCGTTTTTCTGTGTCTCTTCCCCTGTTTCCTCTGTTCTTGGCAGTACTTCCTGTACTTGTTGGAATCTCCTTGTCATAGGTCTTCTAGGTTTAAAAACGAACTCTTCAGCTGGCTCATCAAATTTAAGCCTTTTTGAGGCCTTGGATTTCTTGGTGCTTTCTTGTTTTGATTGTATTAACTTGATTTGAACTGGTAGAGACTGCTCAAATTCAATAGCCTGTAATAAGTCATTTAAACTTGCCTTGGACACTGGACTTTCTTCGACTGCTATAGTTTTACCTTTTTCCTTATTCATCTGGCTTCTTGTTCTTATCCTTGAGACTACTTTAGATGTGCTTGTTTCAGGTACAGTCTTTTTACCATGAGCTTTTTCCTTAGTTGATTGCTGAGGTTGATCTTGGATGACAAGTGGCTTCACTTGTTTTCTTACTTGTGACTTTGGAACTCTTTTAGCTCTTGCTTCTGTTTGGAGCTCAGTTATTGTAAAATCTCTAGCAGGTGGAGGAGTAAGGCCAGTCTGGCTTTTGAAGCCAGCCATAAAAATGAATGAATTCCAATCTCTGTCTATCTTTTGGAGTCCATCTAAAACCAGTAGTTTGATCAAAACATGATGAAACAAAGAGGTTTCACAATCCTCTTTCCTCAGCTGTACTTTATCACACATCTTACTCAAACTACGGAACAGATAAAAGGGTAAGTCTATGGAGACCTTCCCGGTGAAATGAAAAAGGAGTTTAAAATGGTAAGAGTAAACCTTGTTATACCTTCCTTCACAAGTCAGATATTTCTGTATGCAGGTGAGTAAGTGAGCATAATATTCTTTGACATAATTCCTGGGCACTGCCTTACTTAAATCTTCATTTACAAATTCATCCTTCAAAAACTCCTTACAAGGATTCATGTCAAATTTGAATTTTTTAAACCATTCCTCTTGTCCTCGTGGGATCTCTGTCACAGTAGATATCACTTCTGGCGAAACCTGCAATTCTAACATGGCTACTTTTGAATTCAAGCCTGTGTAGTTAAGTGCAAATTCTTTAGTTACCTGTGCGTGTTCTCCTTGTAACTTTTTGCAAAACTTCCAGCACCCGGCCTTTTTAAATGCTTTCTTCACCTCTACATTTCTCAGCGTTATATCCAGGCCTTCAGGCTCAGTCCTTAGACATTTGCCGGATCTGTGCTCCTTTTTCTCCATTGATTCTTCCAAATCCTCGCAAACAATAACTACCAGCTCTGGTTGGAATTGTGTTTCAGCTTCTATTTGAATTCAGCCTCGCTTGATTATCAGCCTCGCTTGAATATCAGCCTCGCTTGAATTTTAAATTTTTCCGTTTAAAATCTTTCAAGATGTAATCTTGCAGATTTGTCATTCATGCAAGACTTACGACCATCATTAAGATTTATGCACGGTTGTCTTTCTTGGGAATGATAATTTGTGCGTATCAATAGATCTAGTGGTGGTGATAGTGGTAATGAGTGGTAAAATGTGATAAAAGAGGTACATGAGCTGACATGAGAAGACACGGCCTATGACTCACCTAACGGACTTGACATTTCGGGAAAGACTCGCTGCGAAATGTACGAATCCATGATTTCGCAGCGCTGTTAGTTTAAATTTTAATGATGCGGTGCGAAACTGCCTAATCATGATGCGCTGCGAAACTGCCTAATTATAATTGCGCTGCGAAATTGCAAACAGGCACGGTGACTAACATAAGATAACAAGTGGCTATAGAACAATGGTAGATGGAGGGGAACCAATGGGAGCTGAGAATAACTTGACTCAAAAACTCTTCAAAACTCCAGATTCTAAGGGAAAAAATTAAAACAAAATTAAACTAGCACTGACCTTTGTCATCGGGCTAGGATAAAAAGTTACATGTACCAATTTTAGTTCTAAGTGATAACATGCATAATGTCTATGTCATGTTGGAAGGCCATTGGATCACCTTCGGCTATTCCTTCACCCACACTCTTGACAGCATTTGATGGACATTCTTATAGGCCACACGGGATTATCCTGACTTTTCTTATATGTGTTGGAGGAAAGGTTGTTAATATCAAATTAGAAATCATTGATGCCAACCTAGATTACAATCTCCTCTTAGGAAAAAATTGGATTTATGAAATGGATGTCGTCGTTTCAACTCTGTTTCGAGTCCTTTGTTTTCCTCATGAGGGGAAAATTGTTAAGGTTGATCAATTAGATTATTCTCCAGTTCACCCTCATGCAACTTTGGATTCTAATGTTCCATTGGTGGATAGCCCCCATCAACCTATCAAGAATCTAGGAGTTGGGATGTATTCTTCATTGATGGGTACATTTGATCTTCCCACTTCTATAGCTAGAATCAATGCCATTTCATCCTCCAAAGAGTCTTCACAGGAAGAGTTCTTACGAACTCGTTATTTTTTAGACCCTTGGACCTTGCCTTTTCCTACAACCACATTATATGAAGGACAAGTCAGTGGAACAACATTCCCTATGTCTGCAACAGAGCTTAGATATTAGTCTATCATTAACTCTACAGATGACCATCCTACTCCTTTTTCAGAGGAAGAGTTAGATGGTGATGTGGCCCCAGCTTGGACCCTTGACTCTACTTCTGCTATGGATTTCTTAGATATGGTCTTACCATCTGAGGAAGCAATATTAGAAGCAATGACAAGTGTAGATCGACCTTGGGAAGATTTACACCATCGTTTATACTTTCTTCCCCCATTGCAAGAAGTCGAATCTACGTTCTCTAATATGGTTATTAGCAATGTTTGTACGGTTTCAAATGCTTTGGTTCTAGCACACATCCATGCCGAAGGTAACATGTCGGTCATTTCAAAAACTGTATTGATAAACATCTTTAGGAACCCTAATTTGATAGAAAATGTCTTCATTGGAGCCAAGTGTTCCCCTGAAGAGATTCAAATTTACACCGACTTATTTAAAGAGTTTTGGTGTGTATTTGCTTGGTATTATGAAGAAATGCTTGGTATTGATCCATCCATCGTTCAACATGAGATCAAGACGTATGAAAATGCTAAGCCGATTCGTCAAAAGCTTCGGCCAGTCAATCCTAGGAAAGTAGCAGCTATTAAAGCTGAAGTAGAAAAGCTGCTCAAGGTGGGTTTCATATACCCCATTCCTCTAATGGATTGGGTTTCTAATCTAGTCCTGGTTGATAAAAAACAAGGAACGATTCCTAGTGTGGGTTGACTTTAAGGATTTGAACAAAGCTTGTCTGAAAGATAATTGCCCCACATCGTTTATTGATCAGATAGTTGATGAATGTGTGGGTAATGAGATTTTTTCCTTCATGGATGGATTCTCCGGTTATAATCAAATATCTATCCATCCAGAAGATTAACATAAGACAACTTTCATATGTCCCTGGGTACCTTTGCATACAAAAAGATGCCTTTTGGTCTTAAAAATGCTGGAGCCACATTTCAGCGAGCCATTTCATACGCTTTCCATGATATCAAGCATGGCATTGAAGAATATTTGGATGATTTAGCTGCTCGTTCTCGAAAGAGAATCGATCATCCTAGTCACCTTTGGTTGGTTTTTGAGAGATGCCGATTTTACAAGATTCGGTTGAATCCAAATAAGTGCGTTTTTGCGGTTACATCTGGTTGGTTGTTAGGGTTCATAGTTTCAACTGAAGGGGTTTGAGTTGATCCCTTCAAGGTAGAGGCAATAGTTCAGTTGCCTCCCTCGTCATCCATCTAACAACTTCAAAGTCTTCAGGGGAAGGAAAATTTCTTGAGATGGTTTATAGCGAATTATGCTGAGATAACTAAAGGATTTATGCATTTTCTCAGGAAAGGAGCTCCATTTTTATGGGATGACTTTGCACAATGATCTTTTGATGCCTTGAAGTAGGCGTTGATCTCGACCTCACTTTGGAGTCCACTAGATTATGGTAGAGATTTCCTTTTATATCTTGCAGCCACAAAATCAACCATAGGTATGGTTCTGGTTCAAGAAGATGATGCTCTCACAGAGCATGTGATTTACTACTTGAGTCGAGGCTTGGTAGGTCCTAAACTATGCTATTCTCCAGTTGAGAAATTAGCCTTGGCAGCTGTCCATGCTGTCTAGTGACTTCGCCATTATATTCTACTACGCAAAACATTTGTCTTAGCGGCGATCAATCCTTTCCAATTTGTCCTCTGTAGGTGAGTGATTGGGGGCAAATACAATCGATGGATTGTTATTTTACAAGAATTCGATCTCGAGTTCTTGTCAGCTAAGTCTAAGAAGTCATTGGCTTTTGCGGAATTAATTTCCGAGCTGCCTTATGGAGAAGATACTGTTTATGAGGAAAGTTTTCCCGATGAACATCTATTCCTCATCTCTTCACAAGACCCATAGTATGGAGATATCATAATATATCTCCAAACTTCGAAGTTCCCTCCTGCTTCCTTCAAGGATGAATGTCGAAAATTACATCACCTGGCTAAGAACTATGTTATCGTTGGTGATACATTATATCGCCGAGGGGTTGATTCAATCCTTAAGCGTTGTTTAACCTTAGAGGAAGTAGAGTCTATGCTTAATGATTGCCACAGTGGAGCTTGTGGTGATCATCTTTCAGGGCTTGCTATAACCCAAAAAATCTTGCGTGCCGACTACTTTTGGCCTTCGCTTTTCAAAGATTGTATTGAAGCGGTCAAACGTTTCTACCCTTGTCAAGTCTATACTCGGAAGATGCACGCGCATCCAACTCTTCTTTTCCCTGTTATCACTGGTGGTCCTTTTACAAAGTAGGGTATTGACTTTATTACTTGTAATCCGCCTTCAGCAGCGAATCACAAGTACATTATAGTGTCCGTAGACTACTTTACGAAGTGGGCTAATGCCATGCCCACTTATAAAAACAATAGTGAAACAACGAAATTGTTCCTCTTCAATTAGATTATTTCTCGTTTCGGTATCCTGAGAGAGATTGTCATTGATCATGGCAGTCATTTCTAAAACCAACTGATGTCTGAATTTTTTCTTAAATTGGGTTTCCGGCAGGAGCATTCGTCTCCATATTATCCTCAGGCCAATGGGTAAGTCGAAGCTGTGAATAAGTCCCTCAAGACGATCCTGCAAAGGACAATTGACAAAAATTGCACCAATTGGCATCTCATGTTGTATCCGGCTCTCTGGGCTTACCAAACCTTGGTAAAGACTGCCACTGGTTTTACACCTTTTCAGTTAGTTTACGAGCTGGAATCTATTTTTCCTGCTGAGTGCGAGATTCCATCCCTCAACCTGGCTGTTGATCTCCTTCCGAAGACCTCTAGTCTCTAAGAGCGCCTCCTTCATTTGGAACATCGCGATGAGTAGCGTTAAGATGCCACCATAAGCAATGAGGCTCATAAGAAAAGGGTTAAAACTCAGTATGATAAAGTTGTCCATCCTCGAGTCTTTTCTGAAGGTGACCTTGTCTTGGTCTATGACCAAGATAAACACGCCTTCGGGGTAGGAAAATTTAAGTCTATGTGGTATGGTCCCTTTTTAGTTAAATGATTTTTAGGAAAAAGGGCTTATGAATTAGTCAATTTTGAAGGGAACAAATTGGTGGAGCCCTGAAATGGGCTCTACCTCAAGAAGTACTTTGCTTAGGTTACGGCTGAGCAATGGCTTCTTTGTATATTTTGTATTTTTGTACATATCTTATTGGGAGTTTTTGTGATATTGACACCTTTTTTATATTCTTTGGCAGGTGTTGATGGATGACTTGGTCTATTTCAGATTTGCCGATGGTGCTAGTCGGCATACTCAGAATCTTGCTTCCGTATATTGGGTGATTTATTATCCAACTGGTCAGTTGATGGTGTCAAGGAGAGTATGTATTGGTTCTGCGTCAAATAATACTGCCAAATATAATGCCATCATTAATTTACTATCTGAAGCTATTTCTTATGGAATTGATTCGTTGGTAGTGTATCTTGACGCATAGCTGGTAGTGTCACAATTGAATAACATTTATCGGGTTCGAGATCCTTATTTATATCGCCAATTTTTGAGAGTGAAGGTGTTGCAAAGATCATTTGTTTTTATTACTTATTTGCACATTCCACGATTTGATAATTCATTAGTGGATTCTATCGCTTATCAAGAATTAGATTGGCATATCATTCATTCATCAAGATAAAAACAAAATCAAAAATCTGGAACTGTATATATATATGATAAAATCGCCCGTGTGTACATAAAGTGTTTCAAAAATAATATACAAAATCGAGACTAAATGCCTATAATCATGTCCAATACATCTAATTACTCAGCTCAGGATGAGTGGCTATGTAGGTGACTACTGGTTTGGCCACACACCGAAAAAGGTGAACCCAGTCGCATGGCACTCCTACCACGCAACGCTGAATATCCTCAAGTAGATCTTCTACAACCTCCATTGGTACCCGGTGAGTCAATCTCACCAAGTTTCATTGGACTGCGTATAAGACCCTCTGTATCTCTATAGCCGCCTCTTCGGCACCTCTTCTGCGACGCTTGTGCTGCGGAAATCCGTCTGGTCGTACCGGACCCACATCTGGAACATGATCATTATATCAATATTTTAATCCCATCAAAAATATATTCAAGTTCATTTTCATATTTGAAAAAATAATATATATATATATATATATATATATATCTTAAAAATTGATAAAACTTAAAAAATGGTTACCTATCTCTCCCCATGCTGCGTTTGATGGCAGCACCAAATCCAGATCTCCTCTGAAATCCATGCCAGCATAGGGATAGTCATCCACAACGATGATTTATTGTTCCCACCAGGAGAAGAACTCATCATTGAAAGCAGTGCTCGGCACGTCTTCGCCTCCAAGGTGTTTCATCAGGTCGGCCCACCTATCCATCCGAGGATCTCGGGGGCTACTGATAAAAATTGACACCCTAGGACATAGGCTTGGAACCTTCTCAAAGAAGAAGGAGCACAAAATGGTCCCATATAAAAAATTCTTGGTCTGTCCTTTCTGAATGGAGGACAACTGGCTCTTCATGTTAGTAAGAACAGGTGTACACCAATCAAAAACTGTAGTGAGACACTCCGCGACCAAACTCATGGACAGCCATGATGCTTGGTGCAATGAGACTGTTCTGTTTATCCAGGCTATGCTGAACAGTAAGATCCTCAGGGACAAAATGTCTACATGTTTTATTGGAATCTAGCTTCCAATTTTCTCAGGATGCTCTCGACAGTATATATGTACATAGTCTTCCATGGAAAGACTACCTTGTGTTCGACTAGTCCAATGTACAACTTCTCCTCTCCGGGAGAGACCGGTGATAAAATAAATATATTTTACCTCTATCCTCAAAGGCATTTGATCAATCATAAAAGCATCATCTTCGATACTCCAGTAGTGGATTAACATTTCAAGCAAGTGGGTGTTGGCTTCCATATTTGGCATTTTGAAAAATTTTAATAAACCACATCCCCTTAATGCATCTAAGGCCTGTTGATCATTCATAACTTCATTATCAAAGGTAGTATGCTCCCTCTCTCTCCAGGTGATTGTCATCTTGAAAGAAAATTGATTTCCAACTGTTAGTTTTTGTGTTTAGATTTCAAACCATGTATACGCGGGTCCCTTTCATACACAGTCGTGTGTAGGGCTTGCGTATACGTGGGTTTATAATATCCAACCCGCATATATGCCACGTTGAAATTTTTAACATAAATTCCTACGGTAAAATCCCAATAAAAATTTCTAAAAACAATCATAAATTAATGCAAGCTAGAATTGGGGGTTACTTGATGATTTTGATCCAAATTGAGCAGTTCAATTCTTTAGGGGGCAAGTTTGCTCTTTTTTCTACACATCTTTTGCTCTCAACACAAATGGTACAAATGGTGAGTCAAAAAGTCATTTTATAAGCTTTGAAAATGTCAAATTTTTGTTTCAAAACTTGATTTTTTTCGTCTCATGAATCTTTTAACTTGTGAGCTTGGATTGTCGGGAATAGGTTGTTTTTCCAGGGCATTTTGGAAATGTTTTCAGAAATTTCACATCGGTTCCATGACTGCTGACCTATCATGGCAGGTATCATTTACTCACTGCATATAGGTTAGGGAAACCATTTTTTCTGTTGCATTTTTCATACTAGCCTCCATTTGTCGATACACTAGCCATAGGGTCGATCCTTCCAGACTTGGTCTAAATATTTTAAAAACAGTGTTTTACTCCCTGTATGCTACTTTGCCCCATGTTAAAAGCGTGTACACGTGGGTCAGTCTATACCCAACCTGCGTCTATGTATTAAAAAACTTAAAAAAATTAAGTTTCCTTAACTATGGGCGAAGATCACATGTTTTACCTGTTTATTACCTATTATTGCTCGTGGCCCAATTGTTCCCGACTATTTCCCAACTAAGAAACTAATTTGGGAGAAGTATAAAAAGAATTTAATGGGAAGGCCTTAAGGAGGAGAGAAAGGATAGAATTACTATATTGAGATTATCCCCTGATCAAGTCTAAAGAATCCCTATGCTTCAAGGTCTTCCCCAAGTTTAGGAAACCCTTGTTTCCTTGAGTTTTGATGTTCTCTCATATGCTTAGAGATATCATAGTATTGGTTATGGAAGGAGGCTGTTGAAGACTGGGACTGGACGGACCTGGAGGATGGTTCCACTTGGAGCTGGAAGAGGAAGACTCAGGTGAACTATTTCCATATTTTTATTATAGTTTTCTACAATAAAAGAAATGTTGTCTTGTTCTTGACATCAACTTTGTTTATGCATCTGACATTATTTTTATGGTATATGTATGAATGACTATTTCAATGTATAACTAAACATGTACTTATATGATATAAAGTTTATTTCACTACAATGCTTTATCTATATGCTGCTATGTGTATTCGAATTGGTTGATTTGAAGGTTCAAAGATCATTAGGAGTTGCAGAGGGCTTGAACCCTGGCTGGAACTACCCAAACGAAGGACATCCAGGTATGTTCATCCTCGCATAGCTAGTTTTTTTAAGCATGTTGCCTGAGTTGAATGTTTGTTTCTTGCTGTAGAATACTCCTGCTCTGCTAGGGTTCTAACCCAAAGCCCTAGGGAACTTATTCCCTCAACAGGCACTCCGAATCTCCACCGTCGATATGTTTTTCTTGATATAATGGCTATCACGTCACCCATTCACCAACTAGCTTGGATGATCTCTACCGTTGATCAATCTTGCATGATCCAAGGGCTATCGCTAAATCTCGCGTGAATTATTGCACGACCGATACCTGACCGAGAGCACGCGAGAAAACTGGTTTTATCGTGGTACGTGTCACTCACTTAGGCTAATCGCGTAAAATTCAGGAATTTCACTTATAGCTCTTAGGGCGCACGAGATACTGCTTACCACCTATATTCATTTCAACATTTGACTTTAGGCGCTCCACACATCCACTGTCGATCTGTTTCACTTGATCCAACGAATATTGCGTCACCTGATTGCCAACTAGCTTGGCTGATCTCCACTGTTGATCAATCCTGCACGAACCAATGGCTATCACGCAATCTTACGCGAATTCTTGCATGACTGATATCCAATTGAGAGCACGTGAGAAAAGTGGTCTTCTCGTGCTGCGTGTCACTCACTTAGGCTAATCGTGCAAAATTTAGGAATTCCACTTACCGCTTTGAGGGCGCGCGAGAAACTGCTTACCACCTATGAAGACCACTCCATCATTCCACACGTTTTCCACCCTTCTGCCAACACGTGACTTGATGTGATCCATCTATCTACTCATTTAATCTCTGCGATAAGATCTTCGCCATTCATCTCCCGTTAGTCATGTTCATCCATCTATTCACTTAATCCCATGCTATAAGATCTTCGTCACTCATCTTCCATTAATCTTGTTCGTCCATCTATTCACATAATCTCATGTGATAAGATCTCTTATTTTTACTGTTCGTTGATCAATCCAACAGTTCCTATGCACTGCTGCTTCATTACGTCCTCCCTTTGTTTATTTCGATCTTCGCTTGCTCTTCCGCTTGATTCCTTCCTGAACTTTGTTCTGCATATCATTTAAACATTGCCACTTCTGAGCTTTGATTTGGTTATTCAATCAAAATCTAACGTTATCCGATCATCAAAAAACCAAGAAAGTGAAAACAAATTTAATTTAGTTTCCTTGCTTACTCATTAGTTTAGTTTGATGCTCTTTACTTTTGTAACTTAGATTGCAGCATTAGGTTAGTGTTGATTTAGAAATTTTGCTTAGAATAGTTGTTTAAATGATTAATTAGGATATGGCGTGATTTAGCATTACATGTTGTTTTCTTCATTACTGCAGTAGAGTAGCTCTCTTATAATAGATTTTCTCTTCTTCCATCAAAGAATCAAGCTTCTTCTGACTCTATAGAAGTCTGGCTTGGAACCCTTGGGGTCTCTCGCCAAATGAACAAGTGACAACAGGGAGGACCTTCAATTCTAATTTTGCATATAGCACTGTCACGTCCAAGTTCGTACGAACTTCGGGTTGATAAGTAAAGCTGGTAGCCTAGGAGTTGCAGCATCCTTGTTGCAATACTGGTGCCCATCAATAAGGCCTTTCTAAAAGATAACTACCCTCTGCCTAAGATGGAATACATTCTGTAAAAAGTAGTAGGGTATACTCGAATGTCCATGATGGATGATTTCTATGGATACAATCAGGCTGCTATACACCCTGGGGATCAGAAGAAGGCACCTTTTACTACACCTTGGGGAACATTTATGTATGCCAAAATGCCTTTTGGCCTCATAAATGTTGGAGCTACTTTCCAAATACCAATGGATATAACATTTTTTGGAGAGCGGGATAAATTTGTAGTGATCTATCTAGATGACATACCTATTTTCTGTAAATCAAATGAAGAACACCTCAAGCACTTGCAACTCACTTTTACCAAAATGCAGAAAGTATGGTCTGTCTTTAAACCCAAAGAAATCATAGTTTGTTTTAAGAGAAGGGAAGATATTGGGCCACATTGTTGCAAAGGAAGGAGTGAAGATTGATCCCAAAAGAGTGGAGGCTATTAACAATATTCCATTACCATGAAATAGGAAAAAAATTTAGGTTTTCTTAGGAAGAATAGTTTTTTTAAGGAGATTTATACCAAACTATGTTGAAATTGTCAAAGAAATCATAGAGATGTTGAAGAAGTATAGGGAATTCAAGTGGATTATAGAAGCCTGAGAGTCATTTTCCAGAATTAAAAAAGCTTTTGTAAAAGCCCTAGTCTTAGCTAGTCCAGATTATCAGAGGTCATTCCTCATTTTCTCTTTCGCCTCTCCTAACACAGTGGCAACTATTTTATTGTAGAAAAATAGTGAAGGATAGGAACAACCGATTGCATTTTTAGCAGGTGTTGCGAGATGCCAAGATGAAGTATAATATCTTAGAGAAACAAGCCTATGCCTTGGTCAAAGCCTTGAAGGACTTTCAAATTTATGTCCTGCAGTCAAATATAGTAGCTTATGTCCCTATAGATGTTGTGAAAGATATTCTTGTGTAGGGTGATATTGAAGGAAAGAGAGGCAAGTGGATTTCCAAAATTCAAGAATATGATATGGATATAAAACCCACCAAGTTGATCAAGGGGCGGGGATTAGCTAAAATATTGTCTGAAGCTAACTTCTAGGCCTTGGGCATAAACTTGATGGAAAATGAGAAAGGATAAAGTAGGGGAGAAGAGGAACAAAAGAATATTGAGACCAGTTAAAGAATCTGATTTGAATTTGAAGATCCCTTCTTCTCTTTCTTCAAGTTTGCATTTCATGGAATTTCTTTCCTTTTTTGCTTCATCGACTTGTCCTTCTAGGAGTGCCAAAGCTTCCATCACCTTTCTAGCTCCTTGTGCTTGTTTCTTTGCTTCTTCTAATTGATATTTAAGAGAGGATACCTCTTCCTTGTATTGAATAATTTTCGCTTGAATTTTGTTGAAGTACTTGTGTCTTTTTTCAAGTACTTGGGATATGTGTTGTAAAGACATCCTTTTCTAAAAGAGAATGCATTGAATTGACACATTCAATAACCTTTTTCTCATCACATCCCACTGATAATGGACTATGCTTAGCACCTCCCAAGAGAAATAATCAATGAAATGTTGATGTTACTCAACCCAAAAAGCATAAATACCTTGCAGTTCTCTGAACCAATATTTTAACGACAGACTACAAGAAATACAATTACATAATCCTAAAAATTCATTTCTAGATCCATCACCATGAGAAATCACATTTCGGTGAAAATGGTACCATATAGTTGTTCATGGTTGTTCAGAACTTGTGATGAGTTCATCAGGAGAATGAACAAAAAGATGAGGAAAATATGCAATTCGAGGAATATTCACTAGAAAACCTACTAATGGGTCTTGCCTAGAAATACTTGTTGATAATTCAAAATATATGTAACCATCTTCCATCGCATTCAGTTCAAACTTAATTATGTCATCCCTACTGAAAACTTCTTTTGACATATCATCGTTTATCTCACAATTTTGTCCATCGTCTTTTCCTTTCACTAGCTTCCCCAGACCATGACCCACCCTTGAATTTTCTAAGATTCCAGTAGTCCCATTAGATGCATGTGTTATAGAGATATCCTTTTCTAAAAGAGAATGCATTGAATTTACATATGAAAAAACCTTTTTCTCATCACATCTAGATGATCAGAGTGAATCACTTAGCAAATGTTGTGCAATATCACCAAGCATCTTTTTATTTTCTTGCCAGGTCTCTTCAACAATTGGAACTGAATCGTTAGCACACTTAATTTATGATGAGCCAGAAACTATTCGGTTTACTTAAGTATCCATGGATTTCGGTGAAACCAAATCAGAGCTTTGATTTCCCAAACCACCATAGGGTGCTGCAAATCTCATTTTCTCACACTTAACAGTGACATTCACATGCAGGTCATCAACATCACTGATTCCACTTTCTTCACTAGCATGTGAGTGCATTAATGAATTTATCAAAATGAAATTACTTTTTAAGTTTATCAAATAGATATGATAGATGTAATGCATATGCATACTCAAAAATCCATAACATACTTCTATAAAAACTTTTGAATACTTTAGGGTAGTTGAAATTTGAAAGCAAACTTAACAAGCCCATAAATGAAAGAAAAATGGAAAACAAAAAATTATCTTTATACCTGAGCAGGGAGAAGGTGTGTCTTGCGGTACATAGTCCAAAACCGTACCATCGAACTCAAGATGTTCATTTTTTTGACCAGTGGTGAAACCCTAATTGTTCTTGTATCTTAAATATTTGAGAAAGGTGGTAGATAGTTATCTTTTGAATGACCAAATTGTGGAAACAAATACGATTTATGCTCATGTGCTACACCATAACATGTATGTTCATTCTATTCTTGAAATACTACACCGCTAGAATCAAATATGGGGAATTTCCACACATGATGCCTTCCTTACTTAACAAGTTTAATTGATGATCACATTGTAGAGGTTTTTGATAATGTCTGTCAAGTATTCCTTGAGCAAATTGCAAAAAATGTATTATAAAAAACATACAAATGCAATTTTTTTTGGCTTAAAATAAAACAAAACCTCCAGAATCAACTCTCATCCAACAAAATTGTATAGAGGTTATGAAAATTCACTCTCCTCTAGTAAAAATTATTCAAAAATAAATAACAATAATGACCAACAATGCTAAGCAGACTCCTATTGCATATGTATGCAACATGTGAGAGACATCCATCCTATGATCAAATACTTGGGATTTCATGTCATGCAGTTTTAGTTTATAATTAATCTATAACCAACCTAGATCCATCTTAACTCCAAATATACCAAGCACCGAGAGGGATCAAGTCTCTTTTCACTCTAAAAGAGGTTTGCATCTCAAGAGATTTGATCCCTCTCAGTGCTTTATAGATCTGGAGTTAAGATGGATCTAGGCTAGTTTAATTTTCCCCTTTAATTAGGTTATACTGCACATGAAAACCATGCGATCTCAATACTATAGCTCATTTTTGTTTTTATTATTATTTTATTTTTGTAGGTTTTTTTTTGTTTTTTGTTTTACCAACTTAAAATGTTTACATTCCATCACATTAATCTTTTTATTTAATTTAAATTCTATTTATATTTATATTTATGGGACATTACATTACGTTACAACATCTCTAACATACTGAGCACCCCACGAAGTAATTACATGGAGTAAAATTCATACTAGCAAATTCAATATTTGTTTTGTACATATGTTATAGGATTAGGCATACTATCTGACCCAAACTTATGCAGGAATGAAAGAATATATATATATATGTATATATATATATATATATATACATATATATATATATATATATATATATATATATATATATATATATATATATATATATATATATATATATATATATATATATATATAAACACAGAGATGTAGTAGGAATATATCAAAGAACTCAAATATGCTTACGTACAGAATGGAAATAAACTAGCTTGGGCGATGGTAGCTTATCTCTAAGAAGAGATGTGGCGGCTATATGCCTCTAAATTGTGTTACAATGAGGCTAGAAGGCCTATTTATTATTGAGAAATAATGGAAAACCATAAATGTCCAAAAACCTAACTCTAGGAGATGAAGTGCCAAAACTATGGGCCCTGTTTGGGTAAATTAGTACATCAACTTCCCAGGGTCGTAATTTTGACATACGATCTCCGTTTAACATACACAATACCTCGTTAGAAATATCTATCCGAGGAATAAAACTTTCAACTAAAAACATGAGTCAAAGCCTCATGTTTTATTTTCTTCCCAAAAAAACATCGTTTAGAGCCTCAAAATGGCTTTGAAAGTTCAGGATCTGAAAAATTGCCAAAAATAGTAAATTGTACTACAATTAAGGAAACTGAAAAAATTGAAAGAAAAAGTGGTGGGGGTCCAAGTGGAATAGTTGGGTGGCAACCAAAATCCACTTACATTAGTCCTCCCCCCTTCGGAAGAAATGGTTCCCATTGCGTTGAGTGCCTCCATGAGATGGGGAAACTTCTGCTGAACTTCGTCCCTAGTGAGCCACTTGCCTTGGTGCAGGAGTTGGCCAAATTTGACAACTTGATACAGTTGTATCTATTGTTGGTAAGTATTCTTGATTTGTGTGTCCATGATCCGATCAGTTGTGGCCTGTTCCATGTAGTGTGGGTTTAAATCTATTGGTGTGAGTTGTTCTACAATGTCTAATGTGTCTAGTAATGGTGAAAAGTATGGTCGAAGGCCATCCACATTGAAAAATGGGTGCATGCCAAGGAATGGTGGAATTATGAGTTCAAAATAATTGTCCCCAACAACCTTAGTGATAGTAAGGCCCATATCGGAGCTAGCGAAGCTTTTGGTGGGGCCCAGAAAGGTGCTCCTTCTGCGAATGTAACCAAACTTTTTCACCCATCTGGAGCTTGTGTGGCACCCAATGTTGATCATGACACTGTTTGTACTTAGGGTTGGCTCTATCCAATGTGTTTTGTACCTATTGGCAGATGTATTGAATGCGATCAATGAAGTTGTTAGCCCTGTCAGCTTTAGATAGGACATGAGCCAAATCTTTCGAAGTACCTGCAAATGGTATGGCCACATTAATGGGACATAATGGTTGGAATCCCAATCCCACCTAAAAAGGGTTGTGGCTAGTTGAGATATGGAGAGATCTATTGTAGTTGTCCTAGAAATAGGGGAGGCTTTCATCCCATGTGCGTGGATGCTTCGAGTTGTACATGCACAGAATGTGTACAATCATCCTGTTGATGACCTCTGCTTGGCCAGCAGTTTGGGGGTGGAAAGACGTGGAATTAGTGAGCTTAATATCTAGCATTGACCA
Source organism: Pinus tabuliformis (assembly GCA_031772625.1). Classification (NCBI taxonomy): domain Eukaryota; kingdom Viridiplantae; phylum Streptophyta; class Pinopsida; order Pinales; family Pinaceae; genus Pinus; species Pinus tabuliformis. The sequence continues at coordinate 167,123,173 of CM062810.1, read as the reverse complement.
GAGACTTGACCAAAATGTACTTAGGAACCTATTGTTCCGATATGAGATAATGGAGTGTGGGATCCCAAACTTTACCCACACCCATTCAAAGAATATCTTCGCAGTGGCTTCTGCTGTGATACTCTTCTCGCAAGTTTCCAGAATGGCCATCTTAGATAATCTGCCGAAGACCACAAAAATGCAGTCGTTTCCATGCTTAGTGGAAGGATGGCTCAACATGTAAGCCATGGAGATGGATTCCCAAGGTCGATTAGGGGTAGGAAGAGGAATGTACAAACCTTGCTTCTTGATGGTTGGCTTGGGGATGGTGCAGACAGTGCAAGATATGATATATTTTCCAACATCCAGTCATAGTTTTGGCCAATAAAAGTACTTTTGTAGTACAACTACTATTTTCTCCACACCAAAGTGTCTTGCGACCTGACTATAGTGTGCCTCCCAAATCAGCTTGGCACGCTCGCTTGAAGAAACACAAAGGTGGCCCAGGTAATATACTAATGCATCTTGGAGGTGGAAATCAGAAACTTTCTTTCCATCTACTAGCATCTGGTATGTGGAGGCAAACTTTGGATCATTTTTGTATAGTTCTAGCCATTTAGAGGTCACGTGGCCATAACAGTTGAGAACATTAGTCAGTTTTGCAACTGGGGGTTGGCTAATGCAGTCTGCAACATGATTGGTGCTACCCTTTTTTATTTACTATTTAGGTGGAATTGTTGTAGATATGTAGACCAATTCTAATGGCGATCATTCTGCAACTTCCCTTATATTTATATAAACTGATGAGGTTGGTGATCAGTGTGGATGACCGTATCCTTCCCCATAATGTAATGATTCCTTTGATGGCAAGCCTACACGATGGAATACATCTCTTTATCATAGGTGGGGTACTTCTAAATTATATCAGAGAGTGTCTCACTATGATAGGACACTAGATGCTCGTGATGGGTGAGGACTTCACCAACAACATAGTTGGAGGAAATTGTCTCACTTTCAAATGGATGCTAGAGGTCTGGAAATGTGAGTACTGGTGCAGAGCAAAGGCAGTGCTTCAACTCAACAAATTCTTTCTATTGGGACTTGGACCCAGAAAACTTTTCTTTCGCTCCGCCCTTGGTAATCTGAATCAAAGGCCAAGTGATATGGGAGAATCCCAACACGAACCTCTAATAAAAAACTCAAGGCCCAAAAAGTTGTGCTACTCTGTTAGAGTTGTCAGGGCTGGCCAATCCTGAATGACTTGGATATTAGTTGGATCCACATGCATGCCATGCTCATCTATGATGTAACCTAGATATTGGACTTGGCTCATGCCAAAGGTGCATTTCTCCAAGTTGGCACATAGTTTGTGTTGTCAAATGGTTTGAAGGACCTGTTGAATGTGTTGCAAGTGTTCTTCCCAACTCTTTCTGAAGATGAGGATGCCATCTAGATAAACAACCACAAATGAATTGGTGAAGGGCTGAAAGATGTCATCCATTAGCCTCATAAAAATAGCAGGATCATTTTTGAACCCGGAGGGAATAACCAACCATTTAAAAGGCCTTCCTTGGATTTGAAAGCAATCTTCCATACATCTGTGGGCTCTATTGGAACCTGGTGATAGCCAAAATTTAGATCAATCTTGCTGAAATATTTGGCCCCCTTGAGTTGGTCCAGAAGGTCATCAATCTGTGGGATTGGATACCTGTTCGTGACGATGATTTTTTTAGTTCCCGATAATAAATGTAGAGCTTCCAGGTCCCATCCTTCTTCTATACAAGTAAAATCAGGTTCCCACAAGGCAAGGAACTTTATCAGATGTTCCATTTTTGCAACAACTCCTCGATTTTCTACTTGATCTATTCATTTTCTTGAATGAAGCGACGATATATCGACCCGTTGGGTAGAGGTGCTCTGGTAGTCAGATCGATCAAATGATTTACCTAACAGTGCAAGGGTACCCCTGTGGGTGAGGATAATATGTCCCTATATTCTTCCATGACCGTATCCACCTACTTCTACTGCATGGAGGAACCCTTCCCAGGGGCCATGGTTTTGGCTGCGATCTTTCCTATACTTTGAGAGCGAATTAGAAGGAAAAAAAATTCTTAGTCTAGGAGATGATCTTATTGCATTCCTTAGTAGACATCAAATAGATGCTGGTAGGCTGGGCTGCCTCCGGTATCCTGTATAACTTATTACCCAAAGAAATAATAATAGTGCGAGGCCTCGACTCATATACAACATGACACTTCCACAAGTATGGTTGGCCTAATAATACATCACAAAATTCAAGAAGAGAAACATCACATAATACCTCATCCATTAAGGGCTTGATGTTGCAAGTCTACACGATGGAATAAATCTCTTTATCATAGGTGGGGTACTTCTAAATTATATCAGAGAGTGTCTCACTATGATAGGCCACTAGATTCCTGTGTTGGGTGAGGACTTCACCAACAACATAGTTGGAGGAAACTATCTAAATTTCAAATGGATGTTGGAGGTATGGCAATGTGAGTACTGGTGTAGAGTAGAGGTGGTGCTTCAACTCAACGAATTCCTTCTATTAGGACTTGGACCCTAAAAACTTTCTTTCGCTCCGCCCTTGGTAATCTGAATCAAAGGCCAAGTGATATGGGAGAATCCCAACACGAACCTCTGATAAAAAAATTCAAGGCCCAAAAAGTTTTGCAACTCTGTTAGAGTTGTCAGGGCTGGCCAATCCGGAATGACTTGGATATTAGTTGGATCCACATACATGCCATGCTCATCTATGATGTAACCTAGATATTGGACTTGGCTCATGCCAAAGATGCATTTCTCCAAGTTGGCACATAGTTTGTGTCGTCGAAGGGTTTGAAGGACCTGTCAAATGTGTTGCAAGTGTTCTTCCCAACTCTTGCTGAAGATGAGGATGTCATCCAGATAAAAAACCAACAATGAGTTGGTGAAGGGCCGAAATATGTCATCCATTAGCTTCATAAAAATAGAGGGATCATTTTTCAAACTGAAGGGAATAACCAACCATTTAAAAGGCCTTCCTTGGATTTGAAGGCAATATTTCATACATCTGTGGGCTCTATTGGAACCTGGTGATAACCAAACTTTAGATCAATCTTGCTGAAATAATTGTCCCCCTTGAGTTGGTCTAGAAGGTCATCAATTCGTGGGATTGGATACTTGTTCATGACAATGATTTTGTTTAGTTCGTGATAATAAATGTAGAGCTTCTAGGTCCCATCCTTCTTCTGTAAAAGTACAATGGGGTTCCCACAAGGCAAGGAACTTGATCAAATGTTCCATTTTTGCAACAAATCCTCGATTTTCTACTTGATCTATTCATTTTTCTGAATGAAGCAATGATATATAGGCCCGTTGGGTAGAGGTGCTCCAGTAGTCAGATCGATCTAATGATTTACCTAATAGTGCAAGGGTACCCCTGTGGGTGAGGATAATATGTACCTATATTCTTCCATGACCGTATCCACCTGCTTCTGCTGCATGGAGGAACCCTTCCCAGGGGCCATGGTTTTGGCCACGATCTTTCCCATACTTTGAGATCGAATTAGAAAGAAAAAAAAAATTCTTAGTCTGGGAGATGATCTTACTACATTCCTTAGTAGAGATCAAATAGATGCTGGTAGGCTGGGCTACCTCTGGTATCTTGTATAAATTATTACCCAAAGAAATAATAACACTGTGAGGCCTCGACTCATATACAACATGAAGCTTCCATAAGTATGTTTGGCCTAATAATACACCACAAACTTCAAGAAGACAAACATCACACAATACCTCATCCGTTAAGGGCTTGATGTTGCATGGAAGGTGACACTGTTGGCTGACACAGAGATCTCCTCCTTGGTGAAGCTACCCAATGGTATACAAATGTGAGTGTGGTGTAATTAGTAGGCCCAACCGCTTCATGACCTCTGCTAAAATGAGGTTATTTTGGCTCCTGGCGTGGATAATGAATTGCAGCGGCAAACAATTCACCCAAATTTGTGAGTGGAAGAGACCCTCCCCCTCCTTTGGATCTTCAGGCTCAATCTTCTGGATATTGGTGGTGGCACAGTGACACTGGGCTTTGCATCAATAATATTATTCCCTTTGTCATTCCCCTTGTCGAGTGCTAACTCAGAGTCAAAACATGCATATGATTTTGAAGCCTTTAGCTTGGCCACCAGTGACTGCTTGGCTCAACACTCACTTGTGTTGTGAGTGGGGATCTTTGTTGGGCATTGGATAATCCATCACTCCTCGTGTGTTTCGTGACATGGACTAACCACCTCTCGAGGATCCGTTAACTCTGGCGATGCTTCCGTTTACTAACACTTGTGGTTTTTGGTGTAACGAAAATCGTGATCCCAACAATTGGTATCAGAGCAGGCTTCTTCATACTAGCCTAATAGCTTGAAGAAGGATCCGTAGCCATGATGAGAAATCATGAAGCATCAGGAATACATCCTTTGTTCGATGGCACTAACTTTGGTTTCTGGAAGAAAAGAATGATCTACTACTTAATGTCCCTTGGACCTGAAGTCTGGAATTTTTGTCAAAATGAATACCAAAAAACTTCCACTCTTCCAACATACCAAGATGAGAGGAAAACCTACATCGCAAATGCAAAGGCCATGAACTCCATCACTAGTGGAATCACTGATTCTGAGTTCACAAAAATCATGCACTGTACCTTTGCCAAAGAAATGTGGGAGAAGCTAGTTAGCTTGTACGATGGAGACTCAAAAGTCAAAAAGGCAAAGCTTGAAACTCACAGAAAACAATTTGAAAGTTTGAAGATGGAAGATGAAGAAGATATTGTAGCATACCTCCTCCGAGTAGCTGAAGTGGTAAATTCCCAGAAAGGATTGGATGAAAAAGTTGAAGAAAGTACCATTGTTCGAAAAGTATTAAGGTCTCTTCTAGACAAATTTGACTCCAAAATAAGCACTATAGAAGAAGCAAAGGATCTATATACTCTCAAAATGGATGAACTCCATGGAATTCTCACTACCTATGAAATGAGGAAAGGTGGCCCAAGCTCCAAAGATGCAGCATTCGAGGTCTCCAAGTCAAAAAAGGGGAAAGAAAGGAATGACTGTAGTGATGAGTTAGATGTGGAATCTGAATTGGCTCAATTTGTAAGAAAGTTGAAGAGAGGATCTAAGCTTAAAGGCAAGTATCCTCTTATCTGTTTTAAATGTGGTAAAATAGGTCATTATGCAGAAAAATTTCCTCATAAACATGATAGTGATGATGAAGGAAATTTGAAAAGAATGGCACACAAAAAGAAAGGGTTCAATAAGAAAAACTTCTTCTCCAAGAAAGATGAGTCTGATGAGGATGAGTTTATGGTCATCAAAAAGAAATCAGATGAGGAAAGTGATCATGATGAAAGACAAGAATCATTATGCATGGCACTCGCAGATGATGATGACTTAGGGCTGGAAGGAAATGTAGATGAACTATTAATAAGCGCCATTGAAGAAAATGAGAAACTACGGAACAAAATCATTTCTCTCAAAGTGGAAAATGAGGAAATAAGAAGGAGAGAAGATCTCTTGGAAGAAAATATTAAAGAAAAAGAAGAGACTTGTGAAGAACGCGAGGCTGAAATAGTGTCTCTGAGAAAGGAGTTGGAGAAAATTAAAAAGGGTTGTAAAAGCTCTCAAATACTTGAGACTATTCTAAAGAATCAAAAACCTCAACATGACAAGTCTGGAATAGGTTTCAAAGGAGAATCCTCAAGCACTAAGAATAGTGCGAAAAGCTATGTCGATGCACTCTCCTACAATACAAAAGATGAAAAAGTATGTTATCAAAAGTGCATCCTAGATCCCAAGAATGAAGAGAGAATTACTCCAAAGAAGAATGTGGAGTCATGCCCCTTCCTTGTGTCCTTCTTTGTCTTCGTAGTTTTTTTTTTTGCTTTTGTCTTCAACAGGTTGTCTTGGGTCACTTCGACTTGGATTTTCCCTTTGTTCTGAAGTTTTGGGGTGCCTTTCCCTTGTTTCAGATTTGCAGATCCAAAGTCTCACTTCTTCTATTTTAACTTCTGTTGTTAGGTCCCTATACTACTAGTGTAACCCCTTATTATTATTATTATTGCAACCCCCTTATTATATTATTGTACCCATATAGTCCCCATGTTATTATTGTGCCCCATAGAAGCCCACTATTGTTATTTTTGTGCCCCTACAATATTATTGTTATGTAGGATCTGATTGTATTGGGACCCCTTAAACTCCTATATATAGAAAGGAGGTATTGTCATTTGTATCATCCAAGAATTGTTCATTTGTGTAATGTAAAGGAGGTTTCCCCCTCGAAGAGGCTAATTTTGAAGGCGTTGATCTATCTTTTCTATCTTTTTGTGAGTTAGTTCATAACATTTGGTATTAGAGCTTTGGATTCTAGGGTTTCACTGCTCCAAACATGCCATCATGGCATTTTCACTATAAATTTTTTTCTACGAAGTTTTAGAAGCTAAAACAAAATACCCATTTGAGCTGAAATCATTCCGAAACTCAGGTCCTAATTTCATATCTTGTCTCGCTATATTTGCGGATATATGATCTGAGGAATTTAGGGTTTTTGTAAGCTCAAGAATTCCATCCCAAATAGGCCATCGTGGAATTTTAGCTATAATGTTTGTTCTACGAAGTTTCAGACTCTGAAATTAAAACCCATTTGAGAATAAATATTGGTGAATCCTAGGCCTGAATTTCAAATCTCGTTTCGCTATATTTTCATATATAAGGTCCACAACATTTAGGGTTTCTGCAAGCTCTTGAATTACACTCAAAATAGGTGACCTTGGGAAAATCGTCATAACTTGCACGTTGAGCATCAGATTGAAATTTTGTAAGAAGTTACAGAAAGAGGACAAATTGTAATTTATTTTATATTTTTTTCCGGTTTAAAGGTCGAAACAATCACACATGGCACTTAGTACGAGTCAGGTTTACTAAAAAAGTATATAATCAGGTCATCTTGGGAGTTTGGGTATAACTCTTTCTCGGAGAATCTAATTTCAATCTGACTAGTGGAATTGGAATGAGGACATAGAGGAATACTGCAGATCACAATTTTAGACCTTGTAGATTCGAAATTTCAGAGATACAACAGATTCAAGATTGAGCTGCTAAAAGAAAGGAAAAGAATGACTCCAATCAAGAAAATAGAAACACCTGATAATAAAAATTGGATGGATGATTTGAATAATGCGATCGAAGCTAAGATAAATTATTTTATATGTGCCATGGAAGCTAATACTGATGGTAGGGAAGAATATTTGAAGAAAGGCATGGAAGATTTGAAGAAAGGCATGGAAGATTTGAAGAAATACATGGAAGGTTTGAAGGAAGGTGGGGCAAAGCTACTACAAGAAAGGCCTCCTAATGCGAAAAGGTAGTAGAGGAAACTCATGATGAGGAAAAAATAAATGTTCATCATGATTTCATAGAATCTAACATTGGATTGAAGACCCATCATATTCCAAAGATCGATATGAGGAAGTTTGATGGCAAGGATCCCATAACATGGATACTACAGATGGGGAAATATGTTGATCTGCATGATGTGAAATTGTTACAAAAGGTACGTATTGCATCTTTTTATTTACAATCGAATCAATTTTTATGGTATAAAGGGATTTTTTCTCATAAACCACTTTTCACTTGGTCAATTTTCATGGAGGAAATGATAGGATATTATGAGGATACAAAGAGAAACACCTTCTTTAACCAATTGATAAATATCAAACAAAAGCTTCAATGGCAGAGCACATTGAGGACTTCCAAAAATTAAATATAAGGGTAAATGATATTCCAGAGAAGCAGAGGATTGATGTATTCATAGGGAATTTAAAGGGTAACATTCAACATGAGGTTCGTTTTTAGGAACTTGATTCATTGGAGAAGGCATTCAGGTTGGCAAGAAAAATTGAAAACAAAATTATGGAAACAAGAAATCCTACCACACAATTATAAATATGGAAGTATTGTTGCTCCTAGCCTTCCACAACCTACAAGGTTGACACCACAACAATTAGAATAAAAATTAGAAAATGACCTTTGTTACAGTTGTGATAGTAAATCACCAAAGGTCATAAGTGTGATGAGAAGAAATTATTTTACATTTATTGTGAAGAGAAGGAAGAAAAGGATCAAGAAACATCAAAAGAAAAGGATATACACTAGGAACCAACCCTGGATAAAAAAGAAATGAATTTGACCATATCTTGTAATGCATTTTCCACTCCTCAAACTATCAAGATAGAAGGACATATCAAGAAGAAAAAGGTAATAGTGTTGATTGATTCGGGCAATACCCATAATTTTATTCATTGTAAGATATCGAAGGAATTGAATTGCATCCTATATCCAGCACCAGAGTGTCAAATGATGGTTGCAAGAGGAGGAACCATAAATTGCTCTGGAAAGTGCCATAATATCAAGCTATCCATGGAAGAATATGTATTGAATAGCCCAATGATTTCCATTCCAGTGGGTGGTGCTGATGTTGTACGAGGGTTCCAATGGCTACAATCCTTTGGTACACTAGCTTTTAATTTTCAATAACTTTTCATTATTATTTTTTTCAGAAGGAAAGGAAGTTGAATTAAGGGGTATTGTAGGGAAGCCGGGAAAGATAATCACCTCTAACGGAATAAAAAAGTTTCTAAATAAAGAACAACGAGGCGTAATTGCACAATTACGTTTGCTAGAGGTTCCCACATCGAAATCATCTATTTCTCCAGATCTCCAAAAAATCTTGGATAATCATTTCAAGGTATTTGAGACTCCCAAAGGCCTCCCACCTATTCATGATCATGATCATGCTATTTATTTGATTCCAGGAAGTGTTCTCCCAAACATTAGGCCTTATAGATCCCTATGCCAAAAATAGTGAAATTGAACATATGGTATCAGAAATGCTAAAGGCTGGTATAATTCAACCTAGTCAAAGTTCTTCTCTACTCTAATAGTATTGGTGCACAAGAAGGATGGGTCTTGGCACATGTGACTGGATTATAGGGAGGTAAACAAGCTCACTATTAAAGATAAATTTCCCATTCCTATCATTGATGAACTATTGGATGAATTGCATGGATCAATTTACTTCACCAAGTTGGATCTTCGTTCAGGATATCATCAAATCAGAATGAAGACTGAAGACATTCCGAAAGAAACATTTAGAACTCATGAGGGTCTGATGCATTTTGTAAAAGGACAGTTTGTCCACCACAATGTACCTTTTACAGTTATTCTCTGTTTTAATAAAAAAATTCTTTGTGGTTTTGTTGCTTATAGTATTTTTCAGTTACAATACCACGAGTAAATTCCATGAGTGAATGAATACCATGGGTGGATGTCACTTACAGTACCATGGGTGGATAAATACCATGGGTGGATGTCACTTACAATACCATGGGTCAATAAATACCATGGGTGGATGCCACTAACAAAACCCTGGGTAAATTCCATGGGTGGATGAATAACATGGGTAGATGAATACCATGGGTTGATGCCATTTTCCATTTGGATCAGCGTCATTATGAATTTTTGGTCATGCCTTTTGGCCTTACCAATGCACCTTCTACATTTCAAGGTCTGATGAATTTCATTTTCAAACCCTTCCTTAGAAAATTTGTGTTATTATTTTTTGATGATATACTAATCTACAACAAGTCTTGAAAGGATCACGTTCAACATGTTGACATAGTGCTCAAACTATTGGATGAGAAACAATTATATGGAAAAAGCTCCAAATTTTTCTTTGGAGTACAAGAGGTGGAATATCTAGGTCATATTGTATCTCATGAAGCTGTTAAGGTAGACCCTAGAAAAATTAATTAAGGAATGGAAAATCCCCACATCCATAAAGCATCTGCGAGGATTTCTCGGGTTGATAGGGTATTATCGCAAGTTTGTTAAGAATTATGGGAGAATAACAACACCTCTAACAATATTGTTGAAGAAAGATGCATTTTCATGGACCCCAGATGCAACGAAGGCCTTTAAACATCTTAAAGAGGCAATGTGCCAAGCACTGGTCTTAGCTATGCTAGACTTCACAAAAACCTTTATTGTGCAATGTGATGCCTCAAGAAATGGAATTGTTGTTGTTTTAATGCAAGAATAAAGAACCATTACTTTCGAAAGTCATCCAATCAAAGGAAATTACTTACAAAAAGACATTTATAAGGAAATGTTTGAAAGACTACATGCACTTAAGAAATGGCGACCTTACCTAATGAGAAGATCCCAGTTCAAAAAATATTTCTAGAACTTGACGAGGAAGGAAAAATCATATTGGAACCTGAAGCAGTCACAGAAACAAGAAATCAACAACTAAAAAATTGATAAATTTCAGAGTTCATAAAGTGGAACAACTTACCCACTGAATATTCCACATGGGAGGATGAGAATTTTATATAGAAGCATCCAGAACTACTCAAGCATTGAGGACAACACTTTTTTAAGGAGAGTGGCATGTTAGATCCCTATACTACTAGTGTAACCCCTTATTGTTATTAGTGCAACCCCCTTTTTGTATTATTGTACCCATATAGTCCCCATGTTGTTATTATTGTGCCCCATAGAAGCCCACTATTGTTATTTTTGTGCCCCTACAATATTATTGTTATGTAGGCTCTTATTGTATTGGGACCCCTTAGACTCCTATATATAGAAAGGAGTTCTTGTCATTTGTATCATTTAAGAATTATTCATTTGTGTAATATAAAGGAGTTTTCCCCCTTGAAGAGGTTGATTTTGAAGGCGTTGATCTATCTTTTTTATCTTTTTGTGAGCTGGTTCATAACATCTGCTCGATCTTGACAGTGTATTGGTAGGTGATGCCAAGAAAGGATATGTCTAGGAACTCCATCTCGTATTGGATGTATTTGTGTAGAAAACCGTAGTACTTGAGTACCAGATGATGCTCATAATCCTTGATACCCAACTTCGTGCAAAGGGTATGAAAAATATTTGTGAAATTTGACACATCTTAGTCCCTATCCTGTTGTAGTGTGGTCCACTTTATGTACTTATCTTCATAGCTCCCGATAGGGTAATAATGCTCCTTGATGGCATCTTAGAAATAGTTCCAAGTGGGTGTGGCTGAAAACAATGAGGGTTCCCTCTCGTTCTTCTGCTCATAGTAGGTTTCTCACCAGTCCTTGATGTGGTGGGTGGATTTGAGGAGTGTAAAAGTAATCTTCTTCCTACTGGAAAATTCGTGAACTGAAAAATACCTTTCCAATAGTTTTAGCCATCTATCTACGATTTCTATATCTATTTGGCTTTCAAATATGTGAATATCAAAGTTGACTTGTACCTTGAAGGGAGTGGTGCCTCGAGAGTGGTTGTCAGATGAAGATGTGTCGCCTGCGAGCATCCGTCGATGGATTTGGGCAAAGATGTCCATCATAGAATCCCTTTGTCACTCAAGGGCACTTTAAGAAATATTTTGAAGGGATCTACTGCTCCCTCATATTTCTTTTCTTTCACCATGGGAGGCAATCAGGGTTTGCAAAGTTGGTCTTGCAAATGTTCAACTAGTTCAAGCCCTAACTCCCTACCAACCTTGCAAAGGTTCAACTAGTTCAAGCCCTAACTCCCTATACCCTGACATGGGGACATGCAAACAAAAACATAGAAAGAGTAGACTGCTCTGATACCACTACTCCAGAATTATGTAGGAACAAAAAAAAATATAGATATAAACATAAACATAGAGATCCAGAAGGAAAAAAATTCATTGTATTAATATCAAAGAACTAAAATATGCTTACATACAGAATGGAAATAAACTAGCTCAGGCGATGGTAGCTTATCTCTGAGAAGAGACGTGGCAGCTACATGCCTACAAAATATGTTACAATGAGTCTTAGAGGCCTACTTATTATTGAGAAACAATGAAAAACCCTAAACATCCAAAAAACTAACCCTCAGATATGAAGCACCAAAACTATGGGCCCCAATTGGGTAAATTGGTACATCAAACTCCTGGGGTCGTAACTTTGGCATACGATCTCTCTTTGACATGCATAATACCTCGTTAGAAATATCTATTTGAGGAATGCAATTTTAGACTATAAACATGAGTTAATAGCTCATGTTTCCCAAAACAACATCGTTTAGGGCCTCAAAATCGCTCAGGAAGTTCAAGACCCGAAAAACTGCCAAAATTAGTAAATTGTGCTACAATTAAGGAAACTGAAAAACTAAAAGAAAAAATGGTGGGGTTCTAAGTTGAATAGGCGGGTGGCCACTAATATTCACTTGAATCACTATTAAATTGGAAAATGCCTCATATCCCATAGCCAATTGAGGATTGGCACATCCTCCTAAGTCATAACCTATAGGGATAGTTAAGTGGAAACTGAGATACCAGTCTATAACATGTAAAAGAAGTTACATATGTCTAATGTTGAATTTCAATAGAACTGCATGAAGCGATTCAACTCCTATTGTGGTGGATTCACATTTTATGCAGATAGGATTTACATTTCAAGCATTGAATAATGATTTGACTAATTTCCTGATTTTATAGGTTGTGTAACATTAAGTTCTCAAGAATGTTAAATTTTGGTCACAACTTGCTATTGGCATAATACTTGTAACATGTACCATTAGAAATATTGATGCTTATATTTTAAATATACAACAATTTTAAATGCGAGAAGCTCCTTAAACAAAGAGCTTTCCATTCTAGTTGCATTTCCTCATTGGGGTTGCTGAAAAGGTGGAACTCCTATAATTTCAATGCAAGTAAGTAACCTCTCTTATCATTGACTAAAGATATGGAATTCTTAATTGATATTACCATAACATGATGAACATCCCATTCAAATAAATGTTTATAATGTTTAATCCTTGGGAAATGAATGCTTTATGGAATCAAAAAATCTTATGAAATGAGTTTTTGACCTCCATATAGATGCATGGCCTCCTATAATGTCAGAAGAAACCAACCAAACAATGTGCTTTCTTAGTTAAGGATATTTATCCCTAAAGAAAATTGGAAGCCTATATACCTAGATGAGTTAAAAGAAAATATACTACTTTAGATATAGCTGCACTTTAGCACCACATAAACTTAGACACAAAAAATAAGCAACCCAGATACTTACTTCAATATCTAGGGTGCTAGGTTCATTATCAAGAAAAATGGCCCTCAAAGAGGTTATATCTGACCATTGAACCTCTATCTTTCTCTTCAAACCACCCTCCAATACTTCCCAAACAAGCTTACATTTTGCATAATAGCATTTTTTCACCAAATCATATTTGTATCTTGAAATACGCTAGCATCATAGTCATTTAAGTTAATGAAAAGTCATTAAATCTAAGTCACTTAGTACCATTTTTCAAGTTTCCAAATGTGGCTATAAAAAGCTGAGGAACTTATGTGCAACTTGACAGCTAATTCTTGTACATTACCTCCCAAGAACCAGTTCTCAAAATTGATGCTAGAAAATTTGAGGCCTTGTGCTTGTAGACAATAGATGGTCCTACCACACATTTTGGATCTTTCATTATGCCCACCTTTAGGCTTGAATTATCTGCAATTGAGGGAGTTGTTGAATCCCTTTGAGGAAGATTCATTCAAATAATTTCTATGAAGGAAGGTGTTTTCTTGAGTGTTAAACTCAATGGGCTAGGATCCTCTAATGGATGTAAAGAAATAACTTGAGAGAGTGTTGTGCTTGTTACAGGTCTTCCATGCCAATTCACCCAACCTGAAATAAAAACATGAGTACCTAATATAATAGTTGGTAGTTACACAAATTCTCTAAGGAAATCCACATCATGCAAAGCCCCAATGAATTTTTGCAAAAACAAAACTTTCTGAAATTCCTCAACAATGCCAAGAACATATAAAGGCACATATGATTATTCACAATTATTGATACCTTACTAAACAATCAAGATTTGTGAAGAAATTTAAAATTGATTAATATTTAGAAAGGATTTAAGAAAAATACTGGAAGATGAAAACAAATCTAAAATGTATATAGGTCACACGTGGTATTATTGACATGCTGCAGCAGCTACAACCACCCTCCAAAATTTTTCCTATGCTTCGATTTTGGAGCCTCCCTCTTTTTCCACTAGAGCTCATCTTGCATTGATCCTTGTATTCACACTTCGACTAAGACTTATCTTTTCATTTTTTATTGTGCTTGCTTACTTTCACACTTAGTTGATCCTTCTAAGTCACAAGCTGATCTCCCAACTTGGTCTCATAGGAGTTCTGGGCTTGCCTCCAGAAACTGTGCAATCCTTGAGAGCAAGTAGCCTTGATGATGAGAATTGTGCAGTCCTAACTGGTAGTCAGCCTTGAGCTCAGAAACTACGCAATCCATCACTGGGCTCATACATTGTGTAGTGCACTAAGCAATATAGTTTCCTAGTTCCCCTGAACTGCACAATATTTCTAGGCAGTGTGCATGGCGAGTTTCTTGAAAAAAAACAAAAAAAGTGAAAAACACATCCCTAAAAAATAGGGATATATTTTTAGTATCACAAAGGAGGAACTTTCACTTGTTTAGAAACTTCCACCAAGTGTCACTTTTTCCTTTATTTTAGGCATGCACATCAATAAACCTAATTCTCTCAAAATCTATTTAATCAATGCCTCTCTCATTTGCACATTTGATCTTGGAGCTCTAGAATTATCGAGGCGATCATGGAACCTTCGGTGTGATCGCCATTATTTTGTTGGTTTTTCTGTCGCTTTTTGTCATCTCACTTGTGTGAGTGTTGTTTTTCTTATTTCTCTTCATAGTTTTTGGAATTTTAACTTGTTTTAACTAAGAGAACTGTTTTTATAAGTTTTAGATTGCCTCTCACAAGTGTTGCATTGGTTTTCCCGTTTCTGCACCAATGGTCGTCGTTACAACGAATCTCCTCACATACTTGATTTTCCTTCTATTTGATTAATTTATGTAATTGATCTACATGGATTCACTCATTCTTAGTCAGTTATTCACTCAAACTCACACTATATCTCATATTTTCTCGTTCCCCACTTCCCTTAGGCAGATATGCACTTTCCTTGGCCGGTTTTCACTTTGCCTAGTTGGGCACTACGTAATCCTAAGGCTCAAGCCATGATCTTGGCCTCTCTAATTATGTAGTGCATAGTACAAGCTGGCTCCAACTATGCACTACACAGTTACAAGAGCCAACATATCATCTTGGCCACTGAGACTGCACAATGAGCAGTCTCTCCCAGACATCTTACAAGGTTGAATTGCACATTCCGTAATTTCAAGCCACAAGCTTTACCTTTGGCTGCTAGGAATGAACAGTGTGTAGTTCCCACAAGCATCCATTCCATCTTGTCAATGATATTTATGAAATCCTCCCCATCATATGTACGATTTGTTGCTTGAACATGACTTGAAAGTAGATTTTCTTAAGATTGATATTTTCTTGCCATGAATGTATTTTATGTCCCCAAAGTACAATAGTTGTTGAGCACCTCTCCAACACTCACTTTTACCATGGAAACTGAGAGATCCACTTCAAAAGAAACCACTAAAAGCAGTACTGGGAAATCTATTAAGCAAGCACTAGTAGACTTGACAGTGTATGTAGATAATCAATTGTTTATAGAAAAGGGATCATCACTAACATGGCAACAGGTTAAAGTTGATTTTTCAAAGGACTTTGAGGAAGATTTAGAGGATCAACAAGTGTATCTTAGCATTCGAGAATTAGGGCTATACAAGGTTGCATGCATATATCCATCCTTCCCATGTGCATATGTCATCAGCTAGATTGTCTCACACATTGATGAGAAGACTATGACATTGAGCAGTGCCAATAGACAAAATCTTGCCATCTTTGGGGTAGAAGATTATCATCACATGTATCACTTTCCCAAGCTAGTGAAGCTCATGGACTCACTTTTCTATGCCACCAATAGTTATACGAACACTAAAGACATTGTCAAACATTGGGTGAAAGATCCATCGAATTTTCGACAAACAACCACCTATGCATACAAGACAAAGTCCCTCAAGAAGGCCTACCAACTCTTGGTTATCTTAGCTTGCAAGTTCCATGGTTAGAAAAGCACGAGAACCTTTCTTGAAGGGTGGGAAGTCTTATTGGATCAAGTGGTGAACTAGGGGAAGCCATTCAACTGGTCAAATATTTTGGCTCTACAGTTGAGGGCCCATGTAGCACAGGGTAGGAGTCCTCTCGATGGTGAGTGACAAAGGGTTTATATGTATGCATATTTGCTGGATGCGATCTATGCACTACAACACTCCCTTTGCATGAATAGGACATGGATTCCACAAGAACCTATCATTCACATCTATTGAAAGATTCTTTCAAATTGTAGTTATCGAGGAGTAATGGCACAACTACTTGACCACCTCATCATCTTGCTTTATAAGCTTATCTTTGAAGAATATCCACCTTGCATGTCACGAGAAGAAATGGAGGTGATAACAGATATCGTAGATTGATATGCCTCCCCAGGTGGTACCTTCTTTAGAGTGTTCAGTGGAGAGAAGCCTCTGCATGCTTTACCAAGGTATGCCACTGCCAATCTTGTCATGCAAGAAGTGTCGTATCATCTCGCCACAAGGTTGTCAACAACATTGCATAGGAAGAAGAAAGCACCATGGACTACTCTTCCTTTGAAAATTGGATTATACGAGATAAATAACTTGAAATTTGTGGATGTCGAGGGAAAGGAAATAATCAGGTTTGAATTTGGTACATGGGACTTTAATCTGTATGATCCCCATGGTATTTGTAAATACCACTGTGCGAGAGTTTACTTTTCGTGGATCAGTGGGGCATTCCATTGGCCAAAGGAGGATCCATGGAGGTACTGCTACAATGTCTCCAGACTTTGTGAGATGGTCAAATTAGCTGGGAATTCGCAAGCTACTCCACAAATGGCAGAAATCTTAGAAGAAACAAAAATAGAAGGCAGAAATCCCATGTAGGACAAGGGAAAGAGGAAGATTATTGGTAGTCCATAGGGAGAAAAAAGTTGCAAGATGAAAGCAAATCCTATGCTCATGAAAGTAGCTTTGGTAGCAAAAGCAAAGAGAAAGAAGAGGATACATAGAGCAAATCAGAGGAAGAGAGAAAATTAGAGCTTGCAGGAAGCAGAATTGAAACTGCAGGAGACAGAGAAGAAGTTGAAGGAAGAATAAGAGTTGAGGAGGAGAGAACAAGAAGAGAAGTGGAAGTAGGAAGAAGAAGAAATGAAAGGTGCAATGACAAAGGAAACATCGCCAATACAGGTTGAAGAGTAGGAACAAAACTAACTAGCAGTTAAGGAGGAAGGTTAACAAATGTATGATCGAGAGCTTGCTTAGAATATTGAGCACTTGATTGAGGTGAGAGACATGGATATGGAACATGAGCCACATAATGAATATATTGATCTGATTCCTAGTGCACCATAGGTCATCACTCAGTCTCCACCACCTCCAGTAGCAAAGCCAAACCCGAGTGAGGTAGGGGGTCTTGCTCCCCTTGATGATGATCTGGTAATGGATGTGTACAATCTATCATTTGATGAGTTCCAAAAGAGGATTTTACAAGCACAAAGAAATCATTTTCTGGATGATCATGCATCACTTGCATTCGTTAGAGAAAGGGTGATAGTGTCGGACACCAGGAAGCATCCAAATTCCATTTCCAAAGCCAATTTGGCCTATGCAAGATCAAAAAGATCAAACGTTCAGTATTTGACAATAGAGAATGAGCAATTGGCACAAAACAGGGAGAGCGCCAGGCAAGAGGTAGAATAACTCCATGCACCAACACAGAGTGTAGTTTTCGCACAGGTTTACTTGGAGGATATGAGATCAACGATTATTACTAAAGTATAAACACTTTGAGAAACCATTTGGAAGCTCTATGAGGGGTTTGTGACCATACAAAGAGTCATCGTTCGCTTGCATGGTCAACAACAACAAAGCAAAGATTTTTTTAAGACTTTCAAGAACATACAAGCTACCATCACTTATCTGCTAGAGTGGACAATGCGATACAAAGGGGCACTGCTTGACTTAGTGAAGCAAATTAAGCCACAGGTAGAGCTGGAGATAGAAAAAATTCAAATGATGACTCAGAACAATAAGAAACTTGCCTCATTTATTGGTAGCATTCAGGCCTCATATGTACATTTTTTCAGTAGTTTGGATGTCTTGGTGAGAACACACCAAATGCCATCAGTCGGTTAACTCACAAAAGCCAAATACAGGAACCAATTCTAGCAGGAGGTCAATGAGTAATTGGAGAAGCTAAGATAGATTTCCACCAAGGAGGATTTACAACTAAACAAATAGAACATGTATAATTACATCGGTGGTCCTGTCCAAATTAGAACAATGTTTCTCATGCTTTAAAACGAACTCAAAACTGGTTCCAAAACATTCTACCCGAATGCCATCAAGGCTAGTGTTTGGTTCCAGCCAGAAGCCATCACATAGTTTGGGGACATCATCACCCAGTATCAATATTGGCACCAATATGTGACCGAGAAGTAGCAACTGGAGGTTGTCGAGCTACATTTCTCCCAAACTCAAGAATCATAGTGTTGTGCCTTGTTAGGCTGTCAAGTTGTCTTTACCCTATCTTGTCTTATATGGGTACAAGTGTAAAATTTAATATTATTTGTAATTGCATTGTAAGTGAAATTCCAAGTGTCAATATTGGAATATGAAGAGTCATCATGTTATGTAATGAGTCATTTTTTTAAATAAGTTGAAGAGTCACGAGGGTAGTCCAAAGCAGAGTTGAAGAATCGCCCCATCTTGTTATAATAGAACCTCATAATTCATGTAAGGGGCTCTTGGGAGCCAGGATTTTGGCTAGGCTTAGGCTTAGAAGGAGCTTAGGAGTATTGTGAAGAGCCTTGGCTTCTCCATAGTGTAGAGCAAGCATACTTCTTTGGAGGAGAAGGTGTTCTTGAATTTAATGTTCTACTATTGGGGATAGTGGTCCATCAATGGTTTATGTATGAACAAAACTTTCACTTATAATAATAAAATCAGATCCAACATGCTTTCATGCATATTTTGTGGATGTAATATGACTATTCTTGTCGTATTTTCAATGTATGTTATTTAACTTACGCTTATGCTTATGAACTATTTCGTTTGCATTTGTATGAATCTTGTTGAACGTGTGTTTTTGTATTAATTCATCACTTTAACTTGTGGACAATTCCGCATCTTATCTTGTGATGTCCTTATGCTCATGTGTTCTTTTCTAGCTGTGTACTATTGTAGGTTTCCAAAGGGGTGCACTTCCTTTTCCCTTTGTATATTGGAACCTTCATGCATCACACTTGTCTGTCCACAGGGTCACACACTTGCTCTCACCCAAATGTTACCATACTTCACTCTTCATGTTTTCGCCGTCAAGGCATAACATTACCACCCATTGCTAGGAATCCTACTCCAATGGTGTGACATCTAGTTGGGACTTCATATCAGGGAGATCCCCTGAATGTTGGCAGGTCCAGAACCATCAACATTTCTGGCACTAGAAGGAGGGCCAAATGACAAGCTGAGCCCTTGATGTCTGTTTTGAATTTTTTCACTTGTTTAATGACTTCTTCCACAGTCATAACCCTGACATGTTTTTCTAGAAATGAAAGATTGCAAGTGCCGATGAGTGTTATAGATGACTTGTCAACTCTCAAATTCGATGGCGAGGGTGAGACAACCTTATATGAGAATACTACTCATTTTATTGACTTATACACAGAGAACCACATCCATTATGAGGATGGTTGTTGTAGGATGTTCATTGTCATGTTCTAAGGGCATGCAAGGGAATGGTGTTGCACATTGTTTGATGCCTCCATACACTTCTTCAAACATATTTTCACAAAACTGTTTCGCTCTTTTGATATGTATGATCATAAACGTATGTGTAACACAATTTTGGAATTGTGAAAATTACTTGATGAATCACTACGTCATTTTCACAATCATTTCATGCATTTGTGTCTTAAATTTCTGAAATATGAAGTTGATTGGAAGTTCTTAACATGAAGATTTCAATATCTTGTTCACATTTCAGAAAATCCACACAAACTTGAATCTTTTGAACTGCTCCCAACGTGCCTCGATGTTAGAGCTTCTAAATTTGCGATGGACAAGGTTTTTGTTCCAAGTGACCATCCATCCCCTTCCCATCAAACAACTCTAGTTTCACAGGTTGAGGCGGGAGAAGTTGAAAATTCATTGGTTGACTTACCACCATCTTTTCCCATCTCCCTTACTCAGAATTTCAACACAAGTTTGCACTGTCAGTCTGATGGTTGTGATGAAGTGTTATCTCCTCAGCCTCTATTCCTCCAGATTGTAATGTGGTGCATTTACTTATTTTGAATCTCTCTTTTGATTTTCACAAGGTTCAAGTTCTGGATGGAGTTGGTGTTGAACAACCAACCTTCGGTATCATTTTTGATGAGTATGTGTAGGAGTCTGAACAAGAATATATAGTGAAGGATGACCTCCTTCTGTCCACACTTCTTCTGCATTATCCTAACATTTTCCATGATGCTGTAATTTCTATTGAATCTTGTGAAAAATGAGTTTCTATTGATGCTACTACTTTCAATCGTTCTCAGAATATGTGGAATGTCAGTTTTTCATCTGAATGCAAGGAGGAAAAATATTTTATGCATGATCCTCCCAATCTCTCATCTTATCTTTCTGGAGATATAGAGGGTGAAATTTCTCATTTTTCATCATCCCCTCTTTACGATTCTTTAGATCATGAGGATGCCTCTATTTGTAATCTTGAACTTTCTGATTGTGGCTGTCATGATATTTTCATTGATTCATTCAATCACGATTCTGATTTTTCCATTGTTGATCTTTCTAAGCCACCGATCTTTGATGATCCATATTCTGATGAATTGGAACTTCCCCAAGCTATCGAGGCACTTCAACCTGAGCTGATGGTTATGTCAGGTTCTTGTAGTCTTGAGGTCAGTTCCACTTCTGATCAGAAATGTGTTGAATTTTTCTAAGCTCCTCATCACTCTCTTGTACACATTGAAAATCAATCTATTTTACAATTTTTGCATCCTCCATATGTATCACATGATCCTATCACTCAGTCATTGGAGGAGTCATACGTGGTGAGCATGGTCACAAAGCGGAAATTTTCTTCTTTCTTCATGTTTGCTCGTCTTTCAAGTTCGAAATTTTGTTCCTTCATGTCTTTGACTCGTAGTGTGTTTAAACACCATGGTACATCCACAGAGTGTCTTTCATGTGATTTTCATTTTTACTTTTCTACTTGTTCATTAAAATTTTAAACATTTTGGTTTGTATTGTCTTATCTTTCTTGTCTTTTGTTATACTTGTATATCTTTCTTGACATGCATTTTGTCGCCTACATTGGCCAGCCAATGCACCGATGGCTACATTGGAAGTATCACTTCACATAAGTTTGACCTATGGTCTATTTAGGTTAGGAGTAGGAGTAGTTTTCTTTCTTTTGTCGTTTCTGGTGATTGTATTTACTTTGTCTTGCTTTCACTATGAGTCTTTCCTTTTGTTTGTTTTCTTTTCAGTTATAGGTTAGCTTTTGCATGGGACCGTGCTTGGCTTCTCATACAAGCAGAGTGAAGTCCAGGAGGAAGTTGTACTTCTATCAACACTTGGTTATTTATCTATTCCATCTCTTTATGAGAATATTTCATTTTCCTTTAGTCAATGATACTCTAATGGAAAATACATTCCTTTTAGAGAGAGTCATAGTGAAATCACGATGCTTTCACTTTTAACTAGTACCGCCTACTCTAATCGATCTTCTATTTTTAGTTAATCCTTGTCAACTAAGTTGAGTAGAGTAAGGAGGGGAGGAAAAACTTAACAAGTATGTCAAAGGTGTATATAAACATCCTTCTTTGAAGGGACAACCTCTTTTACTCTCAATAAGTTGGGATCCCTCTTCCACCCCATGAACTAAATAATTGCTTATGCACAATTGTTTAAACAAATAAAATGAAAAAATTGAAAAATGAAATAAAGGGTGAAAGAAGAGAAAGGCCTCCTACGCAAAGAGGTGAAGCAAGAAACTTCATCAGGGTACTATCTAGGCTTGCTGGAAGTGGAGCAATGCTTGTGTTCCTGAAGTGACTCCGATGGGGTACTTTTCAAGCCTTCTGGTAGTGGAGCAACACCAAAGATGAAAACTAAGACTCTAACAATCTCTTTTACTTGTGCATTTATATACTCCTCATCCCCAATTGAAACAACTCAGTCTGACTTGGCTTGGTATGTGTGTTGTCGATGAACATAATGGTAGGGACTATATCTTTAACTCAAGTTAAGTTAACAAGTTGTGATAATCAATGAAATGAAAAATACCTTTAGAAGAGTTAGACCTGTTTTTCATGAGACAATATCCATATAAAGAGCTGGAGTTATACTAGTGTGTCACCAGTTTTGTAGCAACTACAACCACCCTCCAAAATTTTGCCTATGCTTCGATTTTGGAGCCTCCCTTCTTATCCACACGAGCTCATATTTCATTGACCTAGGTATTCACGCTTCGATTGAGACTTATCTTTTCATGTGTGCTTGTTCTTGCTTGCTTTCACACTTAGCTAATCCTTCTAAGTCACAAGCTGATATCCCAACTTGGTCTCACAACAGTTCTTGGCTTGCCTACATAAACTATGCAATCCTTTCGAGCAAGTAGCCTTGATGATGGGAATTGTGTAGTCCTGATTGGAAGTCAACCTTGAGCTCAGAAATTGTGTAGTCATCGCAGGTAGCCTAGAAACTGTGCAATCCATCACTGAGCTCAGAAACTGCATAGTGCATTGAGTCGGAAAGTTTCCCAGTTCCCCTGAACTACACAGTATTTCTAGGAAATGTGCATGGCGAGTTTCCCCGATAAAAGCAAAAATCATCCCTAAAAATTAGGGATCTATTTTTAGTATCCTGAAGGAGGCAATTTTTCAATTTTTAGAAACTTCCACCAAGTGTCGCTTTTTCCTTAATTTTAGGCATGTGCATCATAAACCCTAATTCGCTCAATTATATTTAATTAATGCCTATAGATATCATTTTCACATTCAATCTTCGAGCTCTAGAATTCCCGAGGACCAAGGAACCTTCAATGCGATCATCATCGCTTTTCCAGGTGACTTTTGCTTTTGTCGTCTTTTACCACTTTTTCTCTCACTTTTTTTAGTCTCGCTTGTGTGAGTGTTGTTTTACTTATTTATCTTCATAGTTGCTAGCGTTTTAAATTGTTTTAAATTTTATAAGTGTTTCTTTAAGTTTTAGATTTCCTATAACAAGTGTCGCATTGGTTTTCCTCTTTTTGCATCGATGGTCATCGTTGTGGTGACTCTCCTCACATACTTGATTTTACTTCTGTTTGATTAATTTCTACACTTGATCTACATTAATTTACTCATACTTAGTGAAATTTTCACTTAGGCTCACACTATCTCTCAAAACTTCTTGTTTTTCCCACTTCCCTTAGGCAGATCTGCACTTTTCTTGGCCGGTTTTCACTATGCCCAGCTGGGCACTGCGCAATCCGAAGGCTTAGGCCACAAGCTTGGCCTCTAGAGTTGTGAAATGCATAGTACAAGATGGCTCCAATTGAGCACTATGCAATTCCAAGATCCATCCTGTCATCTTGGCCATTGAGACTACGCAATGCGCAGTCTCTCCCATACCTTTGCCCAGGTTGAATTCTGCATTGCGTGGTTTCAAGCCACAAGCTTCGACCTTGGCTATTGGGACTACACAAAATCCAGTCCCTCTTGTCAATGGGAACTGTGCAATCCTCCCCATTAGATGCCTAGTTTGTTGCTTGAACATGCCTTGAAAGTAGATTTGCTTAAGACTAATATTTGCTTATCACCAGTGTCTTTTCTGTCCCACAGGTACAACAATTGTTGAGCACCTCTCCAATAGTCACTATTACCATGGCACCTAAGAGAGTCATTTCAAAAGAAACCATTGAAAGCAGTACTGGAGAAGCAGTTGAACAAGTTCCAGTAGACTTGCCAGTGTATGCAGATACTCAACTGTTTATAGAAAAGGATCATCACTAACATGGCAGTATGTTAAATATGTTTTTGTAAAGGACTTTGAGGTAGGTTTAGAGGACCGACAAGTGTATCTCGGCATTAGGAAATCATGACTATATAAGGTTTCATGTAGATATCCAGCCTTTCCGTATGCAGATGTTATCAGCTAGACTGTCTGACACATTGATGAGAAGACTATGACATTGAGTAATGCTAGATGACAAAATCTTGCCACCTTTCAGGTAAAATATTATAAGCACATGTATCACTTGGATGAGCCAATGAAGCTCATGGACTCACTTTTCTATGCCACCCACAACGATGTGAACACTAGAGACATTGTCAAACACTGGGTGAAATATCAATCAAATTTTCGACAGACACCCACCCATGTATACAAGACAAAGTCCCTCAGAAGGCCTACCATCTCTTGGTTATCTTAGCTTGTAGGATCCATGGTTAGTAGAGCATGGAAACCTTTCTTTAAGGGTAGGAAGTCTTATTGGACTAAGTGGTGAATGAGGGGAAGTTGTTCAACTGGTCAGATTTGTTGGTTCTAAAGTTAAGGGCCCATGTAGCATAGGACCAGAGTCCTCTCGATGGTGAGTGAGCAAGGTTTTATATGTCTACATATTTACTAGATGTGATCTATGCCCAAAAGAACTTCCCTGGCATGAACTATACATGGACACCACAATAACTTGTCGTGCACATTTATTGCAAGTTTTTTTAGATTACAGTTATCGAGGAGTAATGGCACAACTAACAAACCACTTCATCATGCCACTTTACAAGATTTATCTTTGAATAATATCCACCTTGCATGTCACAAGAAGTAATGGAGGTGATAGAATACATCACATATTGGTATGCCTCCCTAGGTGGCACCATAGAGTGTTTAGCAAAGATAAGCCTTCACATGTTTTACCAAGGTATGCCACAAATAAGCTTGTCATGCAAGAAGTGGCGTATCATCTCACAACTGGGTTGTTAGTAGGATTGCACAAGAAGAAGAAAGCACCATGTCCCACTCTTCCTCTGCAAATTGGATTATACTAGATAAAGAACTTGAAAGTCATGGATTCTAAGGGAAAGGAAATAATTAGGTTTGAATTTGGTACTCAGGACTTTAATCCATATGATCCTTGTGGTATTTGTAAATACCACTATGTGAGAGTTCAGTTTCTATGGATCAGAGGAGGATCCATGGAGCTATTGCTACAATGCCTCTAGAATCCATGAGCTGGTCATTTTAGTAGGGACTTCATAGGATTCTCCACAAACGGCAGCAATCTCAAAAGAAACAACAATAGAAGGAAACAATCCCATGCAGGACAAGGGAAAGAGGAATATTGCTGATAGTCTAGAGGGATAACACAGTTGCAATATGAAAGCAAATCCTATGCTCATGAAAGAAACTTTGGCAACAAAATCAAATAGGAAATAGAGGATATAGAGAGTAGAGGTTGTAGGAAGCAAAACTGAAGTTGTAGGAGATATAGCATAAGCTAAGGGAAGAACAAGAGTTGACGAGGAGATAAAAAGAAGAGAAGTGGAAGAAGGAAGAAGAACAAAGGCCAGGTGCAATAATAGGGGAAACACTGTCGATATAGGTGGAAGAGTAGGAACAAAACCAACCAGTAGCTAAGGGAGAAGGTGAAAATATGTAGGATCAGAAGCTTTCTCAATAGATTGAGCACTTGATTGAGGTCACAAACATGGATATGGAGTAGAAGCCATAAAATTAAGATATGGATTTGATTCTTAACACACCATAGGTCATCACTCGGTCTCCACCACCTCCAGTAGTGGAGCCAACCCCGAGCAAGGACGGGGGTGTTTTTCCCCTTTATGATGATCCAGTACTAGATGTGTACAATATATCATTCCATGAGTTCCAAAAGAGGATTGTACAAGCATGAAGAAAGAATTTTCTGGATGATCATGCATCACCTACATTCGTTAGAGAAAGGGTGATAGTGTTGGACATAAGAAAGCATCCAAAAGTCATTGTTGAAGCTAACTTGGCCTATGAAAGAGAAAAAACATCAAACATTCAATACTTGATAGCCAAGAATGAGAAATTGGTATAGAACTTGTAGGGTTCCAAGAAAGAGGAAGAAAAACTTTGCATAATAGCACGAAGTGAAGTTTTTGCACAGTTTACTTGGAGGAGATGAGAGCATCAATACTTGTTGAAGTATCAACAATTGGAGAAACCATGTGCAAGCTCTATGAGGGGTTTATGACCATAAATAAGGAATTTGTTCGCTTGCATGGTCAACAATAGGAAAGAAAAGAGTTTGGTAAGACTCTCAAGAACATACAACCTGCCATTACTTATGTGTAAGAGTGGAAAATGTGATACAAAGGGGCACTGCTTGACTTACTGAAGAAAATGAAGCCACAGGAAGAGCTGGAGAAAGTGAAAGTTTAGATGTTGATTCAAAATAATAAGAGGCTCACCTCATTTATTGGTAGCATTCAGGCCTCATATGTACGATTGTTCTATAGATGGAATGTCTTGATGAGAACACACCAGATCCCATTAGTCGTTTCACTCACCAATTCCAAATCCAGTAACCAAGTCCGACAGGAGATTGATGAGCACTTGGAGCGGCTGAGGTAGATTGCCACCAAGGAGGATTTAGAGCTAAACAAATAGAACATGCAAAATTACATTGGCGGTCCTGTCCAAATCAGAACAATGTTGCTCATGCTTCAGAATGAACTCGAAAATGGTTCCAAAACATGTACCCAAATACCATGGAGGCTAGAGTTTGCTTCCATCTAGACACCATCATGCAGTTTGGGGGCATCATCACCTAGTATTAAGCTTAGAACCAATATGTGACCTAGAAGCAACAAGTGGAGGTTGTCAAGCTAGATTTCTTTCAAACTCAAGCATCATAGTGTTGTGTCTTATTAGGATGTCAATTTGTCTTTACCCTATTTTGTCTTATATGGGTACAAGTGTAAAATGTAATATTATTTGTAATTGCATTGTAAGTGAATTCCAAGTGTCAATATTGGAATATGAAGAGTCATAATTTAATGTAATGAGTCATTTTTGTAAAGAAGTTGAAGAGTCATGACGGTAGTCTAAATGTCACAGAGGGGAGTTGAAGAGCTACCCCCCTCTTTTTATAAATAAAACCTCATGACTCATGTAAGGGGCTTTTGGAAGCCAAGATTTTGGCTAGGCTTAGGCTTAGAAGGAGCTTGGGAATATTGTGAAGAGCCTTGTCTTCTCCATAACATAGAGAGAGTATAATTCTTTGGAGGAGCAGGTGTTCTTGACTTTAATGTTCCACTATTGGGGCTAGTGGTCCATCAATGGTGTATGTATGAATGAAACTTTCACTTATAGTAACAAAATCAAAGTCAACATGATTTCATGCATATGTTGTGAATATAATAGGACTATTCTTATTGTATTTTCAATGTATGTTATTTAACTTACACTTATGATTATGAACTATTTCGTTTGCATTTGTATGAATCTTATTGAACAAGTGTTGTTTTATTAATTTATCACTTTAACTTGTGGACTATTACGCATCTTAGTTTGTGATGTCATTATGCTCGTGTGTTCCTTTCTAGTTGTGTACTATTACAAGCTTCCAAATGGGCACACTTCTTTTTCCCTTTGTGTGTTTGAACCTTCATGCATCGCACTTGGTTGTCCATAGGGTCACACACTTCATCTCACCTGAATGTTATCATACTTCACTCTGCACGTTTTCACATTCAAGGCATAACATTACCACCCATGCTAGGACTCCTACTCCAAATGATGTGACGTCTATTTGGGACTTCATATCAGGGAGATCCCCTAAATGTTGGTAGGTCCAGCACCGCCAACATGATAGAACATAAACTATTTAAATCAAAAGTGTTTTATTTGATTTTGAATAGGAGAAGTTTAGATTTCAAACATAACTTCATGACTATAAGGTAGCCACATTATTTTTCTACCCTGGGAGGTCCACACCAAATTCTTATATAACTTTGAACACTATTATTTATCCATTTACAATTTTGTTCTTAGAAACCCTAGTGCCTTGGGTTATCCCTCAAATCACCCTCATTAAAAGAGTTCAATGGATATTGAGAAAAAGGAGGTGATTTGAATGGTAAAGGCTTATTATTCCACCTCTGCATACCCTTAAGAGATGCTTTACTTGATTGTGGCCAACAAAGCACATGACTCACACATAATCACATTTATGAGGAACCCAAGTATTAGGGGTGACCTGGGAAGTCTTCACTAGAAATTTAATAATTATCCATCACCATTCTCTTATCTTTTTATGATTTCCACCATTGCAGATATGATCGTCTAGGTCACTCTCCCAAGAGAGTCCAACAAAGTAGTTAGAAAATGGGGTGGGTTGAATGGTAAAAATCCATGAATCAACCTTTGCACTCTATCAAAGGGAGGCCAAAACCCTAACCATATGGGTGATAGGATCTCCATGGGGTCTTTCTATTGCAGAGATAGACAATGATCCATTTATTTAAAAAAAAGTGGCTCAGTCAAACAATCTACACATCATAAAATGTTAAAAACATGTAATCCATCATTTGACAAACTCCAAATTAATGTTCCCATGTTGGCTTAGTTCAACTAAATTCACATAATAATGGGATATGTGATCTATTTTCTTATCCATGCAACAAAAGATAACGCAACTCAACAGAACTAATAATGGGTATCTTCATGCCCATGATATTTTGAGGAAAAAAGGTTTAAAAATCATGTAAAGGAAAAGAAAAAACAATAAGCATTGTTTGTTGGCCAAAGTTAATAGATGATAATACTTAGTACTCCTATGTTTCTAAGGGTGTTCTTTAGCATCAACCACATCTATTTTTACAGTGGAAACATTATTTTTACTGATAGAATCACCATTGACCATTGGTAGAAAATATTTGTCCTTAAATCGATCTCTATTTCTATCAAGGTTAACACTTGGCCCAATATGGGATTTATTTTTATTGAAAAGATCATGATGTATCCCTGGCCCATATTTTCCATGACTTTCCTTTAATGATCTCATTATGAAACTTTATTATCTTTAAGATAAATATCCCTATATCTTCTAGATCATCCAGATGGGATCAAGTTTTTATTGTCTGGTATAAGAACTACCCTAGAGTCTTGAAGGGAAAGGCCATATACAAATACCTCTTTCCCCTCGTCCCTCGGTTTACTTTGTGGAAAGCTTGGCTGAGTAGAAACAATCCCATTTAGTTGAGCACTTAAAAAGTTCCAAGTGTTTCCAAAAAGGGTTATACAATCATAAAAGCTATGGTTTGTTGTAATATAGGCTTCATTCAAGCATAAAAGCTTTTGTTTGTTGTAATATAGGCTTCATTCAAGCATAAAAGCTTTGGTTTGTTGTAATCTAAGATAATGCAAGCTTCATCTACAATATTTTGTATATAAAATTATGGGCATGTGCACCATTTTAAGTTAATTGCCTAGTTTTGTAGACTAGAGTAAAAAGGAAAATATTGGACTCAAAGAAACTTATTTTTCTAACACCTTGCAAAACAAATTTAAACCACGAGTTGAAAGCACTTGAAATTTGAATAGAAAAGCCGTAAGTTGTCACATTAAAGTACAAACCATTTGGTATCTCAAAGGTTCAAGTTCTTTGTAAAATAATTTGATTGCAAGAGCATATAGACTTAGCCAACAATGTGATTGTATGTTCACATGTTGTGGCTAACATGAGATGAAATTCATTGACCTGAGTGGTCAAAATTAGGTTTAATAGAGAGAGTTGGATCTCTTGAATTTATCTTCACTTCAATTATTGTAATAATTAGACCATGGTATTATTTTTAGAATAGGAGATAGGTGTGTATCAAAGCTTGAGAATAGGGATTTAATAGTTGAGCTGATAAAAATAGAGATTGAGTTGTCAATGTTGTTAGGATAGGACTCGATCCATAAAATAAAGGAAAAAAATGTAATGATAGATTGGAGTGGAATAGGAGAGTAAGAAGTGAGAAATTGAGAGGGAGAGGGATAGGATTTGAGAGTGAAATAGAGGTCAGACAAATTGTTGTAATCAAGCCAAGAGGGCCAAGACTTTGTAATTTCTATGTTATTAAATAATTGATTATATGTGGTGTTGCGTATTATTCCTGGTGCAGAATTTTTCTTCAATCCGTGTATCGGCGTATTGTACCCAAATCGGGTATTATTTCTCATTTGTGTATTTCATTTATAATTACAACCAATAACGTAAATGTTAGGTCCTTGTACTTCTAGTGTAACCCCTTATTGTTATTAGTACAACCCCCATATTATATCGTTATGCCCATGTAGTCCCCATGTTGTTATTATTGTGCCCCATAGAAGTCCACTATGGTTATTAGTGTGCCCTTACATTATTATTGTTATGTCAGCTCTAATTATATTATGACCCCTTAGACTCCTATATATAGAAAGTAGGTCTTGTCATTTGTATCATCTAAGAATTATTCATTTTTGTAATGTAAAGGAGGTTGCCCCCTCGAAGAGGCTAATTTAGAAGGTGCTCATATATATTTTCTATCTTTTTGTGAGTTGGTTTCATAACATTTGGTATCAAAGCTTTGGTTTCTATGGTTTCTCTGCTCCAAACAGGTCATCATGGAATTTTCACTATAACATTTTTCTGTGATGTTTCAAAAGCTTGAAAAAAACCATTTAAGTTGAATTCTCGTTGAACCTCGGGTCCAAATTTTAGATCTTGTCTCACTATATTTTCGGAGATATGATCTGAGGAAGTTAGGATCTTTTCAAGCTCCAAAATTTCATCTAAAATTGGTCATCGTGGAAGTTTCACTATAACTTATTCTCTACAAAGTTTCAGAAGCTAAAAAAAAAAATTATTTGAGAAGAAAGCGATGTGAACCTCGGGTCTGAATTTTAGAGCTTGTCTCGCTATATTTTCGGATATATGATCTGAGGAAGTTAGGGTTTTTGCAGACTCCCGAATTACATCTTAAACATGTGACCGTGGGAAAATTGTCATAACTTTTTCTGTGAGCATCAGATTGAAATTTCATAAGAAGTTACAAAAAGAGGACAGACTGTAGTTTTCTGTGTATATTTTTCAGGTCCGAAGTTGAAAACAGTGACACGTGGCACTTCATACAAGTTCTCTCTTTTGAAAAGGTATATAATCAGGTCATCTTGGGAGATTGTGCATAACTCTTTCTTGGAGAATCAAATTTCGATCAGATTGGTGGCATTGGAAGGAGGACACAGAGGGCTACTACAGGTCGCGATTTCAAAACTAGAAGATCAAATATTACAAAGTTACAGTTGTTTCAAGATCGAGCTCCTAGAATCAAGAAAAGGAGATATGAGGAAGTTTGATGGCAAGGATCTGGTAAATTAGATACTACAAATGGAGAAATATTTTGATCTACATGGTGTACCACTGTTACAAAAGGTACGTATTGCATCTAACTATTTAGAACCAAATCAATTTTTATGGTATAAAGGGCTTTTTTCTCGTAAACCACTTGTCACGTGGTCAATTTTCACAGAGGAAATGGTAACACATTATGAGGATACTGAGAACAACATCTTCTTTAGCCAATTGATAAATTTCAAACAAAAGGGTTCAATGGCGGAGCAAAATTGAGGACTTTCAAAAATTGAATATAAGGGTAAATGATATTCTATAGAAGCAAAAGATAAATAGTTTTATCTATGCCATGGAAGCTAATATCAATGATATGAATGCATATTGGAAGAAAGGCATGGAAGATTTGAAGAAAGACGTGGAAGGTTTGAAGGAAGGTGGGACAAAGCTGCTACAAGAAAGGCCTCCTAATGAAGAAAAGGATAAAGAAACGTCAAAAGAAGAGGATATACACCGGGAACCAACCCTAGAGAAAGAAAAAATGAATCGGACCATATCTTGTATTACAATGGTAGGAATTACCACTCCTCAAACTCTCAAGATAGAAGGACATATCAAGAAGAAGAAGGTTCAAGCAGTGAAATATCAGGAAGAAAAGTATCAAGAAACATCAAAAGAAAAGGATAATCACCAGGAACCAACCCCAGAGAAAGAAGAAATGAACCCAACCATATCTTGTAAAGCATTGGCAAGAATTACCACTCCTCAAACTCTCAAGATAGAAGGACATATCAAGAAGAAAAAGGTTCAAGAAGTGAAATATCACATAGAAAAAGAAGAAATGAATCCAACCATATCTTGTAATGAATTGGATGGAATTACCACTCCTCAAACTATCAAGATAGAAGGACATATCAAGAAGAAAAATGTTCAAGAAGTGAAAGATCAAATCGAGCATCAAGAAGTGAATCTGACCATATCTTGTAATGCATTGGAAGAAATTACCACTCCTCAAACTCTCAAGATAGAAGGACATATCAAGAAGAAAAAGATTCAAGAAGTGAAAGATCACATCGAGCATCAACAACAAGTTCTCCAACTTTTAAAGGATAACACCACTTTGGTGCAGAATTGAATGAAACAACAGGCAAATCAACATCGCAGTGAAAGAAGTTTTGATGTAGGCGATTGGGTATTTTTACGGCTACATCTCAAGCAAGCTATTTATGAGAAGGAAATGTTGGCAATACTACATGCACTTAAGAAATGGTGACCTTACCTAAGGGGAAGACACTTAAAGGTAAAAATAGATCATAATGGGCTTAAATACTTTTTAGAACAAAGATTATCTTTAGAAGAACAGAAAAAATGGGTGACAAATATGTTGGGTTATGACTTTGAAATCATCTACACAAAGGGAAGAAAAATGTTGTTTTTTATGCACTCTCAAGAAAGGATGAGGATGTGGAAGCATTGTTTTGTGCTATTTCTATTATCCAACCAGATTAGATAAACGAAACAATTGATGAATGGAAGAAGGATAAAGAAGTGTGGTCACTCATTCAAAATTTGCAGAAGATCCCAGTTCAAACAATATTGCCAGAACTTGACGAGGAAGGAAAAATCATATTGGAACTTGGAGTAGTCACAAAAACAAGAACCCGACAGCCACGAAATCGATCAATTTCAGAGTGTCTCATCAAGTGGAAGAATTTTCCTGCTGAAGATTCCACATGGGAGGACAAGAATTTTATACAGAAGCATCAAGAACTACTCAATCATTGAGGACAACACTCTTTGGAGGAGAGGGCATGTTAGGTCCCTATACTACTAGTGTAACCCCTTATTATTATTAGTACAACCCCCTTATTATATTGTTGTGCCCATGTAGTCCCCATATTGTTATTATTTTGCACCATAGAAGCCCACTATTGTTATTGTTGTGCCCTTACATTATTATTGTTATGTTGGCTCTGATTATATTATGACCCCTTAGACTCCTTTATATAGAAAGGAGGTCTTGTCATTTGTATCATCCAAGAATTGTTCATTTGTGTAATGTAAAGGAGGTTGCCCCCTCGAAGAGGCTGATTTAGAAGGCATTCATATATCTTTTCTATATTTTTGTGAGTTGGTTTCATAACAATTAAGGGTTAATACCGAGATTAGGTGCTAAATCTTATTAAGCACATTTATTAAATATTTTGTATTAAGAACGTGGGTAGTATTCGGAAAACAGTAAGAGGTATATCATGTGGAAAATAGATGGTAAATGGTATTTTTCCAATTTGTGTGATTAACCTAAGCTAGTGACACATAGCATGGGAAAATCACTTTTCTCATGCGTTCTTGACCTCATATCGATCGTGCTAGATAGCGCGTGATATTGCGCGACAGCTGTTGGATTGGATGGGATAAATCGATAGTGGAGATCGATTGAGCTAGTTGGCACATGATACATCACGATATTCGTAGGATTGGGTAAGCAAATCAATGGTGCAGATCGAAGCACTCAGGAGTGAAAAAGTCAAAGTGGGACCGGCAGTGATTAGTCAACTTAGTGGGACCCTCGGGAGGAAATACACGTACAAATTATGTTTAACACGGAGCAGATTGGGTTTTAAGTGAACCATTAGTCTAATTGTAGACTACCACAACAAATTTGGTAACCATCCACGTCATTTGGTATCAGAGCCCAAGGATTAAGTCTGCTACAATAAACATGCCACCTAGAGGAGCTGGCATAGGTCAAGGGAAGCCTATAGCAAATGCAGTTCTGCGAGGAGAGATTCGAAACTTGTGCACAAGGATGGAGACAATGGAAACTGCTTAAAGGAGAGCACCTGATGAAGGAGATGCTAGTGCTGCAGAGGAATCTTCTGAGGAATAAGAAGAGGATGAGAGAAGAGCTACCAAATTTCTCAAAATGTTAACCAAAGCAAGTGGAAGACCAAAGGTGGAAATACCTTTGTATGACGGGAATCTCAATGTAGAAGAGTTGATGGACTCGATTAGTTCATTGGAAAAGTATTTCGACTATGAGGAGGATGATGACAAAAAGAAGGTGAAATTTGCAGTTACCATATTGAAGAGGCATGCAACTATCTCGTGGGATGAACTACAAACATCCAGAGCTAGAAATGGGAAGACCAAGATCAAACAATGGGATAAAATGGTGAGTAGGTTGAAAGGTAAATTCATGCTAAAATATTATCAGTTAAATATTTCCAGACAGTTACAAAATTTGAGACAAAAAGGAATGATTGTCAAAGAATATACATAAGAATTTTATAAGTTGAGCATTAGAGCAAGACATGCAGAGGATGATGTAGAAAAGTTAGCTAGATACATCAATGGCTTGAGATATGACATACAGGATGAAATTAGCTTGCTGAGTCTGAAGACAATTGGAGATGCATATCAAGCAGCTTTGAAAGAAGAGGAGAAGATGTGGAGGAAAAAAAATTAGAGGAACAGAGGGAAAAGTTTAGCAAGAGGTAGAGGAATTACGAGATCAAGATTTCAGCATCCTCAGGGTGAAGCAAGAGATTCAAGTAGTAGACCACCATAGAGAGGAGACTTTAGTAGAGGAATATTTGCATCCAGAGGAAGAGGGCGAGGAAGAGAAATTCGGTGTTATACATGTGGAGAATGGGGACATGGATCATGGAACTGTCCTCTTAATAAATCAACAGAATGTGAATGTGGCTAAGGTAAAGGAAGAAAAACCTCAAATTGCAAATAAGGAAGAATCACCCGAAGTAGGAGAATCTTTGTTATTGAAAAGGGTATTTCTCAAAGCAGAGAAAGAGACATGAGAACCAGCTTAGAGGAAGAATTTATTCAGAACTACACGCAAGTCGAAAGGAAAATGTTGTAAAGTGATAATTTAAAGTGGAAGCACTGATAACCTTGTTTCTATAGAAATAGTGGACAAGTTAGGATTAGTGAAAATAGTACACCCTACTCCTTACAAAGTGTCATGGCTGAAAAAAGGACATCATCTTATTGTGATAGAACAATGCAAAGTAGAAATCCATATTGGTACTTACAAGGATGTTGTATTATGTGATGTAATGCCAATGGATGTATGCCATGTATTGCTAGGAAGAACTTGGCAGTTTGATAGAAAATCCATTCATGATGGTAGAAGAAACACCTATACCTTGGAGAAGGATGGAGTGAAGCATACATTGCTGCCGAAGGATGAAGAAGAAAAAGGAACAACAGAAATAGTGTTATGCTGATGAGTGGAAAGGAGCTATTGTAAGAAGTTAGAAAAGGTGAAGAATTGAATTTTGTTGTCATAGGGAGACCTAAGGTAATTTTGACTTCCACAAACTTTGATGATTTACCTGAAGAAATCAAAACTTTGTTGAATGATTTTGCTGATATTATTGTGGATGAGTTGACAAACGCATTGCCACCAATTAAGAGTATTATTCATCACATTGACCTGATACCTAGAGCACGTTTACCAAACAAAGCATCATATAGATTGACTCCTCAGGAGAATGCAAAAGTTGGGAGACAAGTGCAGGAGCTGTTGGACAAGGGGTTGATCAGAGTGAGTCTTTTTCCATGTGTTGTGCCGATAGTGCTAAGCCCAAAGAAAGGTGGTTATTGGCGCATGTGCACAAACTTCAGAGCCATCAACAAAATCACAATCATGTATCATTTTCCTTTACCACAAATGGATGATTTGATGGATTGTTTAAGTGGGTCAAAGTATTTTACTAAAATAGATCTGAAAAGTGGATATTATCAAATAAGGATTAGAGAAGGAGATGAATGGAAAATTGCATTCAAAACAAATAATGGTTTGTATGAATGGTTAGTGATGCCTTTTGGACTCACTAATGCACCTAGCACATTCATGAGGTTGATGAATGAAGTCTTGAAGGACTATGTAGGCAAGTTTGTCATTGTTTACCTTGATGATATTCTAGTTTTTAGTCGAAGCAAAGAAGAACATTTGGAGCATCCTAAGTTGGTTCTAAGAACTCTACAGAAAGAGACACTTCTAATAAATATGAAGAAATGTAGTTTCATGAAAGGAGAATTAATCTATTTGGGTTTGTAGTTTCTAAAGAAGGTCTAAAAATGGATCCAGAGAAAGTCCAAACAATTTGGAATTGGCCTATTCCAAGAAACATATTTTAGGTAAGAAGCTTTCATGGTCTTGCAAGTTTTTTTAGAAAATTTATCAGAAGTTTTAGTCATATTTATGCACCAATTATTGAAACAATCAAAGAGACTAATTTTCCATTCAAGTGGACAGAAGTAGCAGGCCGAAATTTTAAGTTGCTAAAGAAGAAAATTATGAAAAAACTAGTTTTAGCTTTGCCTGATTTTGGAAAAGTTTTTCAAGTTGAAACTGACACTAGTGGAGTTGCAATTGGGGCAGTTTTAAGTCAGGAACAGAGACCAATAGCATACTTTAGTGAGAAACTAAATGAAGCTAAGAAGAAATATTCTTCTTATGACAAAGAATTTTATGCTATTGTGCAAGCTTTAAAAAAATGGAGACATTATTTGCTACCAAAGGAGTTTGTATTGTATTCTGATAATCATGCATTACAGTTTATAAACAATCAACCAAAATTGAATCAAAAGCATGCCAAGTGGGTAGAGTTTTTACAGAGTTTTACTTTTATGATCAAACATACAAGTGGTAAGTTGAACAAAGTTGTTGATGCTCTAAGCAAGGTAAATTTCATTGTGCAAGAATTAAGAGTT
This sequence comes from Pinus tabuliformis, assembly GCA_031772625.1. Taxonomy (NCBI): domain Eukaryota; kingdom Viridiplantae; phylum Streptophyta; class Pinopsida; order Pinales; family Pinaceae; genus Pinus; species Pinus tabuliformis. The sequence goes on along the minus strand of CM062810.1, from coordinate 167,086,001 downwards.
GGTGTTGTAGGATTTGAAGAAATGGTTGATATGTATAAAGATGATGCAGAATTTGAGGATATTTATGCAGTTGTACAAAATGCAGCAGTTCATAATAGAATCCAGTGGTTAGACTATCTCATCCAAGGAGGATTACTATTTAAAGGTAACAAACTGTGTATTCCCAAATGTTCTATGAGAGAAAACATAATCAAGGAGAAACACAATGGAGGGTTATTTGGACACTTTGGACAAGACAAAACCTTTGCTCAGGTAAATGCTTTTTACTACTAGCCAAAGACGCAAATTGATGTTAAGAAATTTGTTGAGAAGTGCAAGATATGTCAACATACTAAGGGGAGAAGCCAAAATATAGGATGGTACCAGCGATTACCAATAACACACTGACCATGGGATGTTGTTAGTATGGATTTTGTTTTGGGATTACCTAGAACCATAAGAGAAAATGATTCCATTTATGTTGTGGTAGATAGATTTTCTAAAATGGCACATTTCATTGCATGTAAAAAGACTAGTGATGCAACACATATTTCTAATCTGTTTTTTTCAGAAATTATGGATTACCTATAAGTATTGTGTATGGTAGGGGTACAAAGTTTGTTGGGCATTTCTAGAGAACTCTTTGGAAGAAACTAAGTACCAACCTTAGTTTCAGTTCAGCATATCACCCTCAAATAGATGGACAGACCAAAGTGGTAAACAGAAGTTTGGGAAACATATTGAGAAGTTTGGGGTATCAAAATCCTAAGTAGTGGGATTTAGCACTTACTCAAGTTGAGTTTGCTTGTAATGACACTCAAAACCAAAATACTGGGATGATTCCATTTCATATTGTTTTTGGAATGAATCCAAGAGGTGTGTATGAGCTTAGAAATTTGAGCAAACAGGAGACAAGAAGTGAAAGGTTGAAGAGTTCGCAGAGCAGATGCAGAGACTACAAGAAGATGTTAAAGACAGATTGCAGGAAAGCAGTGGAAAATACAAACAAAGAGCTGATATGAGGAGGAAAGAAAAATAATTCCAAGTGGGTGATCTAGTGATGGTGTACTTGAGGAAAGAAAGATGTCCTATTGGGACTTATAACAAACTGAAACAGAAATAGATAAGGCCATGTGGAATTGTGAGAAAATTTTCAACCAATGGCTATGAAATTAAGTTGCCAGACGGGATTGGAATCTCGCCCATCTTTAATGTGGCATATTTGTACCCATACAAGGAGATAGAGACAAAGCTACAGAAGGAACCTGCAAAAGATGAAGTCCAGACTTTAAATTGGGAAGAAAAAATGCAGGTGGAAGTTGTTTTGAAGAAAAGAGTAACTAAAAGAACCAGAGGACAAGTTTATTTTAAGTATTTAGTCAAATGGAAGGGATAGCCAATGGAGGATGCTAGTTGGTTGACAGTAGTAGAGTTGCAGAAGTATGGAGTAAACCCTGAAATTCTGATGGATGTTTGTTTTCTTCCCTAGGAGTCTGATGCAGGAGCATCCGGACTTAGCCAGCAATGTGATTGTATGTTCACATGTTTTGGCTAACATGAGATGAAATTCATGGACCTGAGTGGTAAAAATCAGTTTTAATAGAGAGAGTTGGATCTCTCGAATTTATATTTACTTCAATTATTGTAATAATTAGACCATGGTATTATTTTTAGAATAGGAGATAAGTGTTAGGATAGGTGTGTAATAGATCTTGGGAATAGGGATTTAATAGTTGAGCTGATAAAAATAGAGATTGAGTTGTCAATGTTGTTAGGATAGGATTTGATACATAAAATAAAGGAAAGAAATGTAATGATAGATTGGAATGGAATAGGAGAGTAAGAAGTGAGAAATTGAGAGAGAGAGGGATAGGATTTGAGAGTGAAACAGAGGTCAGACAAATTGTTGTAATCGAGCCGAGAGGGCCAAGACTTTGTAATTTCTATGTTATTGAATAATTGATTATATGTGGAGTAGTGTGTTATTCTTGGTGTAGAATTTCTCTTGAATTTATGTATTAGCGTACTATACCCTAATCGGGTATTATTTCTCATTTATGTTTTCATTTATAATTACAACCAATAGCGTTAAGGGTTAATAACGAGATTAGGCGCTAAATCTTATTAAGAACATTTATTAAATATTATGTATTAAGCACATGGGTAGTATTCAGAAAACAGTAAGAGGTATATTGCGTGGAAAATAGATGGTAAATGGTATTTTTATAATTTTCACGATTAACCTAAGATGGTGACATGTAGCACGGGAAAACCAGTTTTCTTGTGCGTTCTTGACCTGATATTGATCGTGCTAGACAGCGCACGATATTGTGCAGCAGCCATTGGATTGGAAGAGATATATCGGCAGTGAAGATCAATCGAGCTAGTTGGTGCACGATACATTTTGATATCCTTAGGATTGGGTAAACAAATCAACGGTGCAGATTGAAGCACTCTGGAGTGGAAAATTCAAAGTGGGACCGACAGTGATTAGTTAGCTTAGCAAGACCCTCAGGGGGAAATAAATGTACAAATTATGTTTAACGTGGAGCATATTGGGTTTTAAGTGAACCATTAGTTTAATTGTAGACTACCACAACAAATTTGGTAACCATCCACATCATAATCCTAATCAGATCACTCAAGTTCTTGAAGAAAAGTCACCAGTACACTTGGTTGATGGTTTGCACTAGAAGAAAGTACAAGGAAAAGGGAGAAGGGAGAGGAGGGAATAAAGATAATATGTATATACATGGAAGATGGTAGGAGAGAGGGTCAAGGAAGACCATCCTTAACTTGAAATATTGCCTTGATCTAGATTTATACTCACCTAGTGATCAACATGTTCATTAAAATTTCTGAGGTGTAGAATAAGGGAGACAATGGAAGTAAATCACTCTACCTTTTGAAAGTATTATGTAGCATGATGTGGAGGCCCCTAGCAACAACATTGGAAGAACTAATGAGTTGATCTTAGTTCTCTCATATTTCAAGGATGGTCCACTCTCATATCAACATTCCTATGAATATAAAACAACACATAAGTACTTCCTCATGGTGTGGTTTATTCATGATAGGAAAATTTTCCTCTAGAGCTATTATGCTATATGATGGGCAGTCTTAGCTGGTGATCTAATGCAAGGTTTTGAGGCCTATTTGGCATAAGACTGTTGCTATTCTAGAACAGAAAAATGGAAGCCATTTTCATTAGTTAGTATATCCCCTTCTCCAATGTGATACTCATCAAATTAAGGAAGAGTTAAGTGTATATTTGAAAAGAAACAAACAACAAGTAACATATTATTTTGTGTGTTCCCCTTCATTTGATTTTGTTGTACAAGGGGAAATTTTTTCTAGAGAAGCATTTTATGGCCTAAAAGACGTTGGGCCTCATTGTGTAGGGTGAAACTAGTTTCCATGGTTAAGAGGTATGTTTTAAAGGGGATTCCACTTGGCACACTATTACACAGTAATTTGTCACCATCCCTGTTACTCCTCTTGTCGTACTTTGGAGGACTCATCCGGGGAGTTATAAGAAGTGACAAAGTCTAAAAACACTTGCATTATGTTCCCCTGAGTATGTACTTCATGTTCCCTGAAGACACCTTCTACAGATTATCCCTGAAAAGTGCTCTTTTTCCATTGGCGCAGGTCCACAGTATCTTACCCGCGCCAATCATGGAGATCCTCAAAAGAGGGCGCGACCATTGGCGCTCTGACTTAGAGCAGCAGTCGCACCAACCAAGTTTGGTCATGCTTTTTGCCTTAACGCACGTCCGACTGTTGTTTCCTTCATTACATGGAGCTTTTTGAGGATAAAAAATCAGTCTTATGTCGAGTTCTATCCTATCTCCATCTTTAATGGCTTTTGGGGATAATGATAATCCACAATAGGTGTCCCAGTTCATCGTATCCTCCTCCCTTCTTCATCTATATAAGCTTGTCCTTATGCATTTGACAAGCTAGTCGTTAGTCATGGAGTGCTAGATGTTGAGTTCTTGAGTTCTTGGAGGAATGCTAGTGAATGCTAGAGAGGTTATGCTGCCGGAGAGGAGATGCATTACAAGAAACATATAGTTACTCGCCCAGCCAGGAGAGGTTCAACGTCAGAACCATGGTTGTAACTTTTCCTGTTTATTATTAATTAATGAGCGACTGCTATTATAGTTCCAATCTCATTGTCTATTATGGTGATGTGTTGATTTATTTCCTTTCTGACTGAAATATAGTTGTGCCTTGGTAGATTTTATGTTGGTATTTGTCTCTTCCTTTGCATGTGCAGGTGTCCGTTTATGATCTACTAGAGTGAGGGAGCGGGAATATCAACTTTGCTTCAACCATAGCATTGGATTCCAGGTTGGTCTTCTTAATTCACCTTTAATGCATAACTAGGAACTTGCGTGGCAGCGTGGTTTGGTTGTGGCTAGTTCTGTTTTAGACTAGTGGGATCGCCTCTGTCTGCAGAGGGGATTTACCTAACCAACGATTTGGCGACTCCGCTGGGGATAAGCTATTTGGAATTTGTCTTGCATGTTAACTTTCTTCTGCTTGCTTGAGTGAATGAGCTTCCTGGGTCAGTTTTGAGTTTATTCTTTACTGTTTGACCCATCTGAGCACTGTCAACCCGACCTGAGGTCGTATCATTTATTTTTCTAGCCGGCAAGCTTAATTGGCGCGGTTATTACTCTGACAGTCGCGCCAGTTGGCGCATGTTGCTCAAAAGCAACTCGCGCCAATCCTTTGGTAGCGCAAGTTGCAGGCTGACAGTCGCGCCAGCCCTGTAAATTTTGCCTGTGTGTGGGTGGGAAGCTCTTTCAGTCTCTTTTTATATCTCTTACAGCCTCTGGAAGTGTGTTGAACCTCTGCTTGACTGGTTTTAGCCTTTATCCTTCAGTTGTTTGCTTATTTCTATTGATTTTCGTCTCAGCCCTAGAACATCTAGTGACTTTGCATGTCTAGCCTTCTGTGGGAAGTTTCGGTCTCTTGATTATCCAGTCAGCTTGTTGGTTGTGTCCTGCACCTATCCAGTGATTTGTTAAAGCTTGATCTTCTATACTCTGAGTGATTCACTTCTAGCCTCTTTGAATTGACTTCATTTGAACTTAGATTACATGGTTCATTGAAAGTCTTTGTGTTTTTCCTTGCTTGCATAGTTCATTTTGGTGTTTCAGAGTTGGTTCTATTTCATTGAGTGAACTTGAATTGTGCATATCTCTTAAGATTTGTTTAAATGCATCATGCCATCTTAAAGGAAAGAAAAACAAAATATCTTTTGCATCATATTAGTTAGCGTTTATTGTTATTTGTTGCTATTAAAAAGAAAAAGAAAAAATTTCATTTCTTGTTATTAGCTGCATTAGGATCTTTGTTGTTTGTTGAGTGATCATTTCGTTTGTGAAAAGATCTCAACCCTCCTGTAGATAGAATTCATCGAATCAAATGATATAATTTTGGCATATAGTTTGCATTTAAGAAGTTTTTGAGATATCACATACGGTAGGACCAAAAAACTGAAACATAATCGAAGATAAACTTTAAAATAAACTCAATGAACATAACAACGCATTGGAACATAACGCAAATACTCTAGAGGTATAGGTTAGAGACGTGTTTCGGCGTCTTTAAACCTGGTAGTTTATGGTCGAGTGGTTGGGTGATTCCTCCACGGTGAACGATAGGTGCTAATACGGACTGTGCTCCCACGTACCGTCGCGTATATATTGGGAGACCCCTATAGGAATAAAGCCTTTATCCATAGGAAGCCGTGTCAGCCGCCCTACGATTCGCAATGCAGTGAACACAGCATTCACGAAGATCAACCACCTGTACCCTAAAAAGTATTCTGTGGTTTTTCGAAAAGTTTGGCACACCCTCTACCTAGAATTCCAGAGCAGTCACTTTTGATCCTTTTCGGACTCCTTAAACGAAAAGGTGCCTGTGAGCGTCTTGTCACTTCGTGCTCATTAAATATTCGAAGGAGACTAGAGTCATCTTTTATCCTTTTCTCGACTCTTAAAAAATGAAAAGGTTAATTTCAGTGTCTTAAAATTTATTGGCCACGATAACATCTACCCAATTAGATTTTGTTTGCGTTAGCTTGAGTAGGATTATTTCTCGTTCAATGGCAGCCTTCTCGGCGCCCACCGGCCAAGGTGTTCCTCCTGATGGGAACCCTCGTCCATTTCCTTCTGTTGGAAATGTCGGTGTTCAGTATATCGCAACATTGTCTTTGCCTGGGTTGACCATTGGTTTACCCGTATGGTTGTTTTCAAACTCGGTGGTCTCGAGTGTGATAACTCCTGTTCCACCACCACCTCCTCCACCCGAACAACACCATGTTGATTCTAAGGTGGACCCCTTCCCTTCTTTGCCTATTGTTGCGTCCTCATCTTCTACTTCGCCTGGTGAAACCTTGGATTTCAGTAACCAGGTGGCTAAGAAGAATAAGAAGAAGACCAAAAAGAAGAAGTCTCCTAAGGGAAAGGTCGCATCTACCACGAAAATATCTGAAGTGGAACCACCTTTTGCTCCTCCGCGAAAGGCTAAGTCTCCTTGTCGATTATGCAAGGAGGACCATTTTCTTTCTGATTGTCCTGGTATTCCCAGGATCCTAGATATATGGTCCCGTGACCCGACTCACCCCTTGTCATCGCAGATCGACGATACCTTACTAGTTGGTAAGAGAAAATGAAAGGTTCGTTTCCCTTATCGACTTTGTGAAGGTAATCATCTCCTTCACCTTTTTCCACTTATGGATGAAGCCTCCCGTCTTTTGGAAAGTCTGTCAGCTCCCTTACCCCAACTACCCGCTGGATATCAGCGTCTTTTTGCAACTGCAGATCATCTCTCCACTAACCAAGTGATCAAACATGATTCCTCTTTGGTCCAGCCTTCTCTTCCTGAACTACCCGTGCTCTGCCTGTTCCAGAACAGTCCCTGGTCGGAACGAGTGTTGATTTACATTCATCATCTACGCACCACTCTATCATCAAAGATGAACCACCTGAGTCCAAACCAAACGAAAGTCCAAAGTTCCAGATTACAGTTGACCCGGTCTTTCAAAAGGTCCAGCTTACAAGTGACCCGGTTTTGCCTACAGAAGTTCCATCCTTAGATGATCTTACATCTGAATCCAAACCAGACAAAAGTCAAAAGGTCCAGCTCACAAGTGACCCGGTTTTGCCTTCCGAAGTTACCTCCTCAGATGATGTTATCACTGCAAAGAATGAAGATCCCACCGTCCAAATTCTATTTATCAACATAGACTCTAATGATCAAGTGAGCATCCCTCTCATTCCTTCGCACTAGGAAGAAAGTCCATCAGAATCATATCCGGCTGTCTATCCAGTCCCACCTCCAAGCAACCTAGTTGTTTCCTTCAATTGGGATCAACTAGGCAATCCTCGGTTACCAGCCTCCATACCATTTCGAATTATAGTCCAAGTCTACCGCATGGTTATGGCTGGTACAATTATTGATGAGGGCCCTCCTGTGAGTATCCTTTCTTCAACAGCTTGGGAAGCGCTTGGTTCCCCACTGCTTCTGCCTGAGATAAGAAACCTTACAGGTTTCCATCGAGAAACAACTCGCCCTTTAGGAATTCTTCCCAATGTACCTATCACATTAGAAGGGAAGACTATTCAAATGGGTGTCATGGTAGTCCAAGGTCTGTTAGATTACAATTTACTCCTTGGACGAGACTATATTTATCGCATACGTGCAATTTTGTCCTCACTCTTCAGAGTGATGTGTTTTCCGCATGAAGGAAGGACGATCAAGGTCGTAGACCAACTTTCATTCCCCGGTTCACACTTCACATATAGTCATCTACCATTCCTAAATGGTCTTATTTCCACAGGAAATGCCCCAACATCCACTCCGTCATTCTGATGACGGCAGCTGACCCGGGCGCGTGACTAAGGCCCGGGGGGGGGCATGCATCCTCCTTCAAAATCGAGTCTTTCCAAATAAACCTTCATTCCATCCACTCCGTGAATGCCATGAAGCTTGGGGGGCATGTACCTCGATTTGCATTATCATGCTGGGGGCATGCAAATTTATAGCAAGCATAGTTTTTCGTTTCAAGCTTGTGTAAACATGAAACCGAATCCAAGCAGAGTTCTCCATGGTTCAAGCTTCTAAAAAAAATGAACCCATACCTGATTTACGGACCCGTGATTGCCTTTTATCTGCTAAATTCTGCTAGATGAGCCTTGGTTGTTTCATTCCATCGCCACCATCTCTTTGGCCGATCATATGCTTTCACCTGGTTGTTTCTCCTTTCCTGAGGAACCGCAGCGATGAGTGGTTTTATTAGCCAGCCTCTTAACCCTTACATGTTTCGAGTAAGTTCCACCATTACCGAAACCAGTTGCTACCTTTTATACCACTCGTTCCTTCAGGACGAGTCGCCTTAACGCTCTTTTCTGACTCGTAAAATATGAAAAGATTGCCGAGTATTTTTCCTTTTTGACTCGTTAAAGAAAATAAAAATGGAGGTCTACTTTCAGCTCTTTTCTGACCATTTAAAGAGGAAAAGATTGTCGAGTCGCTCCTCTTGACTCGTTAAATGTTAATAAGGGGCGGTCGTTTTAATTTCTTTTTGTCAACCGTTAAAACATAAAAAGATTACCGGGTTTTTGTCGTTTCAAACTCGTTAATGGTTACGAAACGACATGGTTTTGACCGCTTTTTACTTTTTCAGGTCGAAATCACTAATTATGAAAAGTACTCCTCGATCGTAATGATCGGGCGGTTCTTTCGGGTATTATTTTATACTTTTTCGGGCCCGAGAGACACAACTTTATGAAAAAGGACATCCCTGGAGTTTCCTTTTCTGTTGTCTTTTCAAACTCTCTAAACATGAAAAGACGCCGAGTTCTTCCTTTGTCAGACTCGTTAAAACTTAATGACATCGGATTTTGTCACAACACAAGCATATGCTATCCCCATCAAGCTTGTTAAAAATAACTGGGGTACTCGCCAGAAATGGCGGGGGGGGAAAAGAAAATTTTTGAACCATATCTATTACCGTGACGACAGTATGTCGCTCTTGAACATGGCACTTTTCTGCTTTCGTGTCCGGGGTGGGGATATCTCATCTCATATCTTTCACTTGCTTCCATGGACTTGGATACCTTATTTGACCTCTCATCCACTCATTGCCTCGTCATCATGACCTTTGATACATTGATGTCAAATACTGCCGATTCCATTAATGTGCCGCCGATATGTTCAAGAGAAGTTGACCTCTGCAAAGAAACAACCCCCCTCTGATAGTTCGCACAATCTTGATTCACAACATTATCTCTCTGTCTCGTGTCGATGATGTGGGAAACATTATGGCCCACCTTCGATCAAGGTCACTTCCTATCGACTTCAACTCATTATCCAGGAAGTTGATCTAGAGACTCCTTTCCGGTGCCTTGGAGCCTGCATGCCTCAATGGCAGGTTCTTCGTGTTCGACGTGAGGTTTTCATCATTGGCCTTCGATCGAATGATTCTACGGGCGTTCGACTTCAAATCATTAATTCACGTGCCGTAGATTGTACCTATAGTACCTTGAGGACCATTGTCATTATTGGTGGTACCTCTCGCGTCTGTTAACAGTTTCCACTATTGACTGGTAATCAGACGATGTTCATGCATGTTCGACTTCAGCTCATATATTCACATGCTTGAACTTGTACTCTTGTTCGGGTCGAGATGGAGCGCAAGACCCTGGATTGTGTCTGTTGTAATCCAGGCATGATTCTTGATACTTGACTCATTCACTGGATGGCTGCGACCATCCCTGAGTCAATTCATTGATCCTAACCAGATGGTTGCGTCCATACTATGGATCTAGATTATTTATGTACTCTCTTATGGATGGCTGCGACCATACCACGTACATCATGTAATTGAACTATCAGTCATGTCTCTTAACACAGATCCTCGGCTGCAGCAACTATATGTGTTCTTATGTGTTCTTGTGTGTTCTTGTAAAGCATTTCACCCCTCTCCACCTCTCGGACTTCATGCTTTAGGGGGCATCTGTTACACAGTAATTTTTCACCATCCCTGTTACTCCTCTTGTCGTACTTTGGAGGACTCATCCCGGGAGTTATAAGAAGTGACAAAGTCTAAAAACACTTGCATTATGTTCCCCTGAGTATGTACTTCATGTTCCCTGAAGACACCTTCTACAGATTATCCCTGAAAAGTGCTCTTTTTCCATTGGCGCAGGTCCACAGTATCTTACCCGCGCCAATCATGGAGATCCTCAAAAGAGGGCGCGACCATTGGCGCTCTGTCTTGGAGCAGCAGTCGCGCCAACCAAGTTTGGTCATGCTTTTTGCCTCAACTCACGTCCGACTGTTGTTTCCTTCATTACATGGAGCTTTTTGAGGATAAAAAATCAGTCTTATGTCGAGTTCTATCCTATCTCCATCTTTAATGGCTTTTGGGGATAATGATAATCCACAATAGGTGTCCTGGTTCATCGTATCCTCCTCCCTTCTTCATCTATATAAGCTTGTCCTTATGCATTTGACAAGCTAGTCGTTAGTCATGGAGTGCTAGATGTTGAGTTCTTGAGTTCTTGGAGGAATGCTAGTGAATGCTAGAGAGGTTATGCTGCCGGAGAGGAGATGCATTGCAAGACACATATAGTTACTCGCCCAGCCAGGAGAGGTTCAACGTCAGAACCATGGTTGTAACTTTTCCTGTTTATTATTAATTAATGAGCGACTACTATTATAGTTCCAATCTCATTGTCTATTATGGTGATGTGTTGATTTATTTCCTTTCTGACTGAAATATAGTTGTGCCTTGGTAGATTTTAAGTTGGTATCTGTCTCTTCCTTTGCATGTGCAGGTGTCCGTTTATGATCTACTGGAACGAGGGAGCGGGAATATCAACTCTGCTTCAACCATAGCGTTGGATTCCAGGTTGGTCTTCTTAATTCACCTTTAATGCATAACTAGGAACTTGCGTGGCAGCGTGGTTTGATTGTGGCTAGTTCTGTTTTAGACTAGTGGGATCGCCTCTGTCCGCAGAGGGGATTTACCTAACCAACACACACATTCATAGGTTTCTTCATTTCCTAACAAATGTAATTGTTTTATTTTTTATTTTATGGTTGATGCATTTCTTGGGGGAGGTAGTTATAGTAACATAAGTTTATTTATTACACCCTTAACCATTGTTTCCTATTCCTGGAGAGATAGTTAGTTCATTGGAGAAACAAACTTAGCTACCTTTACTATTTTGAGCTTGTAATTGGTTTTCATTTAGGATAAGTGATGAATCACCTAGATTGAAAGAGTGCTCCCCTAGTTGGCCCCTCAGAACATTATTTAAGATCACTCCATTTTCTAGATCTTGTTGTAACTTACAATGGCCAAGTTGACCATCCTGCACACATTTTTAGGGTGTATTATTAAGGGGTGCATTGGATACTTTCTTGGAGAGTATGCGCTAGCTCATCCTGATCTATTGCGGGTATGTCGACTTACTAATAGTGATATGGGTGAGAGTATGGAGAGATAGTTGGGTCATTGGAGAAAGAGACTAACTTCCTTTGCTATTTTGAGCTTGTAATTGGTTTGCATTTATGGTGAGTGATGAATCACCTAAATCAACAGAGTATTCCCCTAGTTGGCACCTTAGCACATTATTTAAGGTCACTCCATTTGCTAGAGCTTGTTGTAACTTACAATGGCCAAGTTGACCATCCTGCACACATTTTTAGGGTGTATTCTTAAGGGATGAATTGGATACTTCCTTGGCTACTTCTGGTCTCAATGTATTGTATGTCTCTATTACATTATGCATTTTATCCTTTGTTGTAGTAAGTAACCTGCAACAATATGTTATCTCTTTGATTGTAATTTATTTGTCTTTCTACTCTGCTCTCATTCATTTCTATATTGATATTTGTATAGTAAATAATTTACTCCTAATGGTGCAGTGAAGTTGGTTTCAAAGGATTCATCACCATATAATGTAATAGCAATGGGAAGCCAAGACTGTAGCATCATTGTGTGGACCACAGCCAGTCCATGCCCTATTTTTATTTTTGATAAGTTTTAGAGCCATTAGCTGAACATGATAATTTGTTTGATGCCCCAATCCAACTCTAAAGTTAATGCTATGAGATTCACTATATAAAACACTTCTCCCTACTCCATAGAACTAAGGGTCATCGTCAAAATATGCCTATGCACCATCCTTACCCACTTCTACAACAATATGCCTAGGATGCTTAGGTACTATTTTTTTTTTTTGCTAAAGCAAGAGACTTTCCTTCTATTTCAAAAACCCAAAAGTAAAGTTACAATAAGTACAAAAGGCTTGAAAAACTCAAGGCCTATGAAACCGAGGAGACCAAACAATCGAGGAAGTGACCCCCTAAACCAAAAAAGGAACAAACTAATCGATCAAAATGTCCCTGCGATTACAGTTTAACCCAAAGTCAAATTCCAACAAACTCCCCATCCAAAACTCACAAAGAAAGAACAAGATCACTTCCCGCTCAAAGACTAAACAAGCCCGACCAGATCTGACCGTTGGTTGCCCCCGCCAAAAAGGACGTCACGGAGAGAAATCGGAGCACCAAGATGCAAGGAATTTAAGTTGCGATGAAGGGTGGTAAGGCAACCCCCCCCCTACCACGTACTGAGAGCTGAGTGGAATCGCTCTCAACGGGCCAAAACCACTTACCATTGTGAGCCTAGTGATCAAAAGAAAACCGCTTAACCCCGACCAGATCTGACCATTGGTTGCCCCCGCCAAAAAGGATGACGCGGAGAGATATCGAAGCGCCGAGATTCAAGGTATTTAAGTCACGATGAAGGGTGGTAAGGCAACCACCCCCCTGCCATGTGTTGAGAGCTGAGTGGAATCACTCTCAACGGGCCATAACCACTTACCTATTGTGAACCTCGTGATCAAAAGAAAACCACTTAACACCTGGTTTTCCGAACCGCAAGTAATGTGCCGTGGAATTTCCTTTGGGGGATCACTCCAGCCTTTCAAACTGCTGACCCTGATAATGGAGCTCGCCGCCGAGGCATTCTAAAACTGTAGATGTAACCTTGAGTCACCATACCCATCACGAAGGAGATAAGTTCCCTTACCCCAAAGGTAGTTATCGCCAAGCAGAGAAAGCCCTGTATCAAAGAACCTACCATCGAAAAGAGAAAGAATAGTCATAAGAGAGATTTAAACATGGCCTGCCTCTCATGCCCAAAAGTCAAAAATTTCCTTGTCCTCTGCACCTTGAGCATCGCAGAGAGCTTTTAACCTGCTTGGAGGCATATCTTTCCAATTCATTTCGATCCTATAGTCTCGATTAATCACTCCCAGGTTGGCCAGTAGATCTGCAAGTTTGTTGGCCTTCCGTCGAACATGATTGAAGCTGACTGTTCGAAGACTCTGAAGATGTTTTTGGATTCTCTCGTACACTTGTATAAGTCTCCAATGTTTTGAGACCCTTTCAGGCGTTGTTCCAAAGTTGATTTTCTTAACTGCATTTATAGAAATCTCAGAGTCTACTTCAATGAGAACATTTGAGTTTTGATTTAGTTTAAGAAGCTCTAGGAATTGTTCCAGAGCCATTAATTCAGCCATGTTGTTGGTAGCTTTACCTATGTGACAATGGAAAATGAAAATTATTTTTCCCTCTTCATTTCTTAACACCCCTCCATAACCTGCAGTCCCCGGGTTGCTTTTTGAAGCCCCATCAATGTTGCATTTCAGAAAACCTTTTGGTGGAGGATTCCAGTACTCCTTTTCCCTTTACAACATTCTTTCCTTTTTACTAAGATGCATGAGGATGATCTCATGCATACCTAGCTACTTGAGAGTTCTCAATTCAAGCATAGTAGGAGGATTTGAGGGATAGCTGTGCACCGTGGTGGAAACAGTTTCCTTAATCTGCCTTAAGATCAATTCCATCAGGCCAAGAGGAGTAGTTTTTCCATCCTTGAAAATTCTCTTATTCCTTTCCTTCCAAACATTCCAGATAATGAAGCTTGGTGTCAAGGTCCAGGCTAAATTAAGGATCTCATGCTCTGAAAAGTTTTTTCTCCACTTGTTCAGGGTGTTAATGATGCTTCCTTTGTCTCTGTCTGTCTGTTGAAAAATGATGTTGAAAGAATCCCATAACCAGGTGGTATAGGTGCAGCTGTTGAGAATATGCTCCATTGTCTCCTCTTGAGCCTCACATAATTGACATCTAGAAGGCCCGATCACCCCCCTCTTCTGAATGTTCTCCCAAGTTAATATTTTCTTATGAAGAACTAACCACATAAACAGTTTGATCTTCATCCATCCTTGGTGGCTCCAAAGTTTATGCCGGTACTTAGCCAAATCGCAGGGTTCTAGGTTAAGGGTAATTCTTTTTGCTTCTTTGATATTAAAGATGCCTTCATTGTTTTGGCCCCATCTTAACTGGTCCTGCCCCTCTGTAGCCAAGATCTTCCTCTGTTCTAATATTTTCATGAGTTCTTCTGTTTTTGTTTTTATGGGGCCATCCCCTCTGCATTCTATTTTCCTCCAGCTTCTCCATTTCTTAGTGTCGTGGGGGAGATTCCATAAATCCATAACTTTTATTAAACCATGGGAATTAGTTTCTTGCTTGATACTCATAAAGTCCTCCCTTAACAATATTGGTTCTTGTTGCTATTTATCTTCCCAGAAGAGAACTTGTTCTTCTGCTCTGATTTCCTAGAAGCTATTGTTTTGTACTAGGCTCCTGTTTTCCCAGGCTTTATTCCAAATGCGAGAGCCTCTTATGTTTCCTAACATTCTGATAAGATCACTCGTTTGCCAGGAGCTTGCATATTTTTCTTTCTAGGTTTTATCCCAATGCGCCCCTGGTTCTTTAACCCATCTCCACCAGAGTTTGGCTCCTAAAACATTACTTAGAATCTCCTGATCCTCTAAGCCTAGGCCTCCATGACTTTTAGGTTTACAGATTTTATCTCAAGAAACCAGGGCCCATTTCTTTCTGGTTTCTCTCTGAATGTTCCTGAATTGCTGTAAGACCCCTTTGGGAGTTGGCAGGGCTAATAAAAAGAAAATGGGGGTAGATTGAATAACTGCCTTCGTCAAAATCAGTCTACCAACAAGGTTCAACGCTCTAAAGGTCCATCTTTTGATCTTTTCTTGCATATTGTTGAGCACCAGTTCCCAGATACTTTTCTGCATTGGTTTATCGGTAAGGGTGATTCCCAAATACTTAGAAGGGAGTACCTCCCTTTGGAAGCCTAGAATTTTGGAGATGTTCCTTTGAATAGAAATGTAAGTGTTAAAGAAAAAAAAATTTGATTTGGAGAGATTGACTTCCATACCTGAAGCCGAGGCAAAGTCATTTAAGATTTTTTGTATGTTGTAGCTTCCTTGACTGTGGGGATACCCTGCAGCATGGTGTCATCCACAAATTGTTGATGTGTCAAGGTTTGACCATTCTCCGTTAGTTGAATGCCCTTGATATTTCCTAAGACTTTAGCATTTTTAATGGTTTGTCCCAATCCTTCCATCATGAGTATGAACAGAAAGGGACAGAGTGGGTCTCCCTGCCTAAGGCCTCTGGAAGGAGTGAAGATCTTTGAGGGTGAGCCATTCACTAGAATTGAAAAGCTGGTTGAAGTAACCATAGCCATAACCCATCTGATCCAGTCATGGTCAAACCCAAAAGAAAAAAGGACCTTTTTGATATAGATCCAGTTCACCTTGTCATACGCTTTTGCAGTGTCTAATTTCATGATCATGACGGCCTACTTTTTTCTAGTGAGAGAGTGAACAACCTCGTGGGGCTGAATAATATTATCCAGGATTTGCCTCCCTTCCACATAACCATACTATTCCCCAGAAATCAGAGAAGGAAGAAGAGGTTTGAGTCTGTTGGCCAAGATCTTAGAAATAATTTTGTAAACAACATTGCATAAAGCAATGGGTCTGAACTTATCAAGAGTCAGGGTTGAGTCCTGTTTGGGGATCAGGGAGATGAAGGAGGTGTTGAGGGCTTTCAGAATGGATCTGCTTCTTCTGGAGTCCTCTACCACCTCCAAAATGTCCTATTTGACAACATTCCAGCAGGCTTTGAAAAAGTCCACATTAAAACCATCTGGACCAGGGGCTTTTCCATTCTGCATGTCTTTGATCACCATGCTGACCTCAGCTTCAGTTATTGGTTTGTTCAGATTAAATTTGTTATCTCTAGACACCATCCTGGGAATATTCTTTATAATCTCCTTGATGTGTTGATCTCTATCTAGATTATTTTCATTTGTGATGTCTCTGAAATGTTGAACCATCACAGCTTCAATATTCTTGTGAGTGGTCTGAAGCTCCCCATCTTCATTCAAAATTGAGGAGATTCTATTATGCGTCCTATTGGCTATGGTGGAACGGTGGAAAAAATGAGTGTTTCGTTCACCTTCTTTGAGCCATTGAACTCTAGACTTTTGTCTCCAGAAGATTTCCTCATGTTTGCATAAATTCTCCCAATCAAGGTTGTATCTTTCAGCTTGCTCACTTTTTGTTTTATCAAAACCATCTGTGATCATTGCTTGATTGAGTTCCTGCATTTTGATCTCTACTGATTTTTTGTTTACAAAAATGTTACCAAAATCCTTCTTGTTCCATTCTTTGAGCTTGATTTTTATGTGCTTTAGTCTCTTGTGGAGGAGGAACATTTTGGAGCCCTGAACTTGTAGATCTTCGGACCACCATTTTTCAATGTTGCTGATGAAATCTGGGTGGGAGAGCCAGATATTCTCAAATATGAAGGGTCTGTTTCTGGGAGCATCAATTCCCTTGATTTCTAATTGAATCGGCCAGTGGTCAAAGCCTCCAAATGGGAGAACACTAGCAGATATTTTTGTTTGTGAGCATCAACTTCTCAGAGATTAAAAATTGATCTAACTTGCAGGAAACCTGAGCATTACCTCCTCTTTTGTTGTTCCAAGTGAAAAGACCGTTATGCATTTCAAAGTCCACCATTTTCATGTCTTCATTGAAAGAGTGGAATTCAACTGAATCTCTACTAAGGATTCTGGTGCCTCCTTTTTTTCCGAAAGAGATTTAATCATGTTAAAGTCTCCTCCAATAACCCATGGGATTTCTTTGTGTCTACTTCTGAGATCTTCCAGAGAGTTCAGAAATCTAATCTTCTCATCTATTCTCTGAGGACCATAGACATTCGTAACCAGGAAGGACTCAGACATTCCCATTGGTTGAATGGTAGCTGATAAGTAATTTCTCGTTGCCTCTGCATCTACAATGCTGACTTTTTGGGGGTTCCAAAGGGTAAGAATGCCTCCTGCTGTATTCTCTGCTTTGACTTCTAGAAACTCAAATTTATTGAGCCATTTGTTATGGATTTGTTTTATTTTCTGAATGGAGCATTTTGTTTCTTGAATGAAGATTATGTCTGGCATTGCTAGTTTCATTCTGTTACTTAGCAATATTTGTTTTCTTCTACTACCTAGACCTCTAATATTCCAGGATATAAAATTCATAATTAAAGATTTGTAAATGAGTAACTGGCTAGATATTTCATCTTACCCGAATCTATCATCATCTTTCCACACTCCGTCAGGAGCTCATTTTGCTTTTTTCTACCCCTTTTCTTTCCTGGATTTCTGGTGGTTAATCCTAGAGTTAGTTTCATTATTTTCACTCCTTTGTGCTCCTATTTATGGATGCTTTTACCTTTCTCCATTCCTCGTTCCTGTGTTTTCCATAAAAACAACTGTTGTATTATGTTGCACTCTTCATGAGGTAGAGAGTCTATTCCTCCTTTGGTTCCTTGCATTAGAAATCCTTCCAGATCCAAGTTTTTCTTGTCGAGTATTTCTTCTAGTTCGTGGTCTTCTAGATCCGTTTCGCTTTGGATCATTTCCTGGTCCATTTCCATTTCTATTTCACTTCTCATGGTTTCTTTTTGGGAGTCAATGTCTAGGGAAAACTCTGTGTCCTCTTTTTTTTCTTTTTCTTTAGCATCTACCTCCTGATCTTGACTCTCTCTTGTGACTTCTTCCGCCTCTTCTAGAACTTGAAACTTGTTCTGACTGCCCTTTTGACCCTCAGTATGTTGTTGCTTTGATCCCTTTTTTCCTCCCCTTCCTCTGCTAGCTACTTTCTGAAAGCTTTTTGTATCCTTCGTAGTATTAAATTTTTCTTTGTTATTTTCTTTGCTGAGAGGGCAGTCTCTTAACAGATGCCCATGTTCGTGGCACTTTCGGCATCTGAAGGGGATATGTTCATAGTCTACCGTCTGCACCCATTCCTCATCAAACACTTCCAGGATGATTTCATCTGGAAGTGCTCCTGATAGATCCATTTCCACATAGATTCTAGCAAAGGAGGTATATTTTCCCCTTCTTGTGGCTTCTGAAGCTTTGACATAACATCCTAGTTTTTTGCCAATACCGGCCAATGATTCATTTTGCCAATAATCAAGAGGTAGAGAATAGAGCCTTACCCACACAGGAACTGAATAGAAGGTCTCCCTCTCGGGGACAAAGTTCATGCTCCAAGGTCTCAAATAGAGACCAGAAGCAGCAAAAAAGTAGGGTCCTCCTTCAAATATTATGTCTTTATCTTCGATGTTAGAGAACACTACTGTGAAGAATCCTTTTGACCCAAGATGTAGGTCAATGCTTCCTTTAGGCTTCCAATGATACTTGATCCACATCTGTAAAGCCTTTTCAATGGGCCATAGTCCCATGAATTTACAGATAATGGCGTAGGTTCCCATGTGTTCCTTGTGTTCCTGCAGAGCGGGATCATTTAAAACTACTCGAGGAGTGATATATGCTTTTGGTTTGCAAGGTCCTTTTTGTTTTTTGTCTCTTGACCCCAGGACTTTTTTCTTCTTCCTCTTTTTCCTTTGTGTTGTTGTTCTCATTTGTTTTGGTCTCATCTGTTTCCTTTTCATCGTCCTTGTTACTGTAGTTCATACCATCTTAACTGTTTCTAGTTGGTGATTTACTTCTGCTGGACACTGCCTCTTTATAGGAGGGAGCCGAGCTCCCTCCCCTACCTCTCTCCATTAGGATCGAACTTTGCTCGTTGTGGAAACCCTAGCCGCTGCATTTCTCCTGCGATTGCTCCGCCGAATCACAATTGGATGCTTAGGTACTATCATTTGAGGAAAACTCATTTAAATAATTGAGACCATATCAAATAGGAAAAGCACATTGAATAGGAAGATTTTTCCTATCTTTAAATAAACTAACATCCCTAGCTTTCTAAATACCCAAGCTAGGATCTAGGGAAGTGCTTTGTAATCCTTCACTGAAGAGTTATGACACCAACCTCTTAGACCATTTTCAACTATGCCACCAATTCAAACATTTTTCAGCCTAGTCAAATGTTTAATCTCCATATAAACTTTCATAGTGTAGTTACAGTCCATGACAATATGTTTATTGGTATTTTCACATACTTTTCATAAACCGCACTTATCAAGTCTTTCTCTATTCCTTCTTAGAAGATTATACCAAGTCAAGTCTTTTTGTTTAGTGCAAACCACATAAAATTCAGGCCTTTGAGGGATATTTAAATATCCAAACTCTCCTCCTCCACCACACATGATTCCTCTTCTCCCCATCTAAACTAATAGAAATATATCTATTTGTTGAAAATAATACTGAGAGGGGGGGGGTGAATCAATATTATCAAATTCTTTTTCAATTTATACAAAGATTTGCAGATCTGACTAATGAAACTTGAGTATACCTCCCAGACTTATAATTTAATTAATTCTTCAGATGTGGATCATTAATCTATGTGTCAGAACCATATAACAGTAAGCAGGAACAAAAAAGTAGAGCAGACAGTCACACAAAAGAACACAAGATATAAGGTGGAAACCCAATGTGGGTGAAAACCACCTGCTGCAATATGTCTCTATCTTATTTCAATTAGAAACTTCTTTTTACAATGATTCTGTACTGGTGCAGTCTTATACTAGTACGCAGGCTTCAACCTTTAGAAGGCTACAACCTTCTCTCGTTCTCTAGACTCTTTTGGAAGGGAGCTACAACCCCCTTAGATCTTGTACTAGCTGAGGTACTAGTACGTAGGTGTTGACCTACAGCAGATTTCTCTTTTCTTCCAGGGACCATGTTTCATAAATTTTCAGACTGGATCCATGAATATCAATCAAACATCAAATAGATCTACAATCAACCAACTTCCTTGTACAAATACTAAATCAATAACTTCTCAGAACACAGTACCAGTAACCAGACACCAATTCAGAACCCTGAACACTACAGTAATAGACAAAAGAAGCTAATTTTTTTTTGAAGAAAAGTCCGCAACTTCACCACTAGAAACCTGCGTACATACGCAGTATTCACTTCCTTAACATGCGGGTATCATCGCCTGCACTGTGTCAAGCCAGCGGGTATTCGCGCCTGCTCTTTGTCAAGCCTACGGGTATCTGCACCTGCGCTGTGTCGAGCCTGCAGGTATTCGCACCTGCGCTGTGTCGAGCCTGCGGGTATTCTCGCCTACGCTGTGTCGAGCCTACGGGTATCCGCGCCTGCACTGTGTCGAGCCTATGGGTATCTGCGCCTACACTGTGTTAAAACTGCAGGTATAGATAATTTATTAGACTTCAATTATACCCCAGATTATCAGATTTATAGATCTGATCATGCGCCAAAGAGATCTCGACCCAGCAGTAGATCTGTCTTGTAATGCTCAGGTTTCTCCTTGATTCAGGTCCAGCTATAACTCACCAACCAATCACCAGTATTTCAAATCTTGCTCTTCTCAAGATATTCAACCCATCAGTCACCCAGCCAAATGATCTCCTTTCCTTTTTATAGTCTAGGCCTTACTCAAACCATGGTCCAAAACCATAAAGATCTAATACTATGGACCCAAAACCTGGGTTCAATACTTTATATGAAAAACCACGGACCAAAACCATAGGATCAAAAATGTCGGACTAAATACCATGGACCAACCATAAGATTTCCCACGTGCACATGTTTTCTCTGCATGAAAGTGCATGTACTTTACGTACGCACTTTTTGTTCGGTGCACCTACGTATATGTCTGCACCTTTTGTTCGGCTCACCTGTGTATGTTCGCGGTTTTGTGAACAGGAACCTGTGGGTATCTCATTTTCTACTATTTTGAGAGCCTGAACATGTGATATGCTATTTGAGTGATTTGCCATCAAGGACAACACTTCTATCATTGAGCCAAACCTGTGTCATAATGCCAACAATCTCCCCCTTTGGACTTGAAGGCAACCCAAAGTCACTCAAATCTCCCCCTTTGACATCAAGGGCAAAGGGTTATGCTCCCCTTGAGTACATGTCGAAATCTCTGCTCTATTGTGTTGTCCAAGCTCCCCCTGACATATAGGCAAGACCTGCAAGAAGATGTTCTACAAAACAAATATGACTTTATACATCATAACTGACCTTCCTATCCCCAAAGACTCATACATACGACTCCCAACCAAGTTGGGATACATGATATAATAAGCATATTACATTATCCATCCCAGGCATAGTGGGGCAACCAAGATAGGCCATTACATGACCTTGAAAAAAGAAATATAGAGACAAAATATCAACAACATCTGTCAATCATTATTCAGATCAGTATCCATGTTCTCCTTTTGCACTTGCTCCTCCTGAAATCAAAACAACTGAATAATTGAACCAAGATCTTCTATGATAATGCAAACAATGCACTATATGCTCCCCCTGAACCTGTGCTAGATGGTCTCTGACAGACCCATATCGAACTCTTCTCATCCTTGCTTTTCTTCAAGTTGACTGTACCCACATAAACCAGTGTATGTATGCGTATACCCCATATGAAACTCGCATACATCCAACAATCTCTGAGACAGACAAGATTCAACAAAAGGATGATGCATCAACCACCCCCAGCTTTTGTCTGAGGTATTCAAAGGTCTCCCTGGGCAGTGGTTTGGTGAGAATATCAGTAACTTGTTCCTTAGAGGGAACATACTCCAATTTGACCTTTTGTTCAAGCACTTTTTCTCGGAGAAAATGATACTTAATCGGTATGTGATTAGTCTTTGAATGCATGACAGGATTCTTTGAAATACTGATTGCACTTGTATTATCACATAAAATGGAGATAGGTGGAGTACAAGTGATTTGAAGATCTTGCAATGTTTGCACCATCCAAAGGAGTTGTGTGCAGCAAGATGCAGTAGCTACATATTCTGCTTCAGCTGTAGATAATGCAATAGAGCTTTGTTTCTTGTTGAACCAAGATACTAATCTAGGACCCATGAATAATTCACCACTACTAGTGCTTTTCTTGTCATCCACGCTTCCTGCCCAATTCGCATCAATGTATGCATGAAGTGTGAGATCTGTACCTCTAGGATACCATAAGCCATAGTTTTGAGTTCCTTGAAGATACTTGAAGATTCTCTTAACTACCTGAAGATGAGTTTCCTTTGGATTTGCCTGAAACCTTCCAACTATTCCCACTGCATGCATAATGTCTGGTTGGGTACCTGTTAGATAGAGCAAACTACCAATCATGGATCTATAGGTTGGTTGATGTATAGTTGTCGATTCATCATTTGTGCTGAGGTTGCATCCTATCGCCATAGGGGTACATACTGGTTTCAAATCCTCCATCCCATATTTCTACAAGATCTGCTTGAGATATTTGGTTTGTGATAGAAAAATGCCATCTTTGTTTTGTTGGACTTGTAAACCAAGAAAATATGTGAGCTCACCAAGCATGGACATTTCAAACTCTTTCTGCATCACTAAGGCAAAATTTTGACTCATGTCTTCTTCATTGCTACCAAAGATGATATCATCAACATACACAACAAGTATCAACAACTTATCATTGCAAATTTTTATATATAGATTGCTATCAGTTGATCCTTTTATAAAACCTTGTTGATGGAGGTACTTATCCAACTGATAATACCATGCCCTTGGAGCCTGTTTAAGGCCATAGAGAGCCTTTTTGAGTCCGCATACAAGTTTTGGATCATTCCCAAGAATAAACTCATTTGGTTGTTCAATATATACTTCTTCATTTAAGTCTCCATTCAGAAAGGAAAATTTTACGTCCATTTGAAATACTTTGAACTTCTGAAAGCTAGAGAGAGCAAGGAACATTCTTATGGCCTCAAGTCTGGAAACTAGAGCAAAAGTTTCTTCAAAGTCTATTCCTTCTTGTTGCACATATCCTTTACAAACAAGTCTTGCCTTGTTTCTAACCACATCCCCATTTTCATTCATCTTATTTTTGAAAATCCATTTTGTCCCTATGACATTCTTATCTTTTGGTCTAGGAACCAACTCCCAAGTGTTATTCTTTTCAATCTGCTCGAGTTCTTCTTCCATGGCCTTGACCCAACATTCATCTTTGCAAGCCTCTCATACATTTTGTGGTTCAGTGGAGGAGAGAAATGCTAGATAGCTTGAAGCTTCTGAATTGGTTCTTCCTGTTTGTACACCTGCCTCTTTCTGCCCCAAAATTTGAGATTCTGGATGATTCTTCTGAACGTATCTGGATGGAGTCTTTTCTTCTATCCTTATCTGTTCTTCTGGTGCCTCATGGGTTTCTTCTTCTTCATGAATCTGATTTGACGTTGACGGATAGTCTTTGTAATCTTCGAAATCTTCAGATTTTACCTGCCTAGGAGTGTTTCCTTCTTCATCAACCACTACATCAATACTTTCAACAATTTTACCAAGTCTTTTATTGTAACATTTATAAGCTTTGTTGTGGGGAGAGTATCCAAGTAAAATGCCTTCATCTGCTCTAAGTTCAAACTTGCCAAGATTTTCATCAGTCCTTTTAATGTAGCATTTGCTTCCAAAAAATTTGAAGTATTTTACCGTGGGAGTCTTACCGTACCAAAGTTCATGAGGAGTCTGAGTGCTATTTACCCGGACATTTGTCTTGTTGAGAATAGTAACAGTGGAAAATGCGGCTTCACCCCAGAAGGTTGCGGGAGTTCCAGACTCATCAAGCATAGCACGAGCCATTTGTTGAACCGTTCTATTCATCCTTTCCACTACTCCATTTTGCTGAGGAGTCCTTGTAGCAGAAAATTCCCTTCTTATTCCATGTTCTTCACAAAAATCAAAAAATTTATCTGAGGTAAATTCCCCTCCTCGATCAGATCTGAGGAATTTGATTCTGTGATTTGATTTGTTTTCAACCAAGGATTTGAATGACTTGAAATTTTCGAAAGCTTCATCTTTATACTTCATGAGTCCTATCCAACACATCCTTGAAAAGTCATCAATGAACAATATGAAATAATCTTCTCCTCGAGGTGACCTCTTCCTAGTTGGACCACATATATCGGTGTGGACAATTTCAAGTGGCCTACTAGCTGATCCTTCCTTCTCAGGGAAATTAGTTCTGGTTTGCTTACCAAATTGACATGATTTTCATATTGTATTGTCTGGAATTCTGATGTCAGGAAGATCACGAACTTCCTGATATTTGCATGCTTTCCTTATCTGAGAGAAGCTAAGATGCCCCAGTCTTCTGTGCCATAGCCAGTGTTCATCATTCTTGCTTAAATAGCATTGTTGTTGTTCTCCCTTGAGTACATATAAGTTATTTGGAGTTCTTATGCCTCTGATCACTGTCTTTCCTGTATCAAGCTCACGAACAATACATCCATTTGATCGAAATATTACCTCAGTTCCTTGATCACACATCTGACTGACACTCAATAGATTATGCTTTAAGCCATCAACATACATAACATTACCAGCCTTGACCTTTTCTTTCAAACAAACAGAGCCTTTACCTTTTATGAATGCAAGGGTGTCATTTCCAAATGAGACCTTCTTTTCCTTTTCTAAGGCACTATATGACTGAAGTTTTTCTTTATTACCTGTCATATGTTTCGAGCATCCACTGTTGATGTACCATTGATTTTCTTGTCCTTCCGCATATAAGGCTATCCCACATCTTTCCGGTTGTGTTTCTTTCTTTTTCCATGTTTTGGAACTCAATGAAGCTTGCTCCTTCTGAGTTGTTTGCCGAAACCTGCTTCTGCATTCAGAATCTTCATGACCGAAGTTGTTACAGATAGAACATTCTATTTCATTTTCAAGAGCAGAGAAGTTATTGTAGGTTCTTTTCATGATTCCTGTCATACTCCTTTGTTTTTGAGCTTCCCTAGTCATGATGGTCTTGTAGGCAACACATTGAGCAGCTTTATGACCAAAGTTATGACAAGAGAAACATTGGCCATTGAAGAAATTCCTGCGATTATCAAATCTACCAACCATATGATTGTAGTTTCCATCCATTCTTGAGCCAAATTGAGAATGATTTACCTATGGTCGGTTGAGGCTTCTATTCATCCTTGACGTAGATTGCCCCCGATTTACTTGATAATCTTTGATCATTCTTGAAGCAAATTGTCCCTGATTTACCTGGTGATCTGCATTATGCTTTTGCTGTCGATTGTCAACTTGTTCACTTCTCCTTGCTGCATCAAGATAACTTTTGGAGGTGGATGGCTTCTGCGCTTGCTTCTGAGCTTGAGATGCTTCTTCGGAATATCCGAGACCAGTCTTGATTAGAGGAGAACGCTGCACTTTGATAATCTCATCTAAAGTTTCAAATCCTTTAGCAAATCTGAGATTAAGGGCTTTTGTTTTCTCAATTTCTTTTCTAAGTCCCACAATTTCACATTCTAACTCTTCATTTTGTTTATTTTTTTCAGCAAGTTGGAATGTTAGAGTATCTATAATCATATTCTTTTCCTCTAAACAAACTTTAAGTTTAGAAATTTATTCATAAAGACCTTCTTCATTTATAGCATCCAAGAAATCATCATCTTCAAAAGCCATCAAAAGTCTATCATCATTACCTTGTTCATCTCCATCACTATTTAACAATCCATCACTGTCTTCATGCGTGTACTAGCTCTTCTTATTTACATTATGTTTTCTGTTCCATCTAGCAGGTTCCTTACCTTTGTCTAGTTTAGCTTTATGAGGACATTTTGCAGCATAATGATCGACTCTACCACAAGAAAAGCATTTGAAAGCCATCTTACCTCTGAATCTTCCAGTTCCCCATTGAAGGTTCTCGAAAAAATTTGATTCTTCCTCTTCTTCTGACATATGTCCTGACTCATAGTAATCTCCTTTTCCTGAAACCTTGAAAGCAACTTCTCTCCTATCTGATGGTCCTCCTTTTCTCATTTCGTAATCAGTTAGAATTCTGTGCAACTGTGACATGGTAAGGCTCTGTAGATTCTGCTTTTCTTCTATGGAAGAAACTTTTGAATCAAACTTAGGAGACAAAGATCTTAGAACCTTTTCAACCAAAACAACTTCTTTTATTTCTTCACCCAAGTTTTTCATACAATTTACGATCTCATCTATACGTAGGAAATAGCTAGCCACACTTTCATCGTTATGCATTCTGAGACTTTCATATTGAATTATAAGAGTTTGTAATTTTGCTCGTTTTACCTGTTCATCTCCTTCATAGCTCAGAACGATCTTGTCCCATATTTATTTTGCGCTTTTGAGCTGCATGACCTTGACGAATTCTGATTGAGATAGACTTCCTAATAGAGTATTGACAGCTTTTGCATTTGTTCCATACTACTTCTTACCAGCTACATCTATAGGAGTTGCTGATGGAAATGTGTATCCTGTTTCCACAATATCCCAAACTTCTGTACCAAGAGATTGAAGATAGGCAGTGATTCTTACCTTCCAATAGATGAAGTTGCTCCCATCAAAAATCAGTGGCCTGATAGATGCTTCCTTTTCGTAGTTTCTCATGATGATATATCTTCCTTCAAGCAATCAAGCTTTTCCTGAAGGACCTGCTCTGATACCAATTGTTGAAAATAATACTGAGAGGGGGGGGGGAGTGAATCAGTATTATCAAATTCTTTTTCAATTTATACAAAGATTGTCAAATCTGACTAATGAAACTTGCGTATACCTCCCAGACTTATAGTTTAATTAATTCTTCAGATGTTGATCATTAATTTGTGTGTCAAAACCATATAACAGTAAGCAGGAACAAAAAAGTAGAGCAGACAGTCACACAAAAGAACACAATATATAAGGTGGAAACCCAATGTGGGTGAAAACCACCTGCTGCAATATGTCTCTATCTTCTTTCAATTAGAAACTTCTTTTTACAATGATTCTGTACTGGTGCAGTCTTATACCAGTACACAGGCTTCAACCTGTAGAAGGCTACAACCTTCTCTCATTCTCCAGACTCTTCTGGAAGGGAGCTACAACCCCCTTAGCTCTTGTACTAGTACGTAGGTGCTGACCTACAGAAGACTTCTCTTTTCTTCCAGGGACCACGTTTCATAAATTTTCAAACTGGATCCATGAATATCAATCAAACATCAAATAGATCTATAAATCAACCAACTTCCTTGTACAAATATTGAATCAATAACTTCTCAGAACATAATACTAGTAACCAAACACCAATTCAGAACCCTGAACACTGTAGTAATAGACAAAAGCAGCTAAAACAAATGTCAAGAAAAGTCCACAACTTCACCACTAGAAACCTGCATACATACGCAGTGTTCACTTCCTTAACCTGCAGGTATTCGCGCATGCTCTGTATTGAGCTAGCGGGTATCCGCGCCTGCTCCGTGTCGAGCATGCGGGTATCCGTGCTTGTGCTGTGTAGAGCCTGCGGGTATCCGCCCCTATGCTGTGTCGAGCCTGCGGGTATCCGCGCCTGCGCTGTGTCAAACCTGCGGGTATAGATAATTTATCAGACTTCAATTATACCCCAGATTATTAGATTTACAGATCTGATCATGCGCCAAAGAGATCTCGACCCAGTAGTAGATCCGTCTTGTAATGCTCAGGTTTCTCCTTGATTCAGGTCCAGCTATAACTCACCAACCAATCACCAGTATTTCAGATCTTGCTCTTCTCAAGATATTCAACCCATCAGTCACCCAGCCAAATGATCTCCTTTCCTTTTTATAGTCTATGCCTTACTCAAACCATGGTCTAAAACCATAAAGATCCAATACTAGGGACCCAAAACCTGGGTTCAATACTTTAGATGCAAAACCATGGACCAAAACCATAGGATCAAAAATGTCGGACTAAATACCATGGACCAACCATAAGATTTCCCACGTGCGTTCATTTTTCTCTGCATGAAGGTGCGTGTACTTTATGTACGCACTTTTTGTTTGGTGCACCTGTGTATATGTCTGCACCTTTTGTTCGGCTCACCTGCATATGTCCACGGCTTTGTGAACAAGAACCTGTGGGTATCTCATTTTCTACTATTTTGAGAGCCTGAAAATGTGATCTACTACTTGAGTGAGTTGCCATCAAGGACAACACTTCTATCATTGAGCCAAACCTGTGCCAAACCTATGTCATAATGCCAACACTATCTTTTGGGGTATAAACCCCATAGGGGTTCTTTGAACATATGAGCTTGTCTATCTTCTTAGTCAATGTGACATGGCTAGACTTGAGTCTTGCCATAAAAACATCCTATTAATGAGCATCATCACCTCTAAAATCTAATGAAAGCCACATTTTACCTCCAAATAGAAGTAATATTAGGATTTGTAATATGAGAAAGATTAAAGTATCATGTCCCTCAATAAAGGAATCATATGGAGTCGTGAGTAAAAATTGGAAATTAATCTATGGGGGGAATCTTGTTTCATTCATATCAAAAATTGGATGGTTGTTGAAGATTTCTTTCATAATACCATGTGGTTGATACATTTATTGCACTGTCCTTCATATTTTATCCAATAGTCATCAGCGATCCCCATCTTCTAAAAGTCCAATCTGCTAACCCTGATATAAATGCTCTTGGAGAGGGATCAAGTTAATAAAAATTTCTCATGACAAAAGGAATCAAAGGAGAAACAACAACATATGATAGGTTGGAAGCAAATAGTTATGCCTAAATTGGAATGATAAGAAGGGATAATGTTGAAGTTCATTTGTTTAAGGCGTGAAGCTGTCCCTTTACTTGTTGCCCTAGTGTTACAAATAAATAGTCCCACCTGTTACTTTGATCTTGAACTGGGACTTCTTCTTTGTTGCAACAAAATATAAATCATCCATATGTACCATCTGCCTGATATATTCCAATGAGAAGATTCTCATGGGAACAAACTTAGGAAGCCTGTAAGGTGGCAACTCACATCTATAAACTCAGATTTTTGTATAATTTTTTATAAATACCAATTCCATGTTTTATTCTGCTCACTAAGATGAAAAATCCTTTGTATTTATGGTCATATCCTATGCTCTACATCATTGTTTAATAAGCTAGGAATTGTATGTAGGAATTGATCAACATAATCTGAGAAGGCGTACTAGGTGGAATTTTTCCTCGCCATGGAGGTCCAAAGGATTACAGACTATGGATTACTCTGATCATCTAATTTATGCAAAGGGAATGAAAACCTATCTTCTTGATGGTAAAGAAATAAATACACCAACTCTGAAGAATACTTAAAGGTGCCCTCAGTAGAGAAATTGAGGAGCTGGTCATTAATTGACCCTGCAATGAACTCACTGTAATTAAAAATAGGGGGTTTCTCACCAGTTGTAAAGAATGATAGGAAACCAACAATGGCCGCACAAACCCATTGATCGGATTGATAGCTAAGTATGCATGAAATAATTGAAATTACTTTCTTAGTCATCTGAGGGAACATAGAGGATGATTAGGGAGAGTTTTTCTCAGGTAGTTGGGCATCCTTTGGGAGAAAAATCTCAAAAATCTTGGTTCTCTATGGGAAGGTTAGGTCTTGGTACAATTCCATGAGGGAATCTATGGAAAATGGCTTCAAGGAGTCAGAATTTGGAAAGTGTATCATCTGAGAGATAGATTTTGTAGTGATGGTGAAAAGGATATCACCATTCTGGGCCACAATTTCCCTTTGGTTGGGGATGTAGTGAAATTGGTGCTAGGACACAAATTATGGGAAGTGATAGGTCTGTGGGAAAATGAATTGGAGTAGGGAAGATTCCCACATGCCCAATTCATCACTGAGGTCAAGATACTTTTGCTTCAACCAACTGTGAAGCTCATACAAGTCAAAATCACAATTGGTTTCAACAATATTGTATTGTTGGTCCACGAATGGTTGGTGATCTAGGTCTATGGTAGGGGGTAGCATAGGGTTTTCATCAGAGGATTTAGGTTTTCTTTTAGGTGCCATTATCAAAGGGAAAGAGCATGGAATTTAGAATTACCTGAGAAAAATAGGTGAAATTGATGTCCAGATGCAAATTGAAGGCTAGGTAATTGGTTGCAGTAGCTGGTTATGTTGGTCACTGATTGAATGTTGGAGCAAATTGGTTTGGTTGACTATGCAATGGAACTTCCTGATTACCTGTTATCATGAAACAAAGAAAGGAGGTGATGTAATAGGTTTATGATGTATTATAAAGAAAAACAAATTTAACGTTGCAATTTAACCATTTAAATGGAGCGGGTTCGTTGTCGTAGGAAATAGGAAAGCATTAATTAACAACGATATTTTGATGTGGTGGCCGGAGTGCGAGATGGCACCATTTATTGGAGGAGAAGTAATGGCAAGAAAGTTATTTTGTGGAACGAGAGTGGGGTCCACAAGTACGAGGTGGCAGATAGGCAGTGGAGACGTATGGGATCACGTAGGAGCAAGGTGGAGACGGGAGAGTCCACATGGCAGGATGTAAGTAGCGGGAGAGCAAACGGAGTCAATGGTTAGCATGAGCAGAAAAAGTGGGATGGTAGTTCTTGGAGGGGGGACATAGCAGTAAGCGAGAAAAGGCGGGGGGAGTGTCCAAAGTATTTTGGACCTATCGCGTCGCAAATCAATTCCACCTTTTTGTACCCCCCTGCCGATTAAACCTTGGAGGGGCTCGGGGTTTGTGTGTTGGGGGGGGGCGAAGACAATCCCCTGCCATTGATCTGGGCGAGGTGGATTAGGGTCGTTGGAACATGCACCTCACCTTTATTATGTGGCGAAAAAATATGTCAAGTTAACTTTATTTACACCATCTCATATACAAAATTACAGCTACAATCAAGTCATCCTATGAAATATAGGACCCTAACACATAGATTTATTCTTACTACGACTGATTTCTTTACAAGATGGGTGGAATCTATATCTTTGAAAATGGTTAATTCTGATCAAATTATTTTATTTATTGAACAAAACATTATTACTAGGTTCGGTCTTCCTAACACTTTTTTGTTCGATAATGCCACTTATTTTTTTTCTGCTCCACTTGTATTTTTTGCAGTTCGAAAAGGTATAAAACTTAAATACTTTGCTAACTATTATCCACAAGGTAATGGTCTTTCAGAATCCACTAACAAGAACCATTTAAAAATCATTTAGAAAATTGTTGATGACAACGAGAAGAATTGACACAAAGCATTGATTAACGCCTTATGGGCTAATAGGATAACACGTAAAACCTCAATAGGTACTTCTCCCTATTTATTCGTTTATGGTAAAGAATTTATTTTACCCCCAAACATTGCTTTGCCATCAATATCCTTAGTCCAATCCATCTAGGAAGAGCCTTGTTCTAGCTTACAACATAGGCAAGCCCAAATCTTTCAATTAGAAGAAGCTTGAAACAAAGCTAATCAATCTTTCATTAATCATCAGAAAATTGTCAAACAACGATTCGATAATCATACAGCAAGAGACAAAAATTTCAATATCAGAGGTTTATACCTAAAATGGCCTGGACCATTTTAGATTGCCAAAAAATTAGGCTCATCTACTTTTATCCTTCAAACTCTAGAGGATAAATTACTAGTAAATGGGAAAATTCTTAAAAGGTACTTTTCTTAAGGATGGAAAATAATCAGTGTACATTTGTGATTAATCATCTGCAAATTTTTCGGTTTGAAAATTGTTTCAGTTATAACAGTTGTGACAAGCTCATATTTATGTCTCATTTGGGTCTTCTTTGTTCATAAGAGAATCATTTTAAAAGTATGTTGATAAGTTGTAATGCATGATCATCTTCATCATAATCAGTTATTCATGTTGCATTACTTTTAACAAGGAAAATATTCCTAAATGCTCTCCAACTTCTCTCTTATCTGGAAATGCATATTAGTTCAACTAAATGTAAGGTCATAAATAATATGCAAAATAAGTTATATCATAAAATGAACATCACATTGAACACCATTATGTGTATTATTCCTTTTTTACATAACTTTATGTATCATCCCGCTTTCCTTGCCTAATTGTAAAAAAAACAAAAAAAAATCTTTAAACAAGTGATAATAATAAAAAAGGTGGTAACAGGAAAGTTGAAAGCACTCATTGTGTGGGAAGTGTATGTAAACCTATTAGGGCTATGGATGCTCACTGAAAGCGGGTAAATGCATGCATGATACTAAGGTAACTTCGTTAGGGTACTGTTCATGCTTGTTGGTAGTGAAGCAATATTGGGTCAAGAAAGTATAGTACTTTTTTGATAAAGTAAGAGTAGGACCATCTATTAAGCTAGCCAAATATACATAATTTACATGAAACTGCACTCGCTCTGTGAGAGTTCAATAGTAGCAGGGCAGGCAGATTCGAACCATTGACTCAAAACCAAGTGAGGCCTAAACAAGAAAACCGGGGAGAAACTGCCAAACAATTAGGGAACAAGGCCATTTGGTAGTGCTGATGTGCACCAAAAGAATCTAGAACTCCTTAGAAGATGATTCCACTAAACTGGGGGCCACAAAAAGGCCACAAAAGACCCATCGAGGGTCCACAAGAGGTCCCACCACAAACCACACTTAAAACTATCAAACAGACTCGACGAAAATTAAAAGCATAGCACTCTAATCTTTTTTTGGGTCCGACCAACTAGCACAACAAATTGCCACCATTGATCAACTGATTAAGATCCAACGGCCTTCATGAATATCGGGAGGACGAGAAGTGCAAGAGTTAACTGCCTGATGAGGGCGCTTTTCTCTCTCCTCGTGCCGCAATGTGTTGCATGAAGAGTGGAATCGGAGCCAATCTGAAGAAAACCAGAATCCATTCAGAGCCCACCCAATATACCACTTGTGGTTTTGAAAAGGTTGTTTCACCATGTGATGTCCTTTCGCCACATGATGTTCTTTAGTTCAGTCCAGCGGGTAGTTCTTGAACCAATCCAATCCACTCAGTTCTCTGTCAAATACCAACTAAGCAGTGTGAACATGGACACCCCATCATATGGTGCTATCTAATTCACTCCTTTCATCATTAAATCAAAGTACTCCGAGCTTTGGAAAATAGCCATACCAAAGAGGGTCAGACTGTGTAGGGTTCTCCATCCTCCCGCCGGTCTTCTGAGTCCCTTCAATTCGTCCTGTTATTCCAAAGTTCCATATCTTGGATCACCTGACAGAGATAGTCCTCCCACAATTTTCCTGGAGGTAATGAATCCCAAGCATACATAGAATCCCGATCCCTATTGGTGACACCTTCGTTTTCCAACCGATCCGTTAACATGTTAGCTTTCCTTTTCACATGAACAAATCTGACAATTTTAAGGATTTTCAGGTGAGAATGGATGTGGTGAAAAACCTGCAAAATCTTCCAGTGCTTCGACACTTTATCTGGAGAGGTTCCATTGCATATTTTCTTAGATGCTCTAATAATCAATTCCGAATCTGCTTCAATTATGACATTGTGTGAATTTGAATCCACCAGGATTTCCAAGAATTGCTCAAATGCCATGAGTTCAGCCATGTTATTAGTGGTCTTCCCAAGTGGCCATGGAAGATTTTCTGTATTTTCCCCTGATCATCTCTTATGGCACCCCCAAAGCCCTCTAATCCTGGGTTGCCCTTAGATGCTCCATCAATATTAACCTTTAAGAAACCATAAGGAGGGGGCTTCCAAATATTAACACCTTTATATATTAGGCTCACTTCCTTTATTATTCCTAGACGACTAATGGACTGGAGACCCAAGTGAAGTATAATACTTTCCTCTTGGGGCAGAGGAGGATCCTTAGGAAGAGTCCTCAACAAGCTTCTTACTGTGTCTTTGAGTTGCCTTAGAATTTGATCAATTATGTGTTGGGGCTTGCTTGTTTTATTTTTGAAGATCCTATTGTTGCGCTCTTTCCAAACATTCCAGATGACAAAGCCTAGAACTAGAATCCAAGCTTTATTAATAATATCATTCCTTGAGAAATTCATCCTCCATTTCTTCAAAGTATTGGATATGCTGAGACTATCCCTATCAGTTTGTCTAAAGATTGAGGCCACCCAATCCCACACCTTGGAAGTGAAAGGACAGAGGTTAAGAAGGTGGTCAATCTTCTCCTCATGTGAGCCACAGAGGTAACATTTAGAAGGACCAATGAAGCCTTTCTTTAGGAGATTCTCCCAAGTTAAGATCTTCCTTTGATGCACTAGCCAGATGAATAACTTTATTTTCATCTAGTGGGGGCTTTGCCATAGTTTCTTCCATGCTTGATCAGGATTCACAAAGTTAAATCCTGTAACTTCCTGTTTAGCCTCTTTGAGGTTAAAGTTACCTTTAGTGTTCTTTCCCCATCTTAATTAGTTAGGTGAGGAGGAAACCAGAATCCTTCTATGCTCTAGATCCTGGGTGAGAGCGTCTACCTTGGCCTTCAGAGGACTCTCATCACTGTATCTTAGAACCTTCCAATTCCTCCATTTTCCATTATTCCTTCCTTGGTCCCAGAAATCTTTTACCAAAACCAGACCTTTGCTATCTGTATCACTTTTGAGATCTACTAATTCATCCCTATAAGGGTTGGGTTCTTGTTGCCAGTTGTCCTCCCAAAATTTAGCAAGGTCCCCTGCTCGGATTTCCTAGAAATAGTGTTGCTGAACAATACTTTTATTTCCCCAAGCAAGGTTCCAAATATGTGAGCCCCTGATTTGCCCTGACATTCTAATGTGATCCTTCTCCTACCAATACTTAGCATACTTTTGTTTCCAAAGCTTAGCCCAGGGGGCATTCGACTCCTTGATCCATCTCCACCAAAGCTTAGCTCCTGAAACTCTGCTGAGGGTCTCAAGATCATGAATCCCCAAGCTGCCATGGTTTTTGGGCTTGCAGAGCTTGTCCCAGGCTACTAAAGCCCAATTATTTTTCTCTTCCCCTCTGCCCCACAGAAAGTCCCTTTGTATAATTCTTATCTACTGCTTAATGCCTTGAGGGATAGGAAGAGTTGCAAAAATGAAAATGGGAATGGCCTGTAAGACTGCCTGTGTGAGCACTAAACACCCTGCCAAATTTAGTGACTTTCATGTCCATTCTCTGACCTTGTCCTGAAGTTTATTTAATATTGGCTCCCACACTTTCTTGCTAAGAGGTTTGTCAGTAAGAGGAATGCCAAGATATTTGGAAGGTAGCTGTTCCCTTGAAATCCAAGAATTTTGGTGATGTTTTGTTGAATAGCAATATTAGTGTTAAAGAAAAAGACTTTGGACTTGTTAAGGCTTACCTCTATGCTTGCTGCCATAACAAAGTCATTTAAGATGTTTTTGATTGCTCTAGCTTCCCTGACTGTGGGTACACCCTGCAACATAATATCATCCACAAATTGTTGATGAGTGTTTGCCACTCCATCTGAGGGGAGTTTGATGCCCTGGATTCACCCTTTCACATTTTCCCTTTTGATTGCTCTACCCAGCCCTTCCATCATGAGGACAAAGAGGAACGGTGAGAGTGGATCTCCCTGTCTGAGTCCTCTAGAGGGTGTGAAGGTTCTTGATGGTGCTCCATTAAGTAGTATGGAAAAACTGGTCATGGTGACTAGTGCCATAACCCATCTTATCCAATTTTGGTCAAAGCCATATGCTTTTAGAATTGCTCTTATGTAAGACCAGCTTAGCTTGTCATAGGCTTTCGCTAGGTCCAACTGAATGATCATACCTACTTGTTTGTTGCTTTTGAGAGAGTGTACCACCTCATGAGCTTGGATTATATTGTTGAGGATTTGTCTTCCTTCCACATAGCCTGTCTGCTCCTCCGAGATGAGAGAAGGTAGTAGGGGCTTGAGTCTGTTGGCTATTACTTTGGAAATAATTTTATACACCACATTACATAAGGCTATGGGTCGAAAACCATTTGGAGTCATGGCATTTTCCTGTTTTGGGATCAAAGCTATGAAGGAAGCATTAAGAGCCTTCAGAACCTTCTTGGACTTTCTTGAGTCTTCCACAACCTCGAGGATATCCTGTTTGACTATTTCCCAGCAGGCTTTGAAGAAGTCTACATTGAATCCATCCTAGCCTGGTGATTTTCAATTCTGCATTTCATTAATTACTTCACTGACCTCCTCTTCCGACACTGGCCTATTAAGATTGTGGTTGTCCTCTCTGGTGACCAACTGAGAGATATACTGAGTAAAATGGTCAATGAACCTGGATCTATCCTCCAATGGCTCCTTTGCAATATTGAAGAAGTGTTGTACAAGGACCGATTCCATATCATTATGAGAGACAAGCTCAATCCCTTGTGAATATTTGATATTTTTGATTCTGTTGTGAGCCCTGTGAGCCATAGTGGATTTGTGAAAGAATTTTGTATTTCTTTCTCCCTCTTTAATCCATTGTATCCTAGATTTATGCCTCCAGAAAATTTCCCCTTGTAAGCTGTTGAACTAGGTTGTCATTGATGTCAATATGGCAATATTTTGGATACTAGAGGATGACATGAAGCTAAGGGGACGCAGAGCAGATTCATGAAGAGACAGGAGCAAAGGCCATCAGGATAGCCAAGCCATATATATATATATATATATATATATATATATATATATATATATATATATATATATATATATATATATATTTATATGTATATATATGTATATATATATATGTATATATATGTATATGTATATATATATATGTATATATATATGTATATATATATATGTATATATATGTATATATATATATGTATATATATATACATATACATATACATATACATATACATATACATATACATATACATATATATATATACATATATATATACATATATATATACATATATATATACATATGCGGAAACAAACATATATGCAAGGAGGTGGTCTTTGAAAGACACTGCCAAGCCAAGAGGAATAGATGGAGACGAGAGGAGCAGACAGAGCCACCAATCCATCGGAGAGCCATGTCAAAGCAAGAGGAATGCTGCCTGTAAAATAGGCATATCGGAGCAAATGGAGCAAATGGACCGAGAGGAGCAGATGGAGCAAGAGGAGCCAAGAGGAGAAATATATATAGAGCCATCGATATATGCCAAAGAGGAGGTGCACACAGAGCCATCGAAGGAGCTACAGGAGCAAGAGGAGCCATTGGAGGAGCTATCGGAGCCATACTTATAGACCATACATATATGCCAAAGAAGAGGAGAAATGGAGCAGACAGAGTTAGCGGAGCTACAGGAGCAAATAGAGCAAATGGAACAGAGCATATATATATGCCAGATATATGCTCCATTAAACGAAACATTGCGCGGACATGAATTCTTATTAAGATTGGTCCAGACCCATATTGGGTCCGAAACCAATATCGCATCGGAGGAGTGGAGCCTTTCGCAATCACCGAAGTGTATGCTCCGACAGACCGGAGCCGAACCATTATAAAGGGGAGCATAAAGTAATATCGGGTCTGCAAAGGCCTTTGGGACTGTTAAGTGTAAGCTTCGACTGTCTAGAGCCGAAATTATTATGAAGCCAAGTTTAAGGAACATCGGGTCCGCGGAGGCCCTGTATCACATCGGAGCAGTGATTAACGAAATCGTCGAAATCATCCGGACCCGAAATCATTATAGAACGGGTCATGAAAGCATATCGGGTCCGCGGAGGAGTTGTATCATTTCGGAGGTAGCGATCAGCGAAATCGCCGAAGGACCCGGAGGCGAAACTCTTATCAAGCAAAATAGAAAGCATATCGAGTCCGCGGAGGACTTGTATCATTTCGGAGGAAGCAATATGTGACATCGTTGATAATTGGAGCCGAAATATTATAAAACAGAGCCTAAAGGTGCGTCGGGTCCGCAGACCCTTTGTATTACAAAACTGCCGATGTGAACCTACCGAAAAGCCGGACTTGAAATCATTAAGAAGCAGAGTATAGAGGGTCGTCGGGTCCGCAGAACTATCGCATCACAAGAGGCCGCGATAACCCCGACATCTCGGACCTGAAGTCATTTTAGGAAGGGATGTAATCGACATATTGGGTCCGCAAGGGCGTCGAAGGTCGGAGTTAAGGGATTAATTGGGATCGCCGAAATCTGGACCCGCCGATAATTATAAAGGTGGGCGGATAAGATTTGAAATCCGCGAGTGTTCATTTGAGCGGATTTACATGGGTTCCTGTGTAGTAATGTATATGTGACCGAAATATTTATAAAGGGGTTTTATAATGTTTCCCATATATTATATGTGGCTGTGGGTTTAATCCTTAAGACATATATTGAAATGCTTGTGTTGATTGTATGTGTGGACACGGTTGGGCGGTGGCTTCCGATGGGTGATTAAAAGCGCTGATAAAAAGGTGGCTCTGATTCTAAGTAAGTCCAAGGTTTATAGAAGGCAAATAGCCTAAGGAAAGCTTTCGATAGACATAAAAGCGGTGATAAAAGGGTGGCTCCGATTCTTAAGTGTGGAGGTGAAAATACTGTGAGGAACAGTCTCGATATTGCGAGAGACCAAATCATGGCGACTATGATTGTGATAAGGACGTGGCCGTCCGTTAAAAAATGCCATCCCTGTGTATGCCCACAATCATTGGCAAAGCAGCGTTGTTACAAGTTTTTGAACTTGTGTTCTCTACGGATGACTCGATCCTTGCTCATTGATTCAACGTGTCCTGTGAAAACGAATGGACAGAGGAAGCTACAGCGACAAACAAGCCAACAAGTGAGGAAGCTGAAGCAGGTGAGAAGGAAGCCGAAGAGCCAGCAAGAAAGAGGAAACGAATGGAAAAAGACAGGTATGCATAAAACAGTAAACAAAGGACTACATGTGTGATGGTTGTTGCAAACAAACCAGAATATGAGGTAGCAGAAGCAGCAGAGGTGGTGGAGCATTGTTTGAATTTGCTAGTGAACACTTCTGCGGCTGTTGAACACTGTTGGAGCTGTTGTGGGGGTGAAGAACCAGAGTATGAGGTAGTAAAAGCAGCAGAGGCTATAGAGGCTGCAGAAGCAGCGGAGGTTATAGAGGCAGCAGCAGCAGAAAAGGCTATTGGAGACTATGCGTGGGCAGTGTGCAGAGCTGTGAAGACTCATCCATAAGAAGACATGGTTGTCATTGATACTGTAGTTTGGAGACTACAGTGAAGCTGTAAATAGACAGAACTCAGCAGAGAAGAGTTCTGAGAGCAGAAGGATTGGAGTCCTTGGGGCTGGAGCCTTAAAAGTGAGAAGGATGGGAGTCCTTGAGGCTGGTGCCTCAGAAGTGAGATTGGATTGGAGTCCTTGGGGTTAGTACCTCAAAAGCAGGAAGGATTGAAGTCCTTGCGAGTTGGTGCTCTTAAGTCCAAGATTGGTGTCTTGGGAAAATAAAGTTGGTGCTCTGGAGGTTGGAGCCTCACCAAAGTCCAAGTTGGAGCTTGGCAACCGATTGTGACCATCTATATATTGTATTTATTTTACTGCACAGTTATATTAATAAAAGAATTTGTTCTTACTGTTCATATTGTGTTCTGAATATATATGTTTTAACTGGTAAAACAATAGTGGGAAAAAGAAATACTGATTCACCCCCCCTCTCAGTATTTCCAACAATTGGTATCAGAGCCAAGTTCCTTCATTCAAAGCTTAACATCTTGAAGGTTGACTCTTAGAACACAAATGGCGAGATCAAGGAAGAAAGTCTCTGATCCTCCTAAGGATGTGTCTCCCTCTACTACTAAAATAGAAGACAATGAATTTGAGGAGGCTCCAAGGCTCAATGGGAACTTTAATATATGGGAAGTAAGAATGAGGAATTTCTTACAGACTCAAGGCTTTGAAATCTGGAAATCTGTGATTGATGATAGCAGTATGGATGAAAAATCCAAGGAGTACAATGCAAAAGCAGTAAAGGCAATCTTGAATGGGCTACCTGATTCTGTAAAGAACAATCTAGGAAAATGTTCATTAGCAAAGGGTATATGGGACAAACTTCATGACCTTCACTCAAAAGGAGCATTGACCATGAACATCAATCAAGAAGATAATGGAAATCTAGAAGGAAATCCAGAACCCATCATATAAGCTGAAAATAAGAATGATGACATCAAGATTGTAGCAGACCAAAAAGATGAAGAGAATGAAAAAGACTTCGTAGAAGAACTCCTTTCTCAACTTATGACTTTCGTGGAAGAGAATAATAATTTGAAAAAAGAAAATGAGGCACTTAAGAAGATAGCTCCAATTGGTGACCAAGATCAAACAAGGAAGAAAGTTGATCTCATCAAGCTTCAAGTATAAGAAAGCAATGAAGAGCTTGCCAAGCTTAAGAAGGAATATCATAAAGCAAAGAAGCAGGAAGATATCTTGTCAAGTCAACTTGAACAAAGGCACAAGAGTGTGAACAAACTTGAAGAAGAGATTGGTCAGTACAAGGTAGAGGTCTCCTCCCTTAAGTCTCAATTACAAAAAGCCAGGAAACAGGCACAAGGAGCTGAGAAGAGAATGGACAGCAGTCAAGCAAAGAATGAAGAAATCTTCAAAATGAAGTCAGATATCATTTCCCTTAAAATAGTAGCAGCTGAAGCTACTCGTAGCAAGGAAGAAATTGAGGAATAACTTGCAAAGAAGAATAATGAGTGTGAAAGATTGGAAGAAGAGATTGTCCTCCTCAGGAAAAAGGTTGAAGGGATGAACAAAATCATGAAGAGCTCTCAGGCCTTGGATGACATGCTCAGCTATCACAAATGTACATCTGATAAATCAGGTCTCGGATGTGTAAGTGAATCCTCAAACAAGAATGAAAATGCTTCAAACAAAAGAGATGTGAAGAAGCTAGAAAGAAATAGTGATGCTCCCAGTTCCAACAAAGGCAAGGAGAAAAATCAAGGCTACAATAGAACAAATCCTGCTCCAAGAAGAAATGTAGATGATGACAAAGACGCGAGAGGCAATGGTTATCATCAAAGGATCTCAAGGCAGCAAGGCTTCAGAAGTACACCAAAGAAACCTCCATCTCCTAGGTACAAAAGTTCATTTTTTGGTTATTGTTATTCCTGTTCAAACTTTGGTCATATGGCAAAAGACTGTAAAGTATATCATAAAGATAGATGTTGTGGTCCCCAACCATCTCATAGAGATAGATGTTATAGCCTCCGACAATCTCCAAGAAACAATTCTGCAAGAGGAAACCATGAATTCTTATTCATGTAAAATGTAGAATGCCTCAAGTGTCATAACATTGGTCATATGGCACGAGATTGTAACTTAACATGGGCTCTTACACAAGCTAGAACCATGCAAAAGAAGAAAGTTACACAAGTATGGAGAAGGAAGGAAATACAATCCGAAAGTCCCTTGAGTTCTTCAGCCAACAACATGTATCATTGGCCTAAATTCTGACAATCTAAGCATTTTATAAGAAGACTCTGCCAAGAGGAGATGATGCATATAGTTAGGGGGAGCCTATCATGTTTCAGAAGCACTCCATTGAAGCATATGATCCTGTAACCATTCTTTGGACTGTTGTTAAAGAAATAGGGCAAACATACATGGTGCTGTTATCACAGAGGTTTATGTCTTAACTCAGGAATTTAATGTGAGAACAGATAAATTCTGGACACTAATAGAGGCAATCTTCAAACAAACAGATACATCTGGAATGGAGGTTGAAGTAAGAGCAACTAGCAGCATATAACAAATTGAAGCATTGTAAAAGGATGCAGATCAGCAATTGGATTTAAAAGGCAGTCACAGATTGGATATTTGAATCTGCAGAGATATGTACAAGAATGCAAGGAAAAGATGGCTCACAGGAAGGAGAATGTTGTGCAGTCAAGCATAACTGAAGCTAATATAGATCACATAAGGAAATAGCAACAACAAGGCACAACCCCTCACATTTTTTTTGTCCAAATGCAATGATGATTGAATACTAGATGGCAGTAACTTAAGGGGAAGCACAAAGACACAAATAAACTCAGATCTGAAGAAAGACAATCTTAGGAGCAGTTTCTATCTTGATTCAAACTCTGAAGGTCTCTCAATTCTGCCTATGGAGACATCAATATGGATTGAGCATGAAAGCCTGGACTTGGACACCTGTGTATGGCCATTTGCAATCTGAATGAAAGCATTAAAGTAGAGCATCCGGAAGCATTGTTGAAGCCATGATAAAGCAGTTCTGAGACATGAAGATGATAAAGCATCAATCCTTCTATCTTGAAGAAGAAGAGCACTATGATAGGGGGAGTCACAGACTCATGAAGATCTACCATTCATGAAGAACAGAACCAATTTGATAGGGGGAGTCCCAGAGCACTCCTTTGCCATTGATGTCAAAGGGGGAGAGAAGAAGAATATTGCCATCAATAACAAAGGGGGAGATTGTTGAACTAGGTTGTCATTGATGTCAATATGGCAATATTCTGGATACTAGAGGATGACATGAAGCCAAGGGGATGCAGAGCAGATTCATGAAGAGACAGGAGCAAAGCTCATCAGGATAGTCGAGCCATATATATATATATATATCTATATATATATATATATATCTATATATATATATATATATATATATATATATATATATATATATATATATATATATATATATATATATCTATATATATATATATATATATATATATATATCATATATATATGCGGAAACAGACATATATGCAAGGAGGTGGTCTTTGAAAGACACTGCCAAGCCAAGAGGAATAGATGGAGACGAGAGGAGTAGACAGAGCCACCAAGCCATCGGAGAGCCATGTCAAAGCAAGAGGAACGCTGCCTGTAAAACAGGCATATCGGAGCAAATGGAGCAAATGGACCGAGAGGAGCAGATGGAGCAAGAGGAGCCAAGAGGAGCAATATATATAGAGCCATCGGTATATGCCAAAGAGGAGGTGCACACAGAGCCATCGGAGGAGCTACAGGAGCAAGAGGAGCCATTGGAGGAGCTATCGGAGCCATACTTATAGACCATACATATATGCCAAAGAAGAGGAGCAATGGAGCAAACAGAGTTAGCGGAGCTACAGGAGAAAACAGAGCAAATGGAACAGAGCATATATATATGCCAGATATATGCTCCATTAAACGAAACATTGGGCGGACGTGAATTCTTATTAAGATTGGTCCAGACCCATATCGGGTCCGAAACCAATATCGCATCGGAGGAGTGGAGCCTTTCGCAATCACCGAAGTGTATGCTCCGACAAACCAGAGTTGAACCATTATAAAGGGGAGCATAAAGTAATATCGGGTCCGCAAA
Source organism: Pinus tabuliformis (assembly GCA_031772625.1). Classification (NCBI taxonomy): domain Eukaryota; kingdom Viridiplantae; phylum Streptophyta; class Pinopsida; order Pinales; family Pinaceae; genus Pinus; species Pinus tabuliformis. The sequence goes on along the minus strand of CM062810.1, from coordinate 167,042,569 downwards.
GGCCTTTGGGACTGTTAAGTGTAAGCTTCGATTGTCCGGAGCCGAAATTATTATGAAGCCAAGTTTAAGGAACATCGGGTCCGCGAAGGACTTGTATCACATCAGAGCAGCGATTAACGAAATCGCCGAAATCATCCAGACCCGAAATCATTATAGAACGGGTCATGAAAGCATATCGGGTCCACGAAGGACTTGTATCATTTCGGAGGTAGCGATCAGCGAAATCGTCGAAGGACCCGGAGCTGAAACTCTTATCAAGCAAAATAGAAATCATATCGGGTCCGCGGAGGACTTGTATCATTTCGGAGGAAGCGATATGTGACATCGCCGATAATTGGAGCCGAAATATTATAAAACAGAGCCTAAAGGTGCGTCGGGTCCGCAGACCCTTTGTATTACAAAACTGCCGATGCGAACCTGCCGAAAAGCCGGACCCGAAATCATTAAGAAGCAGAGTATAGAGGGTCGTCGGGTTCGCAGAACAATCGCATCGCAAGAGGCCGCGATAACCCCGACATCCCGGACCCGAAGTCATTTTAGGAAGGGATGTAATCAGCATATCGGGTCCGCAAGGGCGTCGAAGGTCGGAGTTAAGGGATTAATTGGGATCGCCGAAATCCAGACCCACCGATAATTATAAAGGCGGGCGGATAAGATTTGAATTCCGCAAATGTTCATTTGAGCGGCTTTACATGGGTTCCTGTGTAGTAATGTATATGTGACCGAAATCTTTATAAAGGGGTTTTATAATGTTTCCCATATATTATATGTGGCTGTGGGTTTAAGCCTTAAGACATATATTGAAATGCTTGTGTTGATTGTATGTGTGGACACGGCTGGGCGGTGGCTCCTGATGGGTGATTAAAAGCGTCGATAAAAAGGTGGCTTTGATTCTAAGTAAGTCCAAGGTTTATAGAAGGCACATAGCCTAAGGAAAGCTTTCGATAGACATAAAAGCGGTGATAAAAGGGTGGCTCCGATTCTTAAGTGTGGAGGCGAAAATACTGTGAGGAACAGTCCCGATAGTGCGGGAGACCAAATCATGGCGACTATGATTGTGATAAGGACGTGGCTGTCCGTTAAAAAATTCCATCCCTGTGTATGCCCACAATCATTGGCAAAGCAACGCTGTTACAAGTTTTTGAACTTGTGTTCTCTACGGATGACTCGATCCTTGCTCATTGATTCAATGTGTCCTGTGAAAATGAATGGACAGAGGAAGCTATAGCGACAAACAAGCCAACAAGTGAGGAAGCTGAAGCAGGTGAGAAGGAAGCCGAAGAGCCAGCAAGAAAGAGGAAATGAATGGACAAAGATAGGTATGCATAAAACAGTAAACAGAGGACTACATGTGTGATGGTTGTTGCAAACAAACCAGAATATGAGGTAGCAAAAGCAGCAGAGGTGGTGGAGCATTGTTTGAATTTGCTAGTGAACACTGTTGCGGCTGTTGAACACTGTTGGAGCTGTTGTGGGGGTGAAGAACCAGAGTATGAGGTAGTAAAAGCAGCAGAGGCTGTAGAGGCTGCAGAAGCAGTGGAGGTTATAGAGGCAACAGCAGCAGAAAAGGCTATTGGAGACTATGCGTGGGCAGTGTGCAGAGCTGTGAAGACTCATCCATAAGAAGACATGGTTGTCATTGATACTGTAGTTTGGAGACTACAGTGAAGCTGTAAATAGACAGAACTCAGCAGAGAAGAGTTCTGAGAGCAGAAGGATTGGAGTCCTTGGGGTTGGAGCCTTAAAAGTGAGAAGGATGGGAGTCCTTGAGGCTGGTGCCTCAGAAGTGAGATTGGATTGGAGTCCTTGGGGTTAGTACCTCAAAAGCAGGAAGGATTGAAGTCCTTGGGAGTTGGTGCTCTTAAGTCCAAGATTGGTGTCTTGGGAAAATAAAGTTGGTGCTCTGGAGGTTGGAGCCTCACAAAAGTCCAAGTTGGAGCTTGGCAACCGATTGTGACCATCTATATATTGTATTTATTTTACTGCACAATTATATTAATAAAAGCATTTATTCTTGTTGTTCATATTGTGTTCTGAATATATATGTTTTAACTAGTAAAACAATAGTGGGAAAAAGAAATACTGATTCACCCCCCCCTCTCAGTATTTCCAACATAAGCATCATTCTTCCCATTCTTTCTGCAAAGAGTCAATTTGTTTTTTCCGTTCTTCGGTGAAGCCATCTGTGATGTTGATCTAATTGATCTCCTGGAGCTTCTGCTCAGTTTCTCTTTTGGCTTTGAAGATATCGCCAAATTCCTTTTTGTTCCAAGCTTTAAGTCTGGATTTGATATGTTTAAGTTTCTGTTGGAGCATGAACATTTTAGTGCCTTAAATGTTCAAATCCTCTCTCCACCATTTATCAATGTTACTAGTGAATTCAAGGTGTTAGAGCCAAGAATTTTCAAAACTGAAAGGTCTGTTTCTCAGTGTGCCCATAAACGTGGCTTCTAGCTGTACCGGCCAGTGATCCAAACCTCCAAAGGGCAGAATGGAAGCTGTGATGGCAGGGCCTATGTGAAGGAGGTCCTTTGAAATTATAAATCTATCAAGTTTGGATGCAACTTGAGAAGCCCCTCCCCTCTTGTTGTTCCATGTGAAGGTTCCATTTATTGTTTCAGTGTCCACTAGTCCCATGTTCATTATGAAGTTCTGGAAGGACATGGAGTCTCTGCCTAGCTGTCTAGTGCCTCCTTTTTTCTCTGAAAGAGATCTTATCATATTGAAATCTCCTGCAATGATCCAGGGCATATTGGGATGTCTTGCTCTTAGATCCTCCAGTGAGGTGAGAAGCATGAGTTTGTTTGCTTGCTTTTGGGGTCCATAAACATTTGTGATCATGTATATCTCCTTATCACCTACAGGTTGGCAAACTAGGGAAAGATAGTTCTTGGATGCTTCAGCATCTAGGATACCGAAATTCTATGGATCCCACAGTGTGAGAATCCCCCTGCCTAGTTGTTTGCCTTAACCTCTAGATACTCATACTTGATTAACCACTTATTATGAATTTTTCTTATCTTATCCATCAAACATTTTGTCTCCTGAATAAACACCATATCTGGTTTTTCCTCTTTCATTCTGTTACTGAGATTTTTTTGTTTCCTTCTATTTCCTATGCCTCTAATATTCCATGTTATGAGCTTCATTAAGAAAGGTTTGTAAAGGAGTAACTGGTGAGATATTTCATCTTAGCTGAGTTAATAAATATTTTTCCCACATTCATGCAACAGCTCATTCTGTCATTCTCTTCCTCTTTTCCTGCCTGAGCTCTTTGGAGATTGTGCCTATGAATTCTCCATCATTTTGACCCCACTTGGTTCTTGGGTATCATGATTTCTTTTGACTCCAGCTCCCTTCGATTATGACCTCCATAGAAAGAGCTTTTGTACTCTGTCATAATCCTCTTTCGGTAGGGAGTCCACTCCTATGTTCTTTCCTTGTTCCAGAAATTTCTCTAGATCTAGATTTTCTCTATCTAGAATCTACTGTAGTTCATGATCCTCTGTTCCTGCTTCACTTGGAGTCATCTCATGGTCCCTATTGATTTCCATGCAGCTTGGTAGATCATCCTTTTTCTGGTTGGTTACTGTGATATCCTCCATTTTAGCTTCCTTATCCTACTCCTTTGTTATATTTTCCATGTCCTGGACTGTACCCTTGTCCCCCTCTTCTTCCTCTAGGACCTTGAAGCTATTGTGTCTTGTAAGTCTGTCCTCATTTATCTTCTTGTGTGGACATTTACCTCCTTTCCCTTTGCCCCCAACCTTGGTGAAGCCCTCGTGATCTCTGTCCACAGTAGTTTTTCCACTACCTTCCATATTGATTATTGGGCAGTCTCTGAATAGATGCCCATGTTCATGGCATTTACAACACCTAAAAGGGATGTGCTCATAGTCCATAGTCTATGCCCATTCTTCATCATACACTTCTAAACTTATCGCTTCTGGAAGGGCTCTAGATAAGTCCATTTCCACACATATTCGGGTGAAAGAGGTATATTTTCCTTACAGAGTTGCCTCCGAGATCTTTAGAAAATGCCCTAGCTTGTTACATATTGTTTTCAAAGATTCTGGTAGCCAATAATCCAGAGGAAGGGTGTAAAGTTTGATCCAAACCGGTACTGATGTGAATGTTTCTCGTTCCGGACAAAGTTCATCATCCATGGCCACATGTAGAGTCCTGCCACAGCATAGAAATATGCCCCCCTTCGAACACTCTATCTTTGTCCTCTAGGCTTGTGAATACCACTGTGAAGAAGCCCTTAGAACCTAGATGAAGATGTATTTCCCCCTTTGGCTTCCAATGGCTCCTTATCCAGACGTGTAACACCCTCTCCATCGGCCATAGCCCCATGAACTTGCATATGATCGCATGTTCTGCCATATGATCCCTATGTGCTTGTATCGTTGGATCGCTCAATATGACCCGGGGAATAATGCTTGATTTGGGTTTACAGACCCTAGTTGTCCTTATGGAAGTCGGTTTTTCACCACTGCCTCCATTCTCCTTTTCTTTACTTGTTTCCTGTTGATCCCCTTCCTGATCCTGAAGTCTGTTTCTTCCAAATGTTCCCTTGCTTCTTGCCTCTGATACCTTCTCTAGAGGTTTTTTGAAATGCTTCTTTCCCACTTCCTTACTTCCTTTTGTGACTACCTAACTGTAGGAGGGAGCAACATTCCCCCCTGCGCATCCCATCATGGTACCCTAAGTCAAAACCCTAGCGCCGATTCCAACCCTAGCTCAAGTTACAGTCCAGACCTTCAAAAGACCTGCAGAACCATCGGATCAGAGATAAGAAAGTATAGTACTTAAACATACATGTTGAATGGTATTAGATGTTACTAAGTAGTTAAATCTTAAACCTTTTGTTTAAATCTACATATCATAAATCGCAATCCAGACTTAGGCAAGTTGCAAAGGCATTGAAGAATACTACTTTTCCCACTATTTCAATGCTCATGAATTTGTCTGATTATGAATATTTTCGAGCCATGAATTGTCAATTGTTTTCACACTAATCTTTATTCTCTTCCTTTTTTTGGCATAAACAGAGGTAACTGGTCTTCTCAGCTTGTTGCTAGTTTTTATAGTTGTATCAACCCCCCATTTTGGTTTTCTCTTTTCATAATAATGGGGACCCTTCTTATAAAATTTTCTAAGGTCGTTCTTGGTTTTCTTGTTGTAATCACATTCATTATCGTGAGCTCTCCAACAACCTTCCAATATTCAGTTTACTTGATTTCATCCTCTAAAGTAAACCTTGAGATCTTTTAAAGTATTCCATTGGCCTTGTCATCTTAACAAAATGGCTTGATAAACTTTCTTCGAATTATTTAGTTTTGACTTTTCTTAACTTCTTTCACAATATACATATATTATAACATATGCATTGTAATATAATAATATGTATATTATATCATATATATATATATATATATATATAATCATATATGAATAAGTATATTTTACAAAGTTTTCATGTACATAATAATTAATATACATAACATTCTAACCTAACATATTTTAACATAACATGTATACTGTACATAAAATAAACCAACATCTTACATAATTATAAACTATTTCATGCCAAAACTTTCAAAAACATTATTAGTGCGAAGGGAATGATTTAAACTTACTTTAATGCAAAGGAACGTTCAAAACCGTTTTAATGCAAAGGGATGTTAAAAATTATTTTATATGCCAAAAGCAATCAAATTAATTTTAATGTAAAGGAACTTCAAAATTGTTTTATACGAAGGGGATTTCAAAGTCCTCATAATTCTCATTCGATACATTGGAACGCAAGCTCAAGCCTTACCTCCGCCATGATAGAACACCCTCAGACCATTAAATACTTTAACTCTTGGAAATTTCACCCACGACAAATGCAAAGAATTTATTTCACGTCAAAAGTCTTATAAAAAGTATCTTTGGTTTAGTCACGGATATGTTTAACAAATAACATACACAAAATTAGATTTGAGCAAATGATAGGACTTTACTTTTAAGAATCTGTTGAAGCTCCGAAAATCGGGTCAACAACAAGGAGGATAACCTCCCGGTCCGGACCTTGGTTGGCAGATCTTTATCCGTTTGGTATAGCGGGTCCGACTAGGGATAATGGGACCAGTTTCCCAATCTATGAGTGTGTGTGTGTAGAATTTGATGTTGTTGATCTAACAGTTCCTATCTAAAATATTCTAATTCAAACTTTAATCTAATTTTATACTATTGTAATCTAATAAATAGCACATCTAAATCTATACTAACCCGGGATGTAATTCTTCTATTATGTGATCTAAAGAGATTTCAAATAACAACTGGTAATAAAGATCATTCAGTGATTATAAGAAAGGAAATCAATCAAGATGAACCACTTCGCATAAAAAGTTAGACGAAACAGTTGTGAAAAGAATATCACATAATGAGCTATTCATACATTAGGCATAAATAAATAGCTATCACCATACAAAAGTGCCAAATGATAACTCAAGCATTCATGCAATAATACATAAATAACTAAAAACTGTATATCACTTTAACATATAAGCAGAAATGGTCAAGAGATAAAAGTACCATTTATGACTAGTCCTACTCATAAGCTTCAAGCGTCAATGATTTATCTCTCCTTGCTCTAACATCCACTAAGAGTACAGAAGTGCAACATTAGTAGCAGATATCAAATGCAAACATCAACAAATCTTGATCCATTCATTCACCAAAACCTCTTTTGAGGGTGCAAAATTGCATGTTCTGAGGACAAGTTTTTGATAAATTTCTGGACCCTTCTCTAAATGCATGAGAAGGGTTTAAATACTACTAACTAAATAACTTAATTACACAGATTCAGGATACGGTTTAAATGACCACCCTTTTTCTAAGAAAAACTATTTCTAAAAATTAAATCTATCTAACTATTTCTGCATTTGCTGCTTAATGTTGCAAGCATTCAATATTTGCCTGGGTAGAGTCGGCTGACTGTCTTCCATTTTTGGTTGAGCTAAGCAAACAGAAATGGTAAGAGCTGGCACCGTCTTTTCAGCAAAATCGATGATATACTCGAGAGTCATCCTCTGGCTATGTGGATTTACTGTGTATGCCCAGTGATAATCCAAGTTCCACTTGGTTAATCCTCGAATTGCTTCTGCCTTTTCTTTCAACTTTATGTTTCCAGTTTGTTCTTTACCATTGCTTTCTTGTGTTTTCTAGGCTTACAAGTGACTGAGCAGTTAGAGGCTTTGCTTTTTGAGCAATTTTCTCAGCGATGCGCGACTAGTGCTAATGGCGCATCAGAAACTGCCTCCGTTCTTTGATCCGGGCCTCTATGATGCATTTTTCGCCTTTAGCGCATTTTCCTTCATCGAGTATAAGTTTCAAAATTTGTAAAAACACTGCTTTCGTGAGCTTCTGACCTTGAGCGTTAAACCACCTGTTGATATTAGCATTGTTCAATTACTCATTCAACCACCGCTGTGAATGAAAGATCTGTAATGGATAGCTCAGCAGCGTTCTGTGAATCTACGGCTCTGTTGCATGCGGTATCCATTTATGAGGGCATCTTTTCTTTTGTCTCTGAGCATTGGAGCTTTACCCTTTTCCTTCATGGCTTCCTGCACATTGCTTTGTGTTACTTTTGTTTTTCGTTCCTGCGGTTCACACATGAGGAGAGAGTAATGATAATATAAATCGACAAGAAACCTTTAAGCTCTATGGATGTAAAAAAACATGCCACCTGACGTAACCTGACTCTTCGAAAAACACAGAACTATCTTTCATTAACAACTGGCGTATCATTCATTAATTATCATTAAAGCGCGTATCCAATTCTTGGTTTATGGAAAGCTTTTCTTGAATGTTGAGCTAGGGAAAATCTGCGATGGAATGTTTCTGCGATTCGCATCGCAGTATCGCATTACCGCAAATTTCATTAAGATGTGTTATCGCAAGGTTGCTCGATCGTGCTATCGCAAGATCGCGGATCGCAGTATCGCGCTATCGCAAAATCGCAGATCGCAGTATCGCGCTATCGCAAAATCGCAGATCGTTACAATCATTAAATGGTTATGTGTTTTTCATGCGACATTGCGATATGTGATATGCGATATCGCATATCAGATATCGGCGATTTTTTAAGGTTTTCCAATGTGAGCGTTTCTTAATGCATGCGATGCGATGGAATTCGCGTCGCACTCTCGCAGTTTATCATTTTTACTCATAAGGAAATGTCCTATCATTCTTTGCGCGATGCGATGTTTTCTTAAGGAGTAAAATATATGAGCCTTAATTGAATTTTTTGAATTTTTTACTAAGGGTCCCCACTTATCTAGTGTTATTTCTAATACTAAATAAGGAGGGGGGTTGTTGGTGGCCACAACAATTGGTGATTCACTTGGAAGAACCAGTTATCTCTGTTTTTCTATTGAATTTTTCAAACTTCCAAAACAGAAAATTTTTCAGAAAATTAAACTTTATTATGGAAAGATAAAGTAAATTATGCTCTAAACCGTCAATGATATTTTGTTTCAACCTTTTTCTACTTTGATTATTTGCTTCCTCAGGCTAGTCCTTGTATTTACATCAGCCATTACTTGGTCTTGTAAAGATAAAACAAAGTCTCCTCTGTAAACCAGTTTTAAATATGCTCATTTGTCGTAGGTAGAGCCTCTGCTGCCAGCAGACGTTTATAGCCTTGACAGGGTTACCTGTTACCCAGCAATGATCATGTATCCTACTTAAGGTGGCCTACGAATTTCAAAGAAAAATCAATATCCACACTTATTGCTTTGAATTTCTTTTTATTCTTAAAGAACAATGTCTTGGTTTGGTAACCAAATTATGACATAGTCATTCACTTGATTTATAAATTTGCTGAACAAGCTGGCTCGTGATGAGACCCCTTGTCTTTTGATTGCAACAATCTTGAGTCATTGCCCTGTTGTGGTGTACAGTATTGGCAAAGTCAGCAAGTTATAATATCTGTGATAATGATAAGCCGGCTCGTGATGAGACCTCTTATTCTTCAAGATAAAGTGTATCCTTGTGTTAATCCTCTGAAAGTTGCGATTTCCTTAGTAGGGAGGAAGTAATTGTTTCCTTAAGATAGCTCTGGACGACAATAATAGAGTTTTTGGAAAAAGCTGTTTTACAGAGAATCTTTATTTTGTTATTGATACCTTCATTGTACTGAGATAAAACAATTTCTTCACTAAAGGTTGCTTTCATCAAACTTTGTTTGAAGTTGAAACTAGTATCATATCTAGGCTAAAGTTTTTAACTGTATCTATCAATAATAAAGATCAGTTTTCCAAAAGATTTGCTATTTATACAAGCGAAAAGTTCAAAATCTGAAAGAGAATTGGTGTCTTTTTCGTAAATTCCTAATGTAACCACTCACAACTGGTTTTATTATGAAAAAGAAAAACAACTATTCTACAAAAATAGAAGAATAATCTTCTATGGAAAATATTTCTTGAGAATTTGTCCATTAACAGGCAAAGGATCCCTCTTACCTGCTAAATCCTGTAACACAAACGTTGATGGACCTATGAATTCTACAATCTGAAAAGGACCAAGCCACATCCTTTGAAATTTTGTATGTTTGCCCTTTTCTTCATGAGCCTTGTCCCACTTTAAAACTAAATCTCCCATCTGAAAATCTTTTCTAGTCATTATGTTTGAATCAAAAGAGGATTTTACTAGTGCTTGATGATGAGCATGCATTTTCCTAGCTTGTTCTCGTTGTTCTTCTAATTTAATTATTTCCATTTGTCTTAGCTGTAAGGAGGAAGTGGGTACTTCATCAATGTATTGTACTAAAGACAAAGAGGGAATTGCTAAGTGAGTCAGAAGAACCACTTCTTTCCCATAAACTAAATTAAAGGGAGAAGTGCCGATAGAAGCTTTTTGCGTTATCCGATCTGCCCATAAAGCATATATTAAAGCCTTGTGCCAATTTTTATGATTTTGATCAATTTTTATTTTAATAATCCTGATTAGGTTTTTATTTGTTGACTCAGCTAGCCCATTACCTTGTGGGTAGTAATTGGCTGAATATTTAAGTTTGAATCCTCTTTTAAGTGCAAATTCAGTCATTGCATTTCCAGAAAAGTATGATGCATTATCAAACATTAAAGTGGATGGCAATCCAAACCCGGTGATTATAAATTGATCTATGAACTCAATGATATTTTCAGATTTAGCCATCTCGAGTGGAACTGCTTCTACCCACTTAGTAAAATAATCTATTGTTGTGAGGATGTATCTATGCTGCTTAGAAGAGTGAGGAACGATCTCACCTATTATGTCCAAGCCCCATTGACTGAAAGGTTGCTCGATGTTTACCGGCTGTAGTGGCAGGGACAGCTTCTTTTGTCTTCCAGTAGTAGTTTGGCAGACTTGACATCTTCTCACGTAACTGTCTTTAAACAGCGTGGTCCAGTAATATCCTGCGCGTAAGATTTTATGTGCAGTAGCATCTCCAACATAGTGTCCGCCTGCTGTCTCATCGTGGAGTTCCTGCAAAAAATTTTCAGCTTCAGCTTTCTCAAGACACCTAAGAAGAACAGAATCATAATTTTTTCTAAAAAGAATATCATTTATGAGCTGATATTGTTTGGATTTCAACCTTAGAGCTCTTTTCTTAGTATGATCAAGGTGTGAAGGATCATACCCATTCTTAAGATAATAAATGATATCAACATATAATGATTCTGCATCGTTTAGGCTTACCTCGCACATTTGTACCTCTTCAGATAGATTTTCAGAAATTTGTGTTGCTCCAGCCAGCATTTTGCAGAAGCCTTGACCTCTTACAATGTTTGCTGGTTTGATCTCAATGTCATATTCCTGTAAGGCAGTAACCTAATTGGCCCTTTTCTCACCCACTTCCTTCTGTACTAGAAGATTCCTTACCACTAGAAACGGTACTATAATCTTAGTATGGGTTTTAAGTAAGAAAGGTCTGAAGTATTTGACCACTTTGAAAACAACATAAACCTGTTTCTCCACGTCTAAATAATTTAGTTCAGCACCCTGTAAATTTGAGCTAAAAAACGCAATTGGGGCTTCCGCTTTTTCTTGATTTGCTTGAGTTAGAATCGCAGCATATGACTTATCTGAGGCAAATGTGTATAAAATAAAAGGCTCTGAAAAATTTGGAGTTGCTAAAGATGGAGCATTAATAATAGCTTGTTTGATCAGGTTGAATGCTTCATGTTCATCTTGACCCCATTTAAAATTTGAATTCTTTTTAATCAAGGTTTGCAAAGGAGATACGATTCGTGAAAAATCCGGAACGAATCTCTTTACAAAGTTGATTTGACCAAGGAAAGATTGCATGGCATTTTTGTTATGAGGTAAGGATATTTCAGAAATTTCTTTGATTCTGTCAGGATCAATGTGAATACCAGATTTTGACACTATGAATCCTAGAAGTTTCCCTTCACTTAGAGTGAAAAAAGATTTCTTTGGGTTAAGTGAAATTCCATACCTTAAACACCGTTGAAAGATTTGTTTCAGGTCTTTGAGATGGTCTCTTCGCTTCTTCGAGTACACTGTTAATCATCCAAATAAATTACTACATATTTATTGACTAAACCTTTGAATGCAATGTCCATGGCTCTCTGAAATGTGGCACCAGCGTTAATCAAACCAAATGGCATCTTTCGATATGCGTATGTGCCCCATTTAGTTCTGAATGTGGTTTTCAGTTGATCATCAGGATGTACCAACACTTGATTGTATCCTGAAAATCCATCCAAGAAAGACATTAATTCTGAGCCCGCCACTGCTTGCAGTATCTGTTCCATAGGTGGTAGAGGAAAATGATCTTTTTGACAGGTTTTGTTGAGGTTCTGAAAGTCAATGCAAATCCTAATATCTCCATTTTTCTTTCTAACAGGTACCATATTGGAGACCCATTTGGAATGTCTGACGGGAAAGATTATTCTGGCTTTCAATAACTTATTGAGCTCAGTTTTTATCTGATTTTCTAAATTGGGGTGGATCTTTCTCAGCTTTTGTTTGATAGGTTTTTCATTATCGATCATGGGAATAGTACGTTGGATGATGGAAGTTTCGTATGTTTTCAGCTCATCATAATTCCAAGCAAAGACATTTTTATATTGTCTCAAAAGACGAATATACGCTAGTTTCTCTTTAGGGGCTAGGCCGAGGCCTAGATTAATGTTTTGTGGTTTAGCATCGGTCCCTAGGTTTATTATTTCGTAGTTCAAGGTTGAACTTTGAAGTTTTGAATTGGTAGACCTCTTAAACTGATCTTTCAAATCGTACAAGTCTTCTAACTTGACCACCGACTTAGGTATAGCATTATTAGTGCTATTTTGTTGCAATTGTTGATCGTGCTGGTCTTCATCAATTATTTGATTGGAGTAGGATCCTTCAGATGTGAGGAAATTTACAATATCAGGATCGTCATTGAATACTCTCCAATTTGTGATGTTGTCAGGAATGGATGGTCTAAAGATTAATTCTATTGAGAACCTATTTGGAATAAAATATTCAGACGGAATAAGATTAGAAGCTACGTTAGCCAAAAGGTCTGCACTTGCGTTTTGGAGTCTGGGGATTGAAGAAATATTAAACGCTATGAAATGCTTAGTCAGATCCTGTACTAAGGATTGATAATGTTTTAAATGACCTGATAAGCAATGTATAGTGTTATGTACCTGTTTAACGACAATCTCAGAGTCTCCAAAAACTTGAAGATACTTGACATTTAACCCGATTTCTTTGTACAGGCCTTGGACCAAAGCCTCATATTCTGCTGTATTGTTTTTGCAATCGAATTTGAGTCTGCATGTGAGCATGATTTTATCTCCTTCTGGACTAATTAGAACGCATCCTGCTCCTGCTCCTTCGTTAGATCTAGAACCATCAAAAAATAATTTCCAAAACAAAGATTTATTTACAGGTTTATCTAAAACATTGATACATTTCGAACTATCAGTTTCAGAAAAATTTTCGACTTGGGACAAAACAGAGCGTTCTAAATAGGGTGACACATGAGCATTGAAATTTCCAAGAAAATAATCTACCGAGTAATTGCCAATAATGCTGTTGTTATACACTACTGGTTCATTTTCTCCCTCTAACTTCGTTACTATGTACTTCTGGTGTAGCTCTCGTTCAACTTTTATTTGATTCGGTTTACCATTGTAGGGTAGCCACATGTGCAACTAGTCGGTTGCGAAGTATCCATGGAGTTTTTATGACCAATCCCTACTAAGAATTAAGTCATAGAATTCTGGGATATCGGCAACTAGAATGCCAATAGCTTGACATACCTTCAGGTTGGATGAAAACCTTATGGTTACTTGATTTAGTTCGCCAATCACTTCGACTTGAGATCGATCTAGCTGAACTATGCACACTGCGGATTTCTGTGGTTGAACATTTAACTTGGCACATATAGATTTGGGTAAAATATTTGATGAAGCACCAGAATCTACCAAACAATTGTGCACATTTTTATTGAAGATTTCATAAGTAAGGAGAAACGGGGGAGTGTGAGATCTTGATCTTCCTCCAATTAGAGCGATGTCATTTGGATCAATCTTATTGATCGCGTTAGTTGGAGGTCTTCCCATGTTATGGGAAGCTTGAGAAAGTACAACGACAGGCAAAGGTGCAACTGGCACGGCATGTAATTCTTTCATCATTATCTTCTGTTGATGTTTCAACTTGCTCAGTTCGTAAAGGGTGATGTTAGCCCTAGTCTTCTTCATGTCTTCAATAATATTGTACTCCATTTCATCCGACACTATCAGTGTTTTAGATGGAGTGGCTTCATTTGTTTGGACTGGGCTGGTTTGAGTCGCTTTAGATATCGTTTTCTTTGTCGCGACTTTATCCTTTATTACAGAGCTTGCGCTCTTCGGCTTAGGGGTAGTTTGTGGAGGATCAAGCTGATTTTTGATTCGTGTGCTAACTGGAAATAATTCTTGATCTTCTTCTTGTGGGAGGATGAAATCCCACATTCCTTGTAATTCCACAACTTATTTGTCATCAGTCTACCCTTCAGTGGCAATTTCCTCTTCTTCTTCCTCGGATTCAACATTTGAAATGGCATTGGGTGGCTTTGAATCCATTGAAGGACCTCTTTTAAAAGCTCTGTAGGGCTTTTTTGAAGAAGTTTCTGCTACTTGCATTTTTATGTCGACCATTTCATTGGACATGGTCTTTAGAACTTTCTGCAATCCTTCCAAATCAAATGGATCTTTTGCTTGTTTCTTCTTGGAGTCTTCCTTGAAGGTGACTTTTTTGGATTTACATTCCTCTATTGAGGATTTCTTTTCCAAGGCTATTATTCGTTTCTCTACTGCTATTCCTTCCTTCATGTTCTCAGCTAAGGTTGTTTTATTTGCCTTATCCATGAAGATTGCTATGTTCGATGGTAGAGCGGTGATATACTATTCACATCGTACTTCTTTGTTGGGCTGGGAAGCAGTAGGAATTTTGTTGAAAATTTTGTTGAAACGTAAATTGAAATCCTTGATAGGCTCTCTAGTTTTGGCTTTAAGATTGGATAGGTCATTGATTAACGTTGTTGTAGACCTGTCATCACCAAACTTGGTTAGGAATTGCTCCTGGAAGATGTCCCAACTTGTGATGGATCCAGAGGGTAATGAAAAGTACCATGACCCGACTGTTCCTTGCTGTGTATAAGGAAAAAGCCGAACAACAACATCTTCATTAGTAACTCCATTGAGATTAATGGAAAGCATGAAGTTGTTTATGTGCTCTTCTGCTAGCATGCCTACCTCGGGATTGAATTTAGGCATCCATTTCTCAGGATGGGCTGGTATTTGACTCAAGGGTGCAGGCATTAAGACTGCCCCGGGGTTATTCCATGGAGACTAGGCCATTGTTGAACTGTTAACAGAGGAAAGTGCAGAAGATGATCCCTGTGGCTGGGAGGATGAGGATACTACGATTGTAGATGATTGAAGAGGGGTTGTGGGGGTTCCAGTGGACGGATGGATGATGTTGACGAAAGAGTCTCGCTGTCGGACTCTTGAGGTGATTTCCTCGCTTGTTTCCTGGTGGGAAGAGGTAATTCGGTTGGCTGGACTCCAAACTTTTCACTCTTTAGCCTGGTCAGGGGATGAGCAGGGTTGTACTGCGAAGTCACGTTGCCTTGAGATTTATCAGACCTCTGAGGAGAAATGGAAAATCGTTGAAGTTTGTGAATCAGGTATTCGACTTTAGGAAGTTCAATGGTAGATTGTTCTGAAATATCAGGGTGTGTAGCATTGGTTGATACTCGAGCGACTTCTGACTCTGTATTTAAATGTAATGGAGAAGTCGGGGGAGATGATGAGGGAGATTTACTCTCAGAATGGTATTCAGATTTGGATTTACTTTCCATTCATAGTTCAGACCCTCCTTCTAGCGCCAAATATGTTGAAGCCCCGAAAATCTGGTCGACAACAAGGGGGGTACCCGCCCGGTCCGGACCTTGGTTGGCAGCTCCTTATCCGTTTGGTATAGCAGGTCCGACTGGGGATAATGGGACCAGTTTCCCAATCTATGAGTCTGTGTGTGTGTAGAATTTGATGTTGCTGTTCTAACAGTTCCTATCTAAGATATTCTAATTCAAACTTTAATCTAATTTTATACTATTGTAATCTAATAAATAACACATCTAAATCTATACTAACCCGGGATGTAATTATTCTATTATGCGATCTAAAGAGATTTCAAATAACAACTGGTAATAAAGATCATTCAAAGATTATAAGAAAGGAAATCAATCAAGATGAACCACTTCGCATAAAAAGTTAGACTAAACAGTTGTGAAAAGCATATCGCATAATGAGCTATTCATACATTAGGCATAAATAAATAGCTATCACCGTACAAAAGTGCCAAATGATAACTCAAAAATTCATGCAATAATACATAAACAACTAAAAATTGTATATCACTTTAACATATAAGAAGAAATGGTCAAGAGATAAAAGTACCATTTATGACTAGTCCTACTCATAAGCTTCAAGCGACAATGATTTATCTCTCCTTGCTCTAACATCCACTAAGAGTACAGAAGTGCAACATCAGTAGCAGATATCAAATGCAAATATCAACAAATATTGATCCATTCATTCACCAAAACCTCCTCTGAGGGTGCAAAAGTGCATGTTCTGAGGACAAGTTTTTGATAAATTTCTGGACCCTTCTCTAAATGCATGAGAAGGTTTTAAATACTACTAACTAAATAACTTAATTACACAGATTCAGGATACGGTTTAAATGACCACCCTTTTTCTAAGCAAAACTATTTCTAAAAATTAAATCTAATATCTAACTATTTTTGCATTTGCTCCTTAATGTTGCGAGCATTCAATATTTGCCTGGGTAGAGTCGGCTAACTATCTTCTGCTTTTGGTTGAGCTAAGAAAACAGAAATGGTAAGAGTTGGCACCGTCTTTTCAGTAAAATCGATGATATACTTGAGATTCATCCTCTAGCTATGTGGATTTACTGTGTATGCCCAGTAATAATCCAAGTTCCACTTGGTTAATCCTTGAATTGCTTCTGCCTTTTCTTTCAGCTTTATGTTTCCAGTTTGTTCTTTTCCATTGCTTTCTTGTGTTTTCCGGGCTTACAAGTGACTGAGCAGTTAGAGGCTTTGCTTTTTGAGCAATTTTCGGAAACTGCCTCCGTTCTTTGATCCGAGCCTCTCTGATGCATTTTTCGCCTTTAGCGCCTTTTCCTTCACCAGGTATAAGTTTCAAAATTTGTAAAAATACTGCTTTCGTGAGCTTTTGACCTTGAGCGTTAAACCGCCTATTGATATCAGCATTGTTCAATTACTCATTCAACCACCGCTGTGAATGAAAGATCTGTAAGGGATAGCTCAGCAGCGTTCTGTGAATTTGCAGCTCTGTTACATGCGGTATCCATTTATGAGGGCATTTTTTATTTGTCTCTGAGCATTGGAGCTTTACCCTTTTCCTTCATGGCTTCCTACACATTGCTTTGTGTTACTTCTGTTTTTCATTCCTGCGGTTCACACATGAGGAGAGAGTAATGATAATATAAATCGACAAGAAAGCTTTAAGCTCTACGGATGTACAAAAACATGCCACCTGACGTAAACTGACTCTTCGAACAACATAGAACTGTCTTTCATTAACAACTGGCGTATCATTCATTACTTATCATTAAACGCATATCCCGTTCTTGGTTTATGGAAAGCTTTTCTTGAATGTTGAGCCGGGGAAAATCTGTGATTTGCATCGCAGCATCGCAGTATCGCATTACCGCAAATTTCATTAAGATGTGTTATCGCAAGGTTGCTCAATCGCACTATCGCAAGATCGCGGATCGCAGTATCGTGCTATCACAAAATCGTAGATCGTAGTATTGCGCTATCACAAAATCGCGGATCGCAATATTGCAGATTGTTACAATCATTAAATGGTTATCTGTTTTTCATGCGACATTGCGATATGCGATATGCGATATCGCATATCAGATATCGGTGATTTTTTAAGGTTTTCCAATGTGATCGTTTCTTAATGCATACGATGCGATGGAATTCGCATCGCACTCTCGCAGTTTATCATTTTTACTCATAAGGAAATATCCTATCATTCTTTGCGCAATGCAATGTTTTCTTAAGGAGTAAAATATATGAGAATTATAAGAATTTTTTGAATTTTTTATTAAGGGTCCCCACTTATCTAGTGTTATTGCTAATACTAAATAAGGAGGGGGGTTGTTGGTGGCCACAACAGAATCTTAATAAAAATTATGGCCTATTGTTAGGCAACTGACGAATCTATATTGATCAATGAATTTATCATGAAAAATATTGATCAGAGCATCTCGGAAGAAAAGAAGAAGAAACTTCTTGAAGTAATTTTGCACGAGCTTGTCAAAAACCCTATTTGCAAACCCAATGCTACTTTTAGCAGGCAAACCCGTGCTGGTACCTTTTATTCTAACTACGACTAGTGTTGGCAACATGACTTTGGATAGGAAAATTTGCATTGATCCTCTTCAGGTAGTTTCTCCAAAAATAGAGCAGAAGCTTCTCTTACTAGAAGCCTTGAGAACGACGAACTGGTTATTGTTGAGTAAGGATATGGTCGATTTCTCCCATTTTGATTCCTTGATCCTATCTTTAGGGATCTTCCCCTTAATATGTGGACCTTCTTCCCCCTTTTTTAGATCCCTAACTCACTCTCCTTCCATATAAATACATTCCCTTATACCCTCAAATGGTTAGTCAGACTAGAATGGTCATGTTACGACTAAATTGTGCCTAATTGCTGCCAATTTACGAAGGAGAAAGGAGAGCTTGAGAAGCCTTGGCTTGGACTTGGAAACCCATCCCGAAGGAGGCTTCCAACATCAAGGCAGTGTTTGTATGCTTCCCTCTTGTGTTTATTATTAATACAATGTGTTAACACCATAAAATCATACACCTGCTAGTACAATCCAGAAGACATTGAAAATGTCTAGCAGAAGGCACGGTGGACATTTTTCCAGCCAGATACATTATAAAGATTCAAAAATAAAAGGTTCTCCTAAGGTCCAAAGTCTATAAAGGAAATCAATTAAGGTCAGGCGTATATTTCTTCAATAAACATGTGCGCACGACATATCCGCAAAAAGCCGTGCGGTTGCAAAAAATGTGACTCAGTTGCCCCAGACCACTCTACACACTTGGAGCTGTTTTCTTGATACGAGTTCGACCTAGTACAGCCGAATTCGAGTCGCCTTGGAGAAGTGCAGCCCTCAATGGAATCCTCTTTTCCTACTCATGTGTCTTTATCATACACGTACCAAGAGAGGGAAGAGGGCTTCAAAAAGCTCTATATGAACAAGCCATGGGAGATCCAAAAGAAGAGACATTGTTATGTTGGCCAAATTTCTTGTAAGCAAAGCACCATTTCATTGTTGAAACCAAGGAAGTGAAGAGCACTAGCATGTTGACCAAATTTCTTCTAAACAACCCAACATCTTAGTGAGTGAAGAGGAATCCACCCTTTGGAGAGTATTCACACTTATTTGAGAGAGAGGAGAAACTTGCAAAGAGATTGAGGAAAGGAAACCCCCTTGCTGAGGTTTTTTGAGTTCCCTAGCTCAACGAATTCTCTTCAAGTGATTTAGTATTCTGATTCTATTCAACCTCTACTAGCAATAATCAATAAAGGGAGATTTTTCCATATATCATTCATGTGTTTGCTTCATTTGAGCATTGTTTTGTTCATGTGCCTCTTTGTTTAAGTTTATGTTTCTGTATGCATTGTATCCATTATTTACAATGTTGTGCTTATTTATGTTTGTCCACTAACAACACCAATTTTGACTGTGATTCTTTGCAGGTAACAATCCACTGCCAAGGGGGTGTTTTTTGGTACACTTGTGCTTCAAAAACACTACAACACAATGCATGTTTACTTTCCATAAGCATGTAAATGATTACGTGCTTAGTATGATGCTCCTTGATCTATCATATGGTTTACATTAGAATTCATATGCTATGTTTTTCCTTTGTTGTCTTTGTTTGATCTCTCTTGTAAGTATTTGTTTGCAACATAATAGCGAGGATCAGGCTTGGAAGTGAGGAGATCGATATCAACATCGAAAGGCGACCACATAGGAGTGAGGTAGGCCATCTTTCCTCTCCCATGTCATTCTGATTTAAACTAGGAACGTTTTTCATGTTTTTGTTTCGGTTGTTACTATATCCACTCATTGGACTAGAGGGATTTCTTCTCTCCATAGAAGGGATTGCCTAGATAACAAATTGGTGACTCCACTGGGGAGCCTATAACCCTTTCAACCCTCCTTTTACATTTGGCCTTTTTTATTAGTTTGGCCAACCTTTCAATGATCCTTGGATTTGATTTCCTTTGAGTCTGTACTCTGAGTAGTTGGTCATTTAGGGTATCGGGTCTAGGGTTTTTCTCAAGATCTACTTGTTTTTCCTCAAATTTCCTCACTCATCATGTGTTTTATCATACACCGTTGCACTGACAGTGCTGAGCTTTCCAAGTACAGTTGCACTAGAAACCTTGTCTTCCACTTTGTTCCCGCACTGGCCCAGTTTCTTGTCCCACATAGGTTTTGTTGTGTAAAGTAGTGCTTACAACACAGATTTTTCTATGTAAAGTTGCGTTGATGACCCTGTTAGCCTAGATTTTGCTATGAAAAGTAGTCTTGATCCTTAAAATTAAGCATTTTTAGGGTTTCTACTAAAAACTTAGTGTGTCCTTATCTCTAAGGTCATCCTCCTGTTCTGTGTGCATCAAATCTTGTCTGTTTTCCTTTAGATTCTGTGGTGTGCAAAAGTTTATCCCATACTTGAAGTGGTAAAGATGCCATTTTGATTGAGTCTTTCATACTTTTAGTCAATTAAAATATTTTTTTGCTACTTGTATGAGTGGGAAAATATTGATTTATGTGGATTGAGCAGTAGTAATTCTTTTGCAGTAATAAAGAAATTGATTTTGCATTCATTTAGTTTTCATATCATAATTTACTTTTCGTAAAGTGAATTAGATCACATTGCATTGAAAATTCTTTTTTTTTTTATATTTGTCACTGCACATAGATTACATTGTTTAGTGATTGAAAGCTAAAAGTGCATCGAGTACATTCTAATTCATTGAAATAAAAATTGAAATCATTTCTCTTTTGGTGGTTGTATTTGGAAAATCAAAGTGAAAGATCTAGTTAGGAAAGCTTTGTTTTTAGCATTCTTCATCGTTGCATCATTGTTTGAATATCTTCCCTTACTAGATTAGCTTTCATTGAAATGGAAAGAATCCTTTTCTCATATTAGTTGCATCATAGGTGTTTAGTTGACATCATTTTGAGCCTTAAAACCGAAACTTAATTGAAGATAAACTTAAAAATTTACCTCAATTAACCTAAGGAGAATTTGGAGCTTAACGTAAACATTTATAGGTCTAGGCTAGAGATGTGTTCTAGCATCGTTAAATGAGAGAGTTTTCGTTATTTTCCAGCGTTGTATCCTGGGAGTGAAATCCTTTTCCACGTACGAAGGTGTATAGGATCGTTCTCGAGTAATTTTGGGTATGTTGGAGGTGTTGCAAGCATAGTAATTATATGGTAATGCTCTCATCGAATGATTATGCATTAGACAACACTACTACGGACTACACTCCCACATATCATCCCATATATTTTGGGAGTACCCTATAGGTTTCTATCATTCCATAACTAATTGATTTTGTCACCTTGTATACTGCGATACAACAAACACAACATTCAAGGAGATTGGTTGTCATACGTTAAGTCCTTGGTTCGCCAAGGTGTACATTGCAGTTCATGGTTGCTTGGTAAACCTTTATGCCTAGATACCCCTTTTTGATTTGTTTGTTGTTAATTTATAAAATTAATTGACCACAGAATAATATCCTTCCTGTTGAAATACTCCTTAGTAGATCTTAGGTTGAAACTAATGTCAATAGTTTATGAATCTACCAACCAAGGAAACCCCTGACAAGAATCCTAGTCATTTTCCTTCTTTTGGAAATGTTGGTGGTCCCTATATGGCAATGTTGTCCCTTCCTGGATTTAACATTGGCTTTCCAGTTTGGTTATTTTTGACCCCTATATTTCCGAATGTCCAAATTGCTCCTCAACCAGGCTCTCCTCCACCAAAACAATATCAACCTCCAGTTGATCTTAAAGTTAAACCTTTCCCTTATTCACTCGTTCGGTCTTCTTCCTCTTCTTCTTCTTCATCTGGTGAAAACATGAAAGTTAGTAACCAACTGGATAAGAAGAAGAAGAGTAAGTAAGTGGGAAACAAAGGATTCGATGTTACTAAAGCAATTGATGTTGAGAAACTTTCCATTAATCAACCTTGTAAAGTGAAATTCCGTTGTAAGCTATGTAAGGGTGACCACCTTCTTCGAGAATGTCCTATTATTCCTAATATATTAGAAGTGTGGTCCAGAGGTTCGCATCGACCTTTGCCATCAGCCTCTGGAGATCATGTTGGTGATAAACCTTCAACTAGTGACTAAAACTATATAAAGAGGAGAAGATCATAAGGCAAGGGTGTGCAAGTGAAAAGAGTTTCTCAAGAATACTTCTATCTGAAGTATATTTTATGTTGCAGGGGCTATTTTTGTGATTTGACCTGAAATATTTTTTGCACTTTGAATTCAATGTTGGATCAAAATCATGAGACCTGAAATGACTTATCATTGATTGGTTGGGCTAGATCTGATTGCATACACCTATTTTATTCTTTAAATGCCATGATCTAGGTTTGTCTAAAGTATGAAATAACAACGAAGTTGTGAGTTAATATTTTCAGATCTATACGCTGGTTTGCCTCGGTAAAAGTGAATTTACACGTAGGGTCGACTCTTCCAAGTAGTGTATACAAAGGAAAATCATATTCTTTAGAAATGATTGATCTATCTGATTAGTTATGTTGTTTTATTGTTGTCTGTCAATGAAGTCTTCTTAGATCTGAATGGATAACTGAATGCATAAAGAGTTTGGTGTCTGATTGATTGGTTGCCTAAGTGAGAAGGGTTATCTCTACTACTTCCTGTGTAAAGCTCTGTAAATTCACAGTAGATGTTCAGTATATTGCTGGTTGATACAGACTTGATTAAGAAGTTTTATGTTTCAGTAGTTTTGAATGTATACATAGGTTTGGTTAAAGGTAGTGTATACACGCAGGTTGGGTTCAGTAAAGTAGAATATACATTCTGATGCATGATTTTTGAGGTTACAGTTGGTTCTGAATGATGATGCAGGTTTCTGGGTTCAACACAGTGTTATGGTGACAATAATCTGAATGTTCAAATTAACTGATTATTGGTTGATGCAGTTTGAAAGTCCTGATGGGTCCAGTATGAAAATTTGATGAAACGAGGCCTTCATTTGTATTGTTGTGTACTAGGAGCATCCAATATGAAAATTTATGAAATGTGGTCCCTGGAGGAAGAGAGAAGGTCGTAGCCTTCTGTAGGCCAGTTCCTACGTACTAGTAAACAAATTAACTAGTACAAGAACTAGGGATTTGTAGCTCCCTTCCAGTGGAAGTTGGAAAATGAGAGAAGGTTGTAGCCTTCTGCAGGTGGGTGCCTGTGTACTGGTATGAGTATGCACCAGTACAAGATTGTAAACAAATTTTCTTAATATTAAAAGAAGATAGAGATGACAACGGTAGGTGTTTTTTCTCCTGCATTGGGTTTCCACCTTAAATATTGGTGTTCATGTGTGTTTCTTATGTGTGATGGTTTATTATGTTTTTACTACACTGTTTAACAAGTTACTGATGCACTGATTAAGGTTCAACACATGATAAATTGACTAAATCATAAGTTCTCTGGGTATACGTTGGTTTCTCTAATCACAGTAGCGTGTACATGCAATTTCACTTCACAGAAGTAGCGTATATAAATCTGTTTGGGAAATGAAAAATTATTGAACTGTAAATACTGATTGACCCCCCCTCTCAGTATTATTTCCAATATGAGTGGCATATTCCCCATCATGGGTTGATTATGTTGCCACCTGCTCCATGTCTGTGTCAACTGATGATCTAGTCAGTGATATAGTGCATCATATACTGGGGACATTGGAACACGATCTTTCCATTAGATCCCTCGACAAGTATCCCTTCCTAAATGTTGTTCTCCCATTTGATGAGAACCTATTGGAAGCCATGTTCTCTTATAGTCCATAATGAAGGTGATGAGGATAGTTCTTTGACTATGTCAACCTTGTTAAAAAAATGAAATAGGTGTCATGAGAATAGTTATTTTACTATGTCAACCTCGTTAAAAAAATGAAATAGGTCCCCATGAGGATAGTTCGTTTACTATGTCAATCTCATTAAAAAATGAAATAGGTGTCATGAGGATAGTTATTTTACTATGTCAAACTCGTTAAAAAATGAAATAGGTGTCATGAGGATAGTTCTTTTACTATTTCAACCTTGTTAAAAAATGAAATAGGTTTCATGAGGATAGTTCTTTTACTATGTCAACCTCATTAAAAAATGAAATAGGTCCCCATGATGATAGCTATTTTACTATGTCAACCTCGTTAAAAACTAAAATAGGTCCCCATGAGGATAGTTCTTTTACTATGTCAACCTCATTAAAAAATGAAATAGGTCCCCTTGAGAATAGTTCTTTTACTATTTCAACCTCATTAAAAAGTGAAACAAGGTGTCAGAGCAGAGTTCCTTTACTTGTGTCAAGCTCGTTAAACAATGAAACAAGGTGTCATGAGTAGGTTCCTTTCCCGTGTCAAGCTCATTAAAAAATGAAACAAACCCCTTCCAATTCGATTCTTTGATTAGATCTCATAAAATCCCAGTTTATTCTTTCACTTGATCTCGTAAATGAACCTTCATTCCATCCACCTTTTAGTACCTAGTATTCTACTTAGCTGAATGAAATAAAGCTTGGGGAGATGTGCCTCAAATTGAGTCATTATGTCGGCAGCATGCAAACTTATCATGAGCATAGTTTTTTCCAAAGTTTCAAGCTTGTGTAAAAATTAAACCAATTCCAAGCATAGTTTGTCTCCATTTGAATCTTGTATAAAAATGAAAACAATCTCAAGCATAGTTTGTCTCCATTTCAAGCTTGTTTAAAAATGAAACCAAATCGAAGCATAGTTTTTTTTCAAGTTTCAAGCTTGTGAAAAACTGAAACCATCCTCAAGTATACTCGAGCATAGTTTCCCATGTTTCAAGCTTGTGTAAAAATGAAACCAATTCTATTTTACCTCTCATGTTTTCCATTATTATCAGCCTATTTTTGCGAGATACACCTTGGTTTTTTCATTCCATCGTCACCATATCTTTGGACAATCATACAATTTCACTTGGTTGTTTTACCTTTGCTAGAGGAAAATCTGCGATGAGTGGTCTTATTAGCTAACCTCTTGATCTATACATGTTTTGAGCAGTTACATCATGATCAGAACTAATTTCTATCCTTTTATACCACTCATTCCTCCAAGAGGAGTCATGTTTTAGCTCTTTTCGCACTCCAAAAATATGAAAATATTGTCGAGCACTTGTCTTTTCAAACTTGTAAAAGTTAATGAAAAGACGTCTACTTAGTATAAGTTTAGCCCCTTTCTGGACTGAGATGGACTAGCTACGAAATAGGAATACCTTAGTTGAGCATGGCTAAGAGGTTCTCTTGAATATTGTTTTCTACCTTTTCAGATTCGAGAGACTATCTATGAAAAGGGACCTTTTGAGTTTTCCTTTTTACCTCTTTTTCAAACTCTCTAAACATGAAAAATATGTTGAGTTACCCCTCCATTTGACTCGTAAAACTTAAACGACACAACACTTGTCACCATGACGAGACCGAGTTACTCCTTCCTAGTGCTCGTAAAATTATTAGGATGGATTCATCCAAAGGATGAACTTATATGACAAGCATATGATATCCTCTTCAAGCTTGTGATTAAAAATAAAGAGGTACTCATTAGAAATAATTGGGGGAAATGGAAGTAAATGTGTCTTGTATTATGTATGAAAGGTAGCATGTCACTCTTTAACATGACACTCATCTGCATTTCGTGTCGAGTTTTGGATATCCTCACTTAGTCACTTGCTTTCCTGGGTTTGGGAAATCCATTTTCCTCTCATTTGATCATTACCTATCGTCATCATCACTATTTATCCCATTTTGAGTCAATTGCAGCCAAACTCTAGAGTCGTGTCGTTGATATGTGCGAGAGAAGTTTCATCTACAAATTCAAACCTCTTATACCTCATTTGACCTTCTCTGCTACAATCTTGAATCACTCTCACCAAATTTACAAAGTCCTTTGTTTCTTGCCGATGATGTGGGAGACATTATGACCCTCCTTCAACGGATCACTTCTTGTCGAATCCAACTTATTATCTATGAAGATGATATAGAAACTCCCTTTCAGTACCTTGGAGCTTGCATGCCTCAATGGCAATTTATTCGTATTCAATGATAGGTTCACATCATTGAACTTCGATTGAATGATTTTACGGTTGTTCGACTTCAAATTCCTTGTTCACACTCATGGATTGTTGATCCGGATTTAAACAGGAACGCAACAAATTACAGAGATAACCATATACACAAAGATGCAGCGGAAATAATACTTCATTTCATTAATGGAAAATACTGAAATATGCTTACAACCAGAAATGGAAATAAACCAGCTAGGGCGATGGTAGCTTATCTCTGAGAAGAGATGTGGTGGCTACATGCCTCTGAACTGTGTTACAATGAGGCTCGAAGGCCTATTTATTGTTGAGAATCAATGGAAAACCCTTAACATTCCAAAACCTAACCCTAGGAGATGAAACGCCAAACTGTGGGCCCCGTTTGGGGGTGAATTGGTACACCAACTTCCCGGGGTCGTAACTTTGGCATATGATCTCCGTTTGACGCGTACAATAGCTCATTAGAAAGATCTATCCGAGCACTATCATTGTTGGAACAGGAAACATCGGTCCATGGACCCATGTTGCCCCTGGATTCCCCAAAAAACGTCGTTTAGGGCCTCAAAACGGTTCTGGAAGTTCAGGACCCGAAAAACTGCTAAAAATAGTAAGTTGTGCTACAATTAAGGAAACTGAAAATGCTGAGAAAGACAATGGTGGGGGTCCAGGTGGACTTGGCAGGTGGCCACCAATATCCACCTGGATCATTCCTCCCCCCTTAGGAAGCAATGGTCCCCATTGCGTTGAGCTCCTCCATGAGATGAGGAAACTTCTGCTGAACTTGTTCCCTGGTGAGCCACTTGCCCTGCTGAAGGAGTTGGCCTGCTTTGACAACTCGATACAGTTGGATATTCTGTTGGCGAGTGTTCTTGATCTGTGTTTCCATGATCCGATCAGTTGCAGCTTGTTCCATGCAATTTGGATTTAATTCTGTGGGTTTGAGCTGTTCTGCAATGTCGGATGTGTCTAGCAATGGTGGAAAGTATGGCCGAAGGCAGTCCACATTGAACACTGGGTGCAGGCCAAGGAATGGGGGAATGTTGAGCTCAAATGCATTGTCTCCCATCGCCTTAGTAATGGTGCAAGGACCATATCGGAGTGGTCTCAATTTCCGATAGGCTCCAGTAAGGCGTTCCTTTTGCAAATGCAACCAGACTTTGTCGCCCACCTGAAACTTGTGTGGCACCCGGTGTTGATCATGTCGTTGCTTGTACTTGGCATTTGATTTCTCAAGAATGTCATGGACCTGCTGGCGAATATGTTGGATGCGCTCAATGAAGCTGGTGGCCTTATCTGTTTCGGACTGGACATGAGCTGAATTCATGTGAGTAGCTGCAAGGGGCATGGCCACATCAATGGGGCATAGTGGCTGGAATCCCAAACCCACCTGAAAAGGGCTATGGCCAGTGGAGCTGTGAAGAGCTCGGTTGTAGCTGTGCTGAACATAGGGGAGGCTCTTGTCCCATGTGCGTGGATGCTTTGAGTTATACATGCGCAGAATGTGCACAATCATCCTGTTGACAACCTCTGTCTGGCCATCAGTTTGAGGATGGAAGGCTGTGGACTTCGTGAGTTTGGTGTCCAGCATTGACCAGAGACTGGACCAAAATGTGCTGAGAAACCGACTGTCCCGATCTGAGATGATAGACTGTGGGATCCCAAAGTGCACCCACACTCGCTCAAAGAAGAGTTTAGCAGTGGCTTCTGCTGTGATATTCTTCTTCGAGAACCTGTCGACGACCACAAAAACACAGTCATTTCCATGCTTGGTGGAAGGAAGGCCTGACATGTAATCCATGGAGATGGATTCCCAAGGTCGACTAGGGGTAGGCAACGGGGTATAGAGGCCGTGCTTCTTAATGGTCGATTTGGCAATGGCACAGGCAGTACATGATCGGATGTACTTCCCAACATCCTGTCGAAGATTTGGCCAATAGAAATAATTTTGCAGTACTGCCACTGTTTTCTCGACCCCGAAATGCCCAGCAGCCCAACTGTAGTGTGCTTCCCAAATCATCTTGGCACGCTCGCTTGAAGGAACACAAAGGTGACCGAGGTGGCATAATAGGGCGTCATGGAGGTGAAAATCTACAACATGCCAACCTTCCAAGAGTGTCTGGTATGTGTGGCCAAATTCTGGGTCGCTTTTGTAGAGAAGTGGCCAATCAGCAGTCTTGTGCCCACAAGAGTTGAGCACGGTGGTCAGCGCCATGATCGGTGGCCGACTGAGGCAATCTGCAACATTATTGGTGCTGCCCTTTTTATACTTGATATTCAAGTGAAACTGTTGCAGGTATGTAGACCACTTCTGATGGCGATCATTCTGCAATTTCCCTTGGGTCTGTATGAACTGCAGAGGTCGGTGGTCTGTGTGGATGACCGTTTCCTTCCCCAAAATGTAATGCTTCCATTGTCGGCAGGCCTGTACAATGGAATACATCTCTTTATCATAAGTGGGGTACTTCCGTACTGTGTCTGAAAGTGTTTCACTGTGATATGCCACTGGATGTCCATGTTGAGTAAGGACTGCCCCAATAGCATAGTCAGAGGCATCTGTCTCGCCCTCAAATGGTTGTTGTAAATCTGGTAACGCGAGCACTGGTGTTGTGCAGAGGCGATCCTTCAATTCCCTGAATGCCTTCTGTTGAGATTCAGACCAAAAGAATTTTGCTTTCGCCCCGCCCTTGGTGACTTGACTCAAGGGCCAAGAAATATGAGAAAACCCCAACACAAACCTGCGGTAGAAGTTGGCAAGACCTAGAAAGATGCGGAGCTCTGTTAGAGTGGTTGGAGAGGGCCAATCCCGAATGACTTGGATCTTGGCCGGATCGACATGCACCCCCTGTTCATCAATGATGTATCCCAGATACTGAACCTGGGTCATGCCAAAAGTGCATTTCTCCAAATTGGCACATAGCTTGTGTTGCCGCAGTGTTTGGAGAACCTGTCGGATGTGGTGGAGGTGCTCTTCCCAACTCTGGCTGAAGATCAGAATGTCATCCAAGTATACTACTACAAAGGAGTTGGTGAATGGCCGCAAGATGTCATCCATTAGCCTCATAAAGGTTGCAGGAGCATTCGTCAATCCGAAAGGCATGACCAACCATTCGAAGAGGCCCTCCTTGGATTTGAAGGCAGTCTTCCACACATCGGAGGGTTCGATTGGTACCTGGTGATATCCTGACTTCAGATCGATCTTGCTGAAATATTTCGCCCCCTTTAGTTGGTCTAAGAGGTCATCAATCCACGGGATCGGGTACCTATTACGGATAGTGATCTTGTTCAGCGCCCGATAGTCAATACAGAGTCTCCACGTCCCATCCTTCTTCTGTACCAACACGATCGGGCTCCCACAGGGCGATGAACTCGGACGGATGTGACCTTTCTGCAGGAGCTCCTAAATCTGCCTCTTGATTTCATCGTTCTCCATAACGGAGCGCCAATAAATTGGTCCATTGGGTAGCGGCGCACCTGGGGTCAGATCGATGGAGTGCTTGACTTGACAGTGCAGAGGAACCCCTGCCGGGGAGGTGAAGATGTCCTCGTACTCCTCCACAACCTTGTCCATCTGTAGTTTTCATGCAGAGGGACCCCGTTTGGAGGCCGCGGCCACTGTCTTCTTCTTTCCTTGAGGGCGTATCATCAGGAAAACAAATTTCCTGGTTTTGGAAATGATCTTACTGCATTGTTTTGCAGTAATCAAAGAGAGGGCGGCAGGTGGTGCTACCTCCAGTATCCTGAACAACTTATTTCCCAATGTAATAATAACAGCACGGGGCCTTGATTCATACACAGCATGTCGCTTCCACAAGTATGGTTGTCCTAGTAATACATCACAAACTTCAAGGGGAGCAATGTCACACAATACCTCATCCGTGAAGGGCTTGATGTTGTATGGAAGGCGACACTGCTGGCTCACGCGAAGATCTCGTCCTTGGTGAAGCCACCCAATGGTGTATGGTTGTGGATGTGTTGTGGTTGGTAAGCCCAACCGCTTCACGACCTCTACCGAAATGAGGTTCTTTTGACTCCCGCTATCAACAATGAACTGTATCGGGGAGCCCTTTACCCACATCTGAGAGTGGAAGAGACGCTCCTCCTCCTCTGGATCTTCGGGTTCATTTTTCTGGATCTTCGCGGTAGCAACAGTGGCGCTGGGATCCGCATCAATGATCTGCTTCCCTTTTTCATACCCCTTATTGGGTTCTGACTCAGAGTCGGAACATGCATCTGATTCTGAAACCTTTAGCTCAGCCACCAGTGACTGCTTGGCCCGACACTCACTTGTGTTGTGAGTGGAGCTCTTATGGAACTCACACCATTTTCCAGTGTCCTTTTTCGGCTTCGCGGCGCTGTTCTTTGCTTGTGGCTTCGACTGGTTGTCTTGGGTTGTCCCGCCTTGGCTTTGTCCTTTGTTCTGTGGTTTAGGGGCACCTTTCCCCTGCTTCGGATTCGCAGATCCAAAGTCTCGCTTCTTTTGTTTAAACTTCTGCTCGACCTTGACGGCATATCGGTATGTTGCGCCGAGCGAGGGGATGTTTAGGAATTGTATTTCTTCCTGGATGTACTTGTGCAGGCAGCCACGGTATTTGAGTATCAAATGTTGCTCCGAGTCCTTGATACCCAACTTTGTGCGAAGGGTATGGAAAAGATTGGTGAACTCGGGCACGTCTTGGTCCCTTCCCTGCCGCAGCGTGGTCCACTTTATGTATTCATCCTCATAGCTTCCGACAGGGTAGTACTGCTCCTTGATGGCATCCCGGAACGAATCCCAGGTGGGTGCGGCTGAGAATAGTGAGCCAGTACTTTCATCCTTCTGCTCGTAGTAGGTTTCCCACCAGTCCTTGACGTGGGGGGCTGCTTTGAGAAGAGCAAAAACAATCTTTTCCCGATTCGAAAATTCATGAACAGAAAAATAACCCTCTAGCAGATTTAACCATTTATCTACGACATCTGTGTCTATCTAACCCTCGAATATGGGGATTTCAAAATTAACTTGTACCTTAAAGGGTGTGGCATTTCCAGAGTAGCTGCTGGAAGCCGATGCGTTGCTTCTGGGTAGCCGTTGAAGGATTTGGGCAAAGTTGTCCATCATCGCGTTCTATTGTCGCTCGAGGGCTTCTTCGAGCAAGATTTTGATGGGATCTCCTGCCCCCTCGTCTTTCTTTTCGTCCGCCATGGGAGGTCGTCGGGATTTGCGAGGCTGGTCTTGCAAAGGTTCAACCAGTTCAAGCCCTAACTCCTTATATCCCGACCTTGTTGGGGACATGCAAAGAAAAACAGAGAAAAAGCAGACCGCTCTAATACCACTGATCTGGATTTAAACAGGAACGCAACAAATTACAGAGATAACCATATACACAAAGATGCAGCGGAAATAATACTTCATTTCATTAATGGAAAATACTGAAATATGCTTACAACCAGAAATGGAAATAAACCAGCTAGGGCGATGGTAGCTTATCTCTGAGAAGAGATGTGGTGGCTACATGCCTCTGAACTGTGTTACAATGAGGCTCGAAGGCCTATTTATTGTTGAGAAACAATGGAAAACCCTTAACATTCCAAAACCTAACCCTAGGAGATGAAACGCCAAACTGTGGGCCCCGTTTGGGGGTGAATTGGTACACCAACTTCCCGGGGTCGTAACTTTGGCATATGATCTCCATTTGACGCGTACAATAGCTCATTAGAAAGATCTATCCGAGCACTATCATTGTTGGAACAGGCAACATCGGTCCATGGACCCATGTTGCCCCTGGATTCCCCAAAAAACGTCGTTTAGGGCCTCAAAACGGCTCCGGAAGTTCAGGACCCGAAAAACTGCTAAAAATAGTAAGTTGTGCTACAATTAAGGAAACTGAAAATGCTGAGAAAGACAATGGTGGGGGTCCAGGTGGACTTGGCAGGTGGCCACCAATATCCACCTAGATCAATTGTGCTATTGTAACTTCAGAGCCATTGTCATTATTGGTGGTTTTTCTAATACATGTTAATGGTTTACATCATTAACCGGTAATGAGGTGGTTTCTACCATGTTCGACTTCAACACGTCTATTCGCATGGTTAGATTCATACTTTGGTTGGATCGAGACAGAGATGAAGACCCTGGATTTCATCTAATAAACCCAAGTTGTGTCGAGTTATTTAGTATTCATGATTGTATACATGATCCTTTCTAGTCGGATGGTTGTGTCCATCCCATGGATCCATACATATGATCCTTTCTTGTCGAATGGCTGCCTCCATGCCATGGATCCATATATATGATCCTTTCTATTTGAATGGTTGCGTCCATGCTGTGGATCCATACACATGATCCCTTCTAGATGGATGGTTGTGCCCATTTCTTGGATTTGTGTATTGTTAAATGCCTACTCAAAGATGTCATATATATTTTATTATGTTTGATTTGCAGGGCTCCTAACGATAGTTATCCAAATTCCTTGCCTTGACTTGTAAAGACTTCAGTCATCACTTCCTGTTCTAACTTCATGCTTTAGGGGGAATCTATGATACAATAATTTGTTGCACTCCCTGTCTCATACCCCGAGCTATTGAACTTTTCCAAAAATGTCGCAAAGTGACAAAATTTGAAATTGAATTTTGATGCAGGGTTACCCCTGATTTACCCATAGTATGCATGTCTTATGCATATATCTGATCTATCCCAGGAATTTAACTCACTAAGGAGTCAAATCATCAACCACAAATGGTTAAGGCCCTCTTTTGTCAGTTCCTTTATATTGGAACTCAATCACCCCACTTAAACCTCCTATCGAGACTATTTACCGCCTCATAACCTTCATTATCCCTTTTATTAAAGCCTTCCTCAAATCTCTCTTATCGGGACTGCTAAAACCCTTTGTAACCTTTATACAACCCTTTAATCACACACACACAC
The DNA here is from genome assembly GCA_031772625.1 of Pinus tabuliformis. Classification (NCBI taxonomy): domain Eukaryota; kingdom Viridiplantae; phylum Streptophyta; class Pinopsida; order Pinales; family Pinaceae; genus Pinus; species Pinus tabuliformis. The sequence continues at coordinate 167,009,675 of CM062810.1, read as the reverse complement.
ACATATAATCTTCCCTTTTTAGCCATTGGTCACATATATTTTAACGCATAAACACTCTTTCCCTTTATAAACCATTTACAAAGGAAAACCCCACAAACATACCTTTTTCTGGATTGGTACGGCCTCTGCACAGTTATCGAGGTTTCACCTTTATCGCAATCGCAATCGACCTTCTGCGGTCACATTACATATGTGCTTCAACACTCCTTCCCCTCCGATATGTGACTATCGGAAGCATTAATACATGCTTAAGCCTTAAAAGACTCGTCCCATGCACTTTATAAAATATAAAGGAGAACACTAAAGTTATGCTCCGAACCATATAAGTGGATCTCAAATTTATACGTCTGCAATTATATTTATCGTCGGGTCCGCCACATTTCCGTTGTGCTGCTACTCCTCCGATTCCCGATCATCGATCTGCCTCATTGCTCATCGACGATATCACAATATCACTATCAGCTATCGCTATCGGTGTATTGACATGGACTCACGGCTGATGCTTACTCTTTGATTTAATCTGATGTGAACTAATCCCCACTGTTGATCTTCTTCCTGATCCAACGGTCCACACTTGATGTCATTTGATTGCAATCACTTATGGCCAAGGTTAATCACTCCTCATAGACACATTGCAATCTAATCTCCTCCGTTGATCTGTCAGATCCAACCGCTTCTGAGCAATAAGGCTTCGCATCTTTATTCTTCCTTTCTTTGTGGTTTTTACGCCATTCTCCAATGTTTCTTGTGGTTTCGGGGTTCCACTGTGTGACTCTCTCCTGAGCTCGACTTCGTGAGTTCTTTGATCACGATTACTCCAACATTACTTTGGTTCTTTAAAATGTTTCAAGGACTCTCCACGATCCTCTGTCTCGTCCTCTCCTCCGCATTCCACTTGGACTTTGCCTCGGCCCCCAACTCACCTAGTTGTTTCTCTAGATCAGTCTATATTCCTCGTCTTTGTCTGTGCTCTTATTTAACTTGCACATATACGTGTTAGACTCACATAGAATATCATCATTGTCCTTCTATGGATCACTCAGTGCATAAAAGGAAATATACAATCACAGTAAGTCAACTACTCATTTTATTAATAATGCACAGATACAATTTACTTCAACTTGATTTACATTCAATCGGCCCTCATGCTCCTCTTGGAGACTCTCTCTATAGGCCTCTATGGCTCTCCTCTCTCTCTAATGTCTAACCTCTCCAACCTCTCTCTTTTTTCCTTTTTAACACATTATTAGCAGTTTCTTTACAGTTGAGGAATAGTTCCTCGGTTACTTTTCAGTTGCTCAACAGTTTCTTCTAACTAGTTCCTAACTAATCCTAATCCTCTCATGTTCTCCTACATTTGGGAACATTTATAGATATGTCTCACAATATCTAATTAATTCCTATTCTCATTGAAAATCACTCAAAGGCCTAAATATTTACATTAATTCAAGACTTAGGAAACCAACTTCCCCAAAACAAAAGACCCCCTATGTCTACTAATATACAATGATATTGTTGGGCTAAATGCTCCTGTATCAGACTCCCAAGGTAGTAAATAATCATGATCTCTTGATCATGTGTCTTCATATGTTGTTAGAAAAAACCTCCAGGGTCCCATACTTTAGTTTGAAACTGCCCAAATGCTTTGCTCCTTTGTTGTTGCTGCATGTCTGCTATCTTCTGTTTCATTCTCCTTTCTTTTCTTCCCTTCTCAATCAACTTCACCTTCTGATTGATCACTCTTTCTGTCATCAACTTCCTCCATCTGCACTGCTTCATCATTAGCTTCCATAGTTCTTCTATCTCTAGGTCCAGCACATCTTTGGTCTGGTACACAGCTTCTCTTTCTTTGGTCTTCAAATTATTGTTGCTTTCCTCCAACTTCTACATCTTCATGCTTTTCTCTTATGTGGCTTCTTCTTCTTGCATCAAATCTTCCTCAACATTTGCAACAAAATCTGCATGCACAAACCAATTATTAAAGTATGAAACATAAGGCCTTGGTGCCTCTTCTCTCCTTAGCAACAATTCAGCTTGTTGCTCTATTTTCTCCCCCTCTATCACACATCAGTATGTTGTTTTGAATTCTCAGCAGAATTCACAAGATTGTCAGCTAGTCTCTCTTCCACATCATCTGCTACAATGATGTCTTCCTGTTTTTGTTCATTGTAGTGAACTTCTTCATTTGCATTTAGTTCTGATTTTACAATTTGAACTCTTACCTTTTGGTCTTCTAGCCTTTCTTCCAAAAGACTTAACTCATGCCACAAATTTGCCATCTCACAAATGGATTCTTCCTTTTCCAACTCAGCCTCTTTGATTTCTTCCACCAGGCTCTTCACTTTCCTCTATTGTAGTCTTCTATGTAGCTTAGACCACTTCACTGCCTTTTTCCTCAAGGCCCAACCCTGCCTTTGGTTTTCCTCGAGTATCATCCTCAATACATTGAGTTGTGCTTTTATCTTTGTAATTTCCTTATCAAGCTCCTCTTGACTAATCCTCTTGCCATTTGCCTTGGAAACCTCTTTCTTCATCTTTCTTCTGATGTGGTCTTCCTCAGAACCTTTACTATGACCATCAGTAGTCATCTTCTTCTCCATCTTCATGAGTTCCTCACTCATTTACTGTGAGTTGCATTAAAGCCTCTACAACAACAAGTCCTCCTTGTTGCAACTTACCTCACCAAGCATTCCTCTGTACTTGGTCTTTTGGCAAGCACTTGGTTCTCTATTTTTTGGAACCTCTTTGAGCACTTCTCTCTACTCCTTCTAGGCTTCAACTCATCTACACCTCTCAAGAAAAAAATTGTCATTTTGTATTTCAATCAGCATGAAATACTTGGTTTTGACCACCTTTTCTTTCATTTAGAAAGTCTTACCAGCTTCCTTCCTTACCTTAACAATTCTACCACATCCTCTGTGAAATTAGTTTTGTGAGCTACAACAATACCTCTGTAGTAACAAGTCTCCTCCTTACTACATATGCCCCACTAAGCTTCTCTCCTTTGAGCTCAGTCTGTTAGCATTTCCCTGGTTCTTTCCTCTTGAACCAATTGAGCACTCCTTGCTCTAGATTGTTGCAACCTTCTCACCTTCTTATGTTGTTACCTGGGTATTAGTGTAAAAACACACATTCTCCAATCTTCAAATCAATTTAAAACAAAACATGTCATCTCACCTTCAAGATCTCTGCATGATCTTGTTCCACCATTCTCTTGCACTTTGAATGGATTGTTCTCTGTATTCTTACATCTACAAGCTCTGCTGCACTTCACCCCTGTGTGCTTGCACTTCACCTCTGTGTGCTTGCACTTCACCTTTGTGTGCTTGCACTTCACCTCTATGTGCCTATTTATCAGATTAAAATCTGATTTCCCTTGCCTGCATAAACATCTTAAAACATAACTTTGTTCTAAGTTTTCTCATAGAGCTTTAACTTTCTCTGATACCAATTGATGTAGGGTTACCCCTGCTTTACCCACAATATGCATGTCTTATGCATATATCTGATCTGTCCCAGGAATTTAACTCACTAAGGAGTCAAATAATCAACCACAAATGGTTAAGGCCCTCTTTTGTTAGTTCCTTTATATCAAAACTCAATCACCCTGCTTAAGCCTCCTATCGGAACTATTTACTGCCTTATAACCTTCATTATCCCTTTTATTAAAGCCTTCCTCAAATCTCTCTTATCGGGACTGCTAAAACCCTTCATAACCTTTATACAACCCTTTAATCACACACACACACACACATATATATAATCTTCCCTTTTTAACCATTGGTCACATATATTTTAACGCATAAACACTCTTTCTCTTTATAAACCATTTACAAAGGAAAACCCCGCAAACATACCTTTTTTCAGCTCGGTACGACCTCTGCATAGTTATTGAGGTTTCACCTTTACCGCAATCACAATCGGCCTTCCGCGATCACATTACATATGTGCTTCAACACTCCTTCCCCTCCGGTATGCGACTATCGGAGCATTAATACATGCTTAAGCCTTGAAAGACTCGGCCCATGCACTTTATAGAATATAAAGGAAAACACTAAAGTTCCGCTCTGAACCATATAAGTGGATTTCAAAATTTATACGTTCACAATTATATTTATCGTCGGGTCTGCCACGCTTCCACTGCACTGCTCCTCCGATTCCCAATCGCCGATCTCCCTCATCACTCATCGGCGATATCGCAATATCGCTATTGGCATATCAGCATGGACTCACGGCTGATGCTTACTCTTTGATTTAATCCGATGCAAACTAATCCCCATCGTTGATCTTCTTCCTGATCCAACGGTCCACACTTGATGTCACTTGATCGCAATCGCTTATGGCCAAGGTTAATCGCTCCTCACCGACACATTGTGATCTAATCTCCTCCGTTGATCTGTCAGATCCAATGGCTTCTGAGCAATAAGGCTTTGCTTCTCTATTCTTCCTTTCTTCGTGGTTTTTATGCCATTCTCCAATGTTTCTTGTGGTTTCGGGGTTCCACTATGCGACTCTCTCCTGAGCTCGACTTCGTGAGTTCTTTGATCACGATTACTCCAACATTACTTTGGTTCTTTAAAAGGTTTCAAGGACTCTCCATGATCCTCTGTCTCGTCCTCTCCTCTACATTCCGCTTGGACTCTGCCTTGGCCCCCAACTCACCTTGCTATTTCTCTAGATCAGTCTATATTCCACTTCTCTGTCTGTGCTCTTATTTAACCTACACATATACCTGTTAGACTCACACAGAATATCATCGTTGTCCTTCTATGGATCACTTAGCGCATAAAAGGAAATACACAGTCCCAGTAAGTCAACTACTCATTTTATTAATAATGCACAGATACAATTGACTTCGGCCTGATTTACATTCAATAAGCCCTCATGCTCTTCTTGGAGATTCTCTCTATAGGCCTCTACAACTATCCTCTCTCGCTAATGTCTAACGTCTCCAACCTCTCTCTTTTTTCCTTTTCAATACATTATTAGCAGTTTCTTTACAGTTGAGGAACTGTTCCTCAGTTACTTTTCAGTTGCTCAACAGTTTCTTCTAACTAGTTCCTAACTAATCCTAATCCTCTCATGTTCTCCTACATTCGGGAACGTTTACAAATATGTCTCACACTATCTAATTAATTCCTATTCTCATTGAAATTCACAAAGTCCTAAATATTTACATTAATTCAAGACTTAGGAAACCAACTTCCCCAAAACAAAAGACCCTATATGTCTAGTAATATACAATGATATTGTTGGGTTGAATGCTCCCGCATCAAATTCACCATGAAAAACATTGATCAGATCCTTGAAGAAAAGAATGAGAAATGCCTTGAAGTAATTCTAGAAGAGGTTGTCAAAAAACCTTATTTTCAAGCCGGACACTACTTTTAGCAGGAAAACTTGTGTTGGTACCCTTTGGTATAAATAGTGACTAGCACTGGCAGCACAACTTTGGATAGGAAAATCCGCGTTGATCCTCTTCAGGCAGTTTCTCAAAAAATGGAGCAAAAGCTTCTCTTACTAGAAGCCTCGAGAACGGAGAGTTGGTTATTGTTGAGTAAGGATATGGTCAAGTTATCCCATTTTGAGTCCTTGATCCTACCTTTAGGGATCTTCCACTTAAGATGTGAACCTTCTTCTCCCCTTTGTGGATCTCTAACTCCCTCTCCTTTCCTATAAATACATTCCCTTATACCCTCAAATGGTTAGTCATACTAGATTGGTCATGCTGCTACTAAATTGTGCCTAATTGCTTCTAATTTGTGAAGCACAAAGGAGACCTTGAGAATTCTTGGCTTGGACTTTGAAACCCATCCCGAAGGAGGCTACCTGCATCAAGGCAGTGTTTGTATGATTCCCTCTTGTGTTTATTATTAATACAATGCATGTTTACTTTTAATAAGTGTGTAAACGATTAATTGCTTAGTATGATGCTCCTTCATATGTCATATGGTTTACATTAGAATGCATATGTTATGTTTTTCCTTTGTTGTATTTTTTTTTATCTCTCTTGCAAGTATTCATTCACAACGTAATAGCGAGGATCGAACTTGGAAGTGAGGAGATCAAGATTGACATCAAAAAGTCACTGCATAGGAGTGAGGTAGCCCATATTTCCTCTTCCATGACATTCTAATTTAAACTAGGAGAGTTTTTCATGTATTTGTTTCTGTTGTTACTAGATCCACTCATTGGACTAGAGGGATAGCTTCTATCCGTAGAAGGGATTGCCTAGATAACAATTGTGGGGAGAAATATGAAGTTGGCACTTGTATTTTCTGTATTTTTTTATTTCTCACTGAACCATAGACTGATTTCATGTTTATTGGAGTGGCTCTGTGCCATTTTGTTGGTAAAACTGCTCTATACGTTATAAATCAATCTCGTTTTGTTTCTTTCATACAGTGATATGAGTTTCAATTTTAGATCGGTCCTAGTGTATGTAATACATATGTTAGTAAATGTGTGAAGCTAGTGGAGGAACTTTGCATTTTATTCATTTATCTTATTGCTTCATAAGTATATCATAATAATATATATGTGAATTTCATGTTTTTCATTTTTTTGAATTTAAAAAAATTAAATTATAATATATATGCAATATTTTTCATATAACAATATATATTGTATATATTGTATAGAATATAGAATATATATCAATATATATATTATAATCCATTGTGATTGACATGGTATTCCATATGAAGTAAATGCACTCTTTTGTTAAATTTTTTTGTTTTTTAAGAACAAAAAAAGAAATGGGGAAGATATTATATCTTGATAGATTTTTAGCACAAGATTGTGAAGTTTATATAGGGCTTGTCAGTTTCCATTAAGTGTTAATTCTTTAACCTTTTTTTTTATTGACAAGTTGAGTTTTATTTGATGGATGAGATACTAATAGATTTAAATCTATTAGTTATTTTGTTCATTTTTCTTCTTCATACTTGTTATTAATGATATGTGTATGGATACTGCAAGTTGTTTTAAGCTCATTTCATATTATGTAATGATATTTTACTTCTTGCAGGAGAATTCAAAGTAATCCTTTGTTTGATTTATCTTGCAAATGGTTTCCTTTCTTTTCATGTACACATCATTAGATTAATCCATTTTGAATGTTCTTGGAAACACTAAAGGTTATGTATTTGTGACTATGTTATCTATAATATTTTTTCGATTGTTCTTCAATCATCGAATTTACTATCCATATTTTATTTCCATGAACATAAATCATAGCCTAGGTTTGTATATACATCAGTAACATAGAGGTATAATTGCATTTAGAATATACTTTATTCACTATGTTTCCTTCATATTTTAAAAAAATACAAAAAAATATGTCTTGTTCAAATCAAGCCTCCATTCCTTGGAGCATCACCTCGTAAAGAGTAAACTAGTCCCAAAATTATAGTCATGATTTCCATTAACATAAAAGAGTTTAATCAGGACTCCGACCGGGCAATTCCTCCCGTGTTGGGTCAGGACATTTCCAGACCTCAACACGGTGGCATTCAAAATTTCAAAGGAAACGGTAACAAAAGGTTTAATGACAGAATTGGCCAAACTATATGAAAAACCCTCAACCTCAAATAAGGTATTTCTTATGAAGCGTCTATTTAATATGAATATGTCAAAAGGTGGACCTGTTGTTGATCATTTAAATGAATTTAACATGGTTACCAGTAAGTTAAGTTATGTAGGGGTAAATTTTGATGATGAAGTTAGGGCTCTGTTATTTCTATGCTCATTTCCATAAAATTTGAATGGCCTAGTTATGACTATTAGTAACTTTGTATCTAGATCTAGTACTTTAAAGTTTCATGATATTGTTGGTGCCATCCCTAGCGACGAAATGCGATAGAAAAGCTCTGGTGACACATCAAGAAGGAGCCTAGGAAATCACAGTAAGTCAAGAAAAGAAGTGTGCTAGAATGTTGGAAGAAAGGATACTTGAATAGATATTCCAAATCTCATAATGGAAAAGAAGGAGATGGACAGCAAGAGACCAATCATCAAGAGAATGTGACAGGTGATGTGGTTCAAGATACTTTTATTCTTTCATTAGAGAATATTATTGATGCCTAGGTGGTAGATTCACGGACCTCTTTCCATGCCACACCTAATAGGAAACATTTTCATGACTACGTTGAAGGATATTTTGGACAAGTTTGTTTGGGTGACGATAAACCCTATAAAATCATTGCAATGGGTAAGTTTTTTATAAAGGAACTGAATGGAAGCCAATGGTTGTTGAAGGAGGTAAGGAATTATCTAGAGCTAAAGAAAAATCTAATTTCAATAGGGAAGTTGGTAGGTGAAGGTTGTGTAACTACTTTTACAGACAAAACCTGGAAGGTCACTAAAGGAGCCCTAGTAATAGAAAAAGTAGAAAAGGTTAGTACATTGTACTTATGCAATAGTATTTCTAATTCCGTTAATGCTTTAACCTCCATAGGAGTAGATACGACACTTTGGCATCATAAGATCAGGCACATGAGTTAGAAGGGGATGCAAATTCTTCACTCAAGACATTTGTTGTGAAGTTTGAAGCATATTGATTTGGATTTCTGTGAAAATTGTGTTTACTTCTCCAGCTCTCGCAAGAATTGTATGGGAGTCGCCCTCGAAGGGACTTCCTGAATGCTATATTGGTAAATAATGCAGAGAGAGATGTTGACATCGATCCCCAAGAAGCCCAGGCAAATTTTCGAATAGCTAAAGCTGACTTAGCTCGAGCCGAAGGATTGGATGACATGAACGAGGCATTACTTACGATGCACCTGTTGATGAGGATCATATGCCAGACACATGGAGATATTCAGAGAGGGGAGGGCAGGTAGATAGAGCCTTCAGCGAAAGAGGCTAGGTTGAGCCATTCATGCAGGTCAGCTAAAATATAAGAGAGTCGGATTTATGAGAGTTGGGAAGGAAAAGAAGAGAGAAAAATTAGAGCTTGTGCGAACTATGTATGGGGACCTACTCAGGTATCATCTCTTGGTGTCTCTCACCATTATGTTACTTTTATTGATGATGCAACTAGGAAAACTTGGATTTATTATATTCAAAATAAATCAGATGTATTTGATACTTTCAAGAAATGGAAAGCTTTGGTTGATAATGAGGAGGAAAGAAGTTGAAGTGTATCAGACTAGAAAATGGCAGTGAATACTGCAACAGAGAGTTTGATAACTATTAATCATAGAATGGAATTCAAAGAGAGAAGACAATTCCAGGAACACCATAGAAAAATGGTGTGTCAGAAAGGATGAACAGGACAATCATGCAGCATGCAAGGTGAATGAGATTGCATGCAGGATTTCCCTTACAATTTTTTGGAAGATGTTGTGGATACTATTGTTTATCTAATAAAAAGGTGGCCTTCAAGTTCCGTGGATGGTGGTATTCCATAGGAGGCATGGGTAGGTAAAAAGGTAAACTAGTCATATTTAAAGACTTCTAGTTGTGAAGCCTTTGTCACATCAATAAAGAAACTAGAACAAAGCTTGAGGAAAAGTCAAAGAAATGTACCTTTATTGGATATGGTGTAAATTATTTTGGCTATCGCTTATATGATTATGAAAATCATAAAATAATTAGGAAAAGAGATGTAATATTCAATGAAAATGTCTTGTATAAGGATCAGATGTAGGGAAAGAATCAGGAAAACGAAAAACAAAGAATATGCAGTGCTTGATGAGATCAAATAAAAAGTAAAGGTGCATGAAAATCAGAATTATCAGCAGCCACAACAACAACAACAACCACAACAACAACAAGCACCTCAAATACCTGAAGATGGTGTTAGAAGATCTATCAGGACAAGTAGATCCCTTGAATGATACTCTCTTTCATTATATTATGTATTGTTGACTGATTCTGGTGAACCAGAAATATATGAAGAAGAAATGTAGGTAGAAACAAGGAATAAGTGGGAGAAATCCAATGAAGAAGAGATGGAATCCTTGATGCATAAGCAGACTTGGGACTTAGTAAAGTTTCTTGCAGGTAAAACAACATTGTAGAATAAATGGGTTTACATGTTGAAGAAAGAAGATGGAGGTAAACAGAGGTATAAGGCTAGACTTCTCGTGAAGGGGTTTGTACAAAATAAAGGTATAGACTTTTATGAATTTTGTTCTCCTATTGTTAAAATGACTTGAATTAGAACTATTTTAAGTCTAGTGGCAACAGAAGATTTGCATTTTGAGCAATTAGGTGTAAAGACAACCTTTCTCCGTGGGGATTTGGAGGAAGAAATATAAATGCAGTAGCCACAAGGGTATGAGGTTAAAGGGAAGGAGAAGTTAGTGTGCAAATTGAAGAGGATCTTGTATGGCTTAAAATAGGCTCCAAGATATTGGTATCTAAAATTTGATAGATTTATGTCTGAACGAGGTTATACTAGATTTCACTCTAACCATTGTGTTTATCTTCAAAATAAAAATGATGGAAACTATATTATATTGTTATTGTATGTAGATAACATGCTTGTTGTAGGGTCTAATATGTAGGAAATAAATGTGCACAAAGGAAAATTGGCAAATTCATTTGCAATGAAGGATTTGGGTGTTGCAAAACAACTGCTTGGTATGAGAATAACTAGAGACAGGAAAAATCACATATTAACATTGTCTCAGAGTGAGTACATAGAAAAGGTGGTGGAAATATTTAATATGCAGAATGAAAAACCAGTTAGTACACCTTTGGCTAGCCATTTCAAACTAAGTAAGGAAATTTGTCCCAAGACTCAAGAAGAGATGGGTTATATGTGTAAAGTTCCATATGAATCAGTAGTTCAAAGCTTAATGTATGTAATGGTCTGCATAAGGCATGATATTGCACATGCACTGGGAGTTGTAAGCAAGTATATGAACAATCAAGGAAAAGAGCATTGGATGGTAGTGAATTCAATTCTCAGGTATTTGAAAGGTACCACAAATCAAACATTATTCTTCGGTGGTTCAAACATTTCTCTATTGGGATATGTTGATGCAAATATAGCGGCTGATAGAGATAACAAGAGGAGCACAACCGGGTATGTTTTTACTGTAGGAGGAACAATTATCAGTTGGGTTTCAAAATTGAAAAACATTGTTGCACTTTCAACAATAGAAGAAAAGTATGTTGCTGCTACAGAGGCTAGTAAATAAATGATTTGGTTACAAAGTTAATGGATGAATTGGGAAAGAAGAAGAAGATGGGTAGGTTATACAGTGACAGTCAGAGTGTCATTCATCTTGCAAAGAACTCAATATTTCACTCCAAAACTAAACACATACATCTCAAGTACCATTTCATATAGTCAGTGTTGGAAGATCGACAATTGAAGTTGGAAAAGATACATACTAGCTTGAATCCTGCAGATATTTTAACAGAAGTTGTAACCAGGGAAAAACTAAGATTTTTCTCAGTTTCAATTGGTCTTCAAGTATCATGGTGAAGATGAGAAATAGCTAGGTCCAAGTGGAGTCATTTTCCAGCAAGTGAAGCAATGATGGAGTTCATATAACCAGTCTCCAAGTGGGAGATTGTTGGGTGTGGAGCTTGATTATCTTCCTGATTATTCAGAGGTTTTTTGTTTTAGTTGTGTTGGATCCCTATTCCTAACGGGGAAGAAACTTCGCCCATTTAATCATTGTCAGGGGGGTACAGGGGGGAAGATTACAACTTTTATAAGCCTCCGCCCCCTTGGTGAGGGTCCAGGGTAGTGCCCCCGAAGCTAAAAATAGCGAAAATTTTCCTTGTGAAATATTGTAATTTCATAGCCAATTTAGGTCGTTCATTAGGAAGATAATTTGACGGTAGAAGTTATGTTTAATTTAGGGTTTTTCCCCTAAAAGGCAACCCATCGATTTATATGAGGGAATTTCATTGCGGTTCTGTACTATTATTTTGAGCAAGGAAGAGAGAGGAGAATGTGTATGAGCGAAGAGGAAATTACAGTGGATCTACTATAGGTTGTATCTCTTCATTTTTCTAAATAATATAAAGGAAGGACTATTTGTTTCTCCGTGGACGTAGCCTAAATTGGGTAAACCACGTATATTTGTGTCTCTCATGTTTCATGTGTTTTTGTATTTGTGTTTCCATAATATTTTTTGTATTTCATTGCTCTGTTAATTAATTTCTAACATGGACAAGTCTTTCTTCTTGCCCCCTTGGCTGGATTCTGGTTTGGTTTGAGACTTCGTCCTTTTTCCCTTCTTTCCCTTTCCAAACAATTCCAAATTTTCTTCATCCTCTCCCTTGGATGAACTCCTATCTCTTATATTTTGATTGATCTCTTCTTGTACCAAATCAAACCATAAGCATTCCCAATTCGGTAATTTATCCCTCTTGTTCACCAAGTCCTGGTCGCTATGCTAGCTTTTGAGAAGGCCTAAAAGAGCTAGGCTCACCAAGTCATCTTTTGCAACATTCACACCAACCCCTCCAATCTCATCTCGAAGTTTTGTAAATCTGGTGAGATACTATGGAATAGTATCATTCTTTTACATCTTAATGTTTTGAATTTTGTCTTTGAGGGTCAGTTTTCTATGGTCACTACTATTCTTGAATAGCTCATTCATTGTCTTCCACATTGTGAATGGAGTTTCTTTCCCATTTATATTTGAGATAATGTGGTCTCTCACTTTCTCCAAGATTATTCTCCTTGCCTTGGCTACATCTTTCTTCCATTGGTTTAGGTTTTGGGCATCAACTCAAACTAGTTTTGGAATGTATGTCTTAGAATATTCCAATAACCCATTTTCATCAAGCACTACCTCCATGCAATCCTTCCAGGAAATGAAATTTGAGTTTCCTTCCAAGGCATACTCTAATCTCAATCTGTTGAAGGTCATTCTCCAAACTCTGAAAAAATATTGCTACACTGAAGCTACAAATTTGAACCTCCTGAGGAACAACTTTGAAATTCTTGTTCTAATGTGAATCCTGCTCTGATACCATGTATAAATATGGTGATAGAATTGCAAATTCTCAATAAATTTAATCTAAATCAAGAGACACAATTCTACTCTACTACTTTGTGGAAATTAATTCACAATTTAGAACAACATTTGCAAACTTGCATCAATCACATATACAAGTACACATATTTATCTAGGGGAAACCAACTAGTAAAAACCCCTTAATATTGCTTGCATTAATCAGATGAATAGAGAATGTATTACAATTGCTTGTTCACTCTGAGCTCAACCTGCAAGTGAATAACCTTTCTCTTTGCTCAATGAGAATCTCTAACCCATACTTCATCAGTTGTTGCCTCTGCTTGAGCCCCTATTTCCTTGTGCAAATCCTAAGGAATTAAGCCCCTATTTTTTAGGAATTTTCCTCCAATTGATTGCGCAATTCCCAAGGTTGGATATCTGACTGCATGTAACACTTGTACACTCAAGACTAGTCTACAACTGATGTTACACTGCCTTAGAATCTCCATCACAATTGGGGAACTCGAATTCTCTACATGCACTAGCTATTTTTGGTTGATTGATCATTTAACTGGATGATCACTGAGTTAGACTGTTGTCCCACTACATAACTGACCTCCAACTAGTTCTATCAACAATTAGAACTATTTTAATTGAATACAACTGGAAATAATTGAACTTGATTGCTACAAATTAGCAATCACACATGCATAACTAAACTCCAGGCCCTCTAACTTGAATTTACTAACTAACTGAGTGACAAGAGAAATGTCACCTCTGTCAACTACCTCCAAGTTTTCTATTGATGTGAAAAAATAAAATTTGACCAATTTGACCAATGCAAAGTCAATTTGAGACTTTCTTTCTACACTTCTCAACAAACAACAAAAAATCATGCCCTTGGTCTTACTTTTATAGAGCTATTATAGCAACCCATCTGTAACAACAATCCATATCAGTACATCATTATCAACAAATAAGAAAAGTATTCACACAATATATAGGCATGTGTAATCAATGAAATATATCATTGTCAACACCACTTTTAGTTTATCAAAGGAAACACAACAAGTTGGTTGTTAGTTCCTACTAGTTAAACAATCACAAATCCAACATATCAATCATACATATAGTCAAACAATTTAAACTGGTTTTTAACACCTAAACATTTTTTTAGTTTAATATCTAAAAATTATCATATAACCTTCTTGCAGAAGTTTTTTTGTTACATTCCCCATGATAGAGCCCATCCAATCCAAGTGTCGAACCTGGGTGCTCTGATACCACTTGTAAACACCCCCCACCTTTACCTTAGTGTAAAACATTCACTTTCTAATCTAATCTTCTTGTAAACAGTTAGAGAGATGGGATAATAATAATAAAATCTCTAGAATTGGAAATAAGCATCACCATTGCATTCTTCTCGTCAAGTTGAATCTAGTGATATAAAACTTGACATCAATATGATCTCTAGATCAGAAGTTATGATCATCTAAGTTCCCAATGGATCAAAGGGTGCCATGTCATCAACCCCACCACGTGGAACATACGTGGCCATGTCACATGATTGACCTCTAAGCACCACTTGGAAACTTGTTAATGGTTGTCGACCCATTCATGAGTCCGAGTCCCACAACCCTGTGTTATTTATCTGGGCAACCCCACTCCATACATCCAAGGAATTTTTTTCGGTGCTCCCTGCTTCATACATCCGGGGAGTACCTGCTTCACATGTCCAAGGAATATTCGTTTCAACCTTACTAGGAATACCCACTTCACACATCTGGGGAATAGTCTCGAGGAAACCATCAACTATCAGAATGATTATTGACAGAAACCATTTCGTCTCTCGCCTTTGTTTCCTAACTAAATTCCTAGCTCCTTTCTTAGTTGAAAATCTCAGGTATTACCTGTTTATAAAGTCTGGGCATTCCTTTGAGGTTTTCTTCCTATTAGGACCTTTCAAGGTCAATTCCCCACTGTCCTCATCTCTGCTTCCCCAATAGTAACTCACAAGCGTACCTTGGCTATATCTTCCAGTACACCTCTATTTTTCTCCTCCAGGTGGACCTTCGAAGATAAATTCTATGGGAAAATAACTCTAGTGTACATCGTCCTTCCACTCGATCCTTTTACAATAATGCATAATTAGAGTATTCACCATGTTGCTTCGATTATGAGGTTTCTTTTTAGGCCATGTACATAAGGTTAGTTGATTAAGGCTATAAAATTAAGTCATGCGAGAGTTCGCAACAGTGCCACTCATAACAGGATCTCTTTATTTCCTGTCAATGATTTTTTTGGCTGAACTTGGACTTTGAGAATCATGTTTTCTCTTGCAACTGGTGGTTTTCATAACATGGTTCAACTACAGTGGTTCCTCAAATGTTTGGACTTGCGTCAGAGTACCACCTCATCCACTGGAGGTTACTAAGGCCCCCACTAGTGCTATAGCTCTTCAGCTTACATCAGAGCTACTCTCTTCAGGTTCACAATGTCTGTAGAAAATAACACTAAATGGGCACTAGTCCATTCCGGCCAGTGACTTTCTTGTCCAATACCTTAAGGATTTCTGGTTCTGAATATCTCTAGTATTTTATCTAGATCTGATAGATCTTAGCATGGGGATATATTGGTCTCATTTAAGGACTAAATAAGTGTTTCAAGCTTACCATAGCCACCATGAAGCACACGGTGCATAAAAGGCCACAAGGGGATCAACACTCTTCAAAGGAACATGAAAACACTCTTTTAGGTACGACTACAAAAATGAACCTTATGGATAAACTGATAATAATTAAGGTCACATACCTACAAGCATTCCCTTGTTAGGGACAAGGAATTCCAGGCATAGTTGCACCATCGGTTTCCATCTACCTTCTAATACAGGCTTGGAAACTCCTAAGAGGCCTGAAATAATCACACTACACCCCCTAGTGCAACCTGGAGCCTACAACAAACATACAAATAATTGTGAGCACCTACCTAAACACTGCCTTTATGATGGACCAAGAAGAAAAACTTGAGATGGGTTCCCAAGAAACTTGGCTATTAGCAGGGACCTGGAGATGACTATCCCAGATAGGGTTCCATCCCGATTCAGCACATGACTATAACTAGACTCAAGAATAATTTCTCTACACAGCATAGCATACAGAATTAGACCAACCTTGAGTAACATCAATATATGCATCACTGAGGGCTCGAAGAGGTCCCTCACATGAAATCACTAATCAATGAAAAATAAGGAAGGAGGAAACACTCAACATTATCACCTTGTAACATTAGTTGTGTCAATGCAAGTCATCATCAATATAACCATCATGTTGTAACAAGAATAAATTCTCCCTTAAATATTGTTGTAATCAAATGAAGCTTCTTATGGGTTATTCTAATGCCTTTTATACTTTGCACAAAATGTTAGTCAATTGTGTAATACTAGTAATGCAGTCATGTATTTGCACATTGACATCATTTCAACCAGAAATATATTTACACATTCATTATCAAAAACATATTTAAGAAACATTTATCTTGTAAATATTTAGGCAAATGAGTACGAACTAGGACTCTCCACCCAATTGTAGATAGTTGTAGCCAATTATCTCTTGCATCTATTACCCTTGAGTGAGATTCTAGAGATCGAGGGGTTGAAAGTTCAAGGGATTGGACACCAACTATTGGTTGAAACATGGACTCTAGAGGCTCTCCCACATCCACCCACCAACCAAATAACAATAAAAAATTCCATCCGGAATCAATAGGTCTGTTGCCTCCACCTTTATGTTGTTCAACAACTAATAAACTCTAGGGAATCCAGAGGCTCACTGCCTCCACCCTTTAGCAGAATTGTGAGCGACAACATACACAAGGAATCCAAAGACTCATTGTCTCCACCCTGTAGAAACCAACCCTAGGGTTTCACCCAACTTAGGGAATCCAAAACCACATCAAATTAAGTATACAATAAGGAAGCCATCCAAAAACACTCCAGGAATTTTCCTAGGAATAATTCCTCCACCTAATACCTTAGGGATTTTCCGAGAATCATCATCTCCACCCTCTGACCAATAGGGACCTCGGAGGCACTTTCTTCCCCACCTAGACGTGATTTCCTCCTTGGCTTCTCCTGCCAATTGGTTGTTGTTCTTACTCTTTTCCTTCTTCTTTTTCCAAGCTTCTCCTGCTTGTCATATTGTTGCCTTCTTCCTTTTCTCTGCTACTATATTTTCCCACTTATCTTCTATGTGTTCCAGTGTGTTATAGACATTTTTTGGAACTGCAACCCCAATCATAAATGTCCATAAACCAAGGGCTCTTAAGTCCCTAAAAGTGTTGTTCCAACCCCTAAAAGAACAAGGTAAACTGATTACATCTTCTCCCAGAAGTTCTCCATGAAAAACTACTCAGAACTGGTCAAAACTGGACCATCTCACCTGCTCCATGGTCAAAGTGTGTTGCATCCCACCTAAATACACACAGGAGGTGCGATGCATCTTGAAAAGCCCTTCTATGGGATGCGATGGGTGAGAGTGGACAAATGGCAGGGTCAATCTGCAAGGTGGAGGATCATGGAATCTTCCAGAAACTTCTCGTGTGACACTTGCCTCTTTGCATTCGCCCGGGGATGAGTAAGAGATCATCAATATCCAAGAGGAATCAAGAACTATCAGAGAGAGGACACTAATCAAATATCAAAAGCTGACTCACCCCCCTTGCAAACATCTATATATGGATCCCTCATTCCAGAGATCCAGAGGCTGGAATTTTGTATCTTGTAAGGAAGTGTTGCTGGTTTCTTGGTGCAACATCATAGTGTTGGGTGATCTAAGCTTTTCATGAGGTGAAGAAGGGCTTTCTTACTGAGAGGATGATGCTGGGTCAGGACAATTGGTTGTAATCCTCTTTGCTATTCTTGATTATAAATAAAGCTATTCAAGTTTTCCTCCACATTCTTGTATGATTGATGATATATGCATTTGTGTGGTCAATATATATATGGTCCTATATTGTTTATGATAATAGATCTATGTTCTTGGATAGTGTTATGCTTCTTTGATTCTACAGGTGCTCTTTGAAGCTGGGTAGACGAGGAAGTGAGTGGCAAAAATCTATCAGAAGGGAGAGGAATCAAGCAAGGAACCAAGTGCAAGACAGAGGTTGGTCTCCTTTATTCCCCTCTTATCTATTTCTCATAAAGGAAAACGAAAGTAGTTTTAGTTTGTTTGTTTCTAAGGTAGCTACCAGCCTTAGTGGGACTAGCAGCTTTGCATAGACACTAGATTTCCCGATAACAAAATGGCGACTCCGCTAGGGAGCGAATAGATTGTTTGTTTATCCACATTTGTTTGCTTTATAAACATACAGACGGAGCCTGAAGTCAAACCAGCTAGCCTTTGAACTTCATTTGCTATGCAAGTGCAAAGTAGATCAATGTTTCTTCAGTCTATCTCCGGGTTTTTTTTATCAACTGAAAAATCGATTTACAAGCTCTCTAATTGCCCTTGTGGTGGCTCTAGTAATCTCTTTAGATCTACCCCTGCGATTGATTTACTGATTACGACTTGCTCGGCCTAAATCCCTGAACTGAGCTGCAAACTGTGACCCGGAACCCAGTTGAAGTCTCGTCCTTGGACCATCGCACTGTCTCTTCATTGGGTTCTGGATGCATCGCACTTCCCGAGTGTAGTAGGTGCACTGCATCTCTTTTTCCCTGTGTTACAGGTGAGCTGATCAGACAAGGCCTCTTCTGCTCTTAGATTTTGGTTTCTATGTTCACTCTTTTCAGCTCTATTCAGGAGTTTTGTTGCTTGTAGTCAGTACACCTTTGTTGAAACCCCCTTCCTTGCCATTATTCCGCCTCCATTGTGCAAATAACTGTAAATGTTTTTATGTATTTTGAGCCATTTTTAGTTCTCTTTTACAAAAAAGTAGCGTAATTGAACTGTCGTTTCTTGATTTGAAAGTGTCGCAAGTGTCGTTTTCAGTCATAGAAGAGAATCTGATTGTTCTTGATAGTCGATTACATTGTTACTCTTGTATTTGATTTGAATTAGTAGTTTTTCAAGTGTCAAAAGCAAGTTTTCAATTCTAAATAATGAAGTGTCGTCATTGTCTTCATTTTGTCTTGAAAAGAAACTTGTTAGTAATGTCAGTTTGAAAAATAATTCAGATTTGTGCTTAGCTTTCTTTTTTATCATTCACACATTAAGAAGGTTGAAAACAAATACATGCATGTGCATTTGCATTTAGATTGTTTGTTGGTTTGATTTAGGACAGTGCATATAGTGTGTGCTCTCTACTCTATGTTGAAATAATATCATCTCTCTTTCCTTAGTAGCTAGGATTTTCATTGCAAAAAGAAGATTAAACGATTGTTTATCACCTTAGATTGCATTTTAGGAATTTTACATCTACATCATGCAGTGAAACTGAAGGGAAAATTTCTTAAACAAGATCAACTGTAAAATAAATTTAATGAATCTAAAAACGCTTTGGAACCTAATGCACAACATTTAGAAGTCTAGGTTAGAGACATATTCTGGCGTCGTAAAGCCTGGTAACTATTGTTTTCATTGTTGGTTGGGTGATTCCTCCACTTTGAGACGATAAGTGCTAGTACGGACTTGTGCTCCCACGTACCGTCGAGTATATATTGGGAGACCACAATAGGCTTTATCCTTTATCCATAGGAAGCCGTGTCTACTGCCCTATCGATCACAATGTACTGAACAAAGCATTCGGGAAGATTGACTGTCGTACCGTAAAAAGTATTCTGTAGTTTTGCGATTAGTTTGGTAATCCCTCTGTCTAGATTTCCAGAGCAGTCTCTTTCGTTCCTTTTCAGACTCCTTAAAGGAAAAGGTCCATCTTAGCACTTGTCACTTCAGGCTCATTAAAAATCGAAGGCAACTAGAGTCACCTTTTGTTTTTTCTCGACTCTTAAAAATTGAAAAAACAAGTTGTGTCAAAGCGTCTAAAATTCATTTAATTCGGAAACATATTTCCCCTTTATTTTAGTTGATCGAGTAATCCGCAATCGTGGAAGAAAGTCAATTGAAACCCCATCGTTCACGGAGGCTTACAAGTCAACCGTCTTTGTCTCCAGAATCGAAACTATTAAGGACAAAGTGAAATCGTTTAACTGGTTCCAAATCCCCTGGTAAAGTTAGAACAAGTGTTTCAACACCTTCAGAGATTCCGGTTACTCCAAACATTTCTGGTATCCCTGCCTTTACAGAAGAAGTTCAGCAACCACCAAAGGACAGTAGAACTGATCCTAGTGTGAAGGTAAACACTTGTATTATTGAACCAGCACCATCTACAGCTGATTCGGAAGGTGTTATTCCCCAAACATCTGTCGCTGCAGATTATATACCTTCTTCGACACCTGAAATATTTTACGGACCTGACGGTCTACCTCTTCCACCTGGTCTGATTGCTATAGAAGAGATTATGGAGGATCCTCCATCCAATACTCCATCACGATTTGGAGTCGGGATCACTCTATATCCTTCTTCATCAGAAATTAGTCTATCGTCATCGGAAGCTCCTGTAGAATTGCTAGGAAATCTTTTGGATAGACTAGAAATGTCTGAACAACCGTCGACATCTAGGACTGTGTCATCCGACATAGCAACGGCAGAACTTCCTGTTGTCACTCCAACAATGTTCACCGGCATACCATCTTTCCCAACTAGCTCTCAATCGCTAGAAGGGGCCCACTCAAGGGCTATTTCGACAATATGGTCCATTCCTGTTTGTTCATCCGCAATAGTATCCGGGAACTATTATGTTGAGTCTCACCAAATTGATCCTTCAGGGTGTCAATTTGGGCAGTCCAGTTCTCAAGGACAAACAATTCCTTTGAGTACCGGATTACTGCCATATGGGGGGCAATATACCCTTTCATTGTCTCCTCTGTGAGGACAACCATACGTGAGTTCACAACAAAATTCAGGTTATGCTAGAATTACATCTAGCGGTTGGGTGCCAATACTGCCTCAACAACCAAGAGTTGTATATTCGATGCAACAATGTTTACCTATGTCAAATATACCAACTACGCTGGCTATTGTGACGGTGTCGCAAGTACAAGTGTTGCCTATTGTATTCCAACCTCAGGTTTCTCATGTTGTAATGCAACAGCCTCTTGTCCCTGCGACTCAACCACAATCGCCAACTAGTGGAATGACACAGGCCCAAATGGATACAATTACCCCTCATTTGGTCAAATGGCCAGTATTGGACAACAACACATGGCTTCACAACCATGGCTAGTGCAATACCAACAACTGCAATTCCAACAAGTATACCAAGGATCTGAGCAAAAAATCTTTGCAAATAATGAGCAGCCGTATATTCAAAACGGTCAAAATCAACCGTCCTACAATGGTTATGCCCATCAACCTTACCAAAGTTAACAGCATCAAATGCATTATGCTGGTATGCAAAGACCAACTGCTCAGGCAATTCCGTCCTATCCTGGGTATGCTTCACCAAACCTGAATCAACAGTTACC
Organism: Pinus tabuliformis; assembly: GCA_031772625.1. Lineage (NCBI taxonomy): Eukaryota > Viridiplantae > Streptophyta > Pinopsida > Pinales > Pinaceae > Pinus > Pinus tabuliformis. Next base: position 166,988,222 of record CM062810.1, on the reverse strand, counting down.
CTTCATGGCAACTTTAGAGTTACTAGATCTAAATCGGCTAACGAACGATCCAATTGCTTATGCCCATTGGTGGTCAGCAATTCCGCATAAACTTTCGTCAGATATTCCTAAATTTAATGGAAATCCAGGTGAAGACCCGTCAAATCATGTGATGACATTTCATCTATGGTGTTCATCAAACACCCTAAACGATGATTCAATTAGGCTTTGCCTTTTTCAGAGGACGTTAACTGGTCCGGCAGAAAAGTGGTATATCGAGTTACCTAGAGCTTCGTTTGACAACTTCAGTGCCCTAGCCACAACCTTTTTAACCCATTTTCAGTTACCGATAAGGTACGAAATGGGAACAAAACTTCTTACCAATTTCAAGCAAACAACGGCCATTCACATATCCGGTCATATTCATGAGTGGCGACGTCGCCGTAGAATGGTAAAAACGTATGTTCCTGATCAGCTTTTAGCTGAATGGTTTATTAAGTCATTATTACCTTCCATTACAGAAGATGTGGCAAAAGGAGGAGTCATCACTGAAGAACAAGTTATTGCTTGTGCGCAATATTTAGACTTGATTTATACTCAGTCTGGCATGCTCTATGATAAAATCCCTGACGCTCCCAGACCGGAATTTTCCGTCCCTCCTCCTCCTAAATCGAACAACGACTCTCATGTCGTCGATGGTGTGATTGGTACGACAGACACGAAATTGACAAAGGATACATCTAAAAGGGCCCGTAAGATTTCCAGTCAAAATGAAGAAGAAGAACTTCTCGCCTCGGAAGTAAATTCCATCTCGACTGATAAAGGCAAAGAAACCAAGAAACTAGGAGGCAAGAATAAAAGCAAAGGGAAGAAGAAGAAACAGGAGGAATCATCACCTAAAAATTCTTCTGCAAACCCTTCTGGAGATAGGAAACCAAAAAGTCCATGCTTAATATGTGATGAGGATCATTGGACAAGAGATTGTCCATATAAAGCTGAGCTTAAAAGATTCTTCAAGAATTCGAAAACCTCGGCGGTATTGACTGATACGTTTCCAAATCCAAGAACAAATCTGGTTGCTAATGAAAATTCTTCCCCGTCCCAAGTGCTGATGTTGTTGGTTTCGAAACAGCAAAATGATGCTTTGATATCGACAAGGAATAAAGATTACAGGAATCCACAGTTGTCGAACAACAAGGATAAAGATCAACCTAGTAGTTCGATAACAATTTCGACAGAAGTTGCGCTGCCCATCATCCAGAGCTAACAATAAAACCACCAAAGGGAGTAGTACACAAGTCGACATTTAATCCTCGTGCCAGAGCAGCACAGCATTATAATATAGTGGAAGATCTCGCCCAATCGCCATCCGCTATGTTGACACTTGAGGTACTGCAAAATTGCCCATCCCAAAAGCAGGCTTTATTATCAGCTATAGGTGGGATAGACCCAAAGGATTCTAATCTTGTGTCCTTTAATCATAAAGGATATGATCCTCAATTACCAGCTCAACTAGCTTTCCTCATTCAGATGAAAGCCCTCAACAAAACTGTTCATCAAACAATTATTGATGAGGGGGCATCTACATGTATTATGTCGATGAGTTGCTGGAAAACTTTAGGATCTCCAACCTTGTCATGATCTTCGATGACATTAAAAGCATTTGATGGACGAACATATACCCCATATGGTATTCTAAGTAACTTGCAAGTTTAATTAGGGGGAAAAACAGTAGAAATAGATGTCGAAGTAATCGACGGAAACCTCGATTACAACATCCTACTGGGAAGACCATGGATATATGCTATGGCTGCGGTTGTGTCGACCTACTTTAGGAAGATTGCATTTCCTTTTCAAGGAGGAATTACAATCGTCGACCAACAAACATTTCTCCCCAATAGTTCCCAAGTTACGAGAAGCATTCTGATGATCCATGGAAGCCCCCATTCGCTTCAAAATATCGGAGTAGGCCTACTAAAAGACCCTATATTAATGGGGACTTTTTCCCTCCTACCTCCAATCAATCTAGCGGAAGTGGCAACGGTAGGAACCTGCAATATGATATCTTCGATTTAAAAGATCTCAGAAAACGATATTAACATGGATCATCCGCAGGTATTGCCTCCAAGCCCAATAGAAATATTGTAGCAATCAATGTTTTCGGCATGGGAGGCAGACCCGAATCAATGCTCATCAAGTGTTTGGATAGATAGGTCTAAGGAATATGACACCCCTTTAGATCCTTGGTCGCAAGTGCATCACACCGACGAAGGAATTGTTCAGTCAATGATAATTGGAGGGGCGCCATGGGAATATTACCACCATCGTTCCCATCTTCCAGATTGTCAAGAAGATACTCCTGATGACCTTCATCATCCTTCAGTTTTTGATTTCCTATCAAATACTGTAAACACGGTGGATTCCGAGTGAAACTTGTCCAATATTGAAGAGGCTAACGCCATAAATATCTCGACCAAAACGAATGTTGTAGAGAATATTTATGTTGGTAAATGTTGTTCTCCTTCAGAACTGGAAATATATAACGCTCTTTTTCGCGAATCCAGAGATGCCTTTGCTTGGTCATATGATGAAATTCCAGGCATTGACTCGAGTATAGTTGAACACGAAATCAAGATGTATCTAGATGTCAAACCAGTACGACAACGGCTACGGTAGGTGCACCCTAAGAAAGTCGTTGCCATCAAGGCAGAAGTTGAGAAACTTCTCCATGCTGGTTTTATTTACCCAGTTCCTCTAACCAATTGGGTATCGAACATTGTTCCTGTAACGAAAAAAAAAATGAACAATTAGAGTGTGCATCGATTATAGGGATGTAAATCAAGCTTGTCCGAAAGACAACTACCCTACACCCTTTATTGACTAGATAATTGATGAATGCACCAGATGTGAAATCTTTTCATTTATGGATGGATTCTCCGGGTATAATCAAATAAATATCCGCCCACAGGACCAGTCAAAGACTGCATTTATTTGTCCGTGGGGCACATTTGCATATCGCAAATTACCCTTTGGTTTAAAGAACGCAGGGGCAACATTTCAGAGGGAAATGAATTATGCCTTCCATGACATCAAAAACATCATTCAACCATATCTTGACGACCTTCCGGCTCATTCACGAAAGCGGACCGATCATCCGCAGCATTTGAGAGCGATATTTCTACGTTGTCGACACTACAAGATACGACTCAATCCACACAAATGTGTGTTCTATGTCAGTTCTGGTCATTTACTTGGCTTTGTAGTCTCGAAGGACGGGATCCGTCTCGACCCATATAAGGTTCAGGCAATCATAAATTTGCCTCCACCTTCAAATTTGCTTCAGATTCAAAAACTCCAAGGGAAAGCAAACTTTCTGAGGAGGTTCATTCCAAATTATGCCGAACTTGCTAAAGGTTATACACGTCTATTGAAAAAGGAAGTACCCTTCGTCTGGGATCAGGTCGCGCAAGCTTCCTTTGATGCTTTAAAAGAATCCCTAATGAAAGCATCATTAATGTACGCTCCTGATTATCAAAAAGACTTTAACCTGTATCTAGCTGCAACGGATACAACCATCGCAATGGTTTTAGTTCAAGAAGACAACGGAATTGAACATCCTATATATTATTTGAGTAGGAACTTAAATGATACAGAAAGCAAGTATTCCTATGTTGAAAAGCTAGCTCTCGCAGCTGTTCAAGTGATACAGAGATTTCGACACTATGTCCTCTTTCGAAAAACTACCATTTTATCAGATTGCAACCCCATGAATTATATATTGTCGCGACAATTGCTGCGGGGAAAATATTCAAAATGGATAGCAATTCTTCAAGAGTTTGATCTGGAATTTGTAAAATCAAAATCAAATAAATCCCTCATTTTTGCAGAATTACTATGCGATCTCCCATCGTCGTCCAACGATGAAACATCCAAAGAAACCATCATGGATGAATCTTTGTTTCTGATATCTTCAAGTAATCCGTGGTATGGAGATATAATCATCTATCTCCAAACCCAAAAATATAGGTCTAATACCTCTCGCTCGGAACAAAAATGTATTCGATACCAATCAAAAGACTACATGATCATCGGTGATACACTTTACCGTCGTGGTGTCGATACAGTTCTGAGGAGGTGCCTCACCCATGAGGAGGCCAAAAAAGTCCTGAATGATTGCCATTCAGGCGCGTGTGGGGGGCATCAATCTGGTTACGCTACAGCGCAAATTTTTTTACGAGCAGGATACTTTTGGCCAACAATGTTCAAAGATTGCATAACCGCAGTCAGAAGTTGCCATGCATGTCAAATTTTCGATAGCAAAACCAGAAAACCACCCGCACCTCTACAACCGATAGTTGTTGTTGGGCCATTCGCCAAATGGGGCATTGATTTCATGACATGTAACCCCACCTCGACTGGGGGGCATGGGTATATCATAGTTGCAGTAGACTATTTTACCAAATGGGCCGAGGCGATGCTTACATTAGATAACACTGGTGAAACAGTTGCCCTTTTCGTTTTCAATCATGTAGTCGCCAGATTCGGCGTTCCATAGGCTATATTCACAGATCATGGATCGCATTTTCGCAATCACATGATGGTCGAATTGGTTGCCAAATTAGGGTTGTCCCATGATAGCTCTACTCCATATTACTCGCAGGCAAATGGGCAAGTTGAAGCAATCAACAAAGTCCTGAAGCGAATGCTACAAAGGATGATTGGAGTCCACAAAAGGAGTTGGCACCTAATCCTATACTCAGCCTTGTGGGCATACCAAACATCGGTAAGAAATGCAACCGGGTTTACACCTTTTCAACTGGTGTATGGCCTAGAACCAATCTTACCAGTTCAGTGTGAAATCTCATCCCTCAAACTCCCAGTCAACCTTCTCCCTGGAACTTCAGAAGAGGAGGCTCATTTCTTGGAACTAATCCAATTGGATGAAACCCGTCATGATGCCACTTTGGCTAACGAAGCCCATAAGAAATGAGTCAAGGCGTAGTTCGACAAGAATGTCAAACCCCGTGTCTTCTCAGAAGGTGACTTGGTCTTACTTTATGACCAGGAATCCGATAAATTGGGAGCAGGTAAGTTCAAGTCTTTATGGATGGGCCCCTATATTGTTAAGCGAGTGTTAGCAAAATGAGCCTATGAGTTAATGGATTATGACGGGATTCCACTGGTGCAACCCCGTAACGGGTTGTACCTTAAGTGTTACTACGCATGATTCAGTGTGGTAACCCATATGCTTTTGTTACATTTTTGTTTTCTCTAAGAGTAATTGTTTTGGTCAAGTAATCCACGTTTTACATTTGTCGCAGATGTCGAACCCATTGGAATCTTTTGTTGGATATGCTGACGGAGCGAGTCGTAGTTCGCGGAACCTATCTTCTGTGGCTTGGGCCATTTTTGATCCAAGTGGCGAGTTAGTAAGTTTCAGAGGGGTATGTATTGGTCGGTCAACAAATAACATCGCTGAATATAGAACGTTGATAGAACTTCTCTCTGATGCCATCACACATGGCATAAGCCGACTTGTCGTCAGGCTAGACTCACAGCTCGTCATACTACAACTCACTGGTATCTACTCCGTCTGAAATCCAGCTATCTATCGCATGTTCCTAAGGGTCAAGATTTTGGAAAGACAATTTGATTTTATTCAATATCAGCATATTTCCAGAAACTTAAACACATTAACAGAGTCATTGGCAAATTATGTGTTAAATAGACATTTGCAACATTTATAAAAAGAAGCATTTCATCATTATTTGCATCAGGATCATGTAACTTGACCAAAATAAAACTCCGCAAATCAAAAATATATATAACTGTTTATGGTTTACACATAATGTTCTGTAACCAAGACAAAATTGGTCAAATGACCCAAAACTCAAAACGCTAGGGGGAACCCTAGTCTAATTATGTTCGTGATAACAAGTCACTGCCTATGCAATCATGCGTAAAAGCCTAGTCCACTGACTCGGAACGCCAGTAGTATGTCGCTGCAACCTCAGGGGCAGCTCGTCAGTCCTCACGTCCGAAATACCAAGAGTGAGGCCTTCGACCTGAGCCTGCAATGCTGAAAGGGTCTCGACCACATCAAGGTCTCGAAGGATAGCCCTTCCCACAGCCTCTCCTGTTGGGGCGGCAGCTGGCACTCTCAGGCGTACTACTGGCCGAACTGGTCCAACATCTGCATGAGCACATGAGTTTTGATTAGTCCTGATAGAAGAAAGCATAAGAACATTATAAAGAGAAATGATAAATAGAGATATGGTCAAAAAATTTACCAATGACACCCCACTACTCGCCAGCTGGCAATACCAAATCCAGATCACCTCGGAAGTCCATACTAGCATATGGATACTTGGAAAAAACCATCTCCTGACGGTTGAACCACTCGAAAAAGGTATCAGAAAAGGAAATATGGGACTGACCAGCATGTCTGGCCATAAGGTCAACCCATCTTTGCATCCGTGGCTCAGTTGGTGGAGGTAAACCAAGTGAAACATACTGCGGCTGCATCAGCGGGATCTTTTCCAAGGTGAAAGCTGTCAAGATAGAACCATATCCAAAGTTCTTCAATCTTCCATTTTTCACCTTGGTCAGTTGTTCTTTCATCACAGAGAGTACTGCATCACACCAGTTGAACACCTTTGGTTCAAGGCATTGCAAGGCGTACTGCATATAAGACCTGTTGGCCACGTGAAGTGCCGCACTACAAGCCAGTCTAGCAAAAGTGAACAGAATGGTCCTCAGGGACCTGTTAGTGACATCTCGGATAATGATCTTGCCATCCTTACTTGGCTGAGATCCCTCTCTGCAATACCTGCGAATGTAATCTCTCACAGATTCACCCCCACGGGCCGAACTTGATAATGAGATAGGGGCACCCCGCCTCGATAAGCCGGTCCAAAAATAGATGTACACGACAGTCAAGGGGATGGACTTGCCCCTAATCTGGAACTCCTGTGTGGTAGGATCCCATGCATTGAGAAAATATTGCAACAGGTTGATTTGTTGCCTCATGCAAGAGATGCAGAAAAACTTGAACAGGCCACAGTTCCACAGTGCATTTACCGTAACCAGATCATGTAAAGCAAGCATGTCCTCTTCTTCATGCTCACGTTCTCGCCATGTAACAGGCATTTTTCTCCAATGAATCTCTGAAACAAACAAGAGAAGAGTCAAGATCCTGATTTGGTGAAAAACAGGCAAAAATTTCCATGAAAAACTGTGCATAAATTGCCCTCTTTGCGCCCATCGCACCCCCAGTAGTGTTCTAGGTGGGATGCATGCTGACTGGCCAATGGCCAAGCCAGCATGCATCACACCTTTCGATGTATAAGAGGTGTGATCGAGCCATGGCGAGTTTTTCAAACCCCAGAGGCTCAGAAAAACCAGAAAACATGCTCAGAATTCAAAAAGGAAAGGATGAAATTAAAGAGCTCAAGTTTAGCTCCTACCTGGTCCAGACGGTGCCGAGAATCGTCCACAGAATCTCCCGGAATTAGCTAGTGAAAATCAAGGGGGAAAGCACCTCCAAAGCTCCAACAAACCAAAGTTCAAATGAAATGGTAAAATGAGAGGTAAAAATCACTTTTAAATTACTTTTCATGTAATTCAAGTAAAATATTAGTGTTTTAACTCATTTTTCAAACATGTATTGTTCGTTTCTAACTAGTTTGATGAAGCAATTGAGCAGGTAGTACAACCTTTGAAGGAACAAAGTTGTCAATGGTAAAACCAAAATAATCAATGACCATTATATCAAGCAGTTTTAACACGAAATTCAAGCTCGTTAAAAAATAAACATAAGCAATGAGAAAATGTTCCCCAAGAGTTTAAGCTCATTAAAAAATGAACCATTTTCTGGTAAATAACCATTGTGAATGTATTACCATCAGCCTTTGAAGCCTTGGTCGTGTTCTCATCATCACCTCCACTCTGTATTGGCTGATCATTCACCTCCATTTGATTGTTTACCCTTTTTGAGGAACAGCTACAAAGAGTGATCCTGTTAGCCATCCTTGTGACACTGCCGTGATTGGAAAATTCCTAACCTTACCTGGAATCAGTTGCTACCCGAATTTATCACTCGTTCCTCAAAAAACGAGTCTCCTTTAAGCTCTTTTCAATTGACTCGTAAAATATGAAAAGATTGCCGAGCAATTGGCCCCTCCAGCTCGTTAAAAGGACCGGAAGTGCTATCCCTCCTTTAGATTTTAATCTTTTTGGACTTGATGGATCATTACACAAAAAGATCGAGCGCTTGTTTTGTTCGGCTCGTTAAAAGTACCGAAAATTCATCCCTTTTGTATTGTTTTATACTTTTTCGGACTCAAAGGATTATATGACGAAAAAGGATTATTGGAGTTTTCTTTACGTCCCTTTTTCAGACTCTCTAAAATTGAAAAGCACTGAGTTATCCTTGTCGTTAAACTCGTTAAAACCGAATAGCGAGAAACTTGTCCATACAAACAAGAACGAGTTTCACTATCGCTAGGCTCGTTAAAACATAGCGATGGGTTTGCCCGAAGGGAAAATTATAGAACAAGCATACATTATCCTCTTCAAGCTTGACAAAAATAAAGAGGTACTGGTTAGCAATGACTGGGGAAAAATTAGGAAGAAAACTTGAAGAAACTTTATTGGTAGCAAGTCGCTCTTGAACATGACACTTTCACTCCGCATCCGAGCTGGGTTGGGTTGTTCCGTTCACTGGTCATATCACCATGGGTCCATCACACCATCCATATTTGGGGTTAACACTACCAATCCATCATGTCAGTGTTGCCGATATGTTCAAGAGAAGTCGCTCAGAGAATTCACCTGTGTCTCACCCACTGCAATACATTTACGCTCCATTCTTTTATGACCGCCACCTTGAACCTTATATCACTAGATCGTTTTCACCTCCATTAAAATCATTTGCTCCATTCCGTGTCATTGATGTGGGATTCACTAAGGCCCTCCTATGACGGATTGCTTCTTGTCGACATCAGCTAATTATCCAAGAAGTCGATCTAGGAACAACCCTTTCAGTACTTTGAAGCTTGCATGCCTCAATGACAATTTTCTCACTTCCGGCGACAGGTTTACATCAATGGCCTTCGACCGAAAGATTTTGCGTGGTGTTTGACACTAAGTCCCTTTATTCACACCACGTGAATTGTATTGTAGTACCTTGAGGGTCATCATCATTATCGGTGATTCCTCTCGCGCCTGTTAACAGCTTACATCATTGGCTGGTAATCAGGCGATGTCTTTCCATGTTTGACTCCAGAACATCTCTCACATGGATCGACTTGTACTTTGAGTGAAGATCGAACGAGATTGAAGACCCCGGATCTAGTTTCATCCATCCGGGCTGCGATATATATTCGGGAAAATAAAGACATCAAATGTACATCATTATTGCACAGATAATCATCCAACCTAAGGGATGATGGCTCTACCAGAATCATCAGTCTACACTCAGACGATTGTCTGTCTTATGTACATGAAAATGAATTTATAAAGCTGAGCATGGGAAATTCCCGCCTCAGCTAGATCATGAAAATATTATGAAGATAATGTATTGTATTGTATCTTATTACAGGTCACCTTCCAGCTTGAAAAAACTTCAGATCCTCATGATAAAGCATTTCACCTGACATCAAAAAAGATTAACGACCTCATGCTTTAGGGGGCAACTGTTATAGACATTTTTGGGCACTGCAACCCCAATCATAAATGTCCATAAACCAAGGGCTTTTAAGTCCCTAAAAGTGTTGTTCCAACCCCTAAAAGAACAAGGTCAACTGATTACATCTTCTCCCAGAAGTTCTCCATGAAAAACTACTCAGAACTGGTCAAAACTGGACCATCTCACCTGCTCCATGGTCAAATTGCACTACATCCCACCTAAATACACACAGGAGGTGTGATGCATCTTGAAAATCCCTTCTATGGGGTGCGATGGGCGAGAGTGGACAAATGGCAGGGTCAATCTACAAGGTGGAGGATCATGGAATCTTCCAGAAACTTCTCGTGTGACACTTGCCTCTCTGCATTCGCCCAGGGATGAGTAAGAGATCATCAATCTCCAAGTGGAATCAAGAACTATCAGAGAGAGGACACTAATCAAATCTCAAAAGCTGACTCACCCCCCTTGCAAACATCTATATATGGATCCCTCATCCCAGAGATCCAGAGGCTGGAATTTTGTATCTTGTAAGGAAGTGCTGCTGGTTTCTTGGTGCAACATCATAGTGTTGGGTGATCTAAGCTTTTCATGAGGTGAAGAAGGGCTTTCTTGCTGAGAGGATGATGCTGGGTCAGAACAATTGGTTGTAATCCTCTTTTCTATTCTTGATTATTAATAAAGCTATTCAAGTTTTCCTCCACATTCTTGTATGATTGATGATATATGCATTTGTGTGGTCAATATATATTTGGTCCTATATTGTTTATGATAATAGATCTATGTTCTTGGATAGTGTTATGCTGCTTTGATTCTACAGGTGCTCTTTGAAGTTGGGTAGACGAGGAAGCGAGTGGCAAAGATCTATCAAAAGGGAGAGGAATCAAGCAAGGAACCAAGCGCAAGACAGAGGTTGGTCTCCTTTATTCCCATCTTGTCTATTTCTCATAAAGGAAAACGAAAGTAGTTTTAGTTTGTTTGTTTCTAAGGTAGCTACCAGCCTTAGTGGGACTAGCAGCTCTGCATAGACACTAGATTTCCTGATAACACAGTGTTCCTCTCATTTGATTGAATCATGTATTTTCTCTCTTGTTGCGTGGGTTGTATTCTCCTATGCATCCCTCTGACAATTACAACGCTAGTAAATCTTGCTAACTAATGGAAAATGAGTCATGTCCTCTTCATGTTACTTGTTGGTTACGCCCAACCAACGACCCATACTGTCAGTGGGCCTCCATCCTCTCCTTTAGCGGCGCTACTACTCATGCATTTAATTCAAGGTTCTCTTCTTACTTCCCTCTTATTTCAAGAGAGTATGGTCTTGTGTACTTCTTGCAATTCCATCAAATTCATGAACTAGTCCCTTAAGACATACAACAACCAACCTTTAATGGTTGTCCCAACAACTCAGATTTTATTGCCTTAAGAAAAGTCATAATATTCAAGAAAGCAACCTCCCCGATCCCTGAAATTTATATCCCATAATTATTTTATGAAAATATTTACATTGAAAATATGAGGTTAAGCAGTTGGAGTTGTCACACCCTAACTCCAACAAAATATTTGTGACGAATTATCCTTTTCCACCATTCTTCCTTTGAGGATAACTAATTTTTCACATGGCAATATTCATTAGAGACGAATCTCTTATTCCTAGACCTCCATGGTATTTAGAAGTCCAAATAATTTCCCACTTGATTAAATGGAACTTCTTTGTATTAGTCCTACCCTCACCATAAAATTTCAATTTTAAAAAATAAATAGATTTTATTTATAAAAAATTACTATTAAATTAAGTATTAAATTAAGTATAATTATTAATTAGTGGATCAACACTCAATATAACATGTTTTACATCTTTTTTATATCATAGGAATAAGTTTAAATTTATTATTATTATATATATATATATATATATATATTCCATATTTATTATTACTTTGTTTATTATTAAAATTTTGTATTTAAAATGTGTAGATTAATATAACCTTTGTTTATCATCAATATAACCATCATGTTGTAACAAGAATAAATTCTCCCTTAAATATTGTTGTAATCAAATGAAGCTTCTTATGGGTTATTCTAATGCCTTTTATACTTTGCACAAAATGTTAGTCAATTGTGTAATACTAGTAATGCAGTCATGTATTTTCACATTGACATCATTTCAACCATAAATATTTTTACACATTCATTATCAAAAACATACTTAAGAAACATTTATCTTGTAAATATTTAGGCAAATGAGTATGGGACTAGGACTCTCCACCCAACCGTAGATAGTTGTAGCCAATTCTCTCTTGCATCTATCAGCCTCGAGCGAGATTATAGAGATCAAGGGGTTGAATGTTCAAGGGATTGGACACCAAATATAGGTTGAAACAAGGACTCTAGAGGCTCTCCCACCTCCACCCACCAACCAAATAACAATAAAAAAATTCCATCCGGAATCGATAGGCTTACTGCCTCCACCCTTATGTTGTTCAATAACTAATAAACTCCAGGGAATCCAGAGGCGCACTGCCTCCACCCTTTAGCAGAATCGTGAGCGACAACATACACAAGGAATTCAAAGACTCATTGTTCCCACCCTGTAGAACTCAACCCTGGGGTTCCACCCAACTTAGGGAATCCAAAACCACATCAAATTAAGCATACAATAAGGAAGCCATCCAAAAACACTCCAGGAATTTTCCCAGGAATAATTCCTCCACCCAAGACCTTAGGGATTTTCCGAGAATCATCATCTCCACCCTCTGACCAATAGGGACTTTAGAGGCACTTTCTTCCCCACCTGGAAGTGATTTCCTCCTTGGCTTCTCCTGCCAATTGGTTTTTGCTCTTACTCTTTTCCTTCTTCTTTTTCCAAGCTTGTCTTGATTGTCCTTTTGTTGCCTTCTTCCTTTTCTCTGCTACTATATTTTCCCAATTCTCTTCTATGTGTTTCATTGTTCCTCTCGTTTGATTGAATAATGTATTTTCTCTCTTGTTTCTCGAGTTGTCTTCTCCTATGCATCCCTTTGACAATTACAATGCTAGTAGATCTTGCCAACTAATGGAAAATGAGCCATGTCCTCTTCCTGTTACTTGTTTCTTATGCCCAACCAACATCCCATACTTTCATTGGGCCTCCATCCTCTCCTTTAACGGTGCTACTACTCATGCATTTAATTCAAGGTTCTCTTCTTACTTCCTTCTTATTTCAAGAGAGTGTGGTCTTGTGTACTTCATGCAATTCCATCAAATTCATGAACTAGTCCCTTAAGACATACAACAACCAACCTCTAATGGTTGTCCCAACAACTCGGATTTTACTGCCTTAAGGAAAGTCATACTATTCTAGCAAGCAACCTCCCCGATCCCTGAAATTTATATCCCATAATTCCTTTATGAAAATATTTACATTAAAAATATGAAGTTAAGCAGCTGGAGTTGTCACACCCTAGCTCCAACAAAATATTTGTGACGAATTATCCTTTTCCACCATTCTTCTTTTAAGGATAACTACTTTTTCACATGACAATATTCATTAGAGGCAAATCTCTTATTCCCAAACCTCCATGGTATTTAGAAGTCCAAATAATTTCCCACTTGATTAAATGGAACTTCTTTTAACTTCGTTATATTAGTCCTACCCTCACCATAAAATTTCAATTTTAAAAAATAAATAAATTTTATGTATAAAAAATTACTATTAAATTAAGTATAATTATTAATTAGTGATTCAACACTTAATATAACATATTTTAATTTTTTTTATATCATATGAATATATATATATATATATATATATATATATATATATATATAATTACTTTGTTTATTATTAAAATTTTGTATTTAAAATGTGTAAATTAACTAACTTTTATCATTTTTTAAAAGAGTAAATATGTATATCTAATAAGGTGGGTGGTGAAGGATGAAGGTGAGCACGAAATTAGAATAGTTAGTGAGAGCGTAAAGTTGTATGTGCAAAGGTGGGCATTTTAAATGTACATTTTCATATGTCATATACATATTTTCACCTGTTAACACCTACCCTTTTAAAGATGAAAGTTTAAATTTATATATACTATAGAATAAAAAAAATAAAACAATATATTTTATTTTTATCTAATATTTTAATATTGAATATTTTCACATATTAAAAATAAATAAATAATTTTATATTATTAAAAATAAATAAATATTTAATATTTAACAATTTAATGTAGTGTTGGTTAATCAATAAACAAAATATAAATTTAACATTGGTTTTATGGAAGTGAAATTTATATATCGGTTCAATTAAATAATAATAATAAAAAATTAAAAGTATCATCGAGATGTGAAGATGTTGTAAGGTAAACATTTAAATCTTGACTCAATAAATAATAAAAAGTTAAAAGTAATACAATTAATAAAATTCAATTTGTTATATTGTAATTATGTTTTGCAAGTAGCTTAACTCCTCTAACTCAATTTAGAAATTATGCTTCGGAAAATTTGCATAAATAATTATACGTTGTATTGGTCATTGATAAATAAATAATGATTGATAGACAAATTATCCTATAATTTGCCATTTGAAGTAGATAATTAAATTGCTTGCTCAAGAAAAAATAAATAATGGTGGGAAGTAACTCCTGTAATTATATTATTTACATCTTATTCTTATCCATTTTTAATGCAAAGACTTTCTTAAATTATGGTGGGAAGTAATTGATGGTTGATATGTTATTTACTTGAGTATAGGTTATGCTCAAGAAAAAATAAATAATGGTGGGAAGTAACTCCTGTAATTATATTATTTACATCTTATTATTATCCATTTTTAATGCAAAGAATTTCTTAGATTATGGTGGGAAGTAATTGATGATTGATATGTTATTTACTTGAGTATAAGTTATTTTCACGTATTTTATTTTTGAATGGTTTTTTTTGCAAAGCATACGAATAAAAAATCACTACACAAATAACTAAAAATCATGTATGAATATTGCAATCATATCCATTAATTATGGCATAAAATATTTAAGGCAATTATCCACATGACATTATATTGTGAAAATGCTCCAATAAAACCTTCAATTTATGCTCCAATCAAATGTTCTAAAATTTTTTTTTTAATAATGTTGAAAAATGAATATTTATTTTCTAACATTATAATTTGCATTGGTCAATGCTAAACTAATAGTGATCAATAGACAAATAGACAAATAATGACTAATAATGATTGGATAACCATATTTAAATGTAATTAATAAGCACATAAAAACTTAATACTTACAATATAACAAGTTTCTTTATCATGGATATCCAATCCCACTTTACCATGGATATTATTAGCTTGTAAATATGTTTTGCTACAATACCATGGGCCAATACCATGGATTATCAATACCACATACCAAAAAAACATAACTCATTTCACAATAAAAAATCAAAATGTGAAATATTTTAGACATTACATATAGCATTTATTACATAGAGAGAAAATTATGGATGGTTGGAGGGGAGAGAGCACGGAGCTTGGGGGGGGAGAGGGAAGGAGATAGTGGCAGAGGTAGAGGAGAGAGAGAGACGAGAGACGAGAGAGGTAGAGGGAGGTAAAAGAGAAAGAGGGAGAGAGAGGAATGAAGAGGGAGAGGAGCGGAGGGAGAGGAGAGAGAGAGAGAGATGGAGTTGGAAGGGGAGAGAGAGGGAGGGGAGAAAAAAAACATAAAGAGATAGAGGTAGAGAGAGAGGGAGTGATAAGGGAGAGATGGGTAGAAAGAGAGATAGCAGAGGAGGGAAGACAGAGAGAAGGAGAGGAGAGAGAGGGAGACATAAAGATGGAGAGGGGAGAGGGGGGTAGGAGAAAAAGAGAGAGGGAGACATAAAGATGGAGGGGGGAGAGGGGGGCGGGAGAAAAAGAGAGAGGGAGGGAAATAGTGATAGAGTTGGATGGTAGAGAGAGAGAGAGAGATGGGGGGAGAGACAGAGGGAGGTGGGAGAGAGATGGAGGAAGAGAGAGCGTACTTGAGAGAGAGAAGAAGAGAGAGGGACGAAGAGGGAGCGGACTTGAGAGAGAGAAGGAGAGAAGGAGGGAGAGAGAGAGGGAGTTGGAAGGGTGGGAGAGAGAGGGAAGAACAAATACATAGAAAGATAGAGGTGGAGAGATAGAGGGAGTGATAAGGGAGAGATGGAGAGAGAGAGTGAGTGAGAGAGGAGAAGATGGAAGAGAGAGAGAAGGATAAGAGAGAGAAAGGGAAAGAAGGGAAAGAGAGAAAGGGAGACATGAATATGGAGGGGGGAGAGAAGGGGAGAGAGAAGGAGATATGGTAAAAAATAGTGATAGAGTTGGAGTTTAAAGAGAGAGAGAGCCATGGGGAAAAGAGAGAGAGGGAGGTGGGAGAGAGAGGAAGAGAGAGGAAGGAAAAGTGAGAGGACTTGAGAGAGAGAAGGAGAGATGGAGTTGTAGGGGAGAGAGAGAGGGAAGAAGAAACACATAAAGAGAGACATGCGGAGAGAGAGAGAGAGAGGGTGACAAGGGAGAGATGGAGAAAGAGTGAGGGGGGGAGTAGAGTTGGAGGGAAGAGAGAAAGAGAGACAAGAGAGGGAGAGATGGATCCAGCCTAGATATGGTATGTGTGTTTATAAAAAGTAGCCTAGATCCATCTGAACCCCATATCTATCAAGCACAGAGGGAGATCAAATATCTTTTCACTTTAAAAGAAGTTTGTATCTCAAGAGCTTTGATCCCTATTGATACTTGATAAATCCGTAGTTAAGATGGATCTAAACTGGTATTTATTATAATAAAATATATTTAGTTTATTATTAAAATTTTGTATTTAAAATATATAAGTTAACTAACTTTTGTATTAAAAGAAAAATTAAGAATATATATCTATATCTAATTGTTAGGATATTCTGACACATAGGAAGTAGTTAAGTATAACTAGTTCTAGTATAGATTTAGGTAAAGTGTGTTTCTTTACTATGTACTTTTTGTAACTTACAATCCGACGGTCACGATATGTAGTGATCTCACGATTCATTCTCTCCTCAGATAAGATCATCAACATAAAGAACAATAATGATAAGAGACTTAGGACACTTGCATTATTTTCTTGGTCTTCAAGTCTTGCAATCCAAGGAAGGTATTTCCCTTTCCCAGTCCAAGTATGCATGTGATCTTCTACGCCATTTTCACATGGAAGACTGTAAGCCAGCCCCTTCTCCCTTTCAATCTGGAGCCAAACTTTCAGTCACTTGTACTTCCCCTGAAGTTGATGCTACCTTATACCGTCAACTTGTAGGAAAACTTTTGTATCTAACCCATACTCGTCCTGACCTTTCCTTTGTTGTTGGCCTTGTTTCTCGGTTTATGCAAAACCCACATGAAATTCATTGGAAAGCAGCGAAAAGAATACTTCGTTATGTTCGAGGTACAGTTCAGTTTGGGATTCATTACAGTGCCGAAGCATCTCCTCTATTGGGTGGTTTCACTGATTCCGATTGGGCTGGTGACCCTGATGATCGGAAGTCTACTGTAGGTTATGTGTTCACTCTTGGTTCAGGACCTATTACATGGGCTTGCAAGAAACAAGGTGCCATTTCTCTTTCTTCAGCAGAAGCAGAGTATCATGGTGCCATAGAAGCTAGTAAGGAAGCCTTGTGGCTTCGTCAGATCCTGTCAGAGTTTGGCTTTCAGTAGTAGCATCCGACTACACTTTGGTGTGATAATCAAAGTTCCATTCAACTATGCAAAGATCCAGTCCAACATCAGCGTAGCAAACACATTGAACTGCACATGCACTTCATCAGAAAGCCCATTCATGACCATGTTCTTGAAGTGAAATATTGTTCAACAGATGATCAAGTTGCAGACATCTTTATAAAGGCTCTCGCAGAGGCGAAGTTTACTAAACTTCGATTTATGGTTGGAGTTCAGGAAGTTGTCACTAAGGGGGGATAGGCTCTAGTGCCTCCTTCCTTCTCCTATTGTGTCATATTTGTACATCCTTCAATCCTATCCCAAGTTGTTCTTAAGGGGGGATGTTAGGATATTCTGACACATAGGAAGTAGTTAAGTATAACTTGGTCTAGTATAGAGTTAGGTAAAGTGTGTTTATTTACTATGTACTTTTTGTAACTTACAATCCGACGGTCACGATATGTAGTGATCTGACGGTTCATTCTCTCCTCGGTATTACCGACACTTGATCCGTGGCTTAACACCTGATTGGTTCATGATCTCTATTTAAAGAGCATGGAGGGTCATTTGTAGGGTAATCGTTCACAAGAAAAGCTTATGTAAATTTTCATTCTTTTATTAATAAATTGCCTAAAGTGGCCGCGTTGGCTCAGGCCGTGCACTGTTTCCCTCTTTGAGGGTTTTAACCATGTTAATAATACTGGTGTATTGATCTGTGATATGTTTGTGAGCGGTGTCCTTTGGTGTTCTGTCTGAGGAACTTACCCTATAAATTCCTACAGTAATAATAATAAAATTAATTGATAGCAAAAGATGAAAATGAGCACCATAATAAAATAGATACTAAAAAAATAATATTTATCTCCATAACTACTCAACATTTTAAATTTACATTTTCATATCCCATATACTACATAATTTATCTCATGCCACTTATTATTATAATACACAAATTTATACTTTCACATTTCACCATTCACCTTTATATTTATATTTATATATATATATATAATGATTAATTATTTTGTTATATTAATATTAAACATATAAATGAGCTTTCTCAACGCATGATAGGGTTGAGTGCGGAGAGAGGTGGAGCTTGAAACCATAGTGACAGATTGCAGTCCCGCACGCTCCCTTGGCAGGTTTTATTTGAGATTTTCATTCTCCTCTCTTATTTTTATTAAAAATACAAATAATAAATCACATAATTTTTATAAATTTAATTATAATATAATATATTTTTATTATTAAAATCATATCTAACTGAATTAAAAAAAACAATTCAAATTTTTTATAAATTTAATTATTATTGAAATCATATCTACATTTTCATCCCTTCATGGTCTATATTTCTTAAAAGTAAGGATGTACATTCCAATAGGATGAGTGATGAAAAGGTAAAATGCACATCTTCAAACCTCCCACCACTACTTTACACGAACTTTATCTATCCATTTTCATAAAGAATAAAAAAATGACTCATTTTCAATATCCATATCCATATCAAAATAATTAAATAATATATAAACAAATTATTTTTATAATATTTTTTAAAATATACATATCCATTTCCAAACAATTAAATAATATACCAATAAAAATTACTTTATAATATTTTTTAAAATACACACAACTTCAACAAACATAATCATTCAAATAAATCAAATCATGTCATCTTGAAAATACAAGATGATATCCTAACTTCTCAATAACATGATACTGGTCCCTTATTTTCCCACCGAGAAAAAGAAACCCCTTTTCTATGTTTGGCATTAAAGTCAAGAGTTATAGTTATGAAAATACCGAAAAGGAAGATGGTGAGGCAAAGATAATGAAAGGTTGGGTCCCAAAATATTATAAAGATCAGAGATATGAACCATCATGAATTTAATCTAGAGATTGAACCATCATGACTTTAATCTTTAGATTGAACCATCATGAATTTAATCTTTTAAGTATAGAACCATCATGACTTTAGATTGAAAAAAACTCATGCAAAGATGCTCTATCATACACTTTGAAATCTTTTACTAAAGAAATAGATTTTCCATGTGATTGTTTGAGTTTTCATGAACCAATGTGCAGGGGTTCGCTTTCAGGGAATCTGATGGCATGTGGTATGTATTTGTTCTCCAACCCCATATTGACACGTGGCATTAAAAAATTTAGTTCATCATATTTATAACTTGTATATGACACAAAATTGACAAGTGAACTATTAATTATATAATTTTTAGTCCAACATAATTGATATTTATAATAATAGGTACCTACAAGGTATTGACTATCACTAAATTTATACAAATTTATACATATGTGTTATAATGCAATTGTGTATGGTTTTATATATATATATATATATATATATATATTATAATATATTATAATGTAATTGTGTATGGCTTGGCGAGGGAAAAGTTAATAGGGTTCAATGAAGTAATAAACGAAAAAAATGTAATTTGGTTGTGATTTGTTATATTATATTTATTCATTTTTGCCTTGCTCAATGATGGGTTTGCTCCACTTTGCTGGTTCAATTTTGCTTTTTAATTTTGAAGGGTTTAATTTAACGTTGGGCCTACTTCCATAGGTTTGCTTAACTCTAATAACTTTCAAGGTTTTTAGTGAGGGTTAGATATATTCCACTCCAATGGGTTTGTTTAACTACATTAATTTCCAAAGTTTTTATTCATTGCTATGTTTACTTTGCTCTAACTAGTTAGGGCGCGTTGGTGGATCATCCTATTACGGTAAACATCAAGATTTTTAATTAGAATCCTACATTTTGTGTAATAATCTTATAATTTTTCAAAAAAAAAATTACAAAGTTGTAGGCAATAAATGACAAATTCTATAGATTTGTAAATTTGGTTATCTAATAAGCTAAGCATTAATTTCCAAAAGTTTTATTCATTGCTATGTTTACTTCACTCTAACTAGTTAGGGTGTGTTGACAGATCATCCTATTATGATAAACATCAAAATTTTTAATTAGAATCCTACATTTTGTGTAATAGTCTTCTCATTCTTCAAAAAAAAATTACCAAAATTGTAGGCAATAAATGACAAATTCTATAGATTTGTAAACTCGGTTATCTAATAAATTACAAGTTTTACATTTGTGAGCTTTAATTTCTCATTAAATCTTGATCTTCTAATTTAGACCAAGTAACTTAGAGTTGATTACATTTTATGTGGCCATCATATATAATTGATGTAAATTATTCGTAATATAATGCATTTGAGTATTGTTACTAAAATCAAGTTTTCAATATCTTTTCCTTTATCATCATGGAAAGTTTTAATAACTCCAATTTTCTCTTGCATTGTTTTTCCATAATGAAGTATTTAAACTAAAGTATTGGCTTCAGGGAAAATAGTGGTCACATATATCTTAATCTAATTTAAATTAATATAATTTTTTTTCCTTTACCAGGACTATTAGCATTAAATATTATTTTAATGACTTAATAACTAGGATGTCCTTTAGTGACCCAATTTCAATTTGTGTGCACATTATTTTTTCATTAAAAAAAAAAACTCTTGAATTTAGTTTTTTGGGTGGGGATAATTATTGTAACCCCAAATCGAGACTTTGAAATATTGAAGAAAATCAAAATTTAACATTACAGAAAATTGTCACGTGAAAATATAGGGAAGATGAAAGTTTATGACAAGATGAAAATTTGACAGTGAAATTTGCATTTAACAACATAAAGGAATTTAACATAAATTTGTATAAAATATAAAATGATAGGCCTAAAAAAATAAATCATTGTCATTAATTTTCATTTCACATGTAAAATAGATTTGAAATTTCAAACTGTACACCCTTCATTTTTTAAATTATATTATATCTGTTTAACTAAAATTAAAATTAATATTGATATTACTAATTGTTATTTTAATTAAGAGTTGTTATTTTAATTAAGAGTTTTTTTAAGGGAGAATATTAAGAATTAACTGATTTGTTTCAAAATTATAATTATATATTCAGTTGAATCCCTAAATGATATCTAATATAATGCACTGCGTAAATCCCCCATACTTAAATATATATGTTATATTAGATTATATTGATTTGATTAAAATTAATGTTGATGGTGGTTATAATTTTTTGGTTGTCATTTTGGTTTATTAAAGTTAGTATTATTATTTTATAAAGAAGAATTAATAACTAGAACACACTTCATCTATGTTATCAAAGATCACATCACACTATTATCACTATAATTTCTTGATATAATATAATATAGCACAAATTATATTGAGCAATTTACTAAGGATTTGAACTGAGATGGATCACATTAACACCTTAGTCCGAACTACTCACTACCTCTAATAACCTATCATCAGGGAAAATTTTAAGGATGGAAATTTATCTTAAAGTTTAAAACCTTGGCGAATCCCACTAGTCCATAATATGAAATCTATAAAATGTTTGGAGATATTTTTGTAAAAATATTCAAATTTATAATATTTTTATATAGTCTATATATAATGTTTTGGCAATTTTTAGGGTTAAATAATTTCATTCTATGAAATTTGGGCAAATCATTTTTACAAATAAAAGGAAATTAGCGATTTTTTTGTGGAAAAAGTATAGAAAATTAGCCCATGGGCAAATATTAGCCCTTAAAATTTTCCCCGGCTATCAAATTTCTAAATATAAATTAATTATTTTGTTATCATTTTTTAAATCAAAATAAAAAATGGGGATATTAGAATCTATTCTACTTGGTGATTTTAAAAAATTGACAGTATACACATTAAAAGCCTTGAATTGATATGACGTTTAATGATTGAAAGGTTGAGTCAAAGAATCTCTAAATATGACCAAGTGAAAATATAATGCAATTTTTGAAAGAGGTTTTAATAGATGACGAGTTCTTCAGAAAAATAGTTTACACCAATAAAAGTGATTTCAATGATGTGAGGTGTGGTAAAAATATCTACTCTAATACTAAATGAAATGTTGATCATATTCCCTTCCTCAAATGCATTAAATGAAAGGATGGGAATCTTAAACCAATTTCCATGGAGGATAAAGTTGCTTGTTTTTATAATGTATTAGTCAAGGGATTGGTCTCCAAATAATAAAAAGTGGGAAAAAGTATGAACATCATCTTAAGGTAATTTGGTGCAATAAGAAAGTTGTAATCTAACTCTTCTACATTTTGGTTTTTTTTGGTCAAAATCCAAAGACATTTTTTTTGGAAAAATCATGATTTTTTGTTGTTCAAAATGCATTCTTGAATGTCTAGATGAATTTAGTGCCCTAAAAAACCTATGGAGTACTTGGATTTTGTAGATTTCACAGCTCAAATTTTTGATTCCAACAAATCTTTGTCAGATTTAGGAAAAAAATGACTAGAAAATATACATGGATAAAAGATTTAGACTACAACACTAAGAAATTTTCAAAATTGAATTGATTTTATAAATTAAGAAATATGAAATTCAATTTTATTATAAATGTTTTAAATACAAATTTAACTAAATCAAATATTTATTTGAAGAGAGTAGTTTTCCATCTTAATGTTATTTATTTCACAAATTTTACATATCCTTACAATTTCATTTGTATTGTATAGACATTAAATTTATTAAAATTTACATCCTAAAGTGAATTAATTTATTTGTGGTGAATATTTGTGGAAATTGTTTTGGAGTGCATGCGATATATATATATATATATATATATATATATATATATATATATATATATATATATATATATATATATATTCAAATCTTAACTAATTTCATTTACTATATATATATAGTGAATCTTTAGAGATTTTTATGGGTATATATCATGTCATGAATATTTGTGGAGATTTTTTTTGGCATATATCTTGTGGCATATTTACGAGAATTAATTTTTTGAGGTGAATATTTGCATTGATTTTCTTAGCATACATCCCATAAGGAATCTCTTTGTGAATTAATTTTGTCTTCCATAAATATTTTACATGCCATGAACATTTATAGTCACTGATATACTCAACATTCTACAACATTACACCCCAAGAACTCCACAACAATATACTTGCAAGAAAACTACGACAATATACTCCACCACTCATAATATAGGTGCATAATCTGTCGGCTTCAACTTCTACTGAGAGTCACTTGCACTCTGGTAATATTAAAGTGAAATGATATTTTACAATGTTGAAAAATGAATTGCTCTAATTAGGTGGGAAATAATGCTTTAACTACCTGTCGTTCACTGGTCCACCTGGAAACTCTTCTCCTTTCAAATATGACAGAAGGACTGCATTGTTACCTCTGAAATCATCAATCTTAAAAGGTCCTTTCCATAAGTTGTCAAATTTACCATGTTTTCCCTTATCCTCATTTCTGGGATCCCATCTCAAAACAAGATAATTGAGTTGAAACTCATCAGCTTTAGTCCTTCTATCATAAATCCTTTTAATATTTTCTTGGATGATTTGAGTTTTATGATAGACTTCCTCCTTTGACTGTTGTAACTGAATATTCTGGTTTATCCTTCTTTGCATATCATTAGTCTCCACTTGTGTTTCCTGCAGAAGTTTGAGCATTGGAATTCCCAAATAATTTGGGAAAAATGCATCTGTCCCATACACTATCTGGAATGGTGACATTCCAAAGGACTTTTTGGTAGTAACTCGATCAGCCCATAGTGCATTGATTAAATTTTTGTGCCATGAATTTTTTCTCTCCTACAATAAATTCTTGATAATGTTAACCAAACTCTTGTTTCTAGACTCAGCTAACCCATTACCTTGGGGGTAATAAGCAGTAGAGTGCCCTAACTTAATATGATATTTATTACAAAAATCTTTTATTTTCTTGGACTTAAAAGCAGTAGCATTGTCAGTTATAATTTTATGGGGGTAGCCAAACCTAGATAGTATATTTCCTTCTAGAAATTGGATATAATGCTATTAGTGGCTTGTCTAGTGGGGATGGCTTTTATCCATTTGGTAAAGTAGTTCGTTGATGTTAAAATCCATTTGTGTTGGCCTGAGGAACTAGGGTGGATTTCACCAATGAAGTCTAAACCCCATTGTTGAAAAGGGAATTATACTGAAATTGGTTTAAATGGTAATGGTAGCAGCTTTCTTTTTCCTTCGAATATTTGGCACTAATGGTAGGAGATGACTTGTTTATGTAAATCAGAGAACAAATTTGGCCAGTAAAAACCAACTCTAAGGATTTTTTTGGCTGTAGATTTCCATTATAAATGGCCACCACAATCTCCTTGATGAAATTCTTCCAGGACCCTGTCTGATTCATCTTTCAACAAACACTTTAGTAACATCCCTCCAACATCTTTCTAATATAAATTCTTATCAAGAATGCAAAATTTCATAGATTTCATTTTAAGGAACCTCGCTTTGGTTTTTGTAAAACTAGGAGGAGCATATAATTTCTGTAAGATAAAAATTATGCCTACATACAATGGTGATGTGCTTAAAAACTCTAAGATCGGTGGAGTCGCCTGCTCTTCCTGTTCATCTAATTTTGCAATAAAATTAATGTCTAACACATTACAAATAGAGTCTACTATGAGTTTTTCTAACCCTTGACCCTTGATAACCTTTGTTTGTTTGATTTCAATATCATACTCCAGAATGATTGCAATCCATTTTCCCCTTCTGCCATATGGATCTGTTTGAGTGAGTATGTTCTTGACAACTGCACTTGGGACAAAAGAAATAATGTACGAATGCAGAATATAAACCCCAAAATATTTAAGTGCCTTTACCAATGCAAATGCCTGTTTTTCCATGATGTTGTATTTCAGCAATGCATCTCTTAATGCTCTGCTGAAAAAGGAAATTGGTTGTTCATGTCCTTCATCATTCTTCTGCAACAAAACAACTGCTATTGTATGATTTTATGCAAAAGAAAATCTCATGAAATCCTTTGCAAAATCAGGATTTATTAGAATTGGTGCAGTTGTTAATGCCTTCTTGACCTTAGCGAAAGAATAATTTGCATCATTATGCCATTTGATTTTAGTATCCTTCTTTAACATGTCATTTATTTCTTTTAATATTTCAGCTAGATTTGGTATAAATCGTTGAAGGAAGTTTATTTTTCCAATAAAGGATTGGACTTCTTTTTTGTTCCTAGGGGGATCTATTTTTAGTATCACTTCCACTCTTCTAGGGTCAATTTTTATGCCATCCTTTGAGATGATGTGTCCTAGTAGTTTTCCCTCTTCTAAGCCAAATAGTGTTTTCTTAGGGTTAAGAGCGATACCCAATTTTCTACACTTTTCGAAAACTCTCTTTAAATGGACCAAATTCTCCTCATCTGTCTTTGAGAAGACAATGATATAATCTAAATAAATGACTATAAACCTACTTGGTTCATCTACAAAGGCAATATCCATTGCTCTTTTGACTGTAGCACCAATATTCATTAGACCGAAAGGCATTTTCACATACATGAAAATGCCTTAGGGTGTTGTAAACGCTGTTTTCTCTTGGTCATATGGATGTACTAGAACCTGGTTGTAACCAGAAAATCCATCTAATAAAGAAACTCTCGTTGATCTAACAACCTTCTGTAGGATGTGGTCCATTTTAGGCAAAGGATAGTTGTCTTTAAGAGAAGCTTTATTGAGATTTCTAAAATAAATACATAGTCTAATATCCCCATTCTTTTTTCTAGTAGGAACTAATTTTGATACCCATTTTGAAAATCGTAAGGGTAGAAATGATTTTGGAATCATACAATTTTTTAACTTCTTTCTCAACTAGGGGAAAAAGCATTAGGTTGATCCTTCTGAGTTTCTGATTAAAATTTTTATGTTCCTCTTTTATAGGAATTTTATATTGTATAATGCAGGTGTCATAGGACTTTAAATCCTCATAACTCCAGGCAAATACATCTATGAATTCTTTGAAAATCTCTATGTACTTCTGTTTTTTAGTAGAAGGCAAAGATTTAAACAATTTAACTATTTTAGGCTTTTCTTCAGTTCCCATGTTGCATTCTTCCACATTGGCTCCAGTAGGTTCTATTTTACGTTTTTTAGCCACATCATTAAAATCAAATAACTATTCTAAGGGAACTAACCCTCTAGGAAAACCATTATCCTTTAATTGCAAAATTTCTAACTCTTCTGGATCTTTATCTAATTCGTTCAAATCTACTTTATTCATCATCGTATCTACATTTTTATCTACATCATAATCCATGTCTATATTGGCACACTCGAATTCATCTTTTGACTGCAAAAACATTTCAATTTGTTCATCATTACCAAAAACTAGCCAGTACCTGATATTATTCAGGACATTCAGTATGTTTTTAACTTCAACTATGTACTGGTGACTTGGGCGATAGGGAATTTTGCAAGTACTAGCTGAAGTAGCCAGACCATCAACTATGATATTTTGACCTCTTGGAACTATAGATAACTCATACTCAACAAAATGTTCAAGGAAATCTAGAACAACATTCCTATAAGCCATTAACCTTGGATGTTTAGCTGAGTATTCCCCTTTGATTTGTTTAATTATGAGTTCAGAATCTCCATGAACTGAAATTCTTTTGGCACCTAATTTTTTCAAAATTTTCAATCCTAGGATTAAGGCTTCATACTTAGCTATATTATTTCTACATTGAAAATTTAGTTTATATGAATGTCCTTCTGATTTTCTAGTTTGTGAATTAAAAACCCACACACCTACTCCTGATCCTTCCTTGCTTACAGCTCCATCAAAATCCATGTTCCATAAAGGCTCATTTTCTTCATCCAGTTTTACAATTTCTGTTTTGATTTCTTCCATCTCACACAAATAATTTTCTAGGTTAGGGATTTTTTCTTCTATACCTCCATCATTATATAAGATAAAAGATTCTAGGTCTGAATGGACTAAATACAAGGGATGGTTGTTTGGTATATCTTGACTGATAACCATTTATTTCATTAGTGTTTCTCTATAAAGTCTCCTAGACTGACCAGAAAAAGGTATGGTAGCATAACTCATATCCATTTGTAGGGTGCCTTTCATCTTTTCCCCCCATGATCTAGAGAGTATCATTCCATACTTTGGGGGTATGTTTGTCACTATGATGTCCATAACTAGGCTTTTGGCAAGGATTTGAGCTAGGGTGACACAAAGGTCCTTGATGAGACTAAGGCATATTACCTTGTTGGAATCAAATGAATACAAATATTTTTATGACCTAGTGATGTCAAGATTCAATTTCTTTATTATGGCTCGAGGCATTAAATTGTGTGAGGCACTAGAATTGAGCATGGCATTGTGAAGGATTTTATCAAGGATATTGAGACTGACATAGAAAGGGGTAACAATTCCATCTTGGGTTTTACCTTCTACCTTTGGACCAAACAACAGTTCAGGCTTGTCATCAACGAGCTTTACAGTATTTGTTCCTTCTCCTACTTTTAAGGCTTTCATTACTTGTGTCCTGTATGCATTCTTATTCATCAGTTCAGTGAGGGGAGTTGACATTTTGACTTTAGCCAATTCATTCTATGCTGAAAGAGGTTTGTGACTTCTATGTTTCCTTGATGTTCTGATCCTATTTTAAGGTTTTATTTTTTAGCATATTCTTTGGATTGACTGGAGGAAGGAACATCTTTAGTTTGAATAGAAGAAGAAATATCAGTCTGATTTTTCTTGGGTGGATTATTAGCAGTATTTTTGGAAGGAGTATTAGGGATTTTCTTCAGAGGAGTATTAACAATTTTTCTACCCCTGAGGTTATATTGCCTATGCACTTCCATTATGGCATTCTGATAACCTTGTTTGTATTCTTCATACTCTAATGGAATTTTTTTTGGTTGTGAAAGCATAAATTGATCTTGCTCTTCTTTGGTCAAAAATATATGATCAATTTTTGTCTCCCTAAACAAATTAATTTGGTTTTCCTCTAAATATTCTTCTAGTTCCACTTCTTCTTCGGCATATTTTTCTTGGAAAGGAGGCCTAAGTTGCTGATCATTAGGGCCCCTCTTTTCCCTTTGTTTTATCAAATGTAGATTTCTCTTGAGAGATTCTGATTTCTATTTTGCGAATTTCCTTGGTTATCCCTAGGAAGGGTTCTATCAACCACAGTCATCCTATCCATCATCCTTACCATAGTTTTGACTAGGTTGTCTAGTTTAAAGTCTGATGAAGAGGAGGAAGGTTCCTCCTTAATGGTAACCCTTCTTTCAATTTTAAGCATGGATTTTTTGGCTAATAATTAGCCTCTACTTTGATAGTGTTACTTTGCATTTCTTCAACTGGTCTCTTTCTCTTAAGTGGTAGGCCATGTCAACATCAAATCCTTCAAGGAAATGAATGAGGGCTAACCTCGGTGGGGGATTTATAGTAGCTGGAATGGAATTATAGACTCGATTAAACCTATTACAATATTCTTCAACAGTTTCATTAGGGCCTATTTTTAGATTTTTATATTCATTTAAAATTTGGAGGGGATTCTTTTTGGTTTCCCATCTATTAAGAAAAGATTTATGAAACACAGTAAGGTCATTTTTGTAGATGTTGGTAAATATTTAAACCATTTTATTACCTTTCCATTAAGACTTTGGGAAAAAAGCTTAATCTCCACATCTTCTTCGTCAAACTCCTGAAGGTCAAAGTAGTCATTCATTTTATCTACATGTTGTTGCACAGTGATGGACCCAGTGCCATGAAATTGAGGAATCCTACTTTGATAGACTTGAGGCATGTTATGTAATTGGGCAGGTAAAACCAGGGGAGCATATCAAGCTACCATGATTGGTATATGGGGTTGAAAAATAGATGAACCTGTAAGATGTGTTGATGTGAAAGGGATTAAAACAATTTGAATTACAGTTTGTGATGTTGATGGGGAGGTAGTGGAAATTGTTGAAGAGATGGAACTAGTGGAAACAGGATATAAAGATTGTGTAATGGGAGAGGAAATAAAGAATGATAGGGATGGAAGTTCAACTGATTGTTGGATGTAGGATTTATGGATAGCTTGGTCTACGTCTATCACTAGGTCTTCTAACTTTTCAAACTGTTGGAGAGCTTGTTTGTCAAAATCCTGGTCTACAGACTAATTTTCAGATATGTATGGTCTTAACACAGACTCATCAATGACAACTTCAGTTGTAAATCTTTCACATTTGGATCTAAACAAATTGAGTTCAAAGGGTAGATCAAATTGAATGTTTTCTATGGTAACAAAGCTCTCCAGAAAATAATTGGCTCTTGGTAGAGGACTATTACTCCCTTGACTTTTCATCAAGCTTTTCTTCCTTATCAATTTCTCAGGATTATCTAGGATATTGGGAGGATTCGGATCTGGATGAGCTCTGGTATGAATTATTTTAGGAGCCAGATCTGTATAATATTAAACACACAATTTCAACTATGCCTATTGAGAGTGAAAGCATGCCTATTGAGGATTCTTTTATGGATGAACATATTTTTTCTATTTCAGTTCATTCACCATGGTATGCAAACATAGCTAAGTATCTTGCTGCAGGAACAATTCCTCAACACCTATCCCACAGGGAAAAGAGAATGATTGTCCAACAAAGTGCTATATACTCATGGATAGAAGGAAATTTCTATTACACTGGGCCAGACCATCAGATCAGACATTGTGTAAGGGAAGATGAAATTTTTGATAACCTTTGGGCTTGTCATGAGGAACCTTGTGGAGGACACTTTGCAGATAAGAGAACATGATATAAGGTGCTCTTGACAAGATACTATTGGCCCATGATATTCCAGGATGCCAAGAAATTCGTGAAGGGATGTGATAGCTGCCAGAGAATGGGTCAACCGCTCCAATCAGATGAGATGGCATTGCAACCTTAAATAGTCTTAGAACCATTTGAGAAATGGGCCTTAGATTTTGTAGGACCAATTAACCCATCATCTCAGCAGAAATCTTACATTCTAGTCTACACAGATTATGTCACCAAATGGGTCGAGGCAAAAGCATTAACCAGAGCTACATAGAAGGTTGTTTCAGACTTCTTGTTTGAAGAGATTTTTGTCTGCTTTGGAGTACCCAGGGAAATAGTGACAGATGGAGGGTCCCAGTTTACATCTCATTTGATTCAGAACCTGGTTGAGAAATATAAAATATGTCATAGAATCACTTCACCTTACCATTCGCAAGCAAATGGCCAAGTAGAAAGCACCAACAAGGTTATTGAGGGTATTCTTACCAAGATCGTAGCTAGCCATCGAAGGAATTGGGCTGATAAACTCCTAGAAGTGTTGTGGGCATACCAGACTACATGGAGGAACACTACAGGATTCTCACCATATGAATTAGTGTATGGTAAAAATCCTATGTTTCCTATAGAGTTCGAAATTAAGACATTGAGAACAACACTGCAGGTAAATCTAGATCTGACAACAACACAAAAACAATGGTTGAATCAGCTTAATGAACTGGATGAGAAATAGTTGGATGTTATACAACAAATAGGCATTGTCCAGCGGAAAAGGGCTAAGTGGCATGATAAATTCATTAAAAAGAAGAAATTTCAAAAAGGAGATTGGGCTCTATTATATGATTCAAGATTTAAGGATTTTAAAGGGAAGCTCTGCACCAGGTGGCTAGGTCCTTATGAAGTTGACACAATCTTTGACAATGTGACTGTAAATTTAGTAACCATTGGTAGTGATAGAACACCATTGTTTGCCAATGGGCACCGTCTTCGGCTATATCACAAACCTGCTTCAAAGGAATCATTCATCAACATTGTCATGAATTTTTACCTTCAGATTACAAAGGCAGGGGATAATTCCCCTATGCTGCCAATTTCTTAATTTTCTAATAAGTGTAACAACTAAACCAACTTCTGTTACTGGCTGTTACACCCAAAATAAAATTAAAAAGTTAAAATAATAATAATAATAATAATAATAACAACAATAAAAACAATAAATAAGAGTCTGACTGTGAAAACCTCTTCTGGGGTGCAGAAAGACCGATTGTGACAGCTAAAAACCACTATATGGTGGTTGTTACACATTTCTTTTTTCTCTGTAACAACATTATGTAACCCATGTATATTCTACTTTATGTTGTTACAAGTTCTATTAGAATATGTTTGTAAATTCTTTTTGTAAGTATTTTTAGGAAGATTATGTAAATAAAACATGGTTGTACAAATAGCATGGAAAATAGGTTGTTGTTACACATGTAACAATCGTCAACTTGTAAGCAGCCACATCAACGAAATCGTCAAACGCAATAAGAAAAGAAAGAGTATTCATTAGCGCTATGTCGCAGGAGAAACTCATACAATTAGCACATCATCGTCGAGATCAATTCTTGTTACCTGTTTTTTTTTTGCCACATCATGCTAGGTATGTCACATAAAGGTATATCACTTATTTCCTCTATTTAACAATTATGGAAATTAAATATGGCATCTCTTTAGACAGTCGAGGACGGACGTTGCATTAAAATCGAGGGAGAGGACGAGTCATTTTGTAATCTATGATCTCAAATTTAAAACCAGTAATCATTATTAAAACCTTGTCATCATTATCCCTTTTATTCCAATCATGCCAAGAATTGAAAGTACATTTAATGCTAGATCTCCATGATCTAGACCAATAATGGACCATACTGTGTGCAGTACAATCCTCTTTAACCTGAAATCCTCATTTTATTGCCTTTTACTGCCCTAACATAAACCTCAGTGAGCATTTCACCTTCATTCCAAATTCTGAGAGCTAGAACAGAGTACAAAGTGCTGGGGTAGAGATGGGAGGAGAAGCAGTCTGATAGGAGCCTGTTGGAAATAATACTGAGAGGGGGGGGGGTGAATCAGTATTATCACATTAATAAAACTTTTTCAATTCCATAATCAGATTTATATATGCTACTTCCACAACTTCTTAAGATTAAGTTAATCGATCTTCAATGAGTGCATTAGGACATTATCAACCATATTATCAGTTAATAGATGCAGTAACATAAAGTAGATCATCACACATAAGGCACACACATGAACACAATGATATAAGGTGGAAACCCAATGCGGGAGAAAACCACCTGCTGCAAGTCATCTCAATCTTCTTCTTAATAAGAAAATCCTTTTACAATATTTGTACTGGTGCAGCCTCATACCAGTACGGGAGCTACAACCCCCTTTGCTCTTGTACTAGCCGATCCATTTACTAGTACGCAGGCTACTACCTGCTACAATGCTCCAAAGATTTCCTTTAGCTCTTGTACTAGCTTAGATACTAGTACGTAGGCACTGGCCTACAATCTTCTCTGCTCCAAGTACCACGTTTCATCAATTTTCATACTGGATACACTGAAGCACAGCCCATAAACTGAAAGGCCACATTTCATCCAATTTTCATACTGGACCCAACAACAACATTGAAGCTCAAACAATCTTCTGAAACACCCAATCAACTGAAGTAACCAGATCAACAATAATAGGACCAAACCCAGAACACAACAATGATAAACAAAGATTTTAAGAGAAGGAAGCACCCTGCTCAACTGCCAGCCTGAGTCCGGACTCACCCTGTTCAACTGCTAGCCTGAGTCCCTGGACTCACCCTGCTCAACTGCTGACCTGAGTCCCTGGACGCACCCTGCTCAACTGCTAGCCTGCGTCCCGGACGCACCTTGCTCAACTGCTAGCCTGCGTCCCTCGCACTGAGTCTATTGAATTGCCTGCGTCCCGGCGCACCAGAACCCTTCCTGCACCTGCGTCCGGCGCTCCTGAAACGCTTCGCTCCTGCGTCCCGGACGCACCTGAACCCTTACTGCACCTGCGTCCCTCTAGATATGAAATATCTAAAGACTTCAAGACTAACCCAAACAGTCAGATCTACAGATCTGATCATGCGCCATAGCGATCATAGTCCATTAGAAGATTCGCCTTCATAGATCTGGACTAGATCTCACCAAAAGATATTCAACAAAGATGGTGCTAAATCCAAATGAACTCCTTTGCTTTATATAGGCAAGCTCCTCCCCAAAACATGGAACAATACCACGAGCCGACACCATAGGAACACAAAACCGTCGGCTAGATATCACACAAGAAACCCCCACATGCTTTTCTTTGCCTTGAAATGTGTGCACTAGGTGGACGCACTCCCTGAACTGCTGACCTGCGTCTCTGGACGCGGGTTCTGCATGGATTACCTGCGGGGACGCACTTTCTGTAAGGTGTACCTGCGTCCTTCATAATTTCAACAATATTTGAACCTCTGCTTACAAAGAGCTTGCCATTTGATTCTTTTGAGCTATCCTGTAATATGTCACATCTGATATCTCTTCTGTAGATTCATCTGAATGTATATAAGTGAGATGATCTTCTATGAGAGTGTTGCCATCAAGTACAACATATGCATCATAATGCCAACAATCTCCCCCTTTGGACTTGATGGCAACAACACCGAATCACTCTCCCCCTTTGACATCAAGGGCAAAGGGGTATGCTCCCCCTAAGAACATGCTCCCTTTGATTATGAACCAGATCTGCTGAAGTCTCTGAATGAGCTCCCCCTTTGTATATGTCATGGTGCTCCAATCTGATAATGGTCTTTCTGAGAACAAGCTGAGATGTCTGCTCTGCTGTATAGTGCTTGTTCATGCTCAAACTCCCCCTGACTATAAGCAAGGTCTGCAAAAAGATGTTCTACAAGAAGAACATGACTCTATATATCATAAATGACCTTCCTATCACCAAAAGACTCAATACATACATCCATCATCTATCACAATAAGGATTATCCATCCAACCAAGTGGGAATACATTAGAAATATGAGAACCAGATACATTACATCTTCATCCCATGCATAGTGGGGGAACATAGGCCGTTACATGACCTGAAGAGATGACTCTAGTAGATAGACCATTACAACATGAGTCTTGCTACGACCTTCCAAACATCAAACAACAGCACTGTATAAACTGCTCCATAGTATCTGTCAACATCAACTCATAACCATCCAGATCTACATGAATCAAAAGCCATCAAATGAAAGCATCAGCATCAATCAACATATGTATGAATAATCATCCCTGTATCCAGCCAACAATCCTCATCCATTTGTGCCAAGAAAGAAATTATGCATCTTGCTCATGTCAACATCATCATGAAATGCATATGAGTAACTCATCATCATCATGTCTCCAACAATGCGACTTTGAATAATCATCCACGAAATCAGCCAACCTCATCCATATATGTGCCAAGGATAATAAAGACTTCATGCAAGTATCATTAGAGAATCAACCATACATCTGATCATGTGACCAAATCATAATAGCAAGATGAATCATAAGCTTGTCACCAAGGACCATAATGCCAACAATGCATTTAGGACGTATGCTCCCCCTGAACCAGTGCCATCTGTTAAATCTGATCATGCATATCAAGAAGAATCAGCCAATAAATGCTTTGAGACAGGTACGCACTTCATATTCTGCTGCGCTGCGTCCTGTTGCTGCAGGGACGCACCCAAAAACACTATCGCGCCGCGTACTTTTACTCAGGGACGCACCCAAAGTTACTATTGCGCCGCGTCCTTTTGCTTCAGGGACGCACCTGATCCTCAGTCGCTCTGCGTCCCCACGCAGATTTTCAGTTACTGAACTGCGTCCTGGATGCACCTGGACTTGGTCTGTCCTGCGTCCGCACGCGGGTCTCCTGTTACAGCACTGTGTCCTATACTTTCAGCTTCCTCTGATTCTGGTATGTCTGTACATTGTACTGTGCCATCCTTTTCTGACTGTACTTCCTTTTTCCTCCATATCTTCAAGCGTGATGATGACATTTTCTCCTTTTGATATGATGCCCAACCTTTGTTCCTGCATTCCTTGGCTATATGTCCAAGCTTGTTACATGCATAACATCTTACATGTTTCATATTCCTCCTGTAACAATCAGTAGCTTTGTGACCAAACATATTGCAAGCAAAGCAATATCCATAAAAGTACCTTGATTGAGATGACCTTTCTGCATAATGGTCTTGAACTCTTCTTCTTCTACATCTAGCTGCAACATGTCCAAGATTATGACATACATAACATTCAACATTATTCATAGGAGGAGTAAAGGATTTTCTTTGAGGAATCTCTTTCCTTGGTTGATGATGAGATTGATCTTTCACTTCTTCGTTGATCACTTTAGATTTCCTTTTAGAGTTTCTTGCCTCACCTTGTGAACTAGATTCACCTTCAACAGATTCATGGAAACCAAGACCAGTCTTTATAGCAGGGGACCTTTGACTACTAAGAATATCATCCAACACTTTAGAGCTATCTTGAAATCGTAAAAGCTTATCCTTTTCTTCTAGTTTACCTTTCAAGATATTTACCTCAACCTGAAGCTTTTCTTCCTTTTCAAGAGATTTCTTTTTCAAAACTTCTTCAGCTTTCCTTCCTTCTTCCATTTGTTCCCTTAGTTTGAGAATTTCTTTTTCTTGTTCCTCATACAGATCCTGCTGCATTTGACGAACTCGGAAGGCACATTCCAGTTGAGATTTTAAGCTGGTGACTTCGTTTTCTTGTTTTGCAACAGCTTGGAGTAGATCTGTATTCTGCTTCTTTGATTCTTCAAGATCTCCTTTTAGTGAGAGGATTGTAGCTTCAAGATTTTCATAGTAGCTGGATCTATCTTTGAGTTTCTTGATGGTTGTGCTTCTTTCGTTGACTTCTTTTCTTAATGATGTCACTTCATGCTGCAATTTTTGACATTGGTCTTCCTTGTCCTTGAGTAGTTTTCTTACCTTGTTTCCTTCTTCTAGTTGGGCCCTTAGTTTGGTAGCTTCTTCTTTGAAATCACATTCCTTTTTGTTCAATAGATCTTGTTGATCTCTAATTTTGTCTGTCAGCCTTTTAAATTCTGCCTCTATTTGATATCTTTCTTGTTCACCCATAAGAGCAAATTCAGTAGTTTCGCTATCACTTTCATCTCTTTCACAAGGAAATATAGCTGGAACATCAGAGGATAACACATTCATACCTGATAATGAC
The DNA here is from genome assembly GCA_031772625.1 of Pinus tabuliformis. Taxonomy (NCBI): domain Eukaryota; kingdom Viridiplantae; phylum Streptophyta; class Pinopsida; order Pinales; family Pinaceae; genus Pinus; species Pinus tabuliformis. The sequence continues at coordinate 166,951,880 of CM062810.1, read as the reverse complement.
TCTGAATCTGATTCTGAATCTGAAGAGCTTCTTATGCCTAATCCCCAATCGATTCTTCCACTGTCATAGTTCTTTTGAGATGACTTCTTTTTCTTATTAGCTTTCTTCTTAAGCTTCTTTCCCATTGTTCCACGGATCTCCTTCAAGCGATCAAGCTTCTATCAAAGGACCTGCTCTGATACCAATTGTTGGAAATAATACTGAGAGGGGGGGGGGTGAATCAGTATTATCACATTAATAAAACTTTTTCAATTCCATAATCAGATTTATATATGCTACTTCCACAACTTCTTAAGATTAAGTTAATCGATCTTCAATGAGTGCATTAGGACATTATCAACCATATTATCAGTTAATAGATGCAGTAACATAAAGTAGATCATCACACATAAGGCACACACATGAACACAATGATATAAGGTGGAAACCCAATGCGGGAGAAAACCACCTGCTGCAAGTCATCTCAATCTTCTTCTTAATAAGAAAATCCTTTTACAATATTTGTACTGGTGCAGCCTCATACCAGTACGGGAGCTACAACCCCCTTTGCTCTTGTACTAGCCGATCCATTTACTAGTACGCAGGCTACTACCTGCTACAATGCTCCAAAGATTTCCTTTAGCTCTTGTACTAGCTTAGATACTAGTACGTAGGCACTGGCCTACAATCTTCTCTGCTCCAAGTACCACGTTTCATCAATTTTCATACTGGATACACTGAAGCACAACCCATAAACTGAAAGGCCACATTTCATCCAATTTTCATACTGGACCCAACAACAACATTGAAGCTCAAACAATCTTCTGAAACACCCAATCAACTGAAGTAACCAGATCAACAATAATAGGACCAAACCCAGAACACAACAATGATAAACAAAGATTTTAAGAGAAGGAAGCACCCTGCTCAACTGCCAGCCTGAGTCCGGACTCACCCTGTTCAACTGCTAGCCTGAGTCCCTGGACTCACCCTGCTCAACTGCTGACCTGAGTCCCTGGACGCACCCTGCTCAACTGCTAGCCTGCGTCCCGGACGCACCTTGCTCAACTGCTAGCCTGCGTCCCTCGCACTGAGTCTATTGAATTGCCTGCGTCCCGGCGCACCAGAACCCTTCCTGCACCTGCGTCCGGCGCTCCTGAAACGCTTCGCTCCTGCGTCCCGGACGCACCTGAACCCTTACTGCACCTGCGTCCCTCTAGATATGAAATATATAAAGACTTCAAGACTAACCCAAACAGTCAGATCTACAGATCTGATCATGCGCCATAGCGATCATAGTCCATTAGAAGATTCGCCTTCATAGATCTGGACTAGATCTCACCAAAAGATATTCAACAAAGATGGTGCTAAATCCAAATGAACTCCTTTGCTTTATATAGGCAAGCTCCTCCCCAAAACATGGAACAATACCACGAGCCGACACCATAGGAACACAAAACCGTCGGCTAGATATCACACAAGAAACCCCCACGTGCTTTTCTTTGCCTTGAAATGTGTGCACTAGGTGGACGCACTCCCTGAACTGCTGACCTGCGTCTCTGGACGCGGGTTCTGCATGGATTACCTGCGGGGACGCACTTTCTGTAAGGTGTACCTGCGTCCTTCATAATTTCAACAATATTTGAACCTCTGCTTACAAAGAGCTTGCCATTTGATTCTTTTGAGCTATCCTGTAATATGTCACATCTGATATCTCTTCTGTAGATTCATCTGAATGTATATAAGTGAGATGATCTTCTATGAGAGTGTTGCCATCAAGTACAACATATGCATCATAATGCCAACAATCTCCCCCTTTGGACTTGATGGCAACAACACCGAATCACTCTCCCCCTTTGACATCAAGGGCAAAGGGGTATGCTCCCCCTAAGAACATGCTCCCTTTGATTATGAACCAGATCTGCTGAAGTCTCTGAATGAGCTCCCCCTTTGTATATGTCATGGTGCTCCAATCTGATAATGGTCTTTCTGAGAACAAGCTGAGATGTCTGCTCTGCTGTATAGTGCTTGTTCATGCTCAAACTCCCCCTGACTATAAGCAAGGTCTGCAAAAAGATGTTCTACAAGAAGAACATGACTCTATATATCATAAATGACCTTCCTATCACCAAAAGACTCAACACATACATCCATCATCTATCACAATAAGGATCATCCATCCAACCAAGTGGGAATACATCAGAAATATGAGAACCAGATACATTACATCTTCATCCCATGCATAGTGGGGGAACATAGGCCGTTACATGACCTGAAGAGATGACTCTAATAGATAGACCATTACAACATGAGTCTTGCTACGACCTTCCAAACATCAAACAACAGCACTGTATAAACTGCTCCATAGTATCTGTCAACATCAACTCATAACCATCCAGATCTACATGAATCAAAAGCCATCAAATGAAAGCATCAGCATCAATCAACATATGTATGAATAATCATCCCTGTATCCAGCCAACAATCCTCATCCATTTGTGCCAAGAAAGAAATCATGCATCTTGCTCATGTCAACATCATCATGAAATGCATATGAGTAACTCATCATCATCATGTCTCCAACAATGCGACTTTGAATAATCATCCACGAAATCAGCCAACCTCATCCATATATGTGCCAAGGATAATAAAGACTTCATGCAAGTATCATTAGAGAATCAACCATACATCTGATCATGTGACCAACTCATAAAAGCAAGATGAATCATAAGCTTGTCACCAAGGACCATAATGCCAACAATGCATTTAGGACGTATGCTCCCCCTGAACCAGTGCCATCTGTTAAATCTGATCATGCATATCAAGAAGAATCAGCCAATAAATGCTTTGAGACAGGTACGCACTTCATATTCTGCTGCGCTGCGTCCTGTTGCTGCAGGGACGCACCCAAAAACACTATCGCGCCGCGTACTTTTACTCAGGGACGCACCCAAAGTTACTATTGCGCCGCGTCCTTTTGCTTCAGGGACGCACCTGATCCTCAGTCGCTCTGCGTCCCCACGCAGATTTTCAGTTACTGAACTGCGTCCTGGATGCACCTGGACTTGGTCTGTCCTGCGTCCGCACGCGGGTCTCCTGTTACAGCACTGTGTCCTATACTTTCAGCTTCCTCTGATTCTGGTATGTCTGTACATTGTACTGTGCCATCCTTTTCTGACTGTACTTCCTTTTTCCTCCATATCTTCAAGCGTGATGATGACATTTTCTCCTTTTGATATGATGCCCAACCTTTGTTCCTGCATTCCTTGGCTATATGTCCAAGCTTGTTACATGCATAACATCTTACATGTTTCATATTCCTCCTGTAACAATCAGTAGCTTTGTGACCAAACATATTGCAAGCAAAGCAATATCCATAAAAGTACCTTGATTGAGATGACCTTTCTGCATAATGGTCTTGAACTCTTCTTCTTCTACATCTAGCTGCAACATGTCCAAGATTATGACATACATAACATTCAACATTATTCATAGGAGGAGTAAAGGATTTTCTTTGAGGAATCTCTTTCCTTGGTTGATGATGAGATTGATCTTTCACTTCTTCGTTGATCACTTTAGATTTCCTTTTAGAGTTTCTTGCCTCACCTTGTGAACTAGATTCACCTTCAACAGATTCATGGAAACCAAGACCAGTCTTTATAGCAGGGGACCTTTGACTACTAAGAATATCATCCAACACTTTAGAGCTATCTTGAAATCGTAAAAGCTTATCCTTTTCTTCTAGTTTACCTTTCAAGATATTTACCTCAACCTGAAGCTTTTCTTCCTTTTCAAGAGATTTCTTTTTCAAAACTTCTTCAGCTTTCCTTCCTTCTTCCATTTGTTCCCTTAGTTTGAGAATTTCTTTTTCTTGTTCCTCATACAGATCCTGCTGCATTTGACGAACTCGGAAGGCACATTCCAGTTGAGATTTTAAGCTGGTGACTTCGTTTTCTTGTTTTGCAACAGCTTGGAGTAGATCTGTATTCTGCTTCTTTGATTCTTCAAGATCTCCTTTTAGTGAGAGGATTGTAGCTTCAAGATTTTCATAGTAGCTGGATCTATCTTTGAGTTTCTTGATGGTTGTGCTTCTTTCGTTGACTTCTTTTCTTAATGATGTCACTTCATGCTGCAATTTTTGACATTGGTCTTCCTTGTCCTTGAGTAGTTTTCTTACCTTGTTTCCTTCTTCTAGTTGGGCCCTTAGTTTGGTAGCTTCTTCTTTGAAATCACATTCCTTTTTGTTCAATAGATCTTGTTGATCTCTAATTTTGTCTGTCAGCCTTTTAAATTCTGCCTCTATTTGATATCTTTCTTGTTCACCCATAAGAGCAAATTCAGTAGTTTCGCTATCACTTTCATCTCTTTCACAAGGAAATATAGCTGGAACATCAGAGGATAACACATTCATACCTGATAATGACTCTGAATCTGATTCTGAATCTGAAGAGCTTCTTATGCCTAATCCCCAATCGATTCTTCCACTGTCATAGTTCTTTTGAGATGACTTCTTTTTCTTATTAGCTTTCTTCTTAAGCTTCTTTCCCATTGTTCCACGGATCTCCTTCAAGCGATCAAGCTTCTATCAAAGGACCTGCTCTGATACCAATTGTTGGAAATAATACTGAGAGGGGGGGGGTGAATCAGTATTATCACATTAATAAAACTTTTTCAATTCCATAATCAGATTTATATATGCTACTTCCACAACTTCTTAAGATTAAGTTAATCGATCTTCAATGAGTGCATTAGGACATTATCAACCATATTATCAGTTAATAGATGCAGTAACATAAAGTAGATCATCACACATAAGGCACACACATGAACACAATGATATAAGGTGGAAACCCAATGCGGGAGAAAACCACCTGCTGCAAGTCATCTCAATCTTCTTCTTAATAAGAAAATCCTTTTACAATATTTGTACTGGTGCAGCCTCATACCAGTACGGGAGCTACAACCCCCTTTGCTCTTGTACTAGCCGATCCATTTACTAGTACGCAGGCTACTACCTGCTACAATGCTCCAAAGATTTCCTTTAGCTCTTGTACTAGCTTAGATACTAGTACGTAGGCACTGGCCTACAATCTTCTCTGCTCCAAGTACCACGTTTCATCAATTTTCATACTGGATACACTGAAGCACAACCCATAAACTGAAAGGCCACATTTCATCCAATTTTCATACTGGACCCAACAACAACATTGAAGCTCAAACAATCTTCTGAAACACCCAATCAACTGAAGTAACCAGATCAACAATAATAGGACCAAACCCAGAACACAACAATGATAAACAAAGATTTTAAGAGAAGGAAGCACCCTGCTCAACTGCCAGCCTGAGTCCGGACTCACCCTGTTCAACTGCTAGCCTGAGTCCCTGGACTCACCCTGCTCAACTGCTGACCTGAGTCCCTGGACGCACCCTGCTCAACTGCTAGCCTGCGTCCCGGACGCACCTTGCTCAACTGCTAGCCTGCGTCCCTCGCACTGAGTCTATTGAATTGCCTGCGTCCCGGCGCACCAGAACCCTTCCTGCACCTGCGTCCGGCGCTCCTGAAACGCTTCGCTCCTGCGTCCCGGACGCACCTGAACCCTTACTGCACCTGCGTCCCTCTAGATATGAAATATATAAAGACTTCAAGACTAACCCAAACAGTCAGATCTACAGATCTGATCATGCGCCATAGCGATCATAGTCCATTAGAAGATTCGCCTTCATAGATCTGGACTAGATCTCACCAAAAGATATTCAACAAAGATGGTGCTAAATCCAAATGAACTCCTTTGCTTTATATAGGCAAGCTCCTCCCCAAAACATGGAACAATACCACGAGCCGACACCATAGGAACACAAAACCGTCGGCTAGATATCACACAAGAAACCCCCACGTGCTTTTCTTTGCCTTGAAATGTGTGCACTAGGTGGACGCACTCCCTGAACTGCTGACCTGCGTCTCTGGACGCGGGTTCTGCATGGATTACCTGCGGGGACGCACTTTCTGTAAGGTGTACCTGCGTCCTTCATAATTTCAACAATATTTGAACCTCTGCTTACAAAGAGCTTGCCATTTGATTCTTTTGAGCTATCCTGTAATATGTCACATCTGATATCTCTTCTGTAGATTCATCTGAATGTATATAAGTGAGATGATCTTCTATGAGAGTGTTGCCATCAAGTACAACATATGCATCATAATGCCAACAGAGCCCACCTCGATGAAAGCTTTGGAGAATTTTCCTCAGGCATTCCATGTCTTTAAGGAAGTGGGCTGGTTCAAATTTTTTGAACGACTTAAGGGGTCAGAAGAGTCAGTGGCGATGGAATTCACTCAGAACCTGCACAGAAACCAGACGGAAGTCTGGGGTTAAAGCTCGAAGTCACAGAGGAAGTAATTTCTTGTGTAACATCACTACAGACTATGGGGAAATGGTGGTTCAATAGAAAAATAAATGACCCTTCTCTTAAGGTTGAGTTCCTTCAAGGAGAAGAACAATTGGAGAAGAAGGGTAGGGGAATTGATAGATTTTCACTCCCTCAGCCATGGGGAGATGTTTCCCTGTACATTATTAAGTATATCACCTATGAGGGAAGGGAAAAAATTGTATTTAACTACCATTTTGCATTATTGAACCACCTGCAGCACGGGCAGCTGGTTAACATTCCATATTTTTTGTTAGAGAACATCAGGCACATGTCTGCAACTGTAAAAATTGTTGCACACCCTGAGACTTGTGTCACCAATCATGGTCTGATCAAATTGATTGTACTGGATGCCTTGGAACGACAAGGCAGAAGCTGGGAAGAATTCATGAGTAGAAAAGTAAGGACCTCCCGCAAGAGGCGAACTAAAGCCCCTGATGCCCCGAAAGAAGTAGAGGAAACTGGAAAACAAGGCCAATCTTCAGGGGGAAGGGTTGAGAAAAGGTCATTAAAGAAGTCGATAGGTGAAAAATACCGAAGAAAAGGGTAAAAGTCAGTTCGCAGCCGAAACCTTCACATTCATCCAGCGAAGGACTGAGCAAGGACACGGGGAAGCAGAAAGAGGAGGAACAACTCCATCTAGAAGAAGACCCTCTGCCAGGTAAGAACGAGACTCAGTCTTTGTTGCTTAAAATCAAAAGCTTAGAAGAAGAAAATGACAAATTAAAGCAGCAATTAGAAGAAAGTAGAGCAGAAGTAAGGGTTCCAGGTCTGGATACAGTGGACAAAATGAGGGCGGATTCTGCACAAGGTCCTGTGTGTGTGACATGCACCATAAACCTAGCAGAAACTGGATATAAAGTTTGTGTTGCAAGCACCACCTTGATGGAGACTCAAACCGATCCCTGGGAAGTTGTTACACAAGAACCCATTGATGACATTGCTGATACACAAGAACTAGTAGCTGAAACAGAGCATCCCATGGGTGGTGACCTGGGAACTGATACACAAGAACCAACAGTAGAGGCAGAAGCTAACCAAGGACGAAAATAAGAGACTAATACACAAGAACCCATTGATGACGTTGTTGTCACACAAGAACCCATTGATGACATTGTTGTTACACAAGAACCAGCAATCAAGACAGAGTAGCTCAATCCTCGGGATGTTGTTACACCCCCAAGTGATAGTGCATGTAGAGGAACACAGGGTCCTGAATCAGGATGGTGTTCTGAGAGAATTTTATTGATATCTAAGTTACAGAAGTGGAAACGGCAGGCACTCATGTTGTAGGATGGAGTGATCTCACTGGCGACACACCAGAAAGTTATAAACTCGCTCAAGGAGAAATGGGCTGAGAAGGATTTGGCAGAAAAATGGGAAAGACAAGGGAAAGAGGCAGCTATGAAGAAGAAAGAAGAGTAGTTGCAGCTGTTACAGGATCAGGTTCGGGATCTGACAAATGAAAAAAACAAGCTACATGAACTCACCCTAAATCTATTAGGGTGTAGAAGACCCTCTCCGACCTACCCAATTTTTTCGTGGGAACGATTTTTCTTGTTTCAGTTGAATGTGGTCTATGAAAATAGACCTTATTTGGGTAATTCTACCCAAACTTTTTTGGATGTTTTTCGTGCTTGTAATTTCCAGGATCAAAGCTTGCTTTGCGAGCTTTTTCTTCATAACATGATTTGTGAACATGTTAGCATGTACATGGTTGCGAACATTCTTTCTTACATGGGTGATTTGTAGTTGTACGCCTTTATTTCCTTTATGAAAAATCATATAGATTGACATATGGCTATGAAGTCATTAGACGCAAACAAGGAGAAAGAAACACTGATGATCCGGACTGAACCAAGTATGTTATGAAACCAACTCACAAAAGATAGAAAAGATAGATCAACGCCTTATAAATAATCCTCTTTGGGGGGCAACCTCCTTTACATTACACAAATGAAAAATTCTTGGATGATACAAATGAAAAAACCTTCTTTATATATATAGGAGTCTAAGGGGTCACAATATAACCAAAGCCGACCTAACAATAATAATATAAGGGCATAATAATAACGATATGGGGACAATAGGGGCACAACAATAACAATAAGGGATACAATGACAATAGTAATGGGGGAATCACTAGTATTATAGGGACCTAACATGCCCCTCTCCTTCAAAAAAGTGTTGTACTCAACGCCTGAGTAGTTCTGGATGCTTCTGTATAAAATTCTTATCCTCCCATGTGGAATCTTCAATGGATAACTTCTTCCACTTTATGAGATACTCTGAAATTGATTGATTTCGTAGTTGTCGAGTTCTTTTTTCTTTGACTACTTCAAGTTCCAATATGATTTTTCCTTCCTTATCAAGTTCTGGCAATATTGTTTGAATTGGAAGCTTGTCACCTATAACCTTCTTTAAGCATGAAACATGGAAAACTGGGTGCACTCAGGAAGCTGTAGGAAGCTCTAATTTGTATGCCATAGTACCTTTCTTTTGCAACACCTTGTACGGACCATAATACTTTGGTGATAATTTACTATCCTTCTTAGTTTGCTTGAGGGACATTTTTTTATATGGTTGTAGCCGTAGGAATACCCAATCACCTACATCAAAACTTCTTTCACTATGATGTTGATCTGCTTGCTGTTTCATTCTATTCTGCGCCAAGGTGAGGTTATCCTTTAAGAGTTCGAGAACTTGTTGTTGATGCTTGATGTGATCTTCCATTTCTTGAACCTTAGAATTTTCTCTTAAATATGATGTGATGGATGGTGGATGATATCCATAAAGTGCCATAAATGGGGTCATTTTTATTGCAGTATGGAAGGAAGTGTTATACCACCATTCAGCCAAAAGAAACCATTTGACCCATTGTGTATGTTTATCAGATACAAAGAAATGAAGAAATTCTTCCAAACATTTGTTTACTATCTCAATTTTCCCATCAGATTGAGGATGATAATATGAGCTATGAGCTAACTGAGTACCAAGACAAGAAAATAATTATGTCCAAAACTTTCCAATGAAAATGGGATCTTTGTCACTTACAATAATCTTTGGGTTTCCATGTAGCTTTTGAATTGTTTCCATAAATGCAGTAGAAACTATACTCGCTTTAAATGGATGAGATAATGCACAAAAGTGTGCATACTTGGTAAGTATGTCAACTACCACCATGATAACACTATTTCCTTCGGACTTGGGTAAACCTATGATAAAATCCATTGAAACCTCCTCCAAACGTTGGCTTGGAATGGATAAAGGTTGTAGTAGACTTTGGGTCTTAATTGTTTCAACTTTATTTTGTTGGCAAACCAAACACTCCACCACAAACATTTGAATATCCGATTTAAGGCCATCCCAAAAAAAATCCTTTTGAACCTTGTGGTAGGTTTTTATAATTCCTGAGTGCCCTCCTAAGGGAGAGGTGTGCAATTACCTAAGAATCTTTTGTTTGAGTTGGGAATTCTTACATAGATATAACTGATCCTTGTACCACAACGAATCATTTTTCCAGCTAAATGTATTAGATGTACTGGGATCTTGTTGTATCTTTTGAATGAGTGCCCACACTTCCACGTCATTCTTCATTCATCCCTTGCTTCGTTTATCCAATCTGGTTGGATAATAGAAATGGCACAAAGAAATGCTTCCACATCCTCATCCTTTCTTGAGAGTGCATCTTCCACAACATTTTGCTTCCCTTTTTTGCAAATGATTTCAAAGTCATAATCCAACATCTTTGTGACCAATTTTTGCTGCTCTTTTGAAGATAATCTTTGTTCTAAAAAGAATTTAAGACTATCATGATTTGTTTTTACCTTGAAGTGTCTTCCCATTAGGTAGGGTCGTCATTTCTTAAGTGCATGTAGTATTGCCAACATTTCCTTCTCATATATATATTTGTGTAAATGCTTTCATTTGATTGGACGACTTGTGAAAGCAATGGGTCCTTCTTCTTGCATTAAAACAGCACCAATTCCATTTCCTGAGGCATCAAATTCCACAATAAAGGTTTTTGTGAAGTCCAATGTAGCTAAGACTAGTGCTTGGCGCATTGCCTCTTTAAGATGTTCAAAGGCCTGTGTTGCTTCTGGAGTCCATGAAAATGCATCTTTCTTCAATAATGTTGTTAGAGGTGCTACTATTCTCCCATAATTCTGAACAAACTTGCGATAATACCCTATCAACCCGAGAAATCCTCGTAGATGCTTTATGGATGTGGGGATTTTCCATTCCGTAATGGTTTTAATTTTGCTAGGGTCTACCTTAACACCTTCATGAGATACAATATGACCCAGATATTCCACCTCGTGTACTCCAAAGAAAAATTTGGAGATTTTTGCATATAATTGTTTCTCCTCCAATAGTTTGAGCACCATGTCAACATGTTGGACATGATCCTTCCAAGACTTGTTGTAGATTAATATATCATCAAAAAATACTAACACAAATTTTCTAAGGAAGGGTTTGAAAATGGAATTCATCAAACCTTGAAATGTAGAAGGCATTAGTAAGGCCAAAAGGCATGACCAAAAATTCATAATGACCCTCATGAGCTCTAAATTTTGTTTTTGGAATGTCTTCAGTCTTCATTCCGATTTGATGATGTCCTGAACGAAGATCCAACTTGGTGAAGTAAATTGATCCATGCAATTCATCCAATAATTCATCAATGATAGGAATGGGAAGTTTATTTTTAATAGTGATCTTGTTGAGCTCCCTATAATCTGGACACATGTGCCATGATCCATCCTTCTTGTGAACAAATACTACTGGAGCAAAGAAAGAACTTTGACTAGGTTGAATTATACTAGCCTCTAGCATTTCTGCAACCATACGTTCAATTTCACTCTTTTGGACATAGGGATATCTGTAAAGCCTGATGTTTGGAGGAACACTTCCTGGAATCAAATGAATACCATGATCATGATAATGAATAGGTGGGAGGCCTTTGGGAGTCTCAAATACCTTTGAATGATTGTCTAAGACTTTTTGGAGATCTGGAGAAATGGATGATTTCGATGTGGGAACCTCTAGTGAACATAATTGTGCAATTATGCCTCGTTGTTATTTTTTTAGAAGCTTTGTCATTCTGTTAGAGCTTATTACATTTCCCGGTTTCCCTGTAATACCCCTTAATTCAACTTCCTTTCCTTCTCAAGAGAATTTCATGAAAAGTTCTTGAAAATTAAAAGTTATTGTACCCAAGGATTGTATCCATTGGACTCCTAGTACAACATCAGCACCACCCATTGGAATGGAAAGCATTAGGCTATTTAATACATATTCTCCCATGGATAGCTTGATATTATGGCAGTTTCCTGAGCAATTTATGGTTCCTCCACTTGCAACCATCACTTGAAACTTTGGTGCTGGATATAGGAATTCAATTCCTTGGCTATCTTACAATGAATAAAATTATGGGTACTTCCCGAATCAATCAACACTATTACCTTTTTCTTCTTGATATGCCCTTCTATCTTGATAGTTTGAGGAGTGGTAATTCCAGTCAATGCATTACAAGATATAGTTGGATTCATTTCTTCTTTTTCTAGGGTTTTTTCCTAGTGTATGTCCTATTCTTTTGATGTTTCTTGTTCCTTTTCTTCCTCCTCTTCACAATCTATGTAAAATAATTTCTTCTCGGCACACTTATGACCATTAGTCTATTTTCTATCACAACTGTAACAAAGCCCTTTTTCTCTTTTTTCTTCCAATTGTTATGGTGTGAACCTTGTAGGTTGTGGATGGCCAGGGGTAACAACACTTCCATCTTTATGATTGTGAGTGGTAGGCTTCCTTGTTGCCATAATTTTTCTTTCCATTTTTCTTGCCAACCTGAATGCCTTCTCCAATTAATTTGGTTCCCAGAGGCGAACCTCATGTTGGATGTTATCCTTTAAAGTCCCTATGAACACATCAATCCTATGCTCCTCTGGAATATCTTTTACCCTTATATTCAAGTTTTTGAAGTCCTCAATGTGCTCCATCATTGAACCCTTTTGTTTGAGATTTCTAAAAAAAGTGTTTCTTTTTGTATCCTCATAATGTGCTATCATTTCATCCATAAAAATGGCCCAAGTGGCAATTTGTTTATGAAAGCAAGGCCATCGATACCATAAAAACTGATTTGGTTCCAAATATAAAGTTTCAATGCGTACCTTTTATGTGTTTTTTACATTATGGATATTGAAAAATTGCTCCATCTGTAGTATCCATGTTCTGGGATTCTTGCCATCAAAATTCCCCATATCAATCTTTGGAACATGGTGGTTCTTCGATCCAATGTTAGAGTCTATGAAATCATGATTAACATTTATTTTGTTCTCATCATGAGTTTCCTTTACTACCCTTTCGCCATTAGTAAGCATTCCTTGTAGAAACTTTGTCAAATATGTCTTCAAATCTATCTTCAAATCTTCCATGCCTTTCTTTAAATCATCCATATTAGCTTCCACGCCATCCATATTAGCTTCCATGCTGTCCATCTTAGCTTCCACGTCGTTCATCTTAGCCTCTATGCCTTTCTTTAAACCATCCCTCTTAGCTTCCACGCCATACATCTTAGCTTCTACGTCTTTCTTTAAACCATCCATCTTAGCCTCTGTTACTTTTTGTGTGAGTGAAATTTGTTGCACTTGGTCTCTTAATTTTGATATATCATGTTGCATTTCTTCCTCTTCTTCATGAGTCATGCTAGAGCTTTCAGGTTTCTTACTAGGTGTTTCCATTTTATTTCTTCGAGGCATCAATTACTGATAATAATGCTTCATTATGCCCTTTGAATTCCTTCAAACTAATTTTTTAAACTAAGCTTATGCAAAAAATTAAAAAAAGCTATACACCTTTTTCACTTTGTAGGAGCTTGATATTGAATCTGATGTATATCTGTAATTTTGGATCTACAAGGTCTCAAATTTATTCCTACGGTAACCCTCTGAGTAATCTTTCTAACCCCACAACTCTGATCAAGATTGGATTCTCTAATGAAGAGTTATTCCAAATCTCCCACGATGACCTGAGTATAGACTGGTTCAGTAGAGCGAACTTGTATGACGTGCCACAGGTCACTATTTCAACCTTAGGTTCTGAAAATGATACCCAAAAGACTATGGTCCGTCCTCTTTCTATAAATTCTTACGAAAATTCAATCTGATGCTCAAAGCGAAAGTTATGACGATTTTTTCAAGGTCACCTATTTGGAATGTAATTCGGGGGTCTGCAAAAACCCTAATTTCCCCAGATTATATCTCCGAAAATATAGCAAAACAATATCTGAAATTCAGGCCCAAGGTTCAAACCGATTCCGTCTCAAATGGGTTTTTTCTTTATATTTTGAAACTTCGTAGCGAAAAGGTTATAGCGAAAATTCCACGATGACCTATTTAGAGCAGCGAAATCCTAGAATCCAAAGCTCTAATACCAAATGTTATGAAACCAGCTCACAAAAATATAGAAAAGATAGATCAATGCCTTAGAAATAAGCCTCTTCAAGGGGGAAACCTCCTTTACATTACACAAATTAACAATTCTTGGATGATACAAATGACAAAACCTCCTTTCTATATATAGGAGTCTAAGGGGTCACAATATAACCAAAGTTGACCTAACAATAATAATATAAGGGCACAAAAATAACAATAGTGGGATTCTATGGGGAAAAATAATAACAATATGGGGACAATAGGGGCACAACAATAACAATAAGGGATACAACGACAATAGTAATGTGGGAATCATTAGTATTATAGGGACCTAACAAGGTATGGCTGCAGAACTGAGAAGGATCTTTAGGAAATTTTTTAGTGTTCCGGATGTCAAGGAGTAGGAAGCCACCTACAGGAGGAGGATTGTGAAGATCTGCCTTAACCTCTTTGTGCAAATGAAGAGTCGTGCACTAACAGGGTGCTACAAATGCACAGAGGTTAGTAGTGCAAGACTACAGGAGAGCGACCAATTTTGTTTTTAAAATTTTGTGGTTGTTATTTCATGAGTTCTAGAGTATGCCCAGATTGTAGATCTATTAGGCGCCTTTTGGATAGGAATTAGGTTCAAATATCCTCTAATTTGGTTACCAGTGGAGGAATACCAACCTTAGTATCAACTGTGTGATTACAAGGCCACATAAATTGACGGCTAGTCAAGGTTATAGGGCTACTAAGGAGGATATTGCTAATGCTTATAATTTGACAGAATTGCATATGAAGCATAACAACAGCTCTGAGGTATTTTTCATGAGGACATGTAATTGCTTCAGCTTGGGGGAGATGTTGGGTGTATTATTTTGAGTACCTTTCTCCCCCCATCCTTGACCATTTCACCTCCGAACCTGTGGACCTTACATCACAATTACCTTTTTCCTGGTTATAAGAATTCATTTTTGTCATAACATATTATTTTTCCATTTTTGTTAGATATGAATGAGGTGATATCCTTTTTTATGGCTAACCAAGGCAATTGTGGACAAAAGGCTCTATGGTTCTATTTCTTTCAGGTGATGCTTCCAAGACCACAACCAAAGGATGAACAACAGATTCTGAGTACTTGTTGTTACACCTCAAACATTGTTGTTACACTCCAAACTGTTGTTACACCTCAAGTGTTGTTGTTACACCATGGGACATTGACTACTTTGCAACCGTCTAAGGACTGTGGGTACTATTCCATAGGATAGTTGTCGCAAAGATTGTATTATCCATAGGCAGCTAGGGAATCAAGACAATTGTGATTTTGAAGAATGATGTAACATCAATAAGCTTTTTATTTAGAACTTGTTGTAACAATTCCTATTTTCTCTCTATATTGATCAGCATGAGAATTGTGAGATTCTCATGACTGATCGATTTTCTTATTTTGGACATGTCAAACTTATAAAAGGAACTTGGTTCCATGTAAACAAGGGAGGTGTATCATTATTTTTCTCCTGTAATTCATGATCATTTTCTTAATACAAAGAGTAGTGTTGTTGATGCTTTCATAACTATGGTGTTAAAGTTTTATTAATTCGTATTTCATCCTTGTGCCCTACTAGGGAGGAAGGGCCCTTCTATTTAGTAGGGATTGTAGTAGCAGCAGTAGTGTAGTGGTAGGTCAATTATTGTTCCTTTCTGTAAGTGTGAAATTATTCATGTCATCGTGTAATTTGCAGAATGGGTTTATTTTTGTTTCCATATTTATGATATGTTGTCACACAAGATTGGGTTGAACATAATATTCAGTCAGTCAGTATAGTTATTGGTGTGGTGTGTGGCGCGCCTTTTCTTTGGTGACATGAAGTGTGATTTCATTTCTGAAGAATGTTTTTGATTTCTGCATGAATGATTACTTTCTGCAATTAAGTTCAATGACATTTGTTTTGACTTGTGTTTACTCTTGGTTGAAGTGTATCAACACAGATAGTGCATGCTCCTTTGAAATAAACATACCTACCCTGGGTTGACAATTAATGGTTGTGGTTTAGTCAATTAATGGTGATTAAATCGGTTCAACTACCATAATGCAAAAATCATCCCTCTAGTGTGCATGATTAGCCTTATCATTCCATATTCACGTCTCTCTCCTATAGATTCTTCTCTGAGAGCCACGGGAAGCACAATCCGGTTGGTTGGAAATAGAGAGATGGAAAACATTGGTCACAATGTCAATCATAATTGTAGCTTATATGCACTCCTTATTAGGGCCTCCTATATGCATCCTCTGGTTTTCTCTGGCTTAGAGGATTTGGGTGACCGTGCATCTTTCTCTGGGAACTCTAGCTATGCTTGAATTAACCTGGTTTCTGTGGGGCTCAAATCATCCATCTCACTTATCATTTCTTCTTCGTCTTTCAAACAAGTTCAACTGCATAATCTTTGTTCACAGAATTTCATGATATTCCCCATTGTCGGTGTCATGATTTCCTTGCTCCTTGCCCCTTGGTTACATTAGGGTGTTTCTCTCAGCTGGCAGACAACAAATTGTTTCTGGATCGATGCATGGAGCATGTTCTGGCATTGGGCAGTCTCGCAATATCATGCATTCACAAGATGGTCTCATTTGACAAATGGTAGTTGGAGGTCCAATTATTAAACTACTCATTGGACGATGGTAGCAACCACAGTTACGCATAGTCTACTACTATTGGGACCACGGTACTGGCTTTTCTTCAGTAGTTCTCTTGGGATAGTGGCACTCTTAGGACAACAACACCAAACTTGGCTCCACGTGGATGCAGGTTAGGCACCCTCTCTTTGAGTTCAACGCAGTCGTCAATTCCAATTAGTCCTTCAATCCTAGATGATGCTTCTACTTAACTTTGGTATTTTCTTTTTGTTTTCACTTGGTTGCAACTAGATTTGATGAAAAGAGCCATCATTTTTTGCACAACTCGTATAATATTTTGAATACTAGGCATTTCTTGTTTTAATGGACAAGCTTGTACAGAAAAACATATGTAATATGAAGCATTTGAACTTGTGTTTTTGGGTCAGTTCCCATCTAGGCAGCCCATAACATGAAGCTACACTCTATGTATCATTTTGACTCAGTAATATAAAGTCGAGCATTACACACAAAAAAAAGTTAATATAAATTGATATGTGGCATTCAAAAAATATTAATAACAATAAAAACATTTAATATGGGTAATAAATAAAATACATGACAATGCAAGATTAAGTAAGATTAACTTATATTTAAAAATAGGTTAATAACATAAATTTATTTTAATATGGACAGTGTGTTAAAACATTCTAATTGTTAAAATATTTTTTGAATTCGGGCTTTTATGATCCATATTATGAATATTGAGAGATCTTTCGGTAAAAATCACATAAAGAAACTTTAAGTCAACGTGTTTCAAACCATCCAGTGTGGTTCATCCTCAGGACAAGATGAAGAACCAGATCATGGCATTATATTAGATATATGAAGAGAGATTTTTTCTAGCCATTAGAATATAACAACTAGTCTTGATTAAAGAATTATCATTAATTAATAAACAAAACTTTTAATTAAAATGAAGTCATAGATGGAAATTAGTTGTAAATAAAGAATTTGATAAAAATGGTAATGTTTGTATTAATAAAATAAAACCCACTGGTCAGCTCTACGAAAGAGAGTCTGAACCAGGAGAGTCTGGCTCTGCAAAACGCTCTACATTGTTCATGCACATTACACATTAAATAGAAAACATGGTTTTAGGGAAGTTAGAACAACATCCTAAGAAATAGAAACTAATTCCTATCCTGAGGTTACGTGAACCAACTCTACCTATTCTAGGATATTCTCCATTATCTTCAACACTCCCCCTTAATGGAGAATGGGTTCACAAATATGCCTAACATCTCCCTAAACATTTGAAACTTAAATTTTCCAAGAGGCTTAGTGAAAATGTCTGCAACATTATCACATGTATTACAATATTCCAAATGGATTTCTTTAGATTGCACTTTCTCCCTAACAAAGTGGAATTGTGTATCAATATGTTTAGTGTTTTTGTGAAACACCGGATTATTGGCAAGTTTGATTGAACTTTGATTGTCACATCTGATTGTTGTTGCGTCTGTCTGTTCTTCCCCAACATCTTGGAGAAGTCTCTGCAACCAAACCGCCTCACACGTTGCTGCACATATGGCTTGATATTCTACTTCCACTGAGGACAAGGAGACTGTGTTTTGCTTCTTGCTACTCCATGTGATCACCCTAGATCCAAGGCTAAATGAATAACCTATTATAGATCTGCGATCATCTACATTTCCAACCCAATCTGAATCTGCAAATCCTACCAATCTAACATCAGAAGAGTGAATGTAAATAATACCGTAATCTACAGTACCTTGTAGATACCTCAAAACACTCTTCGCTGCATTCTAGTGGCTTTCAAGTGGCTTAGACATAAATTGACTTAGCACATTGACTGCATAAGCCAAATCAGGTCTAGTGGTGGTTAGGTAGATTAGACTCCCAGCCTGTTATCTGTAAAGTGTTGCATCTGCCACTTTTGAGCCATCCTCGCACTGCAATTTGATGTTTTGTTGCAATGGTAGTAGTGCAGGCTTACACTAATCCATCCTAAACTTTTCTAACAGGCCTTTGACATACTTTGCTTGGGACAGAAATGTTTGACCTGAATCTCTCCAGATCTCAAGACCTAAACAATATCTGAGTTCACCGAGGTGCTTCATTTCAAACACTTGTGACATCTATTGCTTGATTTCATCAATTAGATATGTAGCATCTCCTGTAATTATCAAATCACCTACATATAATGAAATCAAAACTACGCACCCTTGTTCATATTTCATGGTGTAAAGATTAGGGTCATTCTTACTTCTATTATAGCCAGCTTGCAAAAAAAATGAATCAATCTTCTCATACCATGACCTGGGAGCTTGTTTTAGTCCATAAAGTGCTTTCTTCAATCTACAAACTAAATGTTCTTTTCCTTTCTGGACAAACCCTTCCGGTTGCTCTAGATAAACCTCTTCCTTTAGTTCTCCATTAAAAAATGCAGACTTTACATCTACTTGGTGCATCATCAAATGTTTCTTAGTAGCTAAAGCGATTAACATTCTGATAGTGTTCAATCTAGCTACAGGGGAGAAGGTTTCTTCATAGTCTATCCCTTCTTTTTGTGAGTACCCCTTTGCTACCAATCTAGCTTTTAGTTTTTCTATAGTCCCATCTGCATTAATCTTCGGTTTATATAACCATTTACAACCTATGGTCTGTTTTCCTCTAGGAATTTCAACCAATTCCCAAGTGTTATTTCTGATTATTGAATCATATTACTGCTCCACGGCTGTTGTCCATTCACTACATTCATTGTCTTCTTTATAACTAGACGGTTCAACCATATTCATCATACTAGTTATAAAAGCATTTTCCCTATATCTTGCAGGCATTTGAGCTTTCCTACCTGATCTCCTGAGTGGTGGGGTGGTGGTTTCAAACCTTTTTTGATCATCATTTATTTCTTCCTGTTGTTGTTATTGTTACTATTCATCCTCTGCCTTTGTATGCTGCTAACCTTGATTGTTCTCTGGTTCTTCTTCCACAAAGTACGGAATGTCCCATTCCTCATAGTGCTCATCAGGTTCTTCATTATCCTGCTCATGGAATTTAACATCTCTACTAACAAAAATCTTGTGAGTAGAGGGATTAAATAATCTGTATGCTTTATATGACGAACAATACCCTATAAAAGTACATCTGATGGCTTTCGAGTCTAATTTTCTTCTATCTTCCTTTGGAATGTGGGAAAATGCTTTAGATCCAAATATTCTTAAGTGTTTTACTGCAGGCTTATATCCATATAATGCTTCAAAAGGAGTTTTAGACTCGAGACTTTTTGTAGGACTCCTATTTTTCAAATAAAATGCATTATTCATTGCTTCAGCCCAAAAACCATTCGAAAGATTCTTACCTTTAAGCATACTTCTAACACATTCCACTAGTGTTCTGTTCTTTCTTTCTGTTACTCCATTCTGCTGTGGAGTATGGGGTACTGTAAACTGCTACAAAATTCCATGATCTTCACAATATCTGATGAGCTCATCCTTCCTGTATTGTCCCCCTTGATCAGAGCGGAGAATTTTTATCTGTTTCCCTATTTGTCTTTCAATCATATTTTTAAACTGCTTAAAGTATTCGAATGTATGGCTCTTCTTACTCAAGAAATACACGCAAGAAAACTTCATACAGTCACCAATAAATAGTAGGAAATATAGTGCACCTCCTAATGATTTTGTCTGCATGGGTCCACATAGATCTGTGTGCACTAATTCAAGTATATCCCTCTGTTTCTTTTCTACACCCAAACCAGGAATTCTTCTCTATTCTTTTTTCCTAATGTGCAGGCATCACAATCATTATGTACTTGCTTTAGCATAGGAAGGTCTCTTACCATTTCCTTCTTTTATAGTAATAGCAAATCATTGTAGTTGATGTGGCCAAATCTTTGATGCCATAGCTCTTCTGTAGTCAGGCTCGCTACTATCAATGCTCGAACTGGTGTAGGTCTCACATCTAACTTGTATAGACATCCAGTTCGGCTTCCTGTAGCAATTGTCTTCATGCCATCTAGAAGATCTTTGATATAACAGTTAGATTTAAAGAATTCAACTTTCAGATCTTGATCTGTAATCATGGATACAGAAATCAAGTTCTTTGTTATACCAGGCACATACATAACATTATAAATTTGTTTGACACTACCATTAGGTAGAATGGCAAAAAATTTCCCACATCCTTTGATTTGATGACTTTTGTCATCACCTAGGTAAATCTGCGTGCCTTTTTTGATTTCTTTAAAATCTTTGAGCCAGTGCTTATTCCCTGTCATGTGTGTTGACGCTCTTGGATCCACATACCAGATGTATGCATCAACATTTTCATCACGATCTACCATGAACAATCTGAAATTCTGCACCTGATCACCATTCACGAGATGACCTGCATGTCTTTTCTACTTCTGTTGTTCTTCATGATATTTCTTTTTCCTGCACTCCCTGGCAATATGACCCAGTTTTCCGCAATAAAAACATTTAGTTTCAGAGTAGTTTCTATTCAGATGCATACATTGGGTCTGATTCGGTTTTTGTGTGAGTTTGCTCCATTTTGCTGTTGTGGACATCCTTTCCCTTTCAAGAAGTTTTTCTTTGCCATCAATGCAAGATCGACACTTTAGGGCTTCAAAGACGATCTCCTCTCTTCTTCCTGCACCAATATACCTGTCAGCTCTTCGAAATGTGGGATCTTCTCTCTGGCATTGATCCCATTGATGAACATTTGATAATCATCAGTGACACCATTCATTGTAATGGTTACAAGATCTATATCGTCAACTGTATGACCAATGTCTGACAATTTGTTCTTCAGATCCTTGATCCTTGCTACGAATGAAGCAATTGTTTCATTCTCCTGCATTTTTAGGGACAGGATCTTACTCTTGAGGAATAGAAGACGATTTGAATTCTTGATCTCATATAATTCCTTTAGAATTCCCCAGATCTCGTTAGCTGACTTACCTTCTCTGATGTGCGGTATAATGCAGTCTTTCACTGACATCTTTAACATTGTCCTTGATCTGCTTTCTCATTTCTCCCAATATGGGATTGATGTTAATCCAGTTGCGAGCTTCGGCTCATCCCCATTCACAATCGTCAAAGCATTCTGTGCTTCTAGCAGAGTCTGCATCTTGAACTTCCAATTTGCATAATTGGAACCATCAAGATTGTTATGCTCGTTCATGCATGCTTCAAATATATTGTTATTCATCTTAGCGATTTAGAAAAAAAAAATTGACAGGTAAAAGATGTTAAAGTTACCCCAGATCTATGACAGAGACAGATCATTGTTCTTCAATGTTATTTGATATCGCAACACACCCGCAGATCATCGTGGCTTCCTTCTCAGCCTCCAGAAAACCTTCTGTTGTCAGATACAACCTTGTTCTTAGCTTCTCCATGCAGCTTCTCTGATAGCTACAGCCTTGTTCTTGGCTTCCCCACGCAGCTTCTCTGATTTACACGATCGTCGCAGATATGCCTGTCTTTTCTACGACGTCGTCGCAGTTGTACATAATTAATCTGCGACGAAAAAGAATAAAATATGAGGAAGGAGCTACAGTGCATTCGTCACAGAGGTACACTCATAACCATCGACGATTTTGGATTCGTTGTAGTTATCCTCCTCACGACTGTGATGATCTCGATTTAAAGAACCACCCACCAACCAGCGCACAGGTTCCTCAGCCCTGACGCTCTGATACCATGATAAAAATGGTAATGTTTGCATTAATAAAATAAAACCCATTGGTTAGCTCTACGAAAGACAGTCTGAACCAGGAGAGTCTCGCTCTGCAAAATGCTCTACATTGTTCATGCACATTACACATTAAATAGAAAACATGGTTTTAGGGAAGTTAGAACAACATCCTAAGAAATAGAAACTAATTCCTATCTTGAGGTTACGTGAACCAACTCTACCTATTCTAGGATATTCTCCATTATCTTCAACAGAATTAAATTAATTTTATTATTGTTATTATTTTAATCAAAACGAAGGTCAGTAATAATAAGGTCAAACTTAATTATTCTAAACAATAAAATAGTAATAAGAAAATGAAAAAAATAATAAATAATAAATAAACAAAATAAAATAATAAGGTCAAGTTTAACTATTCTAAACAATAAAACTAAAAATATTAATAACAAAATAAATAAAATATAAATCAAAATAATGAATTAACTCAATTTTATTATTTAAATCCAAAAAAAAATAATATGGTAAAAAAAAAGTAAATAAATAAGAAATAAAGGAATACCAACAATTCGATTAAAAAAATAAATATAAAAACTTAGGAATACAAGGTAGGGATCCAACACCTGTTAATACTCCAACCATCGTCTATATTCAAATTGATAGGCCTCATTTCAATTTCCAAGGTCTCCCTAAACTTACGGTAATGAAAATGATCAGTCCTTGCAATGACCCTCATCTCTTCAACGCATATGTGATTTTTTGTCTTTTCCGCAGATGTGATATTTTGAAACATTTTGGTCAATTTATGTATATTTTCAGCCTATGTAAATTGTGTAATCTACACAATCCAAATGCCCAACCAAAATTTTAAAGCATTATAACCATCTATGTATTTAAAAATGAAATTTAAATAATGAAAAAAATTATATATATATATATATATATATATATATATATATATATATATATATAGATATATATATATATATATATATATAGAGAGAGAGAGAGAGAGAGAGAGAGAGAGAGAGAGATGTGAAAATTCTTTTTCAATTTTTGCACTCTAAGAGATGTTTACATATCAAGAAATTTCATCCCTCTTGACACTTGGTGGATGTGTGATATAATATGTTTAAAATACATATCTTCATCTAATCATAGTTTATATTCTCAAATAAAACTAGCATAGATCCATCCTCGATCGGGGTGCGAGCCAGTGGATTACCTCATTAAGGGCATGTTAATGGATTGTACCATAAGGTTCTGAACCACTGCCCCCACACACTCGAGGTGATGGGTGTGGTGGCCTTTTGCATGATGATGGACATAATATTAAGGAAAGGTGGTAGCGAGAGGAGGGAAAGAGTTTTAGTATGAAGTCACCTCGGAGGGGAGCGTAGTGATCACCAGAACGACTGAGTGCAAGGGGACTGGAGCAACGGGCAAGTGCGGCGCTCCATGAGCAACAAAGAACCCACCGACTACAAGCTAAGGAAACTAGGTATGTAATTGGCATCCTCTCTCACCTCATTATGCTGCCATGTTTCTGGTTTCGTCTGCGGGAGATGCAGGGAAAATTGGGGATGGGGTGTAGGGATAATAGGGGATGGGGGCGTGGGTTGGTGGCGATAACCTGCAACTGCCTTAGTAATCTGATGGGAACCCTAACCATCTCGCTCTGTTTTGAGATTCTCCTATCCCATATGGGAATTATGTTGGTATTGGGTAGGGAGCATAGTGTAGGAGCATGTAGTCGCGTCGCTAGAAAAGCTTGAGGGTTTGGGTATTGGGATATTGTCTGCCTGTACACCCACATTCTGGGAGGAAACCTTTGTCTTTTGGCCATGCACAGTCGGGGAGGGGATTGCAAGGACTTGGGAATTGGGGAGAAGGAGGAGAGAAGTTGTGGGCATGAGACCTGACAGGGAATTGAGACTGGCTATGTCAAAATTAGAAGGAGGGGGGACGACTATTGTGTTATGGGGCTCGGGGATGGTTGGCTGCCTGTGTTGGGCACCCACTATGCTTGTCGTGCTGGCAGCAAAGGGAAACTCAAACAGGTTGGGCTGATGGCCGAAGGGCAGTTGGGCCACTGTAACTGGGACTGGAGGGATAATGCATGCATGAGCGATGCTAAGGGGGGGCTTCAATTGGGGCATAGACCCTCATGTGCGGGGCATGGGCAGGGCCTCTCTGCATATCCTGCCTGCGGCCAAGAGGGGCATGCAACTGCAAGCGTCAGGGGGGTGTTTGAAGATGGGGGGATGGAGCAGCACAATTCTACCACCCGAAAAACCTTAATTATGCAGTAGCACAATGAAGATTGATTGTTCAATTGGATGTCTTGTCTACAAAGCAGGTCCGCCGAGTGGTAAACCCACCCCGGCACACAGAAACTCCAGGCCTGACCAGGTAGCAGCTCATAAACCAACTAATCCGCCACATACTATAAGGGGTTGGGCCAGTGAGATCATGGCACGACCAGCAAAGACTTGAGGCCGAGGTAAGAGGCCATGTGAGGCCAAGCATGACACAGAACCTAGCTCTTCAGGAAGTCAGTGAGTTCAGAAGTGTGTTGAGTGATTAATCAATGAAGCGGAAACTGCCTACCGAGAGGGAACCAATGAAGAAATTAGGAGACTGATAGAAGAATGGGAGGAAGACTTGAAAAGGTAGGAGAGTGAGACAGATATAGAGCTGGAGGATTGGAGAGTCCTCGTCCCAGACCCTGGGAACACAAGAGGGAGAATCACCCAGTACAAATATACCCTCTACTTGTATTGGTTGATGAAAATCTTGTTGGTAAAGGCGATGGAACAGATCTTGGTGGGCATGGCAGTTACGGTTCAGGGACTACCAAACTACAAGCAAGAATTTCAAAAGGTGCAGTTCCAACTGCATAAACAAGACATCCGCCTTGGCCGAATTGAGCAGCATCTATCATGCATTCTGGTTCAGACAGAGCTACCTGGATCGAATGCTAAAGATCTAGCTCTAGATGAATCAACGCCAGCTAAACAACATGAATAGCATGCTTACTTACTGATAGTTTTGTTTATATATGCAGCTAGATTTTAAATTTGTCTATGTATTTACATATGAATGTAGAACTCTAGAGTATGGATGTGGATAGGAAACTGAAACTTATATTGCTTGGATAGAGAGACTTAAGATTTTTTGCTACTGGATGGCATATAATGCAGATAGGTGGCCAACAGACTTGGTTTTCCACTGGGAAAGTTGAGGCCACCTAGCGAGTTTTATGTGGTGTTAATTTTCTTTCTACTAATGAAAAAAGAGGATCTACCAAGCTTAACAAAAAAAAACTAGCATAGATCCATCTTAATTCAGAATCTACCAAGAGGTGAGATAGATCAAATCTTTTTTCACTCTAAAAGAGATTTGTACCTCAAGAGATTTGATTCTCTCGATACTTCACAAATCCAAAGTTAAGATAGATTTAAGTTGATTTAATTATTAATTATAATTATAAATATAATTATTATCTTTTATTATTTATTTTTATTTTTATATAATTTGTCAAATTTAACTCTATCAGAACATTTCAATATCTCTTTGTCTCCTAAAAATGTATAAAAACATTCATATTAGTAAAATAATAATTTTTAATTTTAAAGACAAACTTTCATCCACCAAAACCAACATATGCACAAATACCGAAATCTTCACTTATCCACCATTCGCTCTTACAAATAATTAATGTATACAAGAATTAGAATATACATCAATGCATACTTCCAATCTAGATAGTACACCAATGACAACATAAATAGGTAATTTTTTTATAACCATTCGAATAATTATAGTCACGTCATGTTGAAAATACAAAGATGAGATGTGACTAAGTGAAAAACACCGACACGGTAAGATAGGTGATGCAAAGATAGTCAAATGGTGGATCCCTAGGGTAGAAAAAGATGACCTCGATGGCTTTACACTTGGATGGAACAAAGGAATAGATAATACGAAGAATATGGGAAACTTGTTCCCACTGCAACCGCCCTTTGCCATCCACTCAAACTTTCTGCCCTAGGGATTGGAGTTTCCATGTGATTGTTATTTTTTCATTTAAATTTAATTTTTATAGGTAAAGTAATAAACTTTGTTATAGTATCTTCCAGTCTTATTATTAAATAAATAAAAACTAGTTTAAATTCTAAAATTTAAAAAAAATAAATCTCTTAATATTTTGTAAATCTGAAATTTAAAATGATTTAATGGCTCTTAACTATGTTGTTACGAAACACTATTTCATATTATCTTAAAAACCACAAGAGCAACAACTCCATCTTTTGGATTCAACATTTAGCAACCTAATCTCATATTATCTTAAAAAACCACAAGAGCAATCACTCCATTTTTTGGATTCAAAATTTAGCAACCGAAACTCATATTATCTTAAAAAATCACAAGAGCAACAATCCACCTTTTGGATTCAACTTTTAGCAATTGACTTAACTCTCGCTACAAATTTATTTTCCTCTGAATTTTAGCATTGTAGTCTTTATTCTTTTCCATTTGTTTATTAGTCTATGCCTCACAAGGGACTATAGCACTCACCTCACGGTCAAAGGTTGACTTTTGATTATTTTGTGGAGCTTTTGTAACTTTAACTAGAGTTTTTGGAAAATGTTGAATATTCTTATTTTTGCGTAAATTAAAAGATAATTTTCTAATTTATAGAAATCTCATTTCTTGTTTTTCATTCATTGAGTAAGCCTTGATGTGACATAATTTCCTTAGTGGAGGGTGTTTTATTTTCAGTATTTGTCAGTGCCTAAAAAATAATTAAAAAACAAAAACTAATTTTGTGAGTGGTCACTCTATAGATGAGTGCTCTAACACTGATACTGCTACTGCTCTATCGAATGATGCTAGAACTAACAAAGTTGCAAGTCACTTACATAAGCACAGAGAGAACAAAAATATGAATAAATATTTCATTGTGCAGAGTATGAAAGTGTAAGCGATTGTAAAATCTAGTAGCAAAGTGTAATTAAAATTAAAATAAAAAAACCAGAACCATTTTGCGAAATACGGAAATACAAAGAAAATTTTCATTGTGCTTCCTCCGCACCTCCTAATGACTTGAAAACATCTTGGAGTACATTGGCATTGTTTGCATAACTAGTGAAGGTTTGAGAGGCTCCATTTCCATTGCTCTTAGAGATTTCAAACCAGTTTCTGACACGGTTACCATTATCGGCGTATGAAGTAAATTGATCAATGGGGCCATTGTCGCCTTCACTATAGCATTTGAAATTATTGTTAATTATGGTGGGCTACCTTTTATTACAAATTCGTGTGTGCCTTTTAACTACTTGAACTACAAGGTAACAATGAGACTATACAATTTTTTTCTTCAACAATTTCATTTCTAGTAGTTGACCTTTAGAGTGAAACAGGCCTTAGAGTCTAATATCTAATAAGTTACATGATCTTGATTTATAACTCATGTAGGCATGTTGCCATATAATAGAGCCATTTACAATTTGAAGGTAATATGAGAGTAACTTTATATATATATATATATATATATATATATAGATATATATATATATATATATATTACATCAGGGTTTGCATCTTATAATGCTTCAACTTATAGAAGGTTTCATTTTATCTCGAGTAAAATGGTATCGTTGTATATTTTATTAACTATTACATTAGATTGTGAATATTACAATATATAAATTTGTGGAATGTATTATTAAATCTCGAGTCTCAATCTTGCTTTAATTCATGGATTGATAGTGTCATCTATGCAACCAAAAAAATCAAGTTGACCTAGAGTCAAAGTGTATAGAATCGAGAAAGGGGCACATTATCGCAAGGTTTGATGTGAAATCCATTAAAACTTACTACAAATTGCACTTGAAAGCTTAAACTAAGCTGATGGGAGAACTTAGAAGAAGAGACATGATATTTTATTTATACAATATATGTATTGAACACTCATGAATGGTGCACTTCAACGAATGAAATATATAGAGAATTTCTTACCAGAATAATGAGCACGTATACAATAACGAAGATTGTGCAGAGTGTGAAGGTCCACACAATGAAAGCTTCATCTGTACTTTGCACAATGAAAGCTTTCTCCACACAATGAACTTCCTCCGTACTCCCGCACAAGACCAGTGGTTATTCTATTGGAACAATAAGCTAAGTAGTATGTTTATCCAATTTATTTGGATGATTTGCCACAAACTTTAACCAATATTAAATGATTACGAGGAGGCGAGGTGTTCTTATTGTGTGGTTGGAAGAGATGTATGTACGTAAAAAATTTGAGTAGAGTAAATATGGAACAATGTCAATACATTGTGCGGAGTGTGGAGGAAGCTTTCTTCCTTCATACCTCTACATTCCGCACAGTATTTTCCCCTTCGTTAATTCACTTGGTACTTTATTAAATTGATTCTAATAAGGATTCATTCTCCTAGTCATGGAGATGTAAAAGGAGTGAGTTCATCCACTAGTAGTTGTGAAGCAAGAACTCTTTCACTACGACAATAAATGATCATCGTTGCCAAGTGGATTGCCTATAGGGAAACTAGGGGCTTTAGTAGGATGGATGGTCTATATTCAATATGGGTAATTTGGATTAGCCACCAGATTTTTAGTTGTGAATTTTGCATCTTGTAGTAGCAAAGAGGTATTTGATTCACCGACGAAATGTCTTGAATTAAGAGAGGTGATATATTGTTGTTTTGACTACACTCACTACTGTACAAATATTCTACATGGTGATTTCTTCTATGGCATCAGGTGTGCTTAATTGATCTTCCAAATATTTATGCTTTATTAATTGACTTTTGTGTCGTCGTGTTAATTATGTGAACAATCTACCAGGGCTTCGGCTTCCTATCTAGATAAATAGAGAACATAAATTAATACCATCGAAAGTGTTAAGAATATTGAGTAATCTAGATTCTTCCATTGACAGGGACATGCCTCAGTCTCCCCTCCAGATAAACAAACAAATACCAAAGATATCAATTAATTTTTTTTTTAAAGAAATGGGTAGCTTTTTATATATATCAAAACTAGAAATGGGCCAAGTCCTTTACATTCACATATTTCTCTGATTCAGTTCTTTACCAAATTGGTTCAGAGGAGTACTAATAACCACCCTTGCTAGTTACTACTATACTTCTAACTACATGTAGACTATATTTACGCCAAAAAGCTCCACAGAGTTTGACAAAACAACAAAACATAGCACAACTATATTAAAAAATAAAAACTACTCGCTACCCACCAGCTCCTCCAATAGGTTGTCCTCTTGGACCGTGTGTTTTCTAGTTCCATCAAAGATATGCAATCCCACCCCGTTGTGTTCTTGTCCCTCTTCTTTGCCTGCCTAAGTATTAGATGGTGTCATTTATCTGAGACCAAATAATTCCTTTAGCACACCAACCGTTGTCACTTTTGTTAGTGTCATCCAATCCAGCCTGTCACCGGTGATCAAATATGCTCTTACAAGGTGTTGTTAGGATATCAAGTCAATTTTTTTTCATTTCAGTGAATCTTCAAATAAAAGTTTGGTCACTGGTTGTTGTTTCTAGGTCACTGCTGCTCCCTTCACTTACTCATGATCTTCATCACTCATCATGGTCATTGTCTTCTTCGAGGTACCATATCTTCATTTAAGTGTCTTGTGTCATGAAATGGTTAAATTCCTCATTTTAGGTCATGGTCTAAGGTTTCACTCCATGTGTCGTCATGATACCATATTTCAAAACAAAACATGTCCATCATGTCATTCAGTGGGTAAAGGGAATTAGCAGCTTAGGAAAACCAAAATAAAGGTAAAGGTAATGTCTTATTTCAAATAAGACAATGCTACAGTTAACTACCTTGTCCCATCATTCCTCAAAGGGACATTTTTCCTTAAAAATATGTTTCTCACCAAATGGAGAAGAATTTTAAAAAAGTGAAAGAGGTTTTTGTCAATGATAGGCCAAGGAACAAAAACGACCTTGAGTTTATGCACAGGTATTATAATTTGAAATAAATTCCCAAACTACACTTGCTATAGGAGAGTTTTCGCACTTCTGGATAGCTTGACTTCACGTCCATTTTTCAGGGGTTTGGAGCAGGTGTTGGTAGTGCTTAAGAACTCTATTGTGTAGCAGACATCCTAAGATTTCCAATGGTACCTTCAGATTGTGATTTTGATTAGTGGAAGGCATCCAAAACTACTTTTAAAGTTGGCCCTACGCTTTTGTCAGAGACACCCTGGGTTTTTGGAGTGACCTTCGGAAAATCATTTTTTCTCCCTAATGGAGTGTCCAAATTACATGCTTGAGGAATCCATCTTCTAGCTGACTTCAAGAGCTTTCCAACGAGCTATCAAGTTCTCAATGTGGAGCAGTTTAAGGCCTCCAACATTGGTTTGGAAGATGGTGCTACGCTCAGAGACACTGCACTACGCTTGGGAGGCCAACGTTGTGCTCATGAACACTGCGCTGCTTGGGTGTTGCGCTCAGGAAGACTGCATTGTGCTTGGGCCAGAGTACCTCAAATTTGCCCCAAACTCACCCAAATTGAATTTTAAGCTTGCTCACCTGTTTTCTTGCAATCCTAATCTCATCCACAAGTAAGTACACCATCTTACTCACATTTTTATTTTTCAAGATGAATTCAAGCCAAAGATTTCTTCATTTAGTGAATTTCTAATGAAATGATGATATGGTTGATGATGTCTAGTCCAGTTTTCATATGTTAAACATGTAAAATCACCTCCTACACCTATACACATGTTTAATATTCTATATGAACCACTGAACCAACCTCAAAACATTAAGTTATTTCACTAAAAGTGAAACCCTAGCTCATCCCTAAAGAATTTGGACAGTTTTCCTAAAAAATATGTTTTTCATTTTTTACAAATACTCCTTTCCTTCATTCCACCACATTTCATTTTCATAAGTTGCTCATTGTCCATATCCACCTCCTATAATTTACCTTGCCATTTTTTCCACTCCACCTACCCATTGTTTCATTTTTCACTCATCCCTCACTAATTTTCCCCTTTCTTATCATCTAGGGTTTCAACAATGAAATGAGATTACTTCACCAAACCATCACCAAAACACATCAACAAAGCTTATGGAAATAGGGTTATCAAAAAAATCAAAGAAGGTTCCTAAAGCACCTAAACCTGAGGTGACTAGGATGTACAAGAGAGGAAAGAGGCTTGTGCTTGCTTCTCATGGTGAGAAAAGGGCCAAGCCTTCTACATCAGAAAAACAGGGACCATTAGTGGAGGATAAGGACATGGTTGAGCATGAGTTTGAGTTGGTTGACTTAGAGGCAGAAGATGAGACTTCTAGCATGCAGTAGATGATCAGAGACAAAGATTATCAGATCAAGGAACTCACAGTCAACATGGCAAGAGCAAGATACATCATCTCATTCCTAGAACAGGAAAATAGTCAATTGAAAGCAAAACAATTGATCATGGAGAAAGAGCAAACCAAACTATTACAGCAGGTCGGCAAGGGAAAAGCAGTCATGGAGACAAATGAGCCTAAAATAACACAAGGGAAAGGCAAGAGAAAAAGGCCAAGAACTAAAGGGCTTAAGAAAGCATTACAAGAAGAAGAAGAACACATTTTACTCAATGAAGAGCTAGACCTAGAGGACAAAATTGCTTTAGAGGTGATTCAAGACAAATAGTACTAATTGAACAAGGTCAATGAACATTTGGAGAAGCTTCTGGAGAAAGCCAATAGAGACAATTAGATGCTAAGGCACATGGCACACCATTACCAGGCTGAGAATATGATTTGTAATGTCAAGGTCAAGCAGCTTGAAAACAAGCTCAAAGAAGCCCAAAAGGACCAAAATGATGAAGGAAACTTAGAGATGCTTGCTGAAGCATCTATGAGGGCTTATCATGCCTTATTTTATAGCTCTTGGTCATTTTTGAGGAAATTCTGATCAATTTTGGTTTTTTGCAAATTTTGATGCCTAATTCAGAAAATCAACAATGCTTTTTCCTTAGACACCCATTTTATGACCGCTTTGCATTTTTGGAAAGCCCTTGGCATCCTATAAAAACCCATTTCTTCATATTTTCCAGAGGAGGCGTAAATTTTGACAAAAGTGGAAAAACGTGACCAAAAATCAGCTTTCTAGACCTCTTTTTACAAGCACTACGCTCCTGGAGCGACCTTGGGAAAATGGATTTTTGAAGGCCTTCCCATGGATTATTTTCAAATATTCAAGGTGTTTTAGAAACTAGACTTGAAACGCAATTTGACTGTTCTCTCAGATATTTATTTGGAACTCATAAATGCACTTGAAAGTGGGCTCAAAATCAGCGCTATGCTTCTACAATTTCCTATGTTTTTAATTGTAAATTTCACTGTGTAAATTTTCTATCTTTCAATTTGACTTGGTCAAAGTCAAAAATCTTAATGTAATGGCACTTTTTTTGAGGTTAGGTGTGTTGGCATTATGAGACAAGTGTTGTCCTTGATGGCAAATCACACAGGACAACTCAAAGGAATCAGATGATAGTTCTCAGTATGACGAGTTAGCTTTGCCATCAAGTCCAAAGGGGGAGATTGTTGGCATTATGAGACAAGTGTTGTCCTTGATGGCAAATCTCACAGATGATAAATTATAGTGCAGCAAAGTTATTTTCAAGTTCACACACTTTCATGTAGAGAAACGTTTCTTTCGTGTAGAGAAAAGTTCACGCACTTTCATGCAGAGAAAAGTTTCTTTCATGTATAGAAAAGTTCACGCACTTTCATGCAGAGAAAAGTTTCTTTCATGTAGAGAAAAGTTCACGCACTTTCATGCAGAGAAAAGTTCCTTTCATGAAGAGAAAAGTTCACACATTTTCATGCAGAGAAAAGTTCCTTTCATGAAGAGAAAAGTTCACACATTTTCATGCAGAGAAAAGTTCCTTTCATGAAGAGAAAATTTCACGCACTTTCATGCAGAGAAAAGTTCACGCACTTTCATGGTTGGTTCATGGTATTAGTCCGACAATTTTTGATCCTATGGTTTTGGTCCGTGGTATTGCATCCAAAAGTGTTGATCCCAAGTATTGGGTCCATGGTATTGAATTGTTATGGTTTTTGGTTCATGGTATTGTGAAAGGCCTAAGGCTATAAAAGAGGAAGGAGATCATTTGGCAAGGCATCTTCTGATTAATTGAATATCTGATAAAGTGCTAGATCTGGAATACAGTGATTAGGTTATGGTGCAGATCTAGATCTGAATAAAGAAGGAACCTGAGCTATATAAGGCGGATCTACTGATGGGTTGAGATATCCTTGGCGCATGATCAGATCTTTAGATCTGATAGTCTGGGGTATGAGTAAAATCTGAAAAATTGATCTATACCTGCAGGACCACAGGTACGACACAGCTGCAGGTGCGGAGGACTGTAGTCCAGGCACAGATCAGGTGCGGAGATCCGTAGGCAGTTTGCAGCAGCAGGTGCGGAGGTTCACAGGCCCAGAAGCACCACAAGTGTGGAGGTTCACAAGCCCAAAAGCGCTGCAGGTGCGTAGGTGCGCAGGCAAGCAGCAGGAGAAGGTGCGGATGTATGCAGGTTTTATATTGGTGAAGTTGCATATTTTTCATGAAATCTATTTAGCTGCTCCTGTTTATTATTGCAGTATTCTGGGATCTGAAGTGATGTTTGGGTACTGGTACTGTGTTCTGATAACAGCATTCTGAGAAGTGATTGATTGATTGATTATGTTCATAATGACTTATCCTTATATGATCTGATGGACTAGATCTGATTGCTAACACACATATTATCCTTGTATATGTATTGATCTGGTGATTGGGTGATTCAGAAGATTGATTGATTATGTGCTTCAATGATATTTATGGGTCCAGTATGAAAATTGGATGAAACGCGGCCTTTCAGATTATGTGTTGTGCTTCAGGTGTATCCAGTCTGAAAATGCATGAAACGTGGTACCCGGAGGAGAGAAGATTGTAGGCCAACGCCTTCGTACTAGTATCTTAGCTAGTACAAGAGCTAAGGGGGTGGCAGCTCCCTTTCAATAGCAGTTGAAAACATTGGAGCATTGTAGCAGGTAGCATCCTGCGTACTAGTAAATGGATCGGCTAGTACAAGAACTATGGGGGTTGTAGCTCCCTTCCAGGAGAGACTGGAAAATGAGAGAGGGTTGTAGCTCTCTATAGGTAGAAGCCTGCGTACTGGTACAAGACTGCACCAGTACAAAAATATTGTAAAAGGATTTTCTTATTAAGAAGAAGATTGAGATGACTTGCAGCAGGTGGTTTTCTCCCACATTGGGTTTCCACCTTATATCATGGTGTTCATGTGTGTGGCTTATGTGTGATGATCTGTTCTATTTTACCACACCTGTTTACTGTTAATATGGTTGATAATGTTCTAATGCACTCATTGAAGATCAATTAACTGAATCATAAGTTTACTGAATATACGTGGGTATTCTTAACTGAAGTAGCATATATGACTCAGACTATGGAAATGAAAAAGTTATATTGATTTGATAATACTGATTTACCCCCCCCCCCCCCTCTCAGTATTATTTCCAACAATTGGTATCAGAGCAGGTCCTTTGGTAGAAGCTTGATCGCTTGAAGGAGATCCGTGGAACAATGGGAAAGAAGCTTAAGAAGAAAGCACCTAAGCAGAAGAAGACATCTCAGAAGAACTATGACAGTGGGAGAATCGATTGGGGATTATGTGGAAGAAGCACTTCAGATTCAGAATCAGATTCAGAATCATTTCAGAATGAAGATGAACTATCAGGTATGAATTTTTTATCCTCTGATGTTCCAGCTATTTATCCATTTGAGGGTGATGTAAGTGATAACAAAACAACTGAATGTGCTCTTATGGGTGAGCAAGAAGGATATCAAATAGAGGTAGAATTTAAGAGGCCGACGGACAAAATTAGAGATCAAGAAGATCTATTGAACATAAAGGATGGTGCCTTCAAAGAAGTAGCTACCAAACTAAAGGCTCAACGTGAGGAAGGAAGCAAGGTAAGGAAGTTATTCAAGGATAAATATCAAAAGTTGCAGGATGAAGTAACATCTCTAAGAAATGAAATCAATGAAAAGAGCACAACAATCAAGAAACTCAGAGATAGATCCAGTTATAATGAAAGGCTTGAAGCTATGATCCTCTCACTAAAAGAAGATCTTGAAGAATCAAAGAAGTAGAATAAAGATCTACTCCAAGCTATTGAAAAACAGGAAAATGAATTTATCAGCTTAAAATCTCAGCTGGAATGTGCCTTCAGAATTCATCAAATGCAACAGGATCTGAATGAAGAACAAGAAAAGGAGATTCTCAAACTAAGGCAACAAATGGAAGAAGGAAGAAATTTTGAAGAAATTTTGAAGAAGCAATGTCTGGAAAAGGAAGAACAACTTCAGATTGAGGTAAATATCTTAAAAGAAGAAAAGGATAAACTGTTACGATTTCAAGATAGTACTAAAGTCTTAGATGATATTCTTAGTAGTCAAAGGTCTCCTGCTATCAAAACTAGTCTTGGTTTTCATGAATCTGTTGAAGGTGAATCTAGTTCACAAGGTGAGGCAAGGGACTCTAAAGAGAAATCTAAAATGATCAACAAGGAGAGGAGAGGTCAACCCCATCAACAATCAAGGAAAGAGATTCTTCAAAGAAAATCTTTTACTCCTAACTATGGAAGTAATAGTCGTCCATTTACTCAGATGAATAATATTGAATGTTATAATCTTGGACATGTTGCAGCTAGATGCAGAAGAAGAATGGTTCAAGATCATCACACAGAAAGATCATCACATTCCAGGTACTTTAATGGATATTGCTTTGCTTGAAATATGTTTGGTTACAAAGTTACTGACTGCTACAGAAGGAATATGAAACATGTAAGATGTTATGCATGCAACAAGCTTGGACATATAGCCAAGGAATGTAGGAACAAGGTACGGGCACCACACCAAAAGGAGAAAACATCATCACACTTGAAGATATGGAAGAAAAAGGAAGTATAGTAAAAAAAATGTGGCACAGCACAATGTACAGGCACAACAGACTCAGGAGCTGAAAGGGTGAAACTTCAGTATCCTGAATTTTATATGCAAGTTTCATAAAGGAAAGTCGCGTATATACGCGAGTTGGTCACTGCACAGTCACATATATGATTTTTTGAGGAAAAGCAGTAGGGATAGGCTCAGGAAAGAGGGTCTGATATGATTTGGTCCATTATTTAACATGTTTGATAATGGTTACAATCTATTAATGATGTGTGGAAATGTCTTGATCCTAACTTGATGATGATTATGTCTTGATACTTCTTGTTGATATATGCGTGATCAGATTTGACAGTAAACACATGGCACAGGTTCAGGGGGAGTAGATACTTTTAATAATGCATTGTTGGCATTATGGTTAGTGGTCCTTGGTGATGATGCTTAGGATACATCTTGCTATGATATGATTATGAGTTGTCCATGACAAAATCTCATATGATGTTTCGGGTTACATAGTTGATGATCAGATCAGATTTTTGGTTGATTCTCTGATATAGTGCTTATATGGTGATCTTTATAAGGATAAAGAAAAGTACAAAGCTTGTATACACATCTTCATTACTTGATGATGAGTCTATCATATGCTGTTGTCATCATATGCATAAAGATCATATAATATAGATTATGCAAGTCTCCTATAGTTCTTGGCTCTCATGTGGATGAGGATTGTTGCGGTTGATGATCTTGAGCTAAAGATACATAGTACTATATAAAATATGCTGGATACATGAATGATTACTCAAAATTGCATTGTTGGAGACATGATGATGATAAAATGACAGATTGATACTTACATATGTCCCCAATTGATGATACATGGATGATATATAAGATCATGCAGATCTTGATGTTGATGAGATGGCTATGATGTCTTTCAAGAGGATGAGTTCATATCTATGGGCAGACATACCTTGCTACAAGACATTTACAGGTTGCTAATCTGAATAGTGATTGACAGATGTTGCTGATATTAGTTATTAATAACTTTCATAGTCTTGCTCTAGATATTTTGTCTCTATGTAATATATGTCTTTTGTTATCAAGGTCATGTAACGGCCTATTTTGGTTTCCCCACTATGCCTGGGATGAATGATGTAATGTACTTGTTTATCATGAGTAAAACTTCTGGTGTAAGCCCACTTGGATGGGTGGATGAGTCAATATTTGTATATCCTCACTTGGTTGAGAGATGGATGTATGTATGAGTCTTTGGTGATAGGAAGGTCATTTAAGATAGAGTCATGTTCTTCTTGTAGAACATCTTTTTGCAGATCTTGCCTACAGTCAGGGGGAGCATGAACAACACACTTCAGCAGTGCAGAGACTCAGCATGTACTCAGGGGGAGCATGGACAGATTGGTACACCTTGGCATATACAAAGGGGGAGCTCATTCAGAAATTTTAGCAGGCACTCAGGGGGAGTATGGATAGCAAAGGAAGAGAATATCTTGGTCCGCCCTTTGCCCTTGATGTCAAAGGGGGAGAGTGATTTGGTATTGTTGCCATCAAGTCCAAAGGGGTAGATTGTTGCCATTATGATGTATGTGTTGTACTTGATGGCAACCAACTCGTAGAAGATCAACTCACTTATATATATCTAGATGAATCTATGGAAGATATATCAGATGTGACAGAATGCATGGGATGCCGGACAACGCAAAGGAATCAGATGACAGTTCTCAATATGAAAAGTTAGCTTTGCCATCAAGTCCAAAGGGGGAGATTGTTGGCATTATGAGACAAGTGTTGTCCTTGATGGAAAATCACACAGGACAACTCAAAGGAATCAGATGACAGTTCTCAGTATGACAAGTTAGCTTTGCCATCAAGTCCAAAGGGGGAGATTGTTGGCATTAAGAGACAAGTGTTGTCCTTGATGGCAAATCTCACAGATGATAAATTATAGTGCAACAAAGTTATTTTCAAGTTCACACACTTTCATGCAGAGAAAAGTTTCTTTCATGTAGAGAAAAGTTCACGCACTTTCATGCAGAGAAAAGTTTCTTTCATGTAGAGAAAAGTTCACGCACTTTCATGCATAGAAAAGTTCCTTTCATGAAGAGAAAAGTTCACTCACTTTCATGCAGAGAAAAGTTCACGCACTTTCATGGTTGGTTCATGGTATTAGTCCGACGGTTTTTGATCCTATGGTTTTGGTCAGTGGTATTGCATCCAAAAGTGTTGATCCCAAGTATTGGGTCCATGGTATTGAATTGTTATGGTTTTTGATCTGTGGTATTGTGAAAGGCCTAAGGCTATAAAAGAGGAAGGAGATCATTTGGCAAGGCATCTTCTTATTAATTGAATATCTGATAAAGTGCTAGATCTGGAATACGGTGATTTGGTTATGGTGCAGATCTAGATTTGAATAAAGAAGGAACCTGAGCTATATAAGGCGGATCTACTGATGGGTCGAGATCTCCTTGGCGCATGATCAGATCTGTAGATCTGATAGTTTGGGATATGAGTAAAGTCTGAAAATTTGATCTATACCTGCAGGACCACAGGTGCGACATGGCTGCAGGTGCGGAGGACCACAGTCCAGGCACAGATCAGGTGCAGAGGTCCGCAGGCGATTTGCAGCAGCAAGCGCCGAGGTTCGCAGGCCCAGAAGCACCACAGCGCCGAGGTTCACAGGCCCAGAAGCACTGCAGGTGCGGAGGTGGGCATGCAAGCCGTAGACTCAGGTGCGGAGGTCCGCAGGCAAGCAGCAGGAGAAGGTGCAGATGTATGCAGGTTTTCTACTGGTGAAGTTGCATATTTTTCATGAAATCTATTTAGCTACTCCTGTTTATTATTGCAGTATTCTAGGATCTGAAGTGATGTCTGGGTACTGGTACTGTGTTCTGATAACAGCATTTTGAGAAGTGATTGATTGATTGATTATGTTCATAATGACTTATCCTTATATGATCTGATGGACTAGATCTGATTGCTAACACGCATATTATTCTTGTATATGTATTGATCTGGTGATTGGGTGATTCAGAAGATTGATTGATTATGTGCTTCAATGATATTTATGGGTCCAGTATGAAAATTGGATGAAACGTGGCCTTTCAGATTATATGTTGTGCTTCAGGTGTATCCAGTCTGAAAATGTATGAAACGTGGCATCCGGAGGAGAGAAGATTGTAGGCCGGTGCCTACGTACTAGTAAATGGATCGGCTAGTACAAGAACTATGGGGGTTGTAACTCCCTTCTAGGAGAGACTGGAAAACGAGAGAGGGTTGTAGCTCTCTGCAGGTAGTAGCTTGCGTAATGGTACAAGACTGCACTAGTACAGAAATATTGTAAAAGGATTTTCTTATTAAGAAGAAGACTGAGATGACTTGCAGCAGGTGGTTTTCTCCCACATTGGGTTTCCACCTTATATCATGGTGTTGATGTGTGTGGCTTATGTGTGATGATCTGTTCTATTTTACCGCACCTGTTTACTGTTAATATGGTTGATAATGTTCTAATGCACTCATTGAAGATCAATTAACAGAATCATAAGTTTACTGAATATACGTGGGTATTCTTAACTGTAGCAGCCTATATGACTCAGACTATGGAAATGAAAAATTTATATTGATTTGATAATACTGATTCACTCCCCCCCCTCTCAGTATTATTTCCAACAAGGTGATGTAGGCATCAATAAATGTACATGATAGGTTGTTTTTTATTTTTAATAGGCCTCATTAAGGAATCCTGGAGTCAGTTCCACCACCTAGGAATTCGACTCCTGAAGGTGAGGAAGTGGTCTAAGTGAGTCTATATGTATCATTTCTCTTTCAGAGAGAAGGGTTGGACTTTTGTGGAGGACAGTTGCATGTAATGATCTTCTCAGCTAATACAGAGAAAATTGAAGTTATTTTTAAGGACCTCTAGTCCAGTGAGTTCATGGTGTTTTTTATTATTTCTATCTGTTTTCTAATGGTTAAATCATCTTTATTCACATGTTTTATCTTCTTTCTATGGATACCTTGCAGTTAAATAGACAATATTCTTGATTTCAAGCTCTGTTTATATGGTTTTCATAGTTGTGTTTATGTCTTCTAAAAGCTAATGAACTCATATTTTCTTATGCTCATTAGTGTCTTATACACTTTCTATTATATACTACATTGAAAATATTCCAAGTACACCATGGCCGTTTTTTACCTAGCTCCTTTCTATATTTTCTTCTACACTCCTAATGCCTAGACCTAATCACTAACTCCAAACCCTAATCCAGCAAACCCTAAAATCTAAAATTCACCAACACACAAACAATCATACATATCTAGCCTAAAACTTATTTCTTTAAAGTCATTTCACTGATAAAAAAATTTGAGAGATCCCTCTCTTGCTCAATAGGGCTAGCTACTGAGCTAAAGTGGTTTGAGTTTACCCTTCTCGATCTCCTCCTAAGCCTAAGAAATTGTAAGGGACTAACATTTTTGGCATCGTTGCCGGGGAATGAAAGATCATATCTTCCTTGGGAAAGAACAACAAGGATCAGATCTGATTGCTGATGGTGAACAATGATCAAACACAAGAAAGGCTATGTATCTTTCACCTGACGACTCCAGTGTCGAAGAATCCAAAGGTTCAGAACTTTCATGGTGACTCCACTGATCAAAAACCGGTAGTTTGAAGAACTTCTTGGTGTCTTAATTGTTTTCAAGATGGATTCAATAGCTCGAAGGTATGATCCTATGAATCGAGCTCATATTCTTGTTTTTCCGAATCGAATTCCTTGTATAGATTGGCAAACAGGGTTGTCAAAGTTTAAAGGTCAGGATGGAAAATATGCTAGTTTTCATTTGGTCAAATTTCATTTTCATATTCACAGATTAAAGGCTAAGTTTCATGAAGATTGTCTGATGAATATTTTCATGGCTACCTTGGAGGAAATGGCGAGGAAATGGTATGAGAGTCTACAATCTTCTAGTTTATATTCTCTGAAGGATTTTCATCCAGTTTTCTTTCAACATTATCAAAGATGCAATTTTTCCTTATCAATGATGGATAGATGTTGTGAGATTTCTGAAAATTTTATTCAATTTCTTGAAAATTCATATGGGGATGAATAATGTATGGAAGACGATATATTAGAATCCCTTTATGATTTTTCCTCCCAACAAGAATCAACAGTTTCCTCCTTGGATGAAACAGACTGGGATAAAAATAGAGAAAGGCCTACTCCTGATCCTGAAAATGAAAATCACCAAGCCAATGTTAATCTCCATAAAACTCAGTGTTCTCCTCTTTCTGAAAATGAAATAGATCAGCTCTTGAAAAACCATGTTATAGCCAAGTTATGGCAGGTTTGCAGGGCTCACAAAGTCAAGATTGTGTGAGTGAAATTTCTTCCATTATTGAAAATGAAAATTTGGATTTAAATGATGACAGTCATGAGACTGATGAAACTATACATGAATTTGTTGTGAGTAAGCCAATTTGTGATGTAGATTTCTTGCAAGGAGATCAGCTAACTAAAATTGTTTTCTTTCACTAAAAGGATAGGGCTGACCTGTTTAATAATCTTGAAGAATGTGTTTTGTTCAAGGATGATTTAGAATATGAAATGGAAGAGTATGAGTTTGAGATAGACAGTATGCCAGAGATAGAATCAGAGTTGCTCATGCTTCAAAAATTTACAGCCAACACTCAGGTGGCAGAAAATCATATTTCCCTATGCCTTCATGTGGATCAACAACCAAGTATTCTTTAATATCAAAATGAAAGGATTAGTTGTATTATTTCTAGATTTCAAGACAAGGTAACATTTCAGATTTTTAAGGATCCTTACACTGATTTGTTGCAGCCATCTAGAAATATGAATTTTCTTGTATTTATGAATCATGAGTACATCTTTAGTGGACACTCGGAGTTTCCTAGCTTTTGTTTTTTCAGCGTGCTCAAGGAAAGTACAAGAAAAATTCAAGTAGGTAGTCATCTGCTAGATTGGTTACACTGGAGGGATCATTACACATGATTGTATATACATCTTCAGCAGGTGGGCAGTTATCATCACGATTTGAAGCCCTCAAATCTCAATGGTTTGCTGCCATAAGTAAGTTCAGTCAGTGTGTTTTTTATAGTCAAGTTAGTTCAGTTAGTCAGTCAGTTTTTAGTTTGAGTTTGTTCTTTTACATTTTGACTCCATGCCCAATGAACAAGGCTACTAGGTCTACGGTGTTCTTGGCACCTCCAAGGAGCTGCCATCCCTAGCTGGAGCCAATGTTAGTGTCAGTCAGTTCAGCCTGTCACTAGTGATCAAATATGCTCCTACAAGGTGTTGTTAGGGTTCCAAGTCAAATTTTTTTCATTTCAGTGAATCTTCAAATAAAAATTTGGTCACTGGTTTTTGTGTCTAGGTCACTGCTGCTCCCTTCAATTACTCATGATCTTCATCACTCATCATGGTCATTGTCTTCTTCAATCTATCATGTCTTCATTTAAGTGTCTTGGGTCATGAAATGATTAAATTCCTCATTTTAGGTCATGGTCTAGTGTTTCACTCCATGTGTCGTCATGATACCATATGTCAAAACAAAATGTGTGCATCATGTAATTCAGTGGGTAAAGGTAGTTAGTAGCTTAGGGAAAGCAAAATAAAGGTAAAGGTAATGTTTTATTTCAAATAAGACAATGTTGTAGTACACTACCTCGTCTCATCATTCCTCATAGGGACAGGTTTTACTAAAAATAGGTTTTTGACCAAATGGAGAAGAATTTTACAAAAGTGAAAGAGGTTTTTTTGAATGGTAGGATAAAGAATAAAAACCTCCTTCAGTGTATGCACAGGTATTATGATTTGAAGGAAATTCCCAAACAACACTTGCTAGGGAGAGAGTTGTAGCACTTATAGACATCTTGACTTCAAGAAAGTTCTTCAGGGGTTTGGAGAATGTCTTAGTAGTGCTTAAGGACTCTATTTTGTAGATGACATCATAATATTCCCAATGGTACATTCAGATCGTGATTTGTATTAGTGGAAGGCATCCAAAAGTGCTCTCCAAGTTGACACTACCCTTTTGTCAGAGACACACCCAAATTGAATTTTTAATCTTGCTCACCTATTTTCTTGCAACCCTAAGCTCATCCAAAAGTAAGTACACCATATTAATCACATTTTTATTTTGCAAGATGAATTCAAGCCAAACATTTCTTCATTTAGGGTTTTTAGTGATATTTCCATGAAATGATGATAGGGTTGCTGATGACTAGTCTATTTTTCATATGTTAAACATGTAAAATATCCTTCTACACCTATACACATGTTTAATATGCTATATGAACCATTGAACCAACCTTAAAAAATTAAGTTACTTTACCAAAAGTGAAACCCTAGCTCATTCCTAAAGAATTTGGACAGTTTTCCTAAAAACTTTGTTTTTCATTTTTTACAAATACTCCTTTCCTTCATTCCACCTCATTTCATTTTCATAAGTTGCTCACTGTCCATATCCACATCCAAGAATTTCCCTTGCCATTTTT
This sequence comes from Pinus tabuliformis, assembly GCA_031772625.1. NCBI lineage: Eukaryota > Viridiplantae > Streptophyta > Pinopsida > Pinales > Pinaceae > Pinus > Pinus tabuliformis. Next base: position 166,908,166 of record CM062810.1, on the reverse strand, counting down.
TCCACTCCATCTACCCATCATTTCATTTTTCACTCATCCCTCACTGTTTTTTTCCCTTTCCTATCATCTAGGGTTTCAAAAATGAAATGAGATTACTTCACCAAGCCATTACCAAGACACATCAACACAGCCTATGGAAGTAGGGTTATCAAGCAAATAAGTAAATAAAGCACCTAAACTTGAGCTAACTAGGATGTACAAGAGAGGAAAGAGGTTTGTGTTTGATTCTCATGGTGAGAAAGGGGATAAGCCTTCTACATCAATAAAACAGGGACCATTAGTGCAGGATAAGGCCATGGTTGAGCATGAGTTTGAGTTGGTCGACTTAGAGGCAGAAGATGAGACTTCTAGCATGCAGCAAATGATTAGAGACAACTATTATCAGATCAAGGAACTCACAGTCAACATGGCAAGAGCAAGATACATCATCTCATTCCTAGAACAAGAAAATAGTCAATTGGAAGTAAAACAATTGATCATGGAGAAAGAGAAAACCAAACTATTGCAGCAAGTCGGCAAGGGAAAAGCAGTCATGGATACAAATGAGCCTAAAGGAACAGAAGGTAAAGGCAAGAGAAAAAGGCCAAGAACTAAAGGGCTTAAGAAAGCATTACAAGAAGAAGAAGAACACATTTTACTGAATGAAGAGTTAGACCTAGAGGACAAAATTGATTTAGAGGTGAGTCAAGACAAAGAGTATTGGCTGAACAAGGTCAATTAACATTTGGAGAAGCTTCTAGAGAAAGCCAATAGAGACAATCAGCTTCTAAGGCACATGGCACACCATTACCAGGCTCAGAACACGATTTTTAATGTCAAGGTCAAGCAGCTTGAAAACAAGCTCAAAGAAGGCCAAAAGGAGAAAATGATGAAAGAAACTTAGATATGCTTGCTGAAGCATCTATGAGGGGTTAACATGCCTTATTTTATAGCTCTTGGCCAATTTTGAGGAAATTCTGATCAGTTTTGGTTTTTTGCAAATTTTGATGCCTAATTCAGAAAATCAGCAGTTTTAGGAGCGCAGTGCCTTGGCGCTGCTCTTTTTCCTCAAACACCTATTTTAAGAAAACTTTACATTTTTGGAAATCCCTTTGCATCCTCTGAAAACCCATTTCTTCAGATTGTCCAGAGGAGACTTCAATTTTGAGAAAAGTGGAAAAAAGTGGCCAAAAATCAACTTTCTGGGTCCCTTTTTGACGGGCGCTGCGCTTCTAGAGTGACCTTGGAAGAATGCATTTGTGAAGGCTTTCCCATGGGTCATTTTCAAAAATTCAAGGTGTTCTGGAAAATAGACCTGAAAATATAGTTGACCATTCTTTCAAATATTCATTTGGACCTCAGGAAGGCACCTGAACGTGGGCTCAAATTTGGCACTGCGATTCTGCAATATCCTGTATTTTTAATTGTAAATTTCACTTTGTAAATTTTCTAGCTTTCAGTTTGACTTTGTTATGAAAGAAGCTCAAGAAAAGATAGAAAATATAGATCAACGCCTTAGAATTCAGCCTCTTCGAGGGGGCAACCTCCTTTACATTACATAAATGAACAATTCTTGGATGATTCAAATGACAAAACCTCCTTTCTATATATAGGAGTCTAAAGAGTCACAATATAATCCAGCTGACCTAACAATAATAATATAAAGCCACAAAAATAACAATAGAGGGATTCTATGGTGCACAGTAATAACAATATGGGGGCAATAGGGGCACAACAATATTAATAAGGGGTATAACTACAATAGTAATGGGGTAATCACTAGTATTATGGGGACCCAACATGCCCCTCTCCTTCAAAAAAGTGTTGTCCTCAATGCTTGAGTAGTTCTGGATACTTCTGCATAAAATTCTCATCCTCCCATGTGGAATCTTCAGTAGATAAGTTCTTCCACTTGATAAGATACTCTGAAATTGATCGATTTCGTAGCTGTCGAGTTCTTGTTTCTGTGACTGCTTCCAGTTCCAATATAATTTTTCCTTCCTCGTCAAGTTCTAGCAATATTGTTTGAATTGGGAGCTTGTCGCCTATAACCTTCTTTAAACATGAAACATGGAAAACTGGGTGCAATCGAGAAGCTGCAGGAAGCTCCAATTTGTATGCCATAGTACCAATCTTTTGCAACACCTTGTACGGACCATAATACTTTGGTGATAATTTATTATCCTTCTTAGCTTGCTTGAGGGACATTTGCTTATATGGTTGTAGCCGTAGGAATACCCAATCACCTACATCAAAAATTCTTTCACTGCGATGTTGATCTGCCTGTTGTTTCATTCTATTTTGTGCCAACACAAGGTTATCCTTTAAGAGTTGGAGGACTTGTTGTTGATGTTCAATGTGATGTTCCACTGCTTGAACCTTAGAATTTTCTCTTAAATATGATGTGATGGATGGTGGTTGATACCCATAAAGTGCCATAAATGGGGTCATTTTTGTTGCTGTATGGAAGGAAGTGTTATACCACCATTCAGCCAGAGGCAACCATTTGACCCATTGTGTCTGTTTATCAGATACAAAGCAACGAAGATATCCTTCCAAACATTTGTTTACTATCTCAGTTTGCCCATCAGATTGAGGATGATAAGATGAGCTATGAGCTAACTGAGTACCAAGACAAGAAAATAATTCTGTCCAAAAATTTCCAGTGAAAATGGGATCTCTGTCACTTACAATAATCTTTGGGTTTCCATGTAGCTTTTGAATTGTTTCCATAAATGCAGTAGAAACTGTACTGGCTTTAAATGGATGTGATAATGCACAAAAGTGTGCATACTTGGTAAGTCTGTCAACTACCACCATGATGACACTCTTTCCCTCAGACTTGGGTAAACCTGTGATAAAATCCATTGAAACCTCCTCCCAACGTTGGCTTGGAATGGATAAAGGTTGTAATAGACCCGATGTCTTAATTGTTTCAACTTTATTTTGTTGGCAAACCAAACATTCCGCCACAAACTTTTGAATATCTGATTTAAGGCCATCCCAAAAAAATTCCTTCTTAACCCTGTGGTAAGTTTTTAAAAATCCTGAGTGCCCTCCTAAGGGAGAAGTGTGCAATTCCATAAGAATCTTTTGTTTTAGCTGGGAATTCTTACAGAGGTATAAGCGATCTTTGTACCATAACGAATCATTTTTCCAGCTAAATGTATCAGACGTACTGGAATCTTGTTGTAACTTTCGAATAAGTGCCCACACTTCTTCGTCATTCTTCCATTCCTCCCTTGCTTCATTTATCCAATCTGGTTGGATAATAGAAATGGCGCACAACAATGCTTCCACATCCTCATCCTTTCTTGAGAGTGCATCTGCCACCACATTTTGCTTCCCTTTTTTGTAGATGATTTCAAAGTCATAACCCAACATCTTTGTGACCCACTTTTGTTGCTCTTCAGAGGATAATCTTTGTTCTAAAAAGTATTTAAGGCTATCATGATCCGTTTTTACCTTGAAGTGTCTTCCCATTAGGTAGGGTCGCCATTTCTTAAGTGCATGGAGTATTGCCAACATTTCCTTCTCATAAATAGCTTTGCTTAAAAACTTTCCCTTGATTGGACGACTTTCAAAAGCAATGGGTCTTTCATCTTGCATTAGAACAACACCAATTCCATTTCCTGAAGCATCACATTCCACAATAAAGGTTTTTGTGAAGTCCGGTGTAGCTAAGACCAGTGCTTGGCACATTGCCTCTTTAAGATGTTCAAAGGCCTTTGTTGCTTTCAGAGTCCATGAAAATGCATCTTTCTTCAATAATGTTGTTAGAGGTGCTGCTATTCTCCCATAATTCTTAACAAACTTGCGATAATACCCTGTCAACCTGAGAAATCCTCGCAAATGCTTTATGGATGTGGGGATTTTCCATTCCTTAATGGCTTTAATTTTGCTAGGGTCTACCTTAACTCCTTCATGAGATACAATATGACCCAGATATTCCACCTCCTGGACTCCAAAGAAACATTTGGATCTTTTTGCATATAATTGTTTCTCCTCCAATAGTTGTAGCACCCTTTCAACATGTTCAACATGATCCTTCCAAGACTTGTTGTAGATTAGTATATCATCAAAAAATACTAACACAAATTTTCTAAGGAATGGTTTGAAAATTGAATTCATCAAACCTTGAAATGTTGAAGGTGCATTGGTAAGGCCAAAAGGCATGACCAAAAATTCATAATGACCCTCATGAGTTCTAAATGCTGTTTTCGGAATGTCTTCAATCTTCATTCTGATTTGATGATATCCTGAACGAAGATCCAACTTGGTGAAGTAAATTGATCCATGCAATTCATCCAGTAATTCATCAATGACAGGAATGGGGAACTTATCTTTAATAGTGAGCTTGTTGAGCTCCCTATAATTCGGACACATGCGCCATGATCCATCCTTCTTGTGCACCAATACTACTGGAGTAGAGAAAGAACTTTGACTCGGTTGAATTATACCAGCCTCTAGCATTTCTGCAACCATACGTTCAATTTCACTCTTTTGGACATAGGGATATCTGTACGGCCTGATGTTTGGAGGAACACTTCCTGGAATCAGATGAATAGCATGATCATGATCACGCATAGGTGGGAGACCTTTGGGAGTCTCAAATACCTTGGAATGATTGTCCAAGACTTTTTGGAGATCTGGAGAAATAGATGATTCCGATGTGGAAACATCTAGCGAACATAATTGTGCAATTACACCTCTTTGCTCCTTTTTTAGAAGCTTTGTCATACCATTAGAGCTGATTATCTTTCCTGGTTTCCCTGCAATACCCCTTAATTCAACTTCCTTTCCTTTCGTAGAAAATTTGATGAAAAGTTCTTGAAAATTAAAAGCTATTGTACCCAAGGATTGTAGCCATTGGACTCCTAGTACAACATCAACACCTCCCATTGGAATGGAAAGCATTGGGCTAGTCAATACATATTCTCCCATGGATAGCTTGATATTATGGCACTTTCCAGAGAATTTATTGTTCCTCCATTTGCAATCATCACTTGACACTCTGGTGCTGGATATAGGAAGCAATTCAATTCTTTTGCTACCTTACAATGAATAAAATTGTGGGTGCTTCCTGAATCAATCAACACTATTACCTTTTTCTTCTTGATTTGTCCTTCTATCTTGATGGTTTGAGGAGTGGTAATTCCCGCCAATGCATTACAAGATATGGTCAGATTTATTTTTTCTTCATCTAGGCTTTGTTCCTGGAGTATATCCTCTTCTTTTGACCTTTCTTGCTCCTTTTCTTCCTCCTCTTCACAATCTATGTAGAATAATTTCTTCTCAGCACACTTATGACCTTTAGTGTATTTGCTATCACAACTGTAACAAAGCCCTTTTGCTCTTTTTTCTTCCAATTGTTGTGGTGTCAACCTTATAGGTTGTGGAAGACTAGGGGCAACAACACTTCCGTCTTTATAGTTGTGAGTGGTATGCTTCCTGGTTGCCATAATTTTGCTTTCCATTTTTCTTGCTAACCTGAATGCCTTCTCTAATGAATCAGGTTCCCAAAGGCGAACATCATGTTGGATATTATCTTTTAAAGACCCTATGAACACATCAATCCTATGCTCCTCTGGAATATCTTTTACCCTTATTTTCAATTTTTGGAACTCCTCAATGTGCTCCATTATTGAACCCTTTTGTTTGAGACTTATCAATTGGCTAAAAAAAGTGTTGCTTTTTGTATCCTCATAATGTGCTATCAATTCTTCCGTAAAAATTCCCAAGTGATAAATTGTTTACGAGAGCAAAGCCATTGATACCATACAAACTGATTTGGTTCCAAATATAAAGTTGCCATACGTACCTTTTGTGTGTTTTTCACATTATTGAGATCGAAGAATTGCTCCATCTGTAATATCCATGTTGCGGGATCCTTGCCATCAAACTTCCTCATATCGATTTTTGGAATATGGTGGGTCTTCGATCCAACATTAGAGTCTATGGAATCATGATTAACATTTCTTTTGTTCTCATCATGAGTTTCCTTTACTACCCTTTCACCATTAGTGACCCTTTCTTGTAGCAACTTCTTCAATTCTTCCATGTCTGTCTTCAAATCTATCTTCAAATCGTCCATCTTAGCTTCGACGCCTTCCTTTAAACCATCCATCTTAGCTTCTACATCTTTCTTTAAACCATCCATCTTAGATTCTGTTCTTTTTTGTGCAAGTGACACTTGTTGCACTTGGTCTCGTAATTTTGATATATCATGTTGCATTTCTTCCTCTTCTTCATGAGTCATGCTAGAGCTTTCAGGTTGCTTACTAGGTGTTTGCATTTTCTTTCCTCGAGGCATCAATTATCGATAATAATGCTTTACTATGCCCTTTGAATTCCTTCAAACCAAGCTTACGCAAAAATTAAAAAAAAAAAACTACACACCTTTTTTCACTTTGTAGAAGCCTGATATTGAATCTGATGTATCTCTGTAATTTCGAATCATCCAGTTCTGAAATTGTGACCTGCAGTATCCTTCTGTGTCTTATTTCCAATGCCACTAGTCTGATTCAAATTGGATTCTCCAAGAAAGCGTTATGCACAATCTCCCGCAGTGACCTGATTGTAGACTAGTTCAGTAGCACGAACTTGTATGAAGTGCCACGTGTCACTGTTTCAACCTTTGACTCTGAAAAATATAGTCTGTCCTCTTTCTATACCTTCTTGCGAAATTTCAATCCGATGCTCAGAAGGAAAGTTATGACTATTTTCCCCAGGTCACCTGTTTGGAATGTAATTCAGGAGTCTGCAAAAAGACCAACTTCCTCATATCATATCTCCGCAAATATAGCGCGAAAAGCTCTAAAATTTGGACTTAAGGTTCAGCGCAATTTCTTCTCAAATGGGTTTTTTTTGCAACTTTGGAAATGTAGTAGAAACAAAGTTATAGCGAAAATTCCACGTTGACCTGTTTGGAGCAGCGAAACCTTAGAATCCAAAGCTCTAATACCAAATGTTATGAAACCAGCTCAAGAAAAGATAGAAAAGATAGATCAATGCCTTAGAATTCCGCCTCTTCGAGGGGGCAACCTCCTTTACATTACATAAATGAACAATTCTTGGATGATTCAAATGACAAAACCTCCTTTCTATATATAGGAGTCTAAAGAGTCACAATATAATCCAGCCGACCTAACAATAATAATATAAAGCCACAAAAATAACAATAGAGGGATTATATGGGGCACAGTAATAAAAATATGGGGGCAATAGGGGCACAAAAATATTAATAAAGGGTATAACTACAATAGTAATGGGGTAATCACTAGTATTATGGGGACCCAATAGACTTGGTCAAAGTCAAAACTCTTAATGTAATGGAAATTATTTCAAGGCTAGGTAATGTAGGAATGAATAAATGTACATGATAGGTTGTTTTTCTATTTTTAATAGGCCTCATTAAGGAAGAAAACTCCTAAACAAACTCTCCAAGAAGTGTTTGAGTTTCACCTTCTCACTCTCACCTATTGGTTGAGAGAATCTTGGAGTCAGTTCCACCACCTAGGAATTAGACGCCTGAAGGTGGGGAAGTGGTCTAAGTGAGTCTATATGTATCATTTCTCTTTCAGAGAGAAGGGTTGGAATTTTGTGGAGGAGGCTTGCATGTAATGATCTTCTCAACTAATACTGAGACAGTTGCAGCTATTTTGAAGGAACTATATTCCAGTGAGTTCATGGTGTTTGTTCTTCTTTCTATATATTTTCTAATGGTTAAATCATCTTTATCCACATGTTTTATCTTCTTTCTATGGATACCTTGCAGTTAAATAGACAATATTCTTGATTTCAAGCTTTATTTATATGGTTTTCATAGTTGTGCTTATGTATTCTAAAAGCTAATGAACTCATATTTTCTTATGCTCATTAGTCTCTTATAAGCTTTCTATTCTATACTACATTGACAATATTCCAAGTACACCATGGCCTTATGTTACCTAGCTCCTTTCTATATTTTCTTCTGCACTCCTAATGCCTAGACCTAATCATTGGCTTCGAACCCTAGTCCAGAAAACCCTAAAATCATAAATTCACCAACACACAAACAATCACACATATCTAGCCTAAAACTTATTGCTTTAAAGTCATTTCACTAATAAAAAATTTTGAGAGATCCCTCTTTTTCTCAGTAGGCTAGCTACTGAGCTGAAGTGGCTTGAGGTTACCCTTCTCAATCTCCTCCTAAACCTAGGAAATTGTAAGGGACTAACATTTTTTTGCGTCGTTTCCGGGGAAAAAAAGATCATATCTTCCCTGGGAAAGAAAGACAAGGATCAGATCTGATTGATGATGGTGTACAGTGATCAGACACAAGAAAGGTTGTGCATCTTTCACCTGGCGATTCTGTGTCGAAGAATCCAAAAGTTCAAAAATTTCATGGCGACTCCACTGATCAAAAACTGGTAGTTTGAAGAACTTCTTGGTGTCTTAATTGTTTTCAAGATAGATTCAACAGCTCGAAGGTATTCTCCTATGAATCGAGCTCATATTCTTGGTTTTCCAAATTGAATTCCTTGTATAGATTGGCAAACAGGGCTACAAAAGTTTAAAGGTCAAGATGGAGAAGATGCTAGTTTGCATTTGGTCAAATTTCATTTTCATATTCACAGATTAAAGGCTAAGTTTCTTGAAGATTGTCTGATGAAGATTTTCATGGCTACCTTGGAGGAAATGGTGAGGAAATGGTATGAGAGTCTACCATCTGCTAGTTTATATTCTCTAAAGGATTTTCATTTAGTTTTCTTTCAACATTATCAAAGATGCAATTTTTCCTTATCAATGATGGATAGATGTTGTGAGATTTTTGAAAATTTTATTCAATTTCTTGAAAATTCATATGGGGATGAAGAATGTATGGAAGACGATATATTAGAAGCCCTTTATGATTTTTCCTCCCAATAAGAATCAACAGTTTCCTCCTTGGATGAAATAGACTGGGATCAAAATAGAGAAAAGCCTACTCCTGATCTTGAAAATGAAAAGCACCAAGCCGATGTTGATCTCTGTAAAACTCAGTGTTCTCCTCTGTCTGAAGATGAAATAGATCAGCTCTTGAAAACCATGTTACAGCCCAAGTTAAAGCAAGTTTGCGGGGCTCACAAAGTCAATATTTTGTGAGTGAAATTTCTTCAATTATTGAAAATGAAAATCTGGGTTTAAATGATGACAGTCAAGAGACTGATGAAACTATACATGAAGTTGTTGTGAGTAAGCCAATTTGTGATGTAGATTTCTTGCAAGGAGATCAGCTAACAAACATTGTTTTCTTTCATGAAAGGATAGGGCTGACCTGTTTAATAATCTTGAAGAATGTGTTTTGTTCAAGGATGATTTAGACTATGAAATGGAAGAGTATGAGTCTAAGATAGAAAATATGCCGTAGATAGAATCAAAGTTTCTCATGCTTGGGAAATTTATAGCCAACACTCAGGTGGTAGAAAATCATATTTCCCTATTCCTTCCTGTGGATCAACAACCAAGTATTCTTTCAGATCAAAATGAAAGGAGTAGATGTATTTTTGCTAGATTTCAAGACAAGGTAACATTTCAGATTTTTAAGGATCCTTAAACTAATTTTTTGCATCCATTTGGAAAGATGAATTTTCTTGTATTTATGAATCATGAGTACATCTTTAGTGGACATCGGAGTTTCTTATATTTTGTTTTTTCCACTTGCTCGAGGAAATTACAAGAAAAATTCAAGTAGGTAGCCATCTGCTGGATTGGTGACACTGGAGGGATCATTACACATGATTGTATATACATCTTCAGTAGGTGGGCGATTATCATCATGATTTGAAGCCCTCAAATATCGATGGTTTGCTACCATAATTAAGTTCAGTCAATATGTTTTTTATAGTCAAGTCAGTTCAGTTAGTCAGTGAGTTTTCAGTTTGAGTTTGTTCTTTTACTTTTTGACTCCATGCCTAATGAACAAGGCTACTAGGTCTACGGTGTTCTTGACACCTCCAAAGAGTTTTCATCCCCGGCTGGAGCCAATGTTAGTGTCAACCAATTTAGCCTATCACCAGTGATCAAATATGCTCTTACAAGGGGTTGTTAGGGTGTCAAGTCAAATTTTTGTCATTTCAGGTAATCTTGAAATAAAAATTTGGTCATTGTTTGGTGTGTCTAGGTCACTTTTGCTCCCTTCACTTACTCATGATATTCATCACTCATCATGGTCATTGTCTTCTTCGAGGTATCGTATATTCATTTAAGTGTCTTGGGTCATGAAATGGTTAAATTCCTCATTTTAGGTCATGGTCTAAGGTTTCACTTCATGTGTCGTCATGATACCATATGTCAAAAAGAAACATGTCAAACATGTACTTCAGTGGGTAAAGGGAGTTAGCAGCTTAGGGAAAGCAAAATAAAGGTAAAGGCAATGTTTTATTTCAAATAAGACAATGTTGTAGTACACTACCTCTTCTCATCATTCCTCATAGGGACATTTTTTCCTAAAAATATGTTTCTGACCCAATGGAGAATAATTTTACAAAAGTGAAAGAGATTTGTGTCAATGATAGGCCAAGGAACAAAAACCTCCTTCAGTTTATGCACATGTATTATGATTTGAAAGAAATTCCCAAACTACACTTGCTACGAGAAAGTTGATGCACTTCTAGACAACTTGACTTCAAGCCAGTTTTTTAGGGGTTTGGAGGAGGTGTTGGTAGTGCTTATGGACTCTGTTGTGCAGAAGACATCCTAAGCTTTCCAATGGTACCTTCATATCATGATTTGGATTAGTGGAAGGCATCCAAAATTTCTCTACCAGTTGGCACTACGCTTTTGTCAGAGACACCCTTGGTTTTTGGAGTGACCTTGGGAAAATCATTTTTCTCCAGATGGAGTGTCAAAATCACATGCTTGAGTAGTCCATCTTATACAAGACTTCAAGAGATTTCCAACGAGCTATCAAGTTCTAAATTTGGAGTAGTTTAAGGCCTCCAAAACTGGTTTGGAAGATGGCACTATGCTCAGAGACACTGTGCTACGCTTGGGAGACCAAGGCTTTGCTTAGAAACACTGCACTGTGCTTGGGTGTTGCGCTAAGGAGGACTGCACTGCGCTTGGGCCAGAGTACCTCAAATTTTCCTGAAACTCTCCGAAATTGAATTTTTAAGCTTGCTCACCCGTTTTCTTAGAATTCTAAGCTCATCCACAAGTAAGTACACCATATTACTCACATTTTTATTTTGCAAGATGAATTCATGCCAAAGATTTCTTCATTTAGGTTTTTTAGGGAATTTTCCATGAAATGATGATAGGGTTGATGATGGCTAGTCTAGTTTTCATATGTTAAACATGTAAAATCTCCTCCTACATCTCTACACATGTTTAATATGCTATATGAACCACTAAACCAACCTCAAAACATTAAGTTACTTCACTAAAAGTGAAACCCTAGCTCATTCCTAAAGAATTTGGACAGATTTCTTAAAAACTTTGTTTTCATTTTTTACAAATACTCCTTTCCTTCATTCCACCTCATTTCATTTTGATGCGTTTCTCACTGTCCATATCCACCTCCTAGAATTTCCCTTGCCATTTTTTCCACTCCACCTACCCATCATTTCATTTTTCACTCATCCCTCACTATTTTTTCCCCTTTCCTATCATCTAGGGTTTCAAAAATGAAATGAGATTAATTCACCAAGCCATCACCAAGACACATCAACACAACCTATGGAAGTAGGATTATCAAACAAATCAAAGGAGGTTCCTAAAGCACCTAACCTGAGGTGACTAGGTGATCCGAATCGGATCCATAAACGACTGTCAAAGAACCGTGACTAAATCAAGTCGAACAAATCTCGAAAGAAATCCAAAACAGCAATCGAAAACACCCTGAACCAGTGGCCATGGCAACCGGCGTGGAACAACAAGGACTACGGTCAAAGCGCGCTGACCGAGGCCCATGGAGACTGTGCAGGAGGTTGATGTAGCCCCTCGGAGCCCTGGAACGGGAAAAGGCGCTGATTTTCGATGCGCGATTAGTGCCTAGGGCTGAAATGGTAGAGCCTTAAGCACTCGATCACGTTGAAAGACATAGGACCGTGGGTGGAGAAACGTAAAGCGCCATCGTACGAAGGTGGGACCCACAACCTGGAAACCGTCGGTTTGATCGGGGCACCCTTGAACGGTAAGAGGTTTTGGAAAAAGCGAAGCTATCACACTTAGCGATTGATGCGTGGCAGCGGATGTGAGAAAAAAACCATCATGATCGCGCGTTATCGTTCAAGCAAGTCAACTACGCTCAACGTGCGTATGACGTTGGATCTGGAGGAGCCCAGATCTGATGGCTGAGATCGTGCCCGATAGATAGAAGTGGAATCGATAGGGAATCAAGCCGTGATTTAAGGGGATTTGGAATCTGTTGACCTCCACAGTGGAGAAGGAACATATCCACGACATAACAGAAGAAATGAATCGACGAACAGGCTGGCATTGTTCCAATGAGAACATGCGGCTACTTCCTGAGCGTTCATGCTGACGTCGAAAAGGGAACTCCAAGCACGCAGGCGGTAGGCGAATCGATGCAGGCTGGAGAGGAACCGAACAGGCATGGAGACTGAATGGCTAAAGCCATGAACAGAGGCAGTTGAACAAAGATTCGGAGAGAGAGAGAGAGAGCGAAGATTCCAAGCGACCATGAGAGGCAGTGAACAGTGAACCCTGAGAGGAGGACTGAGCACAAAGAGAAGTAAAGCCAAGCACAGGAGACAAAGGGCCGAGCTAACCAAAGGTAGCATCGAGCACCAGAGAGCTTGAAGAATCAAGCCTTCCCATAGAGGAATCTGTCAAGATTGAGCATCATAGTTGGCTCCTTCCACTGTAGACCAAGGGTCACAGAGCTGGTAGGAAGAACAAGAGTCTATGTACTCTGAGTGGGTTTGGGAATCCAAGAACCACCTTGCTAAGCAAAATCTGCTTCAAGAGAACTCACATTAAGTCCCTGCATTGTAATTTCTCTGCTGAAAGACACAATAAAACAAGGCCACCACTGAAGCTAGACCGGAGACGTAGCCCTGGAGAATAGGGTGAAATCCTTATTAAAAACTGTTTGTGTCTTTATGTTGCTTACTGTATTTCTCTACTGTCTTTCCATTTATTTTCTGTGTATTGGCAATCTGATCGATTCGTTGTTTCAATAACACAGAACACACACCAGCACATGGGTCTGTCATACCTTTTGTTTAATAAATCTTCAACTAAGGTCACTCATAGGGTGATTATCAAATCAAGTGGTATCAGAGCTCTAGGCTGTAATGTTGGAAAAACTTGTGTTGGTTTAGGTGTGAATGCTCACTAGATCAAAGCTCAAATTAGGAGAATGAGAGTTGGTGAAAACTAATCCTGAAATTGGGAGAGTCTATTCTCGGAAGACAATGTCAAAAGAAGACTGCTACAGTTATTCAGAAAGATTTGGGGTCAGACTCGGGAGATGAAACAATCATTGCAGCCACAGGTATAAAAGGTAAGAATTCTGAAGCATCTACTAGTAATTCTGCTCAATCTATTATTGATGAAGAACATGAGAGAAAAAGGCATGAGCTTTTCCATATTCGAGTTGTTTCCAAAAATCAAAAGATTGATACTTTGTTTGATAGTGGCTCACAAGTAAATTTGATTTCTGAAGCAATTGTAAAGAAATTGGGATTAGCAACTACACCTCATAAGAAGCCATACCCATTAGGATGGTTGAATGATAAAGCACAACTACAAGTGACTAGACAGTGCAAACTCAAGTTTTCTTTTGGGTCAGCGTTTGTAGATGAGGTTGAGTTAGATATAATTCCTTTGGATATATGTGGAATTGTTTTAGGAAGTCCTTACTTGTATGATAGAAAGGTTATTTTCTATAGAGCCGAGAACAAGTATCTACTTGTTAAAGATGGAATAGAATACTTTGTAAGAGCTCATAAGCTCAAGAATAATTATACTCTCATAAACTCAGGACAGATGAAAATAATGATAAACTCATGCAAACAATTCTTACTAATGGTTGTAACGGAAAAGAAAAATGATAAAACCAATGTATTTGAGGGTTGTAATTCTGATCAGCAAGCTGATATAGAAAAGATTGTTTTAGAGTATGATGTCTTGTTTCAAGAAACTCAAGGTTTGCCACCCAAAAAGGGAATAGTACATGATATTATTTTGCAGCAAGATGTTCCTTTGCCTAACATTGGGATGTACAAGTTATCTGCTTTAGAGAATGCTGAAATCAAGAAGCAGGTGCAGGAGTTGCTTGAGAAAGGGTTCATCAGGCCTAGCACATCACCATGTGGGTCACCAATCGTTTTGGTGAGAAAGAAAGATGGCTCGTGGAGAATGTGCATTGATTACCGAGCACTGAATAAAATAACGATCAAAAATCATTATCCCCTTCCTCGCATAGATGATCTTTTAGATCAACTAAAGGAAGCTGTTTATTTCACCAAGCTGGATTTGCACAGTGGATACCATCAGGTCAGAGTTACAGAGCAAGATGCATGGAAGACTGCTTTCAAAACAAAGCAAGGATTGTATGAATGGCTGGTTATGCCTTTTGGCTTGACCAATGCCCCTGCTACTTTCATGAGATTAATGAATGATGTACTCAGACCTTTTCTTGATGATTTTGTTACTTTGTATCTGGATGACATTCTGATTTTTAGTAAAACGTGGGAAGAACATTTAAAGCATGTTAAGCAGACATTAGATGTTTTGAAAAGAGAAAATTTTTATGTTAAACTCTCCAAATGTGAATTTGGCAAAACCTCTCTAAATTATTTGGGTCATATAGTAGGGGGAGGTGAATTGAAAATAGATCCCTCTAAAGTGGCAGTCATTATAAACTGGCCTAAACCCAAGTCTGCTACAGGAGTGAGAAGCTTCTTAGGAGCAGCACAGTATTGGAGGAAGTTCATTCCAAATTTTTCCTCAATTGCAGCTCCCTTACATGCTTTAACAGGATTGAACAAGGTGTTTCAATGGGGAGGAAAACAGCAGAAATCCTTCGACACCTTGAAAGAAAAAATTAGTACAGTACCCGTACTAGCACTGCCAGATCTACAAAGACCATTTGAGATCCAAACTGATGCCAGTGACTATGCCATGGGAGCAGTGTTGACACAGCACAGTAAACCCATATGTTATCATTCTAATACTTTTAATCCTGCAGTAGTTAACTATCCTACCTATGATAAGGAATTGTATGCATTAGTTCAGAGTGTGAAAAAGTGGAAACATTACTTAATGGGCAAAGAAACAGTAATACATACTGATCATCAGCCACTTCAATACCTACACTCCCAAACTAAGTTGCAACAATCAAGACATTATAGATGGATGGGTTTTCTACAACAGTTTCATTTAGTCATCAAATATAAAAATGGCATACATAACAAGGTTGCAAACATCTTATCTAGACCCATTATAAATGCATCTACCATACCTAAGCATAATTATGTGCTGCATGAAAGCTACATAGAATAGTATGCTCAGGATATGGAATTTAAAGATGTATATGCAACTTTGAGTCAAGGCAAAAGAGTATAAGAATTGGACTATCATGTGAAGGACCGACTATTATACCAAAGTGGGAAACTCTGCATTCTGCAAACTGAGAGAGCAAAGATAATTAGGGAAGCACACACTTCTCTAATATCAAGTCACTTTGGGGTAAGTAAAATAGTTGCACAACTGCAAGGGTTCTGCTATTGGCCAAGAATGAGTGAGACAGTTTCTAGATATGTAAATGGATGTGCTATGTGTGCTAAATGCAAGCCTAGCAACATAAAACTAGGCTTGTACACTCCATTGCCAGTTCCTTCTCACCCTTGGGAAATCATTTCCATGGATTTTGTTGGAGGACTGCCTAAATCTAGGAAAGGTCATGATTATCTATATGTTTTTGTGGATAGGTTCAACAAAATGTGTATTTTGATACCCTGTAGTAAACAGATACAGCTGAACAAACTGAAAAATTATTCTTTGAACATGTATGGGTTCATTTTGGATTACCCACTTCTATTATATCTTATCAAGACACCCAATTTGTGGGAAAGTTTTGGTCCAGTCTGTGGGAACTAATGGACACCAAATTAAAGAAAAGCACAACTTTTCATCCACAAACAGATGGCCAGATAGAGGTAGTTAACAGGACAGTGATCCAATTACTGAGAGGATATTGTAGCAAACACCCTAAGCTTTGGGATGAACACTTGTGTTATGTGCAACATTCTTACAATAGAGCCAAACACTCTTCTACCCAGAGATCTCCTTTTGAGACCTGTTTTGGTTTCATACCAAGGTCTCCCTTGGATTTTGTCTTTGGTAAAGATACCATGGTTTATGGACACAGTGATGTGGATAGGGAAACTAGGTTCATTGAACAGATCCAAGAGATCCACCAGGCAGTACATGAACAGCTAGAAAAGAGCCAGGCCAAGTACAAGGCTAGGCATGATAAGCATCAGATGGAGCATAGTTTTCAAGTTGGAGACCAAGTCTGGCTGTATATGAGAAAGGACAGGATGCAAGATGAAGGCAAGAAGCTAAAATCTATCAGGTATGGACCCTGCAGGATACTTGAGAAGATTGGTGAAAATGATTTTCACCTTGATCTGCCAGCTTACATGCACATCTACTCAGTCGTGAACGCAGATTGCTTGAGGTTGTTTGAACCTTCAATGATTGAGGACCCTGAAGAGAAGAGTCAAGTACCTTCTATTGATGACCTGCTACCTAAACATCTTAATGAGTTGCAGGAAGACACAGTGCTGGACAGGAAGGTAAGGACGACGCACAGTGGACAGGTGGAATACCTCAGGATTGGGCTCAAAGGTTTGAAGCTGAGCAGTGCGAAGTGGATTGAGATTGGACAAGTGAGACAGCAATTTCGTCACTTAGTCGATGCTTGAAGAAAACCAACTTTTGGTGGTCCAAAAGCTTTTTAGTAGGGAGGCCGTGATCCGAATCGGATCCATAAATGACTGTTAAAGAACCGTGACTAAATCAAGTCGAAAAAATCTCGAATGAAATCCAAAACAACAATCGAAAAAACCCTGAACTAGTGGCCATGACAACCGGCGTGGAACGACGAGGACCTCAGTCAAAGCGCACTGACTGAGGCCCATGGAGACTGCGTAGGAGGTCGATGTAGCCCCTAGGAGCCCCGGAATGGGAAAAGGAGCTGATTTTCGATGCGCGATTAGTGCATTGGGCGAACAGGGCTGAAATGGTAGAGCCTTAAGCACTCAGTCACGTTGGGAGCCAAAGGATCATGGGCGGAGAAATGTACAAAGGTGGGACCCACAACCTGGAAACCGGCAGTTTGATCAGAGCGCCCTTGAATGGTAAGAGGTTTTGGAAAAATTGGAGCGATCACACTCAGTGATCGACGCGTGGCAGAGGAGGTGAGAGAAAAACCATTGTGATCGCGCGTTATCAGTCAAGCAGGTCAATCGCACTCGATGTGTGTATGGCGTTGGATCTGGAAAAACCCAGATCGGATGGCTGAGATCGCACCCGATAGACAAAAGAAGAATCAATAGGGAATCAAGCTGCGATTTAAGGGGATTTGGAATCTGTTGACCACCATGGTGGAGAAAGAATGTATCCATGACATAATGGAAGAAATGAATCGACGAACAGGCTGGCACTATTCCAATGAAGACA
Organism: Pinus tabuliformis; assembly: GCA_031772625.1. Classification (NCBI taxonomy): domain Eukaryota; kingdom Viridiplantae; phylum Streptophyta; class Pinopsida; order Pinales; family Pinaceae; genus Pinus; species Pinus tabuliformis. The sequence goes on along the minus strand of CM062810.1, from coordinate 166,890,505 downwards.
CGTGGCTACTTCCTGAGCATTCATGCTGACGCCGAATAGGGAACTCCAAGCACGCAGGCAGTAGGCGAATCGACGCAGGCGGGAGAGGAACCGAACAGGCATGGAGACTGAATGGCTAAAGCCGTGAACAGAGACAGTTGAATAGAGATTCAAAGAGAGAGAGAGAGCGAAGAGTCCAAGCGACCATGAGAGGCAGTGAACGGTGAACCCAGAGAGGAGGACTGAGCACAAAGAGCAGTAAAGCCAAGCAGAGGAGACAAAGGGCCGAGCTGACCACAGGTAGCATCGAGCACCAGAGAGCTTGAAGAATCAAGCCTTCCCATAGAGGAATCTGTCAGGATTGAGCATCACAGTTGGATCTTTCCACTGTAGACGAAGGGTCACAGAGTTGGTAGGAAGAATAAGATTTTGTGTACTCCGAGTGGCTTGGGGAATCCAAGAACCACCATGCCACACAAAATCTACTTCAGGAGAACTCACATTGAGTCCCTGCATTGTAATTTCTCTGCTAAAAGACACAATAAAACAAGGCCACCACTGAAGCTGGACCAGAGATGTAGCCCTGGAGAATAGGGTGAACTCCTTAATAAAAACTGTTTGTGTCTTTGTGTTGCTTACTGTATTTCTCTGCTATCTTTCCATTTATTTTCTGTGTATTGGCAATCTGATCGATCCGTTGTTTCAATAACACAGAACACACACTATCACATGGGTCTGTAATACCTTTTGTTTAATAAATATTCAATTGAGGTCACTCATAGGGTGATTATCAGATCACTAGGATGTACAAGAGAGGAAAGAGGCTTGTGTTTGCTTCTCATGGTGAGAAAGGGGCCAAACCTTCTACATCAACAAAACATGGAGCACCAGTGCAGAATAAGGACATGGTTGAGCATGATTTTGATTTGGTTGACTTAGAGGCAGAAGAATAGACTTCTAACATGCAGCAGATGATCAGAGACAGATTATCAGATCAAGGAACTCACAGTCAACATGGCAAGAGAAAGATACATCATCTCATTCTTGGAACAGGAAAATAGTCAATTGAAAGAAAAACAATTGATCATGGAGACAGGGAAAACCAAACTATTGCAGTAGGTCGGAAAGGGAAAATCAGTCATGGAGAAAAATGAGCCCGAAGGAACATAAGGGAAAGGTAAGAGAAAAAGGCCAAGAACTAAAGGGCTTAAGAAAGCATTACAAGAAGAAGAAGAACACATTTTACTGAATGAAGAGCTATACCTAGAGGAAAAAATTGCCTTAGAGGTGAGTCAAGACAAAAAACATTGGTTGAACATGGTCAATGAACATTTGGAGAAGCTTCTTGAGAAAGCCAATAGAGACAATCAGTTGCTAAGGCACATGGCACACCATTACCATGCTCAGAACATGATTTGTAATGTCAAGGTTAAGCAGCTTGAAAAGAAGCTCAAAGAAGTCCAAAAGGACCAAAATGATGAAGTAAACTTAGAGATGCTTGCTGAAGCATCTATGAGGGTTTAACATGCCTTATTTTGCTGCTTTTGGCCAATTTTGAGGAAATTCTGATCAGTTTTGGTTTTTTGCAAATTTTGATGCCTAATTTAGAAAATGAGCAGTGCTTTTTCCTCAGAGCAGTGCTTTTTCCTCAGACACCCATTTTAAGAAAACTTTGCATTTTTGGAAAGCCCTTGGCATCCTATAAAAAACCAATTTCTTCATATTTTCCAGTGGAGGCCTAAATTGTTGAAATATGGCAACAAGAATATTCCAATTTAATTTGTCCTTGAATTAAATTGTGAATTAAAATCAAATTTAGTCTTAACAGCTACTTGGAAATAATTAATTAATTTATTTTAAATTAATTAGTTGGAGAAATTCAAGTTAGAAGTATTTCTGAAGTCATGCAAGAGTTATCCCTTAAATTAAGGAGATAAGATTGAGTTATATTTGAGTTGTAATTAGTTAACTCAGTTTACTAAGTTAAGTACACTTAAATTAGTTCCAAACTATTTGAGGAACTAATTATGAGTTAACAGTTAGTTGATGCATGCATGCACTCAACTAGTGCTACTCCAGTTAACTAAAGATTCCCTCACCAGAAACTCATGCATGTCTATTCTCAGAAAAACCCAGTTGAGTTAAATGTCAAGGATAGTGTACTATCAGTTGCATGTGTTTTCTCATGGAGAAAACTCATGCATGCAGTCAAGGATATAATCCTTGAGGATTGCGCAGTTTTGGAAGGATTATCATCCACTGTGTAGGAGATCATCCACTTAGTAACAAGAGAATCATCCACAAGGAACATCGCAAGGAAATAGGAGCTTGGAGGGCAAAGAGGAAGGCTGGAGAGAAGCCAAGATTACCTGTGAGCATCTGTGAGGATTGTATTGAGAGCTGGCTAGATGTGAGAGCGAAGGCTTTGTATAATGCCTATGTATTTCCACCTGTATGATAATACAATAGTGTGGGGTTTTTAGTGGAGGCTTTCCCCAAAGTATTTTCATGTGTATTGTGCGATTAATTCTTCTTCTTCTGGTTATATTTTTCAGTTCGATCTTTAAGCTTCCGCAAATTGATAGTGGAAGTAGGTTGTAGTATTCTGCTTTGATTTATATTGCATTATCGGGTTAACCTACCATCAGATTTTCTACATGGTATCAAAGCTAGATTTGTAGAAATTATTCTACATGGTATCAGAGGTGTGAACAATATACTAAGAGGAGAATTCAAAGTTTGAATTTTGAGGTTGCAGGTGCAAATCGAATTCATATCAAACTTCAAGGTTGGCTAATGGCGTTCTATGGCTTGAGACTCGAGTATGCCTTGGAAGGTATCTCGAATTACATAGCATGGAAAGATAGAATGGAGGTTATATTAGAAGACAATGACTTGAAGGAATTCATTGATCAAGAAATCCCAAAGCCAGCTTCAACTAATGCACAAGAGTTGGCTCAATGGAAGAAGTGTGTGGCGAAGGTGAGATGAATCATCCTTGAGGGAGTTCGAGACCATATTGTCTCGAGTATCCATGGGAAGGATACTCCATTCTCAATGTGGAAGACATTGAAGGACCTCTACTAGAATAGTAGTGACCAAAGGAAATTGGTGCTCAGGGATAAGCTTTGAAGAATCAAGATGGAGAAGGGCGATACTATTTCCACATATCTGAAAAAGATCACCACCTATAGAGATGAGCTTGGCAGTGTGGGAATAGCTACTATCGATGATGATATGGTGAGCCTTGCTCTCCTTGGCCTTCCAAAGATTTGGAATAGCTACCAGGACTCTGTGAATGGAAGGGAGAAACTGCCAAATTGGGAATGACTGTGGTCGGATCTTATGTAGGAGGAGCAGACAAGATGGTTCTTCATGCAAGAATGATGATGAAGAAAATCTGGCCTTAACAAGTAAGGCAAGGAAAGGGAAGGGAAAGGCTTCCCATTTCAAATCAAATTCTTATCGTGGAGGGAAGAAGGGTGACATGTCTAAAGTAAGACGCTTTAATTGTCATAAGATGGGACATTATGCGACTAAATTCCCATCAAAGAAGTCCAAGAAAGGATCCTCGGAAGGTGAGGCATTAGCCTCTCAGTTTGGAATGGACTTTATGCTCATTGCATGCATGGTGTCATCGATGATGGGTTGTGTCTGGTATCTTAACAGTGGAGCCTCATTCCACATGACCGGTGATAAAAATTTATTCAGTGCCTTGGAGGAGAAAGACCTTAAGATGCGCATAGAGATGGGTGATGATGGAAGGTATAGTGTTTCAGGAGTGGGCACTGTTTCTTTTCAGAGGGAGCATGGAGCTCCTCTAACCTTGACAAATGTGATGTATGTGCATGGACTGAAGAAGAACTTGGTATCAGTTGTGATGTTGGAGGACAAAGGCTACGATGTTGTCTTCAGTAAAGGAAAGTCATTCCTAAGACACATAACCACGGGTCAAACCAAGAGCATAGGGATTCGAGTGAAGAATCTCTATAAACTAGAGGTAGATGATTATGCAAAATTGAGTACAAAAGCAGAACTAGTGAAAATCCAGGACATTGGTGAGTTGTGGCATGGGTGTTTGGGCCATTTGAATCATGGGGCTTTGAAGATAATGTAGTAGATATCTACAGGACTTCCCAAAGGTAAACTTGAGCAAGTTGACACATGCAAAGGTTGTACCTTGGGAAAGTACACCAAGTCTTCCTTTCATGATCGAGACAGTCGAGCAAAGGCTATCTTAGAGTGAGTTCATACTGATGTGTGCAGACCATTCTTGATGGAATCCACAACAAAGCAAAGGTATTATGTGATTTTCATTGATGACTATTCTCGTAAATGCTGAATTTATTTCATGCAGAAGAAGGACCAAACCTTCAGAAAGTTTTGTGAGTTCAATGCTTTGATCGAGAAAGAGTCAGGGAAGAAGATCAAGGCCTTGAGAAGAGACAATGGTGGAGAATATGTCTCTCAAGAGTTTAAGGACTTCTACACAGTGGAAGGAATTAAACAAGAGTTGATGTCACCCTATAACCCATAGCAGAATGGGGTGACCGAGAGGAAGAGAAAAACTATTGTAGGGGAAGCACAGGCAATGTTGCATGACCAAGGCCTACCACTTCATTTGTGGGCTGAGTCATGCAATGCAATGGTGTATTTTCAGAATAGAAGCCCACATCGCATACTTGGGATGAAGACACCAGACGAAGCTTTCTCCAGTAAGAGACCAGATGTGGGTCACTTCAAGATCTTTGGCTCATCAGCATATTGCCATGTGACAAAGGATGCACGGAAGAAGCTTGAGCTGACAGTAGAGTTGGGGATACTTGTGCGGTACACTGATACACCTCACAACTATCAGGTGTACTTTCCTACCAGTCGAAGGATAGTGGTTCGCAGAGATCTCAAGTTTGATGAGCAGAAGGCCATGCAAGTTTCCCTTGAGAGGGAGCTCCAACTATAGGTTGTGGAGGAACTGTTGGTTCCTAAGGAGGAGGAGCCTTAGACTGATACGGAGCAGCCGCATGTAGACGTTCTAGGAGTGGAAACATCCACTCAAGCAGAGTCTTCCATAGATGGATGGAAGTGGACAAGAGAAGTTGACAGATTGTTGGAGGATGCGAGAGAGAATGTGGGAGCACCATCTTCTTAGAGCAGAAACAAGAGGTCACCTGAGAGGTACACTGGATACATGGACCTTGTTGGGGAATGTGTTGATACCAAGCCATCTTCCTTTGAGGAAGCAGTGCAGTAGCTGATTTGGGTTGATGCTATGGTGGAGGAGTATGACTCCATAGTTCATAATAGTGTTTGGGAGGTGGTTCCGAGACCGGAGAACAAGTCAATTGTGAGTTTCTATTTTCTTTACAAGGTAAAGCAAGTGCTGATGGTAGTGTGGAGAATCATAAGGCAATATTTATTACCCATGGCTTTTCACAAGTCAAGAGGATCATGTTGCTGTAGTATATTTTGACAGAGGAGAAATATGCTGACATTTTGACAAAGACATTGTCAAAGTGTAAATTCGAGTTCCATAGAGACAGGATTGAGGTGGCAGATAATCCTTTTCTTGTTGAGAGGGAGTGTTGAAATATGGCAACAGGAATATTCCAATTTAATTTGTCCTTGAATTAAATTGTGAATTAAAATTGAATTTAGTCATAAAAACTACTTGGAAATAACTAATTAATTTATTTTAAATTAATTAGTTGGAGAAATTCAAGTTAGAAGTATTTCTGAAGTCATGCAAGAGTTATCCCTTAAATTAAGGAGATAATATTGAGTTATATTTGAGTTGTAATTAGTTAACTCAGTTTACTAAGCTAAGTCTAGTTAAATTAGTTCCAAATTGTTTGAGGAGCTAATTGTAAGTTAACAGTCAGTTGATGCATGCATGCACTCAACTAGTGCTACTCCAGTTAACTGAAGATTCCCTCATCATAAACTCATGCATGTCTATTTTGACAAAGACCCAGTTGAGTTAAATGTCAAGGACAATGTACTATCAGTTGCATGTGTTTTCTCATGGAGAAAAATCATGCATGCAGTCAAGGATATAAGCCTTGAGGATTGCGCAGTTTTGGAAGGATTATCAGCCACTGGGTAGGATATCATCCACTTGGTAATAGGAGAATCATCCACAAGGAATAGCATGGGGAAATATGAGCTTGGATGGCAGAGAGGAAGGCTGGAGAGAAGCCAAGATTGCCTGTGAGCATCTGTGAGGATTGTACTGAGAGCTGGCTAGGTGGGAGAGCTAAGGCTTTGTATAATTCCTATGTATTTCCACCTGTATGATAATACAATAGTGTGGGGTTTTTAGCAAAGGCTTTCCCCAAAGTATTTTCATGTGTATTGTGTGATTGATTCTTCTTCTTCTGGTTATATTGTTCAGCTCGATCTTTAAGCTTCCACAAATTGATAGTAAAAGTAGGTTATAGTATTCTACTTTGATTTATATTGCATTATCAAGTTAAACTACCATCAGATTTTCTACATGGTATCAGACCTGGATTTGTAGAAATTATTCTACATAAATTTTGAGAAAAGTGGCAAAAAATCAGCTTTCTGGACCTTTTATTGATAGGCGCTGTGCTCCTAGAGCGACCTTGGGAGAATTTAGTTTTGAAGGCCTTCCCATGGGTAATTTTCAAAAATTCAAGGTGTTATGGAAACTAGACTTGACAAGATAGTTGATAGTTCTCTTAGATCTTTATTTGGACCTCAGGAAGGCACCTGAAAGTGGGATCAAAGTTGGTGCTGAATTTCTGCAATTTCCTGTGTTTTTAATTGTAAATTTCACTGTGTAAATTTTCTAGCTTTCAGTTTGATTTGGTCAAAGTCAAACCTCTTAATGTAATGGCACCTTTTTAAAGGCTAGGTGATGTAGGCATGAATAAATTTACATGATAGGTTGTTTTTTATTTTTAATAGGCCTCATTAAGGAAGCAAACTCCTAAACAAACTCTCCAAGAAGTGTTTGATTTTCACCTTCACACTCTCACCTGTTGGTTGAGAGAATCTTGGAGTTAGTTCCACCACCTAGGAATTCGGCTCCTAAAGGTGGGGAAGTGGTATAAGTGAGTCTATATGTATCATTTCTATTTTAGAGAGAAGGGTTGGAATTTTGTGGAGGAGGCTTGCATGTAATGATCTTCTTAGCTAATACAAAGACAGTTGCAACTATTTTTAAGGAAATCTTGTCTAGTGAGTTCATGGTGTTTGTTCTTCTTTCTATCTGTTTTCTAATGGTTCAATCATCTTTATCCATATGTTTTATCTTCTTTCTATGGATACCTTGTAGTTAAATAGACAAGATTCTTGATTTCAAGCTATGTTTATATGGTTTTCATAGTTCTGTTTATGTCTTCTAAAAGCTAATGAACTCATATTTGCTTATGATAATTAGTCTCTTATAAAATTTCTATTCTATACTACATGGACAATTTTCCAAGTACACCATGGCCTTCTATTACCAAGTTCCTTTCTATATTTTCTTTGCACTCCTAATGCCTAGACCTAATTATTGGCTCCAAACCTAGTCCAACAAACCCTAAAATCTAAAATTCACCAACACACAAACAATCATACATATCTAGCCTAAAACTTATTGCTTTAAATTCATTTCACTGATAAAAAAATTTGAGAGATCTCTCTCTTGCTCAGTAGAGCTATCTACTGAGTTGAAGTGGTTTGAGTTTACCCTTCTCGATCTCCTCCTCAACCTAGGAAATTGTAAGTGACTAATGTTTTTAGCACCGTTATTGGGGAACGAAAGATCATATCTTCCCTAGGAAAGAACTACAAGGATCAGATCTGATTGCTGATGGTGAACAATGATCAAACACAAGAAAGGTTGTGCATCTTTCACCTGGTGACTCCAGTGTCGAAGAATCCAAAGGTTTAGAAATTTCATGGTGACTCCACTGATAAAAAACCGGTAGTTTGAAGAACTTCTTGGTGTCTTAATTGTTTTCAAGATGGATTCAACTGCTCGAAGGTATGCTCCTATGAATTGAGCTCATATTCCTGGTTTTCCAAATCGAATTCCTTGTATAGATTGGAAAACAAGGCTACCAAAGTTTAAAGGTCACGATGGAGAAGATGCTAGTTTGCATTTGGTCAAATTTCATTTTCATATTCACAGATTAAAGGTTGAGTTTCCCGAAGATTGTCTGATGAATATTTTCATGGCTACCTTAGAGGAAATGGCGAGGAAATGATATGAGAGTCTACCATCTGCTAGTTTCTATTATCTAAAGGATTTTCATTCAATTTTCTTTCAACATTATCAAAGCTGCAATTTTTCCTTATCAATGATGAATAGATGTTGTGAGATTTCTGAACATTTTATTCAATTTCTTGAAAATTCATATGGGGATGAAGAATGTATGGAAGATGATATATTAGAAGCCCTTTATGCTTTTTCCTCCCAGCAAGAATCAATAGCTTCATCCTTGGATGAAACAAACTAGGATCAAAATAGAGAAAGACCTACTCTTGATCTTGAAAATGAAAATCACCAAGCTAATGTTGATCTCTATAAAACTTAGTGTTCTCCTCTGTCTGAAGATGAAATAGATCAGCTCTTGAAAAACCATGTTACCACCCAAGTTAAGGAAAGTTTGCAGGGCTCACAAAGTCAAGATTGTGTGAGTGAAATTTCTTCCATTATTGAAAATGAAAATATGGGTTTAAATGATGAAAATCATGAGACTAATGAAACTATACATGAATTTGTTGTGAGTAAGCCAATTTGTGATGTATATTTCCTGCAAGGAGATCAGATAACAAAGAATGTTTTCTTTCATGAAAAGGATAGGGTTGGCATCTTTAATAATCTTGAAGAATATTTTTTGTTCAAGGATGATTTAGACTATGAAATGGAAGAGTATGATTCTAAGATAGACGCTATGCTAGAGATAGAATCAGAGTTGCTCATGCTTGATAAATTTACAACGAACACTCAGGTGGCATAAAATCATATTTCCATATGCCTTCATATGGATCAACAACCAAGTATTCTTTCATATCAAAATGAAAGGAGTAGTTGTATTATTGCTAGATTTCAAGACAAAGTAACATTTCAGATTTTTAAGGATCCTTACACTGATTTGTTGCAGCCATCTAGAAATATGAATTTTCTTGTATTTATGAATCATGAGTACATCTTTAGTGGACACTCGGAGTTTCCTAGCTTTTGTTTTGTTAGCTTGCTCGAGGAAAGTACAAGCAAAATTCAAGTAGGTAGTCATCTGCTAGATTGGTTACACTGGAGGGTCATTACACATGATTGTATATACATCTTCAGTAGGTGGGAAATTATCATCATGATTTGAAGCCCTCAAATCTCAATGGTTTGCTAACATAAGTAAGTTCAGTCGATGCGTTTTTTATAGTCAAGTTAGTTTACTTAGTGAGTCAGTTTTAAGTTTGAGTTTGTTCTTTTACATTTTGACTCCATGCCCAATGAACAAGGCTACTAGGTCTACGATGTTATTAACACCTACAAGGAGCTTCCTTCCCCAGCTGGAGCCAATGTTAGTGTCAACTAGTTCAGCCTGTCACCAATCATCAAATATGCTCTTACAAGGTGTTGTTAGGGTGTCAAGCCAAATTTTTGTCATTTCAGTGAATCTTCAAATAAAAATTTGAGCATTGGTTGTTGTGTCTAGGTCACTGTTGCTCACTTCACTTACTCATGATTTTCATCACTCATCATGGTCATTGTCTTCTTCGAGGTATCATATCTTCATTTAAGTGTGTTGGGTTATGAAATGATTAAATTCCTCATTTTAGGCCATGGTCTAGGGTTTCACTCCATGTGTTGTCATGATACCATATGTAAAAACAAACATGTCCATCATGTAATTCAATGGTTAAAGGGAGTTAGCAGCTTAGGGAAAGCAAGATAAAGGTAAAGGTAATGTTTTATTTCAAATAAGACAATGCTGTAGTACACTAACTCATCTCATCATTCCTCATAGGGACATTTTTTCTTAAAAATATGTTTCTGACCAAATGGGAAAGAATTTTACAAAATTGAAAGAGTTGTTTGTCAATGATAGGCCAAGGAACAAAAACCTCCTTCTGTTTATGCATAGGTATTATGATTTGAAAGAAATTCCCAAACTACACTTGTTATAGGAGAGTTACTGCACTTCTTGACAGCTTGACGTCAAGCTCGTTTTTTAGGGGTTTGGAGCAAGTGTTGGCTGTGCTTAAGGACTCTATTGTGTAGCAAACATCCTAATATTTCCAGTGCTACCTTCAGATCTTGATTTGGATTAGTGGAAGGCATCCAAAAGTGATATGCAAGTTGGCGCTACACTTTTGTGAGAGAGACCATGGGTTTTTGGAGTGACCTTGGGAAAATCTATTTTTCTCCCTGATGGAGTGTCCAAATTACATTCTTGGGGAGTCCGTCGTATATCAGACTTCAAGAGCTTTCCAACGAGCTATCAAGTTCTCAATTTGGAGCAGCGTAAGGCCTCAAAATTTTCTTTGGAAGATGGCTCTATGCTTCGAGAAACTACACTATGCTTGGGAGGCTAGCGTTGCGCTCAGGAACACTACGCCGGGCTTCTGTGTGGCACTTAGAAAGACTGGGCTATGCTTCGGTGTGGCGCTTAGAAAGACTGGGTTGCGCTTCGGCCAGATTACCTCAAATTTGTTCGATACTCACCCAAATTGAATTTTTAATCTTGCTCACTTGTTTTCTTGCAATCCTAAGCTCATCCACAAGTAAGTACACCATCTTACTCACATTTTCATTTTTCAAGATGAATTCAAGCCAAAGATTTCTTCATTTAGGGCTTTTAGTGAATTTTCCATGAAATGATGATAGGGTTGATGATGACTAGTCTAGTTTTCATATGTTAAACATGTAAAATCTCCTCCTACACCTATACACATGTTTAATATGCTATATGAACCACTGAACCAACCTCAAAACATTAAGTTACTTCACCAAAAGTGAAATCCTAGCTCATTCCTAAATAATTTGGATAGTTTTCCTAAAAACTCTGTTTTTCATTTTTTACAAATACTCCTTTCCTTCATTCCACCTCATTTCATTTTCATAAGTTGCTCACTATCCCTATCCACCTCCTAGAATTTCCCTTGCCATTTTTTCCACTCTACCTACACATCATTTCATTTTTCACTCATCCCTCACTGGTTTTTCCCCTTTCCTATCATCTAGGGTTTCAAAAATTAAATGAGATTACTTCACCAAGCCATCACCAAGACACATCAGCACAACCTATGGAGGTAGGGTTATCAAACAAATCAGAGGATATTCCTAAAGCACCTACACCTGAGTTAACTAGGATGTACAAGAGAGGAAAGAGGCTTGTGTTTGCTTCTCATGGCGAGAAAGGGGCCAAGACTTCTACATCAACAAAACAGGGACCATCAGTGCAGGATAAGGACATGGTTGAGCATGAGTTTGAGTTCATTGAATTAGAGGCAGAAGATGAGACTTCTAGCATACAAAATATGATCAGACACAAACATTATCAGATCAAGGAACTCATAGTCAACATGGCAAAAGCAAGATACATCATCTCATTCCTAGAATAGGAAAATAGTCAATTGAAAGCAAAACAATTGATCATGGAGAAAGAGAAAATCAAACTATTGCAGAAAGTCGGCAAGGGAAAAGTAGTCATGGAGAAAAATGAGCCTGAAGGAACACAAGTGAAAGGCAAGAGAAAAAGCCCAATAACTAAAGGGATTAAGAAAGCATTACAAGAAGAAGAATAACACATTTTACTGAATGAAGAGCTAGACCTAGAGGACATAATTGCTTTAGAGGTGAGTCAAGACAAAGAGTACTGGCTAAACAGGGTCAATGAACATTTGGAGAAGCTTCTAGAGAAAGCCAATAGAGACAATCAGCTGCTAAGGCACATGGCACACCATTACGAGGCTTAGAACATGATTTGTAATGTCAAGGTCAAGCAGCTTGAAAACAAGCTCAAAGAAGCCCAAAAGGACCAAAATGATGAAGTAAACTTAGAGATTCTTGCTGAAGAATCTATGAGGGCTTAACATGCCTTATTTTATAGCTCTTGGCCAATTTTGAGGAAATTCTGATCAATTTTGGTTCTTTGCAAGTTTTGATGCCTAATTTGGAAAATCAGCAGTTCGAGGAGTGCAACGCCTTGGTGTTGCGCTTTTTCCTCAGATACCCATTTTAAGAAAACTTTGAACTTTTGGAAAGCCCTTGGCATACTCTAAACTCATTTCTTCATAGTTTCCAAAAGAGGCCTAAATTTTGAGAAAAGAGGAAAAGAGTGGCCAAAAATCAGCTTTTTGGACATCTTTTTGACAGGTGCTATGCTTCTAGAGCGACCTTGGGAGAATAGATTTTTGAAGGCCTTCCCATGGGTAGTTTTCAAAAATTCAAGGTTTTATGGAAACTAGACTTGAAATTCTAGTTGACCGTTCTGTCAGCTCTGCATTTTGACCTTCGGAAGGCACCTAAAAGTGAGCTCAAATCAGGCGCTGCACTTTTGCAATTTCCTATGTTTTTAATTATAAATTTCACTGTGTAAATTTTCTAGCTTTCAGTTTGACTTGGTCAAAGTCAAAACTCTTAATGTAATGGCACTTGTTTCGAGGCTAGGTGATTTATGCATGAATAAATGTACATGATATGTTGTTTTTTATGTTTAATAGGCCTCATTAAGGAAGAAAACTCCTAAACAAACTCTCCAAGAAGTGCTTGAGTTTCACCTTCTCACTCTCGCCTGTTGGTTGAGAGAATCTTGGAGTGAGTTCCACCACCTAGGAATTCAACTCCTGAAGGTGGGGAAGTGGTCTAAGTGAGTCTATATGTATCATTTCTCTTTCATAGAGAATGGTTGGACTTTTGTGGAGGAGGCTTACATGTAATGATAATCTTAACTAATACAGAGACAATTGCAGCTATTTTTAAGGAACTCTAGTCTAGTGAGTCCATGGTGTTTGTTCTTCTTTCTATCCATTTTCTAATGGTTAAATCATATTTAACCACATGTTTTTTCTTCTTTATATGGATACCTTGCAGTTAAATAGACATGATTCTTGATTTCAATCTCTATTTATATGGTTTTCATAGTTGTGTTTATGTCTTCTAAAAGCTAATGAACTCATATTTGCTTATGTTCATTAGTCTCTTCTAAAATTTCTATTCTATACTACATTAACAATATTACAAGTACATCATGGCCTTCTGTTACCTAGCTCTTTTCTATATTTGCTTCTGCACTCCTAATGTCTAGACCTAATCACTAGCACCAAACCCTAGTCCAACAAATCCTAAAATCTAAAATTCACCAACACGCAAGCAATCATACATATCTAGCCTAAAACTTATTGCTTTAAAGTCATTTCACTGATAAAAAACTTTGAGAGATCCCTCTCTTGCTCAGTAGGGCTAGATACTGAGCTGAAGTGGTTTGAGGTTACCCTTCTCGATCTCCTCCTCAGCCCAGGAAATTGTAAGGGACTAACAGCTTCCACCTTGACTTCCATGCTATCAACTTTGAAATTCAGATTGATCATTTTTGTATTCATATGGTCCAAAAATTTCTTCAAAAGCTCCAAATCCTTCCCTACTCCATTTATACGAGTCATCACAACTGCAAATTGGTCATGTACTTCCTGAATGATTTGCTACCCAATTTTCACTACCATCCTCGTAATGCCTTCCTTAAATAATGAACCCTCCTCCTCCATTATGTTGTTGCTTCCATTGGTTCTAGAGGATGCCATTTTGAGTGCAATATGTCCCTTTATAAGAATGACCTTTGAGTTTAAGTGTTTCATCCAGCTCCGTATATTACTGTATTTCTCCTTGTCAATTTTGGTGAATATCCTATCACATTGAATGTGATTCCCCAGTCATTGATCAATCTCGGCACGAGCCTCCATCCATGAAACCTCCATTTTTCTCATAATGTGTCTTCAATATGAATGTTGTAGCTAGAATAATGTATTTCCTTTCCATTCACTGGAGTCAACATTTAATAACATTTCCTTTCCCCTCCACTTGTCTGGCATGATGACGCTAAGTCTGTTTTGCCTCCATCTAGATATGTGATGTCCCAACTGCCTGTCTCACCTCCCAAAAGACACTTTCCATGCCTTGATAAGAGTGAAAAGAGGTAGTGGAATATCAACATTAAAATCCTCATTATTCCATTATGTGGCTTTGGTCATGCTTCGAATCATTTCAATCATGGAACATGACATATTTGAGTTTGTGCTTGTTCTAAGACCACTATCCCTTGTTCTAGAGTGACTCCCTTGTTGGCTTGTCCATATGTCGCCCAGTTGTTCTCCAATTTGATATGGAAAAAATTATCGTCTTCCAATTTATTTAGGAGTACCCCTATTCACTGAATCACGGGGGATAGTTCTTCTTTATTTTTTTCTTGATCTTGATGCACCTTTGAATAATTATCATTAAATCTCCAACTATACTTATTTCATGCAAGCCCTTTGAGATAACAATCTTTAACCCTTGCGAGAGGGCATAGGATTCCTCTTGATTATTCGAAGCACTTCCCAGTCCCCAAGCATACTTTGTCTCTATTTTTTCATCAGGGTTGTTCAACACCCCTCCCGCTCCTGCCTACCTCGAATTTCCTTTCGTGGCCCCGTCGAAAAAGGGTTGTGATCTACCCAGGTTTCATCATCATTCTTCGAATATTTCCCTCAACAACCTTATACAAAAATAAGGAATTTTACATAACATGAAGCTAACAACATGATATGAAGGTTTATTTATCTTGACCCACTATTTTTCTTCTTCCCTAAGATTGAACAGTTCTGACCCTTCATACCCTTTGGCAAAAATCACTTCGAAGAGCAACTGCATTCCTTTTATAGTTGTTGATTTAGGAGATGATCTATTATCCTTAAATATGGCTTTATTTTGGCATAGCCATATCGAAAACATAAGTATTTCGGAACTGCCATCCAACATCTCATAATTATTGAATCTTTGCTTCTGTTAAAAGGATATTGAGATCTCTAATGGATGAACATCTCATGCCATTCCATGGGGATATTTTGTAACTGTACTAATGGTTGTAAAGCAATTTTCTAGGTTTCTAGGGTGAAGGAGCATTCACATAATATATTCTTAATATCTTCCTCTGCCTTGCCACAAAGTAGACAATGAGAGGGACAATGGATGTTAATATTTCTGATATTTTCCATTGTTAGGATTTTCCCGTGCACCATCTCCCACTAGAAGGTGTTGGCCTTTGGTAATACATCCTTGTTCCAAATATTATCCCAAACCTGAGAAGGAGGTGGGGAATATTTATTTTTAAGGAGGTAAGCATATCCCTCTTTCACAGTATAATGTGGATACTTGCCTCTCGTCCATATACGCCTATCGATTTTGTGCATTACTATTGGCGTAAAGCCTTTCAACGATTTTTTCACTTCTCACTAGTGATGTTGAAGGTGGATCAGACATGCCATATTATGCCACCCACACCAGATCCCATTCTCATCCCACTTAGACATGTCTACTCAATGGTTTAGGTCCTTCTCTTCTATCCACCAATCTAGCTCCCCAACACCTTGGTTCTCTTAGGCCAAGGAAAAAAAATGGGTGTGATCTTTCCAAATGTGAATGTGCTTTTCATTTCCCGACTACCATCCAATTTGCTTGATCAATAAAGGGGCCACAAATATGCAAATCTTCCATATTTTGGTTCCCTTCCCTTCCCATGTTTCACCCTCTAGCCTAAGCAGCATGTTCTTATGGAAATACTTTCTTATGAAAGCCCTTTTCCACCATTCATTAGAGTCTGATAATAATCTCCATACCAATTTAGCTCCCAATGCTAGATTCATATTTTCAGGGTCTTTAATGGCTAGACCACCCAATCTCTTTTGTAATCTAATAATTTTCCAATTCTCTAAGTGAAACCTATGCTCATTATTCTTATCTCCCTGCCATAATAACTTTTTGATCAAGCTACTGATACTATGAATGACATTCTTCGGTGCTAAAAGTCCTTACCCAATATACACCGATAAGGATGGTAAAACCGATTTTATGAGGATCACTCTCCCTACTACATTCAACCATCTTGATCCCCAAGATTGAACTCTTTTTTTAATTTTTTGCAGAATTGCCTTCCATTCCTCCCCAGTCACCTGCCTAAAAGAAATAGGAATATCGAGATAAGAAAATGATTTCCAGTCCTTATTTACTAGAAAGCCCAGAATTCAAGAGATTTCTTGCAAAATGAAATCAAAGCAATTCCAACCTATCAATCGTCTCTTCATTCTATTAATCAGTCCTCCAGACAAGTTCAAATAGGAGTCTAAAATTTTTTTGAATCTGGAAGAGATGATCCTTGAGGCTCCTCCCAATAGAAGAGTGTCATCCACTGTTGGGTCCCTATAATACTAGTGATTACCCCATTACTATTGTAGTTATACCCCTTATTTATATTGATGTACCCATGTAGTGCCCATATTGTTACTATTGTGCCACATAGAAGCCCACTATTGTTATTGTTGTGCCCTACAATATTATTGTTATGTAGGCTTTGATTGTATTGGGACCACTTAGACTCCTATATATATAAAGGAGATATTTTCATTTGTATCATCCAAGAATTGTTCATTTATGTAATGTAAAGGAGGTTGCCCCCTCGAAGAGGCTGAATTCTAAGGCGTGAATCTCTCTTTTCTATCTTTTTGTGAGCTGGTTTCATAGGTGTGTAGTTTTTATTTTTTATTTTTGCATAAGCTTGGTTTGAAGGAATTCAAAGGGAAATTTTTACGGAAGAATTGATAGCACATTATGAGGATACAAAAAACAACACTTTTTTTAGCCAATTGATAAGTCTCAAACAAAAGGGTTCAATAATGGAGCACATTGAAGAGTTCCAAAAATTGAACATAAGGGTAAAAGATATTCCAGAGCAGCATAGGATTGATGTGTTCATAGGGTCTTTAAAGGATAATATCCAACATGATGTTCGCCTTTGGGAACCTGATTCATTAGAGAAGGCATTCAGGTTAGCAAGAAAAATGGAAAGCAAAATTATGGCAACTAGGAAGCATACCATTCACAACTATAAAGATGGAGGCGTTGTTGCCCATAGTCTTCCACAACCTACAAGGTTGACACCACAACAATTGGAAGAAAAAAGAGCAAAAGGGCTTTGTTACAATTGTGATAGCAAATACACAAAGGTCATAAGTGTGGTGAGAAGAAATTATTCTACATAGATTGTGAAGAGGAAGAAGAAAAGGAGCAAGAAAGGTCAAAAGAAGAAGATATACTCCAGGAACAAAGCCTAGATGAAGAACAAATAAATCCAACCATATCTTGTAATGCATTGGCGGGAATTACCACTCCTCAAACCATCAAGATAGAAGGACAAATCAAGAAGAAAAAGGTAATAGTGTTGATTGATTCAGGAAGCACCCACAATTTTATTCATTGTAGGGTAGCAAAAGAATTGAATTGCTTCCTATATCCAGCACCAGAGTGTCAAGTGATGATTGCAAATGGAGGAACAATAAATTGCTCTGGAAAGTGCCATAATATCAAGCTATCCATGGGAGAATATGTATTGACTAGCCCAATGCTTTCCATTCCAATGGGAGGTGCTGATGTTGTACTAGGAGTCCAATGGCTACAATCCTTGGGTACAATAGCTTTTAATTTTCAAGAACTTTTCATGAAATTTTCTGTGGAAGGAAAGGAAGTTGAATTAAGGGGTATTGCAGGGAAACCAGGAAAGATAATCAGCTCTAATGGTATGACAAAGCTTCTAAAAAAGGAGCAAAGGGTGTAATTGCACAATTATGTTCGCTAGATGTTTCCACATTAGAATCATCTATTTCTCCAGATCTCCAAAAAGTCCTGGACAATCATTCCAAGGTATTTGAGACTCCCAAAGGTCTCCCACCTATGCGTGATCATGATCATGCTATTCATCTGATTCCAGGAAGTGTTCCTCCAAACATCAGGCCGTACAGATATCCCTATGTCCAAAAAAGTGAAATTGAACGTATGGTTGCAGAAATGCTAGAGGCTGGTATAATTCAACCGAGTCAAAGTTCTTTCTCTGCTCCAGTAGTATTGGTGCACAAGAAGGATGGATCATGGCGCATGTGTTCGGATTATAGGGAGCTCAACAAGCTCACTATTAAAGATAAGTTCCCCATTCCTGTCATTGATGAATTACTGGATGAATTGCATGGATCAATTTACTTCACCAAGTTGGATCTTCGTTCAGGATATCATCAAATCAGAATGAAGATTGAAGACATTCCGAAAACGGCATTTAGAACTCATGAGGGTCATTATGAATTTTTGGTCATGCCTTTTGGCCTTACCAATGCACCTTCAACATTTCAAGGTTTGATGAATTCAATTTTCAAACCATTCCTTAGAAAATTTGTGTTAGTATTTTTTGATGATATACTAATCTACAGCAAGTCTTGGAAGGATCATGTTGAACATGTTGACAGGGTGCTACAACTATTGGAGGAGAAACAATTATATGCAAAAAGATCCAAATGTTTCTTTGGAGTCCAGGAGGTGGAATATTTGGGTCATATTGTATCTCATGAAGGAGTTAAGGTAGACCCTAGCAAAATTAAAGCCATTAAGGAATGGAAAATCCCCACATCCATAAAGCATCTGCGAGGATTTCTTGGGTTGACAGGGTATTATCGCAAGTTTGTTAAGAATTATGGGAGAATAGCAGCACCTCTAACAACATTATTGAAGAAAGATGCATTTTCATGGACTCCGGAAGCAACAAAGGCCTTTGAACATCTTAAAGAGGCAATGTGCCAAGCACCGGTCTTAGCTACACCGGACTTCACAAAAACCTTTATTGTGGAATGTGATGCTTCAGGAAATGGAATTGGTGCTGTTCTAATGCAAGATGAAAGACCCATTGCTTTTGAAAGTCGTCCAATCAAGGGAAAGTTTTTAAGCAAAGCTATTTATGAGAAGGAAATGTTGGCAATACTCCATGCACTTAAGAAATGGCGACCCTACCTAATGGGAAGACACTTCAAGGTAAAAACAGATCATGATAGCCTTAAATACTTTTTAGAACAAAGATTATCCTCTGAAGAGCAACAAAAGTGGGTCACAAAGATGTTGGGTTATGACTTTGAAATCATCTACAAAAAAGGGAAGCAAAATGTGGTGGCAGATGCACTCTCAAGAAAGGATGAGGATGTGGAAGCATTGTTGTGCGCCATTTCTATTATCCAACCAGATTGGATAAATGAAGCAAGGGAGGAATGGAAGAATGACGAAGAAGTGTGGGCACTTATTCGAAAGCTACAACAAGATTCCAGTACGTCTGATACATTTAGCTGGAAAAATGATTCGTTATGGTACAAAGATCGCTTATACCTCTGTAAGAATTCCCAGCTAAAACAAAAGATTCTTATGGAATTGCACACTTCTCCCTTAGGAGGGCACTCAGGATTTTTAAAAACTTACCACAGGGTTAAGAAGGAATTTTTTTGGGATGGCCTTAAATCAGATATTCAAAAGTTTGTGGCAGAATGTTTGGTTTGCCAACAAAATAAAGTTGAAACAATTAAGACACCGGGTCTATTACAACCTTTATCCATTCCAAGCCAACGTTGGGAGGAGGTTTCAATGGATTTTATCACAGGTTTACCCAAGTCTGAGGGAAAGAGTGTCATCATGGTGGTAGTTGACAGACTTACCAAGTATGCACACTTTTGTGCATTATCACATCCATTTAAAGCCAGTACAGTTTCTACTGCATTTATGGAAACAATTCAAAAGCTACATGGAAACCCAAAGATTATTGTAAGTGACAGAGATCCCATTTTCACTGGAAATTTTTGGACAGAATTATTTTCTTGTCTTGGTACTCAGTTAGCTCATAGCTCATCTTATCATCCTCAATCTGATGGGCAAACTGAGATAGTAAACAAATGTTTGGAAGGATATCTTCGTTGCTTTGTATCTGATAAACAGACACAATGGGTCAAATGGTTGCCTCTGGCTGAATGGTGGTATAACACTTCCTTTCATACAGCAACAAAAATGACCCCATTTATGGCACTTTATGGGTATCAACCACCATCCATCACATCATATTTAAGAGAAAATTCTAAGGTTCAGGCAGTGGAACATCACATCGAACATCAACAACAAGTCCTCCAACTCTTAAAGGATAACCTTGTGTTGGCACAGAATAGAATGAAACAACAGGCAGATCAACATCGCAGTGAAAGAAGTTTTGATGTAGGTGATTGGGTATTCCTACGGCTACAACCATATAAGCAAATGTCCCTCAAGCAAGCTAAGAAGGATAATAAATTATCACCAAAGTATTATGGTCCGTACAAGGTGTTGCAAAAGATTGGTACTATGGCATACAAATTGGAGCTTCCTGCAGCTTCTCGATTGCACCCAGTTTTCCATGTTTCATGTTTAAAGAAGGTTATAGGCGACAAGCTCCCAGTTCAAACAATATTGCCAGAACTTGACGAGGAAGGAAAAATTATATTGGAATCGGAAGCAGTTATAGAAACAAGAACTCGACAGCTACGAAATCGATCAATTTCAGAGTACCTTATCAAGTGGAAGAACTTATCCGCTGAAGATTCCACATGGGAGGATGAGAATTTTATGCAGAAGTATCCTGAACTACTCAAGCGTTGAGGACAACACTTTTTTGAAGGAGAGGGGCATGTTGGGTCCCTATAATACTAGTGATTACCCCATTACTATTGTAGTTATACCCCTTATTTATATTGATGTACCCATGTAGTGCCCATATTGTTACTATTGTGCCACATAGAAGCCCACTATTGTTATTGTTGTGCCCTACAATATTATTGTTATGTAGGCTTTGATTGTATTGGGACCACTTAGACTCCTATATATAGAAAGGAGGTATTTTCATTTGTATCATCCAAGAATTGTTCATTTATGTAATGTAAAGGAGGTTGCCCCCTCGAAGAGGCTGAATTCTAAGGCGTGAATCTCTCTTTTCTATCTTTTTGTGAGCTGGTTTCATAACATCCACAAACTGGGAGTGGTTAAATTCTCTGACATTTCTTGATATACTCAATCCAGGTAGAACCCCGTCCAACTTGACCGCTTCCAAATTCCTGCTAAGATATTTTTCCATAATAATGTTTGAGAAGATGTGATAGAGGGAAACCTTGTCGAAGGCCTCTTGAGGCCACGAAGAAGGGGAGGGGGATCTGATGCAAGCCTTGACCCATTGAATAAATCCATAGCAAAAACCCAACTTTTATAAAATAACGAAAAGAAAGGAGTGATTTACCTAGTCAAACACATTAGCGATATCCAGTTTGATGATCATTCATGCTTCTCTTGCTTCCTTGCTTGAGTGTATTGCTTCCTGGACCAAAATAATGTTATCAATAATATTTCTTTGTTGCATGAAACCACCTTGATTCTCAGAGATAAAGGATAAGAGTGGAGGCTTTAATCGATTGGCTATGATTTTTGTCAAGATCTTATAAGAGGAGTTGCAAAGAGAGATAGGTCAGAATCTTGAGATATTAACAAGATTTTCTTCCTTTTGGATAAGGGATAAAAAGGAGGAGTTCATGCCACCTCCCACCTTATTTTTAACTCTAGAATGATTCAGCATTCGAAGGATATAATTTTTTGTCATTGGCCAAAACAATCGATAGAAACTTATTAAGAAGCCATCAGGGTCAGGTGCTTTTTCTAGCTCTAAAGACCAGATAGCCTCTTTTACCTCTTCTTTTAATATCTCAATTATAAGACTTTGGTTTGTTGCAGTCGTTATCACTTGAGGTATTTCTCGAAGAAAGTCATTAGCTTGGTCTAATTTTATTTGATCTGCACTTTTGTAGTAATATTGTGCCTCCTCCTAAATATCCTTGAAGGAGCTCACCCTCAGCTTACATTTTGGCATGATTTCTTTGACTCTATTGCAAGATTCCCTTGTTTTTTCCTACCTATGGAAGAAAGACGTATTGAAGTCCCAAACATTCAACCATAGACGTTGTGACTTTGATCACCAAATATTTTATTCTTCTCTGCTCAGAGTGAAATTTTGATGGGTGAGATCCTTTTCTTTTTGCAGGTTCTTTTCCTCTATCTCCACTTCCTCCATCATTTTGTAGTGCTCCCCTAGCTGTTGAACCATGTCATGTATTTTTTGACCAGGGGGTTGATATTTTTCTTTGAGCCATTTCCTTAGAGATTTCTTCACATTTCAGAGCTTTGATTCCCAGACAAAAGGTAGGGATCCCTGGACTAGGAGATGCTAGGCTTGCTTCACCACCATTGCCACTCCTTTCATTTGCACCAAACCTGCATTGAATCTCAAAGGAATGGGACAAAGATTTTCCACCTTGTCCATACATAGTAGAATTGGTTGATGGTCAAATTCTCCTTGAGCTCCTATTGCCAAGGAATAATCAATTCCTTTAAGAAGAAAATTTGTATGGATCATGAAATGATCCAATCAAGCCGCTATGTACTGATACCCTATTCTCCTGTTTGACCAAGTGTATTTCCCTACTTTTGGAACGACATCCATAAGGTCCCAATTAGCCATTAAATCTTTGATTCTTTCCTTGAATGGATATTTTACTATAGTTCCTCCTCTCTTTTCCGTTAGGTTCAAAATGGTGTTGAAGTCCCCTCTTATCACACTATTTAGATGCATATTTTTGTTTTTAAGACCCTCCAATCAATCCTAGAATTTTGTTTTTTTTCAATATATTGAATAGGGGCATAAGTGTTTATGAAGGGGATTCATTCTCCCATTTCATTGACTTCTAATAATTCCATGATCCAGTACTATGACCTTATTTCCTCAATAAGAGTGAAGTGTTTATTCAACCAAAAAATACCAAGACCTCCTAAGGCCCCTCTTGAAGCTTGAACTAACCCAGATCTCATGTATGGTTCATCCATCTTTGTTTCTTGAAGAAATACAATACACAAAAATTATTATTTTATTAAATCTTTCACTGTTAGGGATTTAACAGGGGTCCCTTGTCCCTTGATGTTCCATGATAATACTTTCATTTATAAGAAGGGTTTGGATTGACCCCGCCCTTCTTTGCTTCATGATTTTTCACACCTTTACCTTTTAGGATTTTTAATATAACAGGTTGATTTCCTAGCTTCTTGTTGTTCTCTGCTTATATTTCCCAGACTCTTTTTTTCTTTGGTTGACCTTTTTTCTTGCATCTCTTTGTCTCTTGATTGCTACCATCATCTTCCCATGAGAGGGTTTGGTCCATGTGTCAGGTGACTACCATCACTATCTCTTCAACCACACTTGAGGGAGGATTCCCTGGAATATTTGATCCCTTTTTCACTTGCGTAGGAGGATATTTCCACGATTCATCAACTTTTTTATTATTTTCCTAATTGATCTCACCTTCCTCAAATCCCTCATTTTCTGATTCATTCTCCTTATCCCCTTCAACTTCAAGTGGATCTAAGCCTTTCGCATCGTCGTTTTGATTTCTAAGAGCATTAAAAGGGTTTAAGGAGGTGGATGTTGTATTATTACCTCTGGTACCCTGGGATTTTTGCGTCAATCCTTTCCCTTTAGATACACCTTTCTTCTACATTTATCATTACTCCTTATGAGGTGGTGTGTTGTCTGTGTTTTTATTCTACACGACTTTGGTGCAATCCCTCACAAAATGATTGTATTCATGGTAGTGGTGACACTTTAATAGAATCTATTCATAATCCATAATTTGCATGTGCTTCTAGTCTCTATTACCCACCATTTTGTGGGTGAAATGGTGGGTGATATCCATAGATTTTTTTTATATAGAAGATGGTCCTATGTCAATAGCCAACAGCCCCTTGCAGACACCAACTAGCTCGTTGTGCGACTTGTCCGCCACC
Source organism: Pinus tabuliformis (assembly GCA_031772625.1). Classification (NCBI taxonomy): domain Eukaryota; kingdom Viridiplantae; phylum Streptophyta; class Pinopsida; order Pinales; family Pinaceae; genus Pinus; species Pinus tabuliformis. The sequence continues at coordinate 166,866,612 of CM062810.1, read as the reverse complement.
TGAGCTAGTCATGTGGTCCCTCACCCATGTGTCATGGTCGTATGTTTGAAGGTGGGCCTCCCAAACCTGAAGGTATGCCTTGTCATTTGGTAATTGAGTATTGTAGTTTACTTATCATTGAAACTTTTGGGCATGGATTAATGGGGGGATTCAGCAGGAAGAGTGGGCTAGGTCTGTGCGCTTGTTCCCTAGACATATTTTGGATGTTAACCTTGGACCCTAGTCCCGTGGGACCTCTTTTAATGACCTTTGGGATTTAGGGATGGTACTTCATGGGAAACCCTGATTTTGGTTACATGGTTCCGCTCCCTCACCATCATATATCACTCCCCTTCCACTCATTATAACCCCATTCATCATTCCTCCCACTTGGGTCCACATTCCTCCACTGGGTCCACGTAGGGTTAGAATTTCCCATTCCCCTTTCCCAAACCTTGAGTCGGGCCTGGAACAATGCCCCATAGGTTGATGCAGCTCAAAAGAAAAGTAAAAGCATAATTGGACACATTCATCAAGAATATGCACCATAAAATGCAAAAGATGGTCAATACAAACACATTTAGCATGTGGGAAAAAGTTAATACATGAGTTCTACCCCATTATCATGGCCATCACACTAGTTCCTATAGGCCCTAGATGAACCTCCTTTATCATTCAGGAACCCATGATTGTCCTAACCCCTGGTGGGAAATGAACCACCCTACCCTAAAGGGGGTATCCACTATTATACCTTACACATCATGCTCTTATCCCTTGAGCATCGAGCAGTTAATCAAAGAAAACTCATAAAAGTAAAAAGGTATATAAATAAGGGTGAAAAAATCAAGGTCGGGACACCTCATGTACCATGATTTCTCCATCATATACATTATATACCCAAGTGTGGGCTTCCCTTTTGCTAGCTACCTTAGTACCCCAGCATGTGCCCTAGGGTTGCCCCTTTTCATTCCTTACTCCATTCATCTCTTTATCACATGCCACTACCCTTTGAAGGATGCACCTTGGACATATTATCCCCTTTAAAGGTAGAAACCACCTAATAAGATACTTGGTTAACCCCATTTGGAGCTTGGATACATTATCACATGCCAAATCCCACTATGGAAGGGCATGCTATTATGAAGTGCCCACCTATTTTCCATGGTTTGTAAGATATTTAACTTGATTTCCTTTGATAAATTGTTGTACTGGAAGACTAGGGACGCATTGGATCTTATGCAAGATTGTAGATGGTCTCCATTTTGGGTGTGGTCCCCCAATATGGGGTCTTAACCCTCCCAAGGGCTACATTGGCACATGTAGGGTGTGCGTTGAGAGACATGGACCTCCATAGCAGTAGAAAACATCCCATGGATCCCTAGATATGTTCATAGATTGCTTGACATTCACCTATTAGACGAGGAAGATGCACGTAGTTCACCATGCCCAGCGAGCCCCACAGTTGTACCATACATTTGGAATATGACCCAGGACTTGTATATTGATGTGGCATCGCTGACACCATCATCTAAGCCCTTATAGATGGTTTATAGGCATCTGTGACCTACTTAGAGGTGTGTGAGGTTACTTGTGTGCCCTCACACCCATTGGGAGCACCACAAGTTTATTATATGGAGAACAAGGGGCCAACCCCTTGTCCAATACTTTTTGGAGTCCTATTCATCATTGTGGCACTTATGGACTTCATAAGGCTTCTTAGAAGTCACAACGACATGAATTATTGATCATTCGACCTCTTGAGAGGCTTATTCTTTTGTTTATGAGCTAGTTTGGTGGGCTTGTCACCATAAGTTAATGTTTTGCACATTATTTTATTTTAGGGCTAATGTAGGCCCAAGTAGCGAAATCGAACTCATTAAAAGTGTATAAATAGAAGTGATGAGGATTCATTTTAGCATCATCACTTGGATTTGGAACTAGTATCTTTTTATATATTTTCATTATCCTTCTTGGAGGACAAATTTTTGGAGCATGGAATGAATTTTGATGTTTGGATAATTTTCATATGTCTTGGATCTTCTTGATGGCAATTTATTGGATGGTTAGATATATTCTTATACATGTAAGTACATTTTGATGTTATTCTTTCTTTCTAATTTTGTCACATACATTGTTGCTGGAATTTCGCTATACTAGGGCTTATTTGTTTCATCTATTATGCGAAGTTGTGGAAATGTTGTTTCTCGATTGTGAATGCTTCATGTATGGGCCATGTATAATGAATGAGTGTTCCTAGGTATGTTTCATTACTTAAATTCATATTGGCAAGCCATTTATCTTGCAAAATGAAGTATAAAGTCTTTGAAGTTTCTTTTGTTGTTTCCCTAGTGCCAAGCGAAGTTGTCTTTGAGGCCTCCTTGACCTAGAAAATTCAAATTTCCATAGTCATAATTCTACTTGACTCCAATATCGACAAACGATTAGGCACTGGTCCACCCAAAGGTGATCACCTTAAACCTATTTTCCTTCTCCCCTTTTCTCTTTTCTAGGTCTAATCCTCAAGGTCACCTAGGGCATCAATTATCTCATGATCTAGCCATCCAAATACTTCAATTTTTGGTCAATAACCATGTTGGTGTGTCCTCAATAAATTTCATGAGATTCCAACGACGGGATCTTGAGATATCACAGGCCCTAGCTCGAAGACCAATTCTTTCCCTTAGTTTCCCTTAGGCTAGAAACCTCACCGGGATCCTTGCATTGCCTTTCATTGAAAATCCATTGATTGATCCCTTTCCTCTCCCTAATTAGGTCAAGCATATCATTGGTTTCTAAATCATATCCCCTTAACTGAACCTCTGGACCACTTGGTCCCGTGTGGTTCCATGCATTATCAAAGGTTAATTCTTCAAAGATCACCTAGAACCTAATAGTTTTGGGGCTTAGGGATCTCCTTTATAAGACACATACTCAAAACCTAACCCTAGAAATTTTCCCCAAGCCCTTCCTAGAGAGCCTCCCATCTTGTCTTTCAAGACAATTAAGCCACATATTTTAGCCTGTCTTGTGAATAGGCTTCCAGGATCACCCCTCGCGCTATCATTAGTCCATCCATTCTGTGATCCTTATCATAATGGGTTTCCTTCCCATCGGTGAAATTCCTTAAAGAGTATGGACCCTTAGCTGAGGTGACATTGGGCTATCGCTCCATTGTTTCCCTTAGCCTAGTAGTAAACCTTCAATGATCCCCTTTTAGGACCTTTGCTAGTTTGAGCGGTAACATTCTCCTAGAGCAAGATTTGTTGAAAATGCAGCAAGAAATTCCTCATTTAATTTTTCCTTGATTAAATTAGGAGAAATTCGATTTCAATTTCAGTAGAATATTTGGAGGTAGTCAAACGAGGTGACATAACTCTTATCACTCAGTTAACTCAATAAATTTGAGTTGGAGACACTTGAGTTCAATTCTACATGATCGATTTCTAATTTGTAGCAATCTATTTAAGTCAATTTGAGTTATTGTCAATGCAACTAGTTCTCACTGTTAGTAGAACTAGTGGAGGTTTAGTCAAGGGTGTGTAACTTTTTTCATGCTGAGTGATAAGGGTGTGTAACTTTTTTCACATTGAGTGATCATTCAATTAATTGATCAATCAGCTTAAATTAACTCATGCATGTAGAGAATTAGAGTTACCCATTTGAGATTCGAGTTCAAGGGCAGTGTATTATCAATTGTAGAATTTTTCAAGTTGTACAGGTTGTGCATGTAGTCAAATAAGGGCCTAAAGGAATTGTGTGATTCTCAATTAGTAGTTTCCTTAGTTAATAGGGGATAATTCCTCATCAAACAATGCAAGGAAATAGGAGCTTGGAAGACTGAGAAATTGGCTAAGTATTGTCTTGAGCCGATCTGTGAGGCAGTGAGATAGATTAGACTAGTCTAGGGGTTGCTCTCCAACTTTTTATTTCTTCTCTATTATTTGATTAACACAATACAGATAGTAAGGGGTTTTAAGCAGTTGCTTTCCCTTAGATAAATATCTGTGTATGTGTGTTGAATCTTCATGCATGTTAATTATTTGTTCTTGAATTTACTTCTGGAGATGAGTAGAGTAGCTTCTAGTCTTGTGATTTAGAAAATTTCATGAGCAGTTTAGAATCTACACATTAATTTCTACAAGATTGATCTATGTTGGTAATATTTTTTCAATATCTACTTCAACACAAATTTTTGCACAAGAAAATTGAGAACCCTTGGGTTCAACTTTGTCAAGGTATTTGTCAACCCCATTTCCAATTTCCCTTAAGCAAACATTGCTCCAACAAGAGAAAGGGAGTCAAGGCAACTTGACCAAACCGCAACCATGGGGATATCTTCTTTTGGATTAAATTTGAGATTCCACTTGTTTAGATACATTCCACGAGATCTAAAGAAATATGGTATGTTATGAAATATTACATCTTGATCTTCTTTGAGTTCGAACATACAGGAAAAGAATTTATTGCCTACAACAAATAGGGAAATATTCCCCTTAATCTTGGATCTCCATGTTTTCTCTATCCAATCCTCCATTGATTTGAGAGAAGGTCACATTCTAGTGACTTTTCCAATTAGATCCCACTCGAAGTAGGCCAATGAAGGTCTACAAGCTCCAACTGGTAGGGCCACATCTTTGACTTCATCATTCTTTTCAACAAATTTTGACAGAGCTTCAATCGGTCGTGTTTGCTTGTGTAGAGAAACCACTGACACCTCAAAGGTTTCAATTTAATCAATGTGAGAAGGGGAAGGAGGCAGAGGGGGAGTAGCCCCCTCTGGATTGCCATTGGATAAAGCTAGGGTTTCTGCAAAAGTCAGTGTCCAATTAAAATAAAATTATTATATTGATAGTGATGTCTATTTTAGAATAGAGCTTCCAAAATTTTAATTTAATTATCAATAATTATTAAATGGAGGGTAGGGATTTAACCTCCATAAAATATCTAGAATATTTGTCGAAGGCTTCTTATTTCAAATTAAGATGGATGAGGATCTGTTGACTTTTTTTTATTTTTTTAATTAAAGACCTAGATTGATTCTCAAGGGAATATGCTCAGCATATGCTTAGCCTTAATGCTTATCAAGGGTTATGGTATGTTAGAAAGTTTGTTAGGTTGCACTGACTTTTAATAAATTTAAAAAATTAAATTTGTGCCAAGTGGCTTGTTGGGCACGGGATCCCTCAAGGGCAGTGTAGGGGCTTAAAGCCCATATTTTGGTACAATTTTGTAATACAAATGTAAAGACTCCACATTTTGTGGTCACGGAGCGCATAGATGTTAAAGATTCATAGGGTTGTTGTTATGAAACAGCTCACAAAAATATAGAAAAGATAGATCAACGCCTTAGAATTCAGCCTCTTCGAGGGGGCAACCTCCTTTACATTAAACAAATGAATGATTCTTTGATGATAAAAATGACAAAAACTCCTTTCTATATATAGGATTCTAAGGAGTCACAATATAACCTAGCCGACCTAACAATAATAATATAAAGACACAAAAATAACAATAGAGGGATTCTATGGGGCACAGTAATAACAATATGGGGACAATAGGGGCACAACAATATTAATAAGGGATACAACTACAATAGTAATGGGGTAATCACTAGTATTATAGGGACCTAACATGCCCCTCTCCTTCAAAAAAGTGGTGTCCTCAACAATTGAGTAGTTCTAGATGCTTCTATATAAAATTCTCATCCTCCCATGTGGAACCTTCAGTGGATAAGTTCTTCCACTTGATGAGATACTTTGAAATTGATCGATTTTGTAGTTGTCGAGTTCTTGTTTCTATGACTGCTTTTGGTTCCAATATAATTTTTCCTTCCTCGTCAAGTTCTGGCAATATTGTTTGAACTGGGAGCTTGTCGCCTATAACCTTCTTTAAACATGAAACATGGAAAACTGGGTGCACTCAAGAAGTTGCAAGAAACTCCAATTTGTATGCCATAGTACCAATCTTTTGCAACACCTTGTATGTACCATAATACTTTGGTGATAATTTATTATCCTTCTTAGCTTGCTTGAGGGACATTTGTTTATATGGTTGTAGCCATAGGAATACCCAATCACCTATATCAAAACTTCATTCGCTGTGATGTTGATCTGCCTGTTGTTTCATTCTATTCTGCGCCAACACAAGGTTATCCTTTAAGAGTTGGAGGACTTGTTGTTGATGCTCGATGTGATGTTCCACTGCTTGAACCTTAGAATTTTCTCTTAAATATGATGTGATGGATGGTGGCTGATATCCATAAAGTGCCATAAATGGGGTCATTTTTGTTTCTGTATGGAAGGAAGTGTTATACCACCATTCAGCCGGAGGCAACCATTTGACCCATTGTGTCTGTTTATCAGATACAAAGCAAAAAAGATATCCTTCCAAACATTTGTTTACTATCTCAATTTGCCCATCAGATTGAGGATGATAAGATGAGCTATGAGATAACTGAGTACCAAGACAAGAAAATAATTTTGTCCAAAAATTTCCTGTGAAAATTGGATCTCTGTCACTTACAATAATCTTTGGGTTTCCATGTAGCTTTTGAATTGTTTCCATAAATGCAGTAGAAAGTGTATTGGCTTTAAATGGATGTGATAATGCACAAAAGTGTGCATACTTGGTAAGTCTGTCAACTACCACCATGATGACACTCTTTCCCTTAGACTTGGGTAAACCTGTGATAAAATCCATTGAAACCTCCTCTGAACGTTGGCTTGGAATGGATAAAGGTTGTAATAGAACTGGGGTCTTAATTGTTTCAACTTTATTTTGTTGGCAAACCAAACATTCCACCACAAAATTTTGAATATCTGATTTAAGGTCATCCCAAAAAAATTCCTTCTTAACACTGTGGTAAGTTTTTAAAAATCCTGAATGCCCTCCTAAGGGAGAAGTGTGCAATTCCATAAGAATATTTTGTTTGAGTTGGGAATTCTTACCGAGGTATAAGCGATCTTTATACCATAATGAATCATTTTTCTAGCTAAATGTATCAGATGTACTGGAATCTTGTTTAACTTTCGAATAAGTGCCCACACTTCTTCATCATTCTTCCATTCCTCCCTTGCTTCATTTATCCAATCTGGTTGGATAATAGAAATGGCGCACAACAATGCTTCCACATCCTCATCCTTTCTTGAGAGTGCATCTGCCACAACATTTTTCTTCCCTTTTTGTAGATGATTTCAAATTCATAACCCAACATCTTTGTGACCCACTTTTGTTGCTCTTCAGAGGATAATCTTTGTTCTAAAAAGTATTTTAGGCTATCATGATCTGTTTTTACCTTGAAGTGTCTTCCCATTAGGTAGGGTCGCCATTTCTTAAGTGCATGTAGTATTGCCAACATTTCCTTCTCATAAATAGGTTTGTGTAAAAACTTTCCCTTGATTGGACGACTTTCAAAAGTAATGGGTCTTTCATCGTGCATTAAAACAGTACCAATTCCATTTCCTGAAGCATCACATTTCACAATAAAGGTTTTGTGAAGTTCGGTGTAGCTAAGACCGGTGCTTGGCACATTGCCTCTTTAAGATGTTCGAATGCCTTTGTTGCTTTTGGAGTCCATGAAAATGCATCTTTCTTCAATAATGTTGTTAGAGGTGCTGCTATTCTCCCATAATTCTTAACAAACTTGCGATAATACCCCATCAACCCGAGAAATCCTCACAAATGCTTTATGGATGTGGGGAATTTCCATTCCTTAATGGCTTTAATTTTGCTAGTGTCTACCTTAACTCCTTCATGAGATACAATATGACCCAGATATTCCACCTCTTGTACTCCAAAGAAACATTTGGATCTTTTTGCATATAATTGTTTCTCCTCCAATAGTTGTAGCACCCTATCAACATGTTCAACATGATCCTTCCAAGACTTTCTGTAGATTAGTATATCATCAAAAAATACTAACACAAATTTTCTAAGGAAGGGTTTGAAAATGGAATTCATCAAACCTTGAAATGTAGAAGGTGCATTGGCAAGGCCAAAAGGCATGACCAAAAATTCATAATGACCCTCATGAGTTTTAAATGTTGTTTTCAGAATGTCTTCAGTCTTCATTCTGATTTGATGATATCCTGAATGAACATCCAACTTGGTGAAGTAAATTGATCCATGCAATTCATCCAATAATTCATCAATGACAGGAATGGGAAACTTATATTTAATAGTTATCTTGTTGAGCTCCCTATAATCTAGACACATGTGCCATGATCCATCCTTCTTGTGCACCAGTACTACTGGAGCATAGAAAGAACTTTGACTAGGTTGAATTATACCAACCTCTAGCATTTCTGTAACCATACGTTCAATTTCACTCTTTTGGGCATAGGGATATATGTATGGCCTGATGTTTGGACGAACACTTTCTGGAATCAAATGAATAGCATGATCATGATCACGAATAGGTGGGAGACCTGTGGGAGTCTCAAATACTTTGGAGTGATTGTCCAAGACTTTTTGGAGATCTGGAGAAATAGATGATTTTGATGTGGAAACATCTAGTGAACATAATTGTGCAATTACACCTCTTTGTTCCTTTTTAAGAAGCTTTGTCATACCGTTAGAGCTGATTATCTTTCCTGGTTTCCCTGCAATACCCCTTAATTCAACTTCCTTTCCTTCCGCAAAAAATTTAATGAAAAGTTCTTGAAAATTAAAAGCTATTGTACCCAAGGATTGTAGCCATTGGACTCCTAGTAACACATCAGCACCACCAATTGGAATGGAAAGCATTGGGCTAGTCAATACATATTCTCCCACGGATAGCTTGATATTATGGCACTTTCCAGAGCAATTTATTGTTCCTCCATTTGCAACCATCACTTGACACTCTGGTTTTGGATATAGGAAGCAATTCAATTCTTTTACTACCTTACAATGAATAAAATTGTGGGTACTTCCTGAATCAATCAACACTATTACCCTTTTCTTCTTGATTTGTCCTTCGATCTTGATGGTTTGAGGAGTGGAAGTTCCAGCCAATGTATTACAAGATATGGTCAGATTCATTTCTTCTTTATCTAGGCTTTATTCTTAGAGTATATCCTCTTCTTTTGACCTTTCTTGCTCCTTTTCTTCTTCCTCTTCACAATATATGTAGAATAATTTCTTCTCAGCACACTTATGACCTTTAGTGTATTTGCTATCACAACTGTAACAAAGCCCTTTTGCTCTTTTTTCTTCCAATTGTTGTGGTGTCAACCTTATAGGTTGTGGAAGATTATGGGCAACAACACTTCCATCTTTATAGTTGTGAGTGGTATGCTTCCTGGTTGCCATAATTTTGCTTTCCATTTTTCTTGCTAACCTGAATGCCTTCTCTAATGAATCAGGTTCCCAAAGGCGAACATCATGTTGGATATTATCCTTTAAAGTCCCTATGAACACATCAATCCTATGCTCCTCTGGAATATTTTTACCCTTATGTTCAATTTTTGGAACTCCTCAATATGCTCCATTATTCAACCCTTTTGTTTGAGACTTATCAATTGGCTAAAAAAAGTGTTGCTTTCTGTATCCTCATAATGTGCTGTCAATTCTTCTGTAAAAATCTCCCAAGTGAGAATTTGTTTACGAGAGCAAAGCCATTGATACCATACAAACTGATTTGGTTCCAAATATAAAGTTGCAATACGTACCTTTTGTGTGTTTTGCACATTATTGAGATCGAAAAATTGCTCCATCTGTAATATCCATGTTGCGGGATCCTTGCCATCAAACTTCCTCATGTCGATTTTTGGAATATGGTGAGTCTTCGATCCAACATTAGAGTCTATGAAATCATGATTAACATTTGTTTTTTTCGAATCATGAGTTTCCTTTACTACCCTTTCACCATTAGTAAGTATTTTTTGTAGAAATTTTGTCAAATCTGCCTTCAAATCTATCTTCAAATCGTTAATCTTAGCTTCCACGCCCTTTATCTTAGATTCCAAGCCATTTATCTTAGCTTCTGTTAATTTTTGTGAGAGTGAAATTTGTTGCACTTGGTCTTGTAATTTTGATATATCATGTAGAATTTCTTCCTCTTCTTCATGAGTCATGCTAGAGCTTTCACGTTGCTTACTAGGGGTTTGCATTTTCTTTCCTCAAGGCATTAGTTATTGATAATAATGCTCTACTATGCCCTTTGAATTCCTTCAAAATAATTTTTCAAACCAAGCTTAAGAAAAAATTTAAAAAAAATCTACACACCTTTTTTCACTTTGTAGGAGCTCGATATTGCCTCTGATGTAAATCTGTAATTTCAGATCATCCAGTTCTGAAATTGCGATCTACAGTAGCCCTCTGTGTCCTCTTTCCAATCCCACCAGTCTGATCTCAATTGGATTCTCCAATGAAGAGTTATGCCAAATCTCCCACAATGACCTGATTATAGACTAGTTCAGTAGAGCGAACTTGTACGATGTGCCACGTATCCCTGTTTCGACCATTGGCTCTGAAAAATATATACAAGAAACAACGAAATTTCAATCCGATGCTCAGAGAGAAAGTTATGACGATTTTCCTCAGGTCACCTGTTTGGAATGTAATTTAGGAGTCTGCAAAAAGACCAACTTCCTCAAATCATATCTCCGCAAATATAGCAAGAAAAGCTCTGAAATTCGGACTTGAGGTTCAGTGCGATTTCATATAAAATGGGTTTTTTTCGCTTCTGAAACATCAATGAAAAAAAAAAAAAAAAAAAAAAAAAAATGATAGTGAAAATGCCACGATGACCTATTTGGAGCAGTAAAACCCTAGAATCCAAAGCTCTGATACCAAATGTTATGAAACCAGCTCACAAAAAGATAGAAAAGATAGATCAACGCCTTAGAATTCAGCCTCTTCGAGGGGGAAACCTCCTTTACATTACACAAATGAATGATTCTTTGATGATAAAAATGACAAAACCTCCTTTCTATATATAGGAGTCTAAGGAGTCACAATATAACCCAGCCGACCTAACAATAATAATATAAACACACAAAAATAACAATAGAGGGATTCTATGGGGCATAGTAATAACAATATGGGGACAATAGGGGCACAACAATATTAATAAGGGATACAACTATAATTGTAATGGGGTAATCAATAGTATTATAGGGACCTAATAGTTGTCCACCCTTATTTTGATAATGTAATGTCGGTTGCAGAAGATCTACCCATGGTCCGCGGACCATGGATTGTATAAATAGAGCTAAGATCTAAGTAGTTAGAGAGAAGGCATGAGTTGAGATATGATGTATGAGAGATAGCTCTGAAGTAGAAGCCTAAGTTTTGGGTCGTAGTGTAGTTAAAGGCTCTATAGCTGAGTGCGCATAGGCCTAGAAGTTCGCAGCTAAGTTCACAAACCCCTCCAGCTGAGTGCGCAGGGCGAGTTGAGTCTGTAATCATCTAGAATTATCAATAAAGAGAATTATTCTATAAATTTTGCATCTTTATTTCTTGTTTATGCATCTATTATATTGGGTATGAATTTCACTTCTAATGCTTATATGATGCATGAATATAGGTAAATGTGTTGGTTAAGTGAACGCAAGTAAGAACATCTGTTTATGCGAAGCTAACTAAGATATGTTAATAAGATAAGTAGGATACTTAGCCCAGTTTGGGAGATATCGCAGTTCGTTGCCCTAGCAGTGCGAAAGGACTTTAGCCCCTGGTTAGGGCTATGTGGAAGTCGATTGTAACAGTTCATGAAGGTACTGAAGGGTAGAGAAGAGGGATAAGCAACCTGCACGAAGGCAAGTATAGTTGGAATAAACCGACATCACAACCATCTCAAGGGTGCGGAAACTTGGTTCCAGCATCCCCCCATACTGCTTCGGGTGAGACTTCAGTCTGCGCTCCACGGGTTGATGCCGAAAGGGCCAGTAGTGTAGGGATTTGTTTGGCTAACTAACACTAAACCTGGGTCAGGCCCCCTCAAGCCAACAAATGGTTTCATTTCCAGGACCAGAATCTACATAAGAGATGTGTGATGTCGTATCATTGGAATCCAACTAAGAAATAAATCGAAGGCTAGTTGGATAGAAGGATTCACAAGTTCGCAGCATAGGAGAATAGAAACCTGCGATTGTTAAAAGAACAGTGGTTTGACAAATACCTGTATACAGAGATCCACGGAATATTTTTCACCTCTTTCCCGACTGAGCTATACGAGTGGATCGCAAAGCTAGCAGATAGCCAAGGAAGGTGGAAACTTGATGGTCCTATTGTGTGGACCCTAGAGCTAGTGCAAAGGTTGGAAGCATCGGAGGATAAGATTGCGCATGTCGTTGATCATTGGCTTGAATGCATTATAGGAGGATCTGTTACTGAGTTCACAGTTGACACCTCAATTAGTTATAGCGAGGCAGACTGATGCTTTTTCAGAGGACCATGAGGTAAGTACGTAAAATTTTTGAATACTTGGATTAAAATGTTGTTGTGCGAAAAACGGGTTATGCAGTTACCTTTATGTTCAGGTCTACGCGAAGTGGAAGAATTTATAGAAACGAAGGAAATAAGGGTCTAGAGCATAGCCCCTTCATTTCACCTCCGCTAGGGGACAAAGAAGGGATCGCGAAGGTCTCTCTGCAAAGTTCTATTAAGTTGATAAGACAAGGATTTTTGTGAATTCCACCTCCGCCTACACCACCACCAGCTTCACCTCTGTCACCTCCAACTTCACCCATACCACCTCCACCACCACCGCGATTCAGTATGGCAAACACAGTGAAGTTGCCTTTGTTCAAAGGCTTGGGAAATGAGGACCTAGACCAATTCTGGTTCATTGTGAGGGCTGTATGGGAAGCTCAAGGTGTTACAAATGATAACATAAAGAAGGCAACACTAGTTAGTGCTCTGCAAGATTGCGTGCTAACCTGGTATATTAAGTACTCCAACGATAACCCAAATGTTAGAGTAGCAGACATCCAAGCAACATTGAATAGGGAATTTAGCAAGCCTAAATATGAAGCACAATTGATTGTGGGATTCAAAGAGATCACAATGCTACCAGGCGAGACGCCTTGGCAACTAGACTAGAGGCTGAAATGTACAATCAGCGAAGCCAACATGAATTTGACAGATGGACAACATCATGAGTGGTTTTTGGCTTCACTACTACCACACTTAAGAAGTGCGTTGTCGCAGTAGAAGATAACAAATCAAGTAGAGGACTTGGAGATTTCCATGAGGCTACATGATACCCCGTTGAAAGATCCTAATCTAGGATTTCAGTAGATCCACACGCAGCTGAAGAATCTGTGCCTTGAGATGCAAAGCTTGAAGCAGGATAGGACAGTTCAGCCAGAGGTACACGAAGAAGTATGGTGCGTGAAATGCAAGAGTCAGGGTCATGACAAATACCACTGCCCAATCTTTCCAAATTACCTTGCAGGAGGAGGATCGATGCCTTTAAGGCCGGAAGCTCAAGCAAGACCTAGAACGGCACCTTCTTTGTGGTGTGCTATCTGTCAAATAGCTGGAAAACATGCCTCGGATAACTACCACTTGTTACATAAGTATATGCAAACTCTGCAACAATTTTTCTGCAACTTCTGTAGATCGGTGGGACATGATGAGCTTACTTGCAGGAGCTATGAATTGATGATGGATAGAACGCCTACCTACGGGGTTCAGGCCGAAACGTAGCCCCTTGACCAAAATGCAGGGATGGCGCAGATAGGATTTTAGGGGCACATATGAGGCTGAGGCGAAGGAGGATTTGATAGAGGTCATGGACAGTTGATTTGCTACAATTGCAGAGGGCCAGGACACTATGCCCATGATTGTACTAATCCAATGTGGTCGTCGTGCAAGTATTTCACGTTGTTTGATCATGAAATAGAACATTGTCCTACGCTAATAGCCAGGATACATGACAAAGGAGCGCTAATTCCTCCCCCAACTTAGAACCTGCAAATAATGAGGTCTGAGCCATGCGAGGAAGATCCTAACATAAATATAGTGCTCCAAAGTGGAATCCTGACGGGAGATTACAAGTGGAAATAGCCAGAAGACAATACCTGGGTTCACAAAACCCCGGCAAAAGAAGCTGAGTTTGATTTGGAGTGCGCTCGGGAAACCTTCATGGAAGCTAAGAAGAGCTTCACTGAGGCCTCCACTTCGGGAAGCAAAGATAAGCATGAGCTAAAAATGGACCCCTCCATGCTCACTACTTTCCTGGAAACTATGAAGTTATTGTGCGACAGTAAGGCTGTGAAAGGGTTACAGGAACCTATCAATAGATGTGCTGGGACCGCACCAGTTGAACCGCGTGTAGTCCGCAAGATTGGAAAACATAAGATAAGGACGGGGCATGAAATGAGACTGACTGTGTAATTTGGAGAATACGATATGCATTAAGTCATTCTGGATTTGGGATCAGATGCAAATGTTTTACCGAAACAGACATGTGAGCGAATGGGGCGACCTGCGCTGCAATGGTCTCCAGTTTAGATTTTGAAGTAATAGAGATTGTTGATGACAACAAGCCCTACCCTGCGCTCCTGGGAATTGACTGGGCTATAGATATGAACGGGGTAATAAATCTAAAGAAGCAAAAGATGATCTTTGAGAAGAAATCACTGCGCGTAATAACACCCCTGGATCCTACTGAGGGATCACGCTATACGGAACCAGTTCGCGACTATGAGACTGATGATGATATGGAATGCATCTATAAGATAACAAAATGAGACCAAGATTGGGTGAATCCCACCATGGATGGGTGGATTACATGGGAGCACGAGAGTTCCTGCACTTCAGATTCTGACGAAGAAATAGAACGCTCGCAGAATCGGTTACACAAAGTAACTAGGTTGAATTACAATATGATGACCTGGTCATTGCGCTGTGTATTGTCAGAAGAAAGGAATCTACCTACTTATGATGGTCTAAATGAGGTAAATGCCTTCTTGGATGAATTTGAAAGGGAGGTGCCAGAAAAGCAATGCTTCCAAGCCATGGATTGGGTACTGTGCACTACGCCTGCAAGATGGTGGGGTACGCACAAGGTGAGTTTTGATGGTTGGCATGAATGTAGGAGAATGATGTGAACATGATTTGGGAAACCTAATATGCGACTGAAAAACAAGTATGATGGGTAGAATGATCTGCACACATGGATACCGGCCTATGGAAAAAAGCCCCAACCTGAGCAGATGCACATGTACTCTACACTCAAGTACCTAGTCAATAAGCCTGTGTTGGGGAGGCACATCTGCAGATGGCACTTATTGTTCCAAGAATACGATTTTGAAGTTGTTGTGAAGCCTATATGGTTGAACGTGGGACCTGACCACCTGCCACGCAGTGAGATAGGGAGGAACCTACTATTTTGGAGGAAGGATTACTTGATGAGCAACTCTTTGTTGTGCACATCGTGGATGGACATTTCGAACATATAATACACTTTCTAACAACTAGCATTGCGCCGAAAGGATACTCTGTCCAGCGAAAGAAGGAATTAGTGGTGTGCGCGGCAGACTTCTTTGTCATTGTTGGGCATCCATACAAGATGGGGAATGATGAGATACTACAAAGGTGTGTACTTGAATTTGAACGAAGCAACATCCTTGCGAATGCTCATGTGGGCACCGCAGGAGGACATTATGCAGGAAGAGCAACCATGCAAAAGATATTATGCACTGGGTTGTGGTGGCCAAACCTTCATTAGGATTCAAAAGCATATTGCAATGTGTGTGATGTATGTCAGCAGAAAACAAGCCATCACGAAGGGATGAAATGCCTTTGAATCCACAAGTAACGTTGCAACCCTTTGAAAAGTGGGAAATAGATTTTGTAGGACCTATTCAACCTCAAGGAAAGATAGGCGCGAGGTACATTATCACTGCGACAAAGTACTTGACTCATTGGGCAGAAGCGCAGCAGGTGGAGAATTGCAGAAGCGCAACTGCCGCGAAGTTTCTATTTGAACACGTACTGACGCAATTTGGCTGTCCAAAGATTTTGATGAGTGATCGGGGTACGCACTTCCTGAATGAGATGATCAACGCACTAACAGAGGAATTTCAGGTGTATCACCAAAAGAGCACACTTTATCACCCACAGGCTAATGGAATAGTGGAAGCATTCAACAAAGTGCTTGAAAACGCACTGACTAAGGTATGCAATGCTCAGTGAAGTGATTGGGACCTATGCATACCTGCAGTGTTATGGGCTTATCAAACGAAATACAAGAAGCTGATGGGACATGCAAGAAGCCGTAATTCCTATGGAATACATCGTGCCTAGTCTGCGCATAGCAGTGCTCACAGGTATGACAGATCGCAGAGCCCTGGAAGAGAGGCTCGCGCAGTTGGATGAGCTCGAAGAAGAACGATTTTTGGTTGGATTTCACCAGCAGGTCCAAAAGCAGCGTGAAAAGGCATGGCATGACTGACACATTAAGTTGCACACCGTTAAGGTGAATGACTTGGTGTTGTTGTATGAGAGTAAGTTTGATAAATTTCCAAGGAAACTCAAGATGCACTGGTTAGGGTCGTATGTTATTAAAGAGATTATCGACGGAGGCGTAGTACAACTGGTTAAGTTAAATGGATAACCTTTCCCAGGAAAGGTGAATGGCAGTCACTTGAAGTCATACACCATCGATCCAGCGATGTGAATATATGGAAGTAGCATAGTCTTAGCACCCCAGGCAGCTGAAAGGAGGTACGGGACTATAAACTACACTACCCAGAATTGTGCAATGTCAGGACTGCGCGCAGCAGCGAAGTGTCACAGGGTCCGCAACAATGTGAAGATAGTTGCGCTAGCGCACAGGTCTGCCAGAAAGTGACTGTTAAAGTCACTATTCACGATTTGATGGTTGGTTTGAGGCAAAATGGAGCAGATGAAAGGCATTTAAGGTGATATTTATAGGTTAGATTCTTGAAAATCTGCCACCAATCTAGCATTAATGGGTCGAATATGGGGGGAATGGTTGAATTCAAATTCAAAAGGCCCTATAAATTACAAGTGGATGTCCAATGAAAAACACTTGGCATTTTGACATCTGAGTTGTTGCACTATCAACTGTGTATGGACCTTTCGAACTTTGAGGCTTTGAGAGCAAGTTCTGTGTTTGAAACATTGCAGTTCAGCAACAGTCACCGAACAATGCGTAGAAGAAGTCCAGCAGGCGGCTGCTCAGTGCGTTGTCGAAGTTGCGGTGATCCAAACAGAGCTGGGAGGTCTTTGCACCAAGATCTTCGCACCTGCAAAGTCACTCAAGGACAAGTCACGATGTTTGTGTTGGGGGCCTGTTGGGCATAGGATCCCCCAAGGGCATTTTTGGGGCTTAAAGCCCAAATTTTGGTCCAATTTTGTAATACAAATGTAAAGACTCCGCATTTTGTGGTCGTGGAGTGTGTAGATGTTAAAGAGTCATAAGGTTTTTCACCCTTATTTTGATAATGTAATGTCAGTTGTAGAAGATCTACCCATGGTCTAAGGACCATGGATTGTATAAATAGAGCTAAGCTCTAAGTAGTTAAAGAGAAGGCATGAGTTGAGATATGATGTATGAGAGATAGCTTTGAAGTAGAAGTCTAAGTTTTGGGTTGTAGCATAGGTAGAGGCTCTGCAGCTGAGTGCGCAGAGGCCTAGAAGTCTGCAGTTGAATGCGCAGAGGCCTAGAAGTTCGAAGCTGAGTGTGTGGACCCCTGCAGCTGAGTGCGCAGGGCGAGTCAAGTTTGTAATCATCTGGAATTATCAATAAAGAGAAGTATTCTATAAATTCTGCATCTTTATTTCCTGTTTATGCATCTGTTATATTGGGTATGAATTTCACTTCTAATGCTTATATGATGCGCAAATATATGTAAATGTGTTGGTTAAGTGAACGCAAGTAAGAACATTTGTTTACACGAAGCTAACTAAGATATGTTAATAAGATAAGTAGGATACTTAGCCCAGTTTGGGAGATATTGTAGTTTGCTGCCCTAGCAGCGCGAAAGGACTTCAGCCCCTGGTTAGGGCTACACGGAAGCCGATTGTAACAGTTCACGAAGGTAGTGAAGGGTAGAGAAGATGGATAAGCAACCTGCGCGAAGGCAGGTATAGTTGGAATAAACCAACATCACAACCATCTCAAGGGTGCAGAAACTTGGTTCCAGCATCTCCCCATACAGCTTCAGGTGAGACTTCAGTCCGCACTCCAGGGGATGATGCTGAAAGGGCCAGTAGTGTATGAATTTGTTTGGCTAACTAACGCTGAACTTGGATCAGGCCCCCTCAAGCGAACATGGCTCCCTACCAACCAACTTTCTAGGGATATGAGATTCTTCCAATTCTAATAAGTTCATATTCTAATTAGATGGGGAAAATTATATATAAGAAAATTTTGTTTAGCAAAATGGTCCATTTTACAATAACATGTGTAATTCCTTTTTTTTTTTCTGAAAGTAAATTAGATTTGTGCCACATGGCTCCTGGCCCACCAATTTCCTAGGGATTTGAGATTATTCTAATTCTAATAAGTTCATATTCTATTTAAATGTGGAAATTAATATATAAACAAATTTTATTTAACAAAATGGTCCATTTTACAATAAAATGAGCAATTCATTTTTTTTCTCAAGTTAAAGTTGACCCATAGCCTTTTTATACATGGTTAATAAGGTAAATGTGTACATTGGTAAGACATTTTTCATGTTGCAATAGTTTTTTTGTTATATTTATAAATCCTTCGGCTATATCAACCACATTAATATTTTTAATGTGGTTGTACTAGTCTTAGTATTATACATATACCAAAAATAAATTTATTTCCAAAGTCGTATGCATTTTTTTCTCTTTTAATTAAATTCTTACAGTAAAAAATGACCGAAATCAGGGCAAAAAAGATTCAAGAAATATTGCAGTGGTTTTGTTTGAATCATGTTTTTAATAGTGGAAATGGTTTCATCACCATCAAAAACCTCTAGGGCACCCAAAATCTTGAAGTTTGACAGTTGTACCAAGAACATGTTTTGATAGTGGAAATGGTTTTATCACCATCAAAAACCTCTGGGGCACCCAAAATCTTGAAGTTTGACAATTGTAACCTGGATTTATAAAATTCTGTCCATATTACATCAAAATCTTCCCAGAATTTCCATGGTTTTCAAGGCAAAAAAACAGTATGGTTAGACTATAGGAAATTCTTTAATTACAAAAAAATGTCATGTATGAAGTAGGTTTTTGATACTTATTCTGGATTAATGCATTTACCAACCATTTAATTTATTATGCCTATCATAAACTAATGTCTATAGACATTTACCAGAAATTTAATTTAGGCCTAGTCTAACTCATAGATGAAATGGCTAAGATTATGATTTTTTGTTGTTTAAAACACATTTTTGAATGCATAAATGAATTCAACACCTTGAAAAACCATTAAGACACTCGAATTCTAAAGATTAAAACTCAAGTTTTAACTGATTTTGATTAAAATTAACAAAAAAATATGTCGTGAAAAAAATCATTTCATCTATTAGTTAGACTACATGTTTAATTTATATAACTGTATTAATTAATTGCAGAGATGTAATTTTTAACATTTCCATGGTTATTTTCCCATGATATACTCTGATCTACCGAGTCCCAGAAGGATCAAATCTCTTTTCACTCTAAAAGAGATTTGCCCCACAAGAGAGAGATTTGATCCTCTCACTGGTAGATCCAGAATTAAAATGAATCTAAATTAATTATATTTGGCGAAAGCTACTTATTTCAACTTAAGGTGGATGAGAATCTGTTGGCTTTTTATTTTTATTTTTTTAATTGACGACTAAGATTGATTCTCAAGGTACTATGCTCAGCATATGCTTAGTCTAAATTCTTATCAGGTAATATGCTCAGCATATGCTTAGTCTAAATGCTTATCAGGTAATATGCTCAGTATATACTTAGTCTAAATGCTTATTAAGGGTTGTAGTGTGTTACATAGTTTGTTAAGTTTCTATGATTTTTAATAAATTAAAAACATAAATTTGTGGCAAGTGGCTCCTCACCCACCAATTTCCTAGGGATTTGAAATTATTCCAATTCTAATAAGTTCCTCCATCATAAGTTCCTCATTATTTTATTAACATTCATTTATATATAAGCAAATTTTATTTAGCAAAATGGTCCATTTTACAATAATATGTGTAATTTTTTTTTTTCTCAAGTTTAAATTGACCTATAACCTTTTTATACATGTTGATTACATTGGTAAAGCATTCTTCATGTTACAATAAATTTTTTTATTATATTTATAAAACTTTGACTATATCAACTACATTAATATTTTAATATTAGTATTAACTAATTTACAATAATATTTACTTACAGTTCTCTCTTCCCAACTATCTCTAATAAAAAAAAGTTGAAACCTATAAAAAAAATTTCATTTTAGAATAAAATTAACACATGAAAAAACTACACAACATGAAACAGCATAAAATATACAATGTGAATCGTCCCTTTGGGTTCAACAATAAGAAGGCCATCACACCATAAAATATATAACGTGAGATTGTGTTCGTACGCATATCACACAACAACAACGCCGACACTAAATGCCAACGCATGTTTGCAAACTAACTATAAATGTGGAGAGTTTGACTCATGCTAATGTATTTGAATATTACTAGCATTTGCACCACACGTTGCAAAGGAAACACCGTAAGGCAATGATATAAGAAACAATAGTATAGAAGAAAGAAGTCAAAATTTTATGCAATTTTGTTTCTTTACTGGTGTTTATTTTTTATCATCAGCAAATGCCTAGATCAGCTATCTAGATTACCAAGAACCTTTGCATTTGAGGGCGTTGCCACAATGCCACAAAGCTCATTCCGATGATCACCGGGAAGGGAATTGTTTTCAGAGATGAAAATTGTTTCCATTGTTTCTCGAATGGACTTTGTTATTGCACTGATTATTGTAACACTAATTGCAAATCGTCTCATACAAAATAATGTGACTGCAAGCATAAGAAATTACTTCTCTTTTGTGACAAGCATATGTTTGATAGAGAAAAATGGACAAATGCAAAAGCAGAGGGGATTATTAAAATATTTGATGTGTATCAGTTTTTGTTCGGTGTAATCTAGGGTGCATACATAGCAAAAACATACCTGGATAGTTAGTGACATTTTCATAAGACAGATTGAATTTCTACCTGATTCATTTCTTCATATCGGCCATAATTTTACAAAAAATGTCGAATAGGGGTTACATTGAGTATAATATTGCTAGCAATTTTCATAATGCAATGTTGTTGGGTGGTATGCCAATGGTGACACATCATGTGATCATATTTCATTGATATAGATGGTATTTCTAGCATAGTAATTTAAGGTTACGTGTAGAAGATTTCAAGAGAAGCTATGCATGGTAGATTCTACCTGCCCTAACATAATTCACCCAAAGGATACAAAATTTATTTGACAACCTAATTTATCTTGGACAATGTGATTGTTATATGAGAAGGCATGCATTGGGCTTAAGATTGTAAAATATCTCATAACCTTTTCCAATATACTATAAATTAAGGCCAAGGAACACTAACGTAGGGAATAATAAACATGCGTAGAAGCTAGGACATTCATAAGATAGTAAGAAGAGCATTCCCTACAGGGTCCTCTAGGTCAGACCAATTTCTAATTACATGGCCATGCACCTCATTTCCCTGCTGCGGAGCTTCTGGGCCAGCACATGCACCAAGTACATTGGCAAAGGTAACATGATCCACCTCTATAGTTGTCCATTGCATCTAGCCATAAAGCCTTAATGCCTCCTGACAAAACCCATTTTTAGTATATCCAAAAATCATAGTATTCCATGACACCACATCCTGTTTAGGCATTTTGTTAAATATTGTCCATGCATCCGTGCTACATATCAATATTGACTTGTTCGACTTACTTAGAACTAGTAGATGATGTTGATCATATAGTGCAAGAACTCCAGCCCCTGCTACTCCTAACATAATATTAACTGTTACTCCTCTGAAGAGAGCACGGATGCCCTCCTAGCGCACAATCTGTTGAAAAGCATGGACGGTGTTGTTATAACTTGTTTCTAGAAAAATAGCTTGATAGAAAATTTTATGTGAGATCCATCATAGTTGCTAGAAGTAACATCACAAGATCAGAACATGAGCAAAAATGTAGATTTTATGTCATATTTTTTACCTGTATAATGTCTTCAACATGTTGTGTATAAGACAAAGAAAGAAATTCAATGTTGTTGTGAACTCCCCAAGATGCAATAACCTTCAAAGTACAAACAACAGAAATAAATCAAATTACAAACCTTGTCATAATCAAATCACATGATGCACAATAAACTTTAGCACAAAAATAGACTAGTGCCTTGCAATTTGTAAGGTTACATTTATTTCATGAGATTAAAGCTTGAACTATCTAATATTTGAAGAGCGAGGGTTACCACAATTAGCAAATGCACAAATTAATTTAGTTGACACTTTGATTTCATGTTAGTTACAGACAACATGCTTTCAGTTTATAAGGTTTATCCTAAGGTCCTTGATGGAAGCCAATACTATCTTCTGAGATTGCTTGACGAACATTTGACAAAGGATGAGAACAATGAAGTAATTGAAATTCAAAGATTATGAATAAATAAGGAAGACCTTTATATAAGGGAAATTAACTCAACATGTTCATTTTAAAGATATGCTATCACCAATATTAATATTCATTAGGTTGGGGACAAATATAAAATTAGCATTATGTTTCTAACATCCAGATGGTCTCACCATTGTTTGAATTGAGCACTCCTAGTGATAAAAAGAGTGAAAATATGTTAAAAATTAGATTCTATGAGCTTCTAAAAGGCATTATGTTGTCAAATATTGCCCTAGGTGAGAATTAATCAAGTGGCGGATACCCAAAAAATCAGCCATTGGATATAGTAAACTACAAGTAAAGCCCGTTCAAGGTGTAAGATCGAATTTACCATAATGAGCATAGAAAAACTAACTAGTGGACAGGTAGTCAAACAAACTATGTGCTTCTAAAGGCATTATGTTGTCAAATATTGTAGATGCCCCAAGGTGAGAATTAACCAGGTGGATGATACTAGAATTTGAATGTGTAACATCAAAGTTCCAAATGGCTAGTTTATAAAGAGAAAATTAGTAAGAAAGGAGCAGGGTAATCTTATATAATTTCATTGGCTTCACATTTGAACATTATATTGTTCTGAACCATGATACCCTAAATTCATATATTAATTCAATGGCTTTCATTAGGGATATTCTCTGAAACAATTCCCTATCCTTGAAGCAAAGTAATAGAAGAGTATTGCCATTCTTGTGGAAACTGTATATGTTCTGAACCTTCTTTCTTGATAAGTTAATGTCGGATATATGATCTGTTGGCTATTTATTTCTGTGAATGCTATCACAGTTTGCTTCTGATATTTTTTCCAGTTGATAGACAACTTTCAAGACTTTTGCTGACTGCAAAACACAATTTCATGACCAACACACAACTAAACAAAGCAAAGCAAACTGTGTGAATGGAAAATAATGCCAAAGGGAAAAGAATAATCTCTGAAATCAGTGAGAATCTATGCCCATGCAACCTACAAAATTTGTACGTGCTTAATATTGGCATAAATTCTACACCAATTAGGCTTCACACAGACCATTTTTCTCAACCCATATTTAGATAACTCTTACATTTCTGAAATCTTCATTGATGACTCTTGCCTGGCCAGTGTTCATTAATATCTGACTTGAAAACCTAGAAAAAACTGTGAATTTTAACCCATCGACTGCAACAAAAAACTGAACCATTCGACATTACCCAATTGTAGTTCTATATGCTAAAAATGAAATTACAGCATTAAAACAATTCAAGTTAGTCATGACCATGGACCCTCTGTCTAAAAAAATTATAACTCTATTGGCAACTAACACAGTAATATCCATGCTTGCAATTACTTACGTGCTTATCTGTATCACTTAGTGTCAGAAGATCAATATGAACTTGAGTGGCATGCATTGTAAACAATGTACCAACAAGAGTTGCACTATTTTTGACACGACACACTATATCTTGATCCTTAATCTCTGCAACCTGCAATCAGATCAGTTAGCAGATATTTATCACTAGAACTCTATCTATATCAAGATAAGACGTGCAAATGTTCCTCTACTTGGATATTCACAAAAACAGTGTCAGAAGAGCATAGTTATTTAAGGCTGCATGTAGAAGATTTCAAGAGAAGCTATGCATGGCAGATTCTACCTGCCCTAACATAATTCACCCAAAAGATACAAAATTTATCTGACAAACTAATTTATCTTAGACAATGTGATTGTTATATGAGAAGGCATGCATTGGGCTTAAGATTTTAAAATATCTCATAACCTTTTCCAACTAGGTCTGGCCATATCCCTCTACAAGATTAGTCCATGACACCACATCTCTTTCAGGCATTCTATCAAATAATTGTTGTGCTGCAAAATTGTGCACAAAAGTGCACAACTTCTTACGAATTCTAAGAATGATGTTAAAATTGAAACAAGGCAGGGTGCAACCATTTGGTTTCCATCTCTGTTACAAGTATTCCATGTCAGAGCAGCTATCCATTGAATATATGATAGGTCTTGTCTCTGTATAGAGGCCCTTTTGGGCCATGATCCATTTTCCTTTGAAAATATTTCATTTTCCTGCATCTTTCTTTGGATCAATCTGAATTGTCTCTAAAACCTTGCATTCATTCCTTTTAATATCTTGAATTTAAGACATTTTCTCTATGCTACTTCTTGTGTTTACACTGTCATTGTCAAAGAAATAGTGACTGGTAGGGGACCATTTTAATTGTACAGGCAAGAACAACATGAAATTGGGTTTAGGAGCTTCAAGGCCATCAAATATTGAACTGAATGATTGTCAGGGATCAGATGTACGCATAACTCTTTCAATCAAGGAAGATTGTCAAATTGAGAGAGAAGACATTAGAACAAAAGGGAAGGAAGACAACCAGTGCCATATCAACAACGATTTTTTTATGTGAAAATAACTTTGACTTACAAATCATAAGGCCTAAATTATCCATATTTGCTAAAACAATTTGCAGAGTAATATGGTAGCTTCATTAACTTGGGAAATAAACATGCCACTGAAAAATTAAAGGAATGGAGAGTGCCTTCATGTTGACTTCTGATTTTGAAACAAGGGAAGCTTTACACATTATTGAGCAAATACTTTGTCTACCTAAAGATAGGGGGGCTGACTTAGCATGAAACCCCCATTTTCATCAAACGCTTTCCTTTATCAATAAGAGAAAGTAACATATCCAAGTGTTCATCAGGATCTTAACTTTCTACGAAATCATACAAAAGTCACTGTTCAAAAGTACAGAGTTCAAGCAAGTACACAGATGGTCTACAAGAGTCTTAAAGTTACATAAGGGTTGCAACAAAGATTGAAAGATCTCTCGAACATGGGCAAAATTGCAGGAGAAGAAAATTTGTGTAGGGCTACCCAATTTGGGCAATACAAATATATAGAGGGAATATATGTAAACCTAGGAGGCAAAAATCATTAGAAATTGTATAGTAGGTGGTAGCTTCATAATATTAATTTTCACATGTCTCACCGTGAGCCAGAGACGAAACTGGTATACTTGAGGATTAGACATCAGTGTCTGATCAATCCAATTTCTATGAAAACTCAAGAGTCATTTTTCCAACAACATAAAATATTACATTTTCCTGCATCTTTCTTTGGATCGATCTAAATTGTCTCTAAAACCTTGCATTCATTCCTTTTAATATATTGAATTTAAGTCATTTTCTCTATGCTACTTCGTGTGTTTACACTGCCATTGTCAAAGAAATAGTGACTGGTATGGGACCATTTTTATTGTACAGGCAAGAACAACATGAAATTGGGTTTAGGAGCTTCAAGGCCATCAAATATTGAAATGAATGATTGTCGGGGATCAAATGTACCCACAACTCTTTCAATCAAGGAAGATTGTGAAATTGAGAGAGAAGACATTAGAACAAAAGGGAAGGAAGACAACCAGTTCCATATCAACAACGATTTTTTTATGTGAAAATAACTTCGACTTACAAATCATAAGGCCTAAATTATACATATCTGCTAAAACAATTTGTAGAGTAATATGGAAACTTCATTAACTTGCGAAATAAACATGACACTGAAAAATTAAAGGAATGGACAATGCCTTCATGTTGACTTCTGATTTTGAAACAAGGGAAGCTTTACACATTATTGAGCAAATACTCTGTCTACCTAAAGATAGAGGGACTGACTTAGCATGAAACCCCCATTTTCATCAAATGCGTAGTGAATCGCATTAACCCCGTTGCCTCTCCAGAAAGATAGAGGACCCTCCTCACGCATTACTCAGGCAAAGCAATGCCCAATCCCACTATAGGGGTAGGCAAGGCGACCCCTCTTGAGCAATTCACCCTCGTACTACATCAACAACTTCACTCTTTCAGTAGGTGTTGCAATTGTCTTTGACACCACAGTTGCCATGTTTCCCATCAAGAAGCCTGCTTCAAATCTCTCTGAGGGCAAAGATTAATGTGACCCCAAGGGCCCATTACCATCTCTATTCTCCTCCTTCACGAGAGAGATTAAGGGCTTGTAGTCTACAGCGAATTTACAACGATTTTGTAACAATTTGTAGAGTAATATGGCAGCTTCATTAACTTGCAAAATAAACATGCCACTGAAAAATTAAAGGAATGGACAATGCCTTCATGTTGACTTCTGATTTTGAAACAAGGGAAGCTTTACACATTATTGAGCAAATACTCTGTCTACCTAAAGATAGAGGGACTGACTTAGCATGAAACCCCCATTTTCATCAAACGCATAGTGAATCGCATTAACCCCGTTGTCCCTCCAGAAAGATAGAGGACCCTCCTCACACATTACTCAGGCAAAGCAATGCCCAATCCCACTATAGGGGTAGGTAAGGCTCCCCTCTTGAGAAATTCACCCTCATATTGCATCAACAGCTTCACCCTTTCAATAGGTGTTGAAATTGTCTTTGACACCATAGCTGCCATGTCTCCCATCAAGAAGCCTGCTGCAAATCTCTCTGAGGGCGAAGATTAATGTGACCCCAAGGGCCCATTACCATCTATGTTCTCCTCCTCCACGAGAGAGATTAAGGGCCTGCAGTCTACAACGAATTTACAACGATTTTGTAACTACCGTCTCATGATTGAGCGATTGTGCCATTTTGAATCGTCTAACACATAATCGTGGGGTTCACAATGATGACAAGTGGGCAAGAGGGGAATTGATTTCAAAGGGAAATGCCTTACGGCATAATTAGCTAATAATTTTAATTTGTAATTAAGGGTGTAAAGTAATTTAAATGGGTTAAAATTAGGTGTGAAGTTTTTTGGTATTGTTGATCGCTGGTTATTTTATTTGATTTTGTTGAGAAATTTTGTAAATTGTAATCAAACCGATTGTTTACTTGATTTACCATTCACAAAATATGGGGTGGTACTCTAAGGTTTCTGTGTTTTCATTTCAAATAAAAAATTAATAAAATAATTTATATTTGTTTTTTAAAATAGAGTGATCATTAAATTGAAAATGAAAATAAATAAATAAATATCTATATATGTAAAGAAAAAAATTATTAAACTTTTTTTATGGATGGATATTGAGAAAAATTAAATGAATACTAACATTAGTTGTCTATTTACGCAGATAAAAGATAAATAAATATTAACATTTCTTGTGTATGTATTTGGAGAGTTGACTCATGTTAATATATTTGCCCAAGGCTTCTTATTTCAACTTAAGGTGGATGAGGATTGTTAACTTTTTTCTAATTGACGGTCTAGATTAATTCTTAAGGGAATATGCCTAGCATATGCTTAGTCTTAATGTTAGATTGATTCTTAAGGGAATATGCTTAGCATATGCTTAGTCTTAATGTTTATCAAAGGTTATAGTATGTTACAAAATTTTCTAGGTTGCATTGACTTTTAATAAATTTAAAAAATTATATTTGTGCCAAGTGGCTCCCTATGCACCAATTTCCTAGGGATTTGAGATTATTCCAATTCTAATAAGTTCATATTCTAATTATATGGGGAAATTAGTATATAAGAAAATTTTAGTTAGCAAAATGGTCCATTTTACAATAAGATGTGTAATTCTTTTTTTTCATCAAGTTAAAGTTGACCCATATGCGTTTTATACATGGTTAATCAAGTAAATGTGTACATTGGGAAGATATTCTTCATGTTGCAATAGTTTTTTTTGCTATATTTATAAAGTTTCACACTATATCAACCACATTAATATTTTTAATGTGGTTGTACTAGTTATGTGATAGGTATATTTATTTTGGAACAAGGTTTTATAATTTTAATTTAATTATTAATACTTATTAAATGGATGCTAGTGATTTAACCTCCATGAAATTTTCTAAAATATTTATGTTGATAAACATGCTTATTTTGGAATAGGACTATTAAAATTATAATTTAACTATAAATAATTATTGGGTAGATGGTATGGATTTAATGTCCCTAGAATATTTTAGAATATTCTTAGTAGTATACACTAATCAAAGGTTGAGATTTATCTGCAAAGTAGTTATGCTCTTATTGTCCTTTTAATTAAATTGATTAATTTAAAAAAAATGTCATATAAACCAATATCATAAATGGGTTATGATTTTTTGGGCATGTGATATTAACAAACCATGGTATTGGCACCTGGTATTGTAACAATGCATATTTACAAATGGTGTTGTCTAACTATTATATGTTTTGTATTTTTAGATTGGAATAAGGCTAAACACGTTTTGGTCAAATTGTGATCTTTTGTTGTTTAAACCTCCTTCTGTCAAGAATCTTGTTTCATGTTTTTTCAATGTATATATGTTTAACTTATAATATATTTTTTTATAATTAATATTATAATAATTTAAAATAAAATTATAATTTACTTAGTTTTTATGTGTTTTTTTTTTTTTTACTTTTATTATGGACTTATATGGTTTTAGTAGTCTTTAGTAGTAATTATAGATCAAATGTTAATTCTCTCAAAAGTACTTATGCCCTTTTTGTCATTCTAATTAAATTGATTCTTAAAAAAATGTGATAGGAACATGTGTTATATCAATGTGAGTTATTGTTTTATGGATACATGGTATTAATAAGCCATGGTATCGATCCATAGTATTGTAATGAAACTTATTTACAAGTTAAGAATCTCCATGGTTAATAATTTTGTTACATGTTTTTTTAAATGTATATATAATTAATAATAATAATAATTTAAATTAAAGTTATCATTTAGTTAATTTTGATGCTATGTGATTCATTTCACTAGTTTCAATCTCACTTCTTCACCCCTATCACTTCTTCACCCTGTGAGCATCACCGATGCAATGAGTGTTAAGTGGACTATTTAAAAAACAAGAGAAATTACGACTATCTCTCATGGAAAGGTTATAGATGAATGACTTACTTATCACAGTTGAATCCCAAAAAATGGTATCTAATCTAATGCATTGCGTAAACCCCTCAATACTTAAATTCAAAAGAGTGAAGGGAACTCTACTTGAATGGCTCATGAGGCACAATAATTGCTAAGGTTTTGCAAATCGGGTAGCAAGCTAAGTGGGCTTGATTGTGGGAAAACTCCACAGTTAAGCGCGCTTGAGCCAGAGGCGATCTGGGATGGGTGACCTCTAGAGAAGTCCTAGTTACCGAGTGCAAGCCCCGAAAGTGATGATTGATGTTATATGATTCATTTCACTAGTTTCAATCCCATTTCTTCACCCCTATGATCATCACCCGATGCAATGAGTGCTAAGTGGACTATTCAAAAATCATGAGAAATTAGTCAATTACGACTACGTCTCATGGAAAGGTCATAGATTAATGACTTACTTAACATAGTTGAATCCAAAAAAAAAACCTTCAATACTTAAATTCAAAAGAGTGAAGGGAACTCTACTTGAATGGTTCATGAGGCACAATACTTGCTAAGGTTCTGTGAATGGGGTAGCAAGCTAAGTGGGGTTGATTGTGGGGAAAACTCCAAAGTTAAGTGCGCTTGAGCCATAGGCGATATGGGATGGGTGACCTCCCAGGAAGTCTTGGTTACTGGGTGCAAGCCCCAGAAGTGATGATTGATATTATGTGATTCATTTCACTAGTTTCAATCCCACTTCTTCACCCCTATGAGCATCACTGTCTCATGGAAAGGTCATAGATGAGTGATGATTGATGCTATGTGATCCATTTCACTAGTTTCAATCCCACTTCTTCACCCCTGTGACCATCACCATCTCATGGAAGGGTCATAGATGAATGACTTACTTAACGCAGTTGAATCCCAAAAAATGATATCTAATAAAACTAAAAAAAATGGCAATGAGAGATGTATTATGAGGTAAGTGTTTTAATTTTTATCGACATTTAGCAACCATTTAATTTATATGGTTGTGTTGGTTATGTTATATGTGACATTTCTTTAATTAATTCATAGGGTAGTAAATTTGCATAAATATACAATTTAACTCATTTTGAGATAAAAATACCTTAAATTTATATATAATTAGGACAACAAAAACATAAACATGGTAGCTTTCAGCTGAAAAACTGACATTTTTAAAACTAGAGAGCATATTTATGCTAGAAAGATAGATCTGAGTTATTCCTTCCTTAACCTTGAATCAAAATGACATGCAACAAAAGAAAGAAATTGTCATATATAATGATAAACACCTGGTAACAATAATCCACTATGCAACATCTTTTTGTGACACCAAAAAACTTGACAGGAGTTACTTAAATCCAACATGAACAATAGAGTCATTGCCTATAGAAAAAAATGCTCCATGAACTAAAGAGCCAAAGCCAGAGCTTGAGGTGTAACACAATTTGAACAACCCTGTCAATCTGAAGTGGGTTGGGTAGGATTCATCACTACAACTAGTAGCATTACTCAAAACACCTGATAGTGCACTATCACACTCTATTACCAACTTCCATTGAACAAGTGAGAAAACCTTAGAAAAAACAAGGGTCCGAGACAAAAACCATCTTTATCTTGAAACTTCCCACCACAATAAATCCATTACGCACAATAGAAGCCACAAAAACATGGAACATGTTGATATCAAAATTGCAAAGGCAAAGACTTGCCACAATAAGAAGAAATTACAGTGAAATCAGGGGTATTATCAATAGTAGGGTCATTAGGAGGGATATCGGGATCTCCAGGAGGATCCTTTAAGTCCCCTGAAGCTGAATCGAAGTCTGACACCACAAATTGTTCCACACGTTTTAGGGGTGCATCAATATAATGTAGGTGGAACCTTATGTTCCTCCAGAGACATTTTATGTCCTCTTGACCAGCAAAGAGCTTGTAAGTATAAACTTACTTTCCCTCAAAACCATTCAAAAGAGTTTGTCCATAAGTTGGTGAACGAAGAAAGAATGCAGGAAATGCAATCATATTTTCTTGAAGTTACATAGGTCTTGAACCCATTTGAGACCTTGTCCTCCTATTTCTAAATAAAAAAAGTAAGGGTGGTCTCCAAACTCCATTGATTCCAACAACAGAATTTCCCTGCGAACTTCAGGAAGGACTAAATCAAAGTATGATACAACTGATTCCCGAGTAAAAAGCCAATAACGATGGATACTAGAAGAGGTAGCCCCTCCTCTGTGATAAGGTATACATTGACAAGGAGGCGTGATAATAAGAACACTAGGACCAACACTACAACCAAATAAAGAGACATGGCCAACACTACTAGACATAGGAAAAACCACTAACACACAAGGGCCCACCTAGAACACAATCAAAACTTCCCCTAGTCTCCATACCCAAGGTTCATTTTGATGAAAAAATTGTGATTCGCAACACAGAGAAGGCTTAAGTGTTAGGTCCCTATAATATTAGTGTATCCCCCTTATTGTTATTGTTGTGCCCATGTAGCCCCCATATTGTTATTGTTGTGCCCCATAGAAGCCCACTATTGTTATTGTTGTGCCCTTAATTTATTATTCTTATGACCTCACATTATTATTGTTATGTATGCTCTAATTATATTGTGACCCCTTAGACTCCTATATATACAAAGCAGGTCTTGTCATTTGTATCATCCAAGAATTGTTTATTTATGTAATGTAAAGGAGGTTTCTCCCTCGAATAGGATAATTTTTAATTCGTTGATCTATCTATTTGTTAGTTGGTTGCATAACATTTGGTATCAGAGCTTTGGATTCTAGGGTTTTGCTTCTTCAAACATATCATCTTGGAATTTTCGCTATAACTTTTTTTCTACGAGGCTTTAGAAACTAAAATTTCAACCACATGGAGCTTAAATCTTGGTGAACTTCATGTATAAATTTCATATCTTGGTTCGCTATTTTTCTAAGATATGATCCGGGGAAGTTAGGGTTTTTGTAGGCTCCAGAATTTAGTCTCAAATAGGTGACCTAGGCAATTCGTCATAACTTTCATTTCACGCATCATATTTGAATTATGTAAAAAGTGGTTGAAAATGAACAAACTATAGTTTTTCCTATAGAAATTTCAAGGATAAATTTTGAAACGATGACATGTGGCATCCAGTACAACTTCTTTCTACTGAACCAGTCCATAAGCAGGTCATTGTGTGAGATTGGCATAAATATATATTGAAGAATCCAATGTTGGTATGACTTGTGGCATTGGAAGGAATATTCGGAGGGCTGCCACGGGACCAAATTTCAGACCTTGGAAGTCCTAAATTAAAAATATACAACAATTACAATATCGAGCTCCTAAAAAGAAAGAAAAAGGTGTATGTTTTTTAAATTTCGCAAAACTATTGTTTGAAAAATAGTTTGAAGTGATTCAAAGGGAATATTGAAGCATATATATTAGTATTTGATTCTACAAATGTCTCCCAAATCTAAAAATTCTACACCCATTAATCCCTCATAATGCTCTACTATGACGCATGAAGAGGAAGAATTGCAACATGATATATCAAAATTACGGGACCAAGTGCAACAAATTTCTCTCTCACAAAGAACAACCAAAGATGAACTAAAAGAGGACATGGATGGTATAAAATTTAACATGGAGGTTTTTAAAGTAGACATGGATGCGATGAATGTCAAATTAGAAGGGTTGACAAAGTTGTTTCAAGAAAGAATTCTTGGTGGTGACAAGGTAATCTGTGAAAATAATGATGAGAACAAAAGGAAATGAATTATGATTTTAGAGACTCTAATGTGGGGTTAGAACCACCACATTCCAAAGATAGATATGATTAAGTTTGATGGCGAGGATCTGGTAACATGGATACTACAGATGGAGCAATATTTTGATCTACAGGATGTCCAGCCCTCACAAAAGGTATGTATTGCATCTTTATAATTAGAACTCAATCACTATGTATGGTATGGATGGATTTTTCCTCGTAAACTACTTGTCACCTGGTCAATTTTTACGGAGGAGATGATAGCACATTATGAAGATACAAAGAGCAATACCTTCTTTAGCCAATTGATAAATCTCAAACAAAAGGGTTCAATGGCGGAGCACATTGAAGACTTCCAAAAATTGAATATTAGGGTAACCGATATTCCAAAGGAGCATAGGATTGATGTCTTCATAGGGACTTTAAAATATAACATCCAACATGAGGTTCACCTTTGGGAACTTGATTCATTGGAGAAGGATTTCAGGGTGGCAAGAAAAGTTGAAAGCAAAATTATGGCAACAAGGAAGTCTACCACTCACAACTATTAAGATGAAAGTGTTGCTACTATTAGTCTTCCACAACCTACAAGGTTGAAACCATAAAAATTGGAGGAAAAAAGAGCAAACGATCTTTGTTACAGTTGTGATTGAAATTATACTACAGGTCATAAGTGTGCTGAGAAGAAATTATTCTACATAGATTGTGAAGAGGAGGAAGAAAAGGAAAAATAAACATCAAAAGAGGAGGATATACACCAGGAACTAACCCTCGAGAAACAAGAAATGAATCCAAACATATTTTATTATGCATTGGAAGGCATTACCACTCCTTAAACTCTCAAGATAGAAGGATATATCAAGAAGAAAAAGGTAATAATGTTGATTTATTTGGGTAGTACCCAAAATTTTATTCATTGTAAGATAGCCAAGGAATTGAATTGATTCCTATATCCAACACCAAATTATCAAGTGATGGTTACAAATGGAGGAACTATAAATTTCTTTGGAAAGTGCCATAATATCAAGGTAACCATGGGGGAATATGTATTGAATAGACCAACGTTTTCCATTCCTATGGGTGGTGTTGATGTTGTACTAGGAGTCCAAGAGTTGCAATCTTTATGGATGGTAGCTTTCTATTTTTTCAAGAAATTTTCTTGAAATTTTTTTGGGAAGGAAAGGAAGTTGAATTAAGGGGTATCACGGGGAAACTAGGAAATATAATCAACTTTAATGGCATGAAAAATCTTCTGAAGAAGGAACAATGAGGCATAATTTCAAAATTATGCTCACTAGAGTTTCAAACATCAAAATCATCTATTTCTCTAGATCTCCAAAAGTTTTGAACAATCATTCCAAGGTGTTTGAGACTCCCAAAGGTCTCCCACCTATTCGTGATCATGATCATGCGATTCATTTGATTCAAGGAAGTGTTACTCCAAACATTAGGCATTGCATATATCCTTGTGCCCAAAAGAGTGAAATTGAACGTATGGCTGCAGAAATGATAGAGGCTAGTATAATTCAACCTAGCCAAAGTTCTTTCTATGCTTTAGTAGTATTGGTGCACAAGAAGGATGAATCATGGCATATGTGTCCAGATTATAGCGAGATCAACAAGCTCACTATTAAAGATAAATTTCTCATTCTTGTCATTGATGAATTGTTGGATGAATTACATGGAGCAATTTACTTCACCAAGTTGGATATTCATTTAGGGTATCAGCAAATTAGAATGAAGATTGAAGACATTCTGAAAACAACATTCAAAACTCATGAGGGACATTATGAATTTTATTTCATGCCTTTTGGCCTTACTAATGCACCTTCCACATTTCAAGGTTTGATGAATTCCATTTTCAAACCCTTCCTTAGAAAATTTGTGCTAGTATATTTTCATGATATGCTAATCTACAATAAGTCTTGGAAGGATCATGTTCAACATGTTGACAGGGTACTCAAACTATTTGAGGAGAAACATTTATATGCAAAAACCTTTAAATTTTTCTTTTGGGTACAGGAGGTGGAATATTTGGGTCATATTGTATCTCATGATGGTGTTAAGGTAGACTCTAACAAAATTAAATCCATTAAGGAATGAAAAATACCCACAACCATAAAGCATCTTCAAGTATTTCTCAAGTTGATGGGGTATTATCTCAATTTTGTTAAGAATTATTAGAGAATAGAAGCACCTCTAATATCATTACTAAAGAAATATGAATTTTCTTGGACTCTGGAAGCAACGAAGGCCTTTGAACATCTTAAAGAGGCAATGTGCCAAGCGCTGGTCTTAGCTACACCAAATTTCACAAAGCCTTTTATTGTGGAATTTGATGCCTCGAGAAATGGAATTGGTGTTGTTTTAATGCAAGAAGGAAGAGCCATTTCTTTTGAAAGTCGTCCAATCAAAGGAAATTATTTACGCAAACCTATTTATAAGAAGGAAATGTTGGAAATACTACATGCACTAAAGCAATGGTGACCTTACCTAATGGGAAGACACTTCAAGGTAAAAACAAATCATGATAGCCTTAAATACTTTTTGGAACAAATATTATCTTTAGAAGAGCAACAAAAAAGGGTAACAAAGATGTTGGGTTATGACTTTGAAATCATCTACAAAAAAGAGAAGCAAAATGTTGTTGCAGATGCACTTTCAAGAAAGGACGAGGATGTGGAAGAATTTCTTTGTGCCATTTCTATTATCCAACCTGAGTGGATAACCGAAGCAAGGGATGAATGGAAGAATGATTATGAGGTGTCGTCACTCATTCAAAAGCTACAACAAGATCCTAGTACATCTGATACATTTAGCTAGAAAAATGATTCATTATGGTACAAAGATCGCTTATATCTTTGTAAGAATTCACAACTCAAGCAAAAGATTCTTTTGGAATTGCACACTTCACCCTTAGGAGGGCACTCAATATTTTTGAAAAATTACCATAGGGTCAAGAAGGATTTTTTTGGGCTGGACTTAAATCTGATATTCAAAATTTTGTGGCAAAATGTTTTATTTTCCAACAAAATAAATTTGAGACAATTAAGACCCCGGTTCTATTACAACCTTTATCCATTCCAAGTCAACATTAGGAGGAGGTCTCAATGGATTTTATCATAGGTTTACCCAAGTCTGAAGGAAAGAGTTTCACCATGGAGGTAGTTGATAGACTTACCAATTATGCATAGTTTTGTGCATTCTCTCATCCTTTAAAAGTCAATACAATTGCTACTGCATTTATGGAAACAATACAAAATCTTTATGGAAACCCAAATATTATAGTAAGTGACAAATATCTCATTTTCACAAGAAATTTTAGACGGAATTATTTTCTTGTCTTGGTATTCAATTAGCTCATAGCTCATCTTATCATCCTCAAGCCGATGGGAAAACTAAGATAGTGAACAAATGTTTGGAAGGATATCTTCGTTGCTTTGTATCTAATAGACACACACAATGGGTCAAGTGGTTACCTCTAGATGAATGGTGGTATAACAATTCCTTCCATATTTTAACTGGGTATTTTTATGGCTACAACCATACAAACAACTATCTCTCAAGCAAGCTAAGAAGGATAATAAATTATCACCCAAGTACTATGGTCCTTACAAGGTGTTGCAAAAGATTGGTATTATGGTATACAAATTGGAGTTGCCTGCATCTTCCTGAGTACACCCACTTTTCCATGTTTCATGCTTAAATAAGGTTATCATTGACAAGCTTCCAGTTCAAGCAATGTTGTCAAAACTTGACGAAGAAGGAAAAACCATATTTGAGCCTGAAGCAGTTACGGAAACAAGAACCCGACAACTACGAAAATGGTCAATTTCAAAGTATCTCATTAATTAGAATAACTTACCCATTGAAGATTCCACATGGGAGGATCAGAATTTTATACATAAGGATCTAGAGCTACTCAAGCGTTGAGGACAATGTGTTTTTGAAGAAGAGGGGCATGTTAGGTCCCTATAATACTAGTGTAGACCCCTTATTGTTATTGTTAGTGTAACCCCCTTATTGTTGTTATTGTGCCCATGTAGTCCCCA
This sequence comes from Pinus tabuliformis, assembly GCA_031772625.1. Taxonomy (NCBI): domain Eukaryota; kingdom Viridiplantae; phylum Streptophyta; class Pinopsida; order Pinales; family Pinaceae; genus Pinus; species Pinus tabuliformis. The sequence goes on along the minus strand of CM062810.1, from coordinate 166,829,362 downwards.
TATTGTTATTATTGTGCCCCATAGAAGACCACTATTGTTATTTTTGTGCCCTTGCATTATTATTGTTATGTTGGCTCTAATTATATTGTGACCCCTTAAACTTTTATATATACAAAGGAGATCTTTTCATTTGTATCATCCAAGAATTGTTCATTTATGTAATGTAAAGGAGGTTTCCCCCTCAAAGAGGTTAATTTTTAATTCGTTGATTTATCTATTTGTGAGTTGGTTTCATAACATTAAACTTCACATAATTCCACTTACGAAACAACACTGTAATACTCCCAAGACTCAGCTAATCCTTGGAAACACACCTAGAGTGAAAATCCAACCAAGATTTAATCATGAAAATTCCAATTGAAGAGAGACATATGATATTCCCAATTTTAAAAGCAAGACAACAGCTCCTCGTCAAAGGAGTTAGCATGTACTTACAGAAGCAGAAAAGATGAAATGCCCTAATTATGCATTAGACATTCAAATAACCAAAGAAAACCCTCAAACTAAAACCACACAGAGAATGAACCAAGGTACCAAAAACTACTAACCAAGACTAGACAATAATATGATATACCTGAAAAATTATTGTCCTGGAGAGTTGAATTCGAAAGGACAACCACCAATTCAAAAATTGACCTGCTTGCTAAAGCATGCAAGAAGAGGACGTAGAACATTGAACCCAAAGTGTCATTAACTTGAGGAAGAACACAGAAAATAATTTCGTTGTAGAATATAAGAAATGGATACCACATACTTCATCAAGGTAATAGATAAATACTCCCTATCCCATGAAAAACACAACCTGAGTATAGCAAGAGTGGTCGACTGAGGATATCTCTTCACCACCACTACATTGCACCACGTACCTTTATCAAACCAAGTCGACGAATGAATTTGATGCCACACCATGAAAAGAGATCGACAGGTGTGAGTGTGACTCACCTTTCTATACGGGACATTCCCTCCAAGGATCACACCCCCATCAGGAAATAATAAAATTTTGATATTAAAAATATCTTACTATAATTTAAAAAATTCATATCACATAAGTAATAACCCAAAATTAAAAATAATTCATAAGATATAACATTTCAACATGAAAATTAAGAATTAATCAAACATACACTTCTTATTTTATGTGTGTGAATATTTTAAGGAAATTCTCTAATTTCCTCCTCATATTTCTTGTTGAATTATAAGGGGTGAGAGGTGTGAGGAGTTCTTTTCGCCCTAATGGACAAATTGAATTAGATTTTTCACCTAACTTAGGTAAAGCATCCAAAAATTGGGCAAAATGTATGCCCTCCTTCTAAGTATCATTATGGCTCTATGTTTCCCAATTAGATCCATAATTATAATAGGAAACTCCAATAGCACAATTTGTCATCTTTCTCTAAGAACCTCTCCTTCAAACTCCAAATTAATCCATCTCCATAAAAAAATCATGGAAAATTTATCTTTAATCGAAAACATTCCAGACATAAATGTACTCAGAGACCTTAATAATGTAATGGCCATAATGGGCATGATTTAATAGAAAGTTACCACATCTAATGTAATGGGCCTAATAGGCATGATTTGATATAAATTTACCACATCTAACCAAGGAATTGACCTTTGGTACTCCACCCTTGTTCTAAATAGTATCCCAAACCAGTGAAGGATGTGGGGAAGAGAGATTTTTAAGGAGGTAAGAGTAGCCCTCCTTCACAGTATAATGTGGATGCTAACCTCCCGTCCATATATTCCTATCCATATTGTACATGACTATTAGCGTGAAGCATTTAAATGCTTTTATCACTTCTCTCTAGTGATGTTGAAGGTGGATCATACATGCCATATTATGCCACCCACACCACATCCCATTCTCGTCCCAGTTAGATATGTCTACTAAATGGTGTATGCCCTACTCTTCCATCCACCGAGCTAGCACCAAAATACCTTGCTTCTTTGAGGCCAAGGTTACAGAAGGGGTGTGATATTTCCAAAGGTTAATGTGCTTTCAGTTTCCTGGCTGCCATCCAAGTTGCTTGATCAAGAAAGGGACCACAAATTTGTAGAGCTTCAATATTTCAGTTACCTTCCCTTCCCATTTTTCACCCTCTATCCTAAGCAAGATGTTCCTATGGAAATAATTTCTTATGAAGTAATTTTTCCATGATTCGTTAGAGTCTAATAATAATGTCCATACCAATTTAGGTCCCAATGTTAAATTCATATATTCGGGGTCTTTAATAGCTAGACCACCTAATCTCTTTTGCAGTCTGATAATGTTCCACTTCACCAAGTGAAATATGTGCTCATTATTCTTGCCTATGTTCCATAAGAAATTTTTTATCAAGCTACTGATACTATGAATGAAATTCTTTGGTGCTAAAATTCCTGACCCAATATACATCGATAAGGCTGGTAAGATCGATTTTATGAGAATCACTCTCCTTGCTACATTCAACCATCTTGCTCCCCAAGATTAAACTCTTTTTTTTATTTTTTTCAAAATTGCTTCCTAAACCTCCCCAGTCGTATGCCTGGAAGAAATAGGAATATCGAGATAAGAAAAGTATTCCAGTCCTTATTTACTATAAATCCTAGAATTCGAGACATTTCCTGCAAGGTGAAATCAAAGAAATTCCAACCTATTAGTCGACTCTTCATTCTATTAATCAATCCTCCAAATAAGTGCAGATAAGAGTCTATTTTTTTTTAATCTAGAAGCTATGATCCTTGAGGCTCCTCCCAATAGAAGAGTGCTAAAATTCCTGACCCAATATACATCGATAAGGATGGTAAGATCGATTTTATGAGAATCACTCTCCTTGCTACATTCAACCATCTTGCTCCCCAAGATTAAACTCTTTTTTTTATTTTTTTCAAAATTGCTTCCTAAACCTCCCCAGTCGTATGCCTAGAAGAAATAGGAATATCGAGATAAGAAAAGTATTTCCAGTCCTTATTTACTATAAATCCTAGAATTCGAGACATTTCCTGCAAGGTGAAATCAAAGAAATTCCAACCTATTAGTCGACTCTTCATTCTATTAATCAATCCTCCAAATAAGTGCAGATAAGAGTCTAATTTTTTTTTTAATCTAGAAGCTATGATCCTTGAGGCTCCTCCCAATAGAAGAGTGCCATATGCAAATTGGGAGTCATTAAATTCTTTGAAATTTCTCGCTATACTCAATCAAGGTAGCCCCCCATCCAACTTGGTCGCTTCTAAATTCCTGCTAAGAGATTCTGCCATAATAATGTTGAGAAGAGGTGAAAAAAGGAAACCTTACTGAAGACCTCTTGAGGTTGCGAAGAAGGATGTCAATCTACCACTAACCAAAGGGTAAATCTAGGGGGATCTGATGCATGCCTTAACCCATTGAATAAATTCATAGCAAAAACCCAACTTTTCTAAAACAAGGAAAAGAAAGGAGTGATTTACCCGATCAATCACATTAGCCATATACAGTTTTATGACCATTCTTGCTTCTCCCGCTTCCTTGCTTGAGTGTATTACTTATTGGACCAAAATGATGTTATCAAGAATATTTATTTGATACATGAAACCACCTTGATTCTCAAAGATAAAGGATAAGAGCAGGGGCTTTATTCAATTGGCTATGAAATTTGTCAAGATCTTATAAGAGGAGTTGCAAAGAGAGATAGGTCAGAATCTTGAGAAATTAATAGGATTTGCTTCATCACACTTACTATGTTATATATATTATTGTGTTAATGCTTACTATGATGCAAGAATGTAGTGTGATTTGTATTAATATTATTTTGTATAAATGCTAATGTTGTGTGTGTTGCAGGTATACAAGAACAAACCCATTCACTTGCCCAGAAAAAGGTATTGATTCATATGACCAATATATGTATGAGACCATGAAACTACAGCTTTTCTGGGCCTTTCTTTTCCATACAAAAGTATATAGGTTTCATTTCCTTAAATAATTTGGTGTCTTTCCATAGAAATCATAGATGTTTCCAACTTTACTTTTGAATTAAAAATTGTGAAGAGATCACACTGAGGTCAACGTCAGGATTTGCTTCCCTCCTAGATGTACAATGACCATTTGATCTAGTCAGCGTGACAGACAAGGTCTTGTCAACTAGGGACATTGTATGCAACCCTAGTTGCCTCAATAGACTTAGAATTATTTCCCTTTCCCTACATTTTCTTGCCCTCACAATGAACCAAATCTATGGTTTAGTTTAAGGTTGATTGAACGAGATATGAATACAACAATTTACCTATCCAATAAGAATGTATCGTGAAATCTTTATGAACACCTTCTTTAAGTCTATTTTTCGTGGAAAACATTCCCTGTGAATTTACTTTTAGTTTGGTTTGGTTTTCTATGTCATTTATTTTCATAGTGATAGGATAGATACCTATTATTAATCTGATATCTGCACATATATTTTAGTATCTCGAAGTTTATGAACATATTGATTGATAATTTGATGTCAAATATTTTAAGCAATTAAATCAACTGACATGCAAGTACTAGCTACCTTCTGCCATGAACCAATTTAATTACCTTCATCTACATGCTCCCCAAGCGGCATGACTCCCACCTACAAAGTTTAGTTGATCATAGTTGTCCCAGGGTGGGCGATGTTCTTTTCCCTATTCACCCCATTTGGGGTTTGACAATCCTCCTAGGATAGCAAGTATCATTGCACCATATATATGTTGGAGGATGTTCTAGGACATATTTGATTCAAAGTTATTTATGTAAATGAAACTCCTTTATTGGCAAATTTGTTTGCAATATTATTTCCAATACGTCTTAAATGAGAGGGTATGAGAACCAAGGTACTTTGAAGGAGTGTGAACCTTTTCCAGGCCATTTTCTAATCTCCAAGCAGTGGATATCTTTCCAATTGTTGTTGCAAAATATATTTCATGAGCATATAAATAATAAGTTGTGAGTTCCCTTCAACTATAAGACAAGTACATCCTTCCTCTATAGTTATATAGATACCATATTCCAAAGCTATTAATTCTACTAAATTATTAATTCAAATTCCTAAAGATCCTGGATAATCCAAATGTTCTTTTTCCTACTATCACAAAAGACCCTGTCATAACCTATTGGTCCAAGATTACCTTTGGAAGCGGAATTAAAGTATAACTTTATAAAGTCTTGTGGAGGTAACTCCCATTTATGAGAGGAAGGAGTTTTTTCCTCTTCTTCTTCTTTTAATGAAATGTGACTAAAGAGGGGACACCCTAGATATCGAATCTCGTTAGGATGTCCTTTCCATGAACTAGACATTTCCAAGATTGATCTCACTAGGGGAAGATTATAATTGTTTCTTTTGTGTGATTTTTAATTCTCTTCCAAATGACAACTATTTCCATTGTTGAGTTTTTAGGGATCCTTCTATTTCATTCTTTCCACACTTCCCAAAGAACAAACCTAGAAAGAGTTGCCATGTTTTTCTTAAAATGGGATCGATAAAAACTTGAGACCACTAATTGGCTATAGTTTCAATAATATTATTTTGATTGTATTCATTATCTCTAAAGATCAAAGCTCATTGTTTCCATAAAGTATTAGAGAATGGACATTGGTTTAAGAGGTGCTCTATAATTTCCTCAACTTGTTTGTAGAAATGGCATTATGAGGGTCCTTGGAAGCCTCTTTTGATCAATTTATCCCAAGTAAGGGTTTTACGGGGAACTAGTAACCAAAGAAAAATTAAAACTTTAGGCCATAGGTTTTATGCTAGATTAGATTCTTGTCTAGAGATTCATGTCCAACAACCATCTTGTATGCATCTTTGAGCTTAAAATTTACCCTGTGAAGGTATCCCCAATGAAATTTGTCTTCCCCTTCATTGACTTTTATTTTTCTTCCTATAAGTCCTTCAAAAAAATCCCACTCAAAATCTTATTGAGTGGGAGGCAAGGAGTTTCTGGGGAGCCATTAGCACCAGATAACTTTTGGGGGTGTCAAGGCCTAGTATTGATCGAATTTGTTTTGGTTTGGTTTTCCATGATTGTTTGAAGAGCCTCGTACTCTGGTGTGAGTTTTTGGTGAGAGAGTTGTTGTTAGAAGTCTTCCAAAAAGAGTGTTGTGTGCCCATTATGAATTCCTTGGAAACTTTGCTACTTAATGAAATTTATGATTTTTCATGCCCCATTCTAAATGAAAAATCCTCAAATCATACCATCCATTCTAACTAGGTCTTTTTCATTAGTATTAATGCTAGTTTGTTTTCTCTATATTTTACTCCAAAGCATCTAACCACCATGGAGCTAATGCCACCATTTTTTCACTGCCATTTCAATGCTTATAGCTTCTAGGTCCTTCAGAGCTAGTCCCCTTGCTAGCTTGGGAAGACAAAAATTATCCCAAGCTACAAGCTTCCATTTTGTTTCATTTAGTGCACCCCCTAACCCAAACGAAGTCACAATGCAAGTTTATGATAGCCTTGAGAATATAGTTAGGGGCAGATAATGTGAAGAAAAATTATAGGCTTATAGCCTAGAGGACAGACTTGACCAGAAATTCTACCAGGTTTAGAAATCAGAAGGCCCAATTAACCAACTTTGATACCATCTTCAAAAATATCTCCTCCCAAGAAGCTCCAGAAAGAGTGTTGGTAGATAAGGGGGCTCCTAGATATTTGGATGGAATGAAGATTCTTTGAAACCCAAATTTCTACAAATGATAGTCTAAAAAATAGGGAGAATATTGAAGGAAACGTTTTGTGACTTACCTTGATTGACAAAAATACCCAAGGCCTCAAAAAATTGTGAGGTTATCACAAATGAATTTAACTAATTATAAAAATTTAAGAGACTATGAATATTTTTCTATCGAATTTAATGTAGAGTATAATTTTTTACTAGCATGATATAAGAATTTATATAAAAAAATACATATTATTAATTTCATATATCTCAAAATGATTTAAATATCGAAAGGGATAAAAAAATTTGAAGTATAAGTTTTTCACTACTTAAAATATATAAATTTGAAATGAATCTTTTTTCCAAGAAAATCCCTATAAAAAATCCTTTGTACCTTCCAATGAACCATGGATACTAACACAATAAACTATCTACCATGCTTATGGAGCCTAACCCTAAGGAGAACAAAAGTGTTGAAGTCATGATCTCACCAACTTAATTATTGTAACAAATCTATGTTAGTTTATTGTTTGAATTTGTTTTCTAGGTTGACCCTTTTTTTACATGATAGGTTGAATGTTATTTTTTACCAATTTTAGATATGATACTATATTCTACACATCTCATCCACCTCATCTTTGCCTTCGAACACTCATGCATACACACACACACACATGCACACACATTATTATTTTTCAAAAAAAAATTAAGTATGAAATTGGAATCTCAATCAATTTGCCTTAGAAGGTGTTATAACATGTACTACTGACATAATTACAACAACATATCAACTCCTTCACTCCTAAAAATACTTTAAATACAATCATTTTTTGTTATAGAACAAAATCTTTGCAAATCAAAATGAACTTATCCAATTTATTCTATTAGTGAAACATCAAAATACTAACATATGTCACAACTCTCCTATCAACTTTTGGAATTAATAAAGGGAACTATCCTGAACAAAATCTAAGTCCCTCCTCTAAATTCTTGTACAGATAGGGCCCCCTACTACAAAGACAAAACTTGTTTAGGTGACCTATCAACACTATTATTGAATTCTTTTTATATAGGAACAAAAGCAATATCATTGAATGTTGTTTTGCCTCCAAAACCATGTTCATTATTATATATTATAATATTTTATCTATTCCACATTTAATATTAGCCTGATTCGTCAAGAATTCAAAATCTCTAGAGATCTACAGTTGTGTGAGATCCTTTTTTCTATTGTCTTCAAATAAAATCAATAGAGCATAAAAATGAACTCTATTGTTAGTTCCTTATATTCCACAATACTTCAAAGAAAATAATGGGATGCCTCAAAAAATAGAATGACCCCTATTCCACATAAGCACAGAGCCCTTGACATGCTCCTTCGAAAATAAACCCATGTGATTGCATAATCTATACAAGGTTCCTTTAAAACTCTCTAAGGTTTATCTTTTAAAATTTTCTAGATACATTTGAAGGATAACCTAATTTTATGAGTTACTTGCTCTAGATTCATATCCAAGCCTTGAAAAATCATGTTATTTCTTGAGAGATAAATTTCCCATATCACAAAGCAAGTAAAAGCCTTAAATATTTTTCATATTTGTTTGTTAATCATGAGAAGGGACAATTTTTCAAAGTCAATTGTTCTCATTTATTTTTTGAAATGATATCTGTAGAACTTCATTTCAAACAACCTTGGAGAAAGTGTAGGTTGATAATATATGGTCCACCGATTTTTCACTATCTTTGAACAAGATGAATATGCATGTCTTGTGCCAATTCCTCATTTTTCCATTGTCCATGTAAGAATTTTATTTGCCTAAGAAAGTGAAAGAAAAAATCTTGTTTTGAGAGGACTATTTAATCTTTGCATTATCTTCCACCGTGAAACACTTTCTTCTAAATGAAATTTCTCCATTTTTTCTTAACAACCTAATTTGGCTATTATATAGCTTTATATAATAGGTCCATTCCTATGATTTTTCTCCTTTAAGTAGCTTCTGATAGCTTAAAAGTCTATTTACAACCAATCCATGGATCTTCTTTAACGCTCACTTTGTTTCCATTTCCTAGTTTCCATGCTATCGATTTACTTATTAAGGGAAAGGCTCTAATAAGGACTTTACATACCATGGTAGCACCTTGAAACCTTTCCTATCTAAATTGAACCATTCTTCCATTGATTTCCCTTTTAGTATATAGATTCTAGAACTTTACCTCATAGTTCTTCATTATAGCTTAGCCTCCTAAGTATTTTTGTAACTAGATATAAGATAAACACATAGATATTATTCAAACCCCAACCCTTAGAACCCTTTAAATTTACCACTCTTGACCGTTTTATAAAAGTGATTCCTTATTTGTCCATTTTCCCTATCCATGAAAGGCTAAACACTTTTATCTTGATTTTATCCGGAATTGCTTTTGGAATATGGGATATTGACATATAATATGCAAGGAAACTCTCTAAAAGAACCTTGATAATAAATAATCTACCTCCTCCAAGTAGTCATCAATGACACCAAACTGAAATTCTTGTATCTATTTTACTATACAACCATAGCCAATGTCTATATTTATGATCATTAGCTTTTAATTTAAAATATAAATATACTTTACACCTTGATCCATATCAAGCTCATTGGTAACAAGTGTAAATTTGTAGTATTACCCTTTCATCTACTTGATTAAATTCCATTAATGACTTTAACGAGTCAACTTTCATTCTTGTAACTTTACAATATATGACCAATACCTTATTTATGATTTTTGTTTCCTTATCATAGCGTTAACCAAATATCAAAATGTCAACTAGAAACATTAAGTGTGAGATCACCACTAACTTTGAGATTTTTATCCTTTTCACTTTCCCTCTTCTATTTACATCTTTTATCAAAATACTTAATCCTTCAAATATTGATAAAAATAAAAATGGGGGTAAGGGACATCCTTGTCTAAGACCCCTTGATGATTGAAAAACCTAATGGAGATATAGAAATTTCTCTATAGATTAGCTAGCTCTGATACATGTAGAAATTTTGTAAATTCTCTACAAATCTACCTCTGAGATCTCTGTAGAAAATTTGACTATAGATTAACTAAATAATGCAATATACTAAAGAAAAATACTATAATCTACTTCTACTATCAATTTGTGGAAGCTTAAAATTGAGCAAGATCGAGCTAAACACATATAACCATAAGAAGAAGAATCAATGCACATGAAACACAAAAAATACTCAAGGGAAAGCCTCAGCTAAAAACCCCACTATTTGTATTATCATACAAGATGGAAATACATCAAATTATATAAATCCTTAGCTCTCACAGCTAGCCAACTCTCAATACAATCCTCCCGGATGCTCACAGGTAATCAAAGCTTCTCACAAGCCTCCTCCTCTACCCTCCAAGCTCCTATTTAGTTCCTCTGGGATGATCTCCTTCACCCAGTGGAACACTACTCTCACACACTACTCTAACACACTGTCAGAACTACGCAATCCTCAAGGAACCTTCCCTTGACTGCATGCATGAGTTTCCTTTATAGGAGAAAACATGCAACTGATAGTACAATGTCCTTAACATTTAGCTCAATTGGGTCTTTCTCGGAATAAATATGCATGAGTTTTTGATGAGGAAATCTTCAGTTATCTGGAGTACATTGGTTGAGTGCATGCATGCATCAACTGACTGATAACTCACAATTAGTTCCTCAAACATTTTGGAACTAATTTAACTGGACTTAACTCAATAAACTGAGCTAACTAATTACAACTAAAATATAAATCAATCTTATCTCCTTAATTAAGGGATAATCTCCTTAATCTAAGGGATAACTGTTGCATGACTTCTTTTTTTTCTTAAGCAAGAGCGGAAACTTCTGTTCATTTATTTACAAAAAGAAGCAAAATGTACACAAAGACCAAGGAGGTATGACCCACCAATAAGACAAGCCAATCAAAGCCTTGTTCCCGAGCCATAACCTCAAACAATGGGCCGAGGACCCAGAAAACAAAACATAAAGTCCACCTAAGACCGTTCGATCCTCCTCAACAGATCTAGAGGTCGAGACTCATTTCAGATGACTAACAAGCACACCCTTTAACCATCAATTCGGACCCAATGAACCATATTTAATAAGTATATCGGCTCCGTCTGGGGCTCTAACCTTCGAGCACTTTATCTGCTCGAAATCCACCATTTGCACTTGATCCCGATGAGGTCGTGCGATTAGAATGTGTTAGCGTCAGTCTTTGCAACCTTCCTCCAGTGATCAAACATGCTCTTACAAAGTGATTTTAAGGTTTCAAGGTCAAATTTTGTCATTTCAGTGAGTCTTCAAACAAAATTTGGTCACTAGGTATTAGGTCTAGGGTTTGCTTTCACTCCTTTCAAAGTTGTCCAAATTTCAGTCCATTTCACCATTCAGCTGACTGTACCATCATTCAGAGGGTTTTCATCATCATGTCAAGTTCCACTGGGTCATTTTATACCTTGTTCATGCTTCAATTGCGCCTAGGTAAGGTTCATTTCCCTCTCCTACAGTTTTGAAGGTGATTTCTCTTGGATGGTAAAATCATCAGCAAAACTTGTATCCTGATGTTCATACACCTTCCCTTATCCTTAATGTACCTTATTAAACACTTCCCATCACTGAGATCCCCCAAATTCCTCATTTTCACACAAACCCTAGTTTCTTGCTACAACTTGACAATTTTCTAGGCTAGGCCTGTGTTTTGTCCTTTTGGACCCCTTACCCTCACTCAATATTTGAAATTCCACTTTCCCCTACTTCCTAACATCCCTCCCTACTTCCCTAAATTTTCTGAAAAATTTATAAGCCCCTTATCCCCTTCATTTCGCTTCATTTTGACAAATCCCCTGTTCCACACATCAGGATAGGTTTTACTCCAATGATGTCTCTAAGCAATAAAAGATGAATTTGGGAAAAATTAGAGATTTTTTTGTCCAAAATAGGCCAAGGAATAAAAACCTCCTTCACTTTTTACACAGGTGTCATGGTTTAGAGAAATGTCAAAAATACAGTTGCCTCAGGAGAATTGATGCACCTCTGAAGTGACCTTGGGAAAATCAAATTTTATCCTAGCTTGGTTGGACAAATGACTTTCTTGATGAGTGAAATGATAACTAGACACAAATATATTTCCAATGAGCTATCATGAGCTCAATTTGGAGTTGAGGAAGACCTTCAAAAGTTGACTGCAACAGCACTCTGCCTTGAGGCAGCCTCATTTTGCACATTTTTACCAGTCTTGGGAGATTTGATTTTTGATAGGGAAAATGAACTCCAAATTGAATATTTCCACTTGCGTTGGAAATTAAACTCAATAATATTTCCAAAAATCTATCCAGCACCCAATTTGGACACTGGGAAGGCCTCCAAAAGTCTCCTGCAAAAAGTGCTATGCATTGGGTTTGGGGCGCAGTGCATTGGGTTTGTGGCACGGCGCATAGAGCTGCAAGCCATTTTCACCACAAATTCATCCATATTCTCAATTTTCTTGGTTTCCTCCAGTCCAAATTAAGTCAAAAACTCTACAAATGCCAATGAAAGTGTGTCTTAAGATGTTTATGATGATTTAGTGAAAAAATTTCAAAACCCTACCTCCTTGCAATTTTTGTTCAAAACATGATTGCTTAGGGTTTGTAAATTTGTTTTTGTTGCCATCACTCCCTCACCTTTTATTCCCTCACTTCTTTTCTAGTTTCGTTAACCCATTTCACTATCCCCCATATCCCTAAAACTAAAAACCCTAATACCTAATCCCATTATTCCCAAACCCTAGTCAAATATCCCCAAACCCTAATTGCTATCCCAAAGCCTAAATACTATTCCCTAAACCCTTTCATTCCCAAAAACCCTACAGCTAGCATCAAATCCTCCCCTCATCAGTCCCACTCATCCATGGAGCTCAAAAACATGCAAGCAACCGGCAAGCTCCTAAGAGAAGGAAAACCAAGTTGGCAACACTTGAAAGGGAAATTCAAGTTGAGCGTGAATCTTGGCTTGAGAGGAAAACTTGCACTTGGGAAAGGATTCTAAATAAGGCCAATATGGAGAAAAAAATGTTGAGGCGCATGTCCTACCATTACTTGGCAAAAAACAAAAGTTGCAAAGCAAGAATCAGAAGCTTGAAAGCAAAGTTAAAGAGGGCATCGAGGAGGTGAAAGGAGCATGATAGACTTCAGCTATTGGTTGAGGCTTCCTTGCCCCAATACAATGCTTGATGGATAAGACTTAGCCAAAATTCCAAAAAATTTGGGGCACTTTTTGCATTTTTGGAATTTTTGCTCTATGCGCCACGCCACCTGGTGCTCGCTTTTGATGGGAGCCTCCAAATGACAAAAACTCAGCATTTTTGGATTTGGCATGGAAAAATATTCTTGCCTACCAATGGCCAAGAAATTTGGACAGGTTTTGAGCCCTCAAAAAGGTCAAAAACACTCAAAAAATGACCTTACTGCCCCTATTTTGACACACAGGAAGCAGTGTTGGGAGAACTGACTTTTGGAGGGGCAAATGGAGGCCAAATTGAAAAATTCCACTTGGGTTGGAAAGTAGACAGGCAGAAATTTCCAACAAGCACACTTGGAGTGAATTTGGACACTAGGAAGGCCTTCAAAAGTGGCTCCAAACAGGCACTACTCATAGAAAATTTGGCGCGGCGCATAGAGGAAATTTTGCCAGTTTGACCAAGTATACTTTGTTTTTTGCCTAGCTTTTTCCAGTTTGACTTTTTCACCTTCTTAATGTAAAATTTATGATGTAATTTAATGTTAATTGATGGATCATGATGTAAATATTCAAATTTTTACTTAAGGAGGTAGATTCATCTATCAAAAAGTTGTTTGAAACTGAATAAATCAGTTCCCTAGTTTCTAGGGGCATGCTGTTCCACTGCCTAGTTTCTAGTTCTCAGTTTAGAATTAGTTGGAACAGCTCCTAAACTTGTGAGCTCCACCCCTAGAGGCTAGGATGAGTTTTTGTTTGCCTATATCTTATGTTTTTCAGTCATTAGCATGGTTGAACTCTTGAAAAAGCAAGGAGCTTCATTGTACACTCATATCAGCATTTTGGCTAAGGAATTGAGACCAAGATTTGCAGCACTCTTGGGGATCCCTGTGGCATTTTGTTTTGGTACAGTGCTTTCTTTTGTATTTTTTTATGTGTTATGTATGAAAATATCTATCTTGCTTCTTCCTAACTAAATCAAACAAGAGTGTAAGTAGAATCCATTGAAATTGCAGTGCTCTACTTAAGGTTTGCTTTAGTTTCTTGATGTTTTCAGTTGTTTGGAGAGGATCCATGGATTCTGTTGCCCTCTTCTCCTCACCTGTCTAATCCCTCCACCTTATTCGATTTGAAGTGCCAAAATCATTTTCCTACCTTGCCCCATTGAGATCTCTGCAAAGTTGAGCCTCATTCCCCGCACCCAAAATCTACTTTTCCATTTGAGCCAGCAAAAACATCATTTTATTCAATCAAACTCTTTTGCACACATACCTAGCCTAAGATCAGTAGTTATATCAGTCATCTCAAGCCTTTAGTGATCATATTTTTCTGAGATTGACCCGGAGAGAGCCCTCTCCTGACCTGGTAGGGCTAGCTACCAGGTTAAGCGTGGTTTGATGTTGGCCCTGGATCCTACCTTTCTCAGCCTAAGGTAAATCTAGGCTCTAACAGCATGGAATTTAACCTTTGATTCAGACTCGAAGTTGGATTAATATCCCACCTATATAATTTTAGGTCCAATTTCCTCGTTATCCCTCTTGTTGTTCTCCACGCGAAATGCCTTGGATTACTGCGATTTCATTGACCTGCTTCCCTTTTATCTGCATCTGTGTCCCAATGAAACAGGGTCCGTGTTCTAATCTTGATGTAATTAGGGTCCATAAGTATATCTTTGGCCCACCTAATCTTGTTTGTATTCTCTGGCCTGAGCACCATTAATATATATATTTCCCACCCGAAGGCCCAATTTCCCGCCCGAAGGCCCAATGGATACTTACCCTTCTTCGTGCGCTTTGCCATAAACTAATTTTCCCTGTGGACCAAATTTCTTTGTCTCCCACAGTCTTCATCCTACTTATTCTCCTTGCTCTGATAGAGCTCTCTATCTAAGGTCGCATGTCTGGAACATTCTTCCCTTAAATGTCCTTAGAGAGTCCTAGTCCATTCATATCTTACATTGGTTTTTGAACAGAGCACGCCTTCGTTTGCCAAGATATCCACTAATTTATTGGCTGTTCTTCACACATGGATAAAACTAATGGTTCTCATGTTTTGTAGGTGGGATTGAATGTGTTGATAAACTTGCAATAACCTCTAGTGTCTCAACACTTTGTCTAGTGTTGATCCATTACCAATTTTATTTACCGAATTAATTACCAATTCAGAATCAACTTCAATTATGATGTTATGTATATTTGAGTCCTTTAGGATTTCTAGGCAATGTTCCATGGCCATGAGCTCTGCCATATTGTTGGTGGCCTTCCCCAAATGACAGTGAAAGATGGTTTTTATGAAACCTCTTTCATCTCTTATGACTCCTCCATACCCAGCCAATCCAGGGTTTCCTTTTGAGGCTCCATCTATATTGCATTTCATAAAACCTTGAGGTGGAGGTTGCCAGAATTCCTTATCAGTTGTTATCTTATTGTCTTATTGTTGCCCTTGGGCGTAAGCCCCTACAGTCCCAAATTTAGAAGTATCTACTCACCCTGATCTTGAGATTTGTTATCAGGGAGATTTTTTAAAAGGGTTCCTATAGTCTCTTTGAGTTTTCTATAATCTGAGTCATGATGCTCTGTGGTGACCCAATCTTGTTCTTGAAGATTATGTTGTTGCGCTCTTTCCAGACATCCCAGATTATGAATCTTGGAACCAAATCCCATGCTTTGTTGATTATTTCATTTGTCGAGAAATTTTTCCTCCAATTATTCAAAGTCCTGGTAATGTGTTAGGGTCCCACCCTAACCCCCTTATTTATGTAATAGGATCGAGTCATAGTTATAGTTAGTAAACAGTCAATAAAGCCCATATTAATAATTGTAAGTGGTTAACCCGCATTTAATGACAGGACCACAGTTAGTTGCAAATGGGCCATGGTATTAGATAGATGGTATTAATAAGAACCATGGTATTGCCCCATGGTATTGCATGTATGAATCCTATATAAAGGATAGAGACTCCCTGCGAGAAGCATCGTGTCTTATTTTGTAATCAAGCTCTGCTCTATTGGAGGTTGCCCCCTCGAAGAGCCAAGTGAGCATTTCTTTATGAATAATAAAATACTTGTTGTTATTTCTCACTGTTCTATGTTCTGAGTATATTTCTTCACATATTTGGTATTCTGGTATCGTCTTGCAGGTTAAGAGCATAACAAGTGGTATCAGAGCACTTTCCACGGCCGATGGGATCTCCATTTTTTTAGCAAATTTTTTTTTTGGCTAAAGACGTGTTCCACCATCTTTAAACCACGGGATCTATCGTTGAGCGCATAAACCTGCAGATTTGGGGAGGCATACACGCAGGAAATACAAGAGGTGGTCACGCTTGTTGGACTCCCTTGTAAACCCTATGGGTACCCCTTCGAGTAGTAGTGCATTAGACAGAACCGCGCACGGACTGTCTTCCAAGTACCCTCTGGGTATATCAGAAGCCCCCTAGCTCCCTTGAAACCTCGCCATAGATAAACCTTCAGCCATCTTGCTACTACAATACACCAAGAACGGCACTCGCATAGATTACTCACCCGTACAATAGGGTAGTCAGGTTGTACGGCTAAGGGTACAGTTGATCCTCCTTGGTTACTGCCCTGAAAAATTGGGCCGAGTACTACTGTTAGACCCTTATGTATATTGCAATCTGTAGCACCTAACACTCCTGGAGACCATAGTTCCCTTCTCTATCTCGAAATCATGCATAATCTCTGCCAGATCAGATCTCGAGAGTGGGGTTTTGTAGCAGCAGCAGCAATCAGTTCCGTCATTTAGATCTATCAGCTCAGCCATTCAGATTCCTCAGATCCGCCATCTAGATCTGAGTAGTTGTGTGGGTTCCTATACCTGGGCACGATTTTCGCAGGAATTTTGGCAGCATTGACATTTCCAGGATTCGGCGATTGCAGTATTCCCAAGCAAGGAGTAAAACTCCATTAGGAGTAAAAAAAAAAAAATCTAAGACCCCTTGGGGCGCTTATTGGTCACTTAGCCCATAAGAATCAGGACGATAAGCTGAGCAAGGTGGTACCATTCAGTTGTTAGTGCCAAAAAATTCAGGTGGTCCCAAATTTCAAGTAAATCGGCTCGGTGCATGGTACAAACTAGAAATCAAGCTATGGTGAATGAGAGGATGGATAGCCTTGAAGCATCCTTGAAATAAATCCAATCACAGCTGAAGAGAATAACTACAACACTCTCTATGGGCAAGGCGGAAGCCCGCGAGGAGGCATATATTGGCACTGAACACAGTGAGGGTGAGTCTAGCCAGTCTCTTCACCTCTTTAGCCCCCACCAACAATCCCATCTGCGACCACCCAAGCTAGACATGTATAAATTTGATGGCTCTCACTCGGCAGCATGGATAGCACAAATGGAGCAATATTTCAATCTGAATTACATCCTGGATAATGCCACTCAGCTTAGTGTGGGTATCATGTACTTGGACAATGAAAGATGGCAACGGTGGCAATGGAATCAATGTTGCTATGGAGGCCCTTGACTTTGGAGACATTCAAAAAATATCTTATGGATTTCTTTGACCATGACTTTTCCTTTTTGGGTCGTCTCACTAAGCTCCGACAAACAGGAATAGTGGATGAATATATTACAGCCTTTGAAGCCTTAGCTTTCCGCACTGGAGGTCTACAAGATGAGTTCTACATGGAATGTTTTATCAGTGGTCTTAAAGAAGCCATACAAGCCCACATCTGACTACACCACCCTCCCTCATGGCTGGAGGCTTGCAGGATAGCTCGTGAAGTAGAACGTGCATTAGCAACCCAGTTCAATCGCCCAAATTTCACCGCCAAGGGTCACCCCCCATAGGCTCATAGCACTACCCAAACACTCAAGGTTCAAAAGGTGTCACCTACAGAAATGGCGGAAAGAAGAAAGCAAGGATTATGTTACTACTGTGATGAAAAATACTCCCCAGGGCATAAATGCAAGGAGCCCAAATTCTTTCAAATTAATGCTACTGATCACAGTTCATCAGAGGAAGCCCCACCACTTGAGGAACCAAAGGAGGAAGAAGAGGACAACCAGAAGGACAATGTACTTGAAGAACCAGTTATTTCGCTGCATGCCTTGGCAGGGATTTCTTCGCCTCAAACTCTCAAAATTAGAGGTTTTATTAAGCATCACCCAGTAGTAGTCTTGATTGATAGTGGAAGTACACATAATTTTATCCATCAAAGAGTCGTGGAAACAATGCATTGTTTTGTACAAGCAATTTCTAACTTCCAAGTCCAAATTGCTGATGGGGGAACAATGAAATGTGAAGGCCGCTGTGAAAATGTCAAACTTCAAATGGGGGATTATCAGTTAAAGACCCACATGTTTGCCATACACATGGGCGGGTGCGACATTGTCCTAGGTGTTGAATGGCTTCGCACACTTGGCCCAATCACAATGGATTTCCAGGAATTATATATGAGCTTTAAGCAGAACAACCACACACATACCCTCCATGGAATCCAGGCGAGAGCTCCCTCTATCATCAGCTCACATCGGATGGAAAAATTGTTAAAAAAGGGTCATCATGGAGTTATAGCTCAATTGGATTCCATCCAGGCCTTCAAACCCAATTCTCTTCATATTCATCCTGAGATGCAACAGATCTTAAATAACCATCTGCCAGTCTTTGACAAGCCTCATGAGCTTCCACCCTCGAGAAGGGAACATGATCATAGCATCACTTTGGTCCCAGGGGCCCAGCCACCAAATGTGCACCCATATAGATATCCATTCGCCCAAAAGAATGAAATAGAAAAAATAATCAAGGAAGTTTTGGAAGCAGGTGTCATTCGTCCCAGCATTAGTCCTTATTCATCACTGGTGGTCATGGTGCTCAAGAAAGATGGGGAATGGTGTATGTGTCCAGACTTTAGGTCCCTTAATAAGTTAATAGTCAAAGATAAATTTCCCATCCCGGTTGTTGATGATTTGCTAGATGAACTAAATGGGGCTCAATTATTCACTAAGCTTGATCTTCGCTCAGACTACCACCAAATTCACATGAAAGAAGTCAACATTCCAAAAACTGCTTTCCGAATTCATGAAGGCCATTATGAGTTCCTGGTCATGCCATTCGGACTTTGTAATGCCCCATCCACTTTTCAGAGCCTTATGAACCACCTGCTCAAATCATATCTTAGAAAATTTGTCCTTGTTTTATTTGATGACATCCTCATCTACAGTCGCACTTGGGCTGCACATCTTCAGCATGTAGATCTTCACTTGCAACTACTCCTCGAACATAAATTATTTGTTAAGATGTCCAAGTGTTCTTTTGGCATGGAAGAAGTTGAGTATTTGGACCACATTATGGGGCGTGAAGGTGTCACGGTGGACCCCAAAAAGATCCAGGAAATGCAGGATTGGCCTCAACCTAAGACCTTGAAGAGCCTGAGAGGATTTTTGGGTCTCACGGGCTACTATCGCAAATTTGTCTGCAATTATGGTCGCATTGTGAGGCCCCTCACTCAACTCCTCAAGAAAAAATCATTCCTCTAGAATGATGAAGCAAAACAGGCCTTTACAGCTCTCAAAAATGCCATGTGTTCCACTCCAGTCTTAGCACTACCCGACTTCACCAAATCTTTTGTCATTGAATGTGATGCTTCAGGTACGGGTATTGGGGCAGTCTTAATGCAGGAAGGTTGACCCTTGGCCTTCACAAGCCAACAACTAAGTGGGAAGAATCTAGGACAATCTACCTATGAGAAGGAGATGATGGCCATCTTACATGCAGTAGATACCTGGCAACCATACTTATTGGGGCGATGCTTCCAAATCCGCACAGACCATCAAAGCCTTAAATATTTTTTGGAGCAATGCCTATCCTCACCACAACAAAATAAATGGCTCGCCAAAATGCTGGGATATGATTATGAGATAATTTACAAGAAATGGCGCGAAAATATTGTAGCAGATGCATTATCTCGCCAATTTGAGGAGGAAAGTACCCTGCTCGCAATTTCCCTTCCCATTCCAGAATGGATTGAAGAGGCTCACAAGGAATGGTTTTCACATCCCTGGCTCTCCCAACTCATTACTCAATTGCAGGCAGATCCAAATTCCATAGAGGGCTACTCGTGGCAGGATGAGATTCTTCGCTACAAGGACAGAGTCGTAATATCACCAACATCCACCGTCAAAAGCTCCATTTTGGTGGAGTTGCACTCATCTCCCACTGCAGGACATTCAGGATTTCAGAAGACGTATACTCGCACTCAAAGATCTTTTTTCGACAGGAATGAAAAAGGACATTCTTACTTTTGTAGCTGAATGCGACATCTGTCAGCACCACAAAGGAGAAATAGTCAAAGCACCAAGCACATTACAACCATTGCCCATCCCGGCATCAAAATGGATGGAGGTTTCTATGGATTTCATTACAAGTCTTCCAAAGTCAGGAAATAAGTCAGTCATCATGGTGGTTGTGGACAAAATTTCTAAGTATGCTCATTTTTGTGCCCTACCCCACCCTTTTACACCGAATTTGGTCACTCAATCTTTCTTGGATCAGATCTTCAAATTGCATGGCATGCCCACTTCCATTGTGTCTGATCGTGACCCTGTCTTCACCAGTAACTTTTGGCAGGAAATATTCCAGCTACAAGGTACCCAACTACAACTCAGTACTTCCTATCATCCAAAAACTGATGGTCAAACTGAAGCAGTCAACAAATGTCTAGAAACCTACCTTAGGTGTTTCACTTTAGAAAAGAAACATCTCTGGGTACAGTGGTTACCTCTAGCTGAATGGTGGTATAACACCAACTATCATGCCACCACCAAAATGACTCCATATGAAGCAGTTTATGGTCAACTCCCTCCTTCCCCTACTTCTTATATCAAGGGGTGCTCGAAGGTACAAGCAGTGGATCAACTCCTACAGAACCGCACAACCATGTTGGCCCATCTTAGAGAGAATCTTCATCAAGCTCAAAACCGCATGAAGCAATAGGTAGATCAACATCGCTCAGAACGCCAATTTCAAGAAGGGGATCAGGTATTTTTGAGGCTGCAACCATATAAGCAAACATCACTCAAAGACAAGGGTTGTCAGAAAGTCTCTCCAAAATTCTGCGGACCTAATTAAGTACTTCAGTGCATTGGAGAAGTGGCCTACAAGCTAGCTTTGCCACCCACTGCAAAAATCCATCCAATTTTCCATGTCTCATGCCTCAAGAAAGTGATTGGGAACAATTGCAGAATTCAAACTAGTCTACCTGAACTGGATGAAGAAGGTTCAATCTAGCTCCAACCTGAACAGGTCCTGGACACACGAGAACGACACCTGCATGGCCGCATGATCAAGGAAGTCCTCATCAAGTGGAAAGACACCTCTCCGAAAGATGCAACCTGGGAACTAGCCACTATTCTTCAGCAGTTTCCGCAGCTTCAGCTTTGAGGACAAGGCTATTCTTATGGGGGAGGGCATGTTAGGGTCCCACCCTAACCCCCTTATTTATGTAATAGGATCAAGTCATAGTTATAGTTAGTAAAGAGTCAATAAAGCCCATATTAATAATTGTAAGTGGTTAACCTGCATTTAATGACGGGACCACAGTTAGTTGCAAATGGGCCATGGTATTAGATAGATGGTATTAATAAGAACCATGGTATTGCCCCATGGTATTGCATTTATGAATCCTATATAAAGGATATAGACTCCTTGTGAGGAGCATCGTGTCTTATTTTATAATCAAGCTCTGCTCTATTGGAGGTTGCCCCCTCGAAGAGGCAAGTGAACATTGCTTTCTGAATAATAAAATACTTGTTGTTATTTCTCACTGTTCTATGTTCTGGGTATATTTCTTCGCATATTTGGTATTCTGGTATTGTCTTGCAGGTTAAGAGCATAACATAATGCTACCAATTTCCTTGTTTGTTTGTTTAAAGATTGAAGCCACCCAATTCCATAAGGTGGAGGTGAAAGGGCATAGGTTGAGAAGGTGATCCATAGTTTCTTCCTGTAATTCACATAGCTGGCACCTGGATGGTCTAGCTACCCCTCTTTTCCTAAGATTTTCCCAAGTCAGAATTCTTTTATGATGCACTAACCACATGAATAGTTTAATTTTCATCCATTTTTGGTTCTGCCATAGGTCCTTCCATACCTTATCAGGGTTTGGAAAGTCTAGCCCCAGGGCTATTCGCTTGGCCTCTTTGAGGTTAAAGTTTCCTTCATTTTTTTTACCCCATCTTAGTTGATCTAGAGATGTTGATATTAGAATCTTTCTCTATTCCAAGATGACTGTAAGAGCTTCTACCTGGGCTTTCAATGGGGAGTCATCTATGTAAACTAGGTTCTTCCATTTTCTCCATTTTCCATCACTTCTTTCCTGATCCCAAAAGTCATTTACTTTGAGTAACCCTTTATTGTTAGTTTCATTCTTGAGATTGACAAATTCTTCTTTTAACAGTCTAGGTTCTTGTTGCCAATTATCCTCCCAAAACCAAGCGAGGTTTCCATCTCTGATTTCCTAGAAACTGTGTTTCTGAACTATAGCTCTATTTTCCCAAGCTTTGTTCCAAATGTGGGAGCCTTTGATGAGTCCCATCATCCTAATGTAATCCCTTTCTTTCCAATTTCTTGCATATTTTTGTTTCCATACTTTGGCCCAAGGGGAAACCAATTCTTTTAGCCATCTCCACCATAGTTTCGCCCCCAAGACTTTGTTTAGTGTTTCAGGGTCATCAAGTCCCAAACCTCCATGTGTCTTAGGCTTACATATTTTATCCCAGGCTACCAAAGCCCATTTCTTTTTCTCTTCCCCTTTGCCCCAAAGAAAATCCCTTTGGATATTTCTGATGTGTTGCATTACTCCTTTAGGAGCTGGAAGGACTGAGAGCATGAAGATGGGGACAATTTGTAGGATAGCTTTTGTAAGCACTAGCCGTCCTGCTATATTCAAAGATCTGATAGTCCATTTCCTGGTTTTGCCTTGAAGCTTATTAGTAACCGGCTCCCAAACTACCTTGCTGAGAGGTTTGTCTATTAGAGGTACTCCCAAATATCTGGAGGGTAGCATATCTCTTTGGAAGGCTAGAATTTTGGTGAGGTTTCTCTGAATAGCAATGTCAGTATTAAAAAAAAATATCTTTGATTTGCTTAGGCTTACCTCTGTCCCCGCAACCATAGAAAAGTCATTAAGGATTTGTTTGAAGGCTTGAGCTTCCTTGACTATGGGTATACCCTGCAGCATGGTGTCGTCCACAAATTGTTGATGGGTCAAGGCATCCCCATTTAAAGTGAGTTTGAGACCCTGGATTCTGCCTTCTCCTTTGGCATATTTAATCACATTTCTTAGCCCTTCCATCATGAGAATAAAGAGGAAGGGTGAGAGTGGATCACCTTGTCTGAGTCCTCTCAAGGGCTTAAAGGTCTTTGATGGTGAGCCATTTAGCAGGATTGAAAAACTTGGGGTGGTTACAAGGGCCATTACCCATCTTATCCAGTTATGGTTAAAGCCATATGATTTTAGTACTTCCTTGGTGTAAGCCCAGCTCAGCTTATCATAAGCTTTTTCTAGGTCAAGCTGAATGATCATACCTGCCTGCTTATTACTCTTAAGTGAGTGAACCACCTCATGAGCTTGAATGATGTTATTAAGAATTTGCATGCCTTCCACATATCCAGTTTGCTCCTCAGCCACAAGAGTTCGGAGTAGGGGCTTAAGTCTGTTCGCAATTACTTTTGAAATAATTTTATACACCACATTGCATAGTGCTATGGGTCTAAATCTATTAGGTGTGATGGCATTATCCTGCTATGGAATCAAGGCTATGAAAGAGGAGTTGGCGCCTTTAGAACAATTTTTTTTCCTTGAGTCCTTCAGCACATCGAGGATATCTTGCTTGATTATTTCCCAACATGCTTTGAAGAAGTCAACTTTGAAGCCATCCAGACCTGGAGCTTTCCCATTTTGCATTTCAATAATGACTACATTGATTTCCTCTTCATTCACTAGCCTGTTAAGATTATAATTGTCTTCTCTTGTCACTAGCTTACGAATGTTCTTTGTGAAGTCCTTGATAAATTGGGATCTGTCTATGAGGGGCTCCTTGGCTATGCCTCGGAAGTGCTGAACCATAATAGTTTCTATTTCTTGGTGAGTAGTGAGTTGTTTTCCGTTATTATCTTTGATCTTTGAAATCCTGTTTTGTGACCTATGATCCATGGTAGATTTTTGAAAAAACCTTGTATTTATTTCTCCTTCTTTTAACCATTGTACCCTCAATTTCTGTTTCCAGAAAATATCCTCTTGCTTGCATAATCCTTCCCATTCTTGTTGAACATAATCAACTTTTTCCTTTCTCTCCTCGGTGAAGCCCTCTGTAATGAGGGTTTGGTTAATTTCCTATAGTTTCCATTCTGCTGCTTTTTTGGCTTCGAATATATTGCCAAATTCATTCTTATTCCAATCTTTTAGCCTTTGTTTGACATGTTTCAATCTCTAATGCAGAAGGAACATTTTAGTACCTTGAATTTGCATATCCTGTGTCCACCATCTTGCAATATTGTTGATGAAGTCAGGATGGGTAAGCCAAATGTTTTCAAACTGGAAAGGTTTGTTTCTTGGAGTTCCTATAAAGGACGCTTCAAGTTGAATAGGCCAGTGGTCTGAGCCTCCAAAAGGAAGTATCATTGCTGCTAAGTTATGGCCTGTGAGGATTAGGTCCTCCGAGATAATGAATCTATCAAGTTTAGAGGCCACTTGAGACGCTCCTCCCCTCTTATTATTCCAGGTAAAGATGCCATTACTTGTTTCTGTATCTACAAGCTTCATGTTATTTATGAAATTCTGAAATGCTATAGAATCTCTACCTAGTGATCTGGTTCCCCCTTTTTTTCCGTTAGAGATCTGATCATATTGAAATCCCCTCCCAGAATCCAGGGGATACCCTGATGTCTTCCTCTTAACTCCTCCAATGAGGTTAGAAGTTTGAGTTTATCTTCTAGCTTTTGTGGACCATAAACATTAGTGAGCAAATAAACTTCCTTGTCCCCCAAAGGTTGGATGACCACTGATAAATAGTTCCTAGATGCTTCAGCATCTAGGATACCAAGTTTCTGAGGGTTCCAGAGTGTGAGAATCCCTCCTGCTGCTTTGTCTACTTTAACTTCTAGATATTCATATTTAATAAGCCATTTACTATGTATCTCTCTTATTTTTTCTACTAAACATTTTGTTTCCTGGATGAAAATTATATTTGGTTTTTCTTCTTTCATTCTATTGCTAAGATTTCTTTATTTCCTTTTACTTCCTAGACCCCTAATATTCCATGTTGTGAGCTTCATTAAGAAAGATTTGTAAATGAGTAACTAGTTAGGTCTTTCATCTTACCTGAATTGATCATGAGTTTTCCACACTCTATCAACAACTCATTCTATTTTTTCCTACATCTTTTCCTGCCTGGGTTCCTTGGAGTTAGTCCCAATGTTGCCTTCATTGTTTTCACCCCTTCGTTGTCCTGACTATCATGGTTTCTTTTAACTCCTGAACCTTTTGCCTGAGTTCTCCATAGGAATAGTTGTTGCACTCTATTAAACTCCTCTTGTGGTAGTGAATCCATTCCTTTGGTGGTTCCCTACTCCAGGAACTTTTCCAGATCTAGATGCTCCCTATCAAGAATATCCTGCAGTTCATGATCCTCTGTTCCCACCTCGCTCGGGGTCATCTCTTGGTCCCTATCAAGTTCCATAGTGTTCAGTAGATCCTCCTTTTTTGGTTGTTTTCATGTGTATCCTCCATGCTCTCTTCCTTTTCCTTCTCTACAAGGTTGTCCTCCAGTGTCTGGTTTGCTTTATCTTGCTCCTCTTCTTCTTCTAATACCTTGTACCTATTCTGACTTAGCTACTTTTCCTCGTTGATTTTATTTTGGTACTTTCTCCCTCCTTTACCTCTGTTCCCCACTTTGTTAAAGATTTTAGTTTCTTTCCCTGAGGTAGATTTAGTTCTGCTTTCCATTTTGTTTAAGGGGAAATCTCTAAATAGATGCCCATGTTCATGGCATTTACGGCATCTGAAAGGAACATGCTCATAGTCCACCGCTTGCACCCATTCTTCATCAAAAACTTCTAGAATTAATTCATCCGGTAGAGCTCTAGAGAGGTCCATCTCTACACATATATGGGTAAAGGAGGTATACTTTCCCTGCATAGTGGCCTATGATATTTTTACAAAATTCCCTAGTTTATTTCCTATTGCCTTTAGTGATTCTGGCTAACAATAATCCAGAGGTAGGGAATAGAGCCTTACCCAAACTGGGACTGAAGTGAATGTCTCATGCTTCAGGACAAAATTCATCACCCAAGGCCGCATATAGAGGCCTACAACAACATAGAAGTAGGGCCCTCCTTCAAACACCATGTCTTTATCCTCAATGTTTGTAAAAACTATAGTGAAGAAACCCTTGGATATAAGGTGCAGATCTATATCTCCCTTAGGTTTCCAATGATTATTTATCCACGTCTGTAAAGCCTTCTCCATTGGCCATAACCCCATGAATTTACAAATGATTGCATAAGTCTCCATGTGTTCCCTATGTGCCTGTAGCGCTAGATCACTTAACACCACCCGAGGTGTGATGGTTGCCCTAGGCTTACAAGGTCCAATTCGATTTCTAGTGTCAGCATTCTGATTTTCTCCTTCTATTCACTTTTCTCTTTTGGCTTCTTCCTGCATATTTTCCTGCCCCTGTGAGCTTCTGTTTTCCTGTTCCTCTCCTCCTAAGACTCTGGTTTCAGCCTCCAGAGGTTTCTTGAATCAATTAGAGACTGCCTAACTATAGGAGGGAGTGGAACTCCCCCCCCTCTCACAACTCCATGGTGCCCAACACTGAACTCCTACTGCAAACCCTAGCTCTGCTTGTTTTCTTGTCAAAAACTGTAAACCCACTGGTCAACTGTTACATGACTTTAGAAAGACTTCTAACTTGAATTTCTCCAACTAATTAATCCATAATGAATTAATTAATTATTTCCAAGTAGCTGGTGAGACTAAATTCGAATTTTAATTTAAGGACAAATTAAAATTGGAATATTCTGGATTCTATTTTTATCATTTCTTGTTGCTATTTTCAACAGGAGAATAATTTGCAAGAAAAACATAAGAGACAGATGCCAAGCATCCCATGATCTAAGTTACAATCTACAGATTCAGTCCTATATAAAAAAGAAACAAACTAAGATAAAACCAACGCACTTTGTCACGGGCTTTGGCCAAAACAATTTTCACTACAATAACTAACTTTGATGAACTTTTAATGAGTGCATTCTTTCTTGATATATACTAATGATATCATGCATTTTCCTATTGAAAAGAAATCCAAATTGTTTATCTAAAGTAACAACAAACAAAATACCTTTAAGCCTACAAGCCATAATCTTGGAAATGATTTTATAAACAATATTACATAAATAAATTGATCTAAAATCTCCAAAAGTTGCCAAATCTGGTTTTTTGGGATAAGAGCTATAAATGTGGAATTCAAAGTTTCTAAAATTTCCTTGATTTCCTAGATTTTACTATTCTCAACATATCTCCTTTTAGTAAATCATAATATCTAATGAAAAAATCCATAACCCTTACTATGTCTGGACTCGGTAAGGAAATCCATTTGGTTTCTACTTTTAACATTTTTAAAGTGAAGCTAGAGCTACTTTTAATTCATCTTTTCGTGACTTTTGTATCATGTCCTTATCCATGTCCTCATTAATTTGTCTAGGAAAAAACCTAATGATTGTTAAATTCTTCAATGTTTGTTGCTCAAGGGTATTTGAAAAGATTTTTAAAATAATGTTTCCCTTCTTTTGTAATTTCATTGAAAAACTAGACCATGGAACCATCATTGTTATCAAATTTTGAGCTTGTATGCATATTCTTTAAGAAATTTGCACATTCATGAAAAAATAATTGTATTATTGTCCCCTTTAGCCAACCATATGACTCTACTATTTGTCCTCCATTCCATCTCTTCTTTGTCCAACAATTCTTTCCTTTTGTCTTCAAGCTCCTTCAAGAATTAGTATTCATCTTTAGAAAATACCCTTGCCTCATTATGTTCAAACAAAGATTTTAAATTGTCTTCCACTTCCATCAAGTCCCTTTGAGATCCCTTTTTTAACTTCTTAAATTATCTATAAATTATTTCATTGTAGATTCATTTGCAATTCTATCATAGATCTTCCAAGACCTACTTACAAGGGCACTAAAAATATCCTTTCACAATCAAGAATAATTGAATTTTAAAGGAGATGTAGATTTCTTATCTTTAGGTTCAATTTGCAACATAATAGGTAAATGGTCTGATAAACCTCCATATCCAGCCTACAATTTTATTATGGACCAGACATCCATTATTTGATCCAAAAAAACTATCTAATCTATTTGAGATTCCTTCCCTCCCTCTTCTGGAGTTCCTCCATGGAGGAACTGTTTTTATAGGCTACAAGTATATGAGGTTCTGAGACTCATAAAGTAGATAAGAGTAACCAACAAAGGGATCACATCTTATTGATTCTTTGAAAAACTCCATCTAGATGAGAATGACATTCAGTTCTCCTTCTATAATGATGTTATCACCTTTCATTGACTCTAAATCTTCTAAAATATGCCAAAATATTCTTTTGTCCATGTAGCATCCATATAGATTAATAATTCTATATACCCTCCCCACATTTCCTTGTAATTCACTTCAATAATTATACTTGCAGGAGAACATTTGTGGATACTTTGTCATTTTTTTAATTTCATCCCATGAATAATCCTCTAAACAAAACTTCAGCGTTCACCATACATAAATCCCATTGTCTTAGATAAGATGACAAAAAAACTATTGCTTTAAATCCTAAACATATTGTTTCTTGAATTAATAAACATTTGGATAATATATAACCACAAGTCCTTTTAGGCTTGTGTTTTTGGGGTACCCCCAACACCACTAGTATTTAGGGATAAAATGATCATTTGAAAACATGGATTTTGTTCTTTCCTACTCGAAGGACCCCATTAATGGTTGTTTCCCTTCACTTATTTCCTACTTGGATTGAGATTTTGCTAGATTCATATAAGATGTCCTTCCTACTAAATTGGGGTTAACCTGATCTAAAGATAACCCTCCTTTCAGAACCCCATAATCTTCCAAAACTTCCTTTTTCAATATTAGTTGGTATGTGAATTCTATGATGGGTTTATATATTTTCGTTCAAAATAAGAGATACCATTTCACCAAGAATTTCATTCTCAAGCTTTAGGGATTCTTAGAAATTCCTCTCCAAATCACTCATAGGAATCAAAACCCTTTCTTCTTTCACTAGTCTAGATAGGGAAAGATCTTCAACCCCTAGAGAATTATCTTAATGACTCTCAACGATTTTTGTCTTTCTATGGGAAGATTCTAGGGACTTGGGTTTTTTATTCTAGGACCTTCAATAGTTAATAATAAAAAAATAGGGGTTTTGTTGTATTCCTTTAAAACTTAAAGAAGGATTTAGATTAAGCATACCTTCACCTATTGTTGTTGGAATTTGGACATGAGATGTTGGACTGGTACCTTGAAACAACTCCTTTACATCCTTGGACTTTGAGTGATTATAAGCAAACCCTATTGTAGAGATTAATTGAGGCTCCAAAGCCTTTCCACCTCCTTGAATGCTTACATATGAGAGCTATGGAAAAATAGTTGCTTCTCCAAGGGAATTATCTTTCTTTAACCCCCTATCTTCTTCCTCTTTACAAGACCCCTCCTAAGGTTTTTACAATCAGTCCATAAGTTAATTATTTGATGGTAAGTAGCACTTCTAAAAGAAATTCACTAGAAATACAGTTTCCAAGTGAAAAAAACTTAGGGTCTATGTTATATCTTTTTCAACTGGAAGGCCTTCTCTTAAGTTCATTTCCGTAAGTAGTTTAAAAACTCTAAAACATTATTTTACCCAACAATTACTCTAGAGAGATAAAATGACCTAATGAATTTTCAATTCCTTCCAAAGTCCTTTTACTCGACAATTCCATTGGAAATCTTAGTAGCAATGCCCATATATGTTGTAGGTAAGTTGGCATCATTCTAGGATCAAATCCTGACTTCTATCTGTGAAGACTCAACCCAGAAGAACCTCATAGGAAATCTTTCCCCATGGGAGTATCTAGGTCTCTTCCACTTTTTAACATAAAACATATTAAACCTCAAACTAAGAAGTGATAAGCTAGAGTATACCCCAAAACTAGCTTCCACATTTCTTCCATCCATCCTTCAAAAGTTTCTCCTTGGACATATTTCCCCATAATCTTCCAATGAGCGCCTTCACCATTATCCCTTCTATCTCAACCATTCCCACGTCCATGCCAATAACCATTTTGACTCTTTTTGCCTTAGATTTTATGTATTTCTTCTTTTTTTTTGGAGGCCTCCACTAACATGAATGCTCCCTCCAATTAATGTTTCTACCTATGTTTCCTTTAGATTTAATAATAAATATCCCCTCTTCTCTAGGTTTTGGCATGTAATTCTTAATATTTCCTTCCATTTGAACAAAGTTCGCATTCTCATTAAAGCAATGCAAAATGCGACCTTGCAAAGAATCATGGTTCACAAGTGATGCCAAATGCAGGACAGTGGAGATAAATCTAGTGCCTTTCAAGCAACACAATCCTACATTCTTTACAAGAGAATTAACTTATTTATACCTAGCATCCTTACTTGACATGCCCCACCTAAACTTTGTTTGCTAACTACATAATTTTCAAGTATCCCCAATGAATTCCACTGAGCACAAGTCATCATTCATTGGCTTTGTCCTTTATCAAATATCATTCACATCTTAAAAAAATTTAAATACCAAAATAAAACTCAAATCATCACTTTTACCATAATCACATTACTAATACTTGCAAAGTTTTAAGACCTTGCAAAGTCTTAAGACCTGCTTCAGAAAACATGTAATACTTGCAAAGTTTTAAGACCTTGCAAAGTCTTAAGACCTGCTTCAGAAAACATAGCTAAAACATGTGGAAACCTAATATTTATCACCGATTTCCCAAAAAAAACTGTTTTTTTTAAGGATAAAAGAGTAAAATTATTGATTTTATTAATTAGGTAAGAAACCTAATATTTACCCCAAAAAAAATTAAAGGAAAGGAACTAACAAACTATTTTTTTTTATAAAGGAGAGGAACTAATAAACTATTTTTTGGACGGGGATAAGACAGTAAATTTTTTGATTTTATTAACCGTGTAGGGAATGCAATCATGGATTCTTTCTCACTTTTGGACGCTTCTCTTAAATGATTATTTTATGAGTGCCATCTCAAAACATCCATGAGCATGAGTCAAATGGAAAAGCCTAAGTGACCTTTTTGGATATTTCCTGTAATAAAAAGTCGGGCATATCTGGTTCGGTTTTATAATTTTTTATAAATTTATCTCACTGTAATCGTGGTTCATATTTTGTTTTTTTATAAATATTGTATGGATTTTTATTTTTGGAAGTAGTTCGTGGAAACATGTATCTTTAATTATGTAACTAGTTCGAAATATTTTTTAATTTTAAGTTTGGTGGTATCGTATTGAGTTTAATTTTTTTTTAAATTTTTAAAATTAGTAATTATTTTAAAAGGGGTAAAGGTATATGAAAGGAATAGAAAATTTGGAAAGATCATACAGAGCTCATTATTGAATCCATGTTTATAAGGTCCGCAAAAAGTGCAAAAGTACACTGAAGGAATAAAAGATTTGGAAAGATCATCTAGAGCTTTTTATTGAATGATTTGGAAAGAGCATCTAGAGCTCATTATTGAATCCATACCTATATCCATAGGTATAAGGTTGCAAAACTCTTATGTATGCCAATGCATGAGCATAAAGTGTTGACAGCCTTGGCTCATTATTGAATCCATGTTTATAAGGTCCGCAAAACAAATTAGCAATTGCTTCAAAAAGTGCAAAAATACACTGAAGGAATAAAAGATTTGGAAAGATCATCTAGAGCTCATTATTGAATCCATGCGTATATCCATAGGTATAAGGTCCACAAAATTCTTATGTATGCCAATGCATGAGCACAAAGTGTTGACAGCCTTGCCCCAGGTGTGCCACGCCCAACTATCTCTCTTTTGTCTACCACACAATAGTGCAATTAAGTAGAAATAATACATTTATAAAATTTGTCACTAAAATACTTCTAATATTTAATAAAATAAGAGATTATTCAATTTAAAAACATATATCAATTAATCATAAAATAATAATTAAAATTTTACAATTTTTTAGTTAAAATTTATAATTAAATTGAAAAACACATTTTATTTAGTTTGAGCTCATTAAAAATCAATTAAATTATATTTTATATTTAAAAATAATAATAAATAGTTTCATGGCACTACTATTTGTGCTTGCTTTTTTTTCCACTACATTGAAGAAATATGAAACAAAACCACCGACTTAGTACAACACAAATTTGTCTTATATTCACATGAGAAATTTAAAATTACCTTCCTAAAACTTAAAAAAATGCTTTTATACGGTGGATATTTTTCTCCCCAAATATGTTATATATTATTTAGCCTCATAACGTTAATTTTTTTTTTTTTTTTAATTGACAGCTTCTATTTTTTATTTAAACATATCCCAACGAGTACAAATAAACTTATAAATTGACGAGTGTCAAAGTTGGATATCGTGGCACCGTCTTGTGTCGGCTGCTGGTCGGATCTTCACTTAACCCACGTGACTTATTGTTTCCAGCCAAACCATCAGAAACGAAATCACGAGGGCAACAGTTCTCCGGGATTGGCACAGATATCGTAGCGGGATTCTCAATTAACATTTCGAATGAAACTTTGTTTTTTTATTATTTAAAACGATTATAAAAA
Organism: Pinus tabuliformis; assembly: GCA_031772625.1. NCBI lineage: Eukaryota > Viridiplantae > Streptophyta > Pinopsida > Pinales > Pinaceae > Pinus > Pinus tabuliformis. Next base: position 166,796,594 of record CM062810.1, on the reverse strand, counting down.
ACTTTCCTACTTTTGTATTATGTTGAATTTAGTTAGAGAAAAGAAAGGTATGTATTGCATTTGTATTTAGCGTTGATAAATATATGACAGAAAAAATTATTACAACAAAAATATTACTATTAACTTTGATTTTAGTTTATTTTAAGAATCTCAAGTTATGATAAAAAATATAATCGTTGAAGAGTTTCTATCATTTACAACCAAGATATAAGGCATTTTATCTAAAATTAGGTATGCTTTGAAAATTTCTAGGAAATTGGTGGGCGGGAGCCATTTGGCACAAATCTATTTTTTTTTAAATTTATTAAATGTAACCCTCAATTAAAAAGATAAAAATAAAAAGTCAACTGATCCTCATCCACATTAAGTTGAAATAAAAAAGCATCGCCAATAAAACTGCCCTCCATGGAAAAAGCATAATTTCAAAAATCATTGAGTGCTAAAACTTTCTAATTGTTATATTTTAGCTAAACATTTTAATTGTTGTGTTTTGCCACATATTCAAAAATTATTGGACAGAGAAGGACGAAATCATCGAGCCTCTACTACTATTCGTCGTTGAATCTGCCTAACCAAACCCGTCATCATAAGAAGCAATCCATAATTTTCCAGATAAGCGGTCCCATTAATTATAATAATATGCTATTAATTTCAATCCCATTAGATAATAAAGCATCGCTCTATGGAAAAAATATGTCCACCATACAAGAGAAAAGTTTCCACCTGTCTTTTCCGTCTTGATGCTCTGCGGTTCTTGGATTTCTTTAGTATTCTTAGGTATTACCCGGAAAGAATTGTAATGTAACTAGAATCCTAATGTAATTTCCAAAATCTCAATGTTATTATAGAAGGAACCTTTTTAATGTAATTTCCAACGTCAATGGAGTCTTCGAAAAAGATTGTTGAAACATTCTAATAGTTGTGTTTTGACTAAACTTTTTAATTGTTGTGTTTTTTCACATGTTTAAAAATTGTTGGAGAGAAGGATGAAAATGAGTCTCTATTATTGGTTGAATCTATCTAACCAAACTCATCATAAGAACACTTTCCGTACTCCATAATTTTCAAGATAAACGGTATAATTAGTTTATAGTAATGTGCTATTAATTTCAAAACCATTAAATAATAAAGCGTCCTTCTATGAAAAAAGCATGTCCACTATACAAGAGTAAAGTTTCCACCTACTCCATAAAATTTTCAAGATAAACTATCCAATTAGTTTGTAGTAATGTGCTATTAATTTCAAAACCATTAGATAATAAAGTGTCCTTCTATGGAAAAAGCATGTCCACTATAAAAGAGCATGTCCACTATACAAGAGTAAAGTTTCCACCTGCTATTTTTGTCTTGATGCTCTGCTTTTCTTGGTTTTCTTTAGTATTTGTAGATATTACCCAAAGAATCATAATTTAATTTCCAAAATCTGCCATGTTATATAGAAGGAATTTTTTTAATGTAATTTTCAATATCATTGGAGTCGTGGAAAAATATTGATATTGCTTAAACTTTCTAATTGTTGTGTTTTGACTAAATTTTATAATTGTTGTGTTTTTCCATGTGTTCAAAAAGTGAGCCTCTACTATTGGTTGAATCTTCCCAGCCAAACCCATCATAGAAACACCTTTAGTGTAATAAACTAAAACTACAACAAATTTCTAACCATATATGTCATAAATAATTTTTTATAAATTGTATAAAAATTTAGTGATAAATTAAATTGTTTAATTTAGAAAAAAAATATAATTTTATTTTTAAATAATTATTTTATAATAAATTAATTTTAAAATTATGCTTAAGTTAAACATTAAATTGGTATAAATTTTATTTATTTATTTGGTATATATTCTATTTCTCAATATATAAAATTTTAAGAAATGTATTTCTATTAAACCCAGTCAAACTGTAAATTTGATTCATTGTAATTTAAAATGGATTGAGATATCGTAATTTAAAATGTATTAAGAGATTAGAATTGTGACATAATTTGAAATAATAAGTTGCAAAATACTTAAATATTTGTACAATGAATGTTTAAGTTAATATAATGATATAGAGAGTGGGTGTAGCTTTACATAGGTATTTTTCTTGGAGCAGAGTTTCCAAGTGCATGTGTCATTTTTATATTTGTGTATGATGCAGGAGCATCTGGCTGACAGTACAAAGACAAAATGAAGGCGGTATGGTCTCTGGAGGGGACGAAGGAGTAAATTCACTGGAGTGATAATGTGGTTGTTTTTTTGTCTTTTATTTGATTAAGCTGTAAGAGTAAAAAAATTGAATGGTAATTAGGAATAATAGAAATGTTAATTAGTTAGGATTAGAGTTTTAAGACAGTCAATTTTGTCCTTGTGTTAATGACGAACGACAAAGAAACAGTTCGGAACAAAACTGATGTAACTAATCAAAACATAACCGACAACAGTTGGGAAGAAAATGACAACCATCTAACAGAGGTTAAAAGGGGGATAGAACATAATAGTTTTTCTTCTTCGATATTCTGGGTAATAAAGAAATTGATCTTTACAAAAAATATTATGTGCATTCTAACGTCTACAGTGTCCCTAAACAATTTGAACTGTTATACAATATAGCATTCAGTTTTCTTTTATGTGCAATATAGTTTATGTGCGTGACAAATTCACAAGTGTGTGGTTACATACAAATCAAGCTACGTTGGTCAAAGAGAGAGAGTTAAGTCTGGACAGCACACGGATGAACCCCCAGGACGAGGAATGAAAGACTACCTCCAGTTCACGAGAAGACCCATAAGCTGAAAAATCAGGACCCGACATAAAACTTAATTTACAGGTGAGAATTAAACTCAGACACTGCCAGGTATGCACCCCAGACGAGTATTCATAATCCTATGCATCTAAATTTATACATAAGAGGAAAAATTAAATCTCTGCACATTCATTTTATAGATATATCGACCAAAACAAAATCATTCAACAGTTACAGATGCCGTGCTAGAAAAATAAATTCCTTGGTAAAATTCAGACAAGATATCACATGGGTTTAGAAACCCTTGACACCACTACAGAAGCCAGACAGTGAAATAACAACTGTAAACCCAACAGCCGAGACTGCAACCGTCAAAGGCACAACAAGCCATCGACACATCAATTTGAGAAAAGAACAAACAACAGCGACCAGAACAGAGGAATGTTTCTACCCGTGACAAACTGAGACAACCGAGCTGTCGGGTTTTGAATTTCTTCGAATAGCCAACCAAGTCGCCGGGCCCCAAATCCTTTCGAGGAACCGGACCCTGCAATCACCAGAACAGTGTCATAAAAATAGGGGAAAGCACGCAAGGAGAGACAAATGTATAACAGGTGATAACAAAACAAAACCACAAAGTGCTTACCTGACATTGGCGAGCCGTGGCCGGAATAATTACACCAGAATACCCTGCTCATGAAGGAGCCGAAACGTTAGTTAGCTGAGTGAGGGAAAAGCACATACTGATAGCATAGAACCAGAGAACCTACCTGGTGGATTGACGAAAGCGCCGAAGGAAGTTGACATCATAACCTGCCACGAACGAGAAAGGATAACCAGGAACCTGAGAACGAACATCTGGAGTAGTCTAGCCGGCAGTCGAATGCAGTGACAGATAGGGAGAAACCACAAACATTCATACAGTTATTTACAGGAAGTGCAAAAGCGCAATCGCGGACCAGGGATAACCAGTAAACAGCCAGAGACAAGAACAGAACAGGGAAGACTAGACCTTACCGGACCAACATTGTAAGCAGACTAGGAGGAGCAACGTCCAGGCAGCATTTCGAGTCAGAGGATGAGCAGCGGAACCCTAGGTCGAAACCTCCAGAAGACATCGAACATGCAGAGCTTACAAAATCCAACGAAGGCAAGACCAAATGAACATGGCGAGGGTTTGATCGCCCATACCTAGGCAGGACGAGAGGTCCGAGGGAGGACAGTTGGCAGTTAACGAGAGACGGAGGTACCAATCAATTGTACAGGTACAGGGGATAATTGCAGTGTCCATAAATTCAACCGCCGACAAATCAGTTTGAATCCCAAGCAAACTGTTGTTCATTATTGTAAATTGCCACGTAATTCCCACATAAGTATTCGTGGAGAGCGGCTACGTGGGCTGAGCTCATCAAGTGGTATCAGAGCAAGTTGTTGAAGAAATCAGGATATGGATGTTCAAAGGCGAGGACGTGGAAGAGGTGTGCGCAGAGCAGCAGCAGGGAAGAATTAAGGGCCCTTAATTCTCGCTTAGAAGCAGTGGAGGTGGGAAGGAGAAGAGACCCAGAACTTGGGGATGACAATGAGGAAGAGGCAGTAGCTACTACAGACGGATCATATGAAGAAGACTCAGAGTTAAGACTGTTGAGATTGGTATTGCTAGCCAGCAGCAAACCCAAACCGGAGATTCCTAACTATGATGGCAGTCTGTCCGCAGATGTTCTGCTAGACTGGGTAAGTGAGTTAGATAAGTATTTTGAAAACGAAGAGATCAGTGAGGACAAAAGAGTCAGATTTGTTGCAACCAAGTTAAAGGGACACGCCACTTTGTGGTGGGATAGTGTCCAGGTGGACAGGAGGAGAATGAACAAGCTACCGATAAGGAAGTGGCCAAGGATGGTGGCAAAACTGAAAGGCAGATTTCTACCTAAATATTATCAGGTTGAGCTTTACTGACGGGTGCATAATTTAAGACAGAAGGGTATGACTGTAAAGGAATACATAGAGGAGTTTTATCGTGTAAACTTGAGGGCTGGTTATACTGATGATACTCCAGAGAAGACAGCGAGATACGTGAACGGTTTGAGGCTGGAAATACTGGATGAGATCAATATTCTCTCTCTGCGGAATATAGAAGAAGCCTTTCAGAGTGTTGTAAAGGCTGAGGAAAAGATTAATAGAAAACAGAATAACAGGAGAGGACGAGGAAATGGCAGAGGACGAGGACAGTCCTACGACAGAGGGAGAACTGCCACTAACAGCGAAGAGGGCAGCAGCTCCAGGGCTTCAGGAACAGCAGAGAAGGGAGATAGCACGAGAGGAGGTCGACCATATCAGCGAGGAAGAGGGAATGGTCGAGGAAGGGGAGCTAATGTCTAGTGCTACAGGTGCCACAAGTGGGGGCACAGATCCTTTGAATGCCCGGAAGCCGAGCACACTGGCAAGAGGGGAACATTTGTTGCGCAGCCTGAGGAAGCTGAAGCACCACCCCAAGAGGTGGAAAATGTGGCAGAAACAGGAGAGGCTTTGGTTTTAAATAAAGTATTATTGAAGCCAGCCAAGGAGACAGCTGAGCAGACCTAATGGAAGGCATTGTTCTGAACAGTTTGCAAATCACGAGGAAAGTGTTGTAAATTGATCATACACAGTGGGAGTACAAACAATTTGGTTGCCACCGAGATGGTGGAGAAGCTGAGATTGAAGCAACTTAAGCATCCCACACCTTACAAGGTATCGTGGATGCAGAAAGGCCACCAGCTATTAGCTTATGAACAGTGCGAGGTTGAATTTCACATTGGCAAATACCAGGACAAGGTTGTCTGCAATATCATGCCAATGGATGTGTGCCATATACTGCTAGGGAGACCGTGGCAGTGTGATAAAAAGGTGATGCACGATGGGAAGACGAATTGTTACAAATTTGTGAAAGAAGGAGTCAAGCATACGCTTGTACCCATCAAAGAGGAGGATACAGCAGAAGCGAGTGGGACAAAAGCTTTATTAGTAGGAGGAAAACAATTTATTAAACAAATTGAGGAGAACGAAATGAATTATGCGGTCGTGAGGAGAACTAAGACTGTGTTGCTGAACACAGAAATGTTTGAATTGCGTGCAGAGATTCAGGAGATGTTAGAAGAATTTAAGGACATTGTAGTTGATGACTTACCGGACAAGTTGCCTCCCAAAAGGAGCATCAGCCATCATATCGATTTCATACCCGGAGCAAGCCTACCAAATAAAGCAGCGTATCAAATGAGCCCAAAAGATAATGAAGAGATTCGTAAACAGGTGCAAGAGCTGCTGGATAAGGGGCTGATCAGAGAAAGCTTGAGCCCTTGTGCGGTACCAACAGTACTCGCACCTAAGAAGGGTGGAGAATGGCGGATGTGTACGGATTCACGAGCTATCAATAAAATCACTATTCGATACAGATTTCCCTTACCCAGAATGGATGATATGATGGATTGTCTCAGTGGGGCAGCTTATTTCACGAAGATTGATCTGAAGAGTGGCTATCATCAGATCAGGATCAGAGAAGGAGACGAGTGGAAGACAGCCTTCAAGACCAATGAAGGGTTGTACGAGTGGCTAGTCATGCCGTTCGGTTTGAGCAACGCTCCTAGTACTTTTATGAGGTTGATGAATGAGATGTTAAAAGAATTTATTGGCAAGTTTGTGATAGTCTATCTTGACGATATTTTGATTTTCAGCAGAACGAAGGGAGAGCACCTTCAGCATGTTCGAAGAGTGCTAGAGAAGTTACAGCAGAACAAACTGCTGATAAACTTTAAAAAATGTACTTTCCTACAGAAGGAACTGGTTTATTTGGGGTTTGTAATCGCAGAAAATGAATTGAAGATGGATCCAGAAAAGATCGCAGCAATCGTCAATTGGCTGTCACCAAAGAGCTTGTTTGAGGTACGTAGCTTTCACGGATTGGCGAGTTTTTATCGAAAGTTTATTAGGAATTTCAGTGAAATCTGCATGCCGATGCTAGACACCATCAAAAAGGCTAGTCAGCCTTTTTGTTGGACCAAAGCAGTGGAGAACAGCTTTCAGCTCTCGAAGCAGAAGATTATAGAGAGGCCGATTTTAAGGCTACCATATTTTAACAAGCTTTTCCAGGTTCGATGTGATGCAAGTGGGACAACTATTGGCGCTATGCTTAGTCAAGAAGATAGACCTGTGGCATTCTTTAGTGAGAAATTGAATGAGAGCAGGCATAAATATTCCTCGTAGGACAAGGAATTTTATGTCGTGGTCCAAGCTTTAAATCATTGGAGACACTACCTACTAGGCAACGAGTTCGTGTTGTTTTCTGTTAATTAAGCACTATAATTTGTAATGCAACAACACAAATTAAACCATAAGCACGCCAAATGGGTAGAGTATCTGTAGAGTTTCACTTTCGTGCTAAAACACATCAGTGGGCAAGCCAATAAAGTGGCAGATGCCTTGAGCAGAAGAGCTTTGCTCTTACAGGAAAGTACAATACAGGTGATGGGATTCGAACATTTAAAGGATTTGTACCAGACCGACACAGACTTCAAGGAAGCCTTTGAAGCCTGCCAAAATTCCGTGCTGAGAAATACAAGTCCATGGTTGGACTACAATTTGCAGGAAGGACTATTATTTAGAGGTGGACAGTTATGTATCCCGGACTGTTCGATGAGGGAAAATATTATACGGGAGAAACATAGCGGGGGTCTAGCCGGTCATTTCGGCATAGACAAAACTTTGGAGCAGCTCGGACACTTTTATTACTGGCCTAGAATGCGCAGGGATGTACAGCGGTATGTGAACCGGTGTAAAGTATGCCAGCTAGCAAAGGGACATAGCCAAAATACTGGACTTTACACACCACTACCTGTTCCAAGCAGGCCATGGGACTCAGTCAGCATTGACTTTGTCTTGGGACTACCTAGAACGCAACGAGGGTATGATTCAGTGATGGTGGTGGTAGACCGATTTTCAAAAATGGCGCATTTTATCCCTTGTCGAAAAACTAGTGATGCCATGTACGTAGCTCACCTGTTTTTCACAGAGATTGTTAGATTACATGGCCTACCTAGATCTATTGTTTCGGACAGGGACGTAAAATTCACAGGACAATTTTGGCGCACCCTATGGAAAAAGTTGGGCACGCAATTGAATTTCAGCTCTGCGTATCATCCGTAGACTGATGGACAAACGGAAGTGGTGAACAGGAGCTTCGGAAATTTGTTATGGAGTTTGACTGGGGAAAATTCACGGTTATGGGATCGTGCTCTCGCTTAGGCGGAATTCACTTATAATGATTTGCCAAATCGTAGCACCGGACACAGCCCATTTCAAATCTTGTACGGCATGCATCCTCGGGGGATACATGAACTGCGAGATTTGGGAAAATTGGAGCGGAGAAGTGTGGATGGAGAAGATTTTGCCGAAGCGATGAGTGAACTACACGAACGGGTAAAATTAAAGTTGCAGGACAGCGTGCAGAAATATAAGCAGCAAGCAGATTCAAGGCGGAGAGAAGTCCAATTTGATGTTGGAGACAAGGTCCTTGCACACTTGCGCAAAGAACGATTTCCTAAGGGCGCATATAATAAGTTGAAATTTAAAAAGATTGGTCCCTGCAAGATTTTGCGTAAGTTCTCAGCCAACGCTTATGAAATCCAGCTGCCATTTGACATAGGCATATCACCTATTTTCAATGTGGCGGACGTGTTCCCATATACTGCCCACGCAAAGGAAGACAGTGTGGTATGGCCAGAATAGGACACCCAAGTTGAGGACAGTTCTTGGATGAGGCATATGCCTTCAGTTCAACCCCATGAGATTGAGGGGATTCTCGATACCCAGGTAGCCAAGAAGACACGCAGGAAGGAGTATCTACAATACGTCGTCAAGTGGAAAAATCGTCCAATTGAGGACAGTTCGTGGCTCGACGCGACACAAATACAGAAGGCTGGCTATTCTGTGGAGGAGCTCATGGAATAGAGCCATGATTTTCTCTTACCCCGGGAGCCTGATGCAAGAGCATCTGGCTGACAGGACAAAGACAAAATGAAGGTGTTAGGCCCCTATACTACTAGTGTAACCCCTTAATGTTATTAGTAAAACCCACTTATTATATTGATGTACCCATGTAGTGCCCATATTGTTACTGTTGTGCCACATGGAAGCCCACTATTGTTATTGTTGTGCCCTTACATTATTATTGTTATGTCGGCTCTGATTATGTTATGACCCCTTAGACTCCTATATATAGAAAGGAGGTCTTTTCATTTGTATCATCCAAGAATTGTTCATTTATGTAATATAAAGGAGGTTGCCCCCTCGAAGAGGCTGAATTCTAAGGCGTTGATCTATCTTTTCTATCTTTTCTTGAGCTGGTTTCATAACATTTGGTATTAGAGCTTTAGATTCTAGGGTTTCGCTGCTCTAAACAGGTCATCGTGGCATTTTCGCTATAACTTTTTTCTGCGATGTTTCAGAAGTTGCAAAAAAAACCCATTTGAGAAGAAATCGCGTTAAACCTTGGATCCGAATTTCAGAGCTTTTTGCGCTATATTTGCGGAGATATGATTAGAGGAATTTGGTCTTTTTGCAGACTCCTGAATTACATTCCAAACAGGTCACCTAGGGAAAATTATCATAACTTTCTCTCTGAGCATCGGATTTACATTTCGTAAGAAGGTACAGAAAGTGGACAGACTATAGTTTCTTTTATAGCTCTTTCAGATCCAAAGGTCGAAACAGTGACATGTGGCACTTCATACAAGTTCGCTCTTCTGGAAAGGTATATAATCAGGTCATCTTGGGAGATTGTGCATAAATCTTTCTTGGAGAATCCAATTTGGATCAGACTGGTGGCATTGAAAAGAGGACACAGAGGGCTACTATGGTTCACAATTTTAGAACTTAAAGATCTGAAAGTACATAGTTACAGTCGTTTCAAGATCGAGCTCCTAAAATCAAGAAAAAGCAAGATGAGGAAGTTTGATGGCAAGGATTTGGTAAATTGGATACTTCATATGGAGCAATATTTTGATCTACATGGTGTACCACTGTTACAAAAGATATGTATTGCATCTTCATATTTAGAACCAGATCAATTTTTATGGTATGAAGGGCTTTGTTCTCGTAAACAACTTGTTATGTGGTCAATTTTCACGGAGGAAATGATAGCACATTATGAGGATACAAAGAGCAACACCTTCTTTAGAGCAACACCACAACAATTGGAAAGAGTAAAGGGGTTTTGTGACATATTGGAAAGAAAAATTATGGAAACTAGGAAGCATACCCCTCACAACTATAAAGATGGAAGTGTTGTTTCTCCCAGCCTTCCACGACCTACAAGGGTTACACCACAACAATTGGAAGAAAAAAGAGAAAAAGGGCTTTGTTACAATTGTGATAGCAAATGCACTAAAGGTCATAAGTGTGCTGAGAAGAAATTATTTTACATAGAATATGAAGAGGAGGAAGAAAGGGATCAAGAAACATCAAAAGAAGAGGATATACGCCAGGACCCGACCCCAGAGAAAGAAGAAATGAATCAGACCATATCTTGTAAAGCATTGGCAAGAATTACCACTCCTCAAACCATCAATATAGAAGGACAAATCAAGAAGAAAAATGTAATAGTGTTGATTGATTCAGGAAGCACCCACAATTTTATTCATTGTAAGGTAGCAAAAGAATTGAATTTCTTCCTATATCCAACACCAAAGTGTCAAGTGATGATTGCAAATGGAGGAACAATAAATTGCTCTGGAAAGTGCCATAATGTCAAGCTATCCATGGGAGAATATGTATTGACTAGCCAATGCTTTCCATTCCAATGGGAGGTGCTGATGTTGTACTAGGAGTCCAATGGCTACAATCCTTGGGTACAATAGCTTTTAATTTTCAAGAACTTATCAAATTTTCTACGGAGGGAAAGGAAGTTGAATTAAGGGGTATTGTAGGGAAACCAGGAAAGATAATCAGCTCTAATGGTATGACAAAGCTTCTAAAAAGGAGCAAAGAGGTGTAATTGCACAATTATGTTCGTTAGATGTTTCCACATTGGAATCATCTATTTCTCCAGATCTCCAAAAAGTCCTGGACAATCATTCCAAGGTATTTGAGACTCCCAAAGGTCTCCCACCTATGTGTGATCATGATCATGCTATTCATCTGATTCCAGGAAGTGTTCCTCCAAACATCAGGCTGTACAAATATCCCTATGTCCAAAAGAGTGAAATTAAACGTATGGTTGTAGAAATGCTAGAGGCTGGTATAATTCAACCGAGCCAAAGTTCTTTCTCTGCTCCAGTAGTATTGGTGCACAAGAAGGATGGATCATGGCGCATGTGTCCGGATTATAGGGAGCTCAACAAGCTCACTATTAAAGATAAGTTCCCCGTTCCTATCATTGATGAATTACTGGATGAATTGCATGGATCAATTTACTTCACCAAGTTGGATCTTCGTTCAGGATATCATCAAATCAGAATGAAAACTGAAGACATTCCGAAAATAGCATTTAAAACTCATGAGGGTCATTATGAATTTTTGGTCATGCCTTTTGGCCTTACCAATGCACCTTCAACATTTCAAGGTTTGATGAATTCAATTTTCAAACCATTCCTTAGAAAATTTGTGTTAGTATTTTTTGATGATATACTAATCTACAAAAAGTCTTGGAAGGATCATGTTGAACATGTTGACAGGGTGCTACTTGACCAGTAAACAAATTAAAAGAAAATCGTTTGAAAACCCCACAATTTCCCTTCCCTATATCAAAGGTATCACAGATAAAATTGCCAAAGTTCTCGCTAAGCACAACATCATGGTAGCTTTCACACCCCCTAACACCATAAAAAACATGCTTGAATCTGCTAAAGATGCAATTGACCCTAAAAATCACAAAGGCGTTTATTCGATTCCATGTTCATGCGGTAAAGTTTATATAGGGGAAACAGGCAGATCCTTTGGAGTAAGACTAAAAGAGCACATTAGTGATATTACTAGAAATAGGTCTGATAAATCAGGTCTAGCAGAACACGCTTGTTCCTCCTCTCACTATATATGTATGGAACAAGCTAAATTAATCCATAAGGAAGACCACTATTTAAAAAGAAGAATTAAAGAAGCAATTGAAATTGAAAAATCCTCTAACAATATGAATAGGGATGATGGTCTGAAACTTAGTAATACCTGGAAACCCTTACTAAATAAAGTAAAGTAACTTTAATTTTTACAAATTCCTCCCTGAGATAGCATTCACAGCTCATGCTTTTAATATAAAAATCAAATTTAATTAAAATTAAAATTATATATATATATATATATATATAGATATATATATAAATTAATTAACTAATTAAAGCAAATTTAAACTAAATTTAAAATTAATTTAATTAATTAATTAATTAATTAAATTAAATTAATTGTAACTTAAATTTAGTTTAAATTTATTCTAACTTTAATTTAGCTTTATCTTAGGTTAAATTAATTTAACTTAACTTAGGTCAAAGTAATTTAATTTAGTTTAAATTAATTTAATTCAGGTTAAATTATTTTGAATTTTATTTTTTATTTAGGTAAACTAATTTAACTTAGATTAAAACAAAAATTTATTAGGTTAGATTAATTTAACCTAATTAAAATTAATTTAGGTTCAATTTATTTTTATTTAGGTTAAAAATTAAATTAATTTATTTAATTTAGGTATATTAATTTAGGTTAAAGTAAAGTATTTTAGGTTCAATTAATTTATTTTTTAAAATTAAATTAATTTAATTTAATTTAGGTATATTAATTTAATTTAGGTTAAAGTAAATTATTTTAGGTTAAATTAATTTAGATTAAATCAATTTAGGTTAAATAAATAATTTAATTTAGATTAATTTCGGTAAAATTAACTTAGGTTAAATTAACTTAGGTTAAATTAACTTAGGTAAAATTAGTTTTTAGTTTTATTTTTAATTTAGGTCAGATTAATGTTATTTTTAATTTAGTTTTTAGCTAAAATAAAATTTAAAAACAAAATTAAAATTAATTTAATTAATTTATCCATAAATACATGGAAATCTAGCCGACCTCACCTCCCCTTAGTTATCTCTCCATCCTTCTATTAATAGGTTCACAATTTTCTTGGCTCTCTCTTCTCAAAATACAGATCTCATTACCCTGATGATGGACTCACCTAGCTAGTCCGAAACTTCGGTTTCATAAATTGCTCACAGGTTTTTCCATTGAATTAAAAATCTCTTCCAACCTGTATGGAATCTCTCTTCAACGCTATTAAGTCCCACCATGGAAGGGACATGCAGAACAATGCTCTTAATTTTGAGAAGATGAGAATGTCAAGAGCCAGAATCCTATCCAACCTCATATTTCTTAAGCAATGCAGAGATGAAAACCTCACTCCGAAGTTCGCCAAATGCAACCACCCTCTTAATCGTGGTCGTAACATTTCTCTTTTTAATAATCTTAGCAAAACCCTCATAAAACATGAAATTAAATTTGCCAGATTTCAGTTAATTAAAACCTCTAAAAATCTTCTGGCTTTACACCTCTTACTATCTTCAACTCTCAGCTCTGATCTCTGGCGAAATCTAGACGCCCTCACTTACTGCAAAGCTGAGAAATTTCTCAATTTTATTCTAACCAAAAAAACCTGTAAATTGAACTCACTGAGGAACTTCAACCTCATTAACAATTCTGCTTATTCCCCTTTATATTACCCAGCTCCTTGCTCCCGTCCCAATCCTCGTATCCCTGAAATAAGCAACGCGCAAGTTCTGTTAAATTCGCACCTGGATATGAGTACCTCCAGCAACTCTTCACAGCACAATAATGAATCTATCAGTGTGAAGGGTCCAAGTATTAATCGAAGCCTAAACAGTGGGCATTCCAGCAGCAGATCCACGCATGTTGCAAGTCTATTCCCTGCGCAGGAACTAACTGGTCATGTATCCACGCAGTGTGAAAAAGATAAGGCACAGATTAACAAAGCAGCAACACAGGATGTAAGTCTTAGTCCTACGCTGGAGCACATTGGTTATATAGCCACGCAGGTTGAAAATAATGCAGCACAGATCAGCCACGTAGCAGCGCAGAATGGAGGTCTTATTCCCACGCAGGAGCACACTGGTAATACAGCCACGCAGTTTGAAAAAGATGTAACGCAGATCAACCACATACCAGCGCAGAAGGATAGTCATATTCCTACACAGCAGATTCATGAACCTCAGCAAAGTAATGAAGCCTCTCTCGCAGTGGACGGTGACCATAGCAAGAACTCCTCTAATTCTCTTCACCGCCTCAGTAACAATTCAACAGTAGTAAACCTCTCTCAGCTAGTGGTAGATGACAACTTAAAACTGCTTCTTGAAAAAGGTCTAAATTTTGCAGTATCCCCAGCCAAAATTCCTATATATGACATTATAAGTAATATTGAAGTCATCATAAAAAACAATGACCAAAACAAAGCAGAAGAAATAAGACAAGATGTGTCCAGAATTCTTAGAAATGCCAGACCTCCCCCCAACAACATATCTAAAGAAGAAGCCATAGCCCTAAAAAACATCAGAAACAACAAGAACATCATTATCTTAAAAGCCGACAAAGGTAATGCCACGGTCATCATGAATAGGACTGACTATGAGCATAAAATGGAAGAACACTTAGTCAACAGTGGCTGTTATAGAGTTTTAAACAAAGACCCTAGCAGTAAAATTCTTCGCCTAGTAAGTGATAAAATTAAATGCTCATCCCTTGATGCCTCCATTAAGAAAAAATTAATTCCCAACAATGCCATTATCCCTAGAATTTATGGAGTGCCTAAAATCCACAAATCTGGTGTTCCATTAAGACCTATAATGAACACTATAGGATCCCCCACTTACTGGTTAGTTAAATATCTAGCAAGCAAACTTAGACCCTTATCAGGGACCACTCCTTCTTACATCAAGGACTCCTCCTCCTTCATAGATTGGATCAAAAACCTAGAATTTAACGACAATGACCTAATGGTTAGCTTTGACGTGGTATCTCTCTACACTATGATTCCAGTAGATGAAGCCTTAGAAGTCTTAAAGAACATTACAGACTTAGAAACGGTGGAACTTATAAGCATTTGCCTTAAATCTTCATACTTCAGTTTTAAAGGTAAAATTTATGAGCAAACTCATGGTGTTGCAATGGGCTCTCCATTATCTCCATTGATTGCCAATCTTTACATGGAACACTTTGAGCAAATGGCCCTTAGGTCTTTCCCCCTCACACCTGAAGAATGGAAACGATTTGTAGATGATATTTTTGCTAAATGGAGCCATGGTATAGATAAGCTCATGGATTTCTTATCACATATAAATAACCTCTCTCAACACATAAAATTCACCATTGAAATTGAGAAAGACAACCAGCTCCCCTTCTTGGATGTCCTCCTCACCAAGAAAGATGGTAAGTTGAGCCACCAAGTCTTCAGAAAACAGACCCACACCGACAGATATCTTCATGCAAACTCCCACCACCATCCTAAGCAAAAAATGGGTGTCATCAAAACCCTAACCACCAGAGCCTCTAGAATCTCCGACCCAGAGCATCTAGATGAAGAACTTGTCCATCTCCATAAAGTTTTTGTAAACAATGGCTATCAACATCACACCATCCGCAAAATAATTAAAGATTCCTTAACCAGTAAACAAATTAAAAGAAAATCGTTTGAAAACCCCAGAATTTCCCTTCCCTATATCAAAGGTATCACAGATAAAATTGCCAAAGTTCTCGCTAAGCACAACATCATGGTAGCTTTCACACCCCCTAACACCATAAAAAACATGCTTGAATATGCTAAAGATGCAATTGACCCTAAAAATCACAAAGGCGTTTATTCGATTCCATGTTCATGCGGTAAAGTTTATATAGGGGAAACAGGCAGATCCTTTGGAGTAAGACTAAAAGAGCACATTAGTGATATTACTAGAAATAGGTCTGATAAATCAGGTCTAGCAGAACACGCTTGTTCCTCCTCTCACTATATATGTATGGAACAAGCTAAATTAATCCATAAAGAAGACCACTATTTAAAAAGAAGAATTAAAGAAGCAATTGAAATTGAAAAATCCTCTAACAATATGAATAGGGATGATGGTCTGAAACTTAGTAATACCTGGAAACCCTTACTAAATAAAGTAAAGTAACTTTAATTTTTACAAATTCCTCCCTGAGATAGCATTCACAGCTCATGCTTTTAATATAAAAATCAAATTTAATTAAAATTAAAATTATATATATATATATATATATATATATATATATATATATATATATATAAATTAATTAACTAATTAAAGCAAATTTAAACTAAATTTAAAATTAATTTAATTAATTAATTAATTAATTAAATTAAATTAATTGTAACTTAAATTTAGTTTAAATTTATTCTAACTTTAATTTAGCTTTATCTTAGGTTAAATTAATTTAACTTAACTTAGGTCAAAGTAATTTAATTTAGTTTAAATTAATTTAATTCAGGTTAAATTATTTTGAATTTTATTTTTTATTTAGGTAAACTAATTTAACTTAGATTAAAACAAAAATTTATTAGGTTAGATTAATTTAACCTAATTAAAATTAATTTAGGTTCAATTAATTTTTATTTAGGTTAAAAATTAAATTAATTTATTTAATTTAGGTATATTAATTTAGGTTAAAGTAAAGTATTTTAGGTTCAATTAATTTTTTTTTTTTTAAATTAAATTAATTTAATTTAATTTAGGTATATTAATTTAATTTAGGTTAAAGTAAATTATTTTAGGTTAAATTAATTTAGATTAAATCAATTTAGGTTAAATAAATAATTTAATTTAGATTAATTTCGGTTAAATTAACTTAGGTAAAATTAATTTTTAGTTTTATTTTTAATTTAGGTCAGATTAATGTTATTTTTAATTTAGTTTTTAGCTAAAATAAAATTTAAAAACAAAATTAAAATTAATTTAATTAATTTATCTATAAATACATGGAAATCTAGCCGACCTCACCTCCCCTTAGTTATCTCTCCATCCTTCTATTAATAGGTTCACAATTTTCTTGGCTCTCTCTTCTCAAAATACAGATCTCATTACCCTGATGATGGACTCACCTAGCTAGTCCGAAACGTCGGTTTCATAAATTGCTCACAGGTTTTTCCATTGAATTAAAAATCTCTTCCAACCTGTATGGAATCTCTCTTCAAGGTAAAGCACGCAAGGAGAGACAAACGTATAACAGGTGATAACGAAACAAAACCACAAAGTGCTTACCTGACGTTGGCGAGCCGTGGCCAGAATAATTACACCAGAATACCCTGCTCACGAAGGAGCCGAAACGTTAGCTAGCTGAGTGAGGGAAAAGCACATACTGATAGCATAGAACCAGAGAACCTACCTGGTGGATTGACGAAGGCGCCGAAGGAAGTTGACATCATAACCTGCCACGAACGAGAAAGGATAACCAGGAACCTGTGAACGAACATCTGGAGCAGTCTAGCCGGCAGTCGAATGCAGTGACAGATAGAGAGAAACCACAAACATTCATACAATTATTTACAGGAAGTGCAAAAACGCAATCGCGGACCATGGATAACCAGTAAACAGCCAAAGACAAGAACAGAACAGGGAAGACCAGACCTTACCGAACCAACATTGTAAGCAGACTAGGAGGAGCAACGTCTGGGCAACATTTCGAGTCGGAGGACGAGCAGCAGAACCCCAGGTCGAAACCTCCAGAAGACATCGAACACACAAAGCTTACAGAATCCAAATGAAGGCAAGACAAAATGACCATGGCAAGGGTTTGATCGCCCATACCTAGGCGGGACGAGAGGTCCGAGGGAGGACAGTTGGCAATTAACGGGAGACGGAGGTACCAATCAACTGTACAGGTACAGGGGATAATTGCAGTGTCCATAAATTCAACCGCCGGTGAATCAGTTTGAATCCCAAGCAAACTGTTGTTCATTATTGTAAATGTAATTCCCGCATAGGTATTCATGGAGAGCGGCTACGTGGGCTGAGCTCATCAGTGTATAGTAATCAGTTTGGGTTTAAATATTTTCATTCTTTGTAAATGTTTAAAAATTATTTCTGAAGTTTAAATTTAAAAATCATTTGCAAAGTTTTAGTGAAATTAAATATTAAATTTATTTTTTAGAAATCAATTTTTTTTTTTTTTAAATTTAAATTTTTTATTTTTTATTTTATTGGTGGATGATTATTTTTATGTGGTTTAAAATCAATTTGTCAAAATTAAAAATTGTTTAAAAAATTCAAAAGTTAAAAAATACCTCTAATCGCCTAATGTCTTCATCCATATATATATATATATATATATATATATATATATATATATATATCTGGATTTTTCCATAATTAATAATTTATTTCCATTCATTATCATACTTATTTTTAACAATAAATATTTATTAACTTATATCATTCCTTGCTTTCTATTAATTGTTGTATTCCTTCTAATAACAATATTTGGTTTCTAATAACAATCTAATTCCCAAGTGTCTTCATATATATATTCTTTCCATTCATTATCATACCTATTTTTAACAATAAATATTTATTAAACTATAACCATTTCTTGCTTATTTTCTATTAATTGTTCCATTCTTTATAATAACAATATTTTATCACCTTTTTCTGTAAAAGTCTTAATTTACAGCCCAAAGATCATCAATACCGAATATTTCACAAACAGAACTTTATATGAGATGACATACCTTGATCAACAGCGGAAGATGTAATGGCTGCCATCTACTTTGATCTGACTCCTGACTGTTCCTCTTCTTCAGAATTCGGTTTCTCTCCTCTTGCCCTCACTTTCTTTATGTGCTTCTTGATGGAGAAGAATGCAACTCTTGTGTGTGGGAGAGAGAGGACCCAATCCTTTATATATTATTTAACTCTAATCTGTTACGTCCATCATATACCAATTCAACGCTTAAGATCTAATGCTTTAGATTAGAAACTGCTTTAGGATAAAATCTAAATGCTTTAAGATTAGATCGGGTCACATTAAGATTAGAAACTGCTTTAACGTTAAAAAGCAATGAGCCTTTTGCTGTTTCTAATAGCAGTTTCTAACATTCTCCCACTTGACCCGACTATTCATAATATTAAGTGTTGAACATCATACTATGATAAATTGCTGAGAGTTATGGCGGTTGTGCACTTTTAATTCAATGCATTCCCTTCCATATACTACAATACCAGCAATCCATCAATTCATACTCATAATTTATATAAAACAGCATAATGGTCCACATAATGTCTTATATCATAATGATTAAACATAATATCTTTATAAGACTCTTTCTTGTTTAAAATTACATAAAATACGTATTACTACATTAAAACAAGAAACACATGATTGTATATCAGAAACACATAAAAGAGCTCAGAATGTCACACATCAATTATCATTAATACAACCAAGACCCATTCTTTGAACATGTTCCTTAAATTGTCTTGGTTGTAACCCTTTCGTCAAAGGGTGTGTAATCATAAGTTCTGTCCTGATGTGCATGATTGACATTCTTTGTTTCTGAACCTCATCTTTCACAACAAGATACTTCAGTTCCATATGTTTGGCACCTTTAGAGTACTTGTCGTTCTTTGAGAAAAATACTGCTGCAGAGTTATCACAATAAATTTTCAGCGGCTTGCTAATGGTGTCGACAACCGCAAGTCCTGAAATAAAGTTCCACAACCATAATGCATGAATTGTGGCTTCAAAATATGCCACAAATTCTGCCTCCATAGTGGATGAAGCAACGATAGTCTGTTTCGCACTTTTCCATGATATGGCACCTTGAGCAAACATAAACAGGTAACCAAAAGTCGATTTTCTAGTATCGATGCATCCAACAAAATCTGAATCGCTATATCCAATCACTTCCGATTCATTGGATGAGCATGTAATCTTTCGTTGAGAGAAATTCCTTAGTCTCATGCAATATACTTAAATTATTTGCAGCAAGCAAGACGTCATCAACATAAAGGACCAGATAAATAAACTTGCTCCCACTGATCTTTCGGTATATACAGTGATCAACCGTATTTTCCTTAAAACCAAAAGATGTAATAATGGTATTGAACTTAATATACCACTGCCGGGATGCTTGTTTAAGCCCATATATTGACTTCTTAAGTTTACACACCAATTGTTCTTTACTTTCTACAGAAAAACCCTCAAGTTGATCCATATAAACATCCTCATCAAGATCTCCATTCAGAAAAGCTGTTTTCACATCCATTTGATGCAACTCCAAATCATAATGAGCTACTAATGTCATTATTATTCTTAGTGAGTCCTTTTTCGAACCAGGAGAAAATGTCTCCTTGTAATCAACACCATCTTTCTGAGTGTAACCCTTAGCAACAAGTCTAGCTTTATACCGTTTGATATTACCACTAGAGTCGTGTTTGGTTTTAAAAACCCATTTGCATCCGACTCTTTTACAGCCATGTGGTAACTCAACGAGATCCCAAACTTCATTCTGTTGCATGGATTTCAGTTCTTCTTTCATGGCATTAATCCATTCCTTTGACTCTTTTCTTTCTACAGCATGTGAAAACGAAATTGGATCCTTATTGATTCCAATATCATAATCTGATTCTTGCATATAAACCACATAATCATTAGAAATAGCTGACCTACGATTTCTTTGAGGTCTTCTTAATGCTACTTGTTGTGGTTCATGCATATCAGCATTATGTAAGTCATTTCCTTCAGGAAGTACTTCTTCATTTATATGTTGTTCATTATCATCATGCTGTTATACAACAGCTGGAACAACATTTGGAGTAATAGTAGATGGAGGAACTATTCTAGGTAATGTAACATTTACCCTTGTTTCCTTTATTTCTACTATTTCTCTTCTAGTACTCCCACTGACTTCACCATTCTCAATGAATCTTGCATTACCAGTTTCTAATTGCATCTCAACTTCATTTACAAACGTCTCAAGGACATTCACAAATATCAGTGTGTATTAGTTCAAGAAGCTGGCTGCTTCTAGTGGCTCCTTTCTTATTATGTTATTATGTTTGGTTTGTTTACCTTTAATACAATCCACACATAATTCTAGATCACTAAAGTCCAAATTTGACAAAATTTCTTTACTTACTAATCTCATCATTCTTTCTTTGGATATATGACCTAGTCGTTTATGCCACAAGAAAGCAGAATTTTCATTCAACATGCTACGTTTTCATCCAACATTATTTACTACATTCAACAAGGAATTCACATAAGTGTCATTCAGTTTCAATTTATATAAACCATCAATTAGAATACCAGAACCAACATTATCAGCATTCTTATATAAATCGAAACAACCAGATCCAATCATACATCTAAAACCAGAAATATCCAATTTACTTGCGGAAATAAGGTTTCTAGATAATGAAGGTACATAAAGGGTACTGTATAAGTTTAATACATATCCACTTTCTAGAATTAGACGATGAGTCTCTTTTTACAGATACGACATTGAACACTCTTTAGTTCCTTCTTTTCCTCATCCTGCCCATTCTTAGCAGGTGCCTTTTTCTTCTTGAAATGACTTGATTTTCCTTTCTTTTCTTTACCAACTTTATTACTCACAAAACTTACTGAGTGATTCACTTGATTTTTCAAACGTCCTTCTTCCTGAACAAGACTACTGGCCAATTCATTAACATTCCACTTATCCTTTATAGTGTTATAGTTAATCTGAAAAGGTCCATATTCAGAAGGTAGCGAGTTCAGGATGAACTGGACAAGAAAAGAATCCTCTACTGTAAGTCCCAGGGAGTTTAACCTTGCTGCAATATTAGTCATCTCTATAATGTGCTCTTGCATAGTTCGCGACCCATCAAACTTCATGGTCGTGAGTTCTGCCATAAGAGTACCAGCGAGTGACTTATCAGCTGAACGAAAACGCTCTTCCACAGACTGCATATATTCCTTAGCGCTTTCTGTTTGTGGAATTGTTGACTTGATGTTGTTAGCAACAGTCATCTTAATAAACATAAGGCTCAATCTGTTACTGCGTTCCCATGCTTTATGGTGTGATTTTTCTGCCTCAGTACTATCTCTTGTAAGAGCAGCAGGCTTATCCACAAGGAGTGCCAAGTCAAGATCCTGTATACCTAAATGGAAATTGACTTGTTCTTTCCATTCAGAAAAATTAGCACCAGTGAACAATGTAACAGATGAAGCATGTGTATTCATGGTAACTCCTGCAAATAAAAATTGAAATATCTATAAGCTCATAACTAACGCGATTCAGATGTAGACATAATTGTATAATATAGCACTCCTTTGGGTAGATACTATCTTATACTTAACATAATTAAATACCAAAACATAAGTAGGTAATAAATATATTCAATTAAATAGAACTGACATCTTTGGATGATCAATATTTATTTAATCAAAATATCTATCAAACCTCATCATGTCAACTAGTTATAGAACAAGACTTTCCTTTGGGTAAGTTCTCAGGTTCTATCATTAGTGACGCCAGTTTTTAATTGGTATTATTATAACTGGAAATTTCTATCAATAATCATTATGTCACTTATGCACTAAATGATTATTCTGATTTTGACCACTTTGGTGATTAACAAAATCATAAATCTCATGTGCATAAATAATTTATAACACATACCTTATGCAAAACAACATTCTGATTTTGACCACTTTGGTGATTAACAAAATCATAAATCTCATTAATGTTCCAAAAATGACTACAAAAGCAAGCCAGATGTGCATCCAGTAACATAAGGCACAACTTATTGAAAGATGGCATAGGAGCATCTAAAGGAAATATCTTGCGAGTGAAACTATGTCCCCTTCACCCTTCGATGGGATACTCTGTTTCATTCAATCCTTCACAAAATGCCTTTCTGATCTGTAAACCACTTTATAAAAATATTTATCAAACGCCAGTTTTCAGGCGATACAAGACCAAACAGCTTGATTATTAGTTGTAAGTGAAAATGAAATAAGTCTGTATATGCAGTCATGTTACCTTCTGACCGCTCTTACACACAGCGATGCATACGGGATTATTTTATGAGAATGGGTTTCACTGTTAATACAAACTAATAGATCATCTGGAGCTTATGAAGCTCGGGGCTCAAACACATACTTACTAGGCACCCACGTTCACACTGTGGCTTAGGAGGTTCCACAATAACCCTTACACTGAACAAAACAAAACAGTGCAACCCTAGGGTATAACCTCGGACCAATGCACAAACCAAACATGTAATACTGAGCTAAAATCTCGACTACCAGACCAGAATATAATAAATGTGATCTTAAAGCGGATTTATTCATTCATCCAAGAATCGATCCTTAGCTTTTAGGTCAAGAACGAGTCGTTGAGATTTATTGGATCTCAGTCAGAGGTGCGAGTGACACATTATAGACTTGAATCATTAGAATGAACGAGCCAATAAGTCACCATAGAGTAATTACGCAAGCACTGTGATCCGATCATAGCAGCGAGTTACAGGCTATAAGACCCTAGCCCATTATTGTAATGCGATCATGCAATGCGATCATGTAATTTTGTTGATGGGGTTTTTGTCTCAATCACATGAGTAAAGCACAATAATATTACAGTAATATTTCGGTTTGCACGCTTCTGCCGAAAGTAAAATTAAAGAAAAACACAGAGGTCCAGAATCCCCTTCGGCATCGACATGCACAGCTTCAAAATCTTGACTAATCAAATTTCCATTATATTCATTCGCAAAGGCAATCATAGGAAATATTCAGTTATTGATTGGCTCCGATACCAAATGTAAAAGTCTTAACTTACAGCCCAAAGATCATCAATACCGAATATTTCACAAACATAACTTTATATGAGATGACATACCTTGATCAACAGCGGAAGATGTAATGGCTGCCATCTACTTTGATCTGACTCCTGACTGTTCCTCTTCTTCAGAATTCGGTTTCTCTCCTCTTGCCCTCACTTTCTTTATGTGCTTCTTGATGGAGAAGAATGCAACTCTTGTGTGTGGGAGAGAGAGGACCCAATCCTTTATATATTATTTAACTCTAATCTGGTACGTCCATCATATACCAATTCAACGCTTAAGATCTAATGCTTTAGATTAGAAACTGCTTTAGGATAAAATCTAAATGCTTTAAGATTAGATCGGGTCACATTAAGATTAGAAACTGCTTTAACATTAAAAAGCAATGAGCCTTTTGCTGTTTCTAATAGCAGTTTCTAACATTTTCTATTAATATATTTTATTAATCATAATATTTTTTTGATAGCTTAATTATTTAATTGTTGACTACTTTTTTTAATAAAACTATGTTACTGTGTATGAATTGATTAGTAGCAAATTTATTCCCCCTCCACCAACGTTGTGGTGATTCCCCCTCCACCGAGGTTATGGTGCTTAAATCATGTAGTTAATATAACTAAGTTATATGATCACATTCACCACATAAAATTTCTCTATTTTTTGCATAAGAGGCAAATATTAAGCAGCAACGTTGTATATTACACTTGTTATCTTTAAGTTTTAGAATCTATTAATATTGTTTTTATTGTAAATGTTTAACAAACCCTTCACTTCTTTAGTTGTTAAAATATTATTCTTGAAATGCACACCTTCACTACCACCCATCATCTCTTTAGGGTGCACATTGTAGTGTTGGATTTTCACACTCATCTCATTGGGAATCGATCACGTGGACTAACCGCCACTTTGGGATCCACCCTGGGACCACTCAAAAAGGTAATAATAATGGTTTGGAAGTTTACTAATGTCTGTAGGTTTTGGTGTAACAGAAAACTCAACATGGTATCAGAGCCTTGGCCCAAGTTCGATTCCCTGATTTGCATTTGAGGGAGGGTGTTGGATTTTCACACTCACCTCATTGGGAATCGATCATGTGGACTAACCGCCACTTTGGGATCCACCCTGGGACCACTTAAAAAGGTAATGATAATGGTTTGAAAGTTTACTAATGCCTGTGGGTTTTGGTGTAAAGGAAAATTTCTCTACTTTTGGCATAAGAGGTAAGTATTAAGCAGTAATGTTACATATTACACTTGGTATCTTAAAGTTTTAAAATATACTAATATTGTTTTTATTGTAAATGTTTATCAAACTCTTCACTTCTTTAATTATTAAAATATTATGCTTGAAATGCACACCTTCACTCCCACCCATCATCTCTTTAGGGTGGTGATCCAGGTGGATATTGGTGGCCACTCACCTATTCCACTTGGAACCCCACCATTGTTTCTTTTAAGTTTCCTTAATTGTAGCACAACTTACTATTTTTGGCAATTTTTCAAGTCCCAAACTTATGGAGCCATTTTGAGGGATTATAATACGTTTCTAGGGAAAAATAAGAGACCCAAAAGTGACATTCCCAACCAATTTTCCATTTTCGGCCTCCTCTTAAAGATCTTCGAAACGAGGTATTATGATAGTCAAACGAAGATCGTATGCCAAAGTTACGACTCCGGGAAATTGATGTACCAATTTACCCAAATAGGGCCCATAGTTTTGGCACTTCATCTCCTAAGGTTAGGTTTTTGGATGTTTAGGGTTTTCCATTGTTTCTCAATAATAAATAGGTCTTTGAGCCTCATTGTAACATAGTTTAGAGGCATGTAGCCACCACATCTCTTCTCAGAGATATGTAATGTCCCTTAATAATAATAATAATATAATACAAGAAAATAAATAATAAACAATAAATAAATAATAGTAATAGTAAATAAATAATAAATAATAATAAATTAATAAATTAACTACATGCTCTAAATAAATATAAATATGTAATAGCCCTGAAATAAAAACATGTAATTAATTAGATTATTCATGCTATTTATAATCAACACGCAATCTATCAACTAAATAACATCAAATTTCAAAAATATGAGTAGAGACAACTTACCTGTGGCGATGATGTTTCTCACTTGTGATTTCAGGGTTGAACACTAGTTGAATTTTGCTAACTGCAACAAAGTATTGGGGACAACTCTCCACCCAACCGTAGGCTTAATTGCACAAAATCTTGCTACAACTGGCCACCCCCGAGCCCTCAATCAACGTACTACAGTTAGGAAATCCTTTGTCTCACAACACTATTCTCCCAAGAGAATGGATAATGGAATCATGGAATGATAGAATGCCTCTCATCTTCCTCACCATCTATTAAATAAAGAAAACATTGGAAGGGGAACCACATGCACACACTCCATGTGTCAACATGCAACTTTACTGCTTTCTTGTTTTATTCTTTTGTTTTTACTTTTTGATAGCTTTACTGATTTGTATTGCTTTCTTGTTTTATTTCTTTTGTTTTTACTTTTTGATAGCTTTACTGATTTTTACTAATTTTCTGTTTATTTTTATTTATATTTATTTAGAGCTTTAGTATTGTTATTTATTATTTTATTATTATTTATTATTTATTTACTATTACTATTTTTTATTTATTGTTTATTGTTTATTTTCTTGTATTATATTATATTATTTATTATTATTATTATTATTTGTTATTTATTATTAAGGGACATTACATACTCCCCCACTTTAAGGACCTTCGACCCAATGTTAAGTTGAATTATTTAACATTTAATTTTGTTATTTATTACTTCATGTTCGCCAACACCCTCTATTGAACTAGTATAACCAGCAGGCATCGAAAGTTTCACAACACCTGGGAAATCCCAAGGAATCTTTGTCCTTTTTCCCACTTTCGGAACCAGGCATAAGCCTCTTCAGTCTGTATCCTAGTCCAAGGATGGCCCCAAGGCTCGCACTTGACTCAGACTTCATCTGCTCCAAGGCAGACATCTGGTACAGTGCTCAATGTCTCCGGGCATCTCGCAAGGTTGGCCCACTCCCTCCACAACTCACTAAGGTGCAAAACCCCAGGCATCGAAGTCCTTACACACCTACCAGACTTCGGCATCCCAATACAATACTAGGCACCTAGCCTTCAATATCAGGCACTTGGCCTCCTCAAGATGGTCCCATAGCCCTCAAGAGTTATCCATCAAGAGCTATACAAGACAAAGGAACCACTAGCATATGTAGTGTTGATTGAGTTTGTCCCCAGCCCATATGGTGTTACTTTTTCTCCCTCGTGCGTATTGGCTCGCACGAGATCATCAAATAAATCAGCCCTCTCGTCCCATTTGTGGAGTCCTGTCAATCATCACACCTCAACATGCAACCAATGCATTAGCTATACCATCATAGTATCATAGAAAATAATCTACATGCCAAGTCTTGCATGTCATCATGAGAACATTCATCATTGTTAATTGCAACATTATGAATAATAACGAACTGCATGCTCACGCATGTCATAAATTTGTATGCAACTATCACATGCTTCACCTCATGAAATACCATCATAAGTTATAATGTCAACATATTTGCATTAAAGACATATCATGACTTCACATAATAAATGAACCACATGTCAATAAACTTCATATTATAGCATCATAATTCCTATGCCACGTTATGCATATCATATCCATCATGAGTATTCAACATTAAATACCTATCATCACGTAGTAAATGAATATGTCAATATACCTCGACATAACATCATAATGTCTATGCATATCATCATCATCATAAAGATACATCATCACTATAAGAACCACATGTGCATCATTATCCTCCTACCATTATATCACAAAACCTCATGTAACATTATACTCAACATCATAACAGTTAATTAAACTAAATTGAAATCATAGTGTACAATTTATATCCATGCAGTTCTATTATTATTAAAATAAGAACTATGGTTTTAAAAAACAATTCATGATACCATAATAAATCATAGAGATAATTTACTTATACGTAAAATCAACATATATAATTTTTTTATTTTGATTTTGGAATTGTAAATTTTTTCTTTTATTATTAAATATTACTTATTATATTAATTTATACTATTTAGATTAGGAAGTTAATTATTAGTATATATATTATAATAATTATAATTTTGCATGAAACTTAGGGGTCTTGGCTCTGTTATGATTCTTCTAGTTCTGGGCATCGTGGGAGTGACGTATTACGCAATTGTAATAACGAATTACGGCCCTGCATTACAGGGCAGAGGCTTGGAAGTCGTGGTGGCATTCTTCATATTGATCCTGTTCCATGCCTTGGTAAGTACTTGCTACACTTACTTTCTACTTTTTTTATTTCATTTAAAAATCCAGAATTTGTTTATTTGTAGCTTGAAACAAAACTTCCTTCCTGTAATTTAAAGAACACCGGCAAGAATGACGCAAGGGATCGATGACATATAATGCAAATGAATAGAGTTCGTTGATATTAAGGTTTACTACAAGTGTTTTGGTACAGTGCCACTGTCATTTTTTGAATCTATGTAGATCGTTTGCCAACGACCGAATGCATTTCGTTAATTAATTAAGACATTCAATTCAATAGGACAGAATGTGCCAATGTGTCATTTTTCAGGGTGGACGGTGGTGGCGTATCAGGCCACCCACCAAGGTTCATTGTCCTAAAAGGCATTCAGTTGGGGATAAGTGCAGGTCCCTGGTGATTTTGACCAAAGAGTACCTATCGTCACAGCAGCTTAGGCGAGCAGGGGTTCACCTTTCAATGGCTGTTTCACCTGTGAAGATGGACCATTTGTGGAACCTGACTTATTAAGGCTAACTATATTGCTTATGGGTTTTAACAGAAACAGTTAAAGAGAACAGACTTATGCTAGCCCTTTTAATTTAAAAAACTAACAAATATTAATTTCTGATAAAGGCGCTGTATGAATTTGTTTTGTTTTCTGAACAAGCAATAACTTGGCTGGGTGTAAACATACGAAGCTTCTAGAACAACTTGGCTTTGTAGCAGCAGCGTAGCCAAATTGATGCCATGTGCCAAATCTTGGGGTCTGATTAGGGCTGATATTAAATCTATTAAATCTACTGTTGCTGCTACTTTGACCAGCGTTAATATTCCCTTTTAAGTTGATAGAATCATTAGGATGTGATTGTAATTTATTTATTTGTTAAATCATTTAGATCGAAGTTTTCTACATTAAAATGTCTATAGGCCCTAAGAGTTGAACCTACCTCTGATACCATATGTAACAGCCCCGAAATAAAAACATGTAATTAATTAGATTAATCATGCGATTTATAATCAACATGCAATTTATCAACTAATTAACATCAAATTTCAAAAATATGAGTAGAGACAACTTACCTATGGCGATGATGTTTCTCACTTGTGATTTCAGGGTTGAACGCTAGTTGAATTCTGCTAACTGCAACAAAGTCTTGGGGATGACTCTCCACCCAACTGTAGGCTCAATTGCACAAAATCTTGCTACAACTGGCCACCCCCGAGCCCTCAATCAACGTACTACTGCCAGGGAATCCTTTGTCTCACAACACTATTCTCCCAAGAGAATGGATGATGGAATCATGGAATGATGGAATGCCTCTCATCTTCCTCACCATCTATTAAATAGAGCAAACATTGGAAGGGGAACCACATGCACACACTCCATGTGTCAACATGCAACTTTACTGCTTTCTTGTTTTATTCTTTTGTTTTTACTTTTTGATA
Organism: Pinus tabuliformis; assembly: GCA_031772625.1. Lineage (NCBI taxonomy): Eukaryota > Viridiplantae > Streptophyta > Pinopsida > Pinales > Pinaceae > Pinus > Pinus tabuliformis. The sequence goes on along the minus strand of CM062810.1, from coordinate 166,767,234 downwards.
GCTTTACTGATTTTCACTGCTTTCTTGTTTTATTTCTTTTGTTTTTACTTTTTGATAGCTTTACTGATTTTTACTATTTTTCTGTTTATTTTTATTTATATTTATTTAGAGATTTAGTATTGTTATTTATTATTTTATTATTATTTATTATTTATTTACTATTACTATTTTTTATTTATTGTTTATTATTTATTTTCTTGTATTATATTATATTATTTATTATTTATTATTTTTATTATTATTATTTATTTACTATTAAGGGACATTACAAGATAAGCTACCATCACCCGAGCTAGTTTATTTTTATTTTTGTATGTAAACATATTTCAACTCTTTGATATTAATGAAATGAAGTTTTATTTCTAGTGCATCTATGTGTATATGGGTATTTCTGTATTTTGTTGTGTTCTTGCATAAGTCTGGATCATTATAATCAGAGTGATCTTCTCTTTATCTGTTTTTCTTTGCACGTCCCCAACGAGGTCAGGGTATAAGGAGTTGGGGCTCGATCTGGTTGAACCTTTGCAAGAACATCTCTACAAAACCCGATGGCTTCCCATGGCGGAAGAAAAGAAAGACGAGGGGGCAGAAGATCCTTTCAAAATATTGCTCAAGGAAGCCCTTGAGCGATAAAGGAATGCAATGATGGATAACTTTGCCCAGATCCTTCGACGACTACCCACAGGCGACACATCTTCATCTAGCTGACACTTTGGAGGTGCCACTCCTTTTAAGGTACAAGTTAACTTTGATATTCCCATATTTTAAGACCAGATAGATGCAGATGTTGTAGATAAATGGTTAAATCTATTGGAAGGATATTTTTCAATTCATGACTTTTCTAATTGGGAAAATATTATTTTTGCACTTCTCAAAGTCGCCCCACATGTCAAAGACTAGTGGGAAACCTACTATGAAAAAAAGGACGAGGGGGAATCCTCACTGTTTTCAGCTGCACCCACTTGGAATTCTTTTCGAGACGCCATCAAGGAACAATATTACCCTGTTAAGAGCTATGAAGATAAATACATAAAGTCGACCATGCTACGACAGGGGAGGGACCAAGATGTGTCAAGTTTACAAATGTTTTCCATACCCTTTGCATGAAGCTAGGTATCAGGGATTCTGAGCGGCATTTGGTACTCAAGTACCATGGTTGTCTACACAATTACATCCAGAATGAGATGGATTTCTTGGACATCTCCTCGCTTAGCATGGTGTACTGATACCCTGTCAAGATTGAACAAAATTTTAAACAGAAGAAGCAAGACTTTGGATCTATGAATCCGAAGCAAGGAAAAGGCATCCCCAAACCATAGAACAAAGGAAAAAACTAAGGTGGGGCGACCTAAGACAACTCGTCGAAGCTGCAGTCAAAGAACAACACCATGAAGACAAAGAAGGACATGGGAAACGGATGTGAGTTCCATAATAACTACACTCACAACACAAGTGAGTGTGGGCCCAAGTAGTCACTGGTGGTCGAGCTGAAGGCTTTTGAATCAGACGCATGTTCCGACTCTGAGTCGGAACCCGATAATGGGTACGAAAAAGGGAAGTAGATCATTCATGCGAAGCTCAATGCCATTGTGGCCACCATTAAGATCCAAAATAATGAGCCTGGAGATCCAAAGGAGGGTGAACACCTCTTCCACTCACAAATGTGGGTGAATGGTTCTCTGTTGCAGTTCATTTTCAATAGAGGGGGCCAAAAGAACCTCATTTCAGCAAAGGGCATGAAGCAATTGGGCCTACCATCTACATCACATCCTTATTCGTACACCATCGGGTGGCTTCACCAAGGATGAGATCTCTACGTTAGCCAGTAGTGTCTCCTTCCCTAGAACATCAAGCCCTTCATGGATGACATACTATGTGATGTTGCTCCTCTTGAAGTTTGTGATGTATTATTAGGACAACCATACTTGTGGAAGCGGCATGTTATATATGAGTCTAGACCTTTCTCTGCGATTATTACTTTGGGCAATAAGTTTTACAGGATACCAAAGGTAGCCCTGCCTGCCACCATCTCTTTGATCACTGCAAAGAAATGCAGTAAGATCATTTCTAAGACCAAGAAATTTTATTTCCTTATGATTCACACTCAGGGAAAGAATAAGGTTGTGGCCATGACTTCTAGATAGGGTTCCTCCGCACAGCAGTAGTAGATGGACAAGGTCATGGAGGATTACAGGAACATTTTCACCTCACCTACAGGGGTACCTCTGCACTGTCAGGTCAAGCACTCCATCGATCTAACCCCGGGTGTGCTGCTACCCAATGGATTGATCTATCGACGCTTTGTTATGGAGAACGATGAGATAAAGAGGTAGATTCGGGAGCTGTTGTAGAAAGGGAACATCATGCCAAGCTCATCACCCTGTGGGAGCCCAATTGTATTGGTATAGAAGAAGGACGAGACCTGGAGACTTTGTATTGACTATTATACATTAAACAAGATCACTGTCTGGAATAAGTACCCAATCCTATAGATTGATGACCTTTTGGACCAGCTCAAGGAAGCCAAATATTTCAACAAGTCTGACTTGAAGTCTGGTTATCACTAGGTGCCTATCGAACCCTCCAATGTGTGGAAAACTACCTTCAAATCCAAGGAGTTCCTTTCTAAATGGTTGGTCATGCCTTTCGATTTGATGAATGCCCCCGCAACCTTCATGAGATTGATATACGACATCTTGCGACCCTTCATCAATGCATTTTTGGTGGTGTATTTAGATGACATCTTGATCTTCAACCAAATTTGGGAAGAGTACCTCCACCATGTTCGGTAGGTCCTTCAAACCCTGCAACAACACAAGTCGTGTGCCAATTTAGATAAATGCACTTTTTGCATGACCCAGGATCAATATCTAGGGTACATCACTGATGAGAAGGGTGTGCATGTGGACCCAGCAAAGATACAATTCATTTGAGATTGGTCATCCCAAACTACTCTAACAAATATTCATAGCTTTCTGGGTCTTTCCAATTTCTATTGCAGGTTCGTGTTGGGGTTTTCTCATATCACTTGGCCTTTAATTCAAGCCACCAAGGGCAGAGTGAAAGAAAAATTCTTTTGGTCGAAATCCCAACAGAAGGAATTTTCTGAGTTGAAGCATCGCCTCTTCTCTGCACCAGTTCTCACATTACCAGACCTGCAACAACCATTTGAGATCAAGACAAATGCCTCTGACTATGCTATTGGTGCAGTTCTTACTCAGTAGGGGCATCTAGTGGCATATCACAGTGAGACTTTTAGACACAGTCTGAAAGTATCCCACCTATGGAAAAGATATGTATTCCATTGTGCAGGTTTGTTGACAATGGAAGCATTACATTTTTGGGAAGGAAACAGTTATCCACACAGACCATCGACCCCTACAGTTCATACAAACATAAGGGAAGTTGTAGAACGATCGCCATCATAAATGGTCCACATACCTACAACATTTCCATTTGAACATTAAGTACAAGAAGGGAAGCACCAAAAATGCTACAGACTGCCTCAGTCGACCACCGGTCATGGCGCTAACCACTGTACTCGACTCTTTTGGGCACGAGTTTGCGGGGTGGCCGCATCTTTACAAGAGAAATCCATAATTCGGTAGCACATACCAGACGCTCTTGGAAGTTAAGCAAGTTCCAAAATTTCACCTCCAGGATGCACTATAATTCCACCTAGGACACATTTGTGTTCCTTCAAGCGAGTGTGCCAAGAGGATTTGGGAGGCATACTACAGTCAAGTCGTTGGATATTTTGGTGTAGAGAAAACAATGGCAGTGTTGCAGAAGTATTTTATTGGCCAAACCGTGGACGAGATGTTGGGAATTACATCAGATCCTACACTGCCTACACCATTGTCAAACTGACCATCAAGAAGAAAGGCCTATATACTCCTCTTCCTACTCCTAGTTGACCTTGGGAATCCATCTCCATGGATTACATGTCAGGCCTTCCTTTCATTAATTATGGCAATGACTGTGTTTTCGAGATCGTCAATAGATTCTCTAAGATGGTCATTCTTCGAGCTTGCAAGAAGAGTATCACAGCAAAAGTCACTGCTAATCTCTTCTTTGAATGAGTGTGGGTACATTTTGGGGTCCCACATTCCATTATATCAAATTAGGACAATAGGTTCCTACATTTTAGTCAATTCTCTGGTCGATGTTGGATACCAAGGTCACTAAGTCCACGGCTTTCCACCCCCAAACTGATGGCCAAACAGAGGTCATCAACAGGATGATCGTACACATTTTGTGTATGTACAACTAGAATCATCCACGTGCATGGGATGAAAGCCTCCCCTATGTCTAGCACAGCAACAACAGAGCTCTCCATAACTCAATTGGACACAACCCCCTTCAGGTGGGGTTGGGATTCCAGCCACTATGTCCAATTGATTGAGATCTCTGTGAGACTGAACCTCAATCCCCACACCCAAAATCAACCTTTCCATCTGAGCCAAAAAAAACATCATTTTATTCAATAAAATTTTATCACACATATACCTAGCCTAAGATCAATATTTCTATCAGTCATCTCAAGCCCTCATTGATCATAATTTGCTGAGATTGACCCGGAGAGAGCCCTCTCCCGACCTGGTAGGGCTAGCTACCAGGTTAATCGTGGTTTGATGTTGGCCCTGGATCCTACCTTCCTCAACCTAAGGTAAATCTAGGGCCTAACAGTATTTACCATTTTGCTCTCATTAAAATTGTGGTCATTCGTCAGCTTGGCTTACAGGGCATTACTTGGGAGGATTTCATCTCTTGTGAGTTTTTCAGAGCTCCTCAGGGACCTTTAGAGGCTTTGCATGAGACAGGTGGACCTTATTATCAGCATGAGGGTCATGAGACACAGAACACTAGTATGCCGATGTTTATCACCTATCAGAAGGGCACTAGACGGTTGTTCGCGGCAGCTAAGCGAGTGTTATCTCCACCCGGGGTGGAAGGGGTCTCACTTCTGTCATTAGCATAACAAGTTCAGGACAAAGGCAAGAGGCCACTACAGGAGGAAGGACCATCAGGTGAGCGTGAGACTGATTTCATTCTCATTGAGGGTGATGATACTGATATGGGCCCGCAAAGCACAAATCTCAAAGAAATCATTCAAGAGCAGCAGGCGGACATTGATGCCTTGTCCATCAACTTGGATAGAACCCAATGGACAATACAGTACCTGAAGCAAAGGAATAAGTAGCTTGAATACCATCAAGCGATTATGGAGTTTCAAAATATTCGGGAGAATCGCCAAGCTGCCCAAAGGAGGAGGGTGGAGGTCACTTCACTTGAGCAGGAGGTTAATGCCGATTGGGAGTCATGGCTCGAAAGAGCCAATATCCTTTTGAAGAGAAAGTTAGAAAAGGCCATCAATGAGAAGAATATGCTGAGAAACTTGTCATATCATTACTTGTCGAGGAACATGGTGTGCCAAGCTAGAATCAGGATCTTAAAGGAAAAGTTGAAAAGAGCAACAAGGAGGCAAAAAGAGCATGAAGGACTTCAAATATTGGTTGAGGCTTCCTTGGCCCAACACAATGTTTGATGGAGAAGACTTAGCGCAAATTTCAAAAAATTTGGGGCACTCTTTGCATTTTTGAAATTTTTGGCACAAAAAACAGGATTTTCTGCCCTATGCGCCGCGCCACGTGGTGCTCGCTTTTTCTAGGAGCCTCCAAATGACAAAAACTCAGCATTTTTGGATTTGGCATGAAAAAATGTGCTTTCCTACCAATGGCCAAGAAATTTGGACAGGTTTTGAGCCCTCAAAAAGGTCAAAAGCACTTAAAAAATAACCTCACTGCCCCTATTTTGACACACAGGAAGCAGTGTTGGGAGAATTGACTTTTGGAGGGGAAAATGGAGGCCAAATTGAAAAATTCCACTGGGGTTGGAAAGTAGACAGGCAGGCCTTGCCAACAAGAACACCTAGAGAAAATTTTGACACTAGGAAGGCCTCCAAAAGTGGGTCCAAATAGGCGTTATACAAAGAGAATCAGGCGCGGCGCATACAGGAAATTTTGCCAGTTTGACCAAGTATTACTCTGTTTTTCACGTAGCTTTGGCCAGTTTGACTTTTTCACTTTCTTAATGGAAAATTTTTGATGTAATGTAATGTACATTGATGGATCATGATGTAAATGTGTCAAATGTTTACTTATGGAGGTAGATTCATCAGTTTAAAAGTTGTTTGAAACTGAATGAATCAGTTTCCTTGTTTCTAGAGGCATGCTGTTATGTTGCCTGATATCTAGTTCTTAGTTTAGAATTAGTTGAAACAGCTCCTAAACATGTGAGCTTGACCCCTAGAGGCTAGGATGAGCTATGGTTGTCTATATTATGTTGTTTTTCAATCATTAGCATGGTTGGACTTTTGAGAAAGCCTTGAGCTTCATTGTACACTCATATCATCATTTTGGCTAAGGAATTGAGACTAGGGTTTGCTGCACTCTTTTGGATCCATGTGGCAATTTGTCTTGGTACAGTGCTTTCTTTTGTAATTGTGAATTTGCTTATGTGTCAAGTATGCCATTCTCTATCTTGTTTCTTCTTAACTAAACAAACAAGACTGTAAGTAGAATCCATTGAAATTGCAGTGCTCTACTTGAGGTTTGCTTTAGTTTCTTGATGTTTTCAGTTGTTTGGAGAGGATCCATGAGTTTTCTTGCCCTCTTCAACTCCTCACCTGTCTAATCCTTCCATCTCATTCAATTTGAAGTGCCAAAAACAATTGTCTGCCTTACCCCATTGAGATCTTTGCAAGACTGAACCTCAATCCCCGCACCCAAAATCACCTTTCCATCTGAGCCAAAAAAAACATCATTTTATTCAATCAAAATTTATCACACATATACCTAACCTAAGATCAATATTTCTATCAGTCATCTCAAGCCCTCGTCGATCATAATTTGCTGAGATTGACTCGGAGAGAGCCCTCTCCCAACCTGCTAGGGCTAGCTACCAGGTTAAGCATGGTTTGATGTTGGCCCTGGATCCTACCTTCCTCAGCCTAAGGTAAATCTAGGCCCTAACATAGTGGCGACCATACTGAGGAAGAGATTGTTTGTTTGTTAGTGTTCTTCGTTTTATAAACTACAGATGGAGCTTGAAGATTAGCCAGGTAGCCTTCGAAATGATTTTGCTTTGCATTAGTGCAAGTATATAAACGCTACTTCAGTCAATCTCCAGTCTAGTCTTATAAATGGAATATCTAACTTGCAGATCACCCCAGTATATCTGATAATTCTAAGCTTTTGGATGATAAGTTTAGGATTTAATAGGCTGAATAAGTTGTTAATGTCCATTTGATTTCTTGGAAATAATAGCACACTGGCTTCCAGAAGACATACTAGAGAAAATCCGGATCCTGATCCCCCTCCTGTGTATGAAAATCCCAATATTATTTCGAGAATCCTTCGCCAAGGAAGTTCTGTGATTCCCGTGTTCAAAGATCAATCATGTCCTGTTGGCTTTGAGTATCTCGAGGATCTTGATTTTGATGAGCAGTTCGAGTTTTCTTTGTTTGAAACCAAATCTGAAAGTGTTATTGCTTCAACTGCCTTAAATCCCGAGTTTATTAGAAATCTTGAAACTGAAAGGGCCAATAAATCCATTGATGATTACATCTTGAATCAGCTCCAGACTTTAATTGTGGCTTCCAATATTTCTGATTTCTTAGAGATTGCTTCTGCAACCCTTGGGTCATATGCAATTGCATCTAGCTCAAAAATTCCCACCGAACCGCCTTTCATTCCCACTATCCCTATGCAGCCTACTGCCTCTGATAAAAAATCTGCAGTAGTGTCGCCTCCGTCTACTCCTTCTACCCCTCAAACCTCCAAGATTTCTTTGCCTCCACATACACCTCCTCATACCTTCCATACATCAGCTGCACCCACTCCCCCAACATCCCCAAGACTGATTGCAAATCCACCAAGAGCAATGGCTGCTCGTTTTTCACCTCTTGTACTGCCTCAAAATTTGGATGACATGCCCACCGATTATCAAAGTAAAATTCCATTGTTTGATGGCACTCCTCATAGTGTTACAGCTCAGCAACATGTGGACAGAATGACGGATTTCTTCGATCTTCATGAGATTGATGCAGAAAATGTGACAATGAGACTGTTTGTACAAACATTTGGTGGTGAAGTAAGGAAATGGTTCAGGGCTTTGCCGGCTGCAAGTATCACTACATTGGCCAATCTACAGAGACAATTCTTAGACCGTTGAGAGGTGAAGAAAAATCCTCCTCAGATCCTTTCCGAATATGAGCACATCAAGCGGAACATTGGTGAGTCTGTCCAAGATTACTGTATTAGATTCAATTCAGTTTACAATGCAATTCCTGATCATATAAAGCCACCCATGGGGCTAGCCTTGATTATGTTTGCAGAAGGTTTCGATACTGATATGGATTATCAATTAAGAGAGAGAGATCCAGCCACTTTGGAAGACATGCAGAAGATTGCAGTCAACGTTGAAGAAAATCTGCTTGCCAAGAGAGCTAGAGCAAGAGCTGAAAAGAAAGTCACAATAAAAGAAGAGTCTTCCTCGTCAGATCAAGTGCTTCGAAAGGTGAAGCAGATGCGTGATAGGATGAAACTTGACAAATCTAAACCACAAGTCAGAAATCCTAACTTCTGTGGCCAGCAGCAGCCACAATATAGGATCAAACAAAGAGAGCAGCGAGCCCAAGATCAAGCAGTGCAGCAGCAGGCGAAGACACCTCTACAACAGAATCTTGTACATGGTCTGGAATCAGATGAAGAGGAGAATGTGATTGGAGAAGAAAATCATTTCTTTATGCCTGACGATATGCCACTTTTCATCACTGAAGATGAGGAGTACTCCGAGAATGCAGCTGAACAAAGGGATGAAAATTTCATTTTGGCAAATGAGACAGTTCTTGAGGAAGAGGATATATGAATGCCTTGTTAGATCAGCAGTGACAATTGGTGGGCTCCAGTATTGTAGCAATAATGCTACAACTCCTGGAGCTTCCTTCTTTAATTTTATCAACCCGGTATTTCGTAACAAACTTGGAAGCGACGGTGCTGTATGCACAAGTACTAGCCCTTGCCGCAGCTGTCACTTGGTCAGCTGGCACAAGTCCGCTAGGGGCTCAAGCCAACTTCTATGAGCTCTTAGAAGAAGCTTTTTAACTGATGGACGAAAGCTAACTCAAAGGAAGCTAATCTACTTGCAGAAAGGAACTGAAAGCCAACAAGAAAGCGCAAACCCTAGCAAACCCTAATTCTACCAGCTAGTCCCACTGATGCAAAGATGGGAATGCAAACTACTGAAAGAGATGCCATTACTTCTATGAAGGTAAGATGCATGTGTCTAGACTACTTCTACCTGAAGAAAACATCTTTTTGTATTTTTGAGTAAGTTATTTATAATTATCATGCATGTGCTTTTAACTGGCTTCTTACTGTGCAGAGGCGGATCATGGAGGAGAAATGCTTGGAAGAGGTCAGGAAGGTTCAAAGAGGGTCTAAGGAGTCCCTAAAAACCTTCCAGTGAGTTTCACAACGTTTGGCTGCCAAGAGACCGCGTTTATGAGCTTCTACAGGAAGTCTGCAGGGGTTCTACAGGATGTTTCAGAATTTCTACAGGATGTTCAGTAATTCCTACAGGATGTTCTACGATTGGATTTTGGATGATGGGTGAGTGGAAGAGGCTGCATGGATGGATAGGGAGGTAGGAGAGGGATTTGTAATGACTTAGTGACAGAGAGATGAGATGATGAGGGGGTGTGTAAAGCTAGTTTGTCTGAAAGAGGGCAGAGGGAATGGAAGGCCAAAAAGGTAGGATGATGTGGGCAGTAGAGTAGTTGTGAGATGAGGGGTCTAATTTGGAGATGAGTAGTTGGCCTGGATGAAGCTTAGAAGGACAAGAGAATACTGGAGATGCACTGCACAATATAAACTGAGCCAAATCATCCACATCCTGCACATAATCAAAATATTACTAATCTATCCTAACTGTTTAATTAAACCAATGAACAACAACGTTATTTCTACAGAGAATCATACATAGTATTGAAGCAAAGAAACATTCCAAGAGGTCTGAGCGCATGGATAACTTCTACAAATGAAAATATTACACCAAAGATTGCATGAGTACGCAAACTAATGTTTTTTTGGTGGGTAGCACTGTCTGCAATTCCAACCCCTAGAAAGAGGTGAAAATGAGAGTGCAGGCAACCCTTTTCTGGAAATTTTATCAATTCTAATCTCTTTACTCTATTCTAAACATCTGGAGCAACTCTATCTTCTAACAATGACCTACTTAACCATACCACGAAATCTAACTCAACAAACTGTGTTTCAAATGCATGTAAAGAAAACCATAATGCTGAAAGAAAAGATATCAATACAAAAGAAGGAGGCCTTAGGCTCTCAGGTTGGGCCCAACCCCGAGAGCTATGGCTCCTTTAAAAACTCAGAACTGAGATCAAATCTGACTGCTTCCCATTAAAAAATAATAATCATAAGTCAAAAGGTCTGCAAATGATGGCTACAACAGAGTAAAAACAGAGCTGGCAGCTCGTAGTGCAGAATGTGCAACATTTTTCCAAAAGTCCTTTTCGAAGGCTAAAGCCTTATCATTTATACATCACGAGGCCCCAAGCTGGCCTCCTAAATCTATGGGACTTGGATGACCAAACTGGGAGTGAACAACTGCTTCCTCAAAATCCGTTTGGCTGCCTTCTAGATCCGGTTGTGGTGGTTGTTGGAGCTCGGAGTTGGGGGTGAAGATCCCGAGGAAGGCCATTTAATGCCGTGGACAACCCTCCTATGAATCCTCAACCCGATCTTGGCTGTCTCCTAGCCCTTATCTGCTTGGTTTTGCTCCAACATGTGTCAAAAAAACCTGAAATGAGCACGTGTTAGCCACCTAGGAATAGTGACTGCCCTTATTCGTACAAATGACATAAACATACTAAAAAATGATGCATAAGTTATGAAAAATGAAGGATTGAGCAAAGGTAGTTAGGCCAAATGATCCCAAAATGTTACCAAATTTGGGGCTTATCATCACCCCCCAGCTAAAATGATTGCTCATCCCTGAGCAACTAATCCAGCTCCTCGTCCTTCATTACTTTCACTGCCACCCTCACATCCCAAGCTTCTGAAGTAGTATCCTCCTCACTGGCATGGAACCCAGCCTTCCTTTCCACCTCTTCCCACTGCTTATGCTCTTCTTTTTCTGTGTTGCCTTCCATCAATCCTAAAAGCAAAGGTGGGCTTAGCTTGAGGCCAATCCAGCTGGCTTGGAGGTTCTGTATGGATTTCTTGTAGAGGGGCACCCGTACTAGAGCTTCCCTCATTCGAGTTGGAGTGTGATATTCCCTGATTTTGAGGCTGTGGGACAATGTGTTCCATCGGCGGGTGCAAGCATGAACACAGTTGTCCCCTAATAGTCACTCCATATCCTCGAAATGTGCTATAGCTTGAGCCTGCTGATCCATGTATTTCAATAAAGTTTGAGGGTTGGTGGCTAAGTGTTGGTGGGCCGATATCAATGCAGTGGGATCCCCTGGCTCTACTCTAATCAGCAGTGGCTCATGTAACTCTCGGTTCATGACCTCTTTGACCTCTGCTGCTATCTTTTCTTCATGGTTCAACCATGAGGCAAATGCCATCAACTGCATATCTCCTACGACTGTGTTGGGATCCCATGAAGTCACATTAGGAAGGGCCAAATTATGGAGATAGAACTCTGATAGTTTGGCCTTGTCCTCTGATGAACTGCTATTGCATAACTTTGTGAAACTCTGGGGGTCTTGGATTTGGGAGATACCCCTCTGCGCCAATGCATTAATTTGAAATTGTAGCCACTGGTCCCATAGGTATAGGCCATAATATTTGGCCGGTTGTCTACATTGTAGAGCATCCATGGCCCAACTAGCCATGCAGGCCAGTTGTGCCTCTTTTTGCTGCAACTGTTGTTTGAGAGCTTGTATCTCGATTTGTGCTTGCAGTTCCCTTTCCTGTAGATGCGAGGTTAGCTCCCCAAGACCAACTTGCAGTCCTTCTTTGCCTTGAGGTTCTGCTGTAGTGTCCCTTGATGATGTGCCCTTTTCTTTCTTCAGTTCCTGTAGCTGCAGTTCAAGTTTCTCGTTCTCTTCCTGTAAGGAATACCCGCTGGCAGTTTGCCACGTGTTTGGCCATAGCTAACTCTCTTCGTGCCTCCTTGAGTTGTTCCTCCAAGGGGCCTATATCTGCCACTCCTTTTCATTTAGCTATCTTCATCCACGTGTGGGTTCTCACTCTCTCTTCCTCCAACGCAAAGAAAAGCAGCACTGTGAATTCCTGTGGAATAATTTTTCCAGCCTCCAAAAAGTTATAATACGAGCTCAAGATTGGCTGGGGACTCAATTCTGGAATATGCTCTTCCTCTTCTTCCCTCGGTGGCTCTACTCCGTCTTCCCTAAGTGGTGATGTGGCTGCCTCTCCCTCCATTCTCTCTGTCTCCTTGAGCCGGGACAATGTTTCCTGTAGAACGGCCTCAGCATCCTGTAGCGGGGTTTTTGAAGCCAACCTGTCCAATCTCTCCTTCCAAGCAGTTGTCTTCGGGCTCCCCTGCTCATAAGTGACTGATATTTTTGAGGGGGACCTCTCCCTTGGCGAGGTATGGGTGTCTTCTATAGTAATTGGGCTGCTGGATGGAGGTTGGGGCCTGCCTGTTTTTATTCTCACACTTCTCCTGGCTTTGAAATTCAGAGGGATTTCCCTCTTTCGTTTTTCCTTCGGCTTGGGAGGGGTACTAAGGGTGGCCAGCATGGCTGCTACCTCCCTTGCAAGGATTTTGGCTGTCTTCTCCTTTGGTTTTCCTTTCTCAGGACTTCCTGTAGAAGGTCCTGTAGCGGCTGATTTCTGGCTTCCTGTAGAAGTCGTTCTTGGTTTTCCTGTAAAAACAGGTGGCACCGTTTTGGCCTGTTTGGCTGAGGGTGCTTTGCCCTTTGACTTTGCTGAGGCTGCTTTCGAGGTGCCTTCACTGACGTGGACTTGTTCAGTCCTTTCCACCCTACTTTGTAACCTTTTCTCCCTGGGTGTCAATGTGGATTTATCATCCTCTTTTTCGGCAACCTGGTGTTTCTCTTGTTTCCCCTTCTGTTCTTTCTTCGGTGCTTTGACCGTGGTTTTCTGGCCTTTCCCTTTCTTCTCTGTGTGTATTGTTTCCTTCTCCTCGCTGCTGGAGGAGGTGAGCTCCTTGGTCAACATTTTGATATCGCCATCCTTAGTCAAATTTCGGAAAGCTTCCCACGAGAGAGGGACGGTGTATGTGTGGAGTGCATCCTCCATGAGGAGCTTAATGAGCCCATGATGGGCTACCTGGTCTGGCGTGCCCTCTCGTAATTTGGTGGCACATTCAGTCATGGACTCTAGGAGGAAGTAAGGAATACTTAGCTTGTTTTCTGAAGGTAGGTCCATTTGGTGCCTCAGTTCTGTGAGCAGCCGGAAATGGTACCCATATACGATGTTGAATCGTCCTTCGCACGTGATATATTTCATGATTTGGAGGCTGACCTCACTCCAAAGCAGCTGTAGGCTAGCTCTGCGAACCCTGTTCTTATCATATGAGAATTGCTCCTCCGACAGAAAGAACTCCTTTTTAGCATTCTGGCCTAGTTTCCTCTCCTCCTTATCCCACGGTACCCCCATTGGGAGATCAATGACTCTGCTGATGAACTGTGGGGTGAGTTGGAGATTCAAACCCCTGAAATTGACGACGACCAGCGTTTTTGATTTTGGCTTCAAAGCTCACAGGAACTCCTCTGCCACCTCATCATCATAACCTTGAAGCTTGTCGCAGAACGACATCCATCGTGCACGAGAAAATAGTTCTACCACCTCAGGGTTTTTCCGTAGCTTCTTTGAGTCTGTCGGTTCCTTCCTAAAGAATCCACCCGGCATGGTGAAAGCTTGCTGTGTTAGCCGGAGGTGGCTGGTGCGTATCAAAAGATGGGCCTTTCGGATTTCTTGAGACAGAGCATAGAATTACGCCTCTGTCAAGCACACAGCTCGTGAATTCTCGGCTATCTACAGGTGAGCCTTGAGAGGGGCTCAATTACGAACCGAATCCTGTAGAAAACCCTGCATATACTACGACGACAATTCTCATGCAAAAGGAAGACGACGCTTGCAATTCTATGCTCAGACTGTAGTTTTAATTTTTTAGGACGTCGACTTCACCACCCTTCAAACCAATTGCATGGGAGGAACAGGTTCAGGCTTACCTTTCCCAATTCGCCACCTTTGACGTGAATAGATTGATTTCCTCTGTAGCGGCGAGTTTCCTGTAGCGCAGCTTCCTGTAGAAGTCGCGCACGGGTTCTGGAGAGCGCGTCAGTGGTTCTGGCCTTCTGTGCAACCACCAAACGTTTGAACAAGTCGAGGACTCGGTGTAACAGGCTTCAGAGAATTTCGGGCGCTTACTCAACTGCAAAGCGGTTGATGATAAATGAGTGGAGTGATGATCTAGCCGGTGGATTTGAATCCCTGCGGAACTCGTGGCGCGGGGGTGAGCTGTCCCTGCCAGACCGTTGGACGACGTCACCTATTCATTTCACTGCAAGTCTACCTGACCGCCGCATCATTCCCTGCATATCTACCACCGCCATTTTTGTTAGATCGCCACGCTTCCCACGTGTCCATTCCCTGTTTTGCTTGACACGACCAACACTTTCCAAATCTGACGAGACCATCGGACTGGTCGTGGTGGCCAGTTGAATGGCTACCCGACTGGCTCAACCCATTCATTTTCATACTCGCAAACATTTTAGAGTATTGTTCATGTAATTTGACGAAGGAAGGGTGAGGCACTTACTTGTGCGGCCGCGGCGTTATTTTCAGCTTTCAGGACGAGGGTGACGGATCCGCTTGCTACTGCTTCATGCACAGGCACGGGGGTTCCTCCTTGCAGACTGCTGCTGGTTACGAAACTTATTACCTGGCTGCGGATGGTGCATGTGCCCACTCTATGTGTTGCAGGTGCCTTGATGGTGTATGCTCTAGCTGGATGAACTGCTACGGGATTCCTGTAGGATATCCTGTAGCAGTTCCTCCTCCTCGGGTGCATGCCGAAACGGTGGAGACGGTGGCATCACGGTCACTGTCGCAGGGTCCTCGGATGGCTCTGATAAGTCGCACATGGGGCCTCTGCGTCCTTTATTCCATTTGAGAATTGCTTCCTCTGAGAATTCAATGTTCTGATTTGACTGTGCAGGTATTTCCATTGCATGGCAACAGGGGTGGTAGAAGGAGGCGACAGCAGTGGGTGATGGAGAAAAACTTTGGCTTGCACGTCTCCGTGTCGGGCCTTGGCTTCAGATCTTCCCACACAGTCGGTCCTGGGCCGTCCAACGATTCTACAGGAAGTTTCCTGTAGAAATACAGAACTTCCTGTAGAAAGTCCTGTAGCTTCATGTAGAAGGCTAAACTGTGATCAAATCATGCCCAGACCTTGGAAGAGATGAGTGTTTCTGGAGGGAGTGCTGGTGAGGTCACCTGGCAGCATAGTAGGGACCCTTGTCCTTGAGTTGAGGGACCTATTTTCCTGCATGGAATACCTGCAGTTTGCATGAATTGTCAAATCTTGAACCTGTTTTCCCTGTTTCTTTGTTTGTTTTTTCTTCTTCTTTTTTTTTTTTTGAAAGACAGCAGGGGCGCCTCCATGAGGTTTTCACCCTTACCATCTGCCTTGAGCGCCTCAGAGAGGTTTTCACCCAAGGGTCTTTTTCAAACATTTTCAGAAGACAGCAGGGACACCTCAATGAGGTTTTCACCCCTACCATCTGCCTTGGGAGCCTCAGAAAGGTTTTCACCCAAGGACCTTTTTTTTTTTTTTTGAGATCTTCAGGGTATGCCCAAAATAGAGGCTGAACCCTTCTCTATGACCAACACTGATTTTTCCACAGTTTTGATGAATTATTGCCTTGAAATAGGTTTTCTGTAGATCTTTAGTCGATGCCCATTGACAAGCATGGGGATGGCCTCCTCATCAATGGTCCAAATAAGAACAGACCCATTGTCATTACATTTTTCCACTGCATATGGTCCCAGCCATCTGGTTCTTAGCTTCCCCTTGAAATCCTTATGCCTGGAATCATACAACAGTGCCTAATCTCCCGGCTGAAATTGCTTGTCATTGAGGTGTTGGTCATGCCACACCTTCCTCTGAAGTTGAACCACTTCTGAGTGGAGAAGGGCCTGCATTCGGTGCTCATCCAATCCATTCAGCTGCAATAACCTTTCTTGTTGGGCATGGCTGAGATCTAGGTCCAGCCGAGCTGCCATCCTCAAGGTGTTGTACTCGAACTCAATTGACAGCAAAGCTCTCTTCCCATAGACCAGCTCATAAGGTGTGAAGCCGGTTGTGGTCTTCCAAGTGGTGTTGTAAGCCCACGTGGCCTCAACTAGGCGATCTGCCCAATATTTTCTACTACTGCTCACCACCTTAGTCAAGATCCCTTCCAATGATCTATTGGTGACTTCCACCTGCCCATTTGCTTGAGGATGATAGGGGGTGGAAGTCCTATGCTTGATTTTGTGATGAGCGAGTAGGTCTTCAATTAAGTTGGAGGTGAACTGGCTTCCTTGATCGGTTACTAGCTCTCTTGGGTAGCCAAATTTGTAGAAGATGTTTTCTCTTAAGAACTCGACCACCTTTTCTTCTGTCCCTGCTTTGATTGCCTTGGTTTCTGCGCACTTTGTCAGGTAGTCTGTGCACACAATGACATAAGACATTTGCCTCGAAGGAGGATTGATTGGACCCACAAAATCCATACCCCGCTTCTCAAATGGCTCAAGAGTCACTTGAGGTTGGAGAGGCATTTTGTCCCTTGGATTCGGTTTCCCCATCTTTTGGCATCGGTCACATTGGCTGATATACCTTCTGACATCTTGATGAAGCGTGGGCCAATAGTAGCCTGCCTGCAGGATTTTGAAGGCAATCCTTTTGGCTGCAAAATGTCCTCCACAAGGCCCGTCATGACAGGTTAGGAGGATATCAAAGACTTCCTCCTCCCTTACACAATGCCTTAAGATCTGATAGGGGCCAAGCTTGAACAGGTTGCCCCCGATCCAAGTGAATGAGGCACTCTTCTTTACGATCCTACTCTTCTCTCTTGAGGATAGGTGCGGAGGGAACTGTGCTGAGACAAGGTAGTTTGCTATATCAGCAAACCATGGAGAGAGTACTGAGATAGCAAACAGATGTTCATCTGGCATCTGGTCATCCATTGTTCCATCCTCACCTGCAGGTAAATCCAATCTAGACAAAAAGTCAGCGACAACATTTTCTTTACCTGGTTTGTCAACGATAGTCAAATCAAACTGCTGCAACAAAAGTAACCATCTAATAATACGAGCATTCACATCTGGTTTATTCATTAAATATCTAATTGCAGCATGATCAGTATGTACAAATGTTTGATATCCAGTGATATAATGTCGGAACTTGTTCAGTGCATGGACCACGGCCAAGAATTCTTTCTCAGTCACAGTGTAATTCAGTTCTGCCTTGGATAAGTTTTTGCTGACAAAGTATATGGTGTATGGAAGTTTCTGTTCAACTTGTCCTAAGGCTGCCCATATGGCTTTGTTTGAGGCATCAGTGCGGATGTGGAAAGGTAGGGCCCAGTTTGGACCTCTCAAGATTGGGGCAGACACCAACTTGTCCTTTAATTCATTCAGAGCCTTCTAAAAATCGTCAGTCCATTTAAACTCAAAATCTTTTGCCAAGAGGCTAAACAATGGCGAGGCTAGCTTGCTGAAGTCTTTAATGAATCTCCTATAATACCCTGCTAAACCTAAGAAACTTCGAACATCTCTTACCTTCTGAGGAGGTGGAACCTTCTTGATGAGAGCAATTTTGTTAGGGTCCACCTATAACCCTTGGCGAGAAATGGTATGGCCTAGCACGGTCCCTTCAGTCATCAAGAATTCACACTTTTCAGGACTAAGGGACAGGTTCATCTCAATGCACTTTGTTAGGACTTTTCCCAGATTTGACAATGCTTCCTGGAAGTTGGACCCATAAGGAGTGAAGTCATCCATATAGATTTCCACCGAATCATGGACCAGCTCAGAAAAGATGCTCAAGACGGCTCTCTGGAAGGTGGCAGGAGCATTGCATAGTCCAAAGGGAAGAACTCGGTAAGCAAAGGTACCCCAAGGACAAGTGAAGGTGGTATTATCTTGGTCTTCCGGGCTGATTTGGATCTGGTTATACCCGCTAAACCCATCTAGGAAAGAGAAAAACTTCTTTCCTGCCAGTCCATCCAACACTTGATCTATGAAGGGTAGAGGAAAGCGGTCTTTCTTGGTGGCTTTGTTCAGTTCTCGGTAGTCCACACAGATTCTCCACTTCCCGTTTTTCTTGAGAACCAACACTAGAGGGGACACCCATTTGCTATCCAAGATGGGGTAAATGAATCCGGCATCCAACATTTTTCGCAATTCTTCCTTGACGATGTCCTTAAGGGTTGGATTCATTCTCCTTTGGGGTTTGCCTAACCGGTTTACAATCTTCTTTGATGTAGATGTGATGGGTACATGATCCGAATGGAAAATGGCATCAACCCATGGTACTCATCGACCCATATTATTCATCGACCCATGGAATTTACCCATGGTATTGTAAATGGCATCCGCCCGTGGTATTGTAAAATCCACCCATGGTATTCATTCACCCATGGAATTTACCCATGGTATTGTAAATGGCATCTGCATGTGGTATTGTAAAATCCACCCATGGTATTCATTCACCCATGGAATTGACCCGTGGTATTGTAACTGAAAAATACTATAAGTAACAAGTCACATTTTGTAAAAGGACAGATTGTCCGCCACAATGTAGCCTTTACAGTTATTATGGGTTTTAATAAAAAAAGTTTCTTTGTGGTTTTGTTTATTGGGCATTCTCCTCTTTTTCTTCTAGCATTTCAAGTTTTCAGATCTTGGGGGTCTCTTCCCCAATATCCATTTCAATCTTTCAGATCTTGGGGGTCTCTTCCCCAAGATCCATTTCAATCTTTCAGATCTTGGGGTTCTCTCCCCCCAAGATCCATTTCAATCCTTTAGATCTTGGGGGCCTCCTCCCAAGATCCGGATCAGTGGTATCAGAGCAGGTTATGATTCCATGGGAACGAGGGTTTGATGCATGTTTCAGTTTCAAATTTTGCAGCAATATTCAACAAACGTCAGGCATGTGCTACAACCTCCATAGAGCACTTTCTTGGGTCAAGCAGGAAGAATTTTTCTTTTCTCATTTTTGTGCAGAATTTTTTTTGGGCGGCGACTTTGCAGATCAGATCTGTACATTTTGGTGCAAGATCTGCAAAATATAATTGCAGATCTGTATTCCTGGTGAAAAAATAGCCGATTTCAAAAAAAAAATCGGTTGAATCGGAGTCCGGATGAAGAAGATATCGCTGATTTAAAAATCAGTGGGGTTGCAGACAATTTTCAGGGCAGCGATTTTGCGGCGCCGATCTAGATGTCCTGGTACAAGATTTGCAAAATCTAATTGCAGATCTGGATTCTTTGGGAAAAACTACCCAACTTCAAAAAAAAAATCAGTCGAATCGGAGTCCGGATGAGGGAGATATCGCTGATTTAAAATCAGCTCTTTTTTGCAGAAATTTTGGTGACGGCGGGAGAGTTGCAGCGCAGATCTGGAATTCTAGTGCCTGGATCAGGATTTCTATCATATGGGCAGATGAAAAATGGTCTTTCTGCTTCCAAAAACAGGTTATAATAAATATTCTGAGTTATATTGGCCGAGTTATGTCCATTTTAATTCTGGAGCAACATTCGGAGTGGGTTTCCATTGGAGACGTGCCCTCCCACCCCACTTTAGTAGGCACCTGCTTCACATTCATCAGTTTCAACATAGCAGCAATCGGCTTGGGTTATTTGGAGATGTGCCCTCCCACCCCAGGCTATGTAGGCACCTGCTACTTCATCAGCAACCAACATCATGGTTGTGGGTCATCCACAAACCCACACTTCATCGAAGTCCATTTGCTAGGCCGTACACTGTTAGTATCACAGTTGGTCACAAGCATTACAGGATATCTCTATCCTCGGATCTTCGTTCTTCATGGTTATGGGTCATCCACAAACCCACAGTTCATCGAAGTCCATTTGCTAGGCCACACACTGTCAGAATCACAGTTGGTCACAAGCATTACAGGGTATCTCTATCCTCGGATCTTCATTTATCAGGGTTTTGGGTTAACCACATAAAACCCTTATCTTCAGTGGATCTTCATATTCAACAAAGGCTTTGCAGGAAGGAACTTTACGCAATGGGGACCATTGCTTCTTAAGGAGGGAGGAATGATCCGAATGGAAAATGGCATCAACCCATGGTACTCATCGACCCATATTATTCATCGACCCATGGAATTTACCCATGGTATTGTAAATGGCATCCGCCCGTGGTATTGTAAAATCCACCCATGGTATTCATTCACCCATGGAATTTACCCATGGTATTGTAAATGGCATCTGCATGTGGTATTGTAAAATCCACCCATGGTATTCATTCACCCATGGAATTGACCCGTGGTATTGTAACTGAAAAATACTATAAGTAACAAGTCACATTTTGTAAAAGGACAGATTGTCCGCCACAATGTAGCCTTTACAGTTATTATCGGTTTTAATAAAAAAAGTTTCTTTGTGGTTTTGTTTATTGGGCATTCTCCTCTTTTTCTTCTAGCATTTCAAGTTTTCAGATCTTGGGGGTCTCTTCCCCAAGATCCATTTCAATCTTTCAGATCTTGGGGGTCTCTTCCCCAAGATCCATTTCAATCTTTCAGATCTTGGGGTTCTCTCCCCCCCAAGATCTATTTCAATCCTTTAGATCTTGGGGGCCTCCTCCCAAGATCCGGATCAGTACAGACCGAAGGATGGACTCCTTTCATCTCCTTATAGCTCCAAGCAAAAGCATCTAGATGACTAGCCAACAGACTACACAGCTCCTTTTCCTGGGAAGGAGATAGGGAGGAGCTGATCTTTAATGTTCTCTCGGGGCCGAACTCCACATTCTTGACTCTGGGAGCAACTGGGTTGGTCACACAAAGGTGCACTAAGGTGCTGGCTTGGGCATCCTCCACCAATTCCTCTAAGGACAATGCACTGGGGGGTGGATTCTGAATCAAGGTCTCAATCAAATCATCCTCGGTTGGGGGGGCCTCCCCTAGTGGTGTCTAGGGTGCACAAGGGTGCTGAGTACACCTCATCCTCTTCTCCTTCCTCCAACCAAAGTGGTAAGTCATGCTCTAATAAGGGTTGGGCAGGAGGGTACAGGACTAGCTGCTTGGACATAGGACCATTTTTGATGGTCATGTGTCCTGCACGGCAACTTATATAAGCATTTGCAGTGGCTAACCAAGGCCTTCCCAAAATAAGGGGGTATCCAGTAAGCTTTGCCTTTGGTTGCAGAACCAAGAAATCTGCAGGGTACTCCCAAGAGTCAACAGAGACCAAGACATCCTCTACAATCCCTTCGGGAGTCACGGTGGAGCGATCTGCTAGTTGCAGGACTGTCGAGGTCTTTCTCAAGGAACCCTGAAGGTTGAGTTTGAGCATGGTATCCCTAGTCATCACATTAATGGCAGCCCCCAGATCAATCAATGTGTGTGGTATGATGGTGCCATTGATGTGGACATCAACTACAGGACTCCCAGGATCCAAATACTTTGGGCAGATGACTTGCCCCAACATAAGATCAGACAGTTGTCCTATGACATTGATGGTCGAAGCATCTCTTTTTCGCCTACCTGGGTGTCTAAAACACTTTTCCTTAACCAGTTTGTTGTATATCGATACATCTTTGATGGCTTGGAGAAGTGGTATTCTCATACACAACTGTTTGAGTTCTCCCAGAAGCTCATCCTCCTCTGGGTTGAGTTGTGTGGTGGTCGTTAGTCTCTCAGGAAAGGGTGGAATGGATTTTGGTTCACTTTCTTGTTTATCTTCCTCGTCCTCTGGGGGAGGAGGTTGGCGATCCGGAAGAGTCTTTCCAGATCACAGGTTGATCTCCTGGATCTCCACAGCATAGGTAGGGCATGATGTTTCCCCAGTATATACCTGCTGGGCCTGTCGGTTGTTGGGGTTCGGGTTCGGTTGAGCAGGCATTTGGGGTTGCCTTGGAGGAGCAGGAGGTAATGGTTGTGGTTGAGCTGGTGGTGGAGGCAAAATGGCGGGAGGAGTATTGTATTGGGGCCTCCACCCCGATTGAGGTGCATTCCACTGAGGCTGCAGCTGGGCATGTGAGTGAAACGAATGAGTAGAGGGCTGAGTATGGTACTGAGGCGGGTAAGTCCATGGAGGAGGTACAGACCAGGAAGGATGAGCAGGGGGACCCCAGGAAGGCATAGGAGCAAATTGGTTGGGGCTATAATAAGCTTGAGGTGTCCCTTGCATCCCCTATTGGTAAGGTCTAGGTCCATGTGGCCTCCTTTGGTTGAGGAAATAGAGAGGTTCAGTGGGCGCTTCTGTCCCTTGATACATGGCTTTAAGCCCAGGTAAGGTTGGACATTGGTTTGTGGGGTGGTCCTCCTCACGAACAAAACATACCTCAACCGAATGTAATGGGCACTCGTTCTTAGGGTGTTTCCTTGTACACCTAGGGCAGAAGATAGCCAAAGCCCTCTCAGCTTCCTCTTTCTTCTGTTGGATTCGAAATGTATCAAGTTGGATGGCAATGGTCTATCTCACCTCACTCTTGAGGTCCTCTAATTGATTTGCAAACTCAAGTTTGGAGAAAGGAGTACCAGCTGAGAGGGGGTTTCCTCTACCCCTTTTCCGGGCTGCCCTAGAGTGGTTTCTAAACACAGTCTTTATATCCTCATAAGGTAATTGGTAAATATCTCCTCCAGCTAGCATGTGAAGGGTATCTAAGAGGTCTTCAGGGACTCCTCGGAGCAGGACCAACTTGAGAGATTCAGGGTCAAGTGTGCACCTGGCCCGTTTATAGCTAAGTTGGAACCTTTCCTCGTAATCTTCTAAGGACTCATCATTCCCCATGGTCATCCGAAAGATTTCTCCCTTGTTTTCCTTGGACCTACAGTAGTCCCGGTATTTGGTATTGAAAGCTTGCTGCATCTGGGCCCAAGTGGTGATACTGTTCCCAGGTAAGCCCATGAACCAGCGCAATGCTGCATCCTTAAGGGTAGAGGGGAAGAGTTTCAGTTTTTGCTCATCTTCGGTATAGTCATAGGTCCGACAAAGGACGGAAAACTCAAACAGGAAGGTATCAGGGTCTTCAGTAGTCAGTCCATGGAAGTGAGGTAAAGCAGAGGGGCTGATGTTCTTCATTTTCATGTCTCCATTGGTCTCTCGGGTGGGGAAGGCACCTTCAATTCTCTCATCTTCTCCCCTATTTTCAGCCATAGCTTCAGATGGAGTGTTCTCTAACTCTTCTTCTGCTATAGGATCTTCGTATATCTCAGGAGGTTCACCTATAGGTTCTTCTGGATCACTGTCACCAAAGAAGAGAGAAGGGTGACTCAGTGATGTGGTGGGGGTTTTGGGTAGGAATTTGCCTGTTTTATCTCGATTTCTACGAGGCATGAAATGGAAAGACTTTTGATTGCTTTTGTTTTTTTCTGGTACCTGCAAAACTAAAACATATTGAACTGCAACTAACTATCTTGCTGAAATGGAAATGCGGAATTGAAATGAAAGCATAAAAGAACTAATCTATTTTGCTCAAATGAAATTGCAGGAATGAAATGCTAGGCTACACTTGCGGAATTGAAATGCTAATCTACTCTTGCAAAAATGAAATTGCGGAATTGAAATGTTAATCTATGAAAGCAGGAAATGTCTATGCTACTTTTGCAGAATGGAAATGAAATAAACTACTTAGCAGAAGGCGGGAGTAGGAAAATAGAAGAAAAGCAACAATCACCAATACTCTGACGCTTCCCCGGCAACGGCACCAAAAAGATGGTGGGCTCCATTATTGTAGCAATAATGCTACAACTCCTGGAGCTTCCTTCTTTAATTTTATCAACCCGGTAGTTCGTAACAAACTTGGAAGCGACGGTGCTGTATGCACAAGTACTAGCTCTTGCCGCAGTTGTCACTTGGTCAGCTGGCACAAGTACGCTAGGGGCTCAAGCCAACTTCTATGAGCTCTTAGAAGAAGCTTTTTAACTGATGGACGGAAGCTAACTCAAAGGAAGCTAATCTACTTGCAGAAAGGAACTGAAAGCCAACAAGAAAACACAAACCCTAGCAAACCCTAATTCTACCAGCTAGTCCTACTGATGCAAAGATGGGAATGCAAACTACTGAAAGAGATTCCATTACTTCTATGAAGGTAAGATGCATGTGTCTAGACTACTTCTACCTGAAGAAAACATCTTTTTGTATTTTTGAGTAAGTTATTTATAATTATCATGCATGTGCTTTTAACTGGCTTCTTACTGTGCAGAGGCGGATCATGGAGGAGAAATGCTTGGAAGAGGTCAGGAAGGTTCAGAGAGGGCCTAAGGAGTCCCTAACATCCTTCCAGTGAGTTTCACAACATTTGGCTGCCAAGAGACCGCGTTTATGAGCTTCTACAGGAAGTCTGCAGGGGTTCTACAGCATGTTTCAGAATTTCTATAGGATGTTCAGTAATTCCTACAGGATGTTCTACGATTGGATTTTGGATGATGGATGAGTGGAAGAGGCTGCATGGAAGGATAGGGAGGTAGGAGAGGGATTTGTAACGACTTAGTGACAGAGAGATGAGATGATGAGGGGGTGTGTAAAGCTAGTTTGTCTGAAAGAGGGCAGAGGGAATGGAAGGCCAAAAAGGTAGGATGACGTGGGCAACAGAGTAGTTGTGAGACGAGGGGTCTAATTTGGAGATGAGTAGTTGGCCTGGATGAAGCTTAGAAGGACAAGAGAATGCTGGAGATGCACTGCACAATATAAACTGAGCCAAATCATCCACGTCCTGCACATAATCAAAATATTACTAATCTATCCTAACTGTTTAATGAAACCAATGAACAACAACGTTATTTCTACAGAGAATCATACATGGTACTGAAGCAAAGAAACATTCCAAGAGGTCTGAGCGCATGGATAACTTCTACAAATGAAAATATTACACCAAAGATTGCATGAGTACGCAAACTAATGTTTTTTTGGTGGGTAGCACTGTCTGCAATTCCAGCCCCTAGAAAGAGGTGAAAATGAGAGTGCAGGCAACCCTTTTCTGGAACTTTTATCAATTCTAATCTCTTTACTCTATTCTAAACATCTGGAGCAACTCTATCTTCTAACAATGACCTACTTAACCATACCACGAAATCTAACTCAACAAACTGCATTTCAAATGCATGTAAAGAAAACCATAATGATGAAGGAAAAGATATCAATACAAAAGAAGGAGGCCTTAGGCTCTCAGGTTGGGCCCAACCCCGAGAGCTATGGCTCCTTTAAAAACTCAGAACTGAGATCAAATCTGACTACTTCCCATTAAAAATAATAATCATAAGTCAAAAGGTCTGCCAATGATGGCTACAACAGAGCAAAAACAGAGCTGGAAGCTCGGAGTGTAGAATGTGCAACAGTTTTCCAAAAGTCCTTTTCGAAGGCTAAAGCCTTATCATTTATACATCACGAGGCCCCAAGCTGGCCTCCTAAATCTATGGGACTTGGCTGACCAAACTAGGAGTGAACAACTGCTTCCTCAAAATCCGTTTGGCTGCCTTCTAGATCCGGTTGTGGTGGCTGTTGGAGCTCAGAGTTGGGGGTGAAGATCCTGAGGAAGGCCATTTAATG
Organism: Pinus tabuliformis; assembly: GCA_031772625.1. Lineage (NCBI taxonomy): Eukaryota > Viridiplantae > Streptophyta > Pinopsida > Pinales > Pinaceae > Pinus > Pinus tabuliformis. The sequence goes on along the minus strand of CM062810.1, from coordinate 166,741,420 downwards.
CCGTGGACAACCCTCCTACGAATCCTCAACCCCATCTTGGCTGTCTCCTAGCCCTTATCTGCTCGGTTTTGCTCCAACATGTGTCAAAAAACCTGAAATGAGCACGTGTTAGCCACCTAGGAATAGTGACTGCCCTTATTCGTACAAATGACATAAACATACTAAAAAATGATGCATAAGTTATGAAAAATGAAGGATTGAGCAAAGGTAGCTAGGCCAAATGAGCCCAAAATGTTACCAAATTTGGGGCTCATCAACAATATTCTCTCCGAAGTAGAGATGTGCCCGTAAATCCAATTCAGAAAAGGAAGGAGGCAACAAAGTCAAAGAATGAACATTCCAATGTGCAGAAAAAGGGAAAAGAGACAGCTGATCCTAACACCAACAAAACGACATCAACGAGTGAAAGACCCAATCAGCTAAATGTGTTGAAAGAGAAAACGGAAAATAAGTATGTTCCAGTGAAAGAGGTAGAAAAAGTTTCAGTTTTTAACTTAGAAAATGAAATTGCTAAGTTAAAAATATCCATTCCTTTGACTGAGTTGATGAAGAACAACAATTATAAAGGTCAGGTGTCTAAAATTTTGAATTTAGATCCATCATCCGACATGGTAAACGTGGAGGATGACAATCACGAGTTGATCTTTGTGCCAGCATTGGAAGGTCAGTCCCAAGATAGTGATGCCACTCCTTTTTATATCAGTCTTAGGGTGCATGACTTTGTGTTACATAATGCTATGTTTGATTCCGGAGCCTCTCATAATCTCATGCCTAAGGCCATCATGGAGAAATTGGGATTGGATATCACTAGAAAATATCATGACCTTTACTCTTTCGATTCCGGTAGAGTAAGGTGCATTGGTCTTATCAAGGATTTGGTGGTCAGTTTGGATCAGAGTCCCGCTAAAAATGTTTTGATGTACGTGGTGGTGGCGAACATACCTCCTATATTTGGCATGCTTCTTTCTAGATCTTGGGGAGCAAAGATTAAAGGGACAATGCAACTTGATTTCTCCTATGCTACCATTCCCGTGTTTGGTCAGATGAGGAAACTATATCGGGAACAGAAAATGAAGTACATGATCACTAGCAAGGAGAAACCGGTAAATCATCCAATCAACTATGTACATACTGATCTAGAATCATTTGTTTTGTATTAAGATAGATTTAATGATGTAAATAGCCAAGTAGTTGAAGTAGAAGAAATTCCTGAGATCACTGAAAATTTCAGAGAAGTCTTAAAACAACAAAGGCAAAGACTTGATAGTACTGCTGAGCAATCAGTCGTCCAACAACAGCAACATGTTAATGGACAGCAAAGAAAGGAAACAGAATTTCAGCATTTGGAAGAGGATGAAACAGGCCTGTGGAGCATGGACTTTGATGGCGCGGTAGGAAGGAAAGGTGATGGAATTGGTATTTGGATACGCAGCCCTGTTTTCGCCCCAAACAAAGTGCCAAGCAATGTAAGGGTTTGCTCTTATAAACTAGCTTTTGACTGTTCAAACAATGAGGCTGAATATTAAGCTTGAATTGCTGGTTTAAAAGTTCTTAGAAAATTGAATGCTAAAGGGATTTCAGTGTATGGTGACTTCGAGTTAGTTATCAAGTAGGTGAAAGGGGAATACCAAGCTAAGAATCCTTGAATGCGGGCCTACAACAATGTGGTGTTGGATATCTTGAAAGTATTTTCTAATTATACTATAACCTTTGTTCCCTGTGCTTAGAATGTCATTGCAGATTCACTTGCAACAATAGCAAGTAATCTCAAAATTCCAATGAATTCCAAAAATAAGTTTGAGATTCATGTGAAGCATCGCCCAACTGTCCCTGACAATCAAAGGTATTGGCAAGTGTTTCAAGATGATGATGATATTGACGAATTTCTACAAAATAAAGGTAAATTCAAGGACACTTATATTGATGTGGAGTATGATGATGGTGATGTGGATATGGAAGTCAATCAGATGGAATTTTTGCAGCTCAAAGAAAACATCATTCCTAAAGGTCTGATACCTTTAGAGGAGCTCTTCGATCAGGATCATGTGGCTAGAAAACCGAGCTTGCTGCCAATCGAAAAAGGAGTTGAGGATGTGAACAATGAATCAGCTGAAAATCCCAAGATGGTAAAATTATCAAAGGCGTTGCCTCCACAGGTAAAAGCAAAGTATATCAGTTTTTTATCCTCTTTTAGTGATCTATTTGCTTGGGATTATTCAGATTTGAAGGCATATGACATAAGCATAATTCAGCATGTTATTTCAATCAAGCCAAATCAAAAGCCTTTTCATCAGAAGCTAAGAAGAATAAATCTGAAGTTGCTGCCCTCAATCGAAAAGGAGGTGAATCGGTTGTATAAGGCTGGTATCATAGTTCCCATAAGATTTTCAGATTGGATTTCAAACTTGGCGCCCGTCCATAAGAAAATAGGTGAGATCTGGTTATGCATTGATTTTAGAAATCTGAACAAAGTTTCCTTGAAGGACAAATATCCATTGCCCAAGATGGATCACATACTTTAGAGAGTAGTTGGAGTATCACTAATGTCGCTACTCGATGGTTATTCGGGTTATAACCAAATTTTGGTCCACGAGGATGATAGAGACAAAAGAACGTTCACCACTCCGTGGGGAACTTTTCATTATGCAAAGATGCCTTTTGGCTTGAAAAATGCTGGTGCAACCTTTCAGTGGGCAATGGATATAACATTTGCTAATGAAAAAGATGTCTTTCTAATTGTTTATCTTGATGACTTAACAATTTTCTCTAATTTAGATGAAGATCACCTCTATCATTTGAAGATTGTATTTCAGCGGTGTAGGAAGTATGGCATCTCGCTCAATCCAAAGAAAAGTTTGTTTGCCATGGATGAAGGCAAGCTTCTCGGGCATATTATCTCAAAGGAGGGCATCCGCATCAATCCAGATCGGGTGGAGGCCATTCAAAATATTGATTTCCCACGAAGTAAGAAAGAAATCCAATCCTTTAATGGTAAGATAAATTTCTTACGTCTCTTTGTGCCCAATCTTGTAGAATACTTAAGAGAAATCACAAACATGCTCAAAAAAGATAGTGCAGTAAGGTGGACCGAGGAAGTAGTTAAGTCTTTCAATTTGGTGAAATTAGCTCTTTCTTCAGCTCCGGTTTTGATCAACCCGGACTATACTCAGGATTTTATTTTGTTCTCATTTGCCTCCAATCATACTATGGCAGGGGTCTTGACACAAAAAAGATACCAGCTCGAGAAACCAATTGCATTCTTCAACAGAACCATAAGGGATGCAGCATTGAAGTACAATATAATTGAAAAACAGGCCCTTGCCTTAGTAAAAGCATTGAAATATTTTCGGGTTTATATTTTTCATTCTCACATCCTTGCTTATGTCCCTAATGCCATTGTTAAGGATGTCCTAGTGCAAACAGATCCGAAGGGGAGAAGAGGCAAATGGATTGCTGCCTTGCTGGAGTATGACATGGAAATCAAACCGACAAAGATAATTAAAGGATAGGGGCTAGCTAAACTAATGGCTGAATCAAATCTGCATGCCTTGGACATTATTCTAATTGCTGCTATGTCCGAGGAAGATGAAGAGAATTTGCCCACTCAGGTATCAGAAATTTTCCTTCTTTCTCCTTGGTATTAGGAAATTGTTTACGTACTCCAAAATCTGTCATCACCACCTGGAATGGCTAAGAACGAAAGTAGGACACTAAAATTGAAGGCTGCAAAATTTTGTATTATGAATGGTGCACTCTATTGGAAAGATCCCGATAGTGTCTTGTTGAATTGTTGAGTAGAAGAAGAGGCAAAACAGGTTATGGAAGATTTTCACAAGGGAGATTGCGGAGGCCATCTTTTCTGGAAAACAATAGCCAATAAAATCTTGAGAGCGAGGTATTATTGGCCAAGTCTTTTTGCTGATGTGTACAAAACAGTGGCCAGCTGCCACGAATGTCAGATTTTTCAAGGTAAGAGGAAGTTGCAGCCTTTACCACTCAAGCCCATTGAAGTAAATGCTCCATTTCAGCAGTGGGGTTTGGATTTCATTGGTGAGATCCATTCTTCTTCGTCAACGCAGCATAAGTGGATCCTCACAGCGACGTATTATTTCACCAAATGGATTGAGGCAATTCCTACAAGGCAAGCTACCGATTCGGTAATTATCTAATTTCTTGAAAACAACATTTTGTCTCGTTTTTTCTGTCCAAATACGCTGATCATTGACAATGCAGCAACCTTTAAATTGAAAAGAATGATTGACTTTTTTCATAACTATCAAATCACTTTAGGGCACTCGACTGCCTATTACCCTCAAGGTAATGGATTGGCGGAATCCTCAAATAAATCTCTTGTCAACATTATCAAAAAGCTGCTGGAAACTAACAAGAAGAGTTGGCACAAAAATCTGGTCAATGCACTATGGGCAGATAGGGTAAGTCAAAAGAAATCTATAGGCATGTCTCCTTTTGGGCTTGTGTATGATGTAGACATAGTCTTCCCGACCTCTCTGGCAGTCCCGGTGGTCAAACTTTTGCAAGAAGCCGACAGCGAAGATGATAGTTTGCAGTGAAGGATCAATCAAATGATACATTTGTAGCAAACGAGAGAGGATGTATTTCAAAACACTTCCAAGTTGTAGGAAAGAATTAAGAGTATATATGACCGAAAAGCAAAGGCGAACAGGTTTGAAATAGGAGGCATAGTGCTGAAATGGAATGCAAGGAATGAAGAGAAAGGTAAGCACGATAAATTTGAAAATATTTGAAAAGGACCGTACAAGATTGTTGCACATCGGGGCCAGAATGCTTTCCTTTTGCAAGAGCTGAATGGTGAAGACTATCCTGGTGGGCTGGTCAATGGTCAGCTCCTCAAACGATATTATTTGTGAAATGTTTTCTGTTGTCCTACTCATCATTGTATATACCGGTTTGTTTAAATTCCATTGCAAGTGTGTACTATTTTCATTCTTCAGTTTGGGGCCCGAGGTGAAGGCTATAAAACTGAGGTTTGATTTCAGTTTTGGTTTGGTTTGATAGAGTTAGGTCTTTCAGTCAATTTCAGTCTTGAAAATGAGTCAATCTTGAGTCACATTCAGTCCTGAAATTGAGTCATTGAGTCAAGAGTTTTGGTTTGTCGAAGTTATTGACTCCATAGCCCAATGGACGAAGGCACTGCTTGCTTTCCCAGAGATCTGTCATTCTTGGCACCTCCAAGGAGCTACCATCCCCATTGGAGCCAATGTTAGTGTCGATATCTTCATCCCTTCGTCAGAGATCAAATCCTCTTGTTGCATTGCATATTAGGTGTCCCACCTAGTCAGCTGCATTCCATTAGGCACATGGATCATCTGATGGTAGTGGCTTCTCCTACAGTTTCCCTCATGACATTTACCTACTGGCTCATGTTTATTCATCAAAAATTGTACACAGTCACCTTTTTTGTCTTAAAGATTGCAAAAGTCTTTACTAGGGTTTTATTGTCATTAGGTCTAGGGTTTCATTAGGGTCTCATCAAAAAGTGTTTCAAAGTGTCCAATAACAACCAGCAGGCCATGAGGAGGTTCCACTCTCAATAAATTTTATAATCAAGTATTCAGAGATGTGTCTTTCCTCAAAACTCTGTTTTGAGGAAAAACAGAGTATTTTTTCTTTTATTGTACAAATTTATGTAATTTTATCCCTTCATCTGTAAATTGCTTCACCTGCAACCCTGGTCACTTTTCCTAGCCCCAACAGCTCCAACTCCCTGCAAAACAAGCAAAATACAGGTCATTCAGTTCATTACAAGTTCTAATAAAGTGAAAAAGCTAAAAAACGGGGCAGATTCAAAACATTGCAAAAGTGGGTTTTGTGAAATAAAAATTAAAGGCTCCATGAATATAGGTCATTGTTTCAATTTGAAAGTTCATTTGCACTCTTGGAAGCAAGCAAAGTTGTGTTTGAAGGCGAGAAAGAGAAAATCGGAGAAGTTTGCCAAAACATAGAGGCGCGACGCATTGGGTAACTGGCACGACGCACATAACTGGTGCGGCGCATAGGGCCGCGATCTTTAGTGCAAATTAACACGGGCGTGGCGCACATAACTGGCGCGATGCGTTGGGTTTGATGTGTGGTGCATACAGCCAACAAGCCCGAAACCTTCATCAACTTGCTCCAAATCGCCTAATACGCTTGGATCTTCACTTGTACAAGTAGGTTGAGCCTCTATCACTGTTTTTCATCCAATTTTGGTGGTTGTTTTATGGTGTTTGTCTTATGGTGGTTGGCTAAGAAAATCAAACCCTACCTCTCTCTCCAAAGAAATCACTGCTAGGGTTTGTATCAAATATTTGGCTTCCAAGTCATTCCATCATCCTTCTACTCCCTCACCCCATTTTCCCTCACTTCCCTATTCACTAAACTCATATATCCCTAAATTCACTAATCCCATATCCCAATCCCATATTCCCAATTCCCAAATATAATTCCCAAACCCTAGTGCTATACCATAATCCCCTATTTCCCTAATTAAAACCTGTCCCAACGGTCCCTAAATCCCTCACTATTTCCTCCCTCCACAGTCCCTGATATCACTTTTTCCCTTGGTGGCAAAAGTCAAAACACATCATAAATCACCTATTTCTCATTAAAACAATTCATCCACTAGCAGAAATGGCATATGATCCCTCATATGATTATGAAGAGGAGACACATAGTGACTCACCTACAGAGGTACATGCACCAGTCCTGCTATGAATTTTGTGAGAAGGTTGCTAGCATTCAGTTTCATCATGAGTTGGCTCGTTTTTTTGTGTTACATTTACATGATGGTCAAGCCACTCTAGCTGGTGTCACTTTCACATTAACACCAGAATCTATTTCACTAGCAATCGGTATTCCTAACATTGGAGAGCAATGGAACAAGAGGCTACAAATTGACCGACAACATTATGAACCATACATCAAACCTGGCTAGTTGAGACAACTCAGCAAATTATTTCCTTTCTGGTACCTCAAAGATGCTTATGCTCCTTTGATGAAATTGATCATGAAGTATTTCAGCTGTGAGGGCTGGTTTTCACGTTGATATGCTTATCATATCAGGCTACTGATGCATTTTACGAAGGTAAGGATGATGAACATCCCTTACTTCATGTGCTAAAATATCGAGAACAAGACCACTCTAGTGCAGCACAAGACTCGTCAGCAACAGTTCAATAGTATTTACCATTTTGCTCTCATTAAAATTGTGGTCATTCATCAACTTGGCTTATAGGGCATTACTTGGGAGGATTTCATCTCTCGTGAGTTTTTCAGAGCTCCTCAGGGACCTTCAGAGGCTTTGCATGAGATAGGTGGACCTTCTTATCAGCATGAGGGTCATGAGACACAGACCGCTAGTATGTCGGTGTTTATCACCTATCAGAAGGGCACTAGACGGTTGTTCGCAGCAACTAAGCGAGTGTTATCTCCACCCGGGGTGGAAGGGGCCTCGCTTTCGTCATCAGCACAACAGGTTCAGGACAAAGGCAAGAGGCCACTATAGGAGAAAGGACCATCAGATGAGCGTGAGTCTGATTTCATTCTCATTGAGGGTGATGATACTGATATGGGCCCGCAAAGCACAAATCTTAAAGAAATCATTCAAGAGCAGCAGGCGGACATTGATGCCTTGTCCATCAACTTGGATAGAGCCCAATGGAAAATATAGTACCTGGAGCAAAGGAATAACCAACTTGAAGACCAGCAAGCAATTATGGAGTTGCAAAATATTTGGGAGAATCACCAAGCTGCCCAAAGGAGGAGGGTGGAGTTCACTTCACTTGAGCAGGAGGTTAATGCCGATTGGGAGTCATGGCTTGAAAGATCCAATATCCACTTGGAGAGAAAGTTAGAAAAGGCCATCAATGAGAAGAATATGCTGAGAAACTTGTCATATCATTACTTGTCGAGGAACACGGTGTGCCAAGCTAGAATCGGGAGCTTAAAGGAAAAGTTGAAGAGAGCAACAAGGAGGCAAAAAGAGCATGAAGGAATTCATATATTGGCTGAGGCTTCCTTGGCCCAACACAATGTTTTATGGATAATACTCAGCCCAAGTTTCAAAAAGTTTGGGGCACTTTTTTCATTTTTGAAATTTTTGGCACAAAAAACAGGATTTTCTGCCCTATGCGCCGCGCCACGTGGCACTCACTTTTGCTAGGAGCCTCCAAATGAAAAAATTGAGTATTTTTGGATATGGCATGAAAAAATATGCTTGCCTACCAATGGCCAATAATTTTGGACAGGTTTTGAGCCCTCAAAAAGGTCAAAAACACTCAAAAAATGACCTCACTACCCCTATTTTGACACACAGGAAGCAGTGTTGGGAGAACTGACTTTTGGAGGGGCAAATGGAGGCCAAATTGACAAATTCCACTTGGTTTAGAAAGTAGACAGGCAGGCCTTTCCAACAAGCACACCTGGAGCAAATTTGGACACCAGGAAGGCCTCCAAAAGTGGGTCCAAACAAGCGCTACGCATAGAGAATTAGGCACGATGCATAGAGGAAATTTTGCTAGTTTGACCAAGTATTACTCTGCTTTTCGCCCAACTTTGGCCAGTTTGACTTTTTCACGTTCTTAATGGAAAATTTGTGATGTAATGTAATGTACATTGATGGATCATGATGTAAATGTGTCAAATGTTCACTTATGGAGGTAGATTCATCAGTTTAAAAGTTGTTTGAAACTGAATGAATCAGTTACCTTGTTTCTAGAGGCATGTTGTTCTGTTGCCTAATTTCTAGTTCTCAGTTTAGAATTAGTTGAAACAGCTCCTAAACATGTGAGCTCGACCCCTAGAGGCTAGGATGAGCTATGGTTGTCTATATTATGTTTTTTTTTAGTCATTAACATGGTTGGACTTTTGAGAAAGCCTTGAGCTTCATTGCACACTCATATCAATATTTTGGCTAAGGAATTGAGACCAGGGTTTGCAGCACTCTTTGGGATCCATGTGGCAATTTGTCTTGGTACAGTGCTTTCTTTTGTAATTGTGAATTTTCTTATGTGTCAAGTATGCTATTCTCTATCTTGTTTCTTCTTAACTAAACAAACAAGAGTGTAAGTAGAATCCATTGAAATTGCAGTGCTCTACTTGAGGCTTGCTTTAGTTTCTTGATGTTGTCAACTGTTTGGAGAGGATCCATGAGTTTTCTTGCCCTCTTCAACTCCTCACCTGTCTAATCCCTCCATCTCATTCAATTTCAAGTGCCAAAAATAATTGCCTGCCTTGCCCCATTGAGATCTCTGTAAGACTGAACCTCAATCCCCGCACCCAAAATCAACCTTTCCATATGAGCCAACAAAAAAATCATTTTATTCAATCAAACTTTATCACACATATACCTAGCCTAAGATCAGTATTTATATCAGTCATCTCAAGCCCTCATCGATCATAATTTGCTTAGATTGACCCGGAGAGAGTCCTCTCTCAACCTGGTAGGGATAGCTACCAGGTTAATTGTGGTTTGATGTTGGCCCTGGATCCTACCTTCCTCAGCCTAAGGTAAATCTAGGCCCTAACACCAATCATTGCTCGCAACCACCTAAGATAAACCCCATAGACACACACACACACAGACATATTGATTGTTTAAATTGCATTTTTGAATCCATGAATGGATACAATATCTTGATAGTCCCCTTGGGCATTTAGATTATAAAAACTTTATTAACTACACAACTTAAAATTTGCAATTCCAACAAATCTCTTTGCTAGATTATAGAAAAAATTGACTGAAAAATATAGCTAAAATGTAAAGTGATGAAATTACTTGAAATGTTTAAAAATGTTTTAACCATGAAAAAAATTTAAATTGATTTGTATTATATATACACATATGCATAGCTAACATTGAAATATTTTACTTAATATGAGCATTGAAATATTTTACTTATGGACTCTATTGTTTATATTAAAATGTTATGTTTTATTTAAGTTATTAATATCTTTTCAAATACACCTCAATATTACTTTTTTTAATATAAATATTTTTATGTTTTATATGAGGTATATGAATGTTTTTGTCTATTCATTCATTACATAAAGGCTCTAAGCCATTAGATCAAATTTCATTATGTCACTTTCCAAGTGGGTAGGATAACAATCATTCCTCCCAACCACCTGAGATAAACCCAATTAACACACACACACACACACACACACACACACACAGATATATATATATATATATATATATATATATATATGAGAGTTAACACATCAACTTAATATTATATAGTGAAATAATTAATTTATGATCCACATTGAATATTTGTATTATTAATAATATTTTTTGAAATGCTACATATCATTTTTATATTAATGCTTGACTGAATTACACATCTCCCTTTTTTCATAAAATCATAAAATTATTTTACTTTTAATTACTACCTTTGGGGAGAATTAAAACACCAACACACATATATATACATGAGTAATCTAACTAATAGACAAAATGGTCATTCTAAATAAAAATATATCACAATGTTGCTCAAAATTATATTGTTAGATTGAGGCCAAAAGGGTCATTTTATCTATTAGTTAGACTATTCCATATATATAAACTTTATCTCTCTCTCTATATATGAAGTTCTTATTGAAAGTTAATATTGATGTTCAAATAGTTTATTTAAATATTTGAAATAATTATACAACAAATATATATATATATATATATATATATATATATATATATATAGATATATATATATATATATATATATATATATATATATATATATATATATATATACAGTTAGATATAAAATTATCTTACATAAGATAGACATCGAAACATTTTATTTATGGCTTGTGAAAGTAAAATATTTTTCATATCTCCTTCATATTGGGTTGTACATTAATAATGAATTGATCATGTCACTTGCAAGGCGAGCAAGATAACTATCATTCCTCCCAACCACGTGAGATAAAACCAATATATATATATATATATATATATATATGCCTGTGAATAAACTCCTCTATTGAATTAATTTATTAAAACTGAAAGCATAGATCTATACAAATGTAAAGTAGGTATGAGACAATTTTGTCTTGGTAACTTATTAACGAAAAAATATATATATATCAACTAACTAATATTAAGTATTAGTTATTGATGAGCCTCATCATTGAGTAATTATATGGGCCTTAATTGTCTTTAATTCAGCTCCTAACTTAGTCAAACCAACTATTCTCACAACTTATTGCATGCTTTTGATTATATTTTGTTTATGAAATGAGTTAGAGTTGGATATTTGGCTTTGTGGTCTAATGTGCATGTAATGCAGGAATAAAGGATAAAAGCAAGGAAAAATGCAGGTAGAAAGGATAAAAGTAAAGAACTATGGCAAAGACCTTGGTAAAGACTCGAATGGGACAAGGGAGAGTAACTATAGGAGGTAAATCCTCCTCATTTACTACCCTTCCATTCGAATATTCCACCATCAACTCGGAGTGCACACAACCATCACTTTGAAGATTAAAAGACAACTGAGCAAGTGAAAGTGACACAAACCAGTTTTTCTTGAGTTAGAGGCCAAGCCTCCCTAATGGGAAGGAAGTCGTTAGAGACTTCAGATGTATAAATAGAGAGGCTTAGGACCTCAGTAGAATTCGGACTTCTATTGTAAAACTCTGTTTTATTTCTGAGATGCAAAGATTTGTGACAATTTGCTCTGTAATCCATGGTTTTATAATAAGAATGAGTTCTGTTTAAGCCAACTCTGAAGTAAGTTCGAGGGCTAAAGCTCTTGGGTTAGAGCCTAACCCAAGCAGCCACAGCGCCTATTTACTGTACATGTATGCTAGCATAGTTTCCTGCTTTTCATTGTTCATTTTCTTAAATAGCTTCCTGGTTCTGTCTATTTGTTTAAATAGCTTTCTGGTTCTGCTTATTTGCTTAAGTAGTTTCATGGTTTTCTATTCATTTTATTAAGTATCCTTATGGTTCTCACTATTTATTTGCTTAAGTAGTTGCACTTTCATTACATCAATATAGCGTAGATCATGCATGTTTTTCCTGTTCATCTGCTTCAGTAGTTGCATTTGCTATAGTTTACTTTCATTTATGCCTTCTTTCAGTTCACAGGTTAATTAGAGGGAAAAGATCACTATCAGGTTGTGCGCAGGTGTCTCGACCTCATCTCCTCCCTCTAGGACCATGACTTGAGGAAGGACCCTTCAGCAGCCCCAAAAACACAGGTCTCTGGTTCTCACATGGGTTATGGAGTTCACTGTTTAATGTAGTTATTTGTTCACCCGCACTGGTTTTGTCTGCTATTTTCATTTGAAACTGCCCCCCGCACGTTCCTCATGCATCACTTCCTCGTCGTCCAATCACCAAAAAACCTTCACAATCACCATCTGATTCACTATTTTCTCTTACTACTGCCTCGCATGGAGTCCACCACTTACTTTATGAACATTAATCCCCCACCGTCGATCTACCTCGCCTGATCTGACGGCTATCACATCACCCGATCACTTTAGGTACTTTAAACCCCCACAGTCGATATGCCTTCCCTGATTCGACGGATGTCGCTTCACCCGATCGCCAACTAGCTTGTCCGATCTCCACCATTGATCAACCTCGCTTGATCTAACGGCTATCATGCAAGCTCATGCGGATTAGTGCATGAAAGTTATCCACCCAAGAACACGCGATAGAAGTGGTTTTCTCGTGCTACGTGTCGCATAGTAAGGCTAATCACATGAAATTTCCAAATATTGCTTACAGCCTGAAGGGCACACGAGAAACTACTTATCACCTTAGAAACCCACTCCCTAATTTTTGCACATTTCTTTTCCCCGCAATATGATCTCCGTCGTCCATCTCTTGACTTCACCCGTGCGATAAGATCTCATCCATTCATCGCTCCTGTTAGCCTTGTTTTTCCATCTCTTGACTTCACCCATGCCATTAGATCTCAGCCATTCATCTCCTGTTAACCTCGTTCATCCATCCACTCACTTAATCCCTCGCGATACGATCTCCGCCACTTATCTTGTTCATTAACCCCATTCATCCATTTATTTGATTAAGCCTTCACGATAAGATCTCCATTGTTCATCCTATTAGTTAACCTTGTTCACCCATCTATCTACGTAACCTCCTGCGATCCGATCTCTGCCGTTCATTTGCCTTTCACCTGACTGATCCAATGGTTCTTATGCACTATTGCTCCCTCACGTCCTCCTTTCACTAATTTCATCCTTTGACTGCTCTTCCGCTTGAAAGCTGAGTTAGTTTAGTTCTTTGCTTACACCTTAGTCTAGTTTTTATGCTCTTTACTTCTGCAACTTAGATAATTAGCATTAGGTTAGTGTTGATTTAGAAATTTTGTTTAGGCATAGTTGTTTAACTGGTTAGCTAGGGTATGGTGTGATTTAGCATTACATGTTGATTTCTTCATTACTACAGTAGAGTAGCTCTCCCTTAGGATAGATTTGCTCTTCTTCCATCAAAATCAAGCTTCTTCTGACCCTATAGAAGTCTGGCTTGGAATCCCTGGGGTCTCTTGCCAGATGAGTAGTGACAACATGTAGTATCTTCACTTTTACTTGTGCATATAGCATTGTCACCTCCAAGTTTGTACGAACCCTAGGTTGATAAGTAAAGTTGGTAGCCCTCACAGTTGCAAAATTCTTATTGCAATACCTAGGCTCATCACTTTTTGGCAAAAAGTGATGAGCCTAGGTATTGCAACAATAATATTGCAACTCCCAGGGCCACCAGCTTTACTTATCAATCTGGGGTTCGTACAAAATTGGAGGTGACAGTGCTATATGCACAAGTAAAAGTGAAGATATTGCCTGTTGTGACTGCTCATATGGAAAGAGACCCCAGGGGTTCCAAGACAAAATTCTATAGGGTCAGAAGAAGCTTGATTTTGATGGAAGAAGAGAAAATCTATCCTAAGGGAGAGCTCCTATACTGCAATAATGAAGAAATCAACATGTAATGCTAAATCACACCATACCCTAGCTAACCAGTTAAACAACTATGCCTAAACATAATTTCTAAATAAACACTAACCTAATGCTAATTATCTAAGTTGAAGAAGTAAAGAGCATAAAAACTAGACTAAGGCATAAGCAAAGAACTAAACTAACTTGAATTTCAAGTGGAAGAGCAGTCGGAGGACGAAATCAGTGAAAGGAGGATGTGAGGGAGCAAAAGTGCACAAGAACCGTTGGATCAGTCGAGAGAAAGGCAAATGAATGGTGGAGATCGGCTCGTAGGAGGTTACGTAGATAGATGGGTGAACATGGTTAACTAATAGGATAAACGGTGGAGATCTTATCGTGAAGGCTTAAGCGAATAAATGGATGAACGGTGGAGATGTTACTGCAAAGGCTTAAGTGAATAAATGGATGAACGGGGTTAATGAACAAGATGAGTAGCGGAGATCATATCACGAGGGATTAAGTGAGTGGATGGATGAATGAGGTTAACAGGAGATGAATGGGTAAGATCTAATCGCGCGGGTGAAGTCAAGAGATGGATGGACAAGGCTAACAGGAGCGATGAATGGATGAGATCTTATACTGCAGGTGAAGTCAAGAGATGAACGACGGAGATCATATCACGGGGAAAAGAAACGTGCAGAAATGAGGGAGCGGGTTTCTAAGGCGGTAAGTAGTTTCTCGCGCGCCCTTCAGGCTGTAAGTAGTATTTGGAAATTTCATGCGATCAGCCTTACTATGCGAAACGTAGCATGATAAAACCACTTTTTTCGCGTGCTCTCAGGTGGATAATGTTCGTGCACTAATCCGCGCGAGATTGTGCAATAGCCGTTGGATTAGGCGGGGCTGATCAACAATGGAGACCGACCAAGCTAGTTGGAAATCAGGTGAAGCGATAGTTGTCAGATCAAGCAAGGTAGATCGACTGTGGGGGTTTAGAGTGCCTAAAGTGATCGGGTGATGCGATAGCTATCGGATCAGGCGAGGCAGATCGATGGTGGGGACCTAAAGTTCATAAAGCAGGTCGTGAAATCCACACGAGGTAGCAGTTGGAGAAAATAGTGAATCGGATGGTGATTGTGAAGGTTTTTTGGTGATCAGACGTGAGGAAGTGATGCATGAGGAACATGATAGAGGCGGTTTCAAATGAAAATGATAGAGAAAACCAGTGCAAGTGAACAAGTAATTGCATTAAACAACGAACTCCATAGCCCATGCATGAACCAGAGACCTGTGTTTTTGGGGCTGCTGAAGCGTCCCTTCCTCAAGTCATGGTCCCAAAGGGAGGAGATGAGATCGAGACAACTGCGCACAACCTAATAGTGATCTTTTTCCTCTAACTAACCTGTGAACTAAAAGAAGGCATAAATGAAAGTAAACTACAGCAAATGCAGCTACTAAAGCAGATGAACAGGAAAACCATGCATGAACTATGCTATATTGTTGTAATGAAAGTGCAACTACTCAAATAAACAGTGAAAACCATAAGGCTTTTTAAGCAAATGAACAAAAAACCATGAAACTACTTAAGCAAATAAATAGAACCAAAAATCTATTTAAACAAATAAATAGAACCAGGAAGCTATTTAAGCAAATGAACAATGAAAACCAGGAAACTATGCTAGCATACATGTACAGTAAAGAGGAGTTGTGGCTGCTTGGGTCAGGCCCTAACCCAAGAGCTTCAGCCCTTGAAGTTACTTCAGAACTAGCTTAAACAGAACTCATTCTTATTAGAAAAACCATGGATTACAGAGAAAACTGTCACAAGTCTTTGCAGCTCAGAAATAAAATAGAGTTTTACAATAGAAGTATGAATCCTACTGAGGTCCTAAGCCTCTCTATTTAGAAATTTGAAGTCTCTAACGACTTCCTTCCCATTAGGGAGGCTTGGCCTTTAACTCAAGAAAAATTGGTTTGTGTCACTTTCACTTGCTCGGCTGTATTTTAGTCTTCAAAGTAATGGATGTGTGCACTCCAAGTTGATGGTGGAATATTCAAATGGAGGGGTAGTAAATGAGGAGGATTTACCTCCTATAGTTAGTCTCCCTTGTCCCGTTCGAGTCTTTACCAAGGTCTTTGCCATAGTTCTTTACTTTTATCCTTTCTACCTACATTTTTCCTTGCTTTTATCCTTTATTCTTGCATTACATTCACATTAGACCACAAAGCCAAATATCCAACTCTAACTCATTTCATAAAGAAAACAAAATCAAAAGTATGCAATAAGTTGTGAGAATAGTTGGTTTGACTAAGTTAGGAGGTGAATTAAAGACAATTAAGGCCCATATAATTACTCAATGATGAGGCTCATCATCACCCGCCTACTGAAAGTGTTGCTCATCCTTTGAGCAACTTAGTCAGTGTCCATGTCCTTCATGGCTCTAGTAGCCTCTCTGACATCTGCTGTGGTCTCTTTTTCTTGTTCATAGAAGCTTGCTTTCCTTTCTACTTCCTCCCACTGCCTCTTTTCCTCTTCTTCTTTTCTCCCTTCTAGCATCTCGAGGTGTAGTGGTGGACTGAGATTTAGGCTTATCCAATTGACCTTCAACCTTTGCATTTATTTCTCATACATAGGTGTTTTGTTGTGTGATTTTCTCAACCTTTGAGGGGAGTGATATTCTCTAATCTTCAAGCTGTGTGGCAGTGTGTTCCATCTCCTTTAGCAGGCATGTATATTATCATCTTAGCAGCCTAAACATATCCTCAAAATGTGAAATTTGCTTGCTCTTGGGTAGCAAGATATCTAAGTGCCAGTTGAGGATCATTTGCAATTAGATTATGGGCGTTGATTAGGGCCATGGGTTTTGATTGTTCAGCTCTGGTAAAAAGAGGTTTATTTTGCTCTCCGGAAAATATTCTTTTCATCTCTACAGCCCTTAACTTCTCATGGTCCATCGAAGATGCCAAAGCCATTAATTGTAGATCTCCTAGCTTTGCATTAGGGTCCCAAATATTCATATCTGTGAGGGCCATGTTATGCAAGTAAAACTCAGCGATTTTGGCCCCATCCTTTAGTGCACTTTGATCACAAAGATCAATAAACTATCTAGTCCTGAAATTGCATGGTGCTCCTTTATTCTAGTTTTTTAATCTGAAATTGTAGCCATGTTTCTCTGAGGTAAAGAGCATAGGATTTAGTTGGCATCCTACACTGGATGGCCTCCAAGGAGAGTCTGGCCATATATGCTAGTTGGTCTTTCTTTTTCCTGCAGTTGTCCTCTCTGTTTTTCCTATCTTCTTCCTTTTGCTGTTATCTATCATCTCCATCAGTTTCTTCCTTTGTTTCCTCCTCTTGTTTCAGTGCCTTCTTCCTCTTGCTATTCTTTCTCATCTTTGTTTCAATGCCTTCTTCCTCTTGCTATTCTTTCTCATCTCCATCAATTTCTTCCTCAGTTTCAGCATCATCCTCCTTGTGTTCTCTTTCATCATGTTCCTCTGTATTAGTTTCTTCTTTCTCCATGACAGAAGAACTAACATCATAGATGAGGGTTTTGATGTCATCCTCTGCTGGTAAGTCTCTGAAGATTGACCATTTTATAGGGATCCTGAGGTTTTGGAGGGCATCCTTAATGAGGATCCTGATCAACCCATGGTGAGCCAATTGTTGGGAATTCCCTTTCTTTACTTTGTTGTTGGAGTCTATGAGTGATTGTATCAGAAAATAGGGTATGCTAAGTCTTTGGTGAACTGGTGTTTCTACCCCAAGTCTTAATTCTTTAAGTCTTCTCAAATGGTTTCCATAACAATATTGTATCTATGGACTCTTGCATTCTCTTTTGACTTGTTAAAGAATTTCCTTTTTGCCACATTTTCACTTATAAACCAACTACCTCTTAACCTTTACAACTTTTGATCAAATGATGCATATGAGTGAGTGAGTGGGATACTTACCTGTGGTCTTGATGCCATGCTACAGTTGTCAAAGATCAAAGGTGTTGCTGATGTTCATTCTTCTTCCTCCTATGTTGTCTGCTGCTGGTTTATTAGCTTTTGTAGGTGTCTATGACTGAATATCTGATGCTGTTGCTGCTACTGTGGAGCTCCTGGATCTGATGTTGTTGCTGCTGTGGAGCTCCTAGATTTGATGTTGTTGTTGTCGTGGAGCTCCTGGATTACCACTTGGCAATGTTTGGTGTCTCCCTTATAATTTCTTGATCATGTTGCTGGATGGTTCTATGAGGATGTTGTAATGAATGGATAGAGGGAGTAGGAGTGTATGTGGATGCAGGGATGATGGTAATGGTTGAGGTGATTCTGTTAGAAAACACAATATTCACCTGAATTGAAGCAATGAAGTGAAAAAAAAATAGAATTTATGGAGGGATGCATGGTAAGGAGCGGAGGAGATGAATATATGTGAGGTAGGGTTCCCTTTGGATCTTCTCTTTGCTCCTTGCTTGTCTTTTTCACCCACTTGCAAATAACAATTATGTTTTTTCTTTTTTTATTATTATATTTATAAAAAAAAAACCTAGGCCGCCTCACAGAAGTTTTCACCCTAGATATTTGTCCTGGGCGCCTCAAGGAAGGTTTTCACCCAGGGATCTTCTTACTCTTTTTCATTTTTTTTTCATCCTTGGGCCTCCTCATGAGGTTTTCAACCCAAAGATGGGACTCAGGCGCCTCATAGAGGTTTTCACCTGAATCCTCATTCGTTTTTCCTTTTTTAGTGACCTGATGAAGGAGGAGCTGAAACTTACTCTAACATCAACACTGTCTTATTGATATTGTTATGAACTCTTGTTTTGATAAAGGGCTCTTGTACATTTTCAACGGTGTCCATTAACTAGCAATGGAATGGCTTCTTCATCAACAGTTTTGATTAGCACTGAACCATTGTCATGGAATATTTCCACCACATAAGGTCCGAGCCATATTGTCCTTAGCTTGCCCTTGAAGTATTTAAACCTAGAATCATATAACAATGCCTAGTCTCCCTCTTGAAATTGCCTCTCCTTGATTTGCTTGTCATGCCGGATCTTCCTTTGAAGATGAACTATCTCTGTATGTAGGAGGGCCTGCATTCTGAATTCATCAAATCCATTCAAATGTAACAATCTTTATATATGTGCATGGCTGAGATCCAAATATAGTTGGGTTGCCATCCTCAATGTGTTATATTCAAAATCAATGGACAACAAAGCCTTTTACCCATAAACCAGCTCATAGGGTGTAAATCCAGTGGTGGTCTTCCATGTGGTATTATAGGCCCATGTGGCCTCAACTAGTCTCTCTGCCTAGTCCTTTTTGCTGTTGCTCACTACTTTGGTTAAGATGTTCTCCAGTGTCCTATTAGTCACCTCCACTTGCCCATTAGCTTGTGGATGATAGGGAGTGGACGTCCTATTCTTGATTTTGTGGTGGCTGAGTAATTCTTCAATCATGCTGGAGGTAAACTGGCTACCTTGGTATGTGACTAGCTCTCTAGGGTACCCAAATTTGTAGAATATATTCTCCCTTAGGAACTCAGCCACCTTCTCTTCTGTTGCTGCCTTAATTGCCTTGGTTTCAGCCCACTTAGTCAAATAATTAGTGCACACAATGATGTGTTGTTTTTTCTTTGAAGTGGGGTTAATAGGCCCAATGAAGTCCATGCCCCACTTGTCAAATGGCTCGAAAGTCACTTGAGGTTTTAGGGGCATTTCATCTCTTGGAGTAGGATTTCCCATCCTCTGGCACCAACCACACTGACTAATATAAGTTTTCACATCCTGATGAAGAGTAGGCCAATAATAGCATGCTTGCAACACTTTGAATGTTGTCCTCTTTGTTGCAAAGTGACCTCCACAAGGCCCATCATGACAGGTTAGAAGGATGTCAAAGACTTCCTCTTCCCTTACACACCTTCTTAAGATTTGATCTAGGCCAAGTTTGAATAGATTGCCCCCAATCTAGGTGAAGGGGGCGCTCTTTTTGACTATCTTGCTCTTTTCTTCGGAGGGAAAGTTTGGTGGGAACTATGATGATACCAGATAGTTTTCTATATCAGAAAACCATGGGGAAAGAACTAAAATAGAAAACAAATGCTCATCTGGTAACTGGTCATCCACCATTCCTTCTTCGCCTACAGGCATATTCATCCTAGATAGAAAGTCAGCAACAACATTTTCCTTACCAAGCTTATCAACAATAGTTAGATCAAAGTTCTGTAATAAAAGCAACCATCTTGTGATTCTAGCATTCACATCTGGTTTATTCATTAAATATTTGATTGCAGGATGATAAGTATGAAAAGATGTTTGATAGCTTATAATGTAATGCCTAAATTTGTTCAATGAATGCACAACAACCAGGGGTTCCTTTTCGGGCACAATGTAGTTTAGCTCAACCTTTGATAGGTTCTTACTGATAAAATAGATGGCGTAGGGAAATTTCTCCTCTTCCTGACCTAAGGTTGCTCCTATGGCTTTGTGTGGGGCATCAACATGAATATGAAAGGGGAGGGCCCAGTTTGGGCCTCTAAGGATTGGTGCAGTGATTAACATACCCTTTAGAATGTCTAAGGCCTCTTAATAGCTCTTTGACCATATAAACTCAGAATCTTTGGCCAACAACCCAAACAAAGGAGAGGCCAACTTGCTGAAGTCCTTTATGAACCTTCGGTAGTATCCAACTAACCCTAAGAACCTCCTTACATCTCTTTGATTTTGTGGAGGTGGTACCCTTTAGATGATTGCTATTTTGTTTGGGTCCACCTGCAGTCCTTGCTGAGATATTGAATTACCTAGTATAGTCCCTTTAGTCATTAAGAATTCACATTTTTCTTGACTGAGAGACAGGTTCATTTCAATCCATGTGTGCAATACTTTGCCTAGGTTATTCAAGGATTCTTGGAAATCACAGCCATAAGGTGTAAAATCATCCATATATATTTCTACTGCATCATGTAATAATTCAGCAAAAATACTCAATACTGCTCTCTGGAAAGTGGAAAGAGCATTGCATAGGCCAAAAGGAAGGACCCTATAGGCAAAAGTACCCTAAGGATAGGTGAATGTGGTCCTATCCTAGTCTTCTGGGCAGATTTGGATTTGGTTGTACCCACTGAATCCATCTAGGAAAGAAAAGAAATTCTTCCCTATCAAGCCATCTAGCACTTGGTCAATGAAGGGTAGGGGAAAATGATCCTTCTTTGTGGCTTTTTTTAGCTCCCTATAATCAACAAAAATCCTCCACTTACCATTTTTCTTGGGAACTAACACTAAAGGAGAGACCCACTCACTGTCTGAGATAGGGTAAATGAATCCTGCATCTAGCAGTTTTTGTAGTTCTTCTTTGACTATGTATTTAAGAGCTGGATTCATCCTCCTTTGTGGTTTCCTGACTAGCTTGCAACCTTCTTTAATTTATATGTGGTGAGTACACACTGAGGGGTGTACTCCCTTCATTTCCTTATAACTCCAAGTGAAGGCTTCTAGGTGTTCTGTCAACATGTTGCATATCTTTTCCTCTTCTAAAGCAGAAAGAGATGGGTTAATTTTCAAAGTTCTCTCTAGGATAAATTCTATGGTTTTGACACGGAGTGGGTTGGAATTGGCCAAGTATAAGTCAATTGGATGATTTCTCTGCGTTTCCCTTACTTCCTCTTCCAATGGTAATGAACTAGGAGTTGGACTTTGGAGCAGGTGTTCAATTAAGTCATCCTCATCTTGTTGTCCTCCTCCTATGGTTGCTTCCAAAGCATAAAGTTGGGCATAAACCTCATCTTCGTCCTCCTCCTCTAACCATAAAGGTAAATCATGCTCTAGGGTAGGTTGAGCAGGAGAGTATAAGACTAACTATTTGGACATATGACCATTCTTAATGGTCATATTCCGAGCTCTATAGCTAATGTAAGCATTAGTTGTGGCCAACCATGGCCTCCCAAGGATGAGAGGGTAACCAGTAAGATTAGCCTTAGGCTGGAGAACTAGGAAATCTGCAAGGTACTCCCAGGATTCAATGGAGACCATCACATCCTCCACAATTCCCTCAGGGGTGACTGTGGAACGGTCTGCAAGTTGCAGAATTGTTATGGTCTTTCTCAATGACCCTTGGAGGTTGAGCTTGAGCACGGTGTCCTTGGTCATCACATTAATGGTAGCCCCAAGATCAATCAGAGTGTGTGGGATAATAGTGCCATTGAAGTGCACATCTACTATAGGGTTTCCAAGGTCCAAATATTTTGGACATATTACCTGCCCCAGCATTAGGTCAAACAACTGCCCAATGAAATTAATGGTAGGGGCATCCCTTTTTCTTCTTCCTAGATGCTTGAAGCACTTATCCTTAATCAATTTATTGTAAATGGGAACATCTTTGATTTCCTAGATAAGGGGGGTCTTTACACATAGATTTTTCAATTCTCCCAGAAGTTGAGCTTCTTCTGGGGTAGGCTGGAGTGGTTGGGTTAATCTCTCAGGAAAGGGTGGATTTATTTTAAGGTTTCTTTCCTCTCTTTCTTCCTCAACCTCCCTATGTGGAGAGGGAGGTTGGTTGTTTGGGAGAATTCCCGTAGATCTTAGGTTGATCTCCTAGATTTCTACAACATAAGTTGGGTATGATGTCTCTCCATTGTATACTTGTGGAGCCTGGCTATTATTTGGGTTTGGATTTGGCTGGGTGGGCATCTAGGGTTTCTTGGGTGGAGCAGAGTGCAGGAGTTGTGGTTGGGTAGGTGGTAGAGGCAATAGGGCTGGAACATTGTTGAATTGGGGCCTCCACACCTCGTGTGGGGTATTCCCCTGATGTTGTGGCTAAACATAAGGATGAAATGACTGGTTGGCTGGTTGGGATTGATACTGAGATGCATAGGACCAAGGAGGGGGTGTAGACCAGGAAGGATGAGTAGGGGGTCCCCAAGAAGGTATAGTTGTGGTTTGGTTGGGGTTTTCATACACATGGGATGACCCTTGCAAACCTTGCTAGTATGGTCTAGGCCCAAGAGGTCTCCTTTGGTTAATGTAGCGAAGCGGCTTAATGAATATACAGCTTTGAGTCTAGGTAAAGAAGGGAACTTGTTTGTGGAGTGGTTTTCGTCACAGACTAAGCAAATCTTAATACAGTTCAATGGACATTCATTCCTAGGGTGCCTCCTGGTGCATCTAGGACAAAATATGGCCAAGGCTATCTCTGATTCCACTTGCTTCCTTTTGATGTTCATGGTGTCTAATTGCAAGGCAAGGGTTTGCAGTGTATCACTTTTGAAATCTTCCAACATATTTCCAATTTCACCTTTGATGGATAAGTTGGAGGATGATGTACTGGCCATAGGTTGACTACCCCTACCCTTTTTCTTGGCTAACCTAGAGTGGTTTCTAAAGACAGTCTTGATATCCTCATAAGGTAATTGGTAGACATCTCCTCCTGCTATCATGTGTAAGGTATCCAAAATATCTTCCCTTACTCCTCTAAGCAGGACCAATTTTAGTGGCTCAGGGTCAAGTGTGCACCTGGCCCTTTTGTAAATGAGTCGGAATCTTTCTTCATGGTATTCTTAGGATTCAACTTGGCCTATGGTCATCCTGAAAATCTCTTCTTTAGTATCCTTTGTCCTACAGTAGTTCCTATATTTGTTGTTAAAATTTTGTTGCATCTGAGCCCAAGTTGTGATGCCATCTATAGGTAAACCCATGAACCAACGTAATGTTGCATCCTTGAGGGTAGATGGAAACAATTTTAACCTTTTCTCATCATCTGTATAGTCATAGGTTCGGTATATAACAACAAATTCAAATAGGAAAGTGTCAAGGTCCTCTGTGGTCAGACCATGGAAATGAGGTAGAGCAGAGGGGCTTATATTCTTCATCTTAGTGTCCCCATTGGTTTCCCTGATGGGGAAGGAACCCTCAATTCTCTCTTTATTTCCTCTGTCATTTCGGTTTTCAGCCATTGGTTTAGTAGGAATGGGTTATTCCTCTTCTTCTTCCTTTGTAGGTTCCTCAAATAGGTAAGGTTGCTCACCTAAAGGGTCTTCCAATTCACCGTCACTGAAGAAGAAAGAAGGTTGATTGTTGGATGCAGTGGGGGTATTTGACAAGAATTTCCCTGAATTGTCCCTATTCCTATGAGGCATGAAAGGAAATGTTTTTGGGTTGGTTTTTGTAAGATTTTCTTTAAAGCTAGAAAGTACTTGCAGAATGGAAAGGAAAGTAGCTAATGACAAATGAAAGAAAGGAAGCTACTAGATTACTTTTGCAGAAATAAACTAATGGAAGAAAATTGAAGACTAGAAGTAGAAGAAAAGAAAGTTGGAGACTAGAAAATAGAAGAAAGCAATAATTACTTCTACTTAGACACCTCCCCGGCAATGGCGCCAAAAAGTGATGAGCCTAGGTATTGCAACAAGAATGCTGCAACTCCTAGGGCTACCAGCTTTACTTATCAACCTGAGGTTCGTACAAACTTGTAGGTGACAGTGCTATATGCACAAGTAAAAGTAAAGGTACTACCTGTTGTCACTGCTCATTTGGAAAGAGACCCCAGGGGTTCCAAGCTAGACTTCTATAGGGTCAGAAGAAGCTTAACTCTTTGATGGAAGAAGAGAAAATCTATCCTAGGGGAGAGCTACTTCTACTGCAGTATTGAAGAAAACAACATGAAATGCTAAACCATACCATAACCTAACTAACCATCCAAACAGCTATGCTAAGCATAACTGCTAAATTAACACTAATATAATGCCACTATCTAAGTTGCAGAAGTAAAGAGCATAAAAAATAGACTAAGGTGTAACAAAGAAACTTAGGCTAAATCAGGTTTCAAGTGGAAAAAGCAATCAGAGGTCGAAATCAATCAAAGGAGGACGTGAGGGAGCAACAGTACATAAGAACCATTGGATCAGTCAGGTGAAAGGAAAATGAACGGTAGAGATTGGATCGCAGGAGGTTACATAGATAGATGGATGAATAGGGTTAACTAACAGGATGAACGATGGAGATATTATCGCGAAGGCTTAAATGAATGGATGGACAAACAAGGGAACAAATCAGATGAACGATAGAGATAGTGTCGCGAGGGATTAGGTGAGTGGATGGATGAACGATGTTAACAGGAGATGAATGGCTGAGATCTAATCGTGCAGGTGAAGTTAAGAGATGGACGGACGAGTTTAATAGGAGCAATGAACGGCTAAGATCTTATCGCGCAGGTGAATTCAAGAGATGGACAGCGGAGATCATATCACGGGGAAAAGAAACATGCGGAAATGAGGGAGTGGGTTTCTAAGGTAGTAAGTAGTTTCTCACGTGCCCTTCACGCTGTAAGCAATCTTTGGAAATTTCACGCAATTAGCCTTACTGCACGACACGTAGCATGAGAAAACCACTTATATCACGCGATCTCGCGCAGATTAGTGCACGAATGTTATCTGCCTGAGAGCACCTGAGAAAAGTGGTTTTCTCGTGCTACGTGTCGCGTAGTAAGGCTAGTCACATGAAATTTCCCAATACTACTTACAGCCTGAAGGGCGCGCGAGAAACTACTTTCTGCCTTAGAAACCTGCTCCCTCATTTCCGCACATTTCTTTTCCCCACGATATGATCTCTGCCATCCATCTCTTGAATTCACTGGCGCGATAAGATCTTAGCCATTCATCGCTCTTGTTAGCCTCTTTTTTCCGTCTCTTGACTTCACCCGCGCGATTAGATCTCAGCCATTCATCTCCACTTAACCTCGTTCATTGATCCACTCACCTAA
Organism: Pinus tabuliformis; assembly: GCA_031772625.1. Lineage (NCBI taxonomy): Eukaryota > Viridiplantae > Streptophyta > Pinopsida > Pinales > Pinaceae > Pinus > Pinus tabuliformis. Next base: position 166,715,749 of record CM062810.1, on the reverse strand, counting down.
TCCCTCGCAACACAATCTTCGTCGTTCATCTGCTTTGTTCCCTTGTTCGTCCATCCATTCACTTAAGCCTTCGCGATAAGATCTCCACCGTTCATCCTATTAGTTAGCCCTGTTCGCCCATTTATCTACGTAACCTCCTGCGATCCAATCTCCAACTTTCATTTTCCTTTCACTTGAATGATCCAATGGTTCTTATGAATTGTTGCTCCCTCACGTCCTCCTTTCACTAATTTCAACCTCCAATTGCTTTTTTCGCTTGAAACTCGATTTAGCCTAAGTTTCTTTGTTACACCTTAATCTAGTTTTGGTGCTCTTTACTTCTACAACTTAGATAGCAACATTAGATTAGTGTTAATTTAACAACTCTTCTTAGCATAGTTATTTGGATGGTTAGTTAGGTTATGGTATGGTTTAGCATTTTATGCTATTTTCTTCAATACTACAGTAGAAGTAGCTCTCCCCTAGGATAGATTTGCTCTTCTTCCATCAAAGAGTTAAGCTTCTTCTGACCCTATAGAAGTTTGGCTTAGAACCCCTAGGGTCTCTTGCAAGATGAGCAATGACAACAGATGGTACCTTCACTTTTACTTGTGCATATAGCATTTTCACCTCCAAGTTTGTACGAACCACGGGTTGATAAGTAAAGCTAGTAGCCCTGGGATTTGCAGCATTCTTTTTGCAATACCTAGGCTCATCAGTTGGCATTCCTTCCTTAATCTGAAGGGACATCTAACATGCCAAGTAACATTTTGAATTTTTCAAACTTTTCACGTCTTAGTGCTTTGGTAAAGATATCTATGGTCTGCTCTAAAGTAGGACAATATGTCAAATGAATGAGTTTGGTCTCTACATAATGTTGAATCAAGTGATATTTGGGGTTGATATGTTTGCTTGGATCATGAAATTTAGGATTCTTGGGCAATTGATTGTAGAAAAGTAGTTAATGAATAGTGGATTTGAAGTTTTTTGTTTCTCCTACAAATCTTGAAGTATTTTTTGAAGCCAAAATATTTCTTTTGTAGTTTGAGCTACTGCAACATATTCAGCTTCAGTGGTAGAATAAGCAAGAACAAATTTCTTTCATGATCTCCAGTTGATGGTTGCTAATCTAATATTCATCAAATGGATATAAGTAGACACCCCATGCTCTTTATCTCCATCAAAATATGAATCTGAATAAATAGTGAGATGGAAGTATGAAACTTTGGAATATTTGATGCCATGTGATTGAGTTCCTTTTAAATATTTGAGCACTCGTTTTGTTGCGATCCAATGACCTTCACAAGGTTGATGCATAAACTTGGAGAGTATTCCTACAACAAAATCTATGTCAGAATGAGCAGTACTCAGAAAAATTTAAACTTCCAATAAGTTTTATGTTCTTTGTTGGATCTTCAAATTTACTTCCTTCACTTGAAGTAAGCTTTAGGTTCTACTCCGTTGGAGTGAAGACAAGATTACAATCCCACATTCCAAATTTACTCAATAAATATCCAATATAGTTTTTCTGGGAAATAAAAATATGCTTTGGTTTTTTATTAAATTCAATTCCTAAATAGTAATGAAGTAAACCCAAATTTGTCATATCGAAAATATTTTGTAGTTTCCTTTTAACAAATCCTATATAATCATCATTGTTCCCTGTTATCATCAAATCATCAACATAGACAACTAGATATACAATTGATTTTCCAACTTTCTTGACAAAAATAGTTGCATCATCTAGGTTGAAAATCTTATAATTTAATTTGAGAAGGTGTTTAGTTAACTTTTCAAACCATGCACAAGATGCTTGTTTCAAACCATATAAAGATTGCACCAATTTACATACCTTATGTTATTTTCCTTTAATGGAAAAATCTTTGGTTGGAATATATAGACATCTTCCTTCAAATCTCCATTCAAAAAGGTTCTTTTTACATCGATATGATGTATTTTCCATCCTTTTGAGTTGCAAGAGAAAACAAGGTTCTAATAGTGCCCCATTTAGTTGTAGGAGGAAATTTTTTTTGTATAATCAAAACCTTATTTTTGTGCATACCCCTTAGCTACAAGTCTTTATTTGTACATGTCAAGTGAACCATCTACCTTATACTTAATTTTATAAACCCATTTGCAACCAATAGGTTTGATGCCAACAGGAGGATCCACCAACCTTCAAGTGTCATTTTTAGTGAGAGCATCATACTCTCTTTGCATTTCATCTTTCTATTCATCGTAACTAGCATCTTCTTCAAAGGTAGAAGGTTCATTGACAATAGAATAATTAAATTCATAATCATCATAAATGTTCTATGAACTTGAAGTAACATTTCCATCATTTCCATTATTCTGTTTAGAAGAAATCCCTGTATCAAAATCATCATACTTTCTTGGAAATATCCTGATGTGCATTGATCTTCATAGTAATTGTTGTGGTGGTTGCTCATCTTGAAAAACATGCTCTTCAAGAGCAACTTTTGATCCTGCAAAAACATTACTATCATCCAATTTTTTTTTTTCATAAACATTATCATCCTCCAATTTTTCTTCATTCTCTATTGAAGATGACAAATTTATGGAAGGAAAATCCACAGATTGATCTAGAATAGGAATCCCCCCATCAAGATGTGGAAGATCATTATCACATTCATAATAAAACTTTTTGGAAGTAAATATATCCAAATGACTGAGTTGTCTATCAATAGTGGAAGCATCTTTAGCAGCGATAGTATTGACAACATCCACTATGGGATCGGTCAAGATGGAGCAAGGAAAAGCCCATTGGAGTTCAGGCTAGAGCAGTCTGTAGACAAGGGCGCAGAAGCGGATTTGATGAGAACAAAGGAATTAAAGATAATTATGTTTAGCACAAGGCAGAGGATAAAGGGATTCTGTAGTCTCAAGGATTTCGAAAATGTAGAGAGAAGCAATATCTTCATTCATTGGAGATGCTTAGCAGTGACTTATTTAATAAATTCAATGGCTATAAAAGTATCAGAAAATGGTGCATAGGTGACACTACAATAATGAAAATTTGAACTCGAAACGTTCTCAATAGGAGTCACACTACCAATCAGAGAAACAATACCAAGTGATATGGTATGGGTAGGTTATTGGTTGAGACGATAATTTATGATAGAAGATAGGCTACAGAAATCAATTTTCAGCACGGTCATGGCCCCATACCTCTGTTTAGTCCAATGGCATTCACACATCCTCCTTTCCGTTTGTAGAGAAACCTTTCCAATGAGATTTCCAACAAGAGAAACACCGGCAACGACCCTAGCATCAATGACGTTGAGAACCTAACCACTCCAGTAGTGGAAAATCTTTTCAAAGCTCATTTATCCATAACTCGATCAAACAGGACTCTAAACGCTAAGAGGAGATCTACATGATTCATCTCCCATTCACGACAAACATATCATCAAAACATGAAGTTCATAATTTCATCGGTGCTTTGTTACCACTTTAGATAGGCCCATAAATAAACTCCACGATGGAAAATTGATTTATTAAAATAGAAAGCATACATCTATACAAATGTAAATTACGTACGAGACAATTTTGTCTCGGTAACTTACTAACAGAAAAGAGAAACTATCAACTAACTAATATTCTACAAAATAATATAGAAGGATTAGTTAACAATTACTTAATATTATATAGTGAAATAATTTATTTATGATCCACATTGAATATTTTTATTATTAATAATATTTTTTAAATGATATGTATCATTTTTATATTAATATTAATTACACATCTCCCTCTTTTGAGAAAATCATTAAATTATATTACTTTTAATTACTACTTTTTGGGGGCCATTAAAACACACACACAGACACACAGACAAATATATATACAGATGAGTAGTCAAACTAATAGACAAAATGGCCATTTTAAATAAAAAGATATCACAATCTTCCTCAAAATTATATTGTCATATTAGGGCCAAAAGAGTCATTTATTCCATTAGTTAGACTCTTCCATATATATAAACTTTCTTTGTCTATATATATATATAAAGTTCATATTGAAATATATTAGTTAATAATGATGTTTAAATAGTTTATTTATATCTTTGAAATATTTATAAATCAAATATAAAAGTTTAAGCTCTTTTTCTTTCTTCTTTAATAAGTTTGATATAAAATTATGTTACTTAAGATACACATCGAAACATTTTATTTATGGCCTTGAAAGTGAAAATAAAATATTTTTACAGCATCTCCTTCATACTGGGTTGTGTTATTAACAATGAACTGAGTCTAGTGAGAATGAGATTATTGATGTTTTATAATTCTTTTAATTTAAAGTAACCAAATATGTATATTCAGTGTGAACATTGTTTTTTTTTTTAGAATATATATATATATTTTTTTAGAATAATACATCATCATCACACCTCTAGAAGCAACAATGAGACCATGTCAACATCAATAATATTTTTAGAATCTTTGTCTCCATCATACTAGAGATTGGGAATATTGATGTTTTATAATACCTTTAATTAAAACTGACCAGACATGTATAATCATATTTTTTTATCATAGCGGACATTTTTTTTATTTAAAGTTTTTTTTTTTTAAGGGTCGCATGTCAACCCTAAGTTGATCACAGTTGGAATTGAACATTTCCCTGGGTTATCGAGAAGGGCATGCCCAAGATATGTTAAAAAATATGTTTTTCTTAAGATTAGTATAAGAATTTTAAATCTAATATTATTATTAAATTTAATATTAAATAAATATTATGTTTAATATTATAACCAACCTAGATCCATCGTAACTCTGGATCTATCAAGGGCCTGGAGGGATCAAATCTCTTTTCACTCTAAAAGAGGTTTGCACCTCAAGGGATTTGATCCCCCTCGCTTGGTGGATCCGGAGTTAAGATGGATCTACACTGGGTAAATTGATGTTTAAATTCATAACACATAATGTTTAATATGTATACCACATTTCTTATTGCTCAGAGAGGCTTATTCTACAACCCAGTATGAGGGTGATGTGCAATTCTATTCGTGCTTAATGTGGAGTTGCACATGTCCTTTTAACAAAAAAAAAAAATACTCTAAATAAAAAAAAATATGTCAACTATAATAAAAACATAAAGTAGTATACATATTTGGTCATTAAAAGCATTATAAAACATCAGTAATCTCGCTATTAGTGTATTAACTTGGTTTGTTGTTGTTAATATTACAATCTAGTACAAAGAAGATGTGGTAAAAATATTTCACTTTCACTCTCAGAGCCAAAATAAAATATTTCAATGTCTATGTTTAGTAACATAATTTTATATCAACTTTAGAGAGATAAAATACTATATATATATATATATATATATATATATATATATATATAGATATCGATGCAATTTAGAGATATTTCATTCATTTAATTGTTAATATAAATTCCCCCACTGTGGGTGATGATGCGAGGTGACACCATGAATATGATTGTAAGGTTTGGGTGGGTAGGCCACATGGCCTACCATGCACCTTCACCCAAGATGGAGTATAAGTTGTTAAATACTATGCCTGAGTGAGCATTAACCATCATCGTGAGAAAGTACCCAATTTTCAGTTTCATAATGATTAACCATAGTGCATGAATCATCCCTCCAACGTGTGTGAACGACCTTATCATTCCATATGCATGACGCTCTCCTATAGATTCTGTTGAGAAATGGCAACAATAAATTTTAATTTAATTCATCCTTGAATTAAACTGAGAATTAAAATCGAATTCTATTCTCATAGCAACTTGTAAATAGTTAATTAAGTTTAATTAACTTAATTAGCCTAGGAATTTCGATTTGGAAGTCTTTATGTAGTCATGTATATGTTCTCCCTAAGTTTTAGGGGTCCAGTATGAGTTTAAATTGAGTTGGAAATTAGATCACTCAGTTTACTAAGTTAAGTTCAGTTAAATTAGTTCCAAACTGTTTGTGGAACTAATAGATACTTAACAGCTAGTTGGTGCACTAGTGCATCCACAAGTGTCACTCTAGTTAACTGAAGATTCCCTCATCAAAAACTCATGCATGTTGATTCTATGAAAGACCTAGTTGAGACTAGAGTGCAGGGATAGTGTACTATTAGTGGTATTATTTACTGGACTGTAAATATCATGCATGCATCGGAGATTGATCCTATGTTTGGATTGCGCAATTTTGGAAGCATGAATTCCCTTTAAATACGAGTTATTCATCCTAGGAATAATGCAAGAGATTAGGGGCTTGGAGAGCTGCAGAATTGGCTAAGTGTTGGCCAAAAGCTAGCTTGTGAGCTGAGAGAGTTGAGCATATTTGTGCGGAATTGTTCTAGTCAGAACAAGCTTTGTATCTTCACTCATATTTATGATATATGCAATACAGATAGTGGGGTTTTGAGCAATGGTTTTCCCTAGATACATCTTGTGTTATGTGCCATTGATTTATCTTCTTCTTATTCATATTGTTTTCATCAATCTATTGGCTTCCATTGGTTGAAAGTAAAAGTAGATTATTGTCTTGTGCTTTAGTACATTGCATGAGCTTGTCAACATAAAATATTTTCTACATGATCGGAGTTGAGAACATTATACTACACAAGATTTTGAAGTTTTTAATTTTGGGTTCCAGGTGAAATTTGAATTTACAATATATACTTCAGGATCAGAAGATGGCGTTCTACGGTTTGCGGATCGAGTATGCCTTGTAAGGCAGCTCAAATTTTATAGCCCGGAGGGACAAAATGGAGGCTATGCTAGAGGATGATGGCTTGAAGGAATTTGTTGATCAAGAAATTCCTAAGCCAACAACATCAGATGCACATAATTTTCCTGAATGGAAGAAGTGTGTGGTGAAGGCGAGGCAAATAATCCTTGAGGGAGTTCGAGACCACATTGTCTTGAGTCTCCATGGAAAGGAAACTTTGTATCTCTGTGGAAAACATTGACGGACCTGTATCAGAATAATAGTGACCAAAGGAAATTGGCACTGAAGGACAAACTTTGTAAAATCAAAATGGAGAAAGGTGAGACTATTCCAAAATACTTGACCAAGTTCACTCAATGTCGTGATGAACTTGGAAGTGTTGGAATCACAGTTGTCGAGGATGATATGGTGAGTCTTTCTCTTCTAGGACTCCCAAAGAGTTGGCAGAGTTATCAGGTCTCTATCAAGGGTCTGGAGAAGCTATCGGATTAGGAATGACTGTGGTCGGATTTGATGCAGGAGGAGATCAGGAGGAACTCTAGGGATGGATCTTCATCAAAGACTGATGATGAAGAGAATTGTACCTTAGCGATTAAGGAGAAGAAGGGGAAAGAAAAATATTCCCATTCCAAATCGGATTCTTATCATGGAGGTAAGAATAAAGACATGATGAAAGTTAAGTGCTTTCATTGTCATGAGCTGGGCCATTTTTCTACAAATTTTCCACTCAAGAAGTCCAAGAAGAAGTCCTCATGAGGAGTGACGGGTGAGGCTTTGGCCTCTCAATTCAAATTGGACTTTTCCCTCATTGCATGCATGGTGAAATCAATTATGGGAAGTGTATGTTACTTAGACAGTGGAGCTTCATTCCACATGACTAATGACAAAGCGTTATTCAGTGACCTGGAGGAGAAAGATCTCCAAATGCATATCGAGATGGGTGATGACGGGAAGTATAGTGTTACTGGATTGGGCACGGTTACTTTTCAGAGGAAGCATGGGGCTCCACTCACCTTGAATAATGTTATGTATGTGCCCAGGCTGAATAAGAACTTGGTATACATTTCCATGCTTGAGGATAGAGGCTATGATGTGATATTATCGAAAGGAAAGGCATTCCTTTGACACATAGCCACAGATGAAGTAAATAAGAAATGGATTTAGGTGAAGAATCTCTATAAGGTGGAGGTAGAGGAGTGTGTTACTTTGAGCACAAAATCAAAATGGGTGTAGAGCCGAGATGTTGGCGAGTTGTGGCACAGGCGATTGGGCCACTTGCATCTTGGGGCTTTGAATATATTGCAACATATATCTACCAGTCTTCCCAAAGGTACACTTGAGAAAGTTGATACATGAAACGGGTGTACTTTAGTAAAATACACCAAGTCTTCCTTTCATGACAGAAACAGTCGAGCAGAAGCTATTCTAGAGCGAGTCCATTCAGATGTGTGTGGACCATTCTCGACAACATCCACAACCAAACACAGGTATTATGTTATATTTGTTGATGATTGTTCTCAGAAATTCTGGATTTTTTTCATGCAGAAAAAGGATCAAACCTTCACAAAATTTTGTGAGTTTGAAGCATTAGTGGAGAAAGAGTCGGGCAAGAAGGTTAAAGCTCTACGAAGTGATAATAGTGGTGAGTATCTCTCAAACGATTTTAAGAACTTATGTGTAGCAGAAGGGATTAAAGGGGAGTTGATGTCACCCAATAACCCTCAGCAGAATGGGGTGGTCGAGAGGAAGAACAAAAGCATAGTAGGGGCAGCAAGGGTTATGTTGCATGATCAGTGCCTACGACTACACTTGTGGGTTGAGGCATGAAACACAATGGTTTATGTTCAGAACCATAGCCCACATTGGATACGTGAGATGAAGACACTAGAGGACTTGGCTTATTCCGATAAGAGGCCAGATGTTGGTCACTTTAGTATTTTTGGGTCATTGGTATATTTCCATGTGACCAAAGATGCACAGAAGAAGCTTGAGCCGACAGCAGAGTTGGTGATATTTGTGGGGTACACAGATAGACCTCACAACTATCGGGTCTACTTGCCAACCATTAGGATGATAGTGGTTCGCAGGGATGTCAGATTCAATGAGGAGAAGGCCATGTGATTTTCCCTTGAGAAGGAGCTTGAGCTACATGTGGATGAGGAATTTCTAGCTCCTATGGTTAAGGAGCCTCAGATTGATGTGAAGCAGCTACATGTAGAGCATCCAGGAGTGGAGACATCCACTTAGGCAAAGTCTTCCATAGAGGGAAGAAAGCACACCAGAGAGGATGACAGATTGTTGGATGATGCATGGGAGAAAGTGGGAGCACCCACTTCTCAGAAGGTAGAGGAGGTCACTTGAGAGGTACACTGGATACATGGCTCTTATGGGTGAATGTGTTGTGATAGATCCATCTTCCTTTAAGGAAGCAATGCAACAACTAGTTTGGGTTGATGCCATGGTGGAGTATGACTCCATAGTTCTTAACAGTTTTTTGGATGTGGTCTCAAGACCGGAGGACAAGTCAGTGGTGAGCTCTCGTTGACTTTACATGGTAACTCAAGTTTCAGTTGGTAGTGTGGAGAAGCATAAGGCTAGATTTATGGCCTGTGGGTTTTCACAGGTAGCAGTGATTGACTATGATGAGACATTTTATCCTATTGCAAGGTACTCATCAATCAGTTCTATATTGGCACTATCAGCACAGATGGGTTGGAAGATACATCAGATGGATGTGAAGATAGCCTTCCTTAATGGCATGATTGAGGAAGAGGTGTACATAGAGTAGCCTGAATATTTCGAGACCTTTGACCATGAGTCGCATGTGTGTTGGATCAAGATAGTGTTATTTGGGTTGAAGCAAGCACCCCATGCTTAGTACACTAGGATAGATAGCTACTTCACTCAGTTGGGCTTCACGAAGAGTGAAGCAGATGTGAACCTATACCACATAGTGGTGGAAGGTAAATTGTTGATCATTGTAGTTTATGTTGATGATCTCATACTAACAAGGTGATGATAAGTTGATCAAGTCTTGCAAGGAGGACCTTGCAAGAGAGTTTGAGATGAAAGACATGGGGCTCATGCATTACTTTATTGGCATGGAGGTATGGTAGGGAGATGGGGAGTTGTTTGTGTCTCAGGGAAAGTATGCCAACAAGAGACTCAGGAGATTCTGCATGGAGAGCAGCAAACCCATGGAGACTCCTCTAGCAAGTAACTAGAGGAAGGAGGATGCTACTTCAGGGGAAGTAGTGGAAGCTATTGTTTACAGACAACTTCTAGGTTCACTCATGTACTTGGTGAACACACGATCGAATATGTGATATGCAGTTAACCATCTTAGTCAAGTGATGGTTAGGTCGACCAAGTTGTATTGGAAAGCGTCAAAGCATGCATTGAGATACCTTAGGGGCACTTCTCAGTATGGATTATGGTTCAGACGAATAAAGGGAGTGAAGCTTCAAGGTTGCATTGGTGCAGATTGCGCAGGGAGTCCATCCGACAAGAAGAGCACATTTGGAGGGATCTTTAGTATTGGGTCAGCGACAGTTTCTTGGTACGGTAGGAAACAAAGATCGATTGCACTCAGTTCAGCAGATGAAGAATACATGGTCGCGAGTTAGGCATCATGTGAGGCCATCTAGATGAGAAAGATCCTGGTTGGTTTGTTTAGTCAGCAGATGGATCCAACTGTGATTTACTATGATAATCAGAGTTGTATCAAACTCTCTAAAAATCCATTTTTTCATGGTCGGTCCAAGCATATTGATATCCGATATTATCATCTCAGAGATTGTGTATTGAGGCGGATTATTTTGTTAGAGTACATTCCCACAGAGGAGCAAGATGTTGACATTTTGACAAAGGCATTGTCAAGATGTAAATTCAAGTTTCACAGAGACAGGATCGGGGTAGCTGATAATCTCTTTCTTGTTGATAGGGAGTGTTGAGAAATAGCAACAAGAAATTCCATCCTAATTTGTCCTTGAATTAAACTAAGAATTAAAATCGAATTCTATTCTCATAACAAATTTTAAATTGTTAATTAAGTTTAATTAACTTAATTAGCTTAGGAATTTCGAGTTGGAAGTCTTTCTGTAGTCATGTATATGCTCTCCCTAAGTTTTACGGGTCTAGTATGAGTTTATATTGAGTTGGAAATTAGATCGCTCAGTTTACTGAGTTAAGTTCAATTAAATTAGTTCCAAACTATTTGTGGAACTAATAGGGAGTTAACAATCAGTTGGTGCACTAGTGCATCCACAAGTGTCACTCTAGTTAACTGAATACTCCCTCATCAGAAACTCATGCATGTCGATTCTAAGAAAGACCCAGTTGAGACCAGAGTGTAGAGAAAGTGTACTGTCAGTTGTATTATTCACTAGAGTGTAAATATCATGCATGCATAAGAGATTGATCCTATGTTTGGATTGTGCAGTTTTGGAAGCATGAATTCCCTTTAAATACGGGATATTCTTCCTAGGAATAATGCAAGAGATTAGAGACTTTGGGAGCTGTAGAATTGGCTAGTGTTGGCCAAGATCTAGCTTGTCAGCTGAGAGAGTTGAACATTATTGTATGGAATTTTTCTAGTGAGAACAAGCTTTGTATCTTCACTCATGTTTATGATATATGCAATACAGATAGTGGGGTTTTAGCAGTGGCTTTCCCCAGATACATCTTCTGTTATGTGCCATTGATTTATCTTCTTCTTGTTCATATTGTTTTCATCGATCTATTGGTTTCCATTGGTTGAAAGTAGAAGTAGATTCTTGTTGTGTTCTTTAGTACATTGCATGAGCTTGTCAATCTATAGGATTTTCTACATATTCTTCTTTGGGAGCCACAGGCACGGGGGCTTCACTCAATGAACCTATGACATATCGCGTTGTTCGTGGCATACTAAAAAATACCCTTGATTTGACTATATAATGGAAAATACCTCTGAAAATCACATTATTTAACCCCTTACCAATATGAACCCAATACACCTTCCAAATTGAAAAAATACCCCTACTTTCACTAAATATTGTAGATATCCATTTTTTCATTAACATTTTTTACACCCCTTTATATTTTTTCATTACCTTTGAACTCCATTTTTTATAGTCACCAATATAAAAAACTTTTTACTCCCTATTATATGCTCAATATATCATGTCAGTTTTTCCTCAATATGAATGCACGTGGTATGGTATTGCTCCCCCAGTGAAGCTCCCATGGCCACATGAAGCATGGTATGCTTGTTTGGAAATAGAGAGATGGTGAACTTTGGTCGCAATGTCGGTCATAATTGCAGCTTATATGCACTCCTTATCAGGGCCTATTATAGGCATCCTCTAGTTTTCTCCAGCTTGGAAGATTTGGGTGACCCTGCATCTTTCTGTGGGAACTCTACCTCTGCCTAAATTTCCCTAGTTTCTATGGGGCTTGAATCAGCCAACCTGCTTATCATTTTTTCTTCGTCTTCCACACGGGTTCAATTGCATAATATTTATTCGCATAATTTCATGATATTCCCTATTGTCGATGTCGCGATGTCCTTGTTCCTTTCCCCTAGTTACAGTGATATGAAATGGGGGTTTGATAACTTGTTATGCTTACAAGAACCTCCCACTCAGCTTAACAAATAAATGATCTAGCTTATATATGACACTTGCGGAATGAAATACTTGAAACATGTGTATGTATTTTGTTTTTAATTGTTTAAGTGATTTAATTCCATTTGTTTATGCTAATATTAAACACATATAGCAGCCATATAATGCAGCAAATAAACATCCACACATAACAACAAATTTAATCTAGGATTTCACCTGAATATTGTGGGCTACGTCTCCTTGAGCTTTTGTCATCTTGACTTAGCTCTTTGGTATTATGGCAAAGTTTCTTTTACAAGTTCCACACTTAACTCCAAAGGTATTGAACTGAACCAATGGCCTTAGAATACCATCTATGTCCTTGTCATGGCTATCATCACTTTGCAAACAAATCTAAGCTTCCTTAAACTTGATTCCTTCAATCAGTGCTCTGAGCTACCCTGACCTTCTTGATGGCACTAAATCCTTCAGAATTCTTTAATTGTCACTGAAACCTCATCTCCTGTCTCCAACACCTATCAAACATCGAAAATAGACTGAACTTTTGCTCAAAATGAGCACTGCATCCCAAAACTAGGCCTTTCTCCACAGTTGGCACTGGCCTGCTTGAAACTTCCCTGTAGCATCTCGGCCTTTAGAAGTCTCCAAATGCTTCTGCAAATCCCTGTAATGGATTTAGAAGGCTCATTACAATTAGGAATGATTGTTGGTTCGCTGAGAACGAGTATTGGTAGCTCCTACAACTGCCTCCAACTCTTGGTGGCCCTGAGCTCCAAAATCTCACTGGATGAAAATCTATATGAAGATGACTTCCTCAGCTTCGCTGGACTATACCATTGGCTTCAGCAGGCTCCAATTGGCCTAGCTAGCCTCTTGTTTCACTCTCTCTGGTCAAAAACTGCTCCTGGAGTGCATTTAGTCAATATCTCTTAGGGATACTCCACTAAGTTTGGTGAACTACACTTAACTCTAGTTAAATATAGCATTTCCACCTTTTTAGCCACTCCACCAAGATGACCGTTGGAGGTGAGTCATTACAATAACTATTTGGGCGCACATATGAGGCGGTATAATTCCAATGGTTAGGGATAATCCTTCGCAGAGTTGGTGGTCATGTAACCGCATGTCAACGGTTTGCAACCAGCAGTTATGTTGGCATCGGGACATGTGAACTGTTTTATGGGGACCGCTGGTAGTCCTAACCCCCAATCCTCCGACCATTACAAGTTAAATATGTCATGCAACCGTTATATGTTAAGAAACACATTAGGTAGAGTTGGTAGAGCACTATCCTATCTTTCCAGAGGTCATGGGTTCGATTCTATCGGACCCCAACAAGTTTTACATAACCATTCTAGGGCCATGTGGTGGCCTCCGGGCTTGCCACGTGTTGGCACCTGTTACCACTTTGATGCAACAAAGATGCATCTTTACATAATTCGCGCATGGACCTGTGGGTTATGGGCCCACATGTACATTGGTAGCATTTCAAATAGCGAAATCTCCACCGTCGATCTATCCCGCTCAATCCAACGGATATCACATCATCCGCTCACCAACTAACTCGGACGATCTCCACCATCGATGTGACCTGTCCAATTGAACGGATGTCATGCAATCTCGCGCAGATTCTTGCACAACCGATATCAGGTCGAGAGTGCGTGAGAAAAGTAGTTTTCCCTTGCTACGTGTCGACCGCTAAGGTTAATCACGTGAAATCATAGAATACCATTTACAGCGTTTTGTCCGCGCGAGATATTGTTTCCCACTCTCCAAATACTACCCATGTGCTCAATACAAAACTTAAAGAAAGACATTTAAGGAAAGGTTTAGCGCTTACCCACAAAAGGGAATATTCCAGGGAATATACTTTTTGAATATTTCTAAATTTTGGTCAAATGTCCAAAAATTGCAGTTTACTAGACTTTTCAAATTGCGATAACTCCTTCATACAGTTTCAATCTTTCGAACCATTCACGGCGCTGGAATTAGGAAGACGAGATCTATCCAGTTGTTTAGGTTCGACACTCTTTCGAACACTTTGAAATTTGAGCTATCATTTAGCTCATGGATCAATATCTGGTCATACAGTGGGGTATTTGTCTCAGTTGGGCGGACAACAAACTGCTTATGGCTCAATGCGTGGAGTATGTTCTAGCACTGGCAGTCTCGCAACGTCACACATTCACAAGGTGGTCTTATTTGACACATGGTAGTTGGAGGTAAAATTATTCATCTTCTCATTGGATGATGGTAGCAACCCTGGTTATGCAAAGTCTATTTCTATCGGTATCATGGTACTGGCCTTGCTTCGACAATGCTCTTGGGATAGTGGTACTCTTAGGACAACAACATCGGCCTTGGCTTCGCGTGGTTGCAAGGTAGGCACCCTCTCTTTGAGTTCAAGGAAGTCATCAATTCCAAGTGATCCTTCGATCCTAGATGATGCTTATGCTTAACTTTGGAATTTGCTTATTTTTTTCACTTGGTTGCGGCTAGCTTTGATGAAAAGAGCCAACATTTTTGTCACAACTCATAAAATAGTTTGAATACTAGGCATTTCTTTGTTTTAATGGACAAGCTTGTAAAGAAAAAACATATGTAATCTGAAGCAGCTACACTTGTGTTTTTGGGTTGGTTGCCCATGTGGGCGGCCCATAACACGAGGCTATACTTTATGTATCTTTTTGACTCGGTAATTGTTATTATTATCCAAGTTTAAGGTCACGACCAAGCCAGACACCAAATTGATGTATTAGACCCCTTTGTTTGTGGGACAAAGGACCCACCTCCGCATAGTGATTTGATTGCTAAGTCTATGAAGGCATACATACTCTACGCACCTTTGGTTTTGAACTTGTGACCTCTTAGGTCCAAACACATGCTCTTAACCATTAGGCTCACTCAAGTTGTATAAAGTCAAGCATTACACAAAAAAAAAAAAAAATGTTAATACAAATTTATATATGGCACCCAAGAAATATTAATAACAATAAAAACATTTAATATGAGTAATAAACAAAATATATCATTGTACAAGATTAAGTAATATTGATTTATATTTAAAAATAGGTTGATTTATATTTAAAAATAGGTTAATAACATAAAATCATTTTAATATGGACAATGTGTTAGAGCATTCTAATGGTTAAAATATTTTGAAACATTTTGGTCAATTTATGTATATTTTTTAGTTAAATTTGTTTTAAATATAGCAAAAATTTATTGAAATTACAAATTTAAATTGTGTAATCTACACAATCCAAATGCCAAGAAATTTTTTAAAGCATTATATGTTTCAAGTTTTGCACTCTAAGAGACGTTTACATATCAAGAAATTTGATCCCTCTCGACACTTGGTAGATTTGTGATTAAGATAAACCTATAGTGATAGTACAGTATGTTTAAATTTGTGTTTAAAATACATATATCTTCATTTAATCATAATCTATTTTCTCAAATAAAACTAACCTAGATCCATCTTAATTTAGAATCTACCATATTGTGAAAGGGATCAACTATTTTTTCACTCTAAAAAAATTTGTACCTCAAAAAATTTGATCCTCTCAATACTTCGCAAATCCAAAATTAAAATAAATTTAATTTAATTTAATTATTAAATATAAATATAAATATAGATATAATTATTAATTTTTTATTTTATTTTATTTTATATTATATAATGTAACCATTAAAATATTTAACCATACCAGACAAAACATTTCAACCTATTTGTGCCTCCTACAAAATATATAAAAACATCACATTAATAAAATAATAATTAAAATTGTCAAATTTTACATTTTAAATTGAAACTTTCATCCATCATCACCAACCTGTGCACAAATACCGAAATCTTAACCTATCCGCCCTTCACTCTTACAAAGAATTAAAATATACATTAATGCATACTTCCACTCTAGATAGGTAATTTTTCTACAAATACAACCGACTTTAACGAACATCATTTTCGAATAATTATAGTCACTTCATCTTGAAAATACAAAGCTAAGATGCTACTAAGTAAAAATCACCGACACGGTAAGATAGGTGATGCAAATATAGTCAAATGGTGGATCCCTAGGGCAGAAAAAGATGACCACGATGGCTTTACACTTACACTTGGATGGAAGAAAGGAATAGATAATATGAAGAATATGGGAAACTTGTTCCCACTGCAACCGCCCTCTGCCATCCACTCAAACTTTCTATTAAAGGGATTGGAATCCATGTGATTGTTTGAGTATCCATGAAGCAATGTGTAAAAAGTGTAAAACTTATTTTTTATATTTTTTAATTGTATAGTATTTATTTAAAATAAATTTTATCATTTATAAATATACATAGGTTAATGTTATGAAAATAATATTATAAAAAAAAAATTATTATTATTATTTTTTTTTAATTATACATATATGATAAGAGTTGATTAGGGAGGAGAAGAGAAGATGGAGCTCCAGAACTCGCTTGACAAAGGTTAGGGTTTGTCTGTAGTAACCCACTGAAGCACCTTCCTTTTCGCTTTCGATCTGACCCGGTTCCCCGAATGCCGTACCTGACATCGTTCACCACATATCGTTTCCCCGTTCGCGGTTTCATTTATCTCCCCCCGTGACTCCGTAGTGCCTTCACTGTTTCCCCATCCAATTCTTGGTTACCATAGTGACAGGCTTTTACATTTTACGGCGGCAATTGGCGCATAACTCTCGGAGAAGTTATGGATTTGGACATAGTAGATTATTCGGAAGACCCGTTAGAGGGTGCTTCCATCTGGACAACTCCCCATGCGACCACGAAAGGCCTGCTCCCATTCTGCAATGAATTGTCAAACACCATTGCGATTTTTCCCTTAATCTCAAGGCCCTCATGCTCGGTCCTAACCTTACCAGAGCCCACCCCCTCCTGGCTGGTACTCTCTACCCCACCCCCGTCACCATCCTCCCTACATTTTGCGACCGGCTGCATAGGCCCTAACCTAGCTGCTTGTTCCTCGGGTGTCCACCCTTCCCCCCATCCACCGGATCTCATATCCCCTCATATACCCCCATGGAGAACCCTCGGCTACGGTACAAGGGACTCCTCTTGCGACACTTTTATCTGCTCCCCTCTCCGACAGTTTCACTAGCATTCCACCTCTCTCAGACGCTTTCCCCTCCGGGTCATATCTGAACCCTCAACCTAACCCTCCTTCAAGCGAAGCCCAGCGGGACTCCACCGACGCGGGCCACCGACCGAGCAAAAAACATAAGTGTGTTAAATCCAGGGCATAGGACGTCATAATCCGCTTAGGTGAGGAAATACAGTGGGGAGAAGCAATGGACACAGCTAACCAAGTCCTGGTTGCTAGGGTTCGGGGTAGGAGCTACACTGCGGCTCAGCTGAAGCTATGGATGATAGAAGTATGGGGACAACACTTGGCCGAGTTACCCTTCATCCAAACTTTTGTCAGAGGATGGTTCACGCTGTGTTTCGCTAGAGCCGAGCATACGAATTGGGTCATGTCCTTGTTTTGGCACATTGAACAGGCCCCCGTTCTTCTACGTCGATGGAACCCTCTTTTCGACCCGAAGAGAGAACAACTAGGCGTTGGGCCAATATGGGTCCATCTACCAGGCTTACCCCTTCAATTCTGGTCTGAAGACATCTTTCAGCGCATTGGAAACTCTCTGGGCTCCTATCTGGAGTATGATAAATCGTACCTCTCCACTGGCATGATGGCATATGCGAGGATTTTGGTTCATCTAGATACCAGGGAGGGTCTACAGGAACACATCACTCTACAATGGAGAAATTTCTCCCGATTGCAGATTCTTGATTACGAGGGGGTACCTTTTCGGTGCAGGAGGTGCCACAAGGTGGGTCACCTATACAAGGACTGCCCCCTGAATGGCAAGGCTTAAGCAAGGAAAAGGGAAAGACTATACCTACAAAGGACTCTCAAGCACCTGCGAATACACCCTCTTCTGAAGATGCAGCGACTCACACTGTCCCTGATGCAGCAGTGGAGGCACCAGCCAAAGAGGCTCCAAAGAAGCATGGCAAAGCACCATATCGGCCTCCCTCACCTCCTTTGGCTAGGGAAAGGGCGGCTGTCGAGGCTGCTCTTTCTTCAGGTATGTTCGCCTCTAACCCCTGCTCTGTACATCTCTCTACTTCATTTGTTTGCTTGGCAATATCTTCAGTTAATTATCAGGAATCTGCTTTCATACCTCAACCCCCCATTACCTTGGCATGCTCCCTTCACCCCCCCCCACCTACTCTTGCACCCCGCCATCCTTCTCGGAGGTGGCCCCTGCTAAATCTACTGACTCTGAGCATGGACCTCTATCCCCCAGATACCCGCTTCGATCTCAGGTACGTTCACAGGCCCCTAACTCCACGGGCATTGGACTGGATACTCCCCCTATCCCCTCGAAGCCACCTCGAGGCCGACCTTCCTCCCTGTCAAAAGCCAAATTATAGGTCGGGGAGGAGATAGCATCTAGAAGACAACACACTATTGACAGGGTACTTAGAGCACTGAACACCCTAGATGCTCTCCCCCCCCCCATGAAGCTGCTTTCATTTAACTGTCGAGGGTTAGCTAGCCCTAAAAAGCAACTAGCTCTTCGCAGACTTTTTAACATTGAACTAGTCGATGTCATTTTCCTTCAAGAAACTCTGGGCCTAACTAATGCAATTACCCTCCTCCTAGAACCCTTGCTCCCTAGTTGGTCTTTCCAATCCCTCAATGTCAATGGACAATCGAGAGGTATAGCTCTGGGTATAAACTCTCGATCCATAAAAATCTATAACATTTGGGGTGGCATTGGACCAATAGGGGCGGACATTTTCTCACCAAAACTGGGCACAAAAATTAGGCTCATCAATGTGTATGGACCTTTGCCAACACCGTGCTGAATTCTGGGATCGTTTGTTGAACACTAATCTCCTGCGAAAGGACAAAATAATCCTTGGGGCGATTTAAAATTTTCTATTGGATTCTAGGAATCATGGGGACATCATGCCCAAATTGATCCCCTATCTACTTACTTCGAGAACATCCTGGAGAATCACAGTCTTATTGATATCCCAACAGCAAAAATTCAACCTACTTGGAGGAATAATAGAATTGGAGAGGATAGCCTCACTAGAAGGCTTGATTGCTTCCTCATAAAAGAGCGATTGCTAAGTATGGGACATAGCTACCGACAATGGGTGGGATCTGGGGGCATATCAAACCATCTGCCGATATACCTTGAAATAAGGGGAGGTCTGAATAAACCAAAACCCCCCTACAAATTCAACTCCACCTGGCTAAAGGATGCAACCTATACTCAATTGGTAACTGAATACTCGAAGACCCACCCCTGCTGCTGGTGGGAACATTGTCAAAGGTTTTGCACACAACCTAAGGGCGATAAAGAGACTATATAAAATTTGGGTGCACAATAAGAGAGAACAAGATGAGAAAACCCTCAGGGAAACCGAAGCAAAGATAGCTGCATTTGAAAATGAACAAGGGGGGATATTCACCTCTAATGAACAAAAGGAAAAGATTACATCCCTACTAACCAAGCGAAGAAAAATTTTAAAGGACCGAGAAGAAACCTGGAGGCTGAGAAGCAGAGAAATATGGTTGCTAGAGGGAGACAATAACACAAAATTCTTTCACAAATTTGCTAATGGGCGCAAAGCCATCAACTCCATTTGGAAGCTAACAAATGAGCAGGGCAACTCTGTGAACACCTTCCCGCAATTAGCAGCCATGGCCACATCCCACTTCAAGCAGATCTATAAGGCACCTCCCAATGCCACTCTTGCTGAAGTCATTCGAGTAACACAACTATTCCCTTGGTTTGTAGATCAAGAAGTCACCTTGGATCTGAACAGGGAGGTCACAATGGGGGAACTTGAAGCTACATTAAAATGGTTCAAGCGCGACAAGAGTCCAAGACCGGATGGTTGTTCAGTGGAATTCTATATGGCTTTTTTTTATACTCTTGGAGAAGATCTTATAAAAGTTGTAGAAGAATGTCAGATCAATGGGAAGATGTATGGGGCCTTCAATACCACCTTCATCACCCTCATCCCCAAATCAGACAACCCTATCTCCTTTGATGACTTCTGCCCCATCTCCCTATGCAATTGCATCTACAAAATCATTTCCAAAATCATAGCCAATTGCCTCTGGCCCATCCTATCCACCCACATATCGTTTGAGCAATTTTCCTTCCTACAAGATCGACAGATCCATGAGGCTGTTGGAACTGCACAAGAAGTATTGCACTCTATCCAGACGAAGAAGATGAAAGGTATGATCTTAAAGGTAGATCTCTCAAAAGCATTTGACAGAGTAAGCTAGCTATACATCAGAATTATCCTAATCCATCTAGGCTTCCCTTATGAGTTTATAAAATGGATTATGTGTTGTATAACAAATGCATCTTTCAGTGTCCTTGTCAATGGGGCGGCATCACCCTTCTTTCACTCTGAAAGAGGCCTCAGGCAGGGTTTCCCTTTTTCCCCACTATTATTTTTACTCATTATGGAAGGGCTCAACAGACTCATAAAAGAGGAACATAGCAGGGGAAGGCTTAGAGGAATCAAAATCACTGACAGATGCATCCTAACTCACCTACTTTTTGTGGACAATGTACTGATTTTCCTCAATGGAGGCATTAGGGATCTGACTACATTGTAGAACACTTTCTCTTGATTTCAAGTGGCTACAAGTATGGTCATAAACAATACCAAATCCACCATAACATCCATTGGATGCTCTCCCCATGAGATTTAGTATGCTCTTCACAGATTCCCTTTTACCCTACTTCAGATGGAGGATGGCTTAAGATATGTGGGATACAGGCTAAGGCCCCATGGCTACAAGATAACAAACTAAACTTCGTTAATTTCTAAGATGGAAAAGAGGCTCAACATTTGGTACCACAAGTACCTGTCCAAAGTAGGTAGACTAGTACTTATCAAATCTGTTATTGAAGACACCCCGGTATATTGGATGTCTCTAGCATGGATACCTAGAGGTATCCTCTCTAGAATACAAAATATTTACTGTAGGTTCCTCTGGAAAGGAAATCAGTCAGGGAGAATATATGCCTGGGCCAATTGGGAGGCTCTTACTCTCCCAAAGAAATGGGGTGGGTGGGGAATTAAAAAGTTGGAAGACTTCTCCTCCACAGTTGTGACCAAGCTTGGCTGGCAATTAATCACCTCAAATAGCCTGTGGACTAAGGTGGCCTCTACAAAATACATAGCCCCCCTAAACCTGATGGACTGGCTCCAATAGCGCTAGTGGAACAAATCAGGGATATCTATCATCTGGAAAGCTATACTTAATTCGATGCCCATTATCCGAGGGGGCTCACCTGGAGAATACAATCTGGCACATCAGTGTGAATAGGTGTTGACCCTTGGATTAGTTGCGGTAATTCTCACAGGCTGCCTGATGAGCTTAAGCTACACCTTACCAATGAGTGTATCACCCATATCAAACCACATTGTGGACATGGACCACACCACCTTTTTACATCAAGCATGGAAAACCACTCGTGCACTACACATTCCTCAACATTGGCAACAACATTGGGCAGAATACACAACAGCCTTAACCGAATCCCATATCAGAATTGTTGAAGGGGAAGACGAGATAATCTGGCCGCCTGCAAAAAATGGGAGATACTCCCCTAAAGAGGGATATCTAGTCTTAGCTGATATTCATAGACCACTAGCTTGTGAACACTAGTGGAAAAGTATGTGGAAATTAAAATCGCCCCCTAGGGCCCGATTACTCATGTGGACAGTTCTAAAAAATAAGATCCCTACAGGTGACAACTTAATAAAACGAGCACAACACGGACCTTTCTGGTGCTGCCTGTGCAAGAACAACACCTAAGATACAAACCATCTCTTTCTTGCATGCTCGGCCACTAAGGAGCTCTAGAACTCTATTCTTTTGACTATACCCACCCAGTGCAGTTGGCAAGGCTTGACAATCTACTTCACTGAAAAGCTAGGAACCTTCTTCTCCTCATCTGTTGGGCAATCTGGATAGCCCGCAATCGATACATTTTCCAGGACATTGCTCCCCTTGTCCCTCCATCACTGCTCGCATTCTGACAGACTATCACACCATTCCAGATGAAGAGGAAAAATCTATTCCCAGGCATATTGTCCCTGAATACATCAATCACTCTCATCCATGGGCATACTTCAACGGTTAGCACAAGAAGATGGTTGTGAGGGCGGAGCCATCCTATACCTTTCTAAATCCCATCACTACCATATCCAAATGGGCCTGGGGAGGGGCACAAACAATTTTTCTGAACTAATTACAACCAAATACCTCATACAATATGCTCTGGAAAAACATTGCAGGAATCTCCAAATGTTTGGGGACTCAAAAATTGTTTGCAATTGGATAAATAAACCATATCACTGCTCTGCTTATACTCTGAGACCTGTTTTGGATGAGACTCATCGACTCATCACACTTTTTGATTCATTTGTCTGTTGTCATATATACAGGGAACACAACTAATCTATCGATTTACTATCCAAGGAAGTTGTGTTCAGGCCTCTTGGTACATGGTTGATTCAGGAGCAAAGGGATGGTGCACACTACCCTTATTACCATCGACCTTTCATGGAAATTACAAACTAAATTGGCACAGCCGGAGCCTGTTTATTTTTTCTTATGTAAATAATATTATTGCTCTTTTAAATTATCAGATATACACAATGACAGTCAAACACTACTCTCTGTGTAGAGTTTTTTGTTAACTATAATTTGAACAATTACTGAAGCACAGTGCCTCCCTGCATAGAGTGCACTACACTATTTTTTGATATCTCTTACATGATAGGCACTTTGCCTCACATGCAACATATGCTTTTGGCATCTACAATATATAATTTTCATTTTCTAATGAAAATTACGATTTTTCCAAGGGGAAAAAAATAAAAATGATATATATATATGACATGTTAATTAGATTTATTTATGGTATTGGAAATATGATTATTATTATTTCTATTTAGATTTACTTTTTACAAGTAACATAATAAACATTAAACATTGTTATAGTAATTCAAAAAAAATTATATCTCCAAAAATTAAAAACCTCTTAATATTTTGTAAATCCAAAATTAAAATAAATTTGAAATGATTTAATTGCTCTTAACAATGTTGTTACAAAACAACACCTCATATTATCTTGAAAAATCACAAGAACAACAATTCCACCTTTGGGATTCAACATTTAGCAATTTCCTTAACTCTCGCTGCAAATTTCTTAGTCGAGACACATGGATGTGTCACTTTTCCTCTGAATTTTAGCATCTTAGTCTCTATTCTCTTCCATTCTTTTATTAGTCCATGCCTCACTAGGGACTATAACACTCACCTCGCGGTCAAATTCCATTGAATTTCAATTATTTTGTGGAGCTTTTGTAACTTTAACTAAAGTTTTCTGGAAAATGCTAAATATTCCTATTTTTGTGTAAATTCAAAAATGATTTTCTAATTTATAGAAATCTTATTTCTAGTTTTTCATTCATTGAGTGAGCCTTGATGTGACATAATTACCATGGTGGAGGGTGTTTTATTTTTGATATTTGTTAGTTCCTAAAAAATAATTTAAAAAAAGGCTAATTTTGTGAGTGGCCACTCTCTTGATGAGTGCTCTAACAGTGACACTGCTACTGCTCTCCCCAATGATGTTAGAACTGACGAGGTTGCAAGTCGCTTACATAAGCGTGGGGAAGAAAAAAAATGCAGAGGAAGCTTTCATTGTGCAGAGTGTGGAAGTGTAAGTGATTGTAAAGTCTAGTGGCAAAGCGTAATTAAAAGTAAATAACAAATCCAGAGTCATTGTGTGGAATGTGAAGGTGCAGAGAAAGGTTTCATTTTGCTTCTTCTGCACCTCTGTATGACTTGAAAACATCTTGGGGTACAGTGACGTTGTTTGCATAACTGGTGAAGGTTTGAGAGGCTCCATGTCCATTGCTCCTATAGCTTTGAAACTCATTTCTGGCACTGTTACCATTTTTTGCATATGAAGTAAATTGATCAATGGGGTCATTGTGGCCTTCACTATAGCTTTTGAAAATTTTTTTAACTATGGTGGGATACATGTTATTACAAATTCGTCTATGCCTTTTAACTACTTGAACTATGAGGTAACGCATGAGACTACACACACAATACAATTTTTTTCTTCAACAATTTCATTTCAAGTAGTGACCTTTACAGTGAAACAGGCCTTAGAGTCTGATATCTAATAAGAGTAGAATCTTGATTTATAATTCATGTAGGAATGTTGCCACATAATAGAGTCATTTATGATTTCAAGGTAATGTGAGAGTATCTTTACGAAGTCACACACACACACACACACACACACACACACATATATCAATTTATTCTTATTACAGCATACCATGTGTCTTATAATGCTTCAACTTATAGAAGGCTTCATTTTATCTCAAGTAAAATGGTATCGTTGTATAGTTTATGAACTACTATATTAGACTGTGAATATTACAATATATAAATTTGTGGAATGTATTACTAAATCTCGAGTCTCAATCTTGCCTTCTGGGAAGTGATACTTCACATTTAATTCATGGATTGACAGTGTCATTTATGCACCCAAAGAAATCAAGTTGACCTAGAGTCAAAGTGTATAGAATTGAGAGAGGGGCACATCATCGCAACGTTTGATGTGAAATCCATTAAAACCTACTACAAATTGCACTTGAAAGCTTAAACTAAGCTGATGGGAGAACTTAGAGCAGAGACATGATACTTTATTTATACAATATATGCATTGAACACTCATGAATGGTGCACTTCAACAAATGAAAGATATAGAGAACTTCTTACTAGAATAATGAGCACGTATACAATGACGAATATTGTGCAAAGTGTGAAGGTCCACACAATGAAATCTTCCTCTGCACTCCGAACTCCCGCACAAGACCAGCCGTTATTTTATTGGAACAATAAGCTAAGTAGTGTGCTTATCCAATTTCTTTGGATTATTTGCCACAAATTTTAACCAATATTAAATTATTATGAGGAGATGAGGTGTTCTTATTGTGTGGTTGGAAGAGATGTATGTACGCAAAAAGTTTGAGTAGAGTAAAGATGAAACAATGTTGATACATTGTGCGGAGTGTGGAGGAAGATTTCTTCCTTCGTACCTCTACATTCCGCACAGTATTTTCCCCTTTATTAATTCACTTTGTACTTTTTTAATTTGTTTCTAATAAGGATTCATTATCCTAGTCATCCACTATTAGTTGTGAAGCAAGAACTCTTTCACTACGACAATAAACGATCATTGCAGCCAAGTGGATTGTCTATAGGGATGCTAGGGGCTTTAGTAGGATGAATGGTCTATATTCAATATGGGTAATTTGGATTGGCCACCAGATTTTTAGTTGTGAATTTTGCATCTTGTAGTAGCGAAGGGATGTTTGATTCGCCGATGAAATTTCTTGAATTAAAAGAGGTGATATATTGTTGTTTTGATTGCACTCAATTCTCTACACGTATTCTACATGGTGATGATTTCTTCTCTAGCATCGAGTGTGCTCAATTCATATTCCAAAGCTTTTTGCTTTATTAATTGACTTACATTTCGTCGTGTTCATTATGTGAACAATCTACCAGGACTTCAGCTTCCTATCTGGATCAATAGAGAACATAAAATTAAGACCATTGAAAGTGTTAAGAAAACTGAGTAATCTAGATTCTTCCATTGACAGGGACATGCCTCGATCTCCCCTCCAGATCAACAAAGAAATACCAAAGATATCAATTAATTTTTTTTTTTTAAGAAATCGGTAGCCTTTTATATATATCAAAACTGGAAATGGGCCAGGTCCTTTACATTCACATATTTCTCTAGTTTAGTTCTTTCCCAAATTGGTTCAGAGGGGTACTAATAGCTACCCTAACTAGTTACTACTATCATTCTAACTAAATTTAGACTGTATTTCTGCCAAAAAAGTCCACAGAGTTTGACAAAATAGCAAAACATAACACAACTATATTAAAAATGAACAACTACCTGCTACCCACTAGCTCCTACAATAGGTTGTCCTCCTAGACCGTGTGTTTACCAGTTCCATCAAAGATATGCAATCCCACCCCATTGTGTTCTTGTCCCTCTTCCTCTCCGGCCTAAGTATCAGATGGTGTCATTTCTCTAAGCCCAAATACTCCCTTCAGCACGCGAACTGTTGTCGCTTCCACCTTGACTTCCATGTTATTAGCTTTGAAATTCAGATTGGTCATTTTTGTATTCATATGGTCCACAGATTTCTACAAAAGCTCCAAATACTTCCCTATTCCATTTATATGAGTCATCACAACTGCGAATTGGTCACGTACTTCCTGAATGATTTTCTACCCAATTTTCACTACCATCCTCGTAACGTCCTCCTTAAATAGTGACCCATGCTCCTCCATAATGTTGTCACTTCCATTGGTTCTAGAGGATGCCATTTTGAGTGCAATATGTCCCTGTATTTGAATGGTCTTTGAGTTTAATTGTTTCATCCATCTACAAATATTACTATACTGCTCCTTCTCAATTTCGGTGAACATCCTATCACATTGAATGTGATTCCCCAGCCGTTGATCAGTCTCGGCGCGAGCCTCCATCCATGAAACCGCCATTTTTTCTCACTATACATCTTGAGTATGAATGGTGCAGCTAGAATAATTTATTTAATTTCCATTCACTGGAGTCAACATTTAATAACATTTCCTTTCCACTCCACTTGTTCGGAGTCATGACACTAAGTCCGTTTTGCCTCCATCTGGATATGTGATGTCCCAGATGCTTGTCTTGCCTCCCGAAAGAGACCTGCCATCCCTTGATAAGCACAAAAGGAGGTAGTGGAATGTCAGCATTAAAATCATGATTATTCCATTATGTGTCTTTGGTCATGCTTCATATCATTCCAATCATGGAACATGACATATTTGAGTTTGTGTTTTGTCTAAGACCATTATCCCTTGTTCTAGAGCGACTCCCTTATTGGCTTGTTCATCTGTCGCCCAGTTGTTCTCCCTTTTGACATGGAAAAACTTATCATCTTCCAATTTATTTAGGAGTACCCCTATTCACTGAAGAGAAGATGATAGTTATTCTTTCTTTTGTTTCTTGTTCTTGATGCACCTTTGAATAATGATCATTGAATCTCCAACTATACTTATTTGACACAAGCCCTTTGAAATAAAAATCTTTAATCCTTGCCATAGGCCTAAGGCTTTGGCTTAATTATTCAAAGCATTTCATAGTCCCCAAGCATACTTTGTCTCTATTTTTTCATCAGGGTTGTATAACACCCCTCTCGCTCCTGCCTCCCCGAAATTTCTGTTCGAGGCCACGTCGAAAAAGGGTTGTGATCTACCCAGGTTTCATCGTCATTCTTTGAATCTTTCCCCTGACAACCTTATACATAAATAAGGAATTTTATACAACATGAAGCTAACAACATGATCTGATGGTTTATTTATCTTGATCCATTATTTTTCTTCTACCCTGAGATTGATCAGTTCTGACTCATTGTACCCCCTGGTAGAAATCACTTCAAAGAGCAACTGCATTCCTTTTATAGTTGTTGATTTAGGATATGATATATTATCCTTAAATATGGCTTGATTTTGGCATAGCCATACCGAAAACGTAAGTATTTGGGAACTACCATCTAGCATCTCATAATTATTGAATCTTTGCTTCTATTAAAAAGATATTGGGATCTCTATTGGATGAACATCTCAGACCACTCTATGGGGATATTTTGTAAATGTACTAATGGTTGTAAAGAAAATTTCCAAGTCTCCAGGGTGAAGGAGCAGTGACAGAATATATGCTTAATATCTTCCTCCACCTTGTCACAAAGGACATAATGAGAGGGACAATGGATGTTCCGCTTTCTGATATTTTCCGCCATTAGGATTTTCCCGTGCACCATCTCCCAACAAAAGGTGTTGACCTTTGGTAATCCATCCTTGTTCCAAATATTATCCCAAACCTGAGAAGGATGTGGGGAAGATATATTTTTAAGGAGGTAAGCATAACCCTCCTTCACAGTATAATGCGGATGCTTACCTCTCGTCTAAATATGCCTGTCAATTTTGTGCATTACTATTGGCGTGGATCATTTCAATGATTTTATCACTTCTCGCTAGTGATGTTGAAGGTGGATCAGACATGCCATATTATGCCACCCACACCACATCCCATTCTCATCCCAGTTAGAGATGTCTACTAAATGTTTTAGGCCATGTTCTTCCATCCACTAAGCTAGCTCCCCAACACCTTGGTTCTATGAGGCCAAGGCAAAAGAAGGGGTGTGATCTTTCCAAAGGTAAATGTGCTTTTCACTTCCTGACTACCATCCAAGTTACTTGATCAAGAAAGGGGCCACAAATTTGCAGATCTTCCATGTTTTTGTTCCCTTCCCTTCCCATGCTTCGCCCTCTTGCCTAAGCAACCTGTTCTTGTGGAAATACTTTCTTATGAAGGCTTTTTTCCACCATTTGTTAGAGTCTGATAATAATGTCCATACCAATTTAGCTCCCAATGCCAGATTCATATATTGAGGGTCTTTAATGGCTAGACCATGCAATATCTTTAGCATTCTAACAATGTTCTAATTCACTAAGTGAAATATGTGCTCATTATTCTTGCCTCCCTGCCATAAGAGCTTTTTGATCAGGCTACTGATACTATGAATGACATTCTTCAGTGCTAAAAGTTTTGACCCAATATACACTAGTAAGGACGGTAACACCTATTTTATGAGGATCACTCTCCCTACTACATTCAACCTTCTTGCTTCCCAAGATTGACTATTTTTTAAATTTTCTGCAGAATTTCCTTCCACTCCTCCCCAGTCACCTTCCTTAAAGAAATAGGAATATCAATATAAGAAAAGGATTTCCAGTCCTTATTTACTAGAAAGCCCATAATTTATGAGATTTCCTGCAAGGTGAAATCAGAGCAATTCCAACCAATCAGTTGGCTCTTCATTCTATTAATCAATCCTCCAGACAAGTGCATATAGAATTCTAAAACATTTTTGAATCTGGAAGATATGATCCTTGAGGCTCCTCCCAATAGAAGAGTGTCATCCGCAAGTTGGGAGTGGTTAACTTCTCTGACATTTCTCAATATACTCAATCCAGGTAGACCCTCATCCAACTTGACTGCTTAAAAATTCTTTCTAAGATATTTTTTCCTAATAATGTTGAGAATATGTGACAGAGAGAAACCTTGTTGAAGACCTCTTGAGGCCATGAAGAAGGACGTTAGTCTACCATTAACTAAAGGGGAGATCATGATCTTCTCCATGAGGGTTATCTTATCAAATTCGAATTTGATCATTCAAGGCCACATAAAGGTGTCTTGGAAGCTTCCTTTGTACCTACACATGTCACAAAAACAATCCACTTTCCATATATGAAGTAAAATTTATTATTTTCTAATATTTAATCAAGGATTTCTCTTAAAAATGCTTAAAAATAAATAATATTTGGAAGATATAAATGAAACCCATTAATGATGAACAATAGGGAAAATGAAGTGACATGGTAGTGAATAATGGTGATATAATGGAAGCATAGGTGAAAAATGTATGGTAACGAGTGATATTTGTATGACATTTGGAAGCCCAACATACCCCCCAACTGAAGCTCTTGCATGTCCTCATGCAAGCTACTACAATGACTTATTTGATTTGATTCTTAGATGAGCTTCCTTTGATTGAATTACAAGATGTTTGGTTCTTGTGTAAAAACCATCTTTCAATCATGGACTTCCTTTTAACTTTGCGCATCTTTTGATAAATTTTATTTTTGCGAAGCATTTTCATCTTTTAATGATTGGTTCTTGTGTTACAATCATTATTTACTTTGTTGAGATCTATCATTTTTAAGAAGTCCTTTAATATGCTCATCATTTTGTAGTTGTTTTTATTGTGGGAAGACTATGTGGGTTAAGATGTAATATGAATGAGAGAAAGAAATGAAGTGTGCAATTCTCCCCCCAACTGATGGTTTTTGGCAATTTTTAATGAGAAAGGGAATAGTGAAATAGTGGAATATTTTCCAAATATCATCATTTTAGCATCTAAAAATAATTTCAAGATTAAAGGTTAGAAAAAATCATACCTTACTTACCTAAAGAAGTGGATGAATCATGCATGTTCAACTACTGCAATTCTGATCTGAAGCTTCTTCTGCAAGTTGTGGATGAAAGATGGATCTGTATTGTCGTATCTGCTGCTAGATTTTCTGCTGGATACTCTGATGAATTTGATGAGTCTGCTGAATATGGATGAAAATGTATAAGGCTTGGAAGGTATACAAAATATAGAAGTTACATCCCCCCCAGCCTTATTTATTGACTTGTCCTCAAGTCATGACAAATTGCAAAACAATGAAAGGAAATTTGCTTAATATGGGTCTTCAAATCTTCAACGTTGGATGGCACAAATATTACTATGTGAATAAATGTGCTAGTGTTGAACATAGCAAGAAGTTGTTGACTTAGTGGCCATTAATGAATGCCACTAACCAACACAAGAGCTCCCACCATTGATTCCAATGGGAGTCAAGATGCTTGACACAACTTTGTAGTTACGAATAAATTTGTTGTGGTCGAGTCACCTACAAGATCCAACGAACAAGGGATATTAATGTACTCCCATTGTTCATTGGCAAGAGTACTTGCCATTAAGGCATGCAAGCCTCTAGGTGATTTTACAAAGATAATTAGACTCTAGGACTTTGACTCAATGATATACATAGAAGCAGGGTTTTATTTGCGGAATTGAAAGGGAAAGGAAATGACAAGGAAAATGGAAATAAGCTTGTAAGTGAGCTTATTGGTTTTATTTTGTGGGTTAGGAATGGATGAAAGGAAATGCATGGTGTATGAATAAGAACTCTTGCTGTGAAAAATGGATATGGAAATGTCATGCTTTATAGATTTACAATTGGTGGAATTCAAAATCTTTTTCAAAAAGGGAGGTGCAAGGTAGTGGTTGTGGAGATGGATTTGTCTTTATAATTTTCATGAATTTAGTCTTTGGAAGACCAATTGTCTTCACAATGTAATCTCCTTAATGATCACTTGATTGTCTTGTAACCTATAAAAAAAACTTGGCAGAAAGAAAACATAAGTGTGTTCAAGAAGAAATGCGCATTTCCTTCATGATTCTTACGCAAAAATTTCATGCCAAATAAAACAGATTTAAGGAAAATCAAAGTGTTGAAATTAACTCAATTCATGATATTAGTATCAATCCAAAAAAAATTAACCGTGAAAAGTAATACTCCCTGTTTGTGTCAGATAACTCCTAAAATGTGCCCGACAAAAAGCTCGGCATTAGAAAAGTCTGTTGTGTTCTGCATATTAGTATGTCTCATAAAAGCATTCAACAGAAAGATGTTATGAGTTTAATGCCAACTTGAAGCTATCGAAACAAGATAATCATCATCTATAGAATCCTCCAAATGTTTAATAAATTGATTTTGGAAATTTGTTTCCAAGTATTCCATTATTTATTTCAAACCTCTGTGAATGCTGTGGAAAGTGCTTTTTTTTCCTTTTGCACCTATACCAACCAATTTCTGTAATTCTCATGATTCTCTCAATTTGCATACCACCGAAGTTTTGTTTTATGCTAATATTCACCCTTTAAATCTTTCAAACAATAACTGTCACATGACAATTTTTTATTTGTATTTTTTATTTTTTTTAAATGATATCAATCATAACCTAACATTATAAAA
Organism: Pinus tabuliformis; assembly: GCA_031772625.1. Classification (NCBI taxonomy): domain Eukaryota; kingdom Viridiplantae; phylum Streptophyta; class Pinopsida; order Pinales; family Pinaceae; genus Pinus; species Pinus tabuliformis. Next base: position 166,683,643 of record CM062810.1, on the reverse strand, counting down.
CAATGTATTAATACAATAATATATTATAACATAACAAATTACAATTAAAAATACATAACAAACATAACAACAATTTTATACAACAAATTACATAACAAATAACAAATTACAACTGTAACAATTAATACAATTATATCAACATATTAATATATTAATACAATCATAACAAACATTAACTATAATTAGAACTAAAAATATATAATTACATACAAAAGTAAATACAAATCAAATCAAATCAAAAGAAAATCAAAACAAATGCAAAAGAAAACGCAAAACATGGAATTGAAGGCATATGGAATACATTGAGTTTTGCAACAAGAGCTTCTGCAAGTTGCCTTCTGCGAGTTGCGTCCCTGAGTAGGGATTCCGTGCAATCCCTAAAATCCCTCATCTCCCCAAGGTCTGGACAAGAAATTCACATGAAACCTGATCTGGTAGGTGCAAAGAGTCACGTTGGAGACGTTGTGGGCAAGCATCACGACAAACATTCGTATTCAGCCAAAAATGGTCATCCCAAAAAGAGTGGATGTAGTGGCAAAGGCTCTTAGGGAGGATTATTCGACACTGATGGGGATTTACACGTTCACTTGAGCCATCAAACATACTGCTGCGACGTTGTGAGCTGAAAAATACTTCTTGGGTTGTTGGAGTCGTAGTTTATGTTGGTCAAGAGATCAAAGCCATGTTGAATAGCTCAGGTGCACCATCAAAATGAAGCATATTGGAATACCATATGAACAAGGAGACAATGTTTCTATCCTTGTTTCTCATTATCATGTGTGCATTTGTGGGAGTAAGCATGGGTTTTTGTCCTAGTTTCTCGCCATAAGGATGAGATTTTGTTTATGCATTACTAGATGACACAACAATTTTGACATATCGTTTTGAATCACGTTTTGTGATCAAACCAAAACAAATCAGGAAAAACGAAGACATGGGTTTTTTTTCAGAACAAATGAATTTCATAACTCAAAAATCATTTCCTTGGATTCCTAATGGTTTGAGAGAAAATTTTGGTTCTTTGGGACCTTGTTTTGGTATCTGCGTGAAAAAAACGGTTTTTTTTTTTTTTTAATTAAATCCACAGACTGTTACGGATTTTGTTGGCAGTGAAGGTTGTGGCTTTCTGAATGAGGATGAAGAGACTGCTCAGATAAAAGGGTGTGGGCACAATTATTGCATATCATGCATCCTTCTATGGGCTTCTTACGTGGACAATCCTTGGTGTCCTCAATGCAAGCACCGTTTCTCCTCGTTGTATGTGTACAGAGCACTAGATGGGAGCATGCACGATTAAATGCTTGAAGAAACCATATGTCTGTTGTTGCGAGCATCATGGTTTGAGCTTCTTCCACCCCAGGAGAAATATGATGAAAAAGATGATTACCCATACGAAGATGAGATTGACGAGGAATATTCTTAGAGTGCAGTGAGAGATCTGGTGACAGTCACTGAAAATGAAGAACAGATTTCTACAAGAGAAGATTTTTTTTATTATGACTCAAACTATGGGTAGCAGATCTGCAATTAAATTTCCAACAAGATTTTTATTATTTTTTAAAAATAATTCAATAGATTTTCTGATCTTCTTGATCACTCGTAGCGCGGAAGAGAGTATACTAATTTCTTGAATTAATTTTATTTCTTCAAGTTAGCATGGATGGATAATAAACACAATTAATATATGTGATCAAACCTCACATTATCTATACTCTTTCTGCAATGTCATGGGGGCGTTTAGACTCTCGGAAGACAAAGCTTTCCGATAATCAAGCTCCTGGCTTACCCGTGATACAGAAACAAGATATAGAAATGCAATGATGAAGCAGCTCTTACTGTGCCACTGAATTTATTCATTTATTCATGATTTATTATTATTATTATTTATTTTTGAAAATAAGACTAAAAACTTCTAATGAGATCTCATTTTTATTTTTCTAATCTATTCTACTTATCTTGCTTGAAAGATTTATTTATTTCCTAGGTAAAAGAATGCTTCTAGTGAAACCATCTACGGACTAAGAATTTGAAAATGCTCACATCAAGATTTAAAATTTTTACCTTATGATTTGCAAGTATGTGAGTAACTTGTCTTAGAGTTGGCTCAAGGTTATTATCCTTGCTTTCCAAGAAGTACCTGTTCAACATTGTCAAATTCTTCATCCGTAGATGGATTATTGAGAAATGGGGGGTTTAAAATAAAAATTGATTTTAAATTAACTATGTGTGAAAATAAAAATGCTCCAAACTTTGAAATCCTTTATGAACCTACTATCACCAAGTTCCACAAATTAGTCCATAAAAACAACTACATAAAATAATTACTAAATCCTTCTAGTTGCACTTCCCCGGCAACAACGCCAAATTGTTTGGTCTAAAATTCGGATGCAAATTAGAGTTCAATTAATGTAAACCCAGGAACGTAAACTTAGAAGTACCACCTACGGGTCTAGAAAGATTTTTAATTTGTCTGAGATCTATTGGTTCTCTTACAAGAACACATTCGACAAGATCTCTTCCAATAACTAAACAAACTAGAGAGATTCCTAATTTTTCGGAGGCCTTAAGGTTCCCTTACAAGAACACATGAATTTTTAAGATCTCTTCCAACAATTAGAATATCTAACAAGAACTTAAAAGCTGAAATGAAATAAAAAAATAAATTAAATTATACCTGAAATAAGCATGCAAGTGAGGCCATGGGGGCCCTTCATAACTCCACAAGCACACCACTTCAAAGGAGACTCAAATGTAGAAGTAACAAAATCAAAGTATGATTCTTTATTTCAAAATCTCCATCATGATGTACAAAGCAAATCTAAGATTACAAACTCTAAGATTACAAATGGAACTCTAAAATTACAAATGGATGAGATTGTACTCCTATTTATACAATGGGATGAGATAACAAACTCATAATGATGATCCGCTAATCTCCCTTTAGTTCCATACATCTCTCAACCATCTAGACACATAACCCCCTTTTTTCCTTGATCTTCTCCATGAGATCATGATCTTCTCCATGAGGCTTATCTTATCAAATTCGAATTTGATCATTTAAGGCCACATAAAGGTGTCTTGGAAGCTTCCTTTGTACCTACACATGTCACAAAAACAATCCACTTTCCATATATGAAGTAAAATATATTATATTCTAATATTTAATCAAGAATTTCTCTTAAAAATGCTTAAAAATAAATAATATTTGGAAGATATAAATGAGACCCATTAATGATGAACAATAGGGAAAATGAAGTGACATGGTAGTGAATAATGGTGATATAATGGAAGCATAGGTGAAAAATGTATGGTAATGAGTGATATTTGTATGACATTTTGAAGCCCAACAATGGTCCTACGTCAGTAGCCAACAACCCCTTGCAGCTACCAAATAGCTCATTGTGCCACCTTTCCACCACCTGATCTAGCCATGTGGTCCCTCACCCATCTTTCATGATTGTATGTTTGAAGGTGGGCCTCCAAAACCTAAAGGTATCTCTTGTCATTTGGTAATTGAGTATTGTATTTTACTTATCATTGAAACTTTTGGGCATGGATTAATGGGGGGATTCAACGAAAAGAGTGGGATAGGCATGTGCTCTTGTCCCCTAGACCCATTTTGGATGTTAACCTTGGACCCTAGTCTTGTGGGATCTCTTCTATTGACCTTTGGGATTTAGGGATGGTACTTCATGGGAAACCCTGATTTTGGTTGCATGATTCTACTCCCTCATCCACATATATCACTCCCCTTCCGCTCATTATAACCCCATTCATCATTCCTCCCACCTGGGTCCACATTCCTCCATTGGGTCCACATAGTGTTATCCTTTCCCATTCCCCTTTCCCACACCTTGGGTCAAGCCTCGAATGATGCCTCGAAGGTTGATGCAGTTGAAAAGAAAAGTAAAATCATAATTGGACACATTCAATAGGGAAATGTACCACAAAATGAAAAAGATAGTCGAGAAAAACACATTTATCACGTGGGAAAAAGCCAACACATGATCTCTACCCCATTATCATGGTCATCACCCTAGTTCCTATAGGCCCTAGATGAGCCTCCTTTATCATTCAGGAACCCATGATTGTCCTAACCCCTAGTGGGAAATGAACCGCCCTACCCTAAATGGGGTATCGACTGTTATACATTACACATCATCATCTTATCCCTTGAGCCCCGATTAATTAATCAAAGAAAACTCATAAAAGTAAAAAGGAATATAAATAAGGGTGGAAAAATCAAGTTCGGGGCACCTCATGTACCATGATTTCTCCCTCATATGCATTATATATCCAAGTGTGGGCTTCCCTTTTGCTAGCTACCCTAGTATGTGGCCCATGATTTCCCCTTTTCATTCCCTACTCCATTCATCTCTTTATCACATGCCACCACCCTTTGAAGGATGTACCTTGGATATATTATCCCCTTTAAAGGTAGAAACCACCTAATAGGATACTTGGTTAACCCATTTGGAGCTTGGAGACATTAGCACATGCCAAATCCCACTATGGAAGGGCATGCTATTATGAAGTGCCCACCTATTGTCCATGGTTTGTGAGCTCTTTAACTTGATTTCCCTTGATGAATTTTTGTAGTAGAAGCCTAGGGGATGCATTGGATCTTATGAAGGATTGGAGATGGTCTCCATTTTGTGTTTTTGATCCGGGATTTTTTGGCTATGGATGTGTTATTAAATTGCATATAACATAGCACTTAAAAACCATGGAACACAAGCATATAAAACGAAGATAAAAGAGACATAGTCATGCATGAGATCAAGACACAGATAATTGGTTATATAGTTCATCCAATTTGTACATCTTCAGGCCTTGCTCAATAGTGGGGAGGCCTTCATTCATTAAATAGCATGAAAAGAGAAGAAGTACAAAAAGATTTTACATAAACACCCTTATACCTCCAATCCAGAAGATAGATGACAAATGGAGAGCCCAACTCTAGAAACAAATAGCACCATTGAAATCCTGGCAAAAAATCGTGCAGAATCTCCTATCCGAACACCCAATTGGAGGAATGAAGCTTTTGCACCTTCTCGCAACCTTCTGATTTCTAAAGTAAGGTTCTGGCCACCTGCCAGGAGTAGGTGCTAAGGGCTCTGCTCTTTAAATCTACATTTCTCTTTGCTGCTCTCCCCCTCTCATTGTACGGATAGCCAAATTTATATTCTGGTGGGAAAATTCCTTCATAAACTAGGTAGTTACTAAAAGACAAGTTTAGCAGGTCGTTTCAACCATTGGCACATTAGTCCGAAGATAGCTCGCAGTTGTTTTGCATTCTTATAAAATCCATCGGAAAACAATTCCTACAGACCATTTCTTCTTTACTTCTTAACCGCACATTAATCCTTAACCCAATGGTTGTAACACAGAGAATCAACGCTTCAAAACTGGTGGACAGACTTGAATCCTTGGCAATAAGCGTTCTGTGATAAAGGTGGACCCGACGAGCTATCAACTGCAATACATAATCTATCGGATCTGATAGAATATCACAAATTGCAATCGGTGGAATCCGAAGGGTCGTACTGTTATTCGGACTCTGCACTTAGTGATGTGCGATAAAAGGCGGACCTAATGGAACTATCAACTAAAGCCCATAACTCTATTGTATTTGGGATCCATCGCAATTGATGGAGCTAGGGGGTAACATATATCACAAGAATTTGCAATGTGCGATATCGCAATTGCAACCTGATCCTGGTGGGGGTAGATTCTTTAAACACTTCCCTTTGTAATGTGAGATATGTGATTATCGCATCACACCTTCTCCCTGCTTGGGGCCAATTTCTTAATGTTGTTAGTCTACCATTTACGACCCATGATATGCGATATCGTAATCACAACTTGGGGACTATTGGGGGCCGATCATTGAACCTTTGACTTCTGCAATCGGCAAAATGTAGGGCCAATGGCGGCCTGCCACTTGGCGCTTCCCCATTCACTAAAATTTCTACCACGTCAACTTCTTCTACCATTTGTCGAAGTCAATATTGAACTTTGACTTGCTCTAACTTCTTTATATGATCTCAGTTTCGAGTGTCATTCACACCGTTGGAATCAAGATGACGAGCACTTTGATCGAAAGCTAAGTTTATCGAGATTCTGCCACTTTGAGTTTGAGCCTTTTTACCATGCCACTAGTAGTTTAGAGATCCACCTAGATCAATCCTCCTACATCAATACTCTTGAATCCTCCTTGATCAATCTTCTTGTATCCTCCTGGATTAATCCTCCCAGCTAAGAGAAGCTTTTGGTCCTCCAAAAGAATTAAATAATCTACAAATTCTATGTACCTTGTCTGCACCACAAGTGTCCTAACAGCTCATCCTTCCTTCTCCTTCACCTTTGCCCTTTGAAGCCATAAGTGATGAGTCAACACTTGCATCCCCTGCAAACCTATAGTACAATATCTTGCAAATTACATGTTTCGCTATATGATAAAAAATGAGCCAAGCATCCCATACTTGCCACGAGTTTATAACACATACTCTGTGGTCAAGTTTACATAAAAATGGAAACAATACTCCAGCCATCAATACAAGTCCAAACATCATTGTTGCTTCAACAAGTGATGGAAAACACATCATCACTGCAACCCGTGATTTGCAAAAATAAGGCCAAACAATATTGTTGCTTCAACAACAGAAACACATCATCACTTTCAGAGTTTAAAATGCAACACAAAATAAGGCCCAACATCATTATTGCTGCAACCAGTGATGGAAAACACATCATCACTTTTACATTTTAAAATGCAACACAAAATAAGGCCAAACATCATTGTTGCTACAACATGTGATGGAAAACACATCATCACTTTTACAATTTAAAATGCCATACATGATTTGAAAAAAATAAGGCCATGACATTCTACCACACCTAAAAGAACCATCTCTCACTTATCAAAGTGACTTCGTCGTCTCCTTGTGACACATTTGCTGGTAGAACAATTGTTTCACTTGGTTCATGCACAGATGCTTTGTCCTTGCGATGCTACTCTGGATGAAGCGTCTAACACGTGGCTCTTTGATGACTACCTCTATCGCAATAACTACAATAAGCCTTCTTCCTACAAATCTGCTTTACCTTCTTCTTTACTTGCTGTTGAGATGGTCTTTCATGCCTCATCCTTTTTCGTGTTATTATTCTTCTCTAGCACATAGCAAACACATGGTTATGCAATCCACAAAAACTGCAAGTTTTTCTATGCCATGATTTTCGTTCATTATTAATAATACAGTTCTAATCAAAATGAAAATTTGAATACCGAGACTGGTTATACCTTTCTTTTTGGTCTCTAGTATGATCATGGGAACGAGAGCTTGCCTCAGCTCTTTCTCTACAATGCATACTTCCATACGTTTATGGTGATGTGTTCCCATCATCCTCTTCCTCGATGGTTTCAACAATGTCGTGGAAGTTTCTGACATCTTTGAGCATTTTCCTTAAGTGCACCCCAACCTTATGAATCGAGGTCTTTGCTCAACCTCCAATGGCTAAGTTATGCCTTGGCCATTAACACCAAGTCCTTCTTCTTCCTTATACCTGATGTTGGTACGGAGTCTCATGTTTGTCCTTGTAATGGGTATCTCCACATTTCCAACAAAAATTATACTATGTGAAGATGAAACTGAAGAGAAATCAACATCTTTTACCTCCATTGTCGATTTGGAAAGAACTGATGAGGGCTTCTCATCATCTGTCATTGGTGGTTCACTGGCTGTTTTGGTGCATTCCCCAACCTCCTTCCTGACATACCCAAGTCCTGCCTGACGAGGTAATTCCTCTACTTTTTTGGGGTTTATGATGCCTTTGTCATTAATTTCAAGGCCCTTCCCCTCATACCCCATTCTCCTTAACAGTGTGGAGTCAATTCCTATGGTATGGTTTTCAAAAACAACGAAATCATCATCAGGAAACATACATGGAGTCGAAGAATTTATTTTTACCTCACGAGAGTCACGCTGCAGATTTTCTAAGGCCTCATCCGTAGCTTGGAGCTGGCATAGAAACCTTTGTTTCTCCTCTTTCTCTTCATGTACAAGCCTTCTTAATTCAACATTTTCTTCTTGAAGTCTCTAGTTAATCTCCTCATTCAAGGAAGGAGATGAATAAGATGCATAAGCATTAGAAGATGTAGATGACGCATCACTCCCTGATCTCTCTGTCTCGTTCTCTCTTCTCTTCTCATACATGTCATACATAATGTCCACCATTTTGGACATTCGCAGGAAGGTATTGTGCATTTCTTTATCATTCTCCATGGCTGCACACTTGGTCATTCACACTTGCAATTCTTAATAGCAACAAGACCGCTTCTCTTCCCAACGAGCTTCAACATCTGCCATGTCTCCTCTTCGTGATGCACTTCCTTTGAGGCTTATTTCTGGTTAGCGTAATCATGTAATTCACATCAACTAAGCCCTGCTATGTGTAGGAATTTACAGGGTAAGTTCCTCAGACAGAACACCAAAGGACACTACTGACAAATAGATCGCAGATCAATACACCAGTACTTTTGACGTGGTTAAAACCCTCAAAGGGGGAAACAGTCCACGACCTGAGCCAATGCGACCACTTCAGGCAATTTATTAATAAAATAATGAAAATTTACATAAGCTTCTCTCATGAACGGTTAACCTACAAATGACCCTCCATGCTCTTTAAATAGAGATCATGGACCAATCGGGTGTTAAGCCACGGATCAAGTGTCGGTAATACCGAGAGAGAATGAACCGTAGAATCACTACATATCGTGACCGTCGGATTGTAAGTTACAAAATGTACATAGTAAAGAAACACACTTTACCTAACTCTATACCTAACTCTATACTAGACCAAGTTCGACTTAACTATTTCCTATGTGTCGAAATATCCTAACATCCCCCCTTAAGAACAATTTGGGATAGGATTGAAGGATTTACAAATATGACACAATAGGAGAAGGAAGGAGGCACTAGAGCCTATCCCCCCTTAGTGACAACTTCCTGAACTCCAACCATAAATCGAAGATTAGTGAACTTCGCCTCTGTGAGAGCCTTTGTAAAGATGTCTACAACTTGATCATCTGTTGAACAATATTGCACTTCAAGAACATGGTCATGAATGAGCTTTCTAATGAAGTGCATGTGTAGTTCAATGTGTTTGCTGCGCTGATGTTGGACTGGATCTTTGCATAGTTGAATTGCACTTTGATTATCACGCCAAAGTGTAGTCGGATGCTACTGCCGAAAGCCAAACTCTGATAGGATCTGACGAAGCCACAAGGCTTCCTTACTAGCTTCTACGACACCACGATACTCTGCTTCTGCTGAAGAAAGAGAAATGGCACCTTGTTTCTTGCAAGCCCATGTAATAGGTCCTGAACCAAGAGTGAACACATAACCTGCAGTAGACTTCCGATCATCAGGGTCACCAGCCCAATCGGAATCAGTGAAACCAACCAGTAGAGGAGATGCTTCAGCACTGTAATGAACCCCAAACTGAACTGTACCTCAAACATAATGAAGTATTCTTTTAGCTTCTTTCCAATGACTTTCACGTGGGTTTTGCATAAACTGAGAAACAAGGCCAACATCAAAGGAAAGGTCAGGGTGAGTATGGGTTAGTTACAAAAGTTTTCCTACAAGTTGACGGTATAAGGTAGCATCAACTTCAGGAGAAGTAAAAGTGACTGAAAGTTTGACTCCAGACTGAAAGGGAGAAGGGGCTGGCTTACAGTCTTCCATGTGAAAATGGCGTAGAATATCACAGGCATACTTGGATTGGGAAAGGGAAATACCTTCCTTGGATTGCAAGACTTGAAGACCAAGAAAATAATGTAAGTGTCCTAAGTCTGTCATTTCAAACTTCCTTTTAAGGCTAGACTTCACATGGTTTATAAGGTTGGGATCACTACCAGTCAGGATAAGATCATCAACATAAAGAACAAGAATGATAAGAGACTTGCCCACTTTCTTGGTGTAGACGGTATTGTCAGAATGACACCTAGAAAAGCCATTTTCTAAAAGAAAGTTATCCATTTTGGCATACCAAGCTCAAGGAGCTTGCTTGAGACCATAAAGGGATTTCTTAAGCTGACATACAAGGCTGGAGTCTGTTTGTATAAATCCAATAGGTTGTTCCATATAGATTTCTTCATGCAAGTCCCCATGCAAGAAGGCGGATTTAACATCCATCTGATGGACTTCCCATTTGAAAGAGGCAGCAAGGGAAAGAACAAGGCGGATAGAGTTCATTTTGGCAACAGGGGAAAAGGTTTCAGTATAGTCAATGCCTTCAACTTGTGAAAAACCCTTAGCAACAAGATGAGCTTTATGTTTATCAACTTTCCCATCTGGTCCATACCTGGTTCTGTAAACCCATTTGCATCTAACAAGTTTTCGTCCCTTTGGTAGAGGAACAAGATCCCATGTATCATTTGCCAATAATGAATGATATTCTTCATTCATAGCTGCTTCCCAATTTGGATGGCCTGAAGCTTCTGCAAAGGTGTCAGGATCATAATTCACTGAAGCTTGAGCCAGTAAAGAAGAGGCTCTCTCGAACTGAGAACGTGTACGTCGCTGATCTGTAGGATCACCGGCAAGATCACCTGCTGCATCCCGAGTAGCACGGACCCATTTTGGAAGCTGAGGAGCTGAAGGAGGATCCTGAGAAGGTGGGGGAGGATTTTCATCCTTGCTTTCATCATCTGAAGAAGAAATATTTTCAAAAGTAGAAGAGATAGGGAGAGGTGGCACATCCGCCGAACTAGGCTCGCAGGCCGATATATTTTCAGCAAGCTTTACATCTCTTCTAATGATAACATTTTTGGACTTAAGTGGAATAAGTATATATCCTTTGACATCTTCGAGATATCCAACAAAAATACATTTTTCACTCTTAGGTTCTAAAGCTTTATGTTTCTCATCTGGAATATGGGCCCATGCTTCACTTCCAAAAACACGAAAGTGACTTACATCTGGTTTGATTGAGCTCCATGCTTCTTCTGGAGTGATATTCTTTAAAACCTTAGTAGGAGCGCGATTTATTATGTAATTTGCACAGTTAATTTCTTCTGCCCAATAATTAAGACTAAGTCCTTTAGATTGAAGCATACAATTAGCCATTTCCTTTAAGGTGTGATTCTTCCTTTCAGCTACACCATTTTGTTGTGGAGTATATGGAACAGTATGTTGCATTTGAATTCCATTCTCAGTGCAAAAGTTGATGAATGTGTTTTTAACATATTCTCCGCCATTATCAGATCTTAGCTTAAGAATTTGATGTCCATATTGTTTTTCAACAAAGGCCTTAAAGGCCAAGAACATGTTAAATACTTCACTCTTGAGTTTTAAGAAGTATACCCAAGTGCGTCTAGAGAAATCATCAATGAAAGTTAAGAAATACTTGTAGCCAGAGAATGAAGCAACTGGAAGTGGACCACATAAATCACTATGCACGAGCTGTAAAGGGGCTGAGGCGTGCCAAGAGGCACATTTTTCAAAACTGTCCCGATGATGTTTTCCGAGTACACATCCGGAACAAACACCATCTCTACAAGATACCATTGGAAGACCTGTCACCATATTTTCTTTACATAGATTCTGAAGAGAGCGATAGTTTAAGTGACCAAATCGCTCATGCCAAAGTTTGCTCACTTCATCATTATGAGCAACAAATACTGAGGGAAGATTTGATGACCCAAAGTTGTGAAACTTATACAACCTTGTAGAATCATCAGCAATGCCAGTAGCTAAAATCTATCTAGGATCTCTTAGGTCCTTAATTACAACATTGTGATGTGAAAATTCAACGATTTTACCTTCACCTGAATGGGTTATCTGATATACAGATAGAAGGTTGCAGGATAAGGTTGGAACACATAATACATCATTAAACTGACCAGTGTCTAGATGAACAGTTCCAGTCCCTACAACACTAAGAGATCTATCATCACCAACATATATATTTTTGGTGTTACAATCATTTAAAGAAGAAAACATGGCTTTGTTTTTGGCCATGTGATAAGAAGCTCCAGAATCAATGAGCCACTCATGAGAATGAGAAGAAGAAGATACATTTAGTGCATAGCTAGATCGAGATGCTTGACAACCACATGCAGAAAGTGCCATTCCTGAAGATGAAGTTGAAGTTGAAGATTGCTCCAAATGGATGTTATGCTTCTTCATTGCTGCTTCCAAGGCTTCCATCTTCTTAAAGCATTTGGATTCTAAGTGGCCATCTCGATTACAAAAGTTGCAATGTCTATCAGTCTTCTTCCATTTGTTTTTATTTGTCTTATAATTTTGTTGAAATGATTTTTCATTTTGAGGCGGAAATTGCTTAGGACCCTTGTTTGGTTTAGGACCATTCCTTTTAGGATACGACTTCTTAGGATTCTTTGAATTTGGTTGCTGCTGGGCGGCTAACGCTTTCTTAGAAGAGTTTCCAAGATGAAGAAGACCAAGGTGTAAGAGTTTTTCTTGTTCCCTTATTAAAGAATCACAAAAGGAATCAAAGGAAGGGGACTTGTAGGCTTGTCCTTGAGAAATGAAGGCTTCTCTTGTAGAATGGAAGGTGGAAACAAACACAGAATAGGCTGGTCCCAACTTAGTAAGAATGGAGTAGATAAGCCTACTATCTTCGTTCTTAACCTTAACACCTTCCAAGAGAAGTCTAAGGGTCTTGAACTTGGACAAAAAATATTCAATGCAAGAAAAATTATTGGGTCCAATGTAAGCAATTCATTTTCAAGTTGATGAGCTTTAAGTTCATTTCTAATTCCAAAGACTTTAGTAATCTGTTTCATTGCTTCAAGAGGAGTATCAAGTTCTGCAATATGGAATCTAAGATCTGGAGAAATAGACATCCCTATCAACCCACGTGCCTGGTCTTGCCTATTTTCCCATTTAGCTGCCTTGTCTTCATCTTTCGGTTTGGTCTCTTGGCCTGTGGCTATTCTGTAAAGACCTTTACTTCTAAGTAAATCCACAATGTAGGACCACCATTGGAAGTAGTTGGTGCTGTCAAGAATAACTTAGCATGGACTTTCCATTAAAAAAAAAGAAAAGTGAAGCTATAGATGCTGAAACTAAGTGTTTCAATGGAAAGATCTCGAAAAATTAGGCTGTTTCAAAAAAACGGTTCTGAAAACGGCTTCCGCATGAAGAAGTTATGGCTTTTTGAAGAAAATTTGATGAAGTCGTCGACGAAGTGCAGGAATGTGCGGAAATGAAAAATCCGCCCCCACAAAATGGAGACTTGAACCCAAGACCTCTACTCTCATAAATTAGCTTTGCACCAAGTGAGCTATACAACCAAGTGAGCTATACAAAAAGTTTGAGAGAGAGAGAGAGGGGGGGGGGTGTTGATGCTTTGGGTTGCATGCTTTCTTTGAGAAAGCTCTTTTTCCCTACAAAACAAAAAACACAAAACCCAGCACGGACATACAAAAAAAACGAACCTTGTGGCTCAAAGTTAGCTTTAACTGGAAACTAAATATTTTCAAAGACAAACCTTGCGGCTCAAAGTTAGCTTTAGCCAGAAACTAAATATTTTCCTCAATGTTTCTGATTTTCCGAGATCACACTAAGGCGCAGCGGAAAAGAGCATACGCATGAGAAAAATCCTTCCTTTCTGTTTCTAATTTTCCCAGATCGCACAGAGTCGCAGGGCAAAGAGCATACGCAGAAATGAAAGGTATAGATCCAGTAATAAAAAAGGCTAAATAAACCGAAAACCAAAATAAACAGAGAGAAAATAACTGTAAACCGCAAATAAACACTGTATACCTCCAAATCTTAAAAATGACGCAGCTAGGGCTACCGGAAACCTTTTTGCGTGAAACGAAAGGGGTTCCTCACTCGAACAGATGCTCCCAACACAACAGAGCAGTCCTCTTGGCCCGAAAGCAGTCAAAAATAGTAGATCTAGGAAACGGTAGTCGGATGCAGTTCTACCGGCTTCAGATTTGGATCACCAACGGACGCGGCCCTCAAATAGCTCTGATACCATGTAGGAATTTACAGGGTAAGTTCCTCAGACAGAACACCAAAGGACACCGCTCACAAATAGATCACAGATCAATACACCAGTCCTTTTGACGTGGTTAAAACCCTCAAAGAGGGAAACAGTCCACGGCCTGAGCCAACGCGGCCACTTTAGGCAATTTATTAATAAAAGAATGAAAATTTACATAAGCTTCTCTCATGAACGGTTAACCTACAAATGACCCTCCATGCTCTTTAAATAGAGATCATGGACCAATCGGGTGTTACGCCACGGATCAAGTGTCGGTAATACCGAGGAGAGAATGAACCGTCGGATCACTACATATCGTGACCGTCGGATTGTAAGTTACAAAATGTACATAGTAAAGAAACACACTTTACCTAACTCTATACTAGAAAAGTTGTACTTAACTATTTCCTATGTGTCGGAATATCCTAACACTATGATACCACTTGATCCAATATTTTTTTTCTATGGATGCATTATTAAAATACATATAACAAAGCACTTAAAAACCACAAAACATAAGCATATAAAATGAAGATAAAAGAGACATAATCACGCATGAGATCAAGGCAAATAGAATTTGTTATGGAGTTCATCGAATTTGGACTACATCTTCGGACGCTGCTCAATAGTGGGAGGCCTTCATTCATTAAATGGCATGAAAAGAGAAGAAGTACAAGAAGATTTTACATAAATACCCTTATACCTCCAATCCAAAAGATAAATGACAAATGGAAAGCCCAACTCTAGAAACAGACAACACCACTGACTTCTTGGTGATAAATCGTACGGAATCACCTATCCAAACACCCAATTCGGAGGAATGAAGCTTCTGCACCTTCTCAGAACCTTCTGATTTTTGAGGTAAGGTTCCGACCACCTACCAGGAGCAGGTGCCAGGGTCTCTGCTCTGTAAATCTACGTTTCTCTCTACTGCCCTCCCCCTCTCGCTATGTAGATAGCCCACTTTATATTCTGGTGGGTAGATTCCTTCATAAACCGGGTAGTTACTAAATGACAAGTTTAGCAGGTCGTTTCAACCATCGACATATTAGTCCGAAGATAGCTCGCGATTGTTTTGCATTCTTATAAAATCCACCGGAAAACAATTCCTACAGACCATTTCTTCTTAACTTCTTAACCGCACATTAATCCTTAACCTGACGGTTTTAACACAGAGAATCGATGCTTTAAACCGGCGGACAAACCTGAATCCTTGGCAATAAGAATTCTGCAATAAAGGCGGACTCGATGGGCTATCAAATACAATACATAATCTATTGAATCTGATAGAACATCACAAATCACAATCGGTGGAATCCGAAGTGTGTACTGTTATCGAGACTCTACACTTAGCGACATGTGATAAAATGAGGACCCAACGGAACTATCAACTGAAACCCATAACTATATCGCATCTAGGATCCATCACAATCGGCGGAGCCAAGGGGTAACATATATAACGGGACTTTTCACTGTGCGATATGCGATTGCGATATCACAATCGCAACCTAATCCTGCCGAGGGCTGATTCTGTAAACACTTCCCTTTGCGATGTGCGATGTGCGATTATCACATCGCACCTTCTCCCTGCTTGGGGTCGATTTCTTAACATTGTCAATCTACCATTTGCGACCCGTAATATGCGATATCGCAATCGCAAATCAACGACTACTGGGGGTCGATTCTTGAACATCTGACTTCTGCAATCAGTGAAATGTGAGGCCAATGGCAGCCTGCCACTTGGCACTTCCCCATTCGCTAAAATTTTTTCCACGTCATCTTCTTCTACCATCTGTCCAAGTCAAACCTGAACTTTGATTTGCTATAACTTCTTCATATGAGCTCAAATTCGAGTTTTGTTCCCACCGTTGGAATCAAGATGACGATCACTTTGATCTAAAGCTAAGTGTATCAAGATTCTACCACTTTGAGTATGAGCCTTTTTACCATGCCACTGGTACTTTAGAGATCCACCTGGATCTATCCTCTTGGGTCAATACTCTTGGATCCTCCTAGATCAATCCTCTTGGATCAATCTTCCTAGATCCTCCTAGATCAATCCTCCTGGATCAGTTTGGTCCCCCTATATGTGGTCCTAACCCTCCCAAGAGATACATTGGCACATGTAGGGTGTGTGTTGAGATCCATGGACCTCCATAGCAGTAGGCAACATCCCATGGATCCAGAGATATGTTCAAAGATTGCTCGAGATTCACCTATTAGACGAGGCAGATGCACCTGGTTCACCATGCCTAGCTAGCCCCACAATTGTACCATAAACTTGGAAGATGACCCAGGACTTTTATTTTGATGTGGCATCACTCACACCATCATCTAAGCCCTTATAGATGGTCTACAAGCATCTTCAAACTACTTGGAGGCCCATGAGGTTACTTCTTTGCCCTCACACCCATTAGGAGCACCACAAGTTTATTATATGGAGAACAAGGGGCCAACCCCTTGTCCAATACTTTTGGGAGTCATATTCATCATTGTGACACTTATGGACTTCATCAAGCTTCTTAGAAGGCCCAACGACATGTATTATTGATCATTCGACCTCTTAAGAGACTTATTCTTTTGTTTATGAGCTAGTTTGGTGGGCTTGTCACCAAAAGTTAGTTGTTTTTCACATTATTTTATTTTAGGGGCTAATGTAGGCCCAAGTAGCTAAAACGAACTCATTAAAAGTGTATAAATAGAAGTGATGAGGATTCATTTTAGCATCGTCACTTGGATTTGGAACTAGTATCTCTTTATATATTTTCGCTATCCTTCTTAGAGGAAAAAGTTTTGGAGCATGGAATGAATTTTGATGTTTGGATAATTTTCATATGTCTTGGAGCATCTCTTATGTGAAGTTGTGGAAATTTTATTTCTCTAATGTAAATACTTCATGTATGGGCCATTTATAATGAATGAATGTTCGTAGGTATGTTTCATTACTTAAATTCATCTTAGCAAGCCATTTATCTTGCAAAACGAAGTATAAAGTCTTTGAAGATGCTTTTTTTGTTGCCCTAGTGCCAAGCGAAGTTGTCTTTGAGGCCTCCTTAACCTAGAAAATTCAAATGTCTATAGTCATAATTCTACTTGACTCAAATCTCCATAAAGGATTAAGCACTGGCCCACCCAAAGGTGATCACCTTAAACTTATTTTCCTTCTCCCCTTTCCTCTTCTCTAGGTCTAATCCTCTAGGTCACCTAGGTCATCAATTATCTCACGATCTAGCCATCCAAATACTTTTATTTTTGGTCCACAACTGTGTTGGTGTGTCCTCAAGAAATTTCATGAGATTCTGATGGTGGGATCTTGAGATATCACAAGCCCTAGCTTGAAGAAGAATTATTTCCTTTGATTTCCCTTAGGCTAGAAACCTCACTGGG
This sequence comes from Pinus tabuliformis, assembly GCA_031772625.1. Classification (NCBI taxonomy): domain Eukaryota; kingdom Viridiplantae; phylum Streptophyta; class Pinopsida; order Pinales; family Pinaceae; genus Pinus; species Pinus tabuliformis. Next base: position 166,666,231 of record CM062810.1, on the reverse strand, counting down.
ATCCTTCCATTTCCTTTCATTGAAAATGATTCCTTGATCCCTTCCCCTCCCTAATTAGGTAAAGCATATCATTGGTTGCTAAATCCTATCCCCTTGATTGAACCTCGGGTCGACTTAATCCTGTGTGGTCCCATGCACTATCAAGGTTAATTCTTCAAAGATCACCTAGAGCCGAATAATTTTAGGGCTTAGGGAACTCCTTTATAAGACACATACTCAAAACCTAACCTTAGAAATTTTCCCCGAGCCCTTCCTAGAGAGCCTTCCATCTTGTCTTCCAAGACAAGCAAGCCACATATTTGAGCCTCTCTTGTGAATAGGCTTCCAGGATCACCCCTCTCTATCATTATTCCATCCATTTCGTGATCCTTATCATAATGGGTCTCCTCCAATCAATGAAATTACTTAAAGAGTATGGAGCCTTAGTCGAGGTGACAGTGGGTTATCCATTCATTGTTTCCCTTAGCCTAGTAGTAACCCTTCAAGGATCCCCTTTTAGGACCTCTGCTAGTTTGAGTGGTAACAGTCTCCTAACACAAGTGTTGGGTCGTTAATATGCCATTATTATTATCACTTTTGAACGCTTATTCCACCCATTTCTACCATTCTTCATCACGTCATTTTCATAATTTATCATATAATTCTGTTTTATAATGATTTATGCTCTTATGTAAAAATATTATTTATTCTCCTTTATTTCTAATAAATTGATGATTGTGCACGATTTTATCAATGATAGTTTTAATAAATTGGTTGTAACATTATTCACCATTTTTAGCCTCCGATACAATTTCCAGATTGAAGATTTGTTCGTTAAATATTCCAACTCAGAAATTCGCTGGAATAAGAAGTGACAGTTTTGTGGTTGAGATTCTGGGCAAATGAAGAAGAATCTGGAAAATCCGGAACATGGGTTTTGTCCATAACGGACCAAATTAACTTTATAAAAGAATGGTTTGCCCAAATTCAGCTTGTATTGAGAGAAACATAGGATTCTTTGAGCATGATTTTCTCATATTTGCTGTGTGGCCATTTTCCAAATCTCAGCTGCAAAGCCAAATTCGTCTTGCTCTTGTTGAAAGATAGATGGAAATATATTTTCTTGTTGATCAATTGGTTAGAAACAATCCAATTTTGTAATAATGATCATGTTGTAATTATCTCTGTTGTAACTGCTCTCTGATCTCTCTCTATTTAAATGAAAACAAAGATCAGAGATGAGGAGGGAGAATTGAGGATTCAGAATTGGAGATTCAAGAATGATGATGGATTATTCATGATGGGATAGGATAGAATAGGAGGAAAAGGAGATTGTTGCATTACCATTGTAATTCTCAAAGCTTCTGCTGTTGTAATGATTTCACAGTTTGATGATTAATATATGATTTGGGAGTTGCTGTTCATTCGCCTTATATGAAGTAGCCCAGCAGCATCCGCTGGCGGCTAAGGGCCCAGCCTCTGGTGGATTACGCTGCTGCTGTGTATTATATCTTTACAATTGCTATTGTGTGATGGTTTGATTTAATTCCTATTCCTTTGAATTGCATTACTTTACAGTTTCATGTTTTTACAGCGTGCTGTTATAGTATTTTATGAAATTGTTTTATTGCACAAGTTGAGATTGAATCGCGTGGTTGTTCTTTTCCATCATAACAGAGATTATTATCCTCTCCAACATATATTGTTATGTTGTTCATTTCAAATGTAAAGCTTCGTTGTTCATTTCAGACTTTGATATTCATTGCAGATTGTTGGTTATTTGATTCCATTAATTAGAGTTTGTTGTTCAGATTTATTAAATAGGATTCGTTGTTTAATTCCTTTAATTATAGTTTGCTGCCTATTTACTTTGCTGTTCATTTCTGATTAATTGCAAAGAGTTTGCTTTTAAAGAGTTTTCATAATTTACTTTCAGTAACAGCTTTAGTTCAATTTCTATTTCCTTTTAATTGCTTTAAAGCAGGACTGTCAACTGTAGAGAACATTGGTTATTGCTTCCTCGTTCCCAGATTGATCGTCTTGTTCCAGTTTGATTTCAATTGCATCAATCTCTAGAGGAATGAGTTATTGCTACTGTATCCTCGATTGATGGTTGTTTGAGTGAATGATTTAGTTCAGAACATTTCAGTTTCTTGCTATTCCAATTAGATTTTGTTTCCAGCATTCATTTACTTTTGTATTTTAAGCACTATACTGCAAAACATTACTCTTGAGTAAATAGCCGCCTCAAACTGAGTACACTCTTGAAATAAAAATTCGTCCCTGGGTTGACAATTAATGTGAAGATAATTAGGAGTTAAAAAGACACCTTTTTATCGCTCAACAACAAGATTTGTTGAAAACGCAACAAGAAATTCCTGATTTAATTTTTTCTTGATTAAATTAGGATAAATTCAAATTTAAATTTCAGTAGAATACTTGGAGGTAGTTAACCGAGGTGACATAGCTCTTGTCACTCAATTAACTCAGTAAAATCGAGTTGGAGACACTGTTGGCCCTCAATTTTGGTCAATTTTGTTTATCATAAACCCACTTACTTACCATCATATGCCACCTTATTCCACTCCTATATACTTCATTTTGCCCTTATTTTTCATATTTAGGTAATTAGATTAAGTTTTCAATTTTTAGAATTTTTTTGTAAAAAGTGGGTTTTAAAATTAATTTTAGGCTGCATTGAAAATTCTCATAATAGCTCCATTAAGGTGATATGTGTAGGACACCTGAGCATGAGCTGAATGCATATTTGGAAATCTTAGGAACTATAGATGGATGAACATCTATTGGTTTGGTCAAATTGAGCAAATATAGGATCAGTCAAAGCTAGTCAAACTTGACCTGTCACCCATTAATCCTTATTAAAAAGGTGCAGTTTTAGGCTTTTTTGGAATTCTTCCAGATTTCTTGTAACTAATGGATGGCTTCAACCTGATGAAGTGGGATAACATTAATGATGGTTCTTTCAGACTTTTTAGCTTATATGGTTATTATTTTGCCTATTTAAAAAGAGGCATTCATAGTTAGAACATGTAGAAAAACTTAAAAATTATTATTTTGAGATAATTGAAGACAGAGCTTTTGTTTCATGATTTCCTTGTATTTTCTGAAGTGAATGAGTTGTTGTAGCTGAGTATTTTAGCAATGTACCAGCAAGGTTGGAGGGCCCCCATACCAAACTAAGTAGACTTTGTTGTATGATGTTCATATTTGTGCATATGCTAGTTTAATTCTCAATGTTTATTATATTCATTTGTTGTAAATATTTGTAAATATATTTAATGTAAATTCATTTTATAGCATGTGTTAAGTGAATATTGCTTCCTTTTAGTGATTAGCTTGAATATGGAAAGACAACCAAGTCTCTTAAAAAAGAGCCTCTTCTCCATGAGCTAGTACTAAGATTGAACAAGATTCACTTCTTTCAAGCTTTCTTAGATTAAGTTCTTATTATTTTACTTTCTTTTATGCTTACTTAGATATTGGCAATGTTATTATAGAATTGTTGAGGGATGACAACCAAGTCTCTTTGAAAAGAGCCTCTTCCTTGCTTTTCTAAAATAGTCTAATTTCATTGACCAATAATGCATGCTTTTATGAAATAGACTTAAATGTTTTTGCTTAGTTATGTAGAATGATTTATATTTGTAATATGCACGTTTGTTCTAATAACTACTTTCTATATTAGTTCTTATCCAAAAATCCATAAATTGTGGTTTGCTTCTAAGATTACCAACCTAGATTGATAGTAAAATACATGTCTTAATTTTCACAATAAATTAAGCTGACATTTTTGGCGTCGTTGCCGAGGAAGCATATTTTGAATATAACTAATTAGGAAGATCATTTGGAAAAAAAAATATAAATAAATAAATAAATTTCATATATAGGATTTTTCATTATGATTATTCAAGCTTACATATAGAAATTAGAAAGGTAGATCTCCAAAACAAAAACCCCAACTAACTAACAAAAACTCACTAACGACAAAATCCATTTGCAAAACAAAGATCTACAAAATATGATGTTAAAGAAGTAATTTAGAGAATGAGGGTATGCCACCACAAGGATCTTCTTAAACCCTTGTCCACAATTTAGAATGGTCACTAGGGATGAATCTTCATTTCAAAAGATAGAAGAGCAACAATGCATCCATGAAATGGATCCACAAGAAGATAATCTAGAAGCTTCTTCAATTTATCTTTTTAAGGAGATCAATGAGCTATGGATCACATGCAATGAAGTTCAAACAATATAGCTAGAAATTCAAGAATATCTAGCATATGATCCCTTGTGCATTCATGATTTTGAACACATTCCACAAGAAGAACTTTGTAATATGACAATTAAGGAGAACCAAACAAACAAGGATCACACTCAAACTTTGTTTCAACCACTCATTAGGCCACAACACCACTCCATTTTTCAACATTCTTTAGCATCTAATCTTTATGATCAACTAATTTTTCAATTCTAAGTATTCATTAAGGTATATTTTTCAAACTTGGATGTGAGTCTACTTATGATCTTGTTACGCAAATGGATGCATTAGAAATTCTCTTATACTTGAGAGAATGACTTATTTTTATACAATAGAGTAGGATAGAATAGAATAAATAAATAAAAATGTAGAATGAGTTCAAAATAAGACTTTTTGTTCAAACTCTCATGAATAATTCTTCAAATCATTGTTCAATACTCGTTTGGAAGGATTTTTATGGAAAAATGCAGTAAGAACAATCATATTTTGGGTAACCATCTAGGATCATTTTCAAACCATGTTTTTAAACAAGGTATCTCTTGAAATATATTTTTTAAATCCATTTTGAAATTTTCAATTTGGATCACAAATAAAAAGTATATGATCAAAATAAAAATTAGGTCTCAAGTGAAAGTTTTGAGGATAGAGTTAGTACAACCTTCATTTGAGGGGTCTAAGGGAAACATTTTAACATGATATTTATAGGGAAGATAACCCTTGGATTTAGTTTCCATGTCAATTTGAATCACCTCTATCCGATATCATATGAAAAAAGTTAAACACGAAATACTAACTGCTTGTCAAAAAAATCTTCATACTGACAAATCTAGGTATTGACTGTTCATTGGCATATTTAACATACCAAATCATCTTATTTTTAAAATATTTTTATATTGGAGATAGATATGCAAGTCTATACCAATACACAATTTGAATCATCCCATTTAGAGGTTAAATGAAAACGTTATGCCACATTTAGTGACTGCATGTCTTCAAATCGGCATAGTAAAACTCTGCCTCCTAAACTTTGTTTATCAGTAATTTTGTGATATCAAATCTAAGAATTTTAAAAATATATTTCTAATGGACAGAAAAAAATGAATCTAATTTAATCTCCAAGTATAATGACATCGATCCGATCTTTAACGAAAAAGTTACACTCCAAATAGTGATCGTTGGTCTAGTCCAAAATTCACAAGCAGCTCTATCAAACATGTTACTCTTCATCATTTTTAGTGTATCATTTCAAATCATTTTGAAAACCTATTTATACTGGAAGTATTCATATGAATTCACTTCAACTTGGATTTGTAATCACTCTAATTGGACATAAAAAAAATATTTTGTGAACAAAATACCGCTAGGAGGTCTAGGTCGGCCACCATTCCTCAAAGGATAAACAAATACATTTTCTTTGTATATCATCTTTGGACTTGTTTTTCAAGCATTGCTTGTAATTATTTTACATATTTCTTGGAAGAATAGAGATTGTACACCTATCTTCCTCCATCATCTAACATTGTATTGCATGCAAATGCTATGTTTTTACAGGTCATAAGAAGAATTAAGAAGTGAACTCCATGGATGAAGGACTTTTTAAATTCAATTTATAAAAATTCATATTTCATAATATGAATACAAATGTTCAAATCAAGGCAAAGTGAAAATTCACCTAATGTTGAGTTCATTCAAAGAAACTCAAAACTCTTGAAGTTTGCTTTCAGTTGCTGACTGATAACACCAACAAACCCTACAACATGAATCAAGATCGAGAAAAAAGGCATGAAGCTAATCATTAGAAGAAGAAGAAAATTTTTGTACCATGAAAAGTCACATCATTTGCCTAAGAAGCCTTTCATAAGCTATATTGTTCATGATGCCATCCATCATCCATATTGTATGTTAAGCTCCGCAATCATGCATGTTGAAGTCTAGACCTATTATCTATCTATCTATCCATCTACTATTATATCATGACTTCAGCATATTTTATTTTCATAAGTTTTCCATACTTCCCTACACCATTATATCCCACCTCCATCCAGAAAAGAAAAAGAAAAAAAAACAAAAATAATAAAGGAGTTTTGTTGTGAAAATCCAGGATACTGGCACAATACAAACTCAAATTCATATCAGAAAACCAACTTGTTTGGCCAATATTATCATTTTTGCGGGATCATCCTCCAAAAACTTAAAATACTTGAGGACAAGTCTCAAGATCAGCAAGGGGGGAAGATTAATAATAAATCAACAAACCATGCAATAGTTGATATCACACAGTTATTCTACAGAAGGGACCTGAAACATTCTCATCAACAAGTGTCAGTAAGGGACCTGAAACATCCTCATCAACAAACATCAAAGGGACCTGAAGCAACTACAAACATCTATCTATAATCCAGTATTGACAAGAACTCATTTTGAAAATCAAGTGAGGACAAAAGAAATGAGCTATCAAAAGGAAAGTACTGTAAGTTTAAATTTGTTTTTAAAGCCTTTGATTTTGAAATTTTTTCCTAAGATTGACAATTTAGTTTAAAAATTTGAATATGCAAATTCATAACCTTATACATTACCCTACACATTTATTCATTCATTATTCCACTATATATTCACATATCCACCATTTATATACATTATACCTACACATTTATTTATTCATTATTCTACCATACATTTATATCTCAACCATATCATTTACAAATTGTGACTAATCTTGTGGACCACATCTCCTTCCTTTTGATTGTCTATACCACCAAGAAAGATTAGGTTATGGATCTACAAAATCAAAGTCATAAAGTTAGTATCATTGTAAAGATATTTAAAATGACCTAAAACTATGGTCATTTTAAAAATACATGAGTGCATATGATAAACAAAGGACAAACGACAATGATAAAAACACAACAAGCAAAGGTGCGCATAATGGTATGGCATGAGTATATAAAATGTGTTGAAGAAATGCGTTGAAGGTATGAAGGCGGTGAAAGCATGCATTGAAGATATGTGTATAGTGCATACAACATAAATCATAACCTAAGGTCCTAATTCAACAAATGTACCATAAATCATGTTGTGACAACATTTGAAAGTCGACATTAAAGGGACAAATAAAAAACATTCAAATTTTCAAATCAATGCTGTGCAGTCATCATCGCTCATTCAGCTCTGAAACACAGTGAATTCACGTAGTCCTGAGACGTAGAAGAGCTATTTCTGAGCTGTAGAGAAGAGCTACTCCTGGCCGTAGAGAATACGTTGTCAAATTTTGCATACACTCTGAGCCATAGAGAAATCATTGAGCCATGAAAATTGTGAAAAGAGCAGCGTAAAAACCCTGAGCTGTATAGGAAACAAGGGAAGCACGGAGAAATAAGAAGAGGCATGGAGAAATAAGGGCAACACAGAGAAATATGGAGAGTTAAAAAGAAGTTTAACGGTGTTTTGAAGAAGGCTTTGTGCTAAGCTCCAACATAAGCCACGAATTACGCAAAGAATCCCTTAAATTACGCAGTAACTCCAAGTGAAGGTAAGCATCGATCCCCTCAGCAATTAAAAAAAAAAACGATTTGGAAAATCGAACTTCAGATTTTGTTGAAATGTGTCACATGAGACTTCAGTTCTGGATTTGTTTTGCTTAAAATCCTCTGCCACCTGTAAGAATCAACAATTTCTCGAGATGTTAGGAAAGTAGTTTTAATTGAACTATATGACTAACAGGAAGAGAAATCATTAACACGGAGTTTTCAACAAGTTCCTCTTCCAGTTCAGATGGCATTTTGTATGCATCACGAGAGACTCATTACTCAATTTTCAAAGCAGCAAGGATGTACAAAATGCAATTAGAAAAGGTGGATACACTAATTTCTGGTGAGATTGACTGTGCGGATATCAAACAAAGGCTGCTTAAAAACAAGGATAAGCCCGCTATTGTCAATATTAATATTGGGACTACGGTTAAGGGAGTTGTAGATGATTTGGATATGGTGGTTTAGACTCTTGAAGAATCAGGCTTTATGAAAGACTGATTTTATATCCATTGTGATGGGGCTTTATTTGGCTTTAAAAAAAAGAGAGCAAAAGAAGTTCGATTTCGATTTCTGAGAAGACAGAGTGAGTTGATTTTCATTCCTATCTTAAAAAAAATTGATTTCTCCAGAAAGACAGGCAGTGCATCTTAAAATCAATTTCAAGGCATAGTGAGTAATTATTTCCGAAATTTTATTTTTAATTTCTGAAGAAGGCAAAGAAGGTTGATTATTATTTTTATAATTTGGACTTTGAGGAGGATTATACAGCTGAGCAAAATTGTAATTGACCTGTGGGTTATTTTAATTCCTATCTCCAAAATCGATTTCTCCAAGTCAGTTTTTCCAATTCCGATTTCTCCAGATGAGTACATCTCCAGAATTTCGATTTTTCCAGCATGAGTAAATCTCCAACATTTGATTTTTGAGAGACAGAGAGCAATATTCACTTCCACAAATCAAATTCAATTTTTAAGGAGACAATGTAAGAAACGTAAACTCAGAAAATCAAAATCAATTTTATAACTAGTCAACGGTCCAGAACAGTCCGGGAAAGTTTTGAATTTGTTTATATTACAGCAAGTGATTTCTCTGTGACTTTCATACCTCTTCACCATGTATAATAGCATACAAATTATGAATAAAGAAGAAATTGATTAAAGGAATTAGTCATGTAAATTTCATTGCTGGAGATGGATTGTTGGTGGCAAAAATAAATCTAATTGCCCAAAGACAAAAGATTTGTAGGTTGATTTACATTTCCAGAATTCGATTTCTGAGAAGGGTAGTGACCAGAAGATTATTTTCTGAGGTATTTTTCCAACAACAAAAAAATGATTTTTGAGGAAGATTATTTAAAAAAAAATGATTTCTAAGCTATTGAAGATATAGGGTATTTTCCAGAATTCAAGTTTTAAAGATTTAAAGTACTCTCTCCACAAGCAGTTGAAACAGAGGTTCAATCTTAGAAATATTTCTCCTTTCTCTCATCACAAAAAGTATTCAAAAAGTCCAGATCAAGTCTTGAAACCAAAAGGAACAAAGACACCCAGATTTCGCCATGAGAAGTAGGATTGAACCAAATGAAGGCATAGATATCCTTTTACAGGTAGCTCAATGGGAAGCTTCATCTTCAGGGGTCAGAGCCACAGGAAGAACAACAGGGAGGTTAGCATGCAGAGGTAGAAGATCAATGAGACAAAGACAAGCATGAGGACAGGCTTGAGAATCAGCAAGGGGGAGATGTTGGCCCTCAATTTTGGTCAATTTTGTTTATCATAAACCCACTTACTTACCATCATATTCCACCTTATTCCAATCATATATGCTTCATTTCACCCTTATTTTGAATATTTAGATAATTAGATTAAGTCTTTCGATTTTTAGAATTTTTTGTAAAAATTGGGTTTTAAAATTAATTTTAGACTGCATTGAAAATTCTCGTAATAGCTCCATTAAAGTGATATGTGAAGGACACCTGGGCATGGTCTGAATGCATATTTGGAAAGCTTAGGAAACATGAATGGATGAACATCTATTGGTTTGGTCAAATTGAGAAAATATAGGCTCGGTCAAAGCTGGTCAAACTTGACCTGTCACCTAGAAATCCCTATTAAAAAGGGGTAGTTTTAGGATTTCTTGGAATTCTTCTAGATTTCTTGTAACTAATGGATGGTTTTGACCTGATGAAGTGGGATAACATTAATGATGGTTCTTTCAGATTTTTTTGCTTATATGGTTATTATTTTGCCTATTTAAAGAGAGGCATTCATAGTTAGAACATGTACAAAAGCTTGAAGATTATTATTTTGAGATAATTTAAGATAGAGCTTTTGCTTCATGATTTTCTTATGTTTGCTGGGGTGAATGAGTTGTTGTAGTTGAGTATTTTAACAGTGTACTAGCAAGTTTGGAAGGCCCCCATACCAAGCTAAGTACACTTTGTTGTATGATGTTCATATTTGTGCATATGCTAGTTTAATTCTCCATGTTTATTATATTCGTTTGTTGTAAATATATTTAATCTGAATTTATTTTATGGCATGTGTTAAGTCAAGACTGCTTCCTTTTAGTGATTAGCTTGAATGTGGAAGGACAACCAAGTCTCTTAGAAAAGAGCATCTTCTCCGTGAGTTAGGACTAAGATTGAACAAGATTCACTTCTTTCAAGATTTCTTAGATTAAGTTCTTATGCTTTCATTACATTGTTTTATGCTTACTTAGATACTGGTAATGTCATTATAGAATAGTTGAGGAAGGACAATGAGGTCTCTTTGAAAAGAGTTTCTTCCTTGTTTTTCTAAAATAGTCTAATTTCATTGATTCATCATATAGTGTAGCTCTTTTGGGATTGTGAGAATTGTGTGCTCTGAGCAAGGTTGATTACAGTTGAGAACCTCTGCTAACATATATTCTCTATTTTCCTCATGCAATCGCCTTCTTGAGTTAATGTTTTGATTCTTCTTTTTTATTCCCCCCCCCATAATATTTCTTGTGATATTCTTTGGATCTATATCTTCTTTCTCGATCCTCATACTCGGTGAGGGGGTCATGGTATACTTTCTTTGTAAACTTCATTATTCTCTTTGAAAATCGCAACTGGTCTATCAATTGCTTTGTTGGCATGGCTATCAACATCCTTATTTTGGTTTCTCAGGACATGCTTTATGGTTATTTTTCTCAGACTTTCAAAACTTGTTCTGATCCTTTGATAGATTTTGTTGATGGTTATGCTTTTGAAATCCATTTTGGCCTCCAACACGGCTATTATGATAGCCGAGTCTCATATTATTATAGGTTCCTTGATTTCATTTTTGTTTAAAAGCCTTGTGCCTAGGAGAAGGCTGTATGCTTTAGCCCTGTTGTTTGTCATTTCTCCAAGGCTCCATTAGTAGGTTATTTTTTTTTTCCATTTGGATCTAGTATAACTCCACCTACCCCTGCTTTACCTGGGTTATTTTTTGTAGCTCTGTAAAAAAAAATAATGTGTATCTTCTGTTATTTTATCCATTTTGCAAATTCTTTATCCTCTAATCTTAATTTCCATATCTTGTTTGTGTGAAATTCTTTATTTTTGCTATAGTTGTTGCTTTTGCTTTGTTTTCTAACATTGCTTTGCTGTACCAGTATTTCTCTTCTTGTTGTAAATTGTTCTAGTCCATTTTTGAGATTCCATTTGTACTTATTATCTCTGCAACTTGGCTCCAAGTTTTTGCTAGGATCTTGCCTAGATTTGGCTTTTGTTCTTTGAAAATGCATTTGTTTTGGGCTAACCAAATTTGCCAACATAGGATTGAAGGGAGACATTTCCATATCCTATTTATTGTTGCCTTTTTTTTCTTTGTATACGGGTAGATTTTATCCTAGTTTTTATGAAGAGTTGTCAACTGAATTGTTGGATTTATGTTTATTTCCAATGGACTTGTTGCCTGTTTCCAACACTCTCTCGCCACCATACAGTTTATGAAGAGGTGTTGGATTGTTTCTTCCTCCTTTTGACACATGACACATTTTGAGGGCCCTTGTATTCCTTTTTTTTTTTTTTTTTTCAGAGGTAAGAATTTTACCTTTGAGAAGGGTCCAGGTGAAGACTTTAATTTTGGGTAGACTCTCTGATTTCCAAGCTGCCTTCCAAAGACTCCAATCATTTTGATTGTGAAGTTTTTGGAGGAGGTTGTACCCCGATTTCACTGTGTAATCCCCTCCATTTGGGTCCCAAACAAAGTCATCCTGCTCTTCTTTGTTGATGGGCGCGGTCCCTGCTAGATGGAATTTTAAAATTTCCCACTTACTTTTTAGTCTTGGTGGTGTAGCCAGCTTTTTCCATCTTACCCAGTTATTCTGATCCCAATCCGAAATAGAATAAAGAGTGTTAAAACTTTTCTCTTCCATCCATCTCTGAAGTCCTCTTAAATTTTGTTACTGATTTAAGGGGGTTTTCCCCATTATTCTATCCTTCAGATAGAAATTGTTTGGCCATTCCCTGGATTTTTGGATATTTGATCTCTAATAATTATCCTTTTAACCAATTTCCAGATTTGGGTGCATGGCCTGTCTGGAATAGTATTAGTGAGCAGCTTTGTTCTGTAACAATTTAAGTATTTCATTGTTAAAACTTTTTCCCACCAGTGGCCATTCCCATTTATCATTCTCTAGATAATTTTTGTACCTAGAGAAATGTTCATTAGTCCTGGGAGGCGTATTGCTATACCTCCTTTTTCATAGGGAAGAGTAACTTGCTCCCATCTAACAAGGCTGAATTATTTATTATCTTGTTTTCCTCCTTGCTAGAGGAAGCTTCTAATTATCAGTTCCATTTGCTTGTGGGCACTTGTCGGAGTCATAATGATTGAATACTGATATATAGACAAGGCTGAGAGAAGTGCTTTAATAAGTGTCACTCTTCCTGCCAGGTTGAGCCACATCACTCCCCAGTTCTGAATTTTTTCCCTCATTCTCTCCACTTGTTTGTTCCAGACTTTTGATTTTACCACTTCCTTTGCTAAGGGCAGCCCAAGATAAGTGAAGTGGCTCCAATTTATTTGTAAAGGTATTTCCGGTATTTATGAGATATGTTGCATTGTTTTTGTTGGGGTATTCCAGCAATAAATTCTACATTTGGAGTTGTTTAAAATTCCTCCTGAAGCTAGGAGAAATTCATCCAAGACTTTTTTGAATTGTCTTGATATAATGTAGGATGTCCCGCTTATGAGAAGGGTATCATCTGCAAAGAGATAGTGGTTTATATCTTTGACTCCTCTCGATATTTGGATCCCTATTATTTTTTTCTCTTTTCTCTGATTTTCTAGCATAACACTCAGCGATTCAACCATGATGATGTACAAGAATGGAGAACGCAGACAGCCTTGCCTCAGCCTTCATGTGCTTTGGAGAAATTTACTGGGCCGACCTTTGATTAATGGAGCTATCCAAGGATTTGATATACATGCTTGGATAATCTCTATGAAATTTATTGAAAATCCAAACTTTTTGAGAGATGCTACAAGAAAGTTATGGTTAACTCTATCAAAAGCATTAGCCATATCTAACTTAACAATCATTCCTCTCTCCTTTCTTTGGATACTGTTGTGAATAGCATCTTGAACAATTATCACATTGTCTGTGATTTACCTCTTGGGGACAAATCCTCCTTAGTTTTCTGAATTTATTTCTGGAAGTAATTTTTTCATTCTGTTTGCTAGAATTTTGGTGAGTATCTTATAAGATGAGTTGCAAAGGGAGATTGGCCTATATATGTTAAAAGTTGTAGGATTGAGTTCTTTGGGAATGAGGGCTAGGAAGGATGATTTTTTATTTCCTCCAATCTTTTCCTTTTGGAAAGAATTTTTGAGCATTCTCATTAGATCTTTTTTGATAATTTCCCAATGTTGTCTGTAAAAGGCCATTGTAAACCCATCTGGACCTGGTGCCTTATCAGGGTGGAGATTCCACACAACTTCTCTGACTTCTTCCTCAGTAATTTCTTTGTCTAATTCCCTGTTTTGCTGGTTACTTTTTTTTTTATATATGCTGCAAAATTTCGTCATTAGATAGCTGTTGGTCGCTTGTTGGGCTTCATTCTTTATTGCTTCAACTCCTTTTATTTCTTGACCATTTACTTGAATTTGTTCAATCTGATTTTTTGACCTCCTTATTTTCATTGTATTATGAAAGAAGGTTGTATTTTTGTCTCCGGATTTTAGCCAGAGGCATCTTGATTTCAGTCTGCTTTCCTCTTCTTCTTGCCTATTTTGCTTATATATTTCCAGATACATTTCCTTTTCTTGTATATGATCTTGCTTACTTTCTTCTTTGTTCTCTTTTTCCTTGTAAATATTATCCATTTTTTTTTGCAATTCGATTTTCCTAGCTTTGTCTCGGAGATCATTTTCTCTTGCCCAATTTTTTAAGTGCATCCTTAGGTTCTTTAGCTTAGTTTTCCAAACATACTAGGGAGATCCTGTGAAATTTTTTTCCAGTTTCCCTTTATTTGTTTGCCAAAATCTTCGTTGCTGTCCCAAATTGAATTATATCTAAAGGGAAGGGGTCCTTGATTTTCCAGCTTTCCCAAGGTTAGCACCACCGGCTTGTGATCTGACGCTGAGTTGTGAAAAATTTTACTTTTCAAAAGAGTATAAGCAACTACTATGCTTTCATAAATAAGAATTCTATCCAACCTTTCTTTTATGTCATTTTTTCCTATTCTTTTGTTGTTCCAAGTGTATTTTCCATTGCTTGGCAGAATGTCTATTAATTTGTGTTCTTATATTATTCCTTCAAGAGCTTCTCTTGACGGATCATTGTGGAAGATTCTGCCAAATTTTTCTTCTGTATTTCTTATCAGATTTAAGTCTCCTTCCACGATTAAGTTCCCACTTTGTCTCTCTGTTATTTCTTCTTTAACTGATTTCTAGCATTGTAAATTCTCTCTATAGTGATTTGGGGAATACACATTTATAATGTTATATTGTTCTTTTGTATTGAGATTTCTCAACTCCGTTTGAATCTAGTGTCTGGTGATTTTTTGGGTCATTAATTCCCATTTTGTTTTATCCCAAATGGTGTTGATTCATCTTGATGCTCCTATGGATTCTAACGCTACTTCTTCATAATTTTTTAGTTTTTGAATCATTTTTTGATTTTCTTGCTTGTTTAGTTTGGTCTCTTGGATCATATATATGTCTGGTTGTTCCTTGGCTAAAATGTCTCAAGTTGCATTGACTTTAAAGGAGGTGCCAAGGCCAAGACAATTCCAAGAGACCACTATCATTATTTATTGTTGTGTTGGTGTGGTCCCCCCTTTCCTCTTTGCTAAGTTTTTTCATGACTTCCTGTTTGTTTCCCAAGGAATGAATCCATTGGTTGTTGCGTTCTAGGGCCATTTCTTTAGCTGCTACCTCATCTATGATTTCTTTGTTGGATTTCCTTCCCACTTTTTTTTGTTGATCCCAAGCTTGGGGGATTTCTTTGGCTTTGTTTCTAGTTAGAATGCAGTCCACTGAGGGAGGAGGTGGGGAGGATATAGGGTTGGGGGAGGATATGGGAGCTAAAGAGATGGGGTTTGAAGTTGGGGATCTGGGAGAGGGTGGATCAAAGGAGTCTTCTAATGGATTAAAAGGATTCGGAGTTGTGTGATCAGGAGGAGTAACCTTCACTGGAAGTTGAGAGGTTGTTTCATTTGCTTCTTAGGACTGATAGATATTTGATGCGGTCTGCTTATTGGTAGGATTTTTCCTTTTCACTTGTTCCCATGTAGGTTCTTGCTCTTCTACATTTTCATGCTCTTTTTTTTTTAAGACATCTATTTCCAAAATGACCATACTCATGACATACCTTGCATTTAAATGTTATTTTCTCATAGTCCAGCTGCTGAATGTGTGTCCACTGGTCGACCTTGATCTTTATTGCCTCTGGTAGGCCTTTTCCGAGATCTACTTCCACACATATTCTTGTGCACGTGTGCATGTTGTCTTTTGGCTCACATTTGTCAATATATTTTCCCACTACATTTACTATAGCCTTTACAGATTCGTCTCCCCAGCAGTGAAGAGGAAGATGTGGGAGCCTAACCCACATAGGCACTGAATTTGGGACATCCATCTCTGGATCAAAGTCTGGTGTCCACCTGTTTAGGTATAAACCTCTGGAGTCCATGAAGTAAGGTCCATTTCTAAATATCAGATCTCTGTCCTCCTTTGTTTCAAAGAGAAAGGTGTAGTATCCCTTTCCACAAAATCATATTGCTATCTTCCCCTGTGCGGTTGCATTCCAGTTTCCTTCCACCAATTTTTGCACTAATTTGGGTGAAGGCCATAGCCCTGCGAACTGTCCAACAAGCGTTTTTCTAGAGAGATGGCTTCTCTTCTTGGAAGTGCTAGAGGGAGAGAAATCTATGGGATACTTTCAAGTTTCTTTACAAATTTATTGACTGATGGCCTGTTCCTTGGAGCTCCATTCTCTGCGATCAGAGATGCGAAGGCTTCTGCATTTTCTTCATTCCCTAGCTGCGTGGAAGAGTGAGGATATACCTCCTCAGGGGTTGCATGGTCTAGTTGGCCTTAGCAGCAGGAGGCTGCTGAGAGAGGGATCTGCAGGGGCAATGACGGCTAGGTCAGTGCAGGCTCGGGTTGGGTTGTTGCGCGCGCGGTTTCTTCCCTACTGTTCCAGAACAATACCATGGGGAAAACCATGGGTTAGGAATACCATCGGAAGATAACCATGGAATGGAGAATTTTATGTTTTATTTATTTATTTTTAAATTTTATATTATTTTGAATTAGTCAAAATGTTAAAAATTACATCTCTACCATGAGATCCGTGCAAATTAATTAACTTAGTTATATAAATTAAACATGTTTTCTAACTAATAGATCAAATGATGTTTTTAGAGACTTTTTTTGGGTTAATTTTAACCAAAATCAATTAAGAACTTGAGTTTTAATCTGTATAATTCCAGTGCCCTAAGGGTTTTTCAAGGTGTTGAATTCATTTGTGCATTCAAAAATGTATTTTAAACAACAAAAAATCAAAATCTTGGCCATTTCGTCTATCAGTTAGACTAGGCCTAAATTAAATGTCTATAGACATTAATTTATGATAGGCATAAAAAATTAAATGGTTTGTAAAGGCATTAATCTAGAATAAGTATTGAAAACCTACTTCATACAAGACATTTCTTTTAATTAAAGAATTTAATTGAAAGGGAAAAAAAGTATAGCTACTTTGGAAATAAATTTTGACCATTGGTTTGTGTACTACTAAGAATATAATAGAATATTTTATGGAGATTAAATCCCTACCATCCATATAATAATTATTGGTAATTAAACTAAAATTGAACCTCTATTCCAAAATAGACATCACAATCAATATAATAATATTATTTTAATTGGACACTGGCTCTGCAACAACCTCTGACATGTCTGCAGAAACCCTAGTTTTCTCCAATGGAAACCCTGGAGGGGGCTGCTCCCCCTCTGCCTCCTCCACCTTCTCACGTTGATGAAATTGTAGCCGTTCAGGTGTTAGTGGCTTGTGTGCCCAAGCAAATTCGATCAAATGAAGCTTCGCCAAAATTAATTAAAAGGAATGATGAAGTCAGAGATGTGGCCCTACCAATTGGAGGTTGTAGATCTTCATTGGCCTACTCCAAGTGGACTCTGATCGACAAATTCACTGGAATGTAGCCTTCTCTCAGATCAATGGAGGATTGGATAGAGAGAACATGGAGATCCAAGATGAATGGAAATATTTCCCTATTTGCTGTAGGCAATGGATTCTTTACCTTTTTGTTCGAAATCAAAGAAGATCAAGATGTAATATTTCAGAATGGACCATATTTCTTCAAATCTCGTGGAATGTATCTGAATAAATGGACTCTCAAATTTAATCGAAATGAAGATATCCCCATGACCATCGTAGTCTGGGTCAAATTGACTCAGTTCCCTATCTCTTGCTACGTCGATGATTGCTTAAGGGCCATGGGAAATGGGGTTGAAAAATACCTTGACAAAGTTGAACCCAAGGGTTCTCAATTTTCTTGTGCCAAAATTTGTGTGGAAGTAGATATTGAAAAAGGATTACCAACATAGATCAATCTCACCCTAGGAGACTAGAAGCATAGGAAAAATATGGATTATGAACAGATTCTGTTTAAGTGCCACCACTACCACGAATATGTACATTTTGCTAGGGATTGCACCAAAGTTGTGCATAATAAAAACACAGACAACGCAACAACTCCAAAGGAGAAATGCCAGATGCAAAAGAAAGGTGGATCTAAAGGGAAAGTATTGCCGCAAAAATCCCAGGGTACCAAAGGTAATAATGCAACATCCACCTCCTCAAACCATTTTAATTCTCTTAGCAATTAAAATGGTGATGCGGAAGGCTCATATCCACTTAATTTGAAGGGGATAAGGAGAAGGAATCAGAAAATGAGGGATCTGAGGAAGGAGGGATCAATGAGGAAAATAATAAGAAAGTTGATGAATCATGAAAATCTCCTCCTATGCAAACGACAAAGGGATCAGATACTCCAGGAAATCCTCCCTCAAGTGTGGTTGAGGAGATAGCGAGGGTAGTCACCCAACACATGGCCCAAACCTTCACATGGGCATATGACGGTCGAAGTTAAGAGAAAGAGAGTTCCAAGAAAAAAGGTTGGCCAAAGAAAAAAACAGTAAGGGAAAAAGAAGCAGAGCACAACAAGAAGTTGGGAAATTAGCATGTTATCTCAGATATCCTAAAAGGGAAAGTTGTGAAAAATCGTGAAACAAAAGAGGGTGGGGTCAATCCAAACCCTACTTATAAATGAGTGTATTATCATGGAACATCAGCAGAGTAGGGAGCCTTGTTAAATCCCTAACAGTGAGAGATTTAATAAAACAAGAATTGTTGTGGATTGTATTTCTTCAAGAAACAAATATGGATGAACCAGATGTGATCAAGGTAGCGGATGTATTTTGGAAAGAGAGCCTGAGGTTAGTTCAAGATTCAAGAGGGGCCTCAGGAGGTTTATGTATTTTTTGGCTGAATAAATACTTCATTCTTATTGAGGAAATAAGGTCACAGTATTGGATCATGGCCTTATTGGAAGTCAAAGAAACATGAGAGCAGACCCCCTTCTTAAACAATTATGCCACTGTTCTAAATAGTGAAAAAAATAATAATTTTGGATTCATTTAAGGACCTTAAAAAAAATCTACATCTAAATAATGTGATAGGAGGGGACTTCAACACCATTTTGAGCCTAATAGAAAATATAGGAGTAACTATAGTATGAGATCCATTCAGGGAAAGAATGGAAGATTTAATGGATAACTGGGATCTTATAGTTGTCTCACCAGAAGTAGGGAAATACAATTGGTCAAATAGAAGAATCGGGGATCAATACATAACGGCTCGATTGGATCATTTCATGATCCATACTAATTGGATTCTCAAAGTAATTGATTGTTCCTTGATAATACAAGCTCAAGGAGAATCTTGCCATCGACTAATTCTACTATGTATAGACAAGGTGAAAAATCTCGGTCCCATTCCTTTCAAATTCAATGCAAATTCGATGCAAATGGAAGGAGTGATGACAGTGGTGAAGAAAGAATATCATCTCCTAGTCCTGGGATACCCACCTTTTCTCTGGGAATCAAAGCTTTGAAATGTGAAGCAAGATCTAAGGAAATGGATCAAAGAAAATTATCAACCCCCCAGAGAAAAGGACATGACCTGGTTCAACAACTAGGGGAGAAATACAAGATGATTGAGGAAGTGCGGATTGAGGAAAATCACTTGCAAAAATAAAAGGATCTCACCCGTCAAATTTTCACTTTGAACAAGCAAGAAGAAAACCTCTGGTGATTGAAGTCACATAGTCTATGGATGAAGGTTGTTGAATCCAATATGTCTTTCTTCCATAGGTAGGTAAAATTAAGGGAATCTTGCAATAGAGTCAAAGAAATTGTGCCAGAAGGTAGGCCGAGGGTGAGCTCCTTTGAGGATATCAAGGATGAGGCACACAATTACTACAAAACTTTGTACAGTGCAGATCAAATAACATTAGACTAGGCTAATAAATTTCTTCGAGCAATGCCTCAAGTGATAACGACTGCAACAAACCAGAGTATTATAGTTGAGATAGTAAAAGAAGAAGTAAAAGAAGCTATCTGGTATTTAGAGCCAGAAAAAGCACCTGGCCATGATGGCTTCTTAATAAGTTTCTACCGATTGTTTTGGCCAATGATAAAAAAGTATCTCCTTCGAATGTTGAATATTTCTAGAGTTGAAAAGAAGTTGGGAGGTGGCATTCACTCCTCCATTTTATCCCTTATCCCAAAGGAAGCAAATCCTATTAATTTCTCAAGATTTCAACCTATCTCTCTTTGCAACTCTTCTTATAAGATCTTAACAAATTTCATAGCCAATCGAATAAAGCCTCTGCACTTATCCTTTATCTTTGAGAATCAAGGTGGTTTCATGTAATAAAGAAATATCCTTGATAACATCATTTTGGTCCAGGAATCAATACACTCAAGCAAGGAATTGGGAGAAGCAAGAATGGTCATCAAACTGGATATGGCTACTGCGATTGATTGGGTAAATCACTCCTTTCTTTTCCTTATTTTAGAAAATTTGGGTTTTTGCTATGAATTTATTCAATGGGTTAAGGATTGCATCAGATCCCCTTGGATCTACCCTTTGGTTAATGGTAGACTAACATCCTTCTTCGCAACCTCAAGAGGACTTCGGTAAGGTTTCCCTCTATCACCTATTCTCAATATTATTATGGCAGAATCTCTTAGCAGGAATATGGAAGTGGCCAGGTTGGATGGAGGTCTACCTGGATTGAGTATAGTGAGAAATGTTAGAGAAGTGAACGAATCCCAATTTGCGAATGACACTCTTCTATTGGGAGGAGCCTCAAGGATCATAGCTTCTAGATTCAAAAAAAATTAGACTCCTAATTGTACTTGTCTAGAGGATTGATTAATAGAATGAAGAGCTGACTAATAGGTTAGAATTGCTCTGATTTCACCTTGCAGGAAATATCTTGAATTTTGGGATTTCTAGTAAATAAGGACTAGAAATCCTTTTCTTATCTCAATATTGCTATTTCTTTCAGGCAGGTGATCAGGGAGGATTAGGAAGAACTTTTGAAAAAAATTAAAAAAAGTGTTCAATCTTGGGGAGCAAGATGGTTGAATGTAGCAGGGAGAGTGATCCTCATAAAATCGATGTTACCGTCCTTACCGGTCTATATTGGGTCATGAGTTTTAGCACCAAAGAATGTCATTCATAGTACCAGTAGCCTGATAAAAAAGTTCTTATGACACAGAGGCAAGAATAATGAGCACATATTTCACTTGGTGAATTGGAACATTGTCAGACTGCCAAAGAGATTAGGTGGTCTAGCCATTAAAGACCCCGACTATATGAATTTAGCATTGGGAGCTAAATTGGTATGGAGATTATTATCAAACTCTAACGAATGGTGGAAAAAGGGCTTCATAATAAAGTATTTCCATAAGAACATATTGCTTAGGATAGAGGGTGAAACATGGGAAGGGAAAGGAACCAAAATCTGGAAGCTCTGCAAATTTGTGGCCCCTTTCGTGATCAAGAAACTTGGATGGCAGCCAAGAAACTAAAAGCACATTCACCTTTGAAAATATCACACCCCTTCTGTTACCTTGGCCTTAGAGAACCAAGGTGTTTTGGAGCTAGCTTGGTGGATGGAAGAGTAGGGCATAAACCATTTAGTAGACATCTATAACTAGGATGAGAATGGGATGTGGTGTGGGTGGCATTACATGGCATGTTCGATCCACCTTCAACATCACTAGCAAGAAGTGATAAAATCATTGAAAGGCTTCGTGCCAGTAGTAATGCACAAACTAGATAGGCGTATATGGACTGGAGGTAAGCATCCACATTATACACTGAAGGAGGGCTATGCTTACCTCCTTAAAAATCTCTCTTTCCCGCATCCTTCTCTGGTTTGCGATAAAATTTGGAACAAGGGTGGAGTACCAAAGGTCAACACCTTGGTTAGATGTGGTAACTTTCTATCAAATAATGCCTATTAGGCTTGTTACATTAGATGTGGTAACTTTCTATTAAATCATACCCATTATGCCCATTACATTATTAAGGTCCCTAAGTACATTTTTGACTGGAATGTTTGGGATTAAAGATAAATTTTCCGTGATTTTTTTATGGATATGGGTTAATTTGGAGTTTGAAGGAGAGGTTCTCAAAGAAAGATGACAAATTGTGCTATTGGAGTTTCCTATTATAATTATGGATCTAATTGGGAAACATAGAGCCATAATTATAATTAGGAGGGAATACATTTTGGCTCAATTTTTTAATGCTTTACCTAAGTTAGATGAAATCTCTAATTCAATTTTTCCATTAGGGCAAAAAGAACTCCTCACACCTCCCATCCCTTATAATTCAACAACATTTACCATAGGAACCATTTGGTTAATTCTTAATTTTCATGTTTAAATATCATATCTTATAAATTATTTTTAATTTTGGGTCATTATTTATGTGTTATGAATTTTTTAAATTATAATAAGAATTTTTTAATATCAAAATTTTATTATTCCTTGATGGGGGTGTGATCCTCGAAGGGAATATCTCGTATAGAAAGGCAAGTCGCACTCACACCTGTCGGTCTCTTGTCATGGTGTGGCATCAACTTAATTCGTCGACTTAGTTTCATAAAGGTACATGGTGCAGTGTAGTGGTAGTGAGGAGATATCCTCACCCGCCTGCTCTTGGTATACCGAGGTTGTGCTTTTCATGGGATAGGGAGTATTTATTTGTTACCTTGATGAAGTAGGTGGTATCCATTGCTTAGATTCATAGAAACATTATTTTATGTGTTCTTCCTCAAGTTAATGACACTTTGGGGTCAATGTTCTTCATCCTCTTCTTGCATGCTTTAGCAATCAGGTCAGTTTTTGAATTGGTGGTTGTCGTTTCGAATTCAGCTCTCCAGGACAATGATTTTATAGATATATCATATTCTTGTCTAGTCTTGGTTAGTGGTTGTTGGTACCTTTGTTCATTCTCTATGTGGTTTTAGTTTGAGGGTTTTCTCTGGTTATTTGAAGATCTAATATGTAATTAGGGCATTTCAACTTTTCTCCTTCTGTAAGTACATGCTAACTCCATTTGCGCGGATTTGGGGTCGTTCTTTTACAATTGGGAATATCCTCTATCTCTCTTCAATTGGAATTGTCGTGATTAAATCTTGGTTGGATTCACGCTCTAGGTGTGTTTCCAAGGATTAGATGAGTCTCAGGAGTATTGTGGTGTTCTTTCATAAGTGGAATTATGTGAAGTTTAATGTTATGAAACCAACTCAAAAATAGATAAATCAACAACTTGAAAATTATCCTCTTCGAGGGGGAAACCTCCTTTACATTACATAAATGAAAAATTATTGGATGATACAAATGACAAGACCTCCTTTGTATATATAGGAGTTTAAGGGGTCATAATATAATTAGATCCTACATAAAAATAATAATTTAAGGGCACAAAAATAACAATAGTGGGCTTCTATGGGGCATAAAAATAATAATATGGGGGCTACATGGGCACAAGAATAACAATAAGGGGGTTACACTTGTTAAGAAATTTACTGCATAACATAAATAATTACCGAGAGGAATATATATAAGAAAATAACCAGCAACAACCATAAATACATAAACAAAAATGTTTATCCGGGAAAACCCCAAACCCGGGGAAACACCCAACTTAATAAGATCTCATTAGCATTGGCCAAAACCCTGGCCAATCCGACCAAGTGAGCCTTCACTGCTCACCTCCAA
The DNA here is from genome assembly GCA_031772625.1 of Pinus tabuliformis. Lineage (NCBI taxonomy): Eukaryota > Viridiplantae > Streptophyta > Pinopsida > Pinales > Pinaceae > Pinus > Pinus tabuliformis. The sequence continues at coordinate 166,642,598 of CM062810.1, read as the reverse complement.
GTCTTGCATTACAATGAAGTCCTTCCAGCTTTTTATAATCGCCATTACATATAATACCACAGGCAGAATACTATGGGTGCACAATACCATGTGCCCAAAAACCATCACTGTTTAACCTGGTCAACTTTGACTCTATCCCGAGTCAAGTTTACCTAACAACACTAACAATAACAATAAGGGGTCTACACTAGTATTATAGGGACCTAACATGCCCCTCTCCTTCAAAAAAGTGGTGTCCTCAATGATTGAGTAGTCCTAGATGCTTATGTATAAAATTCTCATCCTCCCATGTGGAATATTCAGCGGGTACATTATTCTACTTAATGAGATACTCTGAAATTGATTGATTTTGTAGTTTTCGGGTTCGTGATTGCGTAACTGCTTCAGGCTCAAATATGGTTTTTCCTTCTTCGTCAAGTTTTGGCAACACTGTCTGAATTGGAAGCTTGTCACTGATAACCTTATTTAAGCATGAAACATGGAAAACTGGGTGTACTCGGGAAGATGCAGGAAGCTCCAATTTGTATACCACAGTACTAATATTTTGCAAAACCTTATAAGGACCATAGTACTTGGGTGGAAATTTATTATACTTCTTAGATTGCTTGAGAGATATTTGTTTGTATGGATGTAGCCATAAAAATACCCAGTCACCTACATCAAAAAAAATTTCACTACGATATTGATCTGCTTATTATTTCATTCGATTCCTATGCCAGAGTGAGGTGATCATTTAAGGGTTGGAGAACTTGTTGTTAATTATCGATGTGATCTTCCGTTGCTTGAACCTTATAATTTTCTCTTAAATATGATGTAATGTATGGTGGATGATATCCATAAAGTGCCATAAATGGGGTCATTTTTGTTACAATATGGAAGTAACTGTTATTCCGACATTCATCTAGAGGTAACCACTCTACCCATTGTGTTTCTCTATCAGATACAAAGCAACGAAGATATCCTTCCAAACATTTGTTCACTATCTCAGTTTGCCCACCAGACTGAGGATGATAAGATGAGCTATGAGCTAATTGAGTACCAAGACAAGAAAATAAATCCGTCCAAAATTTCTAGTGAAAATGGCATCTTTGTGAGTTACTATAATCTTTGGGTTTCCATGAATATTTTCAATTGTTTCCATAAATGCAGTAGCAATTGTACTAACTTTTAAAGGATGAGAGAATGCACAAAAGTGTGCATACTTGGTAAGTCTATCAACTATCACCAATATGACACTCTTTCCTTCAAACTTGGGAAAACCTGTGATAAAATCCATTGAGACCTACTCCTAATGTTGACTTGGAATGGCTAAAGGTTGTAATAGAACCAGGGTCTTAATTGTCTAAAATTTATTTTGTTGGAAAATCAAACATTCTGCCACAAACTTTTGAATATCAGATTTAAGGCCATCCCAAAAAAATTCCTTCTTGACCCTATGGTAAGTTTTTAAAAATCCTGAGTTCTTTTTTAAGGGAGAGGTGTGAAATTCCAAAAAAATCTTTTGTTTGAATTGGGAATTCATACGAAGATATAAGCAATATTTGTACCATAATGAATCATTTTTCTAGCTAAATATATCAAATGAACTGGGATGTTGTAGCTTTTGAATGAGTAACCACACCTCTTCATCATTCTTCCATTCATCCCTTTCTTCAGTTATCCACTCAGGTTGGATAATAGAAATGGCACAAAGCAATGCTTCCGCATCCTCATCCTTTCTTTAGAGTGCATCCACAACAACATTTTTCTTCCCTTTTTTGTAGATGATTTCAAAGTCATAACCCAACATCTTTATCACCCATTTTTGTTTCTCTTCTAAAGATAATCTTTTTTCCAAAAAGGATTTAAGACTATCATGAGCTGTTTTACCTTGAAGTGTCTTCCCATTAGGTAAGGTCACCATTGCTTTAGTGCATGCAGTGTTGCCAACATTTCCTTCTCATAAATAGGTTTGTGTAAATACTTTCCTTTGATTGGACGACTTTCAAAAGCAATGGGTCTTCCTTCTTGCATTAAAACAAGACCAATTCCATTTCCCGAGGCATCACATTCCACAATAAAATTTTCTGTGAAATCTAGCGTAGCTAAGACCGATTCTTGGCACATTGTCTCTTTAAGATGTTCAAAGGCCTTCATTGTTTCCAGAGTAAGTCGATATAGCGGGGCATATAAAAGGGGTGGTAAAAGACTATTCAAAGTGAATCCTGGGCAAAGTGAAAACTTCATTTTCACTTATACCCTGAGATCGTTTGAAAGAGTTTCATTTGCTTTTCTTCCATTCTGGTTTATGGTCTTTCTGGCTATATGGTCTATCCAGGGGAAAGATTTAGCTTCAAGAAATAGTAAATGATCTCATAGATACACAAATGTATAACTCTCCAGGAATTTGGATTGTGCTTATATCCATAACTGTAGGAATTGGGTCCGAACTTTACCTTTTCCAGTCTCTTTTCATCAATGGAAATGCATATTTCTTTAGTAATGATGTTAGAGGTGTTGCTATTCTCCCATAATTCTTAACAAAATTGCGATAGTACCCTATCAACTTGAGAAATCCTCGAAGATGGTTTACGGTTGTTGGTATTTTCATTCCTTAATGGATTTAATTTTGTTAGGGTCTACCTTAACACAATCATGAGATACAATATGACCCAAATATTCCACCTCCTGTACTCCAAAGAAACATTTGGAGGATTTTACATATAACTGTTTCTCTTCCAAAAGTTTGAGCACCCTATCAACATGTTGAACATGATCCTTCCAAGATTTGTTGTAGATTAGTATATCATCAAAAAATACTAACACAAATTTTGTAAGGAAGGGTTTGAAAATGGAATTCATCAAAACTTGAAATGTGGAAGGTGCATTAGTAAGGTGAAAAGGCCTGACCGAAGATTCATAATGTCCCTCATGAGTTCTGAATGCTGTCTTCAGAATTTCTTTAGTCTTCATTCTAATTTGAAGATATCTTGAATGAAGATCCAGCTTGGTGTAGTAAATTTCTCCATGTAATTCATTGAACAATTCATCAATGACAAGAATGGGAGATTTATCTTTAATAGTGAGCTTGTTGAGCTCATATAAACTGGACACATATACCATGGTACATCCTTCTTGTGCACCAATACTCTTGGAACAGAGAAAGAACTTTGACTAGGTTGAATTATACCAGCCTCTAGCATTTCTACAACCATATGTTCAATTTCACTCTTTTGGGTACAAGGATATCTGTAAGGCCTGATGTTTGCATGAAAACTTCCTTGAATCAAATGAGTAGCATGATCATGATCACGAATAGGTGGGAGGCCTTTGGGAGTCTCAAACACCTTGGAATTATTGTTCAATTTTTTTTGGAGATCTAGAGAAATAGATGATTTTGATGTTTGAACCTCCAGCGACCATAATTTTGCAATTAAGCCTTGTTGTTCCTTCTTCAGAAGCTTTTTCATGCCATTAGAGCTTATTATCTTTCCTAGCTTCCCTGTGATACCCCTTAATTCAACTTCCTTTCCTTCCCATTTCTTTCTAAGAAACGTTCTTGAAAATTGAAAGCTACTATCCCCAAAGATTGTAACCATTGGACTCCTAGTATAACATCAACACCACCCATTGGAATGGAAACCATTGGACTATGCATTACATATTCCCCCATGGTTAGCCTGATATTATAGCACTTTCGAGAGCAATTTATAGTTCCTCCATTTGTAACCATCACTTGACACTTTGGTGTTGGATATAGGAAGCAATTCAATTCCTTGGTTATCTTAAAATGAACTAAATTTTGGGTACTACCCGAATCAATCAACATTATTAAATTTTTCTTCTTGATATATCCTTCTATATTTAGCATTTAAGGAGTGGTAATTCCTACCAATGCATTATAAAATATGTTCGGATCATTTCTTCTTTCTCGGGGGTTGGTTCTTGGTGTATATCTTCCTCTTTTGATGTTTCTTTTTCCTTTTCTTCCTCCTCTTCACAATCTATGTAAAATAATTTCTTCTCAACACACTTATGAACTTTAGTGTATTTCCTATCACAGTTGCTACAAATCTCGTTTGCTCTTTTTTCTTCCAACTATTATGGTTTCAACCTTGTAGGTTGTGGAAGACTAAGAGTAGAAACACTTCCATCTTAATAGTTGTGAGTGTTAGACTTCCTTGTTATCATAATTTTTCTTTCAACTTTTGTTGCCACCCTGAAATCCTTCTCCAATGAATCAAGTTTCCAAAGGTGAACATCATGTTGGATGTTATATTTTAAAGTCCCTAAGACATAAATCCTATGTTCCTATGGAATATTGGTTACCCTAATATTCAATTTTTGGAAGTCTTCAATGTGCTCTGCCATTGAACCCTTTTGTTTGAGATTTATTAATTGGCTAAAGAAGGCGTTGCTCTTTGTATCTTCATAATGTGTTATCATTTCCTCTGTAAAAAGTGACTAGGTGACAAGTGGTTTACAAGAACAAATCCATCTATATCATAAAAACTGATTGAGTTCTAAATATAAAAATGAAATATGCACCTTTTGTGAGGGTTGGACATCATGTAGATCAAAATATTGCTCCATATGTAGTATCCATGTTACTAGATCCTTGCCATAAAATTTACTCATATCTATCTTTGGAATGTGGTGGTTCTAACCCCACATTGAAGTCTCTAAAATCATAATTCATATTCCTTTTGTCCTCATCATGGTTTTCATGGATTACCTTGTCACCACCAGGAAGTCTTTCTTGCAACAACTTTGTCAACCCTTCCAAATTGACATTCATCACATCCATGTCTACTTTCAAAACCTCCATGTTGAATTTTATACCATCCGTGTCCCATTTTAGTTCTTCTTTGGTTTCCCTTTGTGAGAGCGAAATTTGTTGCACTTGGTCCCGTAATTTTGATATATCATGTTGAAATTCTTCCTCTTCATGTGTCATAGTAGAGCTTTCTGAGGGATTAATGGGTGTGGATTTTTTAGATTTGGGAGGCATTTTAGAACCCAATAATGATATATATGCTTCAATATTCCCTTTGAATCACTTCAAACTGATTTTTCAAACAATAGTTATGCAAAATTAAAAAATACACACCTTTTTCTTTTTTTTTAGGAGCTTGATATTGTAATTGTTGTATCTTTGTAATTTCAGACTTCCAAGATCTGAAATACGATCTTGTGGTGGACCTATGAATATGTTTTCCATTGCCACAAGACATACCAACACTGGATTATTCAATATATATTTATGCCAAATCTCCCACAATGACCTGATTATGGACTGGTTCAGTAGAGCGAAGTTGTATGGGATGCCACATGTCACTGTTTCAAAATTAAACCATGAAATTTCTATAGGGAAAACTACAGTCCATGCAATTGCAATGACTTTTTACATAATTCAAATCTGATGCTTGAAACGAAAGTTATGACGAATTTCCCTAGGTCACCTGTTTGAGATTGAATTTTGGAGCCTACAAAAACCCTAACTTCCCTAGATCATATCTCAAAAAAGTAGTGAACCAACATTTGAAATTTGTACACGAAGTTCGCCAAGATTTAAGCTCCACGTGGTCGAAATTTCAGCTTGTGAAGCCCTGTAGAAAAAAAATTATAGCGAAAATTCCAAGATGATCTGTTTGAAGAAGTGAAACCCTAAAATCCAATTCTCTCATACCAAATGTTATGCAACCAACTAACAAATAGATAGATCAATGAATTAAAAATTATCCAATTCGAGGGAGAAAACTCCTTTTAATTACATAAATAAACAATTCTTTAGATGATACAAATGTACAAGACCTCATTTGTACATATAGGAGTCTAAAGGGTCATAATATAATCAGAGCCTACATAACAATAATAATGTAAGGGCACAACAATTACAATAATAGGATTCTATGGGGAATAACAATAACAATATGGGGGCTACATGGGCACAACAATAACAATAAGGGGGCTACACTAACAATAACAATAAGGGCAATACACTAGTATCATAGGGACCTAACATGTTGCAAATTACAAGTTTTTCATCAAAATGAACCTTGGGTATGGAGACTAGGGGAAGTTTTGATTGTGTTTTTGGTGGGCCCTTGTGTGTTAGTGGTTTGTCTTACATCTAGTATTGTTGGTCATGGCTCTTTATTTGGTTGTAGTGTTGGTCCTAGTGTTCTTATTATCATGCCTCCTTGTCAATGTATACCTTGTCGCAGAGGAGGGGCTACCTCTTCTAGTATCCATCGCTGTTGGATTTTTACTTGGGAATCAGTTGTATCCTACTTTGATTTAGTCCCTCTTAAGGTCCGCAGGGAAATTATATTGTTGGAATCAAAGGAATTTGGAGACCACCCTTACTTTTCTGATTCAGAAATAGGAGGACAAGGTCTCAAATGGGTTCAAGACCTAGGTAACTTCAAGAAAAGACGATTGCATTTCTTGCATTCTCTCTTTGTTCACCAACTTATGGACACACTCTTTCAAATGGTTTTGAGGGAAAGCAATTTGATACTTACAAGTTCTTTGCTGGTCAGGAGGACATAAAATGTCTCTTGAGGAACATAAGGTTTTGCCTGCAAGATATCGATGCACCCCTAAAACGTGTGGAACAATTTGTGGTGTCAGACATCGATTCAACTTCAGGGGACTTAAAGGATCCTCGTGGAGATCTTGATATCCCTCCTAATAACCCTACTATTGATAATACCCCTAATTTCATTGTTATTTCTTATGACTGAGGCAAGTCTTTGCCTTTGCAATTTTGATATCAACATGTTCCACATTTTTGTGGCTTCTAATGTGCGTAATGGATTTACCCTGGTGGGAAGTTTCAAGATAAAGATGGTTTTTGTCTCAAACCCTTACTTGTTTTTTCTAAGGTTGTGTCACTTGTTCCATGGAAGTTGGTAACAAACTGCGATAGTGCACTATCAGGTGTTTCGAGTAATGCTACTAGTTGCAGTGATGAATCCTACCCATTCCACTTCAGATTGATAGGGTTGTTCAAATTGTGTTACACCTCAGGCTCTAGCTCTGGCTCTTTAGTTCATGGAGCATTTTTTCTATAGGTAATGGCTCTATTGTTCATGTTGGATTTGAGTAACCCTGTCAAGTTTTTTGGTGTCACAGAAAGATGTTGCATGGTGGATTATTGTTACCAAGTGTTTATCATTATATATGACAATTTCTTTGTTTTGTTGCATGTCATTTTGATTCAAGGTTAAGGAAGGAATAACTCAAATCTACCTTCGTAGCATAAGTATGCTCTCTAGTTTTAAAAACGTCAGTTTTTCAGCTGAAAACTATCGTGTTTATGTTTTTTGTTGTCTTATGGAGATCTCCATACTCAAATGGATATATTTGACAAAATTTGGACATGTGATATGATAGTAATATTTAATGAAAACCTTTGGTATTAGTTTACCAAAAAAAAATATCAGAATTTTATTATGAAAAATAATTTTTAAACATAAATAATAAATACAAAAAACAATATTTATATTGTTATTTTATATTTTTTTTATATTACATTATTTAAAAAAAAATAAAAAAAATAAATATAGTTGCAAAATTTTACATTTCATAAAAATAAATCATTATAAATGTTCCATAAATTCTAATTATATATAAATTTAAGGTGGTTTTTTATTTTTAATCTCAAAATGAGTTAAATTGTATACTTATTCAAAATTACTAACTTATGAATTAATTAAAGAAATGTCATATATAACATAACCAATGCATCCATATAAATTAAATGGTTGCTAAATGTCGATTAACATTAAAACATTTACTTCATAATACATCGCTCATTGCCAATTTTTTTTAGTTTCATTGGATATCATTTTTTGGGATTCAACTGTGTTAAGTAAGTCATTCATCTATGACCTTTCCATGAGAGGTAGTCATAACTGACTAATTTCTCATGATTTTTGAATAGTCCACTTAGCACTCATTTCATTCTCATGATTTTTGAATAGTCCACTTAGCACTCATTTCATTCTCATGATTTTTGAATAGTCCACTTAGCACTCATTGCATCAGGTGGTGCTCACAGTGGTAAAGAAGTGGGATTGAAACTAGTGAAATGAATCACATAGCATCAATCATCACTTCTGGGGCTTGCACCAGGTAACCAAGGCTTCTCGGGAGGTCACCCATCCCCGATCGCCTCTGGCTTAAGTGGGTGTAAGTATTGAGTCTTCCCCACAATCAAGCCCACTTAGCTTGCTACACCATTTGCAAAACCTTAGCAAGTATTGTGCCTCATGAACCATTCAAGTAGAGTTCTCTTCACTCTTTTGAATTTGAGTATTAAGGGGTTTTCGCAGTGCATTATATTAGATATCATTTTTTTTGGGATTCAACTGCGTTAAGTAAGTCATTCATCTATGACATTTCCATGAGAGGTAGTCATAATTGACTAATTTCTGATGATTTTTGAATAGTCCACTTAGCACTCATTGCATTGGGTGATGCTCACAGGGGTGAAGAAGTGGGATTGAAACTAGTGAAATGAATCACATATCATAATCAATCATCACTTCTAGGGCTTGCACCTAGTAACCAGGACTTCCTCGGAGGTCACCTATCCAAAATCGCCTCTGGCTCAAGCGCTCTTACTATGGATTTTTCCTCACAATCAAGCCCACTTAGTTTGCTACCCCATTTGCAAAACCTTAGCAAGTATTGTGCCTTATGAATCATTCAAGTAGAGTTCCATTCACTCTTTTGGATTTAAGTATTGAGGGGTTTTCACAGTGCCTTATATTAGATATCATTTTTTTGGATTCAACTGCATTAAGTAAGTCATTCATCTATGACCTTTCCATGAGAGGTAGTCATAACTGAATAATTTCTCATGATTTTTGAATAATCGACTTAGAACTCATTGCATCGGGTGATGCTAACAGGGGTGAAGAAGTGGGGTTGAAACTAGTGAAATGAATCAGATAGCATCAATCATCACTTCCAGGGCTTGCACCTGGTAGTAACCAGGACTTCTTGGGAGGTCACCCATCCCAGATCGCATATGGTTGAAGCACGCTTAACTGTGGAGTTTTCCCCACAATCACGCCCACTTAGCTTGCTACCCCATTTGCAAAACCTTAGCAAGTATTGTGCCACATGAACCATTCAAGTAGAGTTCCCTTCACTCTTTTGAATTTAAGTATTGAGGGGTTTTCGCAGTGAATTATATTAGATATCATTTTTTGGGATTCAATTGCGCTAAGTAAGTCATTCATCTATGACCTTTCCATGAGAAGTAATCGTAGCTGACTAATTTCTCGTGATTTTTAAATAGTCCACTTAGCACTCATTGCATCAGGTGATGCTCATAGGGGTGAAGAAGTGGGATTCAAACTAGTGAAATGAATCACATAGCATCAAAATTAACTAAACTATAACTTTAATTTAAATTATTATTATTAATAATTATATATACATTTAAAAAACATGTAACAAAATTCTTAAACATGAAGATTCTTAATGTGTAAATAAGTTTTATTACAATACTATGGATTAATACCATGGCTTATTAATACCATGTGTCCATAAAACAATAATTCACATTGATATGACACATGTTCCTATCACATTTTTTTAGAATCAATTTAATTAGAATGGCAAAAAGGGCATAACTACTTTTGAGAGAATTAACATTTGATCTATAATTACTACTAAGACTACTGCAACCATATAAATCCATAATAAAAATTAAAACACTTACTCTATGACACATCTGACATTACTAAAAAAAAAACATAAAACTAAGTAAATTATATTTTTATTTTAAATTATTATAGTATTACTTATAAAAAATATTATAAGTTAAACATATATACATGAAACAAGATTCTTAAACAAGGCGGTTTATCTCACTTTACTATAGCGGTAGCCTACTTATTATAAGTTTTGGAGTTTTTTCGGGCATATTTTCATGTGGAATTTGCCAATCCAACAAAGATTTGTTGGAATCACAATTTTGAATTGTGAACTTTCTACAATCCAAGTGAACCAAGGTTTTTTCAGTATATTGAATCCATATATGCAGTAAAAAAACACATTTTAAATAACAAAAGATCACAATTTGACCAAAACTTGTTGGGCCTTATTCCAACCAAAAAATCCAAAACATACATTAGTTAGACAACACCATTTGTAAATATGCATACCATGGTTTTTCAATATCAAATGCCGAAAAAATCATGAGGCACTTATGATATTTGTTTATATGACAATTTTTTAATTAATCAATTTAATTAAAAGGACAATAAGGGCATAACTACTTTGGAGATAAATCTCAACCTTTAATTCATGTATACTACTAAGAATATTCTAAAATGTTCCAAGGAGGTTAAATCTATACCATCTACCTAATAATTATAAATAATTAAATTAAAATTTTGAAAGTCCTATTCCAAAACAAACATGCATATCAACATAAATATTTTAGAAAATACATAGAGGTTAAATCACTACCATCCATTTAATATGTATTAATAATTAAATTAAAATTATAAAAACCTTATTCCAAAATAAATATACCTATGACATAAATATATTAGCATGAGTCAACTCTCCACATACTTACACAAGAAATGTTAGTATTTATTTATCTTTTCTATACATAAATATGCAAGAAATGTTAGTATTTAATTAATTTTTTTTCCATATCCATCTATAAAAAAATATTTAATAATTTTTTTCCTTTACATACATAGATATTTATTTATTTTTATTTTCAAAAACAAATATAATTTACCTTACTCATTTTTTATTTGAAATGAAAATATAAAAACCCTTGAATACTTCCCTATATTTTAGGAATGATAAATTAAATAAACAGATTACAATTTACAAAATTCTAATCTAAAAAAATCAAATAAAATAACTCGTAATTAACAATATCAAAAAACTTCACATCTAATTTTAAACCATTTAAACTAATTCTTAAAACTACTTTACAACCTTTCATAAACAATTATAACTAATAATATTTAAATACATTAGCATGAGTCAAACTCTCCACATTTATAGTTAGTTAGCAAACATGCGTTGGCATTTAGTGTCGGCGTTGTCGTCGTGCGATATGCGTACGAACACAATCTCACGTTCTATATTTTATGGTGTGATGGCCTTCTTATTCTTGAACCCAAAGGGACGATTCACATTGTATATTTTATGTTGTTTCACGTTGTGTAGCTTTTTCATGTGTTAATTTTATTCTGAAATGATTTGTTTTTAATAGGTTTCAAATTTTTTTTGTTAGAGATAGTTAGGAAGAGAGAATTGTAAGTAAATATTATTGTAAATATAACAGAAAACTTATTGCAATATGAAGAAGGCTTTGTCAATATTGATTAATTAATATGTATAAATGTGGAGAGTTTGTCTTGAAAAAATCACTTCTTTTTAGAGTGCTTCACGTACAACCACATTAGATCTCAGTTTCATAATTTTTGTCGCAACCACATTAGATCTCAGTTTCATAATTTTTGTCGCAATAATGATAGCCTTTTATGGGTGTCAAAATTATAGTGAGCTCAGGAGGCTTCTCTCCAAGTTTTTTGAGCACATGAATAAAATCTTAAATCAAACTAAATATTCGTTTCTTTAGGTCTGATAGACCAAAGTTGGGTCTCAGTGGACGTTAACCATAATCATCATCATCATCATCAAATGTTATATGTTAATTTTAACTTGAGAAAAAAAAAAGAATTACACATATTATATATAAATTAAAGTGAGGAACTTATTATGAAGGAACTTATTAGAATTGGAATAATCTCAAACCCCTAGGAAATTGGTGGGTGGGGAGCCACTTGTCACAAATCAAATTTTTTAAATTTATTAAAAGTCAATGCAACTTAACAAACTCTATAACGCACTACAACCCTTGATAAACATTTGGACTAAGCATATGCTGAGCATATTACCTTTAAGCATTTAGACTAAGCATATGTTCAGCATATTACCTTGAGAATCAATCTAGGCCATCAATTAAAAAAATAAAAATAAAAAGTCAATAGATTCCTATCCACCTTAAGTTGAAATAAGTAGCTTTCCCCAAATATAATTAATTTAGATTCATTTTAATTCTAGATCTACCAGTGAGGGAATCAAATCTCTCTCTTGTGGTGTAAATCTCTTTTAGAGTGAAAAGAAATTTGATTCTTCTGGGTGCTTGGTAGATCAAAGTTAAGATGGATATTGGTTGGTATAATTATTAGCTTGTCAATATACTACATTAGAGAATAATACCATGGAAAAAAACCATGGGTTAAGAATACCATGGGAGAATAACCACAGAATGGAAAATTTTATGTTTATGTTTATTTTGACTGAGTCAAAATGTTAAAAATTACATCTCTACCATGCTAGTCGCGCAAATTAATTAAGGTAGTTATATAAATTAAACATGAGTCTAACTAATAGATGACATGACTTTTTTGAGGACATTTTTTTGTTAATTAAGGTAGTTATCTAAATTAAACATGTAGTCTAACTAATAGATGAAATGAATTTTTTGAGGACATTTTTTTTTGGTTAATTTTAACCAAAATCAGTTAAAACTTGAGTTTTAACCTGTAGAATTCGAGTGCCCTAATGGTTTTTCAAAGGGTTGAATTCATTTGTAGAATTGAGGCTTCTGTGATCCATAACAATTATAAGAAGAGTTTTGGCACCTTTGTCAACGCGTAAATCACATGTAGATAATAAATATAAAATTATTTATTATCTGTTGATTTTTAAACACTAAAATATTATCTAGCCGTTTTTCTATATAGCCGTAGATGGTCAACCTAGTCAACCTAGCTGTTGGGAAGGTCTACTCTCCCTATTTAATGTGTGGCCATGACGATGAACCACACTAGTTGGTTCGAAACGTGTCGACAAAGGTTTTCTACATGTGATTTACACCGAAACTCTTCTTATAAGCATTGAATTCATTTATGCATTCAAAAATGCATTTCAAACAACAAAAATTCATAATCTTGGCCATTTTGTCTACGAGTTAGACTTCGCCTAAATTAAATGTCTGATAAATGTCTATAGACATTAATTTATGATAGACATAATAAATTAAATGGTTGGTAAATGTATTAATCCAGAATAAGTATCAAAAACCTACTTCATACATGACATTTTTTTTAATTAAACAATTTGCTATAGTCTAACCAGACTGCTTTTTTGCCCTGAAAATCATGGAAATTCCTGCAAGATTTTGATAAAACCCGGCACTAATTTTTATAAATCCAGGTTACAACTGTCAAAATTCAAGATTTTGGGTGCCCCAGAGGTTTTCGATGGTGATGAATCCATTTCCACTATCAAAAACATGATTCAAACACTGCTACTGCAATATTTCTTGAATTTTTTTTGCCCGCATTACGACCATTTTTGACCTTCCTGGCAATTCCTCTGCCTTGATAGACGACACCAAAGAATTTAATTAAAAGAGAAAAAAAATGCATAACTACTTTGGAAATAAATTTCGATCTTTGGTATATGTATACTATTAAGACTAGTACAACCACATTAAAAATATTAATGTGGTTGATATAACCGAAGACTTTATAAATATAACAAAGAAAACTATTGCAACATGAAAAATGTATTACCAATGCACACATTTACCTGATTAACCAGGTATAAAAAGGCTATGGGTCAACTTTAACTTGAGAAAAAAATGAATTACACATTATATTGTAAAATGGATCATTTTGCTAAATAATTTTATTTATTTTTTTTTTTTAATTAATTTTCACATCTAATTAGAATATAAACTTATTAGAATTGGAATAATCTTAAATCCCTAGGAAATTGGTGGGCGGGGAGCCATGTGGTACAAATCTAATTGCATTTGAGAAATAAAAGGAATTACACATCTTATTTTAAAATGGAACATTTTGCTAAATAAAATTTTCTTATATATAAATTTCTCCATCAAATTAGAATATGAACTTATTAGAATTGGAAGAATCTCAAATCCCTAGGAAATTGATGGGTAGGGAGCCACTTGGCACAAATATAATTTTTAAATTTATTAAAAGTCAGTGCAACCTAACAAACTTTGTAACATACTATAACCGTTATAAGCATTAAGACTAAGCATATGCTGAGTATATTCCCTTGAGAACCAATCTAGGCCTTCAATTAAAAAAAAAAGTCGATAGATCCTGATCCATCTTAAGTTGAAATAAGAAGCCTTCGACAAATATTCTAGAATATTTTATGGAGGTTAAATCCCTACCCTCCATCTAATAATTATTGATAATTAAATTAAAATTCCAGAAGCTCTATTCCAAAATAAACATCACTATCAATATAATAATTTTATTTTAATTGGACACCGACTTTGCAGCAACCTTTGACCTATCTGTAGAAATCCTAGCTTTCTCCAATGGAAACCACAGAGGGGGCCATTTCCCCTCCACCTCCTCCCCCTTCTCACGTTGATGAAATTGAAACCTTTCAAGTGTTAGTGGCTTCTCTGCCCAAGCGAACGTGACCGACTAAAGCTCCGTCAAAATTTATTAAAAGGAATGATGAAGTCAGAGATGTGGTCGTGCTAGTTGGAGCTCATAGATCTTCATTGGCCTACTCCGAGTGGGATTTGATTGGAAAATTCACTAGAATGTGGCCTTCTCTCAAATCAATGGAGGATTAGATAGAGAAATCATGGAGATCCAAGATGAAGGGGAATATTGCCCTATTTGTTGTAGGCAATCAATTCTTTGCCTTTATGTTCGAACTCAAAGAAGATCGAGATGTAATATTTCATAATGGACCATATTTCTTTAGATCTCGTGGAATGTATCTAAACAAGTGGACTCTTGAATTTAATCCAAACGAAGATATCCCCATGGTCGCGGTTTGGGTCAATTTGCCTTGACTCCTTCTCTCTTGTTGGAGTGATGATTGCTTAAGGGCCATTGGAAACAGGGTTGACAAATACCTTGACAAAGTTGAAACCAAGGGTTCTCAATTTGCTTGTGCCAAAATTTGTATGGAAGTAGATCTTAAAAAAAGATTACCAACAAAGATCAATCTTGTAGAAATTAAATTGTAGATTCTAAACTGCTCATGAAATTTTCTAAATCACAAGACTAGAAGCTACTCTACTCATCTTCAGAAGTAAATTCACAATCGAGAACACAAATAATTAACGTGCATCAAGATTCAACACACATACACAAAGATTTATCTAAGTGAAAACAACTGCTCAAATCCCCTTATTATCTGTATTGCATTAATCAAATAATAGAGAAGAAATACAAAGCTTGCGAGTAACCCCTAGACTAGTATAATCTATATCACTACCTCATAGACTAGCTCAAGCAATTACTTAGCCAATTTCTCAGTCTTCCAAGCTCCTATTTCCTTGCATTGTTTGATAAGGAATTAGTCCCTATTAACTAGGGAAATTAGTCATTGATAATTGCACAATTCCTTTAGGCCCTTCTTTGACTACATACACCACATGTACAACTCGGAAAATTCTACAATTGATAGTACACTGCCCTTGAAATCCAACTGGGTAACTCTAATTCTCTGCATGCATGAGTTAATTTAAGCTAATTGATCAATTCACTGAATGATCACTCAGTGTGAAAAAAATTACACACCCTTGACTGAACCTCCACTAGTTCTACTAACAGTGAGAACTAGTTACATTGACAATAACTCAAATTAACTGAAATAGATTGCTACAAATTAGCAATCAATCATGTAGAACTAAACTCAAGTATCTGTCAATGCAATTTATTGTGTAAATTAAGACATGTATTTTACTATCAATCCAGGTTGGTAATCTTAGAAGTAAACCATAATTTATGGATTTTTGGATAAGAACTAATATAGAAAGTAGTTATTAGATTTCAATTGTCCTCCTCTCCTGGGCGAAGACAACATTAGTCATGTCAATCAAGAATGCCTGGACCGTAATGGTAATGCATGTACACCTGCACAGGCTCCCAGGCGACCCGAGACATTATGGCAATCAACAGCAGCAAGTCTCTCCTCAACAGAGACCAATACATTAGGAACAGAAACCACAAAACACTGAAGAAATGTCGCAAAGTAAGAGTGAGGAGACAGATGAAGAATCATCGCACAGGAACCATTGGATCTCGGAGATCAACAGATGAGGATTGACATCAATAGTAGCGGAAGAGGAACCCAGAAAATCCGTCACAACCGTCTATGGTGGCAAATCTACGATCATCGGGCACTAACATGCTTGAGAGTTAGTCAAAGAGAAAAGGTAGGAATATAAGCAAGAATGGTATTTCAGGATGAGTTTAAGTGGTAAGTGGTTTCAGGAGGGAACCACCCGATTCCACTCACCGTTGGACACGTAGCAAGAGGGTGGAGTGAGAATACCGCTTTATCGAGTGGGTATTCTCTGCGCGATTTGCCCACCCGAAATCCCTGATAGCCATTGGATCTATCGTGAGTGGATCGATGGTGGTGGAGTGACGTGCAGGTTGAATGATCGGCAATCGGTGGTGTCCATCAGATCTGACGAAGGAAAATCTATGGTGGAGATTGAGCCTAACAAAGGTAAGCTTTGAAAATTGCGCCAAAGCTATGGAAAAGCGGAAAATGTTATTTCCTGTTTGTCTGTTTTTAAGTCCGCTTTATCCAAAGTTAAGTGCCGGTTTATGGTTAAGTCTGTTTTATCCAAAGTTAAGTGCAGGTTTGGTTACTACACGAGGCTTAAGGAGTTCAAGTTATAATTTGGAGAGTTATCCCATAGCTCAAAACCACGACATCAACACTATAGTTTTTGAAGTTTATAGAAACAGCACTGTAAAAGTAGTTGTGGGGACTGCGCTCCCATTTTGCGCACTACTTTGAACCAATCCTCCTCTGAATGTACAAGGAACTAGCTTCCTTTCCCTTTTCTTTCTTTTTTTTGCAATATATAAAAAGTAACCGACTGTGTTAAAAAAAAAATGTGGTATACTAACAAGATAATAACTAAACCAACCAATATCCATCTTAACTCTGATCTACCAAGCACCTAGAAAGATCAAATCTCTTTTCACTCTAAAAGAGATTTGCACCACGAGAGAGAAATTTGATCCCTCTCTATAGTAAATCCAGAGGTAAAATGAACCTAAAATAATTATATTTTATAATAATATTTACTTCCAATTCTCTCTTCACGACTATTTATATATATAAAAAAATGATGATGATGATTAACATCCACTGAGACCAATGTGATCTATCGGACCTCAAGAAAAGAGAGTCTAATTTTCATTATTCAAAATCTTGTTTCTATGATCAAAGAGTAGGGAAAGAAGCATTCCAAGATAACTATAGTTGGGTTGGATTAATAAGTGAAGAATATTGGAGGTATGGCTGGTCATAGGGAATTGAGAGTGGATGTGTGTAAGAGTCGATCAGTCTAAAAGGAAGTGGTTTTCATCTTCCAGCTTCTTAGTATCACAAATATGACATATTCTATCGTCTCAGGGAGTCTTGGTAGTAGACCACCACTTGGTCTCACTCTGAAGCTCATGAGAGTTAGTTCTAATCCTAGTGATATTCATTTTCTTCTTGGTGCTAGTCAACATAGAGAGATAATTTTGGTTATTGAGGGTGGGATTGATCACCTCCTTATAGTACCTTAGCTTCCTTTTACCCTCCAGCTCCTTAGCATCCCACAACTTTTCCTTAAAACTAGAGGCAATAGTATGTTTGAAAATATCCTTTCTTCCCACGATGATCTCCTCCTTAATCCCCAAAGGTTGAGCCAAGACTGAGGATCTTGATGCCACCCGTGCTTGAGGCATAGGTGGGGGTTTTGACCAATGTTAGAAGCAATTTTTGGGAGCCTCTTGAATTCCATATTGTGAAGTTTCTTCTTATACATCAGATATCTAAACATAGCCACACATTCAATGGGGGACAGGCCAGCTTCAATCAAGAGGATAGGATAGGGAGTATTCCCCTTGATCTTGAGGTCATAGGTTATGAATTTCTTTTGGATCATCTCAATATTTCTACATAAATCCCTAGATATACTCCACCCCCAAACTTCACATTCGAATAAGATAACATGGGTGACGAGAGTCTAAAAGAGGAACCTTTTTTTACTCCAAATGTAAAGATCGACTGACTTACAATTGTTTTCAAGCTCATAATAAGCTTTCCAGCCTCCAATAATTATTTTCTCGATGTTATAATTTGAGTTGAGTTTATGAGGAAAGTCGATACCCAATTATTTGTAAGAAGAAACTTTCTCAAGACAATGGTTACCATAGAATGGCTCACAGGGAGCCTGGTTATATGTTTTTATTGCTATCATCTGTAAATATTCATATATGCTTTTAAATTATCAGATATACAACTGACATGTACTCTTTGCTAAGAGTAATTTTGATTTAAATTTTTGCTGAACTCTACTAGAAGAACTGTGCCTCCCTGCGTGGATACAAGGCACCATTTTTGCTACTCTAGATCATTTTTGTGTTGGAAGGCACTCTACCTCTCCTACAGCATATGAAATATGCATATATGATATGTAATTTTCTCTCATATAATGAAAATTACAATTTTTCCAAAGGGAAAAAAAATGGTTACCATAGATGAAACTACCATGGGTGATCTTTTTGGATTTAATGATCATGACTTTAGTCTTGTCGGTATTAACTGTCATACCCATCTTGAAGCAGTAGGAATGAAGAGTCTCAATTTACTTGTCTAGGTCATCATGGCTCCTTGCAAGAAGAATGTTATCATCAACATAAAGGAGCAGATTAATGATAATATCAGCGAGCTCGGTGCCTTTGCAGCCGTAGTTCCTAGACACTCCTCTAGTTTATTGATGTAAATACCAAAAAGGGTAAGGGAAGGGGACAACCTTTGCTTAACCCCAATATTACATTTAATATCTTTAGACCACCCTTTATTGGTCTTGATCTTGGCAATGACAGTCTCATAGAGGCGGATCACAACAATCCTTAGTTCAAGAAGAACCATGATCTCTTCAAGCCTTACCCAGAGCTTATCTCGGGGGGACAATGTCGAAAGCTTTTATAAAGTCCACAAAACAACAGAAGATACCGGTTTTACTATTGCGACATTCCTCCATGATAATCCTAAGGGTGACAAGGTGGTCGATGGTCGAGTGATGTCTCCTAAAACCAGCTTTCCCTTTAGCTCTTTTACCCTAGTTCTCAAGCCAAAGGCTAAGATTTTTTTCCAGAATGAACCCATAAATCTTGGTTATGATGTGGCTAATCATAAAGGTTATCTAAAATTTAAACCTATAAAAAAATTCCTTTCCGAATAAAATTAACACAAGAAAAATCTACACAACATAAAATATAGTATTTGAATCATCCCTTTGGGTTCAACAGTAAGAAGGCCATCACACCATAAAATATAGAACATGAGATTGTGTTCATACGCATATCGGACGACAACAACGCTGACACTAAATGCCAGATGCATGTTTGCGAACTAACTATAAAAATGGAGAGTTTGACTCATGCTAATATATTTGAATATTATTAACTAATAATTTTAATTTGTAAATATGAAAGGTTGTAAAGTAGTTTTAAGGGTTAGTTTAAATTGTTTAAAATCAGATGTGAAGTTCTTTGATATTGTTGATCACAGGTTACTTTATTTGATTTCTTTGGGGTGAGACCCCATAAATTGTAATCAGACTATTACCTAATTTACCATCCACAAAATATAAGTAAGTACTTTAGGTTTTTTGTTTTTTCATTTCAAATAAAAAAATGAGTAAAGTAATTTATATTTGTTTTTGAAAATAGAGTGATCATTAAATTGAAAATGGAAATAAATGAATAAATATCTATGTATGTAAAGAAAAAAATTATTAGATATTTTTTATGGATGGATATTGATAAATAAATAAATAAATACTAACATTTGATGTGTATTTATGTGGAGAAAAGATAAATAAATACTAACATTTCTTGTGCATGTATGTGGAGACTTGACTCATGTTAATATATTTATGTGATAGGTATATTTATTTTGGAATAAGGTTTTTATAATTTTAATTTAATTATTAATACTTATTAAATGGATGGTAGTGATTTAACTTCTGTGCAATTTTCTAAAATATCTATGTTGATAAACATGCTTATTTTGGAATAGGACTTTTAAAATTTCAATTTTATTATAAATAATTATTAGGTAGAAAAATATTTTTAGTAGTATACACCAATCAAAGGTTGAGATTTATCTCCAACGCAGTTATGCCCTTATTGTCCTTTTAATTAAATTGATTAATTAAAAAAAATATCATATAAACAAATATTATACTTGCATTGTGATTTTTTCGGCATGTGATATTGACTAGCCTAGATCCATCTAACTTTGGATCTATCATGCTTCTTGAGGAATCAAATCCCTTAAGTTTAATAATATTAATATTAAATTTAATGATGTTTTTTACACTACATGATAACAAAATTTATAATAAAACTATATCAAATTAATATTTTCAAATATTACAACTTTTATATGGAAATATATATGCCTTTAAAGATTTTAATATATCCATAAGATATGGTTTTTCTTTTAAAGATTTATTTTACAAATATTTAATTAAAATAAATATTAAAATATTTTGGAGGAGGATTTTTGATTCTTTGTATTGAATTGTATTGTAGTTTTTTTATCTACATGGTTATTTTCAGTTTTGTTGGGCCAACATTAATTTATTATTATTATTATTATTATTATTATTATTATTATTATTATTATTATTTTATTGGAGACGTGACATACTTACACATCCCCTCATATTGGGTTGTAGAATGTGCCTCTCAACCCAATAAACCATGGTATTGGCTTGTGGTATTGTAACAATGCATATTTACAAATGGTGTTGTCTAACTATTATCTGTTTTGGAGTTTTTAGTTGGAAAAAGGCTAAACAAGTTTTGGTCAAATTGTGATCTTTTGTTGTTTAAAATGTGTTTTTTTACTGCATATATGGATTCAACATCAACCTCAGTTCACTAGGATTGTAGAAATTTCACAATTCAAAATTGTGATTCCAACAAATCTTTGTTGGATTGGCAAATTCCACATGAAAATATACCCAAAAAAACTCCAAAATTTATAATAGGTAGTCTATGAATTACGAATAACTATAGTAAAGTGGGATAAACCTCCTTGTTTAAGAATCTTGTTTCATGTTTTTTTAAATGTATATATGTTTAGCTTATAATATTTTTTTTAATTAATATTATAATAATTTAAAATAAAATTATAATTTAATTAGTTTTTATGTTTATATTTTTTAAATTTTAGCAATGTGAGATGTGTCATAGAGCAAGTGTTTTAACTTTTATTATGGATTTATATGGCTGCAGTGGTCTTAGTAGTAATTATAGATCAAATGTTATTTCTCTCAAAAATAGTTATGCCCTTGCCATTCTAATTATATTGATTCTCAAAAAAATTGTGATAGGAAAATGTGTCATATCAATGTGAGTTATTGTTTTATGGACATGGTATTAATAAGCCATGGTATTGATCCATAGTATTGTAATAAAAACTATTTACAATTTAATAAACTCCATGGTTAAGAATTTTGTTACATGTTTTTTTAAATGTATATATAATTAATAATAATAATAATTTAAATTAAAGTTATAGTTTAATTAATTTTGATATATATAGATATATATATTTGACAATGAGAGATGTATTATAGGCATTTAGAAACCATTTAATTATATGGTTGCCCGTTATATATGACATTTCTTCAATTAATTCATAGGGTAGAAATTTTGCATAAGTATACAATTTAACTCATTTTGAGATAAAAACACCTTAAGTCTATATATAATTAGAATTTATGGAACATTTATAATGATTTATTTTTATGAAATGTAAAATTTTGCAATAATATTTATTTTATTTTATGTTTAAATAATGTTATATAAAAAATATAAAATAACAATAAAAATATTGTTTTTATTATTTATTATTTATGTTTAAAAAGTAATTTTCACAATAAATCTTTTATATCTTTTTTGTAAACTAATACCAAAGACTTTCATTAATAAACTAAAGATTATATAGAGATCACATGTCCAAAGTTTGTCAAATATATCCATATGAGTATGGCGATCTCCATAGGACCACAAAAAACATAAACACAATAGCTTTTAGCTGAAAAACTGACGTTTTTAAAACTAGAGAGTAGACTTATGCTAGAAAGATAGATCTGAATTATTCCTTCCTTAACCTTGAATCAAAATGACATGCAACAAAAGAAAGAAAATGTCATATATAATGATAACCACTTGGTAAAAATAATCCACTATGCAACATCTTTCTATGACACCCAAAAACTTGACAGGAGTTACTTAAATCCAACATGAATAATAGAGCCATTGCCTGTAGAAAAAATGCTCCATGAACTGAAGAGCCAAAGCGAGACCCTGAGGTGTAACACAATTTGAACAACCTTGACAACCTAAAGTGGGTTGGATAGGACTCATCACTGCAACCAGTAGCATTGCTTGAAGCACCTGATAGTGCACTATTTCACTTTGTTACCAACTGTCATTGAACAAGTGACACAACCTTACAAAAAACAAGTAAGGGTCTAAGACAAAACCCATTCTATCTTGAAACTTCCCACCACAGTAAATCCATTACGCACAATAGAAGACACAAAAACGTGGAACATGTTGATATCAAAATTGCAGGGAAAAGACTTGCCTTAGTCAAAAGAAATAACAGTTAAATCAGGGGTATTATCAACAGTAGGGTCATTAGGAGGGATATCAGGATCTCCAGGAGGATCCTTTAAGTCCCCTAAAGTTGAATCGAAGTCTGACACCACAAATTGTTCCACATGTTTTAGGGGTGCATCGATATCATCCAGGTAGGACCTTATGTTCCTCAGGGGACATTTTATGGCCTCCTCACCAATAAAGACCTTGTAAGTATCAACTTGTTTTCACTCAAAACCATTCGAAAGAGTGTGTCCATAAGTTGGTGAACAAAGAGAGAATGCAGGAAATGAAATCATCTTTTCTTGAAGTTACCTGGGTCTTGAACCCATTTGAGACCTTGTCCTCCTATTTCTAAATAAAAAAGTAAGGACCATCTCCAAACTCCTTTGATTCCAACAATAGAATTTCCACACTGACCTGTTGTGTTATTCAACAACCCCCCCATTTATTGATTTAATAGCTAATTTTCTATTAGTAAATGGGGACCCTTTGTTAAAAAACCCTCCAAGAAAAATTTAGCACTTAGGCACTTTGTTTTAATCTTTTAGAAATAAATCAAGATATCAAGTCGAAACCCTCTAAGACTAGCAATTCTCACCTTTTCGCATACCGTTGGACCAAGTGTGTTGAAGGGGTGTTAAATCTGTGAATTGCGATAGAAAGAATCACCACATTTAACTTAGATATCATTGGATTTTTCATTCAAAGCTAAGACTTAAGGAATTTCCTATAAAATGAAGCGCTTATCGAATCGCATATCGGCTTTCACAAAGGACACAACTCACAAAGCATGTCGTAACATGCGAGACACGATATTGCGATAGAGAAAGTCAATACTTATAGCAACACTTTACTTAATAGCCAATCTTATGAACTGCGAGAGTTCACGAAGTGTGATAGAACTCGGACCCGATAAAAGCAAATGTTATAAATTGTACATTAAGCCCGACATGTAGTGAAAAGGCACTTTGTGAAATAATTACTCATTTGGGAAAACTAGACACTAAACAATAAAGAATATGTCGCTCATCTCGCATCTCTCATCCCGCAGAATATTAAAAAACTCTAGGAAAGCGCACAACCAAAATGCGATAGTGCGATTTGCGATATTACACTAATTTTATCGCAAACGCAAAATCAGCGTTCTCACAGTTTAAACTCGCCACCTTAAAGTTTTTCCTTCCCATTTGCAATGTGGTAGTTTAATGAGTAATAAAGGCAATGATAAGAAGCCTTAGTGGCTATTTAATAAGTTTAATGGCATTTATGTTAAAGAGCGGCTCGACGTGATACGATATCTTTTCATCTGCGTTTTGAATAAAAGCTCCTATCTTGTCACCTTTTTTAGGTTAATTGTATCATTTAACTCTCACTGTCATTCTCGCTTGTGTTTATCCAATAACTTCCATTTGCTCCATTTCAGGAAACCTCCGCAGAGAACATCGTTAGGAAGAATGGTGAAGAAAGGAAAGGTGATTGCATCTGAGAAATTAGACATGGTGCCACTTTTCTCTGATACAACATGTAGCAAAGACGGAGGAACCACGACATGGGAAGCCATGTATAACTTGTTAGAATAAGAGCATCCCATGCCACTGGTAACAAAGGCCATGGCTAATTCTCATGAGTCATCTGACATCTCCTATTTCGAAACAGCATGTCCATTCCTGCACCGAATAGCTGCGAGACCAAAGATAATGCCATACACGGATATGGTCAAATGTGTAATTGGCGAGGTAGATATCTTAGACAGAACCTTCAAGAATAACAGGCAAGAGGTGATGGGGTATTTCTCAGCAGATAACCTATGACTAATGTACCAGTTACCAGAGCCGCAAAATCTCTACAAAAAACAGTTCCTTGAGCAATTCGCCAAAGAAAATGAGGACTCGTCAGACGTCACGCAGACCTAGAAATCAAGTGGAGGCAAGCTCAAACAGGATAAAACTAGTATGTACTCAACAACATCCATTTCTCCCCCTCATAGTTTTGCAGCAGAAATGATATGTAGGTTATTCAGTAGACTCGATAGCACCAAGTTTTCCATGGAATGGCTCATGTTGATAGATGCAGCAGTAAATGCAACAATTATGAACTGGGCTCAAATTTTATCAAACAATTTGTCAAAGGCCATTATAGAATACAGAAGGAAAAGAAGTACGAATACAGAAGGAAAAGAAGTACTTCTTTAAGGATTTTCCCCCTTTCTTCATGAGTGCTTTTGTTATGGATGCAATTTGTTTTTGTTCTCAATTTCCCAATATGGGATGGAAATGGATTTTACAGAACCGCTTCCCATCCACATTTACCATAAAATTCTGTGGGAATCTCAATTCCATCCCCATTTTTATAAAATTTGTCAAGGAGTTATGATGCATATTCATAAATCAGTGTACGATAGAGCTACCCCTCGGTTTTCTAAAGAGGCCGAAGTAGATATCTTGCCAGTAGCTAGATGGTTTGGAGAAGAGACATTCACCTACATCAGATTTTTTGGGAGAATTTATTCACCGCATGTCCTCCCATATTATGTCCCCGACAAAATAATGGCAAGGGAAATAGCCTACCAAACAGCAGGGGAAGGCAGATTGAGCAGAGGACTGAAAGAGCGGAAGAAATCCATCTTGCCTACATTCCCATTACAATGTGGTGCTTTTACACTACACGATTATGGACATGCATTAAAAGAAGCGAAGATTATTACGTCTATGAAATTAGCTACGGTTTCGAGAAGGGAATACAACCGAAATGGCACTGTTAAGGAATCTACTACTATGGTAGAAGTAAAACAGTTCACCCACGAAGAAGATGCCTTTGATGACCTCTTCCTACAGGAAGAAACATTTTCACAAGTTTTGCATATGGCATCACTACTTTTCACCCCGGAAGATGTTAAGGCTTTCCATGTGTACAGGAAAAAGAGATTATTAAAGGTCCCATTGGACCTACTGCAGATTGAACCAATAAGGGAGCCAACTCCTAGCATAATCTTGGAGGGAAGCTCCAAAGAAAACTCTGAAGAAGAAACCCAAGAGGGGTCGACTCATGAGTTAGAGAACTCAGAGAGGCAGTCTCAAAATGGGGGAGGAAACATAAATAAAGAGTCTAAAAAAGACACAGCTCAAAGTACAGAGGAGACGATCGAGCAAGCCTTAGCAAAGAAACAAGTAGAGGTTGCTTCTACTTCAACTCAGTCAGGTAAAGCTCTAATCACTGACCTAGAACAAGAATGGAAGCAGTTCAATAAAAAGCTCCACGCAGACAAAAACCCTAAGAAAACAGCTGAAATGAAAACTCCCAAGAAAACACAACATAAGACAAATCCAAAAGCAACAGGGGAAGGAGCTATAAGCACTCAGGACATTGAGATCATTCATGCTATCCCTACTTCAGATATTGTCTTAAGAATTGAGGAGATAACTCCGTTAGAGGTATTCTATAGTCCTAGCCACAAGGCTATAGTCAAAAGACAAAGGAAGAAAAGAAAACTAGATGCCATGGCTGTTACGACTCTGGAAAATGAACCAATCGATATTGTCTGGAAGGACTCGCCTATTGACCCATCTGAGAATCTCACAAAGCTGTCACAATTCGCAGGAGCCTATGCCATAACAACCATCGACAAGGTGATAGAGGTCCAAATGTTGCTGAAGGAAAAGGAACAGAAAATTCTGCTACTAGAACAACAATTAGCCCAAGAAAATCTAATCAGCAGTCAGAATTACAAGTAGCCCATCTCCAAAGAGAATTCGAACATATGAGGATACAACACCAAGCTAGCATAGTATAAAAGGATTCACAGATACAAGCCATGATAGATAAATTTAAAAACAATCTGCAAATTGACGAATTCATCAAGGAAGCACTTGGCCTTAATTCCCTACTAATGCAACAAAATTAAATATTTTTCCAGAAAATCTCGCAAATAAATCCTTATTGCAAGACCAGTGATAAATTAACAAACCAAGTTATCGATATGAGGTTTGAGTACGACGAAATCCACAAAAGGGTTTCTGAATTTATCACCTGGAAAGAGTCAAAGGATGGAAGAAAGGCTAATCTACCAAAGCTGGAAGAGTCTCATAAAGATATCATGTTTACGAATTGGGATTCTCGTTTGAAACAAGTAGAAAGGGCAACAACGACAGTAGCGACAACAGCAAACAACATAATAGAAGCCATTAATGAAAATCTTCGTGGCGCTAATCTTGTCAAGGAGTGTGTACCAGGGTTTATTCCGAATGAGAAACAACTAGATCAACAGTGGAAACAGGTAGCACGAGAAAAGGAGGAGGCAATCAAACAGTTAAACAAGCTGAATTGGGAAGCATACTGGCAGTTTCTAGTAAAACCACACAACCAGTGGATGACTCTAAGGTGTTTAACAACCTCTACACAAAAAATGGTGCCAGCATTGACAGATGCCATATTTTTTGGGCAGTTAAAATATGCAATTGGTCAACCGCCTCAGCTCAAGCCAATGACTAATATTTGCGACCTTAGAGATCAAGTTCAAAGGAGTTAGTCATTAATTTATTTTTCTTTTAGTTTTATTTTTTCATATTCTGAGGAAGGTTTTTTGAAACCTCCTCAGCTATTTTTGTAATAATTTATTTTGAGGCATATAGTTTAGTATTTAAACCCCTCTCATGCATTTAGAGAGGGGTCCAAAAATTTTATCAAAACGCTTTTCAAGACATTACACTTCCATACTTTTGAGAAGCTTTTGATGAAATGAATGGAACAGGAACTATTTTTCTTTACATATTTAGCATGCTCTACTGAAATTCACTTTCGTACTCTTAGATTGTGTTGGATTGAATGAGATTGGGTCAATATTGCTGAAGCACATGAGCAGGACTTATCATATATGGTACTTTTATCGTATGATTATGTTTTATTTATGTATTAAGCAATAATTCTTCTTTCAATTGTTTTGTGTATAAAAGTCAAAATTATAGTTTCGCATTATTTCACTTCTGTATGATGTTAGCTCTGATTCTGTTTTAAATACATGAACGATTTTTATATGTGATATATTTCTCATAATTGTTTTGTCTAACTATTTATCCAAAACAATTATCTTTAAACGATTTCATTTCTTTTAGCAGTTGAATGATATTTATTACCAATTGTTGTAAGACATCATTGTAGATCGCATATCATATTTTATTCCCGAGTATATTATAGTTAGATAATGTTAGATTAAAGAGATATGCATGTGTTTAGTAGTTAGATTAGATTACACTTAGCTTAGTCATTTCCCGATACATTTTATATCATCCCACCAACGTTATCAAATCATTCTGGGAAACCGGTCCCATTATCCCCAATCAGAGCCACTATACCAAACGAAAAAAGAGCTACTTTCAAGGTCTGGACTAGGTGGTTTTCCCCCACGTTGTTGTAGTGATTTTCGAGGCTTCAACATTTTGGCACTAGAAGGAGGGCCTAACTATGAATGGAAAGAAAAACTAAATCAATAGGCCATTTTAAGAGTAAAACTGCCTCACCATCACCTCCAACTTCTCGGTCGCATTCTAAATCCCCAAATCCTAGGCGTGAAGTTGTAAAGAAATCCTTAGAATCCACTACTGTGATCCCAAAGAAATCATATCAATCTTCTTCTATAGAAACTCCTGAAGTTCAATCTTTAATCCATAAATTGCAGGGGATTTCTTTATCTCAAGAAGAATCTGAGTTATCCCAAGCTATTGTTTCTTCTCAGTTTCCTTCCTCTCAAAGGTTAACTAGATCACAGAGTGAAAAATTTGGGATCCCCCCATTTGAATTCCCTCTACCAAATCGAAGGAAAACTAAGAAAACACAATCTGAAGCTCATAGTGAGGTTCTCTCATCATCACCTGAAACACCCTCATTCACTCCATCCACTTCATCACAAAATCAATCATCCACCTCACAACTCCAGATCGTGATTTACACTGGTACTGGAGCACAAGCCTCCTCTACCCAATCACCTTCAACTACTGGAACATCTTCCTCTACACAGATACCCATGATGGATCAAAGACCATGGACAAATCCAGGAGTTGTTCGAATGGCAGGACCATTACATCCACTACTTGCACATCCAATGAAATGTTTGTCAAAATTTAACCGTGATGATGGTATGTCTGCTGAAGAACACATAAACAACTTCATGTTGTCCATAAATCTAAATACAGTGCTAGAAGAAGATGAAGTTGTAAAATTATTCCCTTATACCTTACAAGGATCAGTAGGATCATGGTATTTTTCATTACCATCTAGTTCCATTAATAGTCGGGATTCCTTTCAAGAGTAGTTCCTAACCAAGTTTGGAGATGACTAATTGGCAACTACTCTTCCCAATGATCTCTCCAACTTGAAAGTTGAACTTAGAGAACCAATTAAAGACTTTAATTCACATTTTAATAGTAATTGAATAAGATCCCAACGACATCCAAGCCCAGTGATGAAGTCCAAAATGAATGGTAAATTTATGCTCTTCCCTCAAACGCAGCTATTTTTGTCGATAGGGCTGCTAAACCGACTTTGGCAGAAAACATGAAAGAAGCCATAGTTGTAGAAAAATGCATTTTAGCTTTAGATAAAAAGAATGCATTAGAAAAATGAAAATCCAAGAAAAAAGCACCTAAATATCCTTTTGATCTTGAAGGACTACAAAGGTCCTTAAAACTATTTCCAATGAAATGGTCGACATCAAAAAGCATGTAGCTAAGACTTCTTCAAGGAAAGCTTACAGACCTTACAAAAGAAATCATTACTCTGATCCTAAGACTCCAAGTACAATATCAAATGCTGAATCAGATGTGGAGGAAGAGGAAATCTCAACAGTTGAAGAACAAACTGATGACGAAGATGTAGTTGAATTATAAGGAATATGGGATTTTATCCTTCCTAATGAAGAAGCACAACAAGCATTACCTGTCGCAACCAGGAGTAGAAGCATTGTAGATTTTCCACAAACAAATCCAAAATAGAAAGCATAAACTCCAATGCCCAAAGATAAAGCAATAGGTAAGAAATCTTCCCCCAAATCCAATCAAACCACTCCTCAATCAAATTCTTCACCTTCAGCTAAAACCCTGATAGTCTCTGATGAAATGGAATACAACATCGTTGAAGATATGAAAAAGGCTAGGGAAAATATTATATTCCATGAGCTTAGAAAGTTAAAACACCAACAGAAGCTATTGCTCAAAGAACTAAAAGTAGTCCCTATTTCTCCTCTTCCCGCTACTATAATCTCACTGGCTACTCAAAAAATAGGAAGGCCTCCTACTACCTCATTAGACAAAATCAGTTCAACTGATATTGCTCTAATAGGAGGAAGATCCAAATCCCATACACCTCCATTTCTTTTGAATTTTGAATTTTTCAATAAAAATCTACACAATTGTTTAGTTGATTATGGAGCTTCATCCAACATTCTACCAAGAACAGTTTGTGCGAAATTGAATGTAGAACCCCAAAAATCTGTTGTTCGCATCATGCAATTAGATCGATCTCAAGTCGAAGTTATAGGAGAACTCAATCAAGTCACTATTAGACTCTCATCAAACCCAAAAGTATGTCAAGTGATTGACATTCTTATGGCCGATATTCCAGAATTCTATGGCTTAATCCTTAGCAGAGGTTGGTCATAAAATATTTATGGTTATTTTGCAACTGACTAGTCCCATATGTGGCTTCCTTATAATGGTAAGCCAAATCAAATAAGGGTTGGCCATGAGAAACATCAAAAGTATATTGTCACGGAACTGGAGGGAGAAAATGAGCCTTTCGCATACAACAAAAGTATCATTGGAAATTATTCAGTTGAATCATTTCTAGGCAATTTCAATGCAAATACATCACCCTTCTTAGAAAATTCTATTATATCATAAATCGAAAATTATTCTCAAACAGATGCTTCTAAATGTATAAATTTTGTAGATAAACATGTAGTTGAGTCTTTATTTTGGAAATTATATTTTGATGGATCTAAATCTAACAATGGAGTTGGAGCTAGATGCATATTAGTTAGCCTAGAAGGGGAAAAAACTATGTTACCATGCAGAATTGAATTCAAATGCACAAATAACACTGCTGAATATGAAGCATTAGTTCAAGGGTTGTATAAATCCATCAACCTTGATATCAAATATCTTCAAGTATTTGGAGATGCGGAAATTGTAATTAAACAGGTGAGGAATACTATACATTGTCTTTCTGGACATTTGAAACATTATCAAACATTAGTCCAGGACCTCACCTCCCATTTTACAGCGTTTAACATTTCCCCTATCCCAAGACTCCAAAATGCAAGTGCTGATCTTTTGGCTAATGTTGCATCAAAGCTTATTCCACCAGGAGATTATAGCCCTAATCGCTTTTCTATTGAATTAATTTTTAGGCCTTATATTCATGACAATATCACCAATTGGTGAGTCTTTAATAATGATCCGGATATCATAAGTTTTCTAACATCCAAAAGCTCTTATGATGACCAGATAATAGATGAAGATGAACATGACATCCAGCTTAAGCAAGAAATGACTACAAATTCCATACCTAAATCTGTGGTTAAGCTGGAAGCCATATATGATCTTAAGAACAGGTTCAAGAAACCCACTAACTTAAAACTTCAAAGTTCAACTTTGAGGTTTAAATTAGTTAATCTTGGAATTGGCCTTAAACCTCAAAATATCAATCTAGGACTTGGTCTAACACCTGATGAAAGATTAGCCTTTATTCATTTGTTAAAGAAATACAAAAATGTCTTTGCTTGGAACTATGAATATCTTAAGGCATATGATACTTCCATCATTCAACCCCATGATATCTGGTGAAAATCTTTACAATAGAAGTTGAGAAAGATTCATCCGAATTTAGAAAATCAGATAAAATCTTAATTGAATAAGCTCCTCAAAGCCAAAACAATTTTTCCTGTCAGGCATTCAAGGTGCATTTCTAACATTGTTCCAGTCACGAAAAAGAATGGTGATATTCGAATATGAATAGACTTTCGCAATCTCAAAAAATATTGTCAAAAGGACAAATTTCCATTACCTCCCATGGAACATATACTGCAATCAGTTGCAGGCTCAGAACTGATGTCTTTTCTAGATGGATTTTCAGGTTAT
Organism: Pinus tabuliformis; assembly: GCA_031772625.1. Lineage (NCBI taxonomy): Eukaryota > Viridiplantae > Streptophyta > Pinopsida > Pinales > Pinaceae > Pinus > Pinus tabuliformis. The sequence continues at coordinate 166,610,725 of CM062810.1, read as the reverse complement.
AATCAGATTCTCGTACATCTAGATGACTGACTAAAGACCACATTTCGAACCAAATGGGGCACCTATGCCTACCAAAAGATGCCATTTCGGTTAATCAATGCTGGTGCAAAATTTCAAGGAGCTATGGACATAGCTTTCAAAGGTTTGGTGAATAAATTAGTGGTAATTTATTTAGATGACATTACTATGTATTCAAAAAAACGCAGTAATCATTTGAAGGATTTAAAACAAATCTTTGAGCGTTGTTAGAGGTATGGAATTTCTCTCGATCCTAAGAAATATTTCTTTGATTTGAATGAAGGAAAGCTCCTTGGATTTATCGTATCCAAAGAAGGAATTATTATTGATCCCGATAGGATAAGAGAAATTTTTGAAATCTCTTTACCTCATAATAAAAAATCCATGCAATCTTTCCTATGTCAAATAAATTTTGTCGAAAGATTTTTCCCTGACTTTTCACGAATTTTTTTACCCCTCCAATCTATGATTAAGAAAAATTATGTTTTTAAATGGGGACATACTGAGCATGAAGCTTTTAATTTAACTAAACAAGAAATCATAAATGATCCCTCTTTGGAAACTTTGAATTTTGCTAATCATTTCATCTTATATACCTTCGCTTTCGAGACATCATATGCAACTATATTGACACGGGTCAATGATGACAAACTCGAAGCACCAATTTCTTTTTCTAGCTCCAATTTGCATGGGGCTGAATTAAATTAATTAGAAGTTGAAAAACAAGCTTTCGTTGTTTTCAAATCAATAAAGTATTTCAGATCCTTTCTTCTCAAGACTCACGCTAAGGTAGTAGTCTCATTCTCAGCAATGATAAATTTACTGATGCAATGAGAAGTAGGCGAGAAAAGAGAAAATTAGGTAGCATCACTGCAAGAACATGACATTGAGATCAGACCAGCCAAAATTGTTAAAGGTCAAGGTTTTTGCAGAATGTTAGTAGGAGCATCCAACTTACCAGCACTACAAGATTCAAGTGATGATATACAAATATGTGAGGTAAGCCTCAATGATACTGAATCTAAATATGTTGATATCATATTTTACTTGAAAAATGGATATGCCCCTACGCAACTCAGATACAAAAGAAAAAGGGCTTTGAGGATAAAAGCTAAGCAATATGAAATCATCAATGATGTATTGTTTAGAAAAAATTATGATTATGTTTTGCTTAGATGCCTTAAAAAATTTGAGGTAGAAAAGGTTTTGCAAGAACTCCATGATGGACCAGCTGGTGTACATTTTAGAGGAGACACAACAACACATAAAATCCTACATGCTGGCTATTATTGGCCAACCTTATTCAAAGATGCACACGAATATGTAAGGAAACGTAAATTTGTCAAACAGCTACTAGAAGACAGAAGAAACCCACATTACCATTGCAGTCGGGCAACATTGAACAACCATTTGAACAATGGGGATTGGACATAATAGGTGAGATCATTCCTCACTCTTCAAAGAAGCAAAGATATATCCTTACAGTAACTTATTACTTTACAAAATGGGTGGAATGAATTCCACTTAAGGTAGTCAATTCTGAAAACATCATTGAATTCATTGACCAGTGTATTATTACCAGATTTTTCCTACCAACTACCCTCATGTTTGATAATGCATCTTATTTCACAGGCAATGCCATGACAAAATTTTCTCTTAAAAGAGGTTTTAAACTTAAATATTCTGCTAACTATTATCCTTAGGGAAATGGTTTGGGCGAATCTACAAACAAAAATTTCATAAGAATCATCAAACAAACCGTTGATCAAAGTCATAAAAAATTTACACAAATCTTTAACATTTGCTCTATGAGCAAATTGGATGATGCAGAAGGCCTCAATAGGCACTTCTCCTTTTAATTTGGTCTATGTGAAAGAGGTTGTTCTCCCTACAAATTTAGTTATTCCCTCTCTATCCCTAGTTCAATTTGTTGAAGAAACTCCTTCCTCGTATATGCAATTAAGGCAATCGCAAATCCTCAAGCTCGAAGAAGAAAGAGACAAAGCCAAAATCACACATGCACATCATTAATAGTTAGTAAAATTTTCATTTGATGCAAATTTTGTAAGTCCTAAATCCTTTAAGCTTGGAGACCTTGTATTGAAGTGGGATAAAGCACATGAGGAAAAAGGTAAGCACACCAAATTCCAAAGAATGTGGCTTGTCCCATTTCAGATTGCAGAACAAATCAGCCCATCCACCTCTTTACTGCAAGGTTTATCAGGCAAGAGAAATTCTCTACCTGTTAATGGGCAGATTTTGAAGAAATATTTTTCATAGAAGATAACCTCTTCTATCCCTTGTACACTACTGCCTTTACTTTTTTTGGGAAAATAAAAGTTAAATAGCATTTACTTTTTGGCCTTTACAAGAATAATCTCTTTTATATTTTGACTTTTCACTTGTATAAGTGGAGATTGTTCACAAGATAATTTTCACATTTGAAACATAAGCTAAGTTCTATTAATTTGATTGTTTTCCACCAAAATTACTTGTCCTTTACAAAACCTCAACTTTATAAAGAAACCTTTGTTCTACCATCAGTCAAGAAAAGTATCTTTAACAAAGCAAAGACTCTCTGCAGATAAGCATCTTCAACTCTATAATTGTCATCCAGAAACTCTTAAGGAGTCAATGATTCTCCCCATCTGGTAAACTTTTCTCTTTTTAGAGTGTAATTCTAAAATATACTTAAACTTAAAGGATAAGAGGTCTCATCAAGAGCCGACTTACCATGATCATAGGGAAGTAATAAACTAACATTACCAATACTACATATCAAAACAGGGTAATGGCTTGAGATTATTTTAATCAAAAGACAAGGGGTCTCATTACAAGCCAGCTTGTTCAGTTGAATTACAACCGATGAATGGCATTGTCAATTTTGGCCACCAAACCAAGACAATGACCTTTAAGTAGAAAAAATGAAAAAAAAAAAAAAAACCCGTCTAGAAAAGAATAGAAAAAGAGTAAGTATATGAGTCTGAATTTATCTCTAAAAATTGCACTCTTATCTGGATGGGATACTGAATCATTTCTGGTTAAAAGGTAACCCTGTTGAGGCTATGGATGCCTGCTGGCAGCAAAGGCTCTACCTGTGACAAATGAGTACATCTAAAAGCTAATTTGCAAGGGCCCCCTGCTTTATCTTTAAAACCAAGTAAAGACTAATGTAGACAAAGGAATTTTCATTTTGAAAAGGATAATCAAATGGACAATAATTAGGTGGATTGTGTTTTCTTATTAAGATAAATGTTACTTATCTTAGATTTCATGTATTTCCTATTTTCTGAACTATATTTATTTTGGAAGTTATAGAAATTTCAAAAAACTATCAGAGATAACTTATTCTTCCAACGAATCGCCAATTGTTGTGCTATTCAACAACCCCCCCATTTATTGATTTAATATCTAATGTTCTATTAGTAAATGGGGACCCTTTATTAAAAAACCCTCCAAGAAAAATTTAGCACTTAGGTGCTTTCTTTTAAACTTTTAGAAATAAATCAAGATATCAAGTCGAAACCCTCTAAGACTAACAATTCTCGCATTTTCACATACCCCTGGACCAAGTGTGTTGAAAGGATTAATTAACAAACAAAATCCACGAATTGTGATAGAAAGAATCACCACATTTAACTCAGATATCATTGGACTTTTCATTCAAAGTTAAGACTTAAGGCATTTCCTATAAAATGAAGCACTTATCGCAATTGCATATCAGCTTTCACAAAGGACGCAACTCACAAAGCATGTCGTAACATGTGAGATGCGATATTGCGATAGAGCATGTCAATACTTATCGCGACACTTTACTTAATATCCAATCTTATGAACTCCGAGAGTTTGCAAAGTGCGATAGAACTTGGACCCGATAAAAGAAAATGTTATAAATTGTACGTTAAGTCAGGCACGTAGTGAAAAGGAACTTTATGAAATAATTACTCATTTGGGCAAACTATGCTCTAAACGATAAAGAATATGCCGCTCATCTCGCATCTTGCAACCCGTAGAATATTAAAAAGCTCTAGGAAAGCGTACAACCAAAATGCAATAGTGTGATTTGCGATATTACGATAATTTTATAGTAATCGCAAAAATCGGCGTTCTCACAGTTTAAACTCACCACCTTAAAATTTTTCCCTCTCATTTGTGATGCAGTAGTTTAATGAGTAATAAAGGCAATGATAAGAAGCCTTAGTGGCTATTTAATAAGTTTAATGGCATTTATGTTAAAGAGTGGCTCGACGTGATATGTTATCTTTTCATCTGCGTTTTGAATAAAAGCTCCTATCTTGTCACCTTTTTGAGTTTAAGTGTATCATTTAACTCTCACTGTCATTCTCAATTGTATTTATTTGATAACTTCCATTTTTCTCCATTTCAGGAAACCTCCACAGAGAACATCATTAGGAAGAATGGTGAAGAAAGGAAAGGCAACTGAATCTGAGAAATCAGACATGGTGTCGCTTTTCTCTGATACCACATGCAGCAAAGATGGAGGAACCACAATATGGGAGGCCATGTATAACTTGTTAGAAGAAGAGAAGCCCAGGCCACTAGTAGCAAAGGCCACAGTTGATGCTTAGGAGTCATCTAACACCTCCAATTTTGAAACAGAATGTTCATTCTTGCACCGAATAGTTGCGAGACCAAAGATAATACCATACACGGATATGGTCAAATGGGTAATTGACGATGTAGATATCTCACACAAAACATTGAAGAATAACACGCAAGAGGTCATGGGGTCTTTCTCAGCAGACATCGTATGACTAATGTACCAGTTACCGAAGCCGAAAAAGCTATACAACAAACAGTTCCTTTAGAAATTTGCCAACGAAAATGATGACCCGTCAGACGTCACGAAGAACTGGAAATCAAGCGGAGGCAAGCTCAAATGGGATAAAATTGGTGTGTGCTCAACAGCATCCATTTCTCCCCCTCATGGTTTTGCAGCAGTAATGATATGTAGGTTATTCGGTAGACCTGATAGCACCAAGTTTTCCATGGAATGGCTCCTGTTAATAGATGCATCAATAAATGCAACAATTATGAATTGGGCTCAAATTTTATCAAACAATTTGGCAAAGGCCATTATAGAATACAGAAGGAAAAGAAGTACTTCTTTAAGGACTTTCCCCCTTTCTTCATGAATGCTTTTGTAATGGATGCAATTTGTTTTTGTTCTCAATTTCCAAATATGGGATGGAAATGGACTATACAGAACCCGCTTCCCATCCATATTTACCATAAAATTCTTTGGGAATCTCAATTCCATTCCCATTTTTGTAAAATTTGTCAAGGGGTTACGTTGCTTATTCATAAAGCAGTGTACGATAGAGCTGCCCCTAAGTTTGCTAAAGAGGTCGAACTAGATATTTTGTGAGTAGCCAAATAGTTTGGAGAAGAGACATTCACCTACATCAGAGTTTTTGGGAGCATTGCTTCACCGCATGTCCTCCCATATTATGTCCCCGATAAACTAATGGCAAGAGAAATAGCCTACCAAACAACAGGGGAAGGCGGATTGAGAAAAAGACTGAAAGAGTAGAAGAAGACCATCTTGCCTACATTCCCATTACAATGTGGTGCTTTTGCACTACACGATTATGGACATGCATTAAAAGAAGCAAATATTATTATGTCTCTGAAATTAGTTACAGTTTCGGGAAGGAAATACGACCTAAATGGCACTATTAAGGAAGTTACTACTATGGTAAAAGTAAAATAGTTCACCCATGAAGAGGACGCCTTTGATGACCTCTTCCTACAGGCAGAAACATTTTCACAAGTTTTGCATATTGCATCACTACTTTTGAACCCAAAAGATGTTAAGACTTTCCATGTGTACAGGAAAAAGATATTATTAAAGTTCCCATTGGACCTAATGCAAATTGAACCAATAAGGGAGCCAACTCCCAGTGTAAGCTTAGAGGGAAGCTCCTAAGAAAAATATGAAGAAGAAACCCAAAAAGGGTTGACTCATGAGTCAGAGCACTCAGAGAGGCATTCTCAAAATGGGGGAGGAAACACAAATAAAGAGTCTGAAAAAGACACAGCTGAAAGTACAGAGGAGATGGCCGAGCAGGCCTTAGCAAAGAAACAAGCAGAGGTTGCTTCTACTTCAACTCAGTCAGGCAAAGCTCCAATCACTAACCTGGAACAAGAATGGGAGTAGTTCAATAAAAAGCTCCATGCAAACATAAACCCTAAGCAAACAACTGAAATGAAAACGCCCAAGAAAACCCAGCATAATACAAATCCAGAAGCAACAGGGGAAGGAGCTGCAGGCACTCAGGACATTGAGATCATTCATGTTATCCCTACTTCAGATATTGTCTTAAGAATTGAGGAGATACCTGTGTTAGATGTATTCTACAGTCCTACCCACAAGGTTGTAGTCAAAAGACAAAGGAAGAAAAGAAATCCGGACACCATGGCTATTACGACTCCAGAAAATGAACCAATGGATATTGTATGTGTTAGCGTTCGAATTTGCCTCAGGCTGAAGAAGGCAAAACTTGACGCAACATCAAACCAAGCTCAGCCTCGTAGCTAGCCCTACGAGGACAGGAGAGGGCTCTCTCCGGGTCTATCTCGGCAGAAAAGTTTTCAAAGGGGCTGAGATGACCGATAAAGAATACTGATTTTAGGCTAGTAAATTGATAGAAAAGTTTGATTTAAAATTTTGAGGTTTTGTTGGAAAAAAGGGAAAGGCAATTTTGGGTGCGGGGATGAGACACAGCTTTTGCAGGGGTCTATTTGGGGCAAGGTAGGCGATCGTCTTGATGCTTTTAAAGGAAATGAATGGGTAGATTTGACTGGTGAGGAGCTAAGGAGAGCAAGAAGCTTTCAAGAATTCTCCTTAAACAGATGAAAACATAGGAGATCAAACAAACTTAAAGGCAGAGCATACAGATTATGAATTCTACCTTAACACTTCATTTGTTCAATTGCAGAAGATAAGAGGAGGAAAGTGATACACATAAACAACTTACAAATACTGAAAGAAGCACACCATCAACACAGATAGCCACAGGAATCCCAAACAGTACTGCAAAACCCTGGTCTTTCCTTTGCCAAAATTGCAGAGATACAATGTACAATAGAGTCTAAGCTTATCCCCCAAGAGTCCAACCTCTCCAACCATGAAAATGATTTAGAAAATACATAATATAGACCATGCCAACCCATTCCCTAGCCTCTAGGGGTCGAGCTCATCATTCTAGGAGCTGTTTCAACCAATTCTAAACAAAGCACTACAATCTAGGCAATCAAAACAACTTGCCTCTATAAGCTAGGAAACCAATTCATTCATTAATTGTTTGCTATTTTATGAATGAATCTTCTAGAATAGGTAAATAAGTGTCATGTCAACATGAAAATACATTAATTACATCAAAGAGGGTGAAAAATCCCATCAAAAGTCAAAACTTGTCAAATAGTTGCGTTTTCCTGTGCTGAAGATGAAAAACTTAGAAAATACCCTGATCTGTAGCGCGCCAAAACCCTACGCGTAGCGCGCCTTTCAACTCACTTTTGGGGCACTTCCTGGCATCCAAACTGAGCTCAGGTTGGCTTGTTGGAAAGCCTTAGATGTCTACTTTCCAACCCAAGTGGAATTTTCCAATTTGATGTCCATTTTCCCCTCCAAAAGTGCATTCTCCCAAGGCTGCTACCTGTGTGTCCAAAAAGGGGCAGTGAGGTCATTTTTTGCATGTTTTTTGACCTTTTGGGGGCCCAAAACTTGATGAAATGCCTTGGCAGTGGCTGAGCAGATGTATTTCATCATGAAAAATCCAAAAATGCAAACTTTTTGTGAATTGGACCTCCCCATCTTCAGGGTAGCGCGCAGCGCGCTACGCGTTGAGGGCAAAAACCTGTTTTTAGCAAAAAAAATTCAAAATTGACCAAAATTGCTCCAAATTTTCTGAATTTTGAGCTGGGAGTGTCTCATCAAGTACCATGCTCAGTCAAAGAGGTTTCGGCCAAAATTTGGAGTGAATCGGGCCTTTTCCGCCGTTTTAGTGCCTTGCTCAATCGCCTCTTAAGGATCTTCATTTTCGCTTTACAAACATGCATGCGGGCCCAGTAATGATTCTTCATGTGCCGAAGCAAGTCTTTGTCTCTATTGGCCTTCGCCAACAACCCCTCCAAGTGTCGGTTGACCTTCTCAAGCACAAATTTCCGCGCAACAGGTGTCAAATCACCCACTCTTTTACGGGCCAACCTACGGTCTTCACGGATTTGTTGCAGCTCTATAAGTGTGTGCTCGTCCTCTAACTGTTTATTGCACTGCTCTAGATACCTGATATATGAAGTTGTCTCATCATGACTAGTAACAAAACCTGATGGCTCACCTGAAGGCCTCTCCTCATGCTTGGGCTTCTTGCCCTTATCCTGCACCTGCGGTGTTGCTGTCGAAAGCGATGCCCCTTCCACACGAGGTGGAGATAACACTCGTTGTGCTGATGAAGTCAACGAGACCCATTCCACCCCGGGTGGAGATAGTACTCGTCGTGTAGATGCAAATAAGGCCCTATGTCCTCGCTGATATGTCACACATGCTGGAGCGCTGACATGCTCTATCTCAGGAATATCAAACTGATGTGAAGGCCCTCCCTCGTCATGAACAATCTCAGGAGGTGGCTGAGGCACTGTGAAAAGGTCACAAGAAATAAAATCCTCCCAAGTAACGCCCTGCTGTGCCAACTGATGCATCACTATGATTTTGATCAATGCATAATGATAGATGCTTTTATGTTGATGTGCTGGGCTCTTCCTTTGTACTAAAGGCACCATTCTCTCTATGTTGCGACATATGAAAAATGGAATATTCATCATACGTACCCTTGTGAAATGCATCAACAAACAGACATGGTACGCGTAGAGACATGAGAATCTGCCCTCGCAACTGAAATATCGAATGATGAGTTTCATCAATGGCGCATACTCATCCATAGGAATCTGAAAGGAAAAACTGCAGTTAAGTGTCTTATACACCCGGGCTTAATATATGGCTCATAGTGAAACCTGTCTAACTGCTGGCGTTTACTCCATTCCTTTCCTACATTTGGTATCCCAGTGGCCTGAGCAATAATCTCGGGTGACAAGGTGAAATTCACTCCGGCAAGGTTTACATGACCATCCTGCAAATGTAGAACAAATAAACGAACTAGTTCTCGGTGATGCTGGATTTGTGAGATCCGCTCACAGTATTCAAAACATGATTGATACCGAAAACAGTTCATTGCAAGTGGACAAGCTTGCAAATGAGCCAAAGAAGTAGGCTCCTCCCTGACATGCCGACCACCTTTGCCACCTTTGTGATACCTCCTTGGCACACTTATTTCCGGTGTAGAATCACTGTCATAATCCTGCTCATAAGCTGACTCGGTCTCTGACATATTGTTGAAGACAAGATGGCTGGAATATATATGCTGATATACAACTGTGTACACAATTTACTGTAGATTCTTCTTTTTCTCAAAATGTTGTGTTTTGATGCTTGAGAAGAGGAGTTGGAGTGCGTTCTGGCGAATTTCTGGACAAAAATCCCAACGCGTAGCGCGCCTCACCCAACGCGTAGCGCGCCCCTGGTGCGTAGCGCACATGTAAAATTGCACTGAGAAATGTTGCCTGATGCGTAGCGCGCCCCTGGTGCGTAGCGCACCCAAGCTGATGCGTAGCGCGCCTTCAGCTACATAGTGCATTTTGCAGGAGGCTTTTGGAGGCCTTCCTGGTATCCAAATCAGGCACAGAATAGCTCGTTGGAAAGGTATTTGAGTCTATTTTCCAACAAAACTTGAATTTTTCAATTTGGAGTTCATTATCCTTGTCAAAAATCAAATCCCCCAAGACTAGTCAAAATGTGCCAAATGAGGCTGCCTCAAGGCAGAGTGCTGTTGCAGTCAACTTTTGAATGCCTTCCTCAACTCCAAATTGAGCTCATGATAGCTAATTGGAAAGATATTTTTGTCTAGTTATCATTTGACTCATCCAAAAAGTCATTTGGCCAACCAAGATAGGAGAAAACTTGATTTTCCCAAGGTCACTTCAGAGGTGCATTCGATTCTCCTGAGGCAACGGTATTTTTGACATTTATCTAAAACCATGACACCTGTGTAAAAATTGAAGGATTTTTTTCGTCCTTGGCCTATTTTGAACAAAAACCTCTCTCAGTTTTCCAAAATTCATCTTTGATTGCTCTGAAAAATCTTCTGAGTGAAACTTATCCCGATGTGTGGAACAAGGGATTTTGTCGAAATGAAGCGAAATGAAGGGGATAAGGGGCTTCTAAATTCTTGGTAAACTTTTTGGAGGTAGGGAGGGATATTAGGAAGCAGGGGAAAGTGGAATCTCAGAGATCTAGTGAGGGGAAGGGGTCCAAAAGGACAAAACACAGGCCTAGCCTAGAAAATTGCCAAGTTGTGGCAAGAAACTAGGGTTTGTGCAAAAATGAGGAATTTGGGGGATCTCAGTGATGGGAAGCATTTGATAAGGTACTTTAAGGATAGGGGAAGGTGTATGAACATCAGGATACAAGTTTTGCCGATGATTTGACCGTCCAAGAGAAATTGCCTTCAAAACCCTAGGAGAGGGAAATGACCTTACCTAGGCGCAACTGAAGCATGAACAAGGTGTAAAATGACTCATTAGACACTGACATGATAATGACAACCCTATGAATGATGATAGACTCAGCTGAATAGTGACATAGATTGGCATTTGGGCAATTTTAAAAAAAGTGAAAGCAAACCCTAGACCTAATGCCTAGGGACCAAATTTTGCTTGAAGACTAACTGAAATGACAAAATTTGACCTTGACACTCTGAGACCACTTTGTAAGAGCATATTTGATCACTGGAGGAAGGCTGGAAAGACTGACACTAACAGTATGGAAGGAATAGCCTATTGACCCATCTAAGAATCTCACAAAGATGTCGCAATTCGCAGGATCCTATGCCACAACAACAATTGACAAGGCAATAGAGGTCCAAATGATGATGAAGGAAAAGGAACAGAAAATTATGCTTCTAGAACAACAATTATTCCAAGAAAAATCTAATCAGCAAGCAAAATTACAAGCAACCCAGCTCCAAAGAGAATTCGAACAGATGATGATACAACACCAAGGCAGCTTAGCAGAAAAGGATTCACAAATACAAGCCATGATAGATAAATTTAAAGACACTCGGCAAATCGATGAATTCATCAATGAAGCACTCAACCTTAATTCCATACTAATGCAGCAAAAGGAAGTATTTTGTTAGAAACTCTCGCAAATAAATCCTTATTGCGAGACCAGTGATAAATTAACAAACCAAGTTATCGATATGAGGTTTGAGTACAATGAAATCCACAAAAAGGGTTTCTAAATTTATCACCTGGCAAGAGTCAGTGGATGGAAGAAAGGTTGACCTACCAAAGTTGGAATATCTCATAAAGATATCATATTTACGGATTGGGATTCTTGGTTGAAACGGGCAAAAAGAGCAACAACGATAGCAGCGATAGCAGCAAACAACATAATAAAGCCATTAATGAAAATCTTCATGCACCAATCTTGCCAAGGAGTGTGTACCATGGTTTCTTCCAAATCTCAAATAGCTAGAGCATCAGTGGAAACAGGCAGCGTAGAAAAATGAGGAGGCAATCAAATAGTTAAACAGGCTGAATTGGGAAGCATACTGGCAGTTTCTAGTAAATCCACACAGCCAGTGGATGACTTTAAGGTGTTTAACAACCTCTACACAAAAAATGGTGCCAACATTGATAGATGCCATATTTTTTGGGCAGCTAAAATCTGCAACCAGCCAACCGCCTCAGCTTAAGCCAATAACTGATATTTGCGACCATAGACATCAAGTTCAAAGGAGTTAGTCATTAATTTATTTTTCTTTTACTTTTATTTTTGCATATTCTGAGGAAGGTTGTTTGAATCCTCCTCATCTATTTTTGTAATAATCTATTTTGAGACATATAGTTTAGTATTTAAACCTCTCTCATGCATTTAGAGAGGGGTTCAGAAATTTTATCAAAAACACTTTTCAAGACATTACACTTCTATACTTTTGAGAAGGTTTTGATGAAATGAATGGAACATGATCTATTTTTCTTTACATATCTAGCATGCTCTACTGAAATGAACTTTTGTACTCTTAGAATGTGTTTGATTGAATGAGATTGGGTCAATATCGCTGAATCACATGAGCATGACTTATAATATATGGTACTTTTATCATATGATTATGTTTTATTTAGGTATTAAGCAATAATTATTCTCTCAGTTGTTTTGTGTATAAAAGTCATAATTATAGTTTCGCATTATTGCACTTCTGTATGATGTTAGCTCTGATTCTGTTTTAAATACATGAACGATTTTTATATGCGATATATTTCTCATATTTTTTTGTCTAGCTATTTCTCCAAAATAATTATCTTTAAACGATTTCATTTCTTTTGGAAATTAAATTATCTTTATTACCAATTGTTGTAAGATATCATTGTAGATCGCATATCATATTTTATTCTTGGGTATATTATAGTTAGATAATGTTAGATTAAAGAGATATGCATGTTTTTAGTAGTTAGATTAGATTATGCTTAGCTTGGTCATTTGCCATTACATTTTATATCATCCAACCAACATTATCAAATCTCTCTGGGAAATTGGTCCCATTATCCCCAGTCAGAGCCACTATACCAAACAGAAAAGGAGTTTCTTTCAAGGTCCGGACCAGGTGGTTTTCCCCCATGTTGTCGCAGTGATTTTTGAGGCTTCAACGGGACCTCAAGAGGGACTTAATCAAAGTAGGATACAACTGATTCCAAAAAAAAACCAACGATGATGGATACTAGAAGAGGTAGCCCCTCCTCTGCGACAAAGTATACACTAACGAGGAGGCATGATAATAATAACACTAGGACCAACACTACAAACAAATAAAGAGCCTTGGAAAACATTACTAGACATAGGAAAAAACACTAACACACAAGGGTCCACCCAGAACACAATCAAATCTTCTCCTAGTCTCCATACCCAAGGCGCATTTTGATGAAAAACTTGTAATTCGCAACAAAGAGAAGGTTTAAATGTTTGGTCCCTATAATACTAGTGTAGCCCCATTATTGTTATTGTTGTGCCCATGTAGCCCCCATATTATTATTGTTGCGCCCCATAGAAGCCCACTATTGTTATTGTTGTTCCCTTAGTACATTATTATTATTATGTAGGCTGTAATTATATTGTGACCCCTTACACTCCTATATATACAAAGGAGGTCTTGTCATTTGTATCATCCAAGAATTGTTTATTTATGTAATGTAAAGAAGGTTTCCCCCTCAAAGAGGATAATTTTTAAGTCTTTAATCTATCTATTTGTGAGTTGGTTGCATAACATTTGGTATCAGAGCTTTGGATTCTAGGGTTTCGTTTCTTCAAACATGCCATCTTATAATTTTAGCTATAAAAAAATTTCTACAAGGATTCAAAACAAATGTCCTAGGGAAATTTGTCATAAGTTTCATTTGAAACACTAGATTTGAATTATGTAAAGAGTGGTTGAACGTGCATAGACTTTAGTTTTCCCTATAGCAATTTCAATTGTGAATTTTGAAACCGTGACACGTGGCATCCCGTACAACTTCGCTCTACTAAACTAGTCCATAATCAGGTCATCGTGGGAGATTTGGCATACCTCTATATTGAAGAATCCAATGTTCACCCGAGTTGTGGAATTGGAAAGAATATTCAGAGGGATACCAAAGGACTAAATTTCAAACCTTGGAAATCTAAAACTACAGAGATACAACAATTGTAATATCGAGCTCCTAAAAAGCAAGAAAAGGGTGTGTAATTTTTAAATTTTCCATAACTTTTGTTTAAAAAACCATTTTGAAGTGATTCAAAGGGAATAATGAAGCATATATATCAGTATTGGATTCTACAATTCCTCCCAAACAAAAAACTTATACACCCATTAAGACCTTAGAAATCTCTACTATGACGCATGAAGAGGAAGAATTGAAGCATGATATATCAAAAGTATGGGACCAAGGGCAACAAATTTCACTCTCACAAAGAGCAACCAAAGATGAACTAAAAGTGGACATGGATGGTATAAAAGGAAACATGGAGGTTTTGAAAGTAGACATGGATGTAATGAATGTCAAGTTGGAAGGGTTGACAAAGTTGTTTCAAGAAAGGTTTCCAGGTGGTGACAAGATAATCCATGAAAATCATGATGAGGACAAAAGAAATAAGAATTATGATTTTAGAGACTCCAAAAACAATGAAGGGCTTTGAACATCTTAAAGAGGCAATGTGTCAAGCACCGGTCTTAGCTAAGCCAAATTTCACAAAAACGTTTATTATGGAATGTGATGCCTCAGGAAATGGAATTGGTGTTGTTTTAATGCAACAAGGAAGACCCATTTCTTTTCAAATTCATCCATTCAAAGTAAATTATTTACACAAACCTATATATGAGAAGGAAATGTTGGAAATACTACATGCACTAAAGCAAAGGTGACCTTACCTAATGGGAAGTCACTTCAAGGTAAAAACAAATCATGATAGACTTAAATACTTTTTGGAACAAAGATTGTCTTCAAAAGAGAAACAAAAATGGGTGACAAAGATGTTGGGTTAGGAATATGATATCATCTACAAAAAATGGAAGAAAAATGTTGTTGCAAATGCACTCTCAAGAAAGGATGAGGATGTTGAAGCATTGCTTTATGCCATTTCTATTATCCAACCTAAGTGGATAACCAAAGAAAGTGATGAATGGAAGAATGATGAAGAGGTGTGGTCACTCATTCAAAAGCTACAACAGGATCTTGGTACATCTTATACATTTAGATGGAAAAATGAATCATTATGGTACAAAGATCACTTGTATCTTTGTAATAATTCCCAACTCAAAGAAAATATTGTTTTGGAATTGCACACCTCTCCCTTAGGGGGGCACTCAAGATTTTTAAAAACTTACCATAGGGTTAAGAAGGAATTTTTTGGGGATGGCCTTAAATCTTATATTTAGAAGATTGTGGAAGAATGTTTGGTTTGCCAACAAAATAAAGTTGAGTCAATTAAGACCCTGGGTCTGTTACAAACTTTAGCCGTTCCAAGTCAGCGTTGGGAGGAGGTCTCAATGGATTTTATCACAGGTTTACCCAAGTCTGAAGGAAAGAGTGTCGTCATGGTGGTAGTTGATAGACATACCAAGTGTTGTTCCTTAAGAAACCAATTCCCTGACTGTGGGGAAATTGTGCTTAAGACATTAACAAATATTACTTACTATCACTTATTGTTTGTTGTGTTCTTAAATGAAGGACCTGGAAAGCTTAGACTTTAACTCTTAATACATGTATGACCAGAACATCTCAGAATGCCATTTGTTGCTAGATATAAATGATGAATGAAGAAAGTTTGAAGGGGAAGTTAAAGATAATATGTTGATCTTTCACAGAAACTACTATCTGTAACTTAGAGGAATTATGATAATGAGAACTGAATCATAGACAATATGTTGATCTTTCACAGAAACTATTATCTATAATTTAGAAAGGAAGTGAGGACTTCAAGTATAGGAGCGCTCTTTTAAGGAATTTTAACCTTATCTACATAAGCAAATAAAGACCCGTTGCTTCATTACTATACTTGAAAGGAAGAAAACATAGCATGACACATGACAGAGAAGCTTACAAAATTATATGCAACAACTCATGGAAACTTCTAATTCTTTCATTAATCAATAGTGGCCTAGTCTCTGGGTTCTCCAAAATTCGAACAACTAACTCTTTCTCTGTAAATTTTCCTCTTCTTATGCATTATGAAACAGTTGCTGATCCCTGAAACTGTCAAACTACTAAAATTGTTTCTCTAACTATCTAAATTAAAAACTATTACAAGATTTTACAAAGGGTAAAAGACACCTCAAAGAATATGAAATAACATGAACATAACTGAATTTGGAAGAGGATGATAACTGTTGGCTTGCTCTGTTAATCAGCTCTTGAGTTTCTTCTGTAGATGCTTTAATAATGCTTAATCCACTTAAACCATAATTAACTGCATTAAACTTTGACTTGTGCGAAGACTGGGGCTTGCATATATATCAAGTGCGCTTATATTGGCCAAAACATAAAGAAAACATGCCCATCTGCCTTGTCTTCGGACTCGGCTTTAACATTGATTTTTCCCCTTTACCAAGTGAAATTAACACAAAGCAGAACTGAAAAAGTATTAACTCTGCTTCATAAATCCATCAGATCCGCCTTTTCAATGCTCCGTTGACTTCCCATCGCAAATCGCAATCGGCCCTTTTCAACGTTGCATTAACGTAATGTTGGACTTACGCATAATTCCTTCATATCTGTGCTTTTCTATTAATAATGGAAATATACCATAAATCATGCTTTTTCCGCTTCTAACGCAGGCTTTGCACAACTATCGAGGCATACCCTTCCACCAATATATCCCCACTGTAGATCTGCGCTTTTTAGATCAGATGTTCTGTAAAGGTTTCAGGTGGGACATAAGCCCAAAAAATACCCGCCCGAAATGGGTGGTTTCCTCTCTCCACTCGACTACTACGTGTTGAATGCTGAGTGGGATCAGGTGAGTTCCAATAAAAACCATTTACCGTTTTTGTTCCGCCCGAAAACCTGCCTTATAACTTGAAATCTACCTTTTAATATGCTTTGCGGACCCGCCGGGGCTTTTAATTATAATATATATGCTTTAGGTCCAACCTTTCTATTATAATGTTTATAATAGAAATACATATAAAACTGTGTGGCTTTTGATATATTAATAAAACCTTTACAACCCACGATAAGATGGACGCATTGAGTTATATAAAATATAGCGTATAAACTATCGGGTCCGGAACCCAATCGCTCATCGCAATCGGCACTTTCCATATATATATATATATATATATATATATATATATATATATATATATATATATATATATATATATATAATATGTTGTGTGATACGACGGACCCGCCGCAATTATAAAACATAATATATATCGTTTCGGGTCCGTCATCACAAATCGCGATTGGCGGAACCCATATGCATGTATATAAAGGGCTTTCGATACAGCGGACCTGCCGAACTTTTAAACATGATGTATATATTATTTCGGGTCCGGCCCACCCATATCGCAATCAACATAGTTATCGATATATATATATATATATATATATATATATATATATATATATATATATATATATATTAAGAGTTATGCAATATCATGGACCCGCCGAGGCTTATAAAACATAACATATATATGTTTTGGGTCCGGTGTTAACACCTTAACACTTATTCCTTTATAAATCCAATTTATTTCTTTATTTCAATATGCACATATATATATATATATATATTTTCAATATGCACATATATATATATATATATATATATATATATATTTTCAATATGCACATATATATATATATATATATATATATATATATATATATATATATATATCGGTTATGTCTCCATTTATGTTGCAATTTAACATTAGCACATATTCGGCCAATTCCTTTATACTTGTTCCTTTTACGATTTTGATATATTATAACGAATAAATACCTCATTACTGCTTTGCAGAGTAGAAAATATAAAGGGCTTCATTGAGGTTGAACCCCCTTAATGATTTTAGGCCACATATTGTGATAAAAATGATAAATAAGGCTTAAATCACAATATAAGCTACAACATCGAGTATGCACACTTTTGTGCGTTGTCTCATCCTTATAAAGGCAGTACAATTATTACTGCATTTATGAAAACAATTCAAAAGCTTCATGGAAACCCAAAGATTATAGTAAGTGACATAGATTCCGTTTTCACTAGAAATTTTTGGACAAAATTATTTTCTTGTCTTGGTACACAATTATCTCATAACTCATCTTATCATCCTCAATCTGATGGGAAAATTGAGATAGTGAACAAATGTTTGGAAGGATATCTTCGTTTGTTTGTATCTGATAAACAAACACAATGGGTCAAGTGGTTACCTCTAGCTTAATGGTGGTATAAAAATTCCTTCCATACTACAGCAAAATGACCCCATTTATGGAACTTTATAGATATCATCCAATATCGATCACATCATATTTAAGAGAAAATTCTAAGATTCAAGCAGTGGAAGATCACATCGAGCATAAACAGCAAGTTCTCCAACTCTTAAAGAATAACCTCACTGTGGCGCAAAATCGAATGAAACAATAGGCAGATCATCATCAGAGTGAAAGAAGTTTTGATGTAGGTGACTGGGTATTTTTATGGCTACAACCATACAAACAAATATATCTCAAGCAAGCTAAGAATGATAATAAATTATCACCCAAGTACTATAGTCCTTACAAGATCTTGCAAAAGATTAGTATTATGGCATACAAATTAGAGTTGTCTGAATCTTCCCGAGTACACCCAGTTTTCCATGTTTCATGCTTAAAGAAGTTTATCGATGACGAAGAATGTTATGCAACCATCTCACAAATAGATAGATCAGTGACTTAAAAAATATCCTCTTCAAGGGGGAAACCTCCTTTACATTACATAAATGAACAATTATTGGATGATACAAATGACAAAACCTCCTTTGCATATATAGTAGTCTAAGACATCACAATATAATTTTAGCTTACATAACAATAATAATGTAAGGGCACAACAATAATATTATGGGGGCTACAATAACAATAAGGAGGATACACTAGTATTATAGGGACATAACATGCCCCTCTCCTTCAAAAAAGTGTTTTCCTCAACGCTTGATTAGTTATGGATGCTTCTATATAAAATATTCATCCTCCCATGTGGAATCTTCAATGAGTAAGTTCTTCCACTTAATGATATAGTCTGAAATTGATCGATTTCGTAGCTTTCGGGTTCTTGTTTCCATGACTGCTTCAGGCTCAAATATGATTTTTCCTTCTTCGTCAAGTCTTTGGCAACATTGTTTGAACGAGAAGCTTGTCACCGATAACCTTCTTTAATCATGAAACACGGAAAACTGGGCGTACTCAGGAGGATGCAGGTAGCTCCAATTTGTATGCCATAGTACCAATATTTTCCAATACCTTGTAGGGACCATAGTACTTGGGTGATAAATTATTATCCTTCTTAGCTTACTTGAGAGACATTTTTTTGTATGGTTGTAGCCGTAAAAATACCCAGTCGCCTACATCAAAACTTCTTTCACTGTGATGTTAATCTTCCTGTTGTTTCATTCGATTCTGCGCCATAGTGAGGTTATCCTTTAAGAGTTGGAGAACTTGTTGTTGATGCTCAATGTGATCTTCCACTGCTTGAATCTTTAGAATTTTCTCTTAAAGATGATGTGATGGATGGAGGATGATATCCATAAAGTGCCAATGATAAATGGGGTCATTTTTACTGCAGTATGGAAGCAAGTTTTTTACCACCATTCAGCTACAGGTAACCACTTAACCCATTGTGTTTGTTTATTAGATACAAAGCAACGAAGGTATCCTTCCAAACGTTTTTTCACTATCTCAGTTTTCCCATCAGATTGAGGATCATAAGATGGGCTATGAGCTAATTAAGTACTAAGAAAAGAAAATAATTACTTCCAAAAATTTCTGGTGAAAATGGGATCTCTGTCAGTTACTATAATCTTTGGGTTTCCATGAAGCTTTTGAATTGTTTCCATAAATGCAGTATCAATTGTACTGGCTTTAAAAGGATGAGATAATTCACAAAAGTGTTCATACTTTTTAATTCTATCAACTACCACCATGATTACACTCTATCCTTCAGATTTGGGTAAACTTGTGATAAAATCCATTAAGACCTCCTCCCAACGCTGACTTGGAATAGCTAAATGTTGTAACCGGCCTGGGGTCTTAATTGTCTCAACTTTATTTTGTTGGCAAACCAAAAATTCTGCCACGAACTTCTGAATATCAGATTTAAGACCATCTTAAAAAAAAAATCCTTCTTGACCCTATGGTAAGTTTTTAAAAATCATGAGTGCCCTCCTAAGGGATAGGTGTGCAATTCCAAAAAAATATTTTATTTGAGTTGGTAATCGTTACAAAGATATAAGCAATATTTGTACCATAATGAATCATTTTTCCAGCTAAATGTTCCAGATGTACTGGGATCTTCCTGCAACTTTTGAATGAGTGACCACACCTCTTCATCATTCTTCCATTCATCCATTGCTTTGGTTATCCACTTAGGTGGGGTAAGAGAAATGGCACAAATAAATGCTTCCACATCCTCATCCTTTATTCAGAGTGCATCTGCAACAAAATTTAGCTTCCCTTTTTTGTAGATGATTTCAAATTCATAACCCAACATATTTATCACCCATTTTCGCTGCTCTCTATTCAAGGGTCTTCCCATTAGGTAAGGTCGTCATTGCTTTAGTGCATGTAGTATTGCCAACATTTCCTTCTCATAAATAGGTTTGCATAAATACTTTCCTTTTCTTGGACGACTTTCAAAAGCAATGGATCTTCCTTCTTGCATTAAAACAACACCAATTCTATTTCCTAAGGAATCACATTCAACAATAAACGTTTTTGTGAAGTCTAGCATAGCTAATATCGGTGCTTGGCACATGACCTCTTTAAGATGTTCAAAGGCCTTTGTTGCTTCTAGAATCCAAGAAAATGCATATTTCTTCAGTAATTATGTTAGTGGTGTCGTTATTCTCCCATAATTCTTAAAAAACTAGCGATAATACCCTGTCAACCTGAGAAATCCTCGAAGATGGTTTATGGTTGTGGGTATTTTCCATTCCTTAATGGATTTAATTTTGTTAGTGTCTACCTTAACACCCTCATGAGATACAACATGACCCCAATATTCCACCTCATGTACTCCAAAGAAACATTTGGAGGTTTTTGCATATAATTTTTCCCCCCAATAGTATGAGCACCCTGTCCACATGTTGAACATGATCCTTCCAAGACTTGTTGTAGATTAGTATTTCATCAAAATATACTAACATAGATTTTATAAGGAAGGGTTTGAAAATGGAATTCATCAAACCTTGAAATTTGGAAGGTGCATTAGTAAGGCCAAAAGGCATGACCAAAAATTCTTAGTGACCCTCATGAGTTCTGAATGTTGTTTTCGAAATTTATTCGGTCTTCATTCTAATTTGAATATATCCTGAATGAAGATCTAGCTTGGTGAAGTAAAGTACTCCATGTAATTCATCCAACAATTCATCAATGATAGGAATGGGAAAATTATCTTTAATAGTGAGATTATTGAGCTCCCTATAATCTGGACACATATGCTAAGATCCATCCTTCTTGTGCACCAATACTACTAGAGCAGAGAAATAACTTTGACTAGGTTGAATTATACCAGCCTTTGACATTTCGGAAACCATACGTTCAATTTCACTCTTTTGGGCATAAGGATATCTGTAAGGCCTGATGTTTGGAGGAACACTTCTTGGAATTAAATGAATAGCATGATCATTATCACGAATAGGTGGGAGGTCTTTGGGAGTCTCAAACACCTTGGAATGATTGTCCAACACTTTTTAAAGATCTGGAGAAATAGATGATTTCGATGTTTGAACCTCTAGTGAGAATAACTGTGCAATTAAGCCCCATTGTTCTTTCTTCAGAAGCTTTGTCATACCATTAGATTTGATTGTATTTCCTGGTTTCCATGTGACACCCCTTAATACAATTTCCTTTCCTTCCTAAAAAAAATTCAAGAAAATTTCTTGAAAAATAAAAGTTATCATCCCCAAATATTGCAATCATTGAACTCCTAGTACAACATCAACACCACCCATTAGAATGGAAAGCATTGGACTATTCATTACATATTCCCCCATGGTTAGCTTGATATTATGGAACTTTCCAGAGCAATTTATAGTTCTTCTATTTGAAACCATCACTTGACACTCTGGTGTTGCATATAGGAAGCAATTCATTTCCTTGGCTATCTTACAATGAATAAAATTATGGGTACTACTTGAATGAATCAACACTACTTCCTTTTTCTTCTTGATATATCCTTCTATCTTAAGAATTTGAGAAGTGGTAATTCCTACCAATGCATTCTAGGAAATGGTCAGATTCATTTCTTCTTTCTCTGGGGTTGGTTCCTAGTGTATATCCTCCTCTTTTGATGTTTTTTGTTCCTTTTCTTCCTCCTCTTCACAATATATGTATAATAATTTCTTCTCATCACACTTATGACCTTTAGTGTATTTTCTATCACAACTGTAACAAAGTCTTTTTTCTCTTTATTCCTCCAATTTTTGTGGTGTGAAGTTTTTAGGTTGTGGAACACTAGGAGCAACAAAACTTCCATCTTTATAGTTGTGAGTGGTAGACTTCCTTGTTGCCATAATTTTTCTTTCAACTTTTCATACCACCCTGAATTCCTTCTCTAATGAATCAAGTTCCCAAAGGCAAACCTTATGTTGGATGTTATCTTTTAAATTCACTATGAATACATCAATCCCATGCTCCTCTGGAATATCGGTTACCCTAATATTCAATTTTTGGAAGTCTCCAATGTGATCTGCCATTGAACTCTTTTGTCTAAGATTTATCAATTGGCTAAAGAAGGTGTTTCGCTTTGTATCTTCATAATGTGTTATCATTTCCTCCGTAAAAGTTTACCACGTGACAAATGGCTTATGAGAACAAAGTCATTTATACCATACAAACTGATCTGGTTCTAAATATAAAGATGCAATACATACCTTTTGTGAGGGTTTCGCATCATGTAGATCAAAATATTTCTTCATCTGTAGTACCCATGTTACCGGATCCTTGCCATCAAACTTCCTCATATCTATCTTTGGAATGTGGTGGTTCTTAAACCCCACGATGGAGTCTCTAAAATCATAATTCATATTCCTATTGTCCTCATCATGATTTTCATGGATTACCTTGTCACCACTGGGAAACCTTTCTTCTACCAACTTTGCCAAACCTTCCTTCAACCTCTCTACCTTGACATTCATCATTGCTTCCATGTCTACTTTTAAACCATCATTCAAAAATCCCATGTCCCTTTTTATACCATCTATCTTAACATTCATCATGGCTTCCAATTAATTTTTTGTTACTTTTTAAGAGAGTGAAATTTATTGCACTTGGTTTCATAAATTTGATATATCATGTTGCATTTCTTCCTCTTCTTCATGTGTTGTAGAAGATCTTTTTGGTTGCTTACTAGGTCTGTCCATTTTTTTGTTACAATGCATTTTGGAATAAAACAATGATATTTATGCTTCACATTTCCCCTTAAATCACTTCAAACTGATTTTTCAAACAAAATTTATGCAATTTTAAAAAAAAATACACACATTTTTCTTGTTTTTAGGAGCTCGATTTTTAAACTACTGTAACTCTATAATGTTGGATATCCAAGGTCTGAAGTTCCTTCCTGTGGTATCCCTCTGGGTCTTCTTTCCAACACCACAATTCATACCACAATTGGATTCTTCGAGATAATGTTATGTCAAATCTCTCACAATGACCTGATTATGGAATCATTCAGTAGAGAAAACTTGTACCTAATGCCACATGTCATTGTTTCAACCTTCATCCCTAAACTTGATACACAAGAAACTACATTCCATCCTTTTTCCATCACTTTTTACGGAATTCTAATATGATGCTTGAAGCGAAAGTTATGACGATTTTCCCTCAATCGCTTGTTTGAGACTAAATTCTGGATCATGAAAATCCCCTAACTTCTTCGGGCCATATCTCAGGAAATATAGCGAACCAATATATGAAATTATGAAAAAAAATTAGCAATATTTCAGCTCCATGTGGTTGCAATTTCAACTTCTAAAACTTCCTGGAAACAAAGTTATAGCGAAAATTCCATGATGGCATGTTTGAAGAAGCGAAACCCTAGAATCCAAAGCTCTGAAACCAAATGTTATGCAACCAACTCACAAATAGATAGATCAACGAATTAAAAAATATCATCTTCTAGGGGGAAACCTCCTTTACATTACATAATTGAACAATTCTTGGATGATACAAATGATAAAACCTCCTTTGTATATATAGGAGTCTAAGGGGACACAATATAATCATAGCATACATAACAATAATTATGTAAGGGCACAACAATAACAATAGTGGGCTTCTATAGGGCACAACAATAACAATATGGGGATACAATAAAAATAAGGAGGATTAACTAGTATTATAGTGGCCTAACAAAGAAGTAAAAATCATATTTGAGCCTAAATAAATTACAGAAATAAGAACCCGACAACTACGGAATCGGTCAATTTCAGAGTATCTCATTAAGTGGAAGAACTTACCCACTAAAGTTTCCACATGGGAGGATGAGAATTTTATACAGAAGCATCTAGAACTACTCAAGCATTGAGGACAACACTTTTTTGGAGGAGAGGGGCATGTTAGGTCCCTATAATACTAGTGTAGACCCATTATTGTTATTGCTAGTGTAGCCCCCTTATTGTTATTGTTGTGCCCCATAGAAGCCCACTATTTTTATTTTTGTGCCCTTACATTATTATTTTTATGCAGGCTCTAATTATATTGTGACCCCTTAGACTCCTATATATACAAAGGAGATCTTGTCATTTGTATCATCCAAGAATTGTTCATTAATGTAATGTAAAGGAGGTTTCCACCTCGAAGAGGATAATTTTTATTTCATTGATCTATCTATTTGTGAATTGGTTGAAAAAATTAAACTTCACAAAAATCCACTTACAACAACACCGCAATACTCCCAAGACTCAACTAATCCTTGGAAACACACCGAGGGCGTGAATCCAACCAAGATTTAATCACAACAATTCCAATTGAAGAGAGATAGAGGATATTCCCAATTTTAAAATGAAGACCACAATTCCTCACCATAGGAGTTAGCATGTAATTACAGAAGGAGAAAAGACGAAAAGCCCTAATTACATATTGAACCTTAAAATATCCAGAGAAAACCCTCAAAATAAAACCACACAGAGAACGAACCAAGGTACCAACAACCACTAATCAAGACTGGACAAGAATATGATATACCTACAAAATCATTGTCCTGGAGAGCCGAATTTGAAAGGACGATCACCAATTCAAAAATTATTCGCTCGTTGAAGCATGCAAGAAGAGGACGAAGAACATTGACCCCAAAGTGTGTTGGCCTGATGGGGCCTGACCCAGGTTCGGAGTTATTTAGCCAAACAATTCCCTGTATAACTGACCATTTCGGCAACAGTCCACAGAGCGTGAACTGAGGTCTCACTTGAAGAAGTATGGGGGGATGCTAGAACCAAGTTTCCGCACCCTTGAGATGTCTAAGGGGTCGATTTAGTCCAACTGTCAATACCTTCACGCAGGTCACTTCGCGCACTTTCCTGAGCTGTGAGGCCTTCGCGCCCTGTTATATTCACCTTCGCGTAGCCCTAGCCAGGGGTTGAGGAGCTTCCGCGCTCCTAGAGCAGCAATCTGCGTTATTTCCCCAAGTTACACTGCAGATCTTACTTATATTTTTATAATAGTTAGTTATCTTCGCGCAAACAGATACTTTATCTTATATTCACTTATTCAACATATTCATATAAGTGCGCGCAGCAAATAAATAGTAAACTTGCAATTCATACCTAATATACTTCAATGAATACAACATGAAAAGATACACAGAAATAATGTAAAACTTCTATTTATTAATGCTTCAACTGGTTACAGACTCAACCTGCCCAACGCACTCAGCTACGGAGCCTTCTCCCTCTCTACGACCCAAAAACACGACTTTACACTTTTGACTCAATGCTTCATCATTAGATCTTCCATGGATTGATTCCTTAGATCCTCCTTTACACTTAGAGCCTCGCTCTATTTATACAATCCCATGGTCTGCGGACCATGGGTAGAACTCTCAAGCCGACACTACATTACAAAAGTAAGGGCGGACAACCCTATGACTTAATTACAACTTCGTGCTCCGTGCCCACAAATCGCGGAGTCTTTACATCGGACTTAGTCAAAATTTGGGCTTTAAGCCCCAAACTTTGCCTTGGGGGGATCCCACACTTTCCTGACCTGCGAGGCCTTCACGCCCTGTTATATTCGCCTTCGCACAGCCCTAACTAGGGGTTGAGGAGCTTCCGCGCTGCTAGAGCAGCAATCTGCACTATTTCCCCAAGTTACACTGTGGATCTTACTTATCTTCTTATAACAATTAGTTATCTTCACATAAACAAATACTTTATCTTGTATTCACTTGTTCAACATATTCATATAAGTGTGCGCAGCAAATAAAAAGTAAACTTGCAATTCAAACCCAATATACTTCAATGCATACAACAGGAAAAGATACGCAGAAATAATGTAAAACTTCTCTTTATTAATGCTTCAACTGGTTAAAGACTCAACCTACCCTGCACACTCAGTTGCATGGGTCTGCACACTTAGCTACGAACTACTAGGCCTCTGTGCACTCAACTGCAGAGCCTTCTCCTACTCTACGACCCAAAAACACGACTTTACACTTTTGACTCAATGCTCCATCATTAGATCTTCCATGGATCGATTCCTTAGATCCTCCTTTACACTTATAGCCTCACTCTATTTATACAATCCCATGGTCCACGGACCATGGGTAAAACCCTCAAGCCGACACTACATTACAAAAGTAAGAGCGGATAACCCTCTAACTTAATTACAACTTTGCGCTCTGCGCCCACAAATTGAAGAGTCTTTACATCGAACTTAGTCAAAATTTGGGCTTTCAGCCCCAAACTTGCCTTGGGGGGGATCCCGCGCCCAACAGGCCCCCAATACAAACATCATGACTCGCCCTTGAGTCACTCTTTCAGTGCAGATATCTTCATGCGGATACCTCCCAACTCTGCTCAAACTGCTACAAGGTCAGCATCGTATTGAGCGGCTACCTGCTATATCTCTTGGATGCGTTGTTCGGAGACCGAAGTGTTTGAAATGCTTCCCTGTATCTTCTCCTGCATCCCCTACATCTGTTTATAGTCTCGCGCCTCCTTTCAACTACCTGGAGCACTAAGACTGTGCTTTTGTCGACTAGTCAGATAGTCGGGCCACCCGTGTATGGCTTCAACCGACTGCCATTCACTTTGCCTGGGAAAGGTTCTCCATTTAGCTTTACCAACTGCACCGCACCTCCATCTGTGACCTCCTTAATAACATATGGTCCCAGCCAATGCATTCTGAACTTTCCTAGGAATTTAT
Organism: Pinus tabuliformis; assembly: GCA_031772625.1. Lineage (NCBI taxonomy): Eukaryota > Viridiplantae > Streptophyta > Pinopsida > Pinales > Pinaceae > Pinus > Pinus tabuliformis. The sequence goes on along the minus strand of CM062810.1, from coordinate 166,583,467 downwards.
CAAACTTACTATCATATAGTAACACCAAATCATTCACCTTGAAGGTGTGCAACTTAATATGTCGATCATGTCAGGCCTTTTCGTGCTACTTTTGTACCTATTGATGGAATCCAACCAAAAATTGTTCCTCTTCGAGTTCCTCCAACTGCGCGAGCCTCTCCTCCAGGGCTCCACAGTCTGTCATACCTATGAGCGATGCTATGTGTAGACTAGGCACGATATACTCCATTGGAATTACGACTTCCACTCCATAGACCAGCCGAAAAGGTGTATGTCCCATCAATTTCTTGTATGTTGTGCTATAAGCCCATAACACTGCAGGTACGCACAGGTCCCAATCACTTGGCTGCACATTACATACTTTGGTCAGCGTAGTGGGTGATACGGTGTGCTTTTCTGATGATATACTTGAAACTCTTATGCCAGTGCGCTAATTGTTTCGTTCAGGAAATGTGTACCGCAATCGCTCATCAAGATCTTCGGACATCCAAATCATGTCAATACATGTTCAAACAGAAACTTTGCAGCTGTGGCACCCGTGAAATCTTTTACTGGCTGCGCTTCTGCCCAACGAGTCAGGTACTCTATTGCAGTGATAATGTATCGTGCGCCCATTTTTCCCTGAGGTTTGATAGGTCCTACGAAGTCGATCACCCACTTTTCAAAGGGCTACAGTGTCATTTGCATATTCAAAGGCTTCTTGTCCCTCCTCGATGGTTTACCTATTCTTTGACATACATCACAGGCCTTGTAATGTTCTTTTGAATCTTGATGAAGGGTCAGCCACCACAACCCTGCGTGGAGAATATTTTGCGCAGTCACTCTCCTGGCAACAGAACCATTTGTTGGCTTGATGGGGCCTGACCCAGGTTCGGAGTTATTTAGCCAAACAAATCTCAGTACTACTGGCCCTTTGGACAACAGTCCGCAGAGCGCGAACTGAGGTCTCACCCGAAGTTGTATGGGGGGATGTTGGAGCCAAGTTTCCACACCCTTGAGATGTCTGAGGGGTTGATTTAGTCCAACTATGAATACCTTCACGCAGGTCACTTCGTGCAACCCTAACCAGGGGTTGAGGAGCTTCCGCGCTGTTAGAGCAGCAATCTGTGCTATTTCCCCAAGTTACATTGCGGATCTTACTTATCTTCTTATAACAGTTAGTTATCTTTACGTAAATAGATACTTTATCTTATATTCACTTATTCAACATATTCATATAAGTTTGCGCAGCAAATAAATAGTAAACTTGCAATTCATACCCAATATACTTCAATGCATACAACAGGAAGAGATACACATAAATAATGTAAAACTTCTCTTTATTAACACTTCAACTTGTTACAGACTCAACCTACCCTACGCACTCAGTTGTAGGGGTCCGTGCACTTAGCTATGGACTACTAGGCCTCTACGCACTCAGCTGCAAAGCCTTCTCCTACTCTACAACCAAAAACACAACTTTACACTTTTGACTCAATGCTTCATCATTAGATCTTCCATGGATAGATTCCATAGATCCTCCTTTACACTTAGAGCCTCGCTCTATTTATACAATCCCATGGTCCGCGGACCATGGGTAGAACTCTCAACCTGACACTACATTACAAAAGTAAGGGCAGACAACCCTATGATTTAATTACAACTTCGCGATCTGCGCCCACAAATCGCGAAGTCTTTACATCAGATTTAGTCAAAATTTGGGCTTTAAGCCCCAAAACTTGCCTTGGGGGGATCCCGTGCCCAACAAAGTGTCATTAACTTGAGGAAGAACACAAAAAAGAATGTCGCTATAGAATCTGTTTGGTTGTGTTATATTCTTTCCACATAGTTAACAGGGGGTTTGAGGGGCACCCGTAACCCCCCGGAAAATTTTGGTTTTGGACCCTATGTTAGGTTGGGCAGACCCACTTATGGTTTTGTGCATGATTTTCGCACATGTTTTTTGGACGCGATGGTTTTCGGTCCATGGTATTGGATGCTTCGGCATGTATAAATATGTATTATAACATTGAAAGGAACATAATGAAAAATCAAGCTGGTAGTCCTGGTTTTGGGATCCATTGGGAAAATCTCTGTGTATATGTGTTTTATGTGTTATGCTCTTGCATTGTTTATTTTTCTGTGATTTAGAATTCGTATGCAGGTAATTTCTGTACGGGTTTAAAACCTACATTTGGTATCGGAGCAGATTTGGCTTCAAGGGGACGCCTTTGTTGCTGAGGGGTTTTTCTCAGGCCTGTGGTAGACCCTGTTCAGTGGGAGATCTATGAGATCGATTCTGGTGGTGAAAGAAGATGGCAAGCATTGGAAAGATAGAGATCGAGAAATTTAATGGTCAGAGTTTTGAGTTGTGGAAATTCAAGATGGAGGATCTGTTGGTGGATAAACATCAGTGGAACGTGGTAGATCCAGGTACTAAACCAACGGGAGTGTCCGATGAAGAATGGAAGAAGTTGGATCGGAAGGCAAAGAGCACAATACGATTGTGTGTCTCAAATTCAGTATTGTTGAATGTATCAGGGGAAGCTACAGCAAAGGCTTTGTGGGACAAGTTAGGGACTTTGTACCAATCTAAGTCTCTGGTGAATAAAATGTTCCTACAGAAAAAGCTGTATAACCTGAGGATGAAAGATGGAGACTCAGTGATAGAGCATCTGAACGCATTTAATATTGTGGTAAGTCAATTAGCATCTATTGATATTAAAATTTTAGATGAAGATAAGTGCATTAGTTTTTTGTGTTCTCTACCAGATTCGTGGGATAGTTTGGTTATTGCAATAGGTAACAATGCAATTGCCTTGCAATTTGATGAAATAGTCTCAGCCTTTTTGACGGAGGAGATGAGACGGAAAAATATGGAGAGCCAAAATGGTGATGCCTTGTCTGTACGAGGACGGTCCCAGAACAGAAACAAAAATAAGTCATCGAGTGGGAGATCTAAATCTCCAGGAAAACCTGTAAAGGTGGTGTGCTGGAAATGTGGAAAGGAAGGCCACTTCAAAAGGGACTGTAAATCTAAAGCTCCTGACAAAGGAAAGGGATCTGATGAGGCTCCTTCTGCAAAGGCGAAAACCACCTCAGATGAAGGTGGGGATGTGTACTTGGCTTCTTCAAGTACACATGTAGATCATGAGGCATGGTTGATTGACTCAGGTGCATCCTTTCACTTCACTCCCCATAGAGAGTGGTTCTATGAGTATGAGAAATATGATGGTGGTGATGTCTTCTTGGGGGATGACAGGAAGGCTAGAATCATTGGTCGTGGAAAAGTAAAGTTGAAGCTGAAAGGTGGAAGGTTTAGAACACTTCCAGGTGTTCTGCATATTCCTGCATTAGCCAGAAATCTGATTTTTGTTAGTAAGTTGGATGATGCAGGTGTAAAAACAGTGTTCGATAAGGATTCCTACAAGATGGTTCGGGGAGCACTGGTATTGATGCGGGGAGTTTGGATTGGAACTCTGTACAAGCTACAAGGTAGCACTGTTGTTGTTGGGTGCAACAGTTCCGTCGTTCCTGAAAGTGGAGCAGAAAATCTAGTGGTCTCTGGAGAAAAGACCATGCTGTGGCATCAAAGGCTTGGACATATTGGAGAGAAGGGCCTTTGAATACTTCATGGTAAAGGTATGGTAGAAGGTATGAGTAATAGCTCTCTGGATTTTGATTTATGTGAAAATTGTGTATACGGGAAGCAGAATCAGGTGAGTTTCCCCTCTGGTGGTAAGAGGGCGAAACATATATTAGAGCTTGTGCACAGTGATGTGTTTGGACCTGTGAAGGTTCCATCACTGGGTAAGTCTATGTACTATGTATCATTTATAGATGACTTCTCAAGAAATACATGGATATAGTTCCTTAAGACGAAATCTGAAGTCTTTGATAGGTTTAAAGAATTTAAGGCTCTAGCGGAAAACCAGACAGAGAAGAAGATAAAGGTGCTAAGGACATATAATGGTAGAGAGTTTTGCAGTAAGGAATTTGAAGAATTCTGCAAGAAGTGTGGTATAGCACGGTAGAATACTACTCCATATACACCTCAGCAAAATGGAGTTGCAGAAAGAATGAACAAGACGTTGATGGAAAGGGCAAGAAGCATGCTCAGTGGTGCCGAGTTAGGATAGGAATTCTGGGCAAAGGCAGTGGATACTGCATGTTACCTGGTCAATAGGTCACCTTCATCAGCGTTGGAGGATAAGACTCCACAAGAGGTATGGACTGGTAAGAAACCCTCTCTTTCACATCTGAGGGTATTTGGATGTGATGCATATGTACATGTTCCAAAGGAGAAAAGAACAAAGCTAGATAGTAAATATGAAAAGTGCATCTTTATTGGGTATAAGGATGGTTTAAAGGGTTTAAAGGGTTTAAGATTTGGAACCCAGTAACAAGGAAGGTTATGTACAGCTGAAATGTGGTGTTCAGAGAGGTGAAAGTTGTTATTAAACATGAAGTCCAACCAAAGGAACTTGAGAAGATAGAGTTTGAGCTAAAGGAGGAAGAATCAAACTCTACAGTATATGAGGAATCAAAAGATGAAGAGCCACAAACTTCGGCTGTGAGAAGAATAGTTCGAGAAAGAAGGCAGCCAAAAAGGTATAGTCCATCTACTTTCTGTTCAAATTTTGCTTTGTCTGTTACTGATGATGATCCCAGAACTGTGAAGGAAGCAGTGGATTCAGAGGATGAAAAACTCTGGAAAGAGGCCATGGTTGATGAAATGGCATCTTTTCACAAAAATGAGGCTTAGGATCTAGTGGATTTGCTGGCTAGAAGGAAACCCATTGGCAGAAAATGGGTGTTCAAAAAGAAGACAAATGCAGAAGGAAAAGTGGAGAAATACAAAGTTCGGTTGGTAGCAAAAGGTTATTCCCAGGTGTTGGGAATTGATTTTGGTGATATTTTTTCTCCTGTTGCCAAGGTAACTTCTATTAGATTACTTTTATCTGTTGCTGCTGCTTTTGATTTTGAGGTAGAAAAGATGGATGTGAAGACAGCATTTCTTCATGGGGATCTGGAAGAGGAGATCTACATGAATCAACCTAAAGGCTTTGGGTGAAGGGTAAGAAAGAACTGGTATGTAAGCTAAAGAAGTCTCCATATGGGTTAAAACGGTAACCAAGGATGTGGTATCAGAAATTTGATACATTTATACGGGGACTTGGCTTCACCAGAAGCAAAGCAGATCACCGTGTGTATTTTAAATTAATTGGTGACCGTGTTACTTATCTGGTCTTGTACGTGGATGATATATTGTTGGTTGGAAATGATAAAGAAGTTATCCAGGATTTGAAGACCCAATTTTCCTCCAAATTTGACATGAAAGATCTTGGTGCTGCAAACTATATTTTTTGCATGGAAATTAAAAGAGATCGGGCAAAGAGGAAGCTCTGGTTAAACCAGAGGAAGTATGTCAAGACAATATTGCATAGGTTTAATATGCAGGATAGTAAATTGGTGAAGGTTCCTATTCCTGTAGGTGTGAGGTTATCTGTTGACCAGTCCCCGAGGACACAAGAAGAGGAAGAGGACATGTCCCATGTTCCATATGCAAGTACAATCAGTAGCCTGATGTATGCAATGGTCTGTACTAGACCAGACATTGCACATGCAGTGGGAGTATTGAGCAGGTTTATGTCAAAACCAGGGAAGAAGCATTGGACAGCAATGAAGCAGGTTTTCAAGTATTTGCATGGCACTAGTTATTACGGTTTGTGCTACCAAGGAAGACCAAGATTGGGTAGAGTGTTGGATATTCATGGCTTGGTTGATGCAGACTGAGCTGGAGATCTGGATCAGAGAAGATCTACAAGTGGGTATGTGTTTAACCTATTTGGAGGTGCAGTCAGTTGGATGAGTAAGAAACAATCTGTAGTAGCACTATCAAATACAGAGGCAGAATACATGGCAGCCACTCATGCAAGCAAGGAAGCAATTTGGCTGCAGAGATTGTGTTCAAGTATGGGGTTAGTACAGGAACCTATAAGGATAGACTGTGACAGCTAAAGTGCAATTTTCTTGGCAAAGAACCCCGCATATCATTCAAAGACAAAGCACATTGATGTTCAATATCACTTTGTGAGGGATATGATAGAAGAAAAAAAGGTGTTGCTGGTAAAGGTGGACACTTTAAAGAATACTACAGATGCATTGACAAAATATGTGAGCTCTGAGAAGTTCTCTTGGTGTAGAGAGACAATGGGCATTTCAGGGCTAGAAAAATGATTAAGCTCTCTTGTGGCCCCCTATGGAAAGAAAACAACAAATGGGAGAATGTTGGGTTGTGTTATATTCTTTCCAGGTTGTTAACAAGGGGTTTGAGGGGCACTCATAACCCCACTTTATGGGGTCCGGGGTAGCGCCCTCGAAAATTTTGGTTTTGGACCTTATGTTAGGTTGGGCGGACCCACCTATGGTTTTTTGCATGATTTTCGCACATGTTTTTTTGGACACGATGGTTTTCGGTCCATGGTATTGGACGCAATGGTTTTCGGTCCATGGTATTGGATGCTTCGGCATGTATAAATATGTATTATAACATTGAAAGGAACATAATGAAAAATCAAGCTCGTAGTCCCGGTTTCGGGATCCAGTGGGAAAATCTTTGTGTATATGTGTTTTATGTGTTATGCTCTCGCATTGTTTATTTTTGTGTATTTTAGAATTCGTATGCAAGTAATTTATGTACGGAGTTAAAACCTACAGAATCTAAGCAAAATATACCACCTACTTCATCAAGGTAACAAACAAATACTCTTTATCCCATGAAAAACACAACCTCAGTACCAAGAGCAGTCGAGTGAGGATATCCCTTCACCACCACTATAATGCACCACGTACCTTTATGAATCCAAGTCAATGAATTAAGTTGATGCCACACCATGACAAGAGACTGACAGGTGTGAGTGTGACTCGCCTTTCTATACGGGATATTCCCTCCAGTGATCACACCCACATCGGGGAATAATAAAATTTTGATATTAAAAATATCTTATTATAATTTTAAAAAAAAAATCATATCGCATAAATAATAATCCAAAATTAAAAATAATTCATAAGATATGACATTTAAATGTGAAAATTAAGAATTAACCAAACATACACTTCTTATTTATGTGTGTGGGGATTTTAAAGAAATTCCCTAATTGCCTCCTCATATTTCGTCAATGGTTCCTATGGTAGATATTGTTGGATTATAAGGGGTGAGAGGTGTGAGGAATTATTTTTTCCCTAATGAACAAATTAAATTAGATTTTTCATATAACTTAGGTAAATCATCCAATAAGTGGGCCAAAATGTATGCCCTCCTTGTAAGCATCATTATGGCTCTATGTTTCCCAATTAGATACATCATTATAATAGAAAATTCCAATAGCACAAGTTTTCATCTTGCTCTGAGAATGTCTCCTTAAAACTTCAAATTAATCCATCTCCATAAGAAACATAACCTAGGAAATTGACCCAAAGACCAAAAGTAACAAAATCAAGTGTACAAGAACTTATTTCTCTTTGCACAAATATGCTTGTTGTTATCATTTATTATCCATGTTGAAGAATAGTAGAAGTATAATGTGGAATGAAATCCCAACATAGTGACAGGCCACTATAGAAATATAACATATAACACAAGGGGTGTTACAATGAAAAAAATCACATAGATACTGTTATGAACCAAACACATAAAAATTAGAAGTACACACCATGTGCATCAACATAAGCATGGAGCATGACTCCAATATAGATATAATATGAGAAACATTTCCAAATGCCCAAATACATTCATACATCCAAATCACATATCCTCAATAATGACCATACGATCTTTATATATGCCTATTCATACATTGCCTATGTGGCCCCTTCATCACTAGGCCAAACCCTATTACATATACATTTACATAATAAATTCATATTTAACCCAATATATTCCACCCCTTCGGGTCATACCATATACATTTAAGCCAATATAGGGACCCCTTAGGGTCTTAACAAAATTACCCTCCTTCAAAAAAATTTGTCCTAAAAACTTTTTTGTTAAGGGTATTACATGTGATGAAACCAAATAATATGATTTCCTTATATTCCTACATTCTTCTTGCTATTGATGATGATCCATCCATCCAATCTCAATCATTTTCGGTCTTTATCCTTGATGGTTGGTTGTTTCATAGTTTTCTTTCCTTTGATTCCATGTCTCGTTGTTATGACTTCTTCAATTCGTAATAGTTGTTGGTCTTCAATGACATCCTATTGAATAATGATTTGGTAATATCTAATTTGTAGTAGTTATTGGTCTTTGATAAAATCCTATTGAATAATGATTTGGTGATGCCTTATTCCATGAATATTGATAAATATTCCATCTTATTCCTTAATAATGCTCATAGGGATATCTTTTCTTCCTTGAAAGCTTTCTTGGTAATGAGGATGTCGATATGGTTTCACTTTGCATTTTTATTTTTTCTATCTTCTTTTTAGAGTCAATGGCCTCCTCTATCCTTTTTAACTTATCTTCTCTAGCCTTAGAGATAATACCATCATATTTTACATGCACATCCTTTAGATGGAGTTTAACTTCTTCAAGTATCTTCTAGAGACCTTCTTGATTATTGTCTTCTTCCTCTTTTTGAAGTTGCAATGTGATCCCATATATTAAATTTTGACGCCCTTATTCAATTCTAGACTACATTTTTTTATTTTACCTCATCTATGTCTAAGGCTTCTTCAATCTTTCTGCAAATTTCCTTTTCATGTCTTTTGGTGGCCTCTTCATCTAAGATCCTTGTTTATTTTTAACTTTGATAATGCTTCTTTTCTCCTTTCAATCTTATAACGTCATCTAGTAGTTTTCTATCATGATTTCCTAATCTATATATTTCTTCATCTTTATTTTTCAATCCTTCCCTCGAGTCATCCTTTCTCCAATTCCCCTTGCTACTCTTTTCTTGTTTTAATTGTTCAATCTCCTTAATGAGTACTTCATCAAGATTGTTTATCTTAGATATATCATTGCCTTCTTCTTAATCTCCTCTTTATCTTGTTCTAGTTCATCTTTAATTTTATGCATATCCTCCATTTTTGTATCCTTGATCCATGTTTTCGAGAAAAACAATTAAATTACTTCCCATATGGTGGTCCATCTATTCAAAAAAAAAATTCAAATACTTCCCATATGGTATTCATTGTAGTACGATTGCCAATACTTATCCACCACCTCAATACTTCATGAGGAAAAGACTTTGTTTCCTTTAAAGGATTAATACAATTTTCCTTTACCATCCTTAGCCATTACTTGGGATCAATTTCATCCTTATATTCATCACCATTGAATGGAGGTAGTGTCATTGCTTCTTAATTGAGGCCTTTTAAAAACTTGCTTTAGATTCTATTCTTCTAGATAACCTTTCTTTTGTTGTATCTTTGCAATTTCAACTCTTCCAAGGCTAAAATTTCACCTGCAACTCCCTAATATGTCCTCTGTTCAATCCTATAGGTTTAATAAAAGATTATTTTCCAAGTGAAAGTTATGGTGACATTCCAAAAACTTGTTGATTTTTGGCCTCTTCCTTAAATTGAATATGTACATAGTGCCACATGTCCAATTTTTTCAAATATGATTCTAAAAATCTTAAATAAAGTACTTCAATATGTTTCCTCATATCTTTGAATGTTTCATAGTCTGAAGTGTCATAGGAAAAAAATTATACAAAAATTCCAAAATCGCTCATTTGAAACTAATTTCAGGACTATTCACAAACCCTAAATTGCACAAGTATATCTTCAAATTTATAGTGAATGAAAATCTAATTTTTTTACCAAATGTACTTTGATATTTTTCTAAATATTTTCAAATTTTCATTATGGGAAACTTCCTATAAAATTATACTGAAAATTCCAAAAATCACTTATTTGGAACTGATTTGATGACCATTCACAAACCCTAACTTCCATAGAATATATGAATGAATGTATAGTGAAAAATAATATAAAATTTTTACCAAACGTACCTTGGGATGTCTTGTATATATTGTCAAAATTTCACAATTTGAAACATCCCAAAAAATGTTCTAACGAAAATTCCAAGATGGTTTTTTTGGAATCGAGAAGGACCATTCAAAAACAATAATTTCCGCAAGGCATATATTTGAAAGTATAGTGAAACAAACTATGAATTTTTTACCAGATGTTCTTTGAGGTCTCGTCTCAGTATGCTCCAAATGTCATGGTTTGAAGATTCTCAAAATAAAATTATAGAAAAAATTTCGAGATGATTTGTTTGAAGCAACAACTAAGATCATAACTTTGATACCAAATGATATAGCCCAAAGAAACAAAAATATAGAAGTACACATCATGTTAGAGAAGATACCAATATGACTTCTTCAAGTATGCTTTCAAATAACAAATACCAACCACAAACCAAATATTTCTGACAAGTCATGACGATAAAACAAAAACCATAGATGAAGATTGTTGAGGACAAAGGATTCTTGACTTTCACATTTTTTCATTTTTTAAACATGAATGAAAAAATTGACAAACTCAAATTTTAAAAAGAGTTCATTTTTTTCAAACTAGACAAAGTTTTACTTTGATCCTAATTTGAAAATGGAGGAGGTAGTCAATTTCCTCTTAAACAAACAAGGACGATTCTGACACTTTGCAACGAAAAATGGGTCTTAACATAAAATAGGTTTTTTCCAAAAGTTCTCTTCAAGTTATGAGTTAGTATTCACATGTAAACTTAAACATAAGTAACAAAACATCACATAACTCATACAGGTATTCATGAAGAGAATAACAAAAAAATTGGTGACGGAGTTCACCCCTCCTGGGCTACATCTCTGGGCCTGCCAACATAGCTAGATTGCTCCATATATTCAATGGAAAAAGGAGTACATAAAAGTTTGTTGATAAACATGTGGTTATTTCCCCTTCAAGGAAATGTTCTCCTGCAAAGAACTCTCACATAAAACAACAACACAAGGTGTCTCCTATAAATACCCTATACTCCAACTGAAAATGAGCTTACATGAGCATGAAAGCACTTCAATTCCACATTGAAGAGCAAAAAAAAAGATTTCCTCAACATGACATAGTGAGAAAAGTAAACTTGAGTTAAACCCTACAAGTAATAATTGTTGTTGTAGACTTCTGAAGGTAAGAAAACCCCTACAAAGCTTTCTCCATGCTTAGACACCTTCAGTAACTGCTCCAAAAACCTAACTGATCCATACACCCATGAACTTGAACCTGCAAAAAGTTCCTTTAGATGTGCTCAAATTAGAAAATAGAGGTCACTTTTGGATCCAGAATATCCAAAAAACCCTAGGTAAACTCTTCTTGAGCTACAAAACACTGAAAACTCACAAATATATGACTCTACAAGCTCTCCATGTAGTTTTGTTGTTATCCGTCGTACAAATCGGACCAAAAAATTAATTGTCCCACAAATACGCCTTGTTTTTTGCTAACGAGGCGACAATTCAGCCCTCCGCCGGTGCAATTTTTTGGACATTTGATTCGTCCAATAACCCTTAAGGGAGAAATTTAATGCCACCTGGGCCATGTGGTCACGAGTTGGTCCTTAACGCCTGCCCCCGCCAACATAACACCTTAAATACCTTGCCACGGTTTCGCCTGTTCTATAATACCCAAGTTTGCCCCCGAATCATTGCGCTCATCGCCTTACTGTTTTCCACTCTGGTCTCGGTCCTGTGGTTTATCATGGGACTAGGGGCTAGGGCTCTGACCTAGCCCCCTCACTTGTCAGCACCAACACCTCCGTCCACTAGTTATATGGAGGGTTATGTGACCTTGGGCTGGGGCTAAGCCCTGGGCCCTCAAGTATTGGCTCCTGCAGTCACGTGGGGTGCCATCAAACTGGAAGCCAAGGGATTAGCCCCGACCCTTACCCCAAATATGAATCGCATTAACTTTAAATAAAATTTCTCGACGATGGTTAATAAGAACCATTGGTGGCTCAACAGTGGATCAGAGCACTGTTTGCAACGAGGTCGAGGGTTCGATCCTTGTTGAGGATTTTCCAATATTTCTAATATTTTTTTCACCCCTGGGGTGCCACTTGGTAGCCCATGATTGGGCCACGTGGCACCCCATGATTGGGCCACGTGGCACCCCATGATTGGGCAACGTGGCACCCTCCCATTGGACCACCTAAAAACCTGTTAGCTAATCAGAATTCGACCATGTACCAAAATCGAACGATACCACTTATCATCTTGTGATTGGCCCAAGGGTACCCAGTCAGCTTGCTAACTCATCATACAACCTTCCCAGTCAACAATCCTATCCTTCAAACTGCAATATTTTAACCTATTTAGGGAAATGATCAGAATGTGATATCTTGAGCATACGATGTTGGTTTTGAGCGATTCAAGTTGTGTTGGATTCAATATGGTGAGCACTTCAACTTGACGTGAGTTTCAAGACTTTCTGAGCACTTTAATTTTTGAGTTAAAATTTGATCACCTGATCACACCTCCCCAATAGAAACATTTGGACTCCAAAGTTTTACTTCTCCTAGTAAATAACATGAGGTTGAAACTCAAAATCACTCAAAAATTCAATCCAAAATTATTACTTTCAATTGGTGCCCTTCAAGCCCCAATGAAGGTACTTCACCTAACTTCTTCAAGAAGACCTACTATCTTGTTGAGAATTGAGCCAAAAATTTGTATCGCTGATGCAAGAACAAAAATATTGATGAGTGGAATCTGAACATTCTCTTTAATCTCATCTTTGCATGACTTAAAACAACTTCATCTTGAATTTCAACTGTTGAAGACAAACTTGAGTCCATCTTGGAAATCAGAAGCAACATAAAACTTGCTTTGCCCTCCTCAAACTGAGATTGTTCACAAAAGTACACTACTGCAAAATTTTCAATGACATAATTGGCTTTGCCTACAACAACATAGTCATCTTGTACAATCTTAAAACAAATATTCTATTCAAAACGAGTTTCATCTTGAATACTTGCATCGATGAGTACATGAGAAACTTGTAGACAAACTTGGATGACAACTTGTACATTCCAAAATTCGTTGAACATGTGGACTTCTAACAAGCCAATACATAACATCAATGAAAAACAATCTTGTTGCAAGTCCTCTTTGCCACCTCCTTCTTCCCTTGCAATAGGTTGCACGATCTCTTTTCCCTTCTTAGAATGAAGGAGGTAATGTCTTTGATATGTTTCTCAAATGCTACAAAAGAGGTGTTATGAACATAAACAGAAGGAATTGTACTTGAAATTTTTATTACCTCCTTAAACTTTCCATTCATTTTTTCAGTTTCTCGTGATGATGACGACATTACATATGACTCTAGCCACCCACTTTTACCAACTAGCATATGGTGAGAATCTTAGAGATGCTTGAAAAATGCACATGCATCATCTCTCTCATATGGTCCATAACCAATGTTTGAACAATGACCATATATTTGTTTCATTTTGGAGGTGTATTTTGTTGTCACATGAGTGGAACTTTCAGCAACTTGTTCCTCAAGCACATGTTGCAACTGAAGGCACATATGCCTCTTCTCCTCTTCAACCATTTACAACATTCTTCTCAACTCAATGTTCTACATACGAAGAGACAAATTTGGATCTTCTAGCTCTTGGAGACTCTTCTTGCCCATTCTTGCAACTTGTTCAGATTAGGCTCTAATACCAATTGATCTGAAAATGGAGGAGGTAGTCAATTTCCTCTTCTCCAAAAAAACCAAGGGTTGTTCTGACACTTTGCAAGGAAAAATGGGTCTTGACGTAAAACAGGTTTTCCAAAAGTTCTCTTCAAGTTATGAGTTAGTATTCACATGTAAAATTAAACATAAGTAACACAACATCACATAACTCATACAGGTATTCATGAAGAGCATAAAAAATATTTGGTGACGAATTTCACCCCTCCAAGGCTACATCTTTGGGCCTGCCAACGTAGCTAGACTGCTCCATATATTCAATGGAAAAAGGAGTACATAAAAGTATTATGATTAACATGTGGTTATTTCCCCTTCAATGAAATTTTCTCCGAAAAAGAACTCTCACATAAAACAGCAACACAAGGTGTCTCCTACAAAGACCTTATACTCCAACTGAAAATGAGCTTACATGAGCATAAAAGCACTTCAATTCCACATTGAAGAGAAAAAACAAAGCTTTCCTCAACATTACATGATGAGATAAGTAAACCAAATTTGAACCCTGCAAGTAATAGTTGTTGTAGTAGACTTATGAAGGTAAGAAAACCCGTACAATGCTTTCTCCATGCTCAAACACCTTCAAAAACTACTCCAAAAACCTGATTGATCCATACACCCACGAACTTGAACCTGAAAATTGTTCCTTTAGATGTGCTAAAATCAGAAAATAGAGGTCACCATTGGATCCAGAATGTCCAAAAACCCCTAGGTATACTCTTTGTTTGGTCAATTTAGTGTGATCTAAATTGCTATTTAAAATGTCAATCCGGGGTTTGTAAACTGACGAAGTGAAGTGTACTATATGTACTAGATAACCATTTCCTTAATCTTTTGTCGTTTTTTGAGTTTTTTTTTTAGTTTGTTTTTGGATTTATCTTTCCCTAATGTTTGATGGCGAAAATGAAAGTGAAGTATGGAGTATGGATGGTGATGGTGGTTTCTACAGTGATTTTCTCAAACTTGAAAGTGCTCAAGAAGAAAGCTTCAAAACAACTAAACTGAAATCAATTCTTAAGAGAAAGTAAATGCATCAAACAGTGAACTAATGACAATGGCCCAGTATCCTTACTGTTGAATGAAAAGAAAGTAAAAACTGAACTTAAAGCAAACCAAAAACAAAGCAACTATTTCACACTACTTAAACTCTTCAGATCCTTTACCCTTCAGCTCAATCTACCTTGTGGGAAGTAATCATGAATAAGTCAAGCAATATGCTATCTAAATGGCAAGAAATGAAATTTCATAAAAGAAACTAGTCACACTACTTTAACTCTTCTGGTCCTTTACCCTTCAGCTCAATCTACCTTGTGGGAAGCAACCATGAATAAGTTTAAGCAATATGATAACTAAATTGCAAGAAATTAAATTGCAGAAAGGAAACTAATCACACTACTTCAACTCTTCTGATCCTTTACCCTTCAGCTCAATCTACCTTGTGGGAAGCAATCATGAATAAGTTTAAGCAATATGATAACTAAATCACACTACAGTTAGTAATATTCTGATTTCTTGCTAATAGAGTCACTTCACTATAGAAAGAAACCATAAATTGATGAGCAGTATGATATCTAAATAACAAAAAAAAATAAGTAAGCAAATCACAACTTGAAAAAGACAGTGCTGAAATTAAACTTCAGAAAATGAAAGTTAGCGGGAAGGACAAGATGATCTCATATGTCAATAGTTATCAAAAAGATGAAAATTTGCCCGAGCTGCCTAAGAAAACCTACAGAAAAGCACTGATCAATTGACAATTATAAGAAAACAGAGGTGAAAATATAAACAGCAGTGAGTTAAGAAACATCAAACAATGGGTTATATACAAGCTATTGATACAAGAACATAATAAAACCAAATGAAAACTTTACAAGGCTTCAGCGCGCAGGGGCCCTCTGCCACTTCAGCCGGTCAACAAGTAGTCACGCGAATAAACTCAGAAAAGTCTTCTCATATATTAAAAAAACAACATATATAAACAGTGGGGTGATAACACAACAGTTCATATTTTACATATCAAGAAAAAAACTCCTTTACAGCATTCATCGACGCGTTATTTATAATGACAAAATGTTGAAACTAGCTAACTAACTCCTACGCTATTGACTGTGTTTCCAAAGACACGTAGATCCCTTCAGCCGAGATCTAGCATAACTGTCATCATGTTTATTAAATCTCTGGAGTGGTAGTCGTTAGATTCAGGTTACAGAAGTGATCTCCAGGTGTGTCAGTGTCTTCGTGAGTTGAGGACTGTGCCACGTAACGTTCATGTGCTCAAAACAGAGACGTGCCACCGCTGAACTCCTTGGTTGGCTCTGCCTTTGACCTTCGTTGACCGTGACCTTCCATGGATGATTTGGCTGATTCAAAGGGACACATTCCATGTATCTGTCACCTGGAGCTTGCCCATGTGGCTCGTTTCTTCATAGGACACCTGTAGCACAGCTTTTAACAAAATAGCTGCGGAATCCTGTGCTGGCTGCGGAATCCTGTGCTGGCTGTGGAAACCTGTGCTGGCTGCAGAAACTGACAAGTTTCCGCAGCTGCATGAACAAAAAAACTAAACCAAACAACAGTCATAAGCATAGTCAGAAAACCATGTAAAGAGCTCTTTTTAAACTACAATGCAATGATTTAACAGCTGGGTGGATGCAATAAGTGGAAAAGGAAGGCTGAGAGGGTGTATAGGAAGGTGCAGGTTTGAGGCTCAACACTCTTCTGGAGCTCCAAAATAGTAAAAATTCACAAAGATATGGATGTACAAGCTCTTCATGTAGTTTTATTGTTATCCATCCTACAAATCGAACCAACAAACTAATTGTCCCACAAATCCACCTTGTTTTCCAATAACAAGGTGATAATTCCGCCCTTCGTCGGTGCAATTTGTTGGACATTTAATTCATCTAATAACCCTTAAGGGCGAAAATTAAGGCCAGATGGGTCATGTAGCCGCGAGCTAGGCCTTAATGCTCACCCCCACTGGCCTAGTGCCTTAATCACCTCACCATGGTTCCGCCTACTCCATAAAACCTAGAGTTGGCCCCCGAATCTTCGCGCCCGTCGCCTTAGCGCTTGCCACTTCAATCTTGTTCTTGTGGTTTATCATGGAACTGGGGGCTAGGGCTCCAACACATCCCCCTCACCTGTCAACACCAACACTTTATATGGAGGGTTATGTGACCTTGAGACGAGGCTAAGCCGCGGGCCCTCAAGTCTTAACTCCTACAGTCATGTGGGGTGCCATCAGACTGGGGGCCAAGGGCTTAGCCCCGGCCCTTTCCCCAAATATGAATCGCATAAACCTTAAATAACAGTTCTCGGCCATGGTTAATAAGAACCATTGGTGGCTCAATGTTGGAGTGGAGCTTTGTTTTCAATGAGGTCAGGGGTTCGATCCCTGTTGAGGCTTGTCTGATCTTGCCAATATTTATTTCACTCCCGGGGTGCCACATGGCAGCCCATGATTGGGCCATCTGGCACCCTGACATTAGACCACCTAAAAACATGTTAGCCAATCGGAATTCAACCATGTGCCAAAATTGGATGATGCCACTTATCACCGTGTGATTGGCCCGAGGGTACCTAGTCAGCTTCCTGACTCATTGTACGGACTTCCCAATCAACACTCATGCCTTCAACTTGCAAAATTTTTACTTGTTTAGGAAAACGATTAAAACAAGATATCTTGAGCATACGATGTCGGTTTTGAGCGATTCAAGTTGTGTTGGATTTAGGACGGTGAGCACTTCGACTTGACACTAGTTTCAAGACTTTCTGGTTACTTTCATTTTTAAGCTAAAATTTGATCACCTTATCAAATCCACTCATTTCTTTTTGAAATTTTTTTGATATGGGTCTTTTTAAAATTGTTGGAAATAATATTGAGGTGGGGGGGTGAATCAGTATTATTAAGTCAAATGTTTTTTATTTCACACCCAAATCATATACGCTACTTCAGTTAGAGAAAACGGCGTATATACGCAACTTCAGATAATAAAACCCGCGTATATAATGCAAACTTATAATTTAATGTATTCTACAGATGTTGATCATTAATCTGTGCATCAGAGTCATATAAACAGTAACCAGGAACAGTAAAAACAGAGCAGAAGACAATCACACACAAGAACACAAGATATAAGGTGGAAACCCAATGTGGATGAAAACCACCTGCTGTAGTTCGTCTCTATCTTCCTTTAATTAGAAACTTCTTTTTACATTGATTTTGTACTGGTGCAAACTTATACTAATACGCAGGCTGCAACCTACAGATAGCTACAACCCTCTCTCGTTCTCCAGCTTCTCCTGGAAGGGAGCTACAACCCCCTTAGCTCTTGTACTAGCTGAGATACTAGTACGTAGGTGCTGACCTACAGAAGGCTACAACCTTCTCTTCTCTTCCAGGGACCACGTTTCATCAATTTTCAAACTGGATCCATGAATATCAAACAAACATCAAGTATATGTGCATCAACCAATCTCCTTTCCACAAACAACTACTGAATCAACCAATAACTTCTCATAATGTTGTAATCATAAAACAATACTAATAACCAGACACCAATGTTGAACCCAGAACACTGTAGTAATCCACAGTGGCAGCTAAAACAAATTTCAAGAGACGTACGCTACTTCACTGTGTATAAACCTGCGTACATACACAGCCGAATCAAGATCAACCTGCGTATATGCTTTCTTCTCTTGCTGAACCTTCATGTATACGCACTTTTGCAGAGTCAAACCTGCGTACAGATCTATAAAAGACAATTCACCCTTTACACTTAAACAATCTTTAGTTAAACTCAGATTATCAGATTTATAGATCTAAGTATGCACCGATTATAACAGATCAAATCACAAAAAGATAGTACTATGATCTCGACCCATCAATAGAACTTATCTATCTTGTAATGCTCAGGTTCCTCCTTGATTCAGATTTAGCCACACAAACCAATCACTTGCACGTCTTCAAATATTCAATACATCAGATGATCCTTGCCTAATGATCTCCTTCCTCTTTTATAGTCTTAGGCCTTTCACAATACCACGGTCCAAAACCATAACAAACCAATACCATGGACCCAATACTTGGGATCAACACATTTGACGAGATACTATGGTCCAAAACCATAGGTTCAAATACCAAGGACTAAATACCACGGACCAAACATAAGTTCTCCCACATGTATGCACTTTTCCTTGCGTGAAAGTGTGTGTATATGCATACGCGACTTTGGAACGTCTAACCCGCGTGTATACGCGGCTTGATCACGATGAACCTGCGTATATATATTTTTCTTCATTCTGAGAGCCTGAACTGAGATCTGTTACCAGAGTGAGTTGCCATCAAGGACAACACTTGTGCCATAGCGCCAAACCTGTGTCATAATGCCAACAATCTCCCCCTTTGGACTTGATGGCAACCTCAAAGTCATTCTCCCCCTTTGTCATCAAGGGCAAAGGGTTATGCTCCCCCTGAGTACATGCTGGAATCTCTGCTCTGTTGTGCTGACCATGCTCCCCCTGACTGTAGGCAAGATCTGCAAAACGATGTTCTTCAAGAACCATGACTTATACATCATAGAAGACCTTCCTATCACCAAAAGACTCTATACAAACATCCATCACCCAACCAAGTGGGGATCATCCACCCAAACAAGTGGGGATACATCAGAAGTTTACATATGACAACCAAGTACATTACATCATTCATCCCAGGCATAGTGGGGAAACCAAAATAGGCCGTTACATGACCTTGACAATAAAATACATACATGACATAGAGATGAAAAATTTAGAGCAAGACTATGAAAGTCACCAATAACAAATGTCAGTAGCATCATTATTCAGATCAGCAACCATGTTCTCCTTCTGCACCCCTTCTGCAGCTGATCCACCTGAAACCAAAACAGCTTGAGTACTCGAACCAAGAGCTTCTAATGTAATGCCAACAATGCATTATTAGAAGATTATCTGCTCCCCCTGAACCTATGCCAGATGGTCTCTCGACAGACCCATATCAGACTCTCTTCAACCAGAGTCTGTCCCCACTGATTTCCTTCAAACCACCATATACGCGATTGTATCTGCATAAATCAGCGTATGTACGTGGATCCTCCTCATGCAACTCGTGTACAACCACATTTCTCTGAAACAGACAGGTTTCAGCAGCAAGATGATGCATCAACTACCCCCAGCTTCTGTCTGAGGTATTCAAATGTCTCCCTGGGCAGTGGTTTGGTGAGAATATCAGCAACTTGTTCCTTAGAGGGAACATACTCCAACTTGACCTTTTGTTCAAGCACTTGTTCCCGAAGAAAATGGTATTTGATAGGTATGTGCTTGGTCTTTGAATGCATGACAGGATTCTTTGAAATGCTGATTGCACTTGTATTATCACAAAAAATGGAAATAGGTGGAGTACAAGTGATTTGAAGATCTTGCAATGTTTGCATCATCCAAAGGAGTTGTGTGCAGCAAGATGCAGCAGCTACATACTCTTCTTCAGTTATAGATAATGCAATGGAACTTTGTTTCTTGCTGAACCATGATACTAATCTAGGACCCATGAATAATGCACCACCACTAGTGCTTTTCCTGTCATGCACACTACCTGCCCAATATTCATCTGTGTATGCATGAAGTATGATATCTGTATCTCTAGGATACCATAAACCATAGTTTTGAGTCCCTTGAAGGTATTTGAAAATTCGCTTGACTGCCTGAAGATGAGTTTCCTTTGGATTTGCCTAAAGCCTTCCAACTATCCCTACTGCATGCATAATGTCTGGTCGGGTACCCGTTAGATAGAGTAGACTACCAACCATGGATCTATAGTTAGGTTGATGTACAGCTGCTGATTCATCATTTGTGCTGAGACTGCATCCTGTAACCATATGAGTGCATACTGGTTTCCAATCCTCCATCCCATATTTCTTCAAGATTTGCTTGAGGTACTTGGTTTGTGATAGAAAAATGTCGTCTTTATTTTGTTAGACTTGTAAACCAAGAAAATATGTGAGCTCACCAAGCATGGACATTTCAAACTCCTTTTGCATTACCAAGGCAAAATTTTGACTCATTATTCTTCATTGCGGCCAAAGATGATATCATCAACATACACAACAAGTATTAGCAACTTTTCATTGTCAACCTTTATATATAGATTGTTGTTTGTTGATCCTTTTGAAAAACCTTGTTGATGAAGGTACTCATCCAACCGAAAATAGCAAGCCCTTGGAGCTTGCTTCAGACCATAGAGAGCCTTTTTGAGTCTGCATACAAGATTTGGATCATTTCCAAGGATGAACCCATCTGGTTGTTCAATGTACACTTCTTCATTCAAGTCTCCATTCAGAAAGGTAGATTTTACGTCCATTTGAAATACTTTGAACTTCTGAAAACTAGAGAGAGCAAGGAACATTCTTATAGCCTCAAGTCTAGCCACTGGTGCAAAGGTTTCTTCAAATTCTATGCCTTCTTGTTGCGCATATCCTTACACACAAGTCTTGACTTGTTTCTAACCACATCTCCATTTTCATTCAGCTTATTTTTTAAAATCCACTTTGTCCCTATGACATTCTTATCTTTTGGTCTAGGAACCAACTCCCAAGTGTTATTCCTTTCAATCTGCTCAAGTTCTTCATTCATTGCCTTGACCCAGCATTCATCTTTGCATGCTTCTCTTACATTTTGTGGTTCGGTGGAGGAGAGAAATGCTAGATAGCTTGAAGCTTCTAAAATGGTTCTCCTTGTTTGTACACCTACCTCTTTCTGCCCAAAAATTTGAGATTCTGGATGATTCTTCTAAACATATTTGGATGGAGTCTTTTCTTCTATTCTTATTGGTTCTTTTGGTGCCTTATGGGTTTCTTCATCATGAATCTGATTTGACGTTGAGGGATAGTCCTCATCATCTTCGAAAACTTCAGATCTTTCCTGCCTAGGGGTATTTCCTTCTTCATCAATCACTACATCAATACTTTCAATAATTTTTCCAAGTCTTTTATTGTAACACTTATATGCTTTGCTATGGGGAGAGTAACCAAGGAGAATGCCTTCATCTACTCTAGGTTAAAACATGCCAAGATTTTCATCAGTCCTTTTAATGTAGCATTTGCTTCCAAAAATTTTGAAGTATTTCACCGTGGGAGTCTTACCATACCAAAGTTCATGAGGAGTCTGAGTGTCGTTTACCCGGACATTTGTCTTGTTAAGAATAGTTACTGCAGCAAATGCGGCTTCACCCCAGAAGGTTGCGGGAGTTCCAGATTCATCGAGCATAGCACGAGCCATTTGTTGAACCGTTCTGTTCATCCTTTCCACTACTCCATTTTGTTGAGGTGTCCTTGCAGCAGAAAATTCCCTTCTTATGCCATGTTCTTCACAAAAATCGAAAAATTCATCTGAGGTAAATTCTCCTCCTCGATCAGATCTGAGACATTTGATTCGTCGATCTGATTCGTTTTCAACCAAGGCTTTGAATGATTTGAACTTTTCGAAAGCTTCATCTTTATACTTCATGAGTCCTAACCAACACATCCTTGAAAAATCATCAATAAACAATATGAAGTACTCTTCACCTCGAGGTGACTTCTTCCTTGTTGGACCACAGATATCAGTATGGACAAGTTCAAGTGGCCTACTAGCTGATCCTTCCTTCTCCGGGAAATTAGTTCTGGTTTGCTTACCAAACTGACATGATTTTCATATTGTATTGTCTGGAATTTTGATGTCAGGAAGATCACGAACCGCCTGATATTTTCATGCTTTCCTTATCTGAGAGAAGCTAAGATGCCCCAATCTTCTGTGCCATAGCTAGTGTTCATCATTCTTGCTTAGATAGCATTGAGGTTGTCCTTCTTTGAATATGTATAAATTATTTGGAGTTCTTACGCCTTTGATCACTGTTTTTCCTGTATCAAGATCACGAACACTACATCCATTTGATCGAAATATTACCTCAGTTCCTTGGTCACACATCTAACTAACACTCAATAGATTGTGCTTTAAGCCATCAACATACATAACATTTCCAGCTTTGACCTTTTCTTTCAACTGAACAGAACCTTTACCTTTTATGAACGCAGGGGTGTCATTTCCAAATGAGACCTTCTTTGCCTTTTCTAAGGCACTATATGATTGAAGTTTTTCTTTATCACCTGTCATATGTTTCGAACATCCACTGTCGATACACCATTGATTTTCCTGTCCTTCTCCATATAAGGCTATCCCACATCTTTCTGGTTGCGATTCTTTCATTCTCCATATTTTGGCACTTGAGACTTATTCCTTCTGAGATGTCTGTCGAAACCTGCTCCTGCATTTAGAATCTTCATGACCGAAGTTGTTACAAATAGAACATTCTATTTCATTTTCAAGAGCAGAAAATTTATTGTAGGTCCTTTTCATGATCCCATTCATACTTCTTTGTTTTGAGCTTCTCTAGTCATGATTGTCTTATAGGCAACACATTGAACTGCTTTGTGACCAAACTTATGACAAGAGAAACACTGACCATTGAAGAAACTCCTGCAATTATCAAATCTACCAACCGAATGATTGTAGTTTCTATTGACATCCATTCTTGAGGCAAATTGAGAATGTTTTACCTGTGGCTAGTTGTAGCTTCTATCCATCCTTAAAGTAGATTGCCCTCGATTTACCTGGTAATCTCTGTTCATTCTTGAGGTAAATTGTCCCTAATTTACCTAGTGATCTCCATTGTGCCTTTGCTGTCGATTGTCAATTTGTTCACTCCTCCTTGCTGCATCAAGATAACTTTTGGAGGTGGATGCTTCTTCATTATATCCCAGACCTGTCTTGATTAGTGGAGAATGCTGCACTTTGATGATCTCATCTAAAGTTTCAGACCCTTTAGCAAATCTGAGATTAAGGGCTTTTGTTTTCTCAATTTCTTTTCTAAGTCCCACAATTTCACATTCTAACTTATCATTGTATTTATCTTTTTCGGCAAGTTGGACTGTTAGAGTATCTATAATCATATTCTTTTCCTCTAAACAAACTTTAAGTCTAGAAATTTCTTCATAAAGACCTTCTTCATTTATAGCATCCAAGAAATCATCATCTTCAAAAGCCATCAAAAGTCTATCATCATTACCTCGTTCATCTTCATCACTATTTGACAATCCATCACTATCTTCATGCGTGTAATAGCTCTTCTTATTCTGCTTTCTGTTCCATCTGACAGGTTCCTTACCTTTGTCTAGTTTATCTTTATGAGGACATTTTGCAGCATAATGACCAACTCTTCCACAAGCAAAGCATTTGAAAGGCAGCTTACCTCTGAATCTTCCAGTTCCCCGTTGGAGGTTCTTGACAAAGTTTGATTCTTCCTCTTCTTCTGACATATGTCCTGACTCACAGTAATCTCATTTTCCTGAAGCCTTAAATGTTGCTTCTCTCATGTCTGATGGTCCTCCTTTTCTCATTTCGTAAGCAGTTAGAATTCTGTGCAGCTGTGACATGGTAAGGCTCTGTAGATTCTGCTTTTCTTCTATGGCAGAAACTTTTGATTCAAACTTAGGAGACAAAGATCTTAGAACCTTTTCAACCAAAACAACCTCTTTTATTTCTTCACCCAAGTTTTTCATACAATTAACAATCTCATCTATATGAAGGAAGTAGTTAGCCACACTTTCATCATTGTGCATTCTGAGATTTTCATACTGAATTCTGAGGGTTTGAAGTTTTGCTCGTTTTACCTGTTCATCTCCTTCATAGCTCAGAACGATCTTGTCCCATATTTCTTTTGCAGTTTTGAGCTGCATAACCTTGACGAATTCTGTTTGAGATAGACTCCCTAATAGAGTATTGACAGCCTTTGCATTTGTTTCATACTGCTTCTTCTCAGCCGGATCTGTAGGAGTAGCTGATGGAAATGTGTACCCTGTATCTATGATATCCCAGACTTCTGTACCAAGAGATTGAAGATAGGCTGTAATTCTTACCTTCCAATAAACAAAGTTGGTCCCATCAAAAATTGGTGGCCTGATCGAGGCTTCTCTCTCGTAGTTGCTCATGATGATAGATCTTCCTTCAAGCAATCAAGCTTCTTCTGAAGGACCTGCTCTGATACCAATTGTTGGAAATAATACTGAGAGGGGGGGGTGAATCAGTATTATTAAGTCAAATATTTTTTATTTCACACCCAGATCATATACGCTACTTCAGTTAGAGAAAACCGCGTATATACGCAACTTCAGATAATAAAACCCACGTATACAATGCAGACTTATAATTTAATGTATTCTACAGATGTTGATCATTAATCTGTGCATCAGAGTCATATAAACAGTAACCAGGAACAGTAAAAATAGAGCAGAAGAAAATCACACGCAAGCACACAATATATAAGGTGGAAACCCAATGTGGGTGAAAACCACCTGCTGCAATTCATCTCTATCTTCCTTTAATTAGAAACTTCTTTTTACAATGATTTTCTACTGGTGCAGACTTATACTAGTACGCAAGCTGCAACTTGCAGAGAGCTACAACCCTCTCTCGTTCTCCAGCTTCTCCTTGAATGGAGCTACAACCCCCTTAGCTCTTGTACTAGCTGAGATACTAGTACGTAGGTGCTGACCTACAGAAGGCTACAACCTTCTCTTCTCTTCTGGGGACCACGTTTCATCAATTTTCAGACTGGATCCATGAATATCAAACAAACATCAAGTATATATGCATCAACCAATCTCCTTTCCACAAAAAACTACTGAATCAACCAATAACTTCTCAGAATGCTATAATCAGAAAACAATACTAATAACCAGACACCAATGCTGAACCCAGAACACTGTAGTAATCCACAGTAGCAGCTAAAACAGATTTCAGGAGACGTACGCTACTTCACTGTGTATAAACCTACATACATACGCATCCGAATCAAGGTCAACCTACATATACGCTTTCTTTTCTTGCTGAACCTGCGTGTATACACACTTTTGCAGAGCCGAACCTGCGTACAGATCTATAAAAGACAATTCACCCTTTACACTTAAACAATCTTCAGTTAAACTCAGATTATCAGATTTATAGATCTAAGTATGCGCCGATTATAACAGATCAAATCACAAAAATATATTACTATTCAAGCCTTGAGATCTCGACCCATCAATAGAACTTATCTATCTTGTAATGCTCAGGTTCCTCCTTGATTCAGATTCAACCACACAAACCAATCACTTGCACGTCTTCAAATATTCAATACATCAGATGATCCTTGCCTAATGATCTCCTTCCTCTTTTATAGTCTTAGGCCTTTCATAATACCACGGTCCAAAACCATAACAAACCAATACCATGGACCCAATACTTGGGATCAACACATCTGACGAGATACTATGGTCCAAAACCATAGGTTCAAATACCAAGGACTAAATACCACGGACCAAACATAAGTTCTCCCACATGTACGCGCTTTTCCTTGCGTGAAAGTGTGTGTATACGCATACGCGACTTTGGAACGTCTAACCCGCGTGTATACGCAGATTGATCACGATGAACCTGCGTATATATATATATATATATATATATATATATATATATATATATATATATATATATATATATATATATATATATATATATATATATATATATATATATATATATATATATATATATATATATATATATATTTCTTCATTCTAAGAGCCTGAACTGAGATCTATTACCAGAGTGAGTTGCCACCAAGGACAACACCTGTGCCACACCTGTGCCATAGCACCAAACCTGTGTCATAATGCCAACAAAAATAGGACAAATCCTTTGACGGAAAATGTCATTATTCGCATCAATCAAGTGGAAATTTAACTTTAAGCGAAATGCATACCAAATTTATGATACATTTTTATCAAAAAGCGGTTGAGTTTTTCCACTTACTAACTTCTTGAAAAGACTTATGCGATTGTATTGGTAATGGGCTTGATCAATGGAAATTTATGACATCTAAGCAATGTTCAAGTTTGAATGCATTCCCTTTGGTTTAATTAATAATTGTCAATCCTACTAAATTGACCTCACTTCATCATAAATAAAGAAAAAAAGAGAAAAAGCCTCGAATGCACAAAATTAATACCTCTATAAATGCATAACATCTTTCTTTTCTCAATAGAAATATGCTTTTAGTTATAATTATTATTTTCATTGAAAGAGAAGATACATGCCAAGGTAAAAATGAAATTCCAACATAAAGATATGGAAAGATTGCATAAATAACCACTATAGATCCATCTTAATCGTGGATCTACCAAGCACCGAGAGGGATTGAATATTTTGATATGCAGACCACTTTTATAGTACAAAACTTGGAAAAATGTTTGCACCTCAATAGATTTAATCCCTTTAGGGGCTTGCTAAATCGGTGCTTAACATGGATTTCATGTATAATTTTTCATTGGTTAATTTGCATTCTTAATGCTTAAATGGATACAATGCACTGAAAGTTCCCTTAGGGAACTTGGATTGTGTAGACTACACAACTTAAATTTTGCATTTCAAACAAATCTTTGCTATATTTTAGAAAAAAAATGACACACACACACACACATATATATTGGTAAGCTTGGTAGAACCTCTTTCATTCATTTGCTTCAAAAAAGGGCAGGTTACAAACAGAATTCAAACGTTAGGTGGCCTCAACTTTCCCAGAGGGAAACCAGGTTTGTTGGCCACCTAACTTCATTATATGCCATCCAAAAACAAGAAAGTTTAAGACTATCAAGCAAATCCGTGTATGTTTGAATATCATGTAGCCTTCTATATAATAAATAACTAAAGCTAGAAACTATAATTTGTAGATACTTCATATGACAAAAAGAAAGCCAAAACTAAGCCAACCATGCTAATAATCATCAAACGGATCCACTAGGGTTTGATCCTTCGTGCTTGATATAGGAATTTCTAAGTGAGAGATGCATGGAATATTCCACTCAATGCAACTGAGGCGTCCATTATGTTGTTGGAGTTGAAACTGGATCAATTGAAATTCCTTGTGGATATCAGCAAATCCATAATTTGTCTTGGAAGACATAATTGGAGGATTGGCCAGAGATTTGGCTACAATTTTCTTATTACTATGAGTGATTCGGAGAGGAATTTATAAGAATCCCTAAAGCTTGAGAATGAAATTCTTGGTGAAACGGTATCTCTTATTTTTAAAGAAACTCTATAAACCCATTATAGAATTCACATATCAACTAAGATTGAAAAAGGAAGTTTTGGAAGATTATGGGGTTTTGAAAGGAGGGCTATCTTTAGATCAAGCTAACCCCAATTTAGTATGAAGGACATATTATATTAATCTATCAAAATATCAATCCAAGAAGGAAATAAGTGATCGTTAGGTTCAATTTGAAACATAATAGGTAAATGGTCTAATAAACCCCCATTTCCAACCTACAATTTTATTATGGACCTGGCATCTATTATTTGATCCAAAAAAAACTATATAATCTATTTGAGATTCCTTCCCTCCCTCTTATAGAGTTACTCCATGTAGGAACTATTTTTATAGGCTACAATTCTATAAGGTTTTGAGACTCATAAAGTAGAGAAGAGTAATTAACAAAGGGATCACATCTTATTGATTCTCTGAAAATATCCATCTATATGAGAATGACATTTAGGTCTCCTTCTATAATGATGTTATCACCTTTCAGTGACTCTAAATATTCTAGAAGATTCCCAAAGGTTCTTTTGTCCATGTAGCATCCATATAGATTAATATACCCTACCCCCATTTCCTTGGAATTCACTTCAAAGATTATACTTGTAGGAGAACATTTGTGGATATTGTGTCAGTTTTTTAATTCCATCCTATGACTAATCCTCCAAACAAACCTTAAACATTCACCATGCATAAATCCCATTGTCTTAGATAAGCTAACAAAAAAACCTATTGCTTTAAATCCTAAACATATTGTTTCTTGAATTAATAAAACATTTGGATAATAAATAACCACGAGTCCTTTTAGGGCTTGTTTTTTGGGGGCACCCCCAACAACACTAGTATTTAGGGATGAAATGACCATTTGAAAATAGGGATTTGGTTCTTGCCTACTCTAAGGACCCCATTAATGGTTGTTTCCTTTCACTTATTTCCTTCTTGGATTGAGATTTTGCTAGATTCGTATAATATGTCCTTCCTACTAAATTGGGGTTAACTTGATCTAAAGATAACCCTCCTTTCAGAACCCCATAATATTCGAAAACTTCCTTTTTCAATCTTAGTTTATATGTGAATTATATAATGGGTTCATAGATTTTCTTTCAAAATAAGAGATACCATTTCACCAAGAATTCCATTGTCAAGCTTTACAGATTCTTAGAAATTCCTCTCCAAAACACTCATAGGAATCAAAACCCTTTCTTCTTTCACTAGTCTAAATAGGGAAAGATCTTCAACCCCTAAAGAATTTGTCTTTAGGGCTCACAATGATTTTTCTCTTGCTATGGGAAGATTCTAGGGACTTAGGGTTTTTTATTCTAGGACCTTCAATAGTTAATGATCAATAAATAGGAGCTTTGTTGTATTTCTTTAAAACTTAAAGAAGGAGTTGGATTAAGCATACCTTCACCCATTCTTGTTGGAATTTAGACTTGAGATGTTGGACTAGTACCTTGAAACAACTGCTTTACATCCTTGGACTTTGAGTGATTATAAGCAAATCCTATTGTAGAGATTAATTGAGGCTCCAAAACCTTTCCACCTCCTTGAATGCTTACATATGAGAGATCTGGGAAAATATTTGCTTCTCCAAGGGAATTATCTTTCTTTAACCCCCTATCTTCTTCCTCTTTACAAGACCCCTCCTAAGGTTTTTACAATCATTCCATAAATTATCTATTTGATGGTAAGTAGCACTTCCAAAAGAAATTCACTAGAAATCCAGTTTCCGAGTGAAATAAACTCAGGGTCTATGTTATATCTTTTCAACTAGAAGGCCTTCTCTTAAGTTCATTTCCATAAGTATCTTAAAAACTATAAAACATTATTTTACCCAATAATTACTCTTGAGAGATAAAATGACCTAGTGAATTTTCAATTCCTTCCAAAATCCTTTTACTACACAATTCCATTGGAAATATTGGTAGCAGTGCCCATATATGTTGTAGGTAAGTTGACATCATTCTAGGATCAAATCCTGGCTCCCATCTATGAAGACTCAACCCAGAAGAACCTCGTAGGAAATCCTTCCCCATGGGAGTATCTAGGTCTCTTCCACTTTTTAAAATAAAACATATCAAACTGCAAACTAAGAAGTGAAAAAGTAGGGTATACCCCAAAACTGGCTTCCACATTTCTTCTATCCATTCTTTAAAAGTTTCTCCTTGGACGTATTTCCTCATAATCTTCCAACAAGTGCCTTCACCATTATCCCTTCTATATCAACCATTCCCACGTCCATGCCAATTACCATTTTGGCTCCTTTTGCCTTAGATTTTATGTAATTCTTTCTTCTTTTTTTATGCCTCCACTAACATGAATGCTCCCTCGAACTAACATTTCTACCTACATTTCCTTTAGATTTACTGATAAAGATCCCCTCTTCTCTAGGTTTTGGCATATAATTCTTGATATTTCCTTCCATTTGAACAAAGTTCGCATTCTTATTAAAGGAATGCAAAATACGACCTTGCAAATAATCATGGTTCACAAGTAATATCAAATGCAGGATAACAGAAATAACCTTAGTACCTTTCAAGCAACACAATCCTACATTCTTTACAAAAGAATTAACTTATTTATACCTAACCTCAATAACTCTTACTTGACATGCCCCACCTAAGCCTCATTTGCTAACTAAATAATCTCCAACTATCTCCAAAAGAAATATATTCTACTAAACACAAATCATTATTCATTAACTTTATGGAGTTGTCTATAATGCGACTTTTTGAGATTCCGGTGACGGAATCCGGCGGAAGAAATTGAGATGAAATCATGATTTGTTGCAATTAAAATGGTTTTTTAACTGCATATTCGGATTCAGCACCCTGAAAAACCCCTGGGACGGTTTCATTGTGCAGAAATTAGCTATCAAACTTGGATTCCAATAAATTACTGTCGGATTTTCACCGGAAAAAATCGCCGGAAAAACTTTCAAAAAGTCGCGTTAAAGACTACTGCTAACTTTATTGATTTTATTAACCGTGTGAGGGAATGCAATCATGGACTCTTTCTCACTTTTGGATGCTTCTCTTAAATGATTATTTTATGAGTGCTATCTCAAAACATCCATGAGCATGAGTGACCTTTTTGGATATTTCTTGTAATAAGTACTCGGGCATTATCTCGTTCGGTTTTATAAAAAAAAATTATTATTATTACAAATTTACAATGTAATCGTGGTTCATAGCTATTTTTTAATAAATATTATATGGATTTTTATTTTTGGAAGTAGTTCGTGAAAACATGTATCTTTAATTATGTATCTAGTTCGGAATATTTTTTCCTTTCACGTTTGGTGGGGTATTGCATTGAGTTCTAAAATAAACTACAACGTTAACGGGATTCTGGTAACCTTAAATGTTGTAAATAATTTTATATAAATTGTATAGAGATTTTAGTGAAAAATTAAATGGTTGGATTCAGAAAAGATTATAATTTTATTGTAAAATAGTTATTTTATAATTTATTTTAAGATTATAGTTAAATTACACATTAAATTTTTTAAACTATTATACCTACTCAAATTGTAATTTAAAATGATTCATTGTAATTTAAAATGTATTAACAAATTGTAATTTAAAATGATTCATTGTAATTTAAAATGTATTAACAAATTAGAATCGTGATATAATTTGAGTTAATAAATTATGATTTATTGAATTTGCAAAATACTTAAATATTTGTAGGATGAATGATTGGGTTAACATGACATATGGAGTGTGACTCTAGTTAGGTTATTTTTTGGTTTATGAGTTTTCCCGTTTATATTATATAATGTGTCATTTTTATATTTGTTTATTGTAATTAGTTTTGGTTTAATGTTTTCATTTTTATTTAATTTTTGAATTTTTAAAAATTATTTGTAAAGTTTATTAAAGTTTTGGTAAAATTAAATATTAGATTTATTTTTAGAATTTGAAAATTAATTTTTAAATTTTTTTAAATTGAATTACTATTTTTTTGGTGGATGATTAATTTTATGTGGTTTAAAATCAATTTGTCAAAATTAAAAATTATTAAAAAAAAAAATTATAATCACCAAGTGTCCTAAAAAAATATAATTATATATAGATATACGTGGATTTTTCCATAATTAATATTTCTTTCAATTCATTATGATATTTATTTTTAACAATAAATAATTATTAACCCCTAATCATTCCTTGTTTGCTTTCTATTAATTGTCATATTCCTTCTAATAACCTTTTTTTTTTAATAACAATCTAAACCCCCAATGTTATCATATATATATATATGATCATACATATTTTTAACAATAAATATTTATTAACCTGTAATCATTCTTTGTTTGATTTCTATTAATTGTTGTATTCTTTTTAATAACAATGCTTTTTCACATTTTTTCATTAATATATTTTATTAATCATAATATTTTTTATAGATTAAATATCATTAATATGTTTTATTAATCATAATATTTTTTATGGTTTAATTATTTACTTATTGTTAACTCTTTTTTCATAAAACTATGTTATCGAATATATTAGTAGCAATTTGATTCCTCCTCCACGAAGATTGTGGTGCTTAAATCGTGCAGTTAATATAACTAAATTATATGATCACATTCACCCCATAAGGGTTCTCTACTTTTTACATAAGAGGCAGGTACTAAGCGGCAACTTTGCATTATACACTTGTTATCTTAAAGTTTTAAAATCTACTAATATTATTTTTATTGTAGATGTTTATCAAACTCTTCACTATGAGTTGGGGGATAAGTAGACACTGACCATTTCAAATGCACAAAACACATTGAAATAGTACCACTTAAATGGGCAAATACATACTTTCACCTCCCCCATTTTTCTAAAATCAAAGGTATATACTTTTGTATATTTCAAATTTTAAAATTTTATTTTTAAACCAATATAGATCCATCTTAATTATGGATCTACCAAGCCCTAAGAGGGATCTTATATATATATATATATATATATATATATATATATATATATATATATATATATATATATATATATATATATATATATATATATTATCATCATCATCATCAATTACGTCAAAGTTCAATATGTCACCTACAGGAATTGAATCTAGGTAGTGAGGGCCTCAATCATTCCTCCCAACCACCCAAGATAAACCTCATCGACACAGACATACATATTGATTGTTTAAATTTCATTTTTGAATGCATAAATCGATACAATATCTTGATAGTCCTCTTGGGCGTTTAGATTGTATAAACTTTATAAATTGCACAATTTAAAATTTGCAATTCCAACAAATCTCTTTGCTAGATTATAGAGAAAATTGACTGAAAATATAGCCAAAATATAAAATAATGAAATTACTTGAAATGTTTAAAAATATTTTAACCATAAAAAATACCTTTTAAATTGATTTATATAATATATACACATATGCATAGCTAACATTGAAATATTTTACTTAATATGAGCATTGAAATATTTTACTTATCGACTCTACTGTTTATATTAAAATAATATGTTTTATTTAAGCTATTAATATATTTTCAAATACACCTCCATATTACTTTTTTTTAAGATAAATATTTGTATATTTTATATGAGGTATATAAATGTTTCTCCATTCATTCATTATATCAAGGCTCAAAGCCATTACATCAAATTTCATTATGTCATTTGTGAGGTGGGTAGGATAACAATCATTCTTCCCAACCACCTGCGGTGAACCTAGTTAACATTGATATATATATTAGAGTCAACACGTCAATATTACTTAATACTATATATAGAAATAATTTATTTATGATCCACTTGGAATATTTTTATTATTAATGATATTTTTTTAAACGTTACATATCATTTTTATATCAATGCTTGAATGAATTACACATCTCCTTTTTTTTTCTTCAGAAAATCATTGAATTATTTTTAAAATATATCACAATCTTGCTCAAAATTATATTGTTAGATTGCGACCAAAAGGGTGGTTTTATCTATTCGATAAACTCTTCCATATATATAAACTTTCTCTCTATATATATGAAGTTCATATTGAAATATATTAGTTAATATTGGTATTCAAATAGTTTTTTTTAAGAGGTGGTTCACAGGTGGCCTCTACATCCACGGAAAATCTGAGCAGATGAACCCTGAAGGGAATCTTTTAAAGCCCTTCGGCCAAACTAGCAGGGCCTAACCCCAAGGGCGTCAAGGAGAATGATTCTGTGACCTCCCGATCGGCGAAGTACTTAACAACGGAGACTCGACCAGTTGAGATAACCTTTGAGGCTTAGTATTCAAATAGTTTATTTAAATCTTTGAAAGAATTATAAAGCAAATGTAATAGTTTTGTTTTTTTATACTAAAGTTTGATACAAAATTATATTACATAATATAGGCATCAAAAACAATTTATTTATGGCCTGTGAAAATAAAATGTTTTTATCATATCTCCTTCATATCGGATTATACATTAACAATGAATTGATCGTGTCACTTTCAAGGTGGGAAAGATAACAATCATTCCTCCCAACCACATGAGATCAACCCAATTAAAACACACACACACACACATATCTATGAATAAACTCCACTTTGGAAAATTGATTTATTAAAACTAAAAGCATACATTTATACAAATGTAAAGTAGGTATGAGACAGTTTTGTCTCTGTAACTTATTAACGAAAAACAAAAACAAAAACAAAAGCAAAAAAAAACTATCAACTAACTAATATTAAGGATTAGTTAACATTCCCTCCTATATCTGAAGGGACATCTGACATGTCAAGTGGCATTCTAAATTTTTTTAACTTTTCACGTCCTAGTGCTTTGGTAAAGATATTTGTGATTTTCTTTGAGGTGGGACAATGTGTCAAATGAATGGATTTGGTCTCTACATAATGTTGAATCAAGTGATATTTGGTGTTGATATGTTTGCTTCGATCATGAAATTTAGAATTATTGGCCAATTCAATTGCAAAAGAGTTGTCAATGAATAGAGGAGTTGAAGTCTTTTATTTCTCCTACAAATCTTGAAGTATTTTGCGAAGCCAAATTATTTCTTTTGTAGCTTGAGCTACTGCAATATATTGGCCTTCGGAGGTAGAATCAACAGGAACAAATTGCTTTCATGATCTGCAGGTGATGATTGTTAATCCAAGATTCATCATTATCACATTCATAATAAAACTTTTTGTAAGTAAATCTATCCAAATGACGTTGTCTATCAATAGTGGAAGCATCTTTAGCAGAAATAGTGATGGCAACATCCAGTACGGGATTGATCGAGCTGGAGCATGGAAAAACCCATTGGAGTTCAGGCTAGAGCAATCTGTAGACAAGGGCACAAAAGTGGATTTGATGGGAATAAAGGAATTAAAGATAATTTTGTTTAGCGCAGGGTAGAGGATACAGAGCATTTTCCGTCTCAAATATTTCAAAAATGTAGAGAGAAGAAATGTCTTAATTCCTTGAAGATGCTTAGTAGTGACTTATTTAATAAATTCAATGGCTATAAAAGTATTAAAAAATGGCAGGCAAGGATAATGGGGAAGCGAGAAGTTAGGGTTTCAACAAAATAATCCTGACAACCCTGCAGAAATCCATAGACGCAAAGGGACTGCAACAACAGCATACGACGGACCTACTAACAGGGGCTATGAGTGAACCGGCAAGGAGGAGAGATCCCCTCATATCGGAATATAGCAACAGGGGAATCCAGCCAGCACGGAGCAGCAGCAGGCAACAATGGCGGCCATGGCAAAGGACCTCTGGTCCTGGGAGCGAAATGGCAAGTGGGTCTGGGAGGCCAATGTCTGCCATGGGCTGCCAAGGAACCGAGATTCATTATACCCAACAACAAGCTGGAGGAATACAGAAATCATAACCATGCCCTTATCTACAAATTTATTGGAGCATGGCCAACAGAAAAGGAGTTGATTAAATGGATTCAACAAAGATGGCAACCGAAGGGCCACATTGATCTCAAACTGAGGGAAAAAGGCTTCTTCACATTGATATTCTCTAACCTGGAGGACAAAGAGAGGATTTTTTAGGATGGGCCCTATTTCTTCAATAACGTAGGGATTTTTATAAGACATTGGGAGGAATGTTACAACCCAGATCAGGAAAATCTCCTTGCTACCCTAGTTTGGGTTCGGTTATTTGCCCTCCCAATGGATTTCTTGGAACCAGAAATCTTAGAAGGGATTAGCAACTCTATTGGAACCTTTGTTAAGGTTGCAAACTCTATGCAATAGGGAAGGTACACCTCCTATGCTAGAATCTTCATTTATATGAACATCACAGAACCATTACTAGATTTCATAGAACTGGAATACCATGATGAGATCTGGCAACAACCCCTAGATTACAAGCACATCCCTTTCAGATGTCAGTGCTGCCATGAATATGGCCACTTGTATTGAGCTTTCCCGTTAAACCAAAGTGAAAACCCTACAGCTAAGAAAAAAGAAGGGGAATCGATGGCAAGAGAAGATGGGGAAGGGTTCCAAGAGGTCCACTGATGGAAAAGGAATCAGAGGCCTACCGGAAACTAGAGAGCTAGCCAAAACAAAAAAGAGCACCAAAACCAGAACCAGTTCGAAGTCTTATAGGAGGAGGAAGAGGGAGCGGCAATCCCTGACATTACAATGGAAGCTGAAAATCCCCAAAAAAAACTCCCCAAAGGGAAACAAACCCAAGCGAAAAGTGGAAATAGAAACTCAAGGAAAGGAGAACCCCATGCAAATGGTAGAGAAAAATCATATGGAGATTGATAACCAGAGGGAAGACCTCAGTGTCGAGGAAAAAGTGATGAAGCGCTTACTGCAAGAATGGAGGCACTTAGATGAACGTTTCATTCTAGAAGACCATAAGAAATTATATAAGGAAACCTTCCAACAATACAAAGCCAAACAGGGTACAACTATCATAGTTCAACTGGAACATCTAGGCTCCCAAGCCAGCCAAGTGCAAGAACCAGGACCCCAAGGAAAAGGGGGGAAGAAGCGTGGAAGAAGAACCTTGAATGAGTCCATCTAGATGGTTGGGGAGTTACTAGTAAATTTTGGAAGGGTAGTACCGTTGTCAGAGGTATTCCAACAACCCCCCAAATTGTTGAAATGATCATTACATCTTGGAATATAAGAGGCCTCAACAGCAGAGGCAAACAAAGGTACCTTAAAGAGAGATTAAATAAAGGCAAGCCAAACATCATGATAATACAGGAAACTAAGATTAGTGAAAGAAAGTTGAAGGAAATTTTGGAAAATTTCAAACCCCAGTACCAAGTAATGGCTCAGGATGCCAATGGCAGTGTGGGAGGGCTAGCGATGCTATGGAACCCTGGAGAGATAATGTTTGATGAATGGATCAGCCTACCAAGAATACTCTCAGGCAATTTCTAGCATATTAGATCAGAGAATGGGTTCTTCTTACAGGGGTCTATGGACCACATATCCCAGGGGAAAGAGGGACATTCCTCCAGAATCTAGCAAAAATGAGGAGCCTATACCCAGAGGACCTATGGGTTGTTGGTGGAGATTTCAACATGATTACCTCTCTAGCTGAGAAGAAGGGAGGAATGAGAAGAACAAAAGCTGATATGGAAGCCTTTGGAGACCTCATTACAGAACTCCACCTAGTGGATCTACCAACGATTAATGGAGTCCACACATGGAATAATAGGAGGGGAGGAAGCCACCAAATTTCCTCCCGCCTAGATAGATACCTAATCTCAGAACAAGCCATAAGCAGAGACATATTCATGGAAGCCTCGATCCTCCCATGCATGGGCTTTGATCACTGGTCGATAAGACTGGAGATAGACCTGAAAGTGTGACCTAAGAACCACCCTTTTCGATTTGAGGCATTTTGGTTAAGAGACCCTAGTCTTCTAAAAAAAAATGAGGAATGGTGGGGAAAGAGTGAAGAGAAAGGGTGAAATTGCATGCATACCTTCCAACTAAAATTGAAGGAACTTAAGAAAAAAATAAGGAAATGGAACAAGGAAGAATTTGGACATATTATGAATGCCCAACACCAGATGAACAAGAGAATGGGGGAGCTGCAACAACAAATTATTCAAGAAGGAAGATCTGAGGATCTTGTGAAGGAAGAAGGACTGTTAATAAACCAGTTGGAGGAAAGAAGAAAGCAGGAGGAAATTCTCTGGAAACAGAAATCAAGGGTGAACTAGTTGTGGGAAGGCGAACGAAATACTCGTTTATTTCATAAATTTATGGTCCAACGCTGGACAAACAATCGAATATACTCTTTGAAAGATGAGGAGGGGAATCGCAGGGTTCAACATGAGGAAATGGAGGAGCTACTTGTGAACCACTTCAAATACCTCCTCACACAACCGCTAGAGGATAGATTTGAAGCCATCCAAAGAATTATGAACAATATTCCACAGCTGGTATCAAGGGATTAGAATCTAGCCCTGATGCGAGCTTCCATGTTGGAGGAGGTGGAAGAGGTTGTCAAAGGAATGCAAAAAAATAAGGCCCCTAGCCCCAATGGGTTCACGACAAAATTCTTCCAGGAAACTTGGCACTTCATGGGATAGGACATTCTAGAGGTGGTGGAGGAATCTCGTCATAACCAAAAGGTATGTCCTAGTTTGAATGCTACTTTCATTTCTCTTATTCCCAAAACTTCGAAATCTGAAGATCCACAAGGGTTTCATCCCATTGCTTTATGTAATGTCATTTATAACTACAGTCATTGTAAAGCGCCTTAAACCTTTGTTTCCCAACCTCATATCCCGGGATCAAACTGGATTTGTAGAAGGAAGACAAATCCTATGTGGGTTTGTAGCCTCTCAGGAAATAGTGCATTCATTAAAGACGAGAAATATTACAGGGGTGATGATTAAGTTGGATCTCTCTAAGGCCTATGACCAGCTTAGTTGGGCCTATTTAAATGGCATCCTCAAAGATTTTGGTTTTGATCAAAGATGGATAAATTGGATACATGCCATGATATCTTCCCCTATTATTTCCATCATGTTGAATGGGTCTCCCACCCCCACCTTCAACCCAACTCGTGGCTTAAGAAAGGGACACCCTATATCTCCTTTCCTCTTTATTCTTGCAGCGGAAGGGCTGGGTCATTTTATCAAAAATGAATTCCAAGAATCTAGGCTTTGGGGCCTGAGGATCTGGGGCAATGACTTGGCCATCACTCACCAACAATTTGTGGATGATATCATGCTATTTTCCCAGGTATCCCTTAGAGAAGCTCGTTGAATAAAATAATTGTTGCTCACCTTCATGGAAGCCTCGGGGATAAGGATAAATAATGACAAATCATGTATTTTTGTTTTTAACACCCAGGTGAATGTTCGGACATACCTTGCCAGGATTCTGGGGTTTGGCATTGGAGCCCTCCCATCTAAATATTTAGGAATGCCCCTATCTAAAAACTCTTTGAAGACCTCATGCTGGAAATTGATTCTCAAAAGCTACAGGAAAAGCTTAGCAATTGGGCCTTCAGATTCTTTAACCTAGCAGGTAGGACAATCCTCCTCAAATTTGTGCTTCAGTCAATCCCCATTTACCAACTCTCTCGCATGACCGCCCTAAAACTAGATTGCTCCAAAATGGTTGACATCTTTAAAAAGTTTCTTTGGGGTGGTGCGCAACAAGTCAGGAAATGGGCCTTGGTCTCTTGGTTGGGCCTGCTGAAAAAATAAAATGGAAGGGGGACTAGACCTCAGAGACCCCTACACTTTGAACCAAGTTATGGGAGAAAAATTATGGTGGAGATGGATAGGCAGAGGGATGGAACTTTGGAAACAAATATGGACAAGAAAGGATAGGCGGTGTGGAACTTGGCTGCCCAAAAACAAAGGATCGGCTGTGTGAAACCTGGCTGCCCAAAACATGAACCTCATTAACTAACATGTGTTTTGGGAAATACGTAATGGTAAAACAACAAAATTCTAGCATGACTCCTGGCAACAAAGATAACGACTGATTAAAAGGCAAGATCTAAGAGACATATTTAAATACACCAGAGACAGGAACATCCACCTGGTAGAGAAATTCTGGAAAGAAGAACAAGAGGTGGGGGGTTGGAGAAGATGGAAAAAGAAAGAAGATTGGCATCAAGTTACAAAGACTGATCCGTGGAATCAGTTAGACAAAGAACTGCGTTCGAGAAAACTAACTGCCCTAAATGACTTGGATATACTGAGATGGGGTCATACCACAAAAGGGACCTTCACCATAAAAGAAGCATACGATCTCCAAATAGGACAAGCCCAGGAAGGACAGAATATAATATGGAAAAAAATATGGAAGGGAGGATGGTGGCCAAAGGTGACACATTTCTTATGGTTGGTAAGTAAAGGACGTATCTTAACATGGGATCAACTCCAGAAAAGGGGATTTCATGGACCTTCATTTTGCTGGCTTTGTCAACAACACAGTGAAGACCTAGAGCATATGCTCAACACGTGTCTATTCGCCGAACAGAAATGGAGGCAGATGCAAGGAGTTTTTGGAAGAATGGATCGGGATCACCATAGTATCAAGGAAACAATTATCCTCTGGAGAAGCCACATATTCTCCATCCCGGTGATAAACAGAGCTTGGGGACTGACCTTAGGACTAAACCTATGGGCCATATGGAAGGAACGGAACCGCCGAATCTTCAAGAACCAATCCTCAACTCAAGAAAAATTCTGGGAAGGAATAATTCATAACATTAGGGAAATGATCTTAGCAGAGAAATGGAAAAAAGAGGATTGGCAGGTACCCCCTTAGGAAACTCGAATTCTGAAAAAAACTTAATTTATCTTCGGAAATGATAGCCCCCTCTGCCTGGAAAAAATGTAGGGTAGGAATGACATCTCTGGATCATTTCACTGCTCTGGGGGAAGGATTTATAAAACTAAGTTTCGATGGGGCCTCAAAAGGTAATCCTGGACTAGCTGGTCTAGGTGGCCTCTTCCGGGATTCCCATACCAACACTCAGTTAATATATGCTAATTCTTGTGGGTTCGCCAACAATAATGAAGCAGAGTTTGTTGCAGCCAAGCAAGGCCTGCAAATAGTTGTCCGCATGGGATACCAAAACTTAGTGGTTGAGGGAGACTCAAGCCTGGTCATCAACACGCTAACAAAGTTGAACCATGGATCCAAATTGGATAAGCTCAACCACAGCTAGAGAACTTCCAGATTAATCCAAGAAATTGAAGAGTTGATTCGTAGGTTTGACTACATCACAGTCAATCACGTTAGGAGAGAAGGGAATAAAGGGGCATATTCTTAGCCAATTGGGGTTGTAATCATCAAAACAACCTGGTACAAGATCAAAGGCAAAGCCTCCAATATGGCCCTCTAAGTGGCCAAGACCTTGATCGGGGTGTGAGCATGTGATTGGGAAGCCAAATAGAGGATTAATGGATTGTACCCCCGAGTACAGTACCACCACCCCCCACACGCTCGAGGTGATGGCTGTGGTGGCCCTTTGCATGATGGCATGCAAGGAAGATGGGAAAGGTGGTAGCCAGAGTTATGAGAGTGTTGGCCTTAATAGCAGTGAAGGGACGCAGTTGGGTATTGTTTTTCAGATCGCTCATGGACGGGGAGACTGGTGCAATGAACGGGTTCTGCTATGCCATCCCTAGCACCAATTGTATCGACTGTTTGCGGGAGTTAATCGGTATGTATTCATATATCTCTCAGCCCTTGCAATGTTGACCTGTTATGGTTTTCGTTTAAGGGAGAGGGGAAGTATTATGGGTGAGAACTGTGAAATTGAGCATCGTTGGAAGAATTGGGGGTGGAGGATGGTGGCATTTGCCTGGCCTTGTGTCTATCTCTTGCACCTACTTGGTATTATATCCATTTCCCTTAGCTTCGAAATCCTTCTTTCCCGCATGGGAATCCTGGGGATACTGGACAGAGGGCCGAGTGGTGCAGCTTGAAGGGGTCATGCGGGTTTAGGTAGAGAGACAGGCCCAAGGGGTAGATTTTACCAACCCACTCGCAGTCTGGGCAATAGCCCTTGCTTTAGATGCATGTGTGGTTGTAGGGAGATAGGTAGAAACCTCAACAGGAGGGTAAAGGTCAAGAATTATGGGCGGGAAGTCTGGCAAGGGAATCAAGCTGGCTATGAAAAACAGATAGGCAATGGTAGCATCATTGATGCAGCCCAGGCCGCTCCCAGGCCACTTCTACCAGGATCCTCCATGTATGACAAAATACATCTCATTCACATATGCTTTACTAATTAATCCTAGCTCTTTGGAGACGCTTAAAAGCGATATCCTTCTTGAGGGCTTCTATTTACAAAAACTCCCCGTTGTAATGGTCCACACAACATATATATGCTTCCATTATATATACCCACGGCACGTTATTAAGGACAAGGCTCGTATGCGTATATTGCACTTACCATAGGCAAGATTCATCGCCACATATATATCCCCTGTTCACTT
Organism: Pinus tabuliformis; assembly: GCA_031772625.1. Classification (NCBI taxonomy): domain Eukaryota; kingdom Viridiplantae; phylum Streptophyta; class Pinopsida; order Pinales; family Pinaceae; genus Pinus; species Pinus tabuliformis. Next base: position 166,541,132 of record CM062810.1, on the reverse strand, counting down.
TACTACTCTCGGCCGGTATATGTGTATGCAACGCTTTATATATGTATCGCTAACCATGGCTACGGCATATACATACCTCCGCTCCCTCCATCCAGGTTCGATATATATATATGTCACAAATAAGCACACGTATAACAGGTTTATAGAACCTTCTTCCCCAATGCCGATACGCTTCTGTTAAGCCACTCCGATCCGCTTTAGTTGCTCCAGAATTTAAACACCACCAATTCATTTAGCACAGAAACATGGGCATGTCAATGAGCTTGTAAGGAGACCATTCGGAGCTGCAATCGGGTCTGGCGATACACACAGGTTTATATTAAATCGCTCCTCAAATTCGGCTCTGTTACAATATAACTCCCTTCTAACCGCCACAGTCTTTATGAACAGAGCACTAATAATGCCACGATGTAAGTCTCATACGAACAGTCATAAAATTGACCATGCGCCCTTTAACTGCATAACGTTAGTACATAGAATCGATTCTTATTCAAACAGAAACGGATGCTTGAATATTTCAATGAGCAGAGAACTACGCCGCATATATTATCACCACGAGGTTGCGGCTTATAGTCATAGACCTTTTCTTCGCTAAACCATCAAATGGAAATCGCCAGAACAATTACGATATCAACCATATGTGCCATTGAAGAATCAAGACCGCTTTAAAATTGTAAATCCATTAAGCCACAAGAATTCCAAGTGTAGACAGAGACATATATGCAACCGGAATTCAAGACTTCAACGATTAATATACAGGATTATAGCGCATAGGAAAATAAGAGCCATCAGCACCTCATTCAAATTCAAGTTGTATAACATCAATTTCTGTCACCACATGCAGAACCATATCTCGGAATTCATTAAACACAAACATGCTCGTACAGCACTGAATTCAACATACTCATATTTACATAAAACAAACATTCACACAGTTATATTCATGGCCAGATATGCAAATCCATGGCCCTTTTACAAACTGCTCGAAGGCTCCCAAGGAGAAACCTTGCTCACTCCTCACACTCTTGCTCAATGCCTTGGAGGCTTCTTAATTTATTAACTTAGCATGCTCTAAAAATCCTAAAATCACTCAACTAAAGCTCATGCAATGCATACATATGGCAAAAGCATCTTTTTAGCTTTATTCTGTCTTTTTCCTATTCTAAAATAGAAAAGCTTTCCTTATCACTTAAAGTCCATATCCACTCCTTTATGCCTAAAAGCTCTCCTAGTTTTATTTGAGAATATCTAATTAATTTGGAATTTAGGAAACTGATGCATGACCCTATGTCTATTATTTACAATAATTTCCCTTTGGTTTATGCTCCCGCGTCAATCATGGGGCTTAGGGGTGCAAGGATGAATGGATTGGGTTCTCTATTTGTGTCCTAGGTAGAGGGGAAAGGGTATTCTTTCCTTGATTGATTGAATGCGGGAAAGAGGCTACGCTCACCAACCTGTAACTGGGGAGCAGAAGCTAACCTGCTTGAGGCCGAGAGGAGGTGTTTGTGGCGAAGGGCTACCACTAGGGATGGTAGTGGGTCGGCCCCCTCCAGGGAATTGACCTACGACCATGAAGGGACTAGAACTTTAATTGGTGGGGAAGGGGAGGAACAAGGCGGATTGGCAAGCTGTAATATTACCACTTGGGTGCAAGACTATTGTTATATTACGTTTAATTGTCACCAGTTAACGACTTATTGCAATGAAAAGGGCTAGGACAGTGAGACGATGGCTCATCCTGTGAAAAACCTCAGTCATGAAAGATGGGCCCAAGCGACCAAAAGGGACACGAACCCAGGCATGTCCAAGGTCTACAGAGGTAGCAAAACTGTGGAAAGACTAATCAGTGAGGCGACAGAGGCATACTGTGAAGGCACCAATGAAGGAATTCGTAACATTCTAGAGGAATGGGAAGAAGAAGTTAAACATGAAAGCGAGACAGATATGGAAATGGAGGATTAGAGAACCCTTGTCCTAGACCCTGGCAACACAAGGGGCAGAATCACTCAATTCAAGAAAACCCTATACCTATACTGGCTAATGAAAGTCCTGTTGGGTAAGGCTATGGAGCAGATTTCGGTGGGCATGATTGTCACTGTCCAAGGCATGCCGAATTATAAACAGGAATCCTAGAAGGTGTAGTTTCAATTGCACAAGTAGGATGTTAGACTGGGTAGAATTGAGAGGTACATCCCTTGTATCTTTAAACAGACCGAGCTGCCAAGAATGAATGCCAAAGACCCAGCGCCAGTGGAATAATCTTATGTTGAACAACATGACTAGAAAATCTCTCTTGTTAGTTTTGTTTGTATATGCGGATATCCTTTACATTTCTTTATGCAAGTATATGTGAAGGTAGATATATAGAGTATGGACATGAATCTGAGACTTATATAGCTTGGATAGAAAGACTGAAACTCTTTTGTTACTAGATGGCATACAATGCGGATAGGTGGCCAACAGACTTGGTTTCCCACTAGGCAAGTTGAAGCCAACTAGCCAATATATGTGGTGTAAATTTGCTTTATAAACTAATAGAAAAGGAGGATATACCAAGCTTAACAAACAAAACAAAACAAAAGTATCAAAAAATGGCGCATAGGTGACATTACAAGGATGGCAATTTAAACTCGCAATGTTCTCAACATGAGTCACATTACTAATCAGAGAAACAGTACCAAGTGATATGGTATGGGTAGGTTATTGGCTGAGACAACAATTTATGATAGAAGACAGGCTACAGAAATCAATTTTCAGCATGGTCATGGCCCCATTCCTCCATTTACTCCAATGGAAGCCACGCGTCCACCTTTCCAACAAGAGAAACACCGCCAACGATCCCAGCACAAGTGACATCGAGAACAAAACCACTCTAGTAGTGGAAAATGTTTTCAAAGCTCATTTATCTGTAACTCGATCATCAAACCGGACTCTGAACGCCAATATGAGATCTACGTGATCTATCTCCCATTCACAACAAACATATCATCAAAACATGGAGTTCATAATTTCATCCATACTCTGATACCACTTTAGACAAGGTCGTGAATAAACTCCATGATGGAGAATTGATTTATTAAAACTGAAAGCATACATTTATACAAATGTAAAGTAGGTATGAGAAATTTTTGTCTTAGTAACTTATTCAGGGAAAATAAAAACTATCAACTAACTAATATTCTACAAAATAATCCTGAATAATTAGTTAACAATTACTTAATCTTACATAGTGAAATAATTTATTTATCATTCACATTGAATATTTTTATTATTAATAATATTTTCTTAAATGTTATGTATCATTTTTATATTAATATTTCAATGAATTACACATCTCCCTCTTTTGAGAAAATCATTTAATTATTTTACTTTTAATTACTATTTTTTGGGGGCATTGAAACACAAACACACATATATATAGACAAGTAGGCTAACTAATAGACAAAATGACCATTTTAAATAATAAAAATCACAATCTTGCTCAAAATTATATTGCCAAATTAGGGCCAAAAGAGTCGTTCTGTCTATTAGTTAGACTCTTCCATATATATAAACTTTATTTCTCTCTAGTTAATATAAGGGTTTAAATAGTTTATTTAAATCTTTGAAATATTTATAAACCAAATATAAAAGTTTGAGTTCTTTTTCTTTTTTCTTTAATAAGTTTGATATAAAATTATGTTGCTTAAGATAGAAATTGAAACATTTTATTTATGGCCTTGAAAGTGAAAGTAAAATATTTTTACCACATTCCCTTCATATTGGGTTGTACTATTAACAATGCACTGAGCAAGTCAAGTGAGAGTGAGATTATTGATGTTTTATAATTCTTTTAAATTAAGCTAACCAAATATGCATCTTATTTATGTTTTTCATAGAGTCAACATTGTTTTTTTATTTAGAATATATTTTATTTTTAGAATAATACATCATCCTTGCACCTCTACGAGCAACAATGAAATTATGTCGACATCAATAATATTTTTACAATCTCTGTCTCCTTCATACTAGAGAGTGGGAATATTGATGTTTTATAATACCTTTAGTTTTACCTTCACACTGGAGAGTCGGAATATTGATATTTTATAATACCTTTAATTAAAACTAACTCGACATGTATAATAATTTTTATTTTTTATCATAACATACATCGCTTTTTTATTTAAAGAATCTTTTATTTTTATTTTAAAAGGGACACATGTCAACCCTAAGTTGAGCAAAATATTGATGTTTTATAATACCTCTAAATAAAACCAACCGACATGTATAGTTATTTTTCATCATAGCATATATTGTTTTTTTATTTAAAGAATCTTTTATTTTTATTTTAAAAGGGACACATGTCAACCCTAAGTTGAGCACAGATGGAATCACACATTTCCCTCAGTTGTCAAGAGGGGCATTCCCAAGATCTGTTAAAAAATATGTTTTTCTTAAGATTAATATAAGAATTTTAAATCTATTATTATTATTATTATATATATATATATATATATATAGGACTACATCTTCATCATGTCCAACTTCTCATTCCAATTGAGGGGGATAGCACAAGATTTGAACCCAAGACTTCCGATTCGATGAGACTTCATTTGCATGGCCATTGCCAATTGAGCTACCCCAAGTAGACATTATTAAATTTAGTATTAAATAAATAATATGTTTAATATTAAAACCAACCAAGATCCATCTTAATTCTGGATCTACCAAGAGCCTAGAGGGATCAAATCTCTTTTCACGATAAAAGAGGTTTGCACCTTAAGAGATTTGATCCATCTCGCTTGGTAGATCTAGAGTTAAGATGGATCTAGACTGGTTACATTGATGTTTAAATTCATAACACAAAATGTTTAATTCATATACCACATTTCTTATTGCTCGAAGAGGCTTATTCTACAACCCAATATGAGGGTGATATGAAATTTTGTCTGTGCTTAATGTGGAGCTGACATGTGTCATTTTAAAATTAAAAAAAAAAGAATACTCTAAATAAAATTACAATGTCAACTATAATAAAAACATAAATTAGTATACATATTTGGTTGGTTTTAATTAAAAGCATTATAAAACATCAATAATCTCGCTTTTGGTGTACTAGTTTGGTTTGTTGTTGTTAATATTACAATCCAATACAAAGGAGATGTGGTAAAAATATTTCACTTTCATTCTCGAAGCCAAAATAAAATATTTCAATGTCTATGTTAAGTAATAGATAGATATATATATATATATATATATTTGGAATATCCATGCAATTTAGATATGTTTAATTCATTTAATTATTAATAAAAAATCCCCCCACTGTGGGTGATGATGCGAAGTGACGCCATGAATATGATTGTAAGGTTTGGGTGGGTAGGTCACATGGCCAGCCATGTGCCTTCACCCAAGTTGGAGTACAAGTTGTTAAATATTATGCCCAAGTGAGCATTAACCATCATCGCGAGCGAGTATTCAATTTATAATTTCATAATGGCTAACCATAGTGCAGGAATCATCCCTCTAGTGCGCATGATCAGCCTTATCATTCCATATTCACGTCGCTCTCTTATAGATTCTTCTTTGAGAGCCACAGACAACACAATCCTCTTGGTTGGAAATAGAGAGATGGAGAACTTTGGTCGCAATGTCGGTCATAAGTGCAGCTTATATGCACTCCTTATTAGGGCCTCCCATAGGCATCCTCTGGTTTTCTCTGGCTTGGAGTATTTGGGTGACCCTGCATCTTTCTATGGGAACACTACCTATGCCTGAATTTACTTGGTTTCTGTGGGGCTCAAATCATCCATCCTGCTTACCCTTTCTTCTTCGTCTTTCACATAAGTTCAACTACATAATCTTGGTTCGCAGAATTTCATGAAATTCCCCATTGCCGATGTTGTGATGTCCTTTCTCCTTACCCCCTGGTTACACTGGGGTCTTTCTCTCAGCTGGAAGACAAAAAATTGTTTATGGCTCGATGTGTGGAGTATGTTCTGGCACTGGTAAGTCTCGCAGCATCACCCATTTTAGAAGATGGTTTCATTTGACACATGTAGTTGGAGGTCCAATTATTCAACTTGTCATTGGACGATAGTAGAAGCCACAATTACGCGTAGTCTACTACTATTGGGACCATGATACTGGCCTTGATTCAGTAGTGCTCTTGGGATAGTGGCACTCTCAGGGAAACAATGCCAACCTTGGCTCCGCATGGATGCAGGTTAGGCACCCTCTCTTTGAGTTCAAGGTAGTCATCACTTCCAATCCGTCCTTTGATCCTAGATGATGCTTCTACTTAACTCTGGTATTTGCTTCTTCTTTTTCACTTAGTTGCAACTAGCTTTAATGAAAAGAGCCATCATTCTTGGCACAACTCGTACAATAGTTTGAATACTAGGCATTTCTTTGTTTTAATGGACAAGCTTGTAAAGGAAAACATATGTAATTTGAAGTAGTTAAACTTGTGTTTTTGGGTCGGTTGCTTATCTAGGCAACCCATAACACGAAGCTATACTCTATGTATAATTTTGAATCAGCAATATAAATTTGAGCATTACACACACAAAAAATTGTCAATACAAATTGATATGTGACATTCAAAAAATATTGCTAACAATAAAAACATTTAATATGGGTAATAAATAAAATATATGACTATGCAAGATTAATAAAGATTGACTTATATTTAAAAATATGTTAATAACATACAATGTTGACACCTAATCGTTGGGATTGGGTGAACACTTGTAAATAATGTAAATAGTAAATAATGGAAAATGAAGAGTCATCAGGAGGTGAAGCCTAAGAGCCACTCCCTCATGTATATAACCATTAGTAATCTTAAATGAATAAATACAATTCATTTGAGGAGTTACTTCCTGGCCTGGCATAGTATCAGAGTTAACCCCATTTTTGGCATCCCTTTCTGCCCTTATAACTCCCTTCTGTCATTTTTTGCATTGTCATATCTACTCATCCTCTGTGCATTAAAATTCCCTAGAGTTGCATTGAACATCCACTATGAGGGCTAGTTTTCTTTTATTTTGTTGTACATTGAAAGTATATGGGAGATTATTGAAGAACGAGGATAGAATTTTTGCATTGCCTAGAAGTACGAAAGCGGAAGCATGGTGCTGTGAAAGGCATTGTACTGTGACTATGTTGGTTTTCGAGTGTGAATACCTATTCAACCCCTTTCCACATTTAATTTATCAATCCGAGTGCATACTTTGTTTCAAGTTAACGTGCAAAAAATATGTAGGTAGAAATGGCATAATCAATCACCAATCTTAGATTCAATGACAGAATTAACAAAAGAACCATTGTGACAGTAATAAAAGAAAATTGCAAAGCTATAAAAATCATTCACAGAAATTAATTAAAATATTGTAACAGAAATCGAATTAGATCAACACACAAAAATAACGCAACACCTGATCAGAAGAGTGGGCCCAACTCTCTGACCAGGGTTGTGATGAATTCACAACTTATAAAGAGAACAGCAAAATAACTTGCATTCAATTAATTTAAATAGTCTTTTGTTACAATCTCAATCTCTTGCACGGCTAACTCCAATTCACAACATTGAAACCCTTCTTATATAATATGCAGATAAAGTTGTCTCTCAATATGGCAGCTAATGTCTATCATTATACAATCATTACAACGGCCAACTAGTTGCTGAGAGAAAGACAAGAAAGGCCTGGAATACGCCTGGAATCTGTTATGCTATTACAGTGCTTTTCGATATGATGTTGAAAGCTCGGAACCGCTTCTGTGTTTTGCATCCGTAACCTTTCACCACCGGATCTGTGGAAATAGCAAGGTTAGTAACTCACATAGGCAAAATCTCCATGACTATTACTTCATTAATTCAACATTCCGTGAAGGCAATTGAGGATGGTTTACCTTATGCATTTAGAATGATTAGTGAATGTAAATGATACAAAGGGGTGAGAGAGAGAGTAAAAATGGAGGGAAAAAGTATGCAGATTTGGCACCCAACATCTCCCCCCAACTGGTCTTTTTGCATGTCCTCATGCAACTCATCGTCTCTTCAGATCTGGGTTGGACCAACTGTGGTGAGCGTGCAGCTAAGAAAGGCCATATTCCTCAGCCATATATGTCCCTGGAGGTTTATATCCTTCTATCATAAGGACATCCTTCCACCAATCATTACTCACATTGTATGTTGGAGTGTAATGCTCTGCTGGCAGCCAAATGAGGGGAAACTGAAACCTCAACCCCATCCACCAGACCCCATAGGTCTGAATGCATGCAACAAAACGTGGCACTCTTTCTAATGCTCGTGCAAAATTGGGTGCCCCAAAAGGCTCCTAGTTTCTGACAGTTGATGACGACATCATCCATCTTCTTTGGCAACTATCAAGGGCTTCGTCCTAAAAAGTGACTATCTGTCTGACACAGAGGTCAATACACCATCTATGTGTTGCCAGCATTCGTTCCTTAGACCCCTCAATCTGTAGAAAGGTGGAGTGCTTGTTATAAATAGTCACTGACTGACCATTCTCCCTCCTTATTATCAGTGGCTTTGTAGCTTGATTTTCTTCAAAAGTATCACAAGCCTTCCTCCATTTAACCTGGTTAATGGTGTAGGAGGTAAAGGCTCTCAAGTGCACATCTCCCACGAACAGAACCGGGTTGAAGCTCTCATCATCCTTCAAGAAATAACCGTGCATGTAGAGCTCACACATCAAGTGTTGGTTCACGATATCATGGATTCTTATAATATGCAAGAATTGTATCGGGTCCTCGATCTCGTGGCTAATCTCCTTGTAGATGCTTTCCAGGCAGAAGAAAAAGAACTGCTCATGAAGAAACAAAGTGTAACTATGGGCAAGAGGCTGATAGGCCATTACCTGTTGTGCTAGGGTAAACATTTGTTCCTTATCTGCCTTCAACACCTGTATCTGCCCTTCTAAATCCCTTATCTTTCTCTGTTGTTTCTCCTACCTCTGTTTTTCTTTATCCAGTTGGTCTACATACTCAGTGACAATTGCAGTAGCCTGCTCTCGAACCCTCGTTGTCTCCTTCTTTTGTTCATTCATGACAGATTTCCATCTTTGAATTTCAGCCGCTAAGAAGAATTCTCGGGCCTCAAACAACTGTTCTACAGGACCAGTCTGTGTAGCAGCAGAAGTCATGGGAACATCTTCTGTTTGTATAGCTGCCGAGGAGACCTCGACCTTGGGCCTTACAGCCTTCAATTTATATTTATTTACCTTCTTCTTGAGCTGAGATACTTGCTTTATCAGCGTCTGAACCTCCATTTTTAACCACATGGTCTCTTCAAACTGAAGTTGATACCTCTCCTTGAGAGGTGGTCTCCTTCTCTCACACTATTCTACCCACTCTTGTTTAACAATAAATTCGTTTCCCAGCCCCGCAGCTAGTTCAGGAGGTGGTGGATTGCCTTTAGAGGCATCGGCTGGTTCCTTCATCAAGTCTTCCTTACTTGGTTTCCTATCCTCGGGAGCACTTTCTTCCTCAACTTGTCTCAATTCAGGAACATTCGTCGCCTGGACAGTGCCTTCGTCGATTGCCCCTTTCTCCAATCCTGCTGTAAAAATTTCTTTCTCGACCTGTTCTTCAGGAAGCCCCTACTAGGAATCTACGAGTAATGAGCCAACAATGGTTGCACCCTCCTTCGAGCCGACGTACTTCAATATGGGAGGAACAACAATTTCTTCTGTTGAATCACGGGAGGAATGGACCTTCCTTGCTCCTCTTGGCATTGTGGCCTGAAATGAAGAGTGGGGAATGTCCTCCACCTGGTCGATACCGGTCCCACCTGCTACTTCTAATTCTTTTTCCTCTTCACCTTCATTCCTGAATTGGGTTAAGCCTTCTTCATGTGGTGCCTCTTGTCGTATGGTCTGTTATCACTCCTCTGGATCTCCAAGGCTGAGGAAGGGTCCAGTTGAGATAACCACAAACCAATATTTTAGCTTGGTAGCTATCCCTACCAAGCCGGAGAGGGCTCTCTCCAAAGGATCATAGCCAAGAGGGTTGGATAGATTAGGCTTTTAGGCTAGATGTAAAGTGAAGAGGATTGTTCGATTTGATTTTGGTTGGGTAGCCACAAGGATGGGTGATTTAGGTCATAGGGACTAGGTTAGGGCAAATGAGATATGATTGCAAACATTCAAAGGGGAAAGATAGGTATGAAGCTTAACACTTAAAAGGTGATTTGATGAGATGGGTTAAGACTGATGAGACGTTAGGAAGAGCAAAAGAGATGTATTTGTCCCAAAATGAAGAAAAATGGAAAAAGTATGATAAATTTCCCAAAACAGAGCATGAGAAAGCATGTATTCTGCCTATCAACTTGAAAATTACCATATAACAGACATGAAATGGTTTATGAACTGATAAAACATTCATAAAAATGATCACAAAGAAGAAACAATGCTAAACATTCATACCACATGTATCCCAGAAAAATAGTTGCAACTCATCTATTGAAACTGGCCAAAAATCTGATACAATAGTCTTTGATCACTAGTACAGCATCCCACTAAATCCAACTTGTAAAATGACTAAGAAAATACATAATATAGGCCTAAAACCAATGCATCCTAGGCTTAGGGGTCGAATCCATGAGAGGAGGAGTTGTTGCAAGAAAGGTTGAACTGATAGCTGGAGTGTAGGGTGGTCAAAGTGACTCATCCCTCACTCTAGCAAACTGATTCATTACATGCCACATAGGCCATTTAACTGATGTATCTACCCTAGATAAAAGTAAAAACATAATAATTACATCATATAGATCAATTACATAAGTAAAAATTGAAATTCCCATTGGTAAAAGTCAACTTGGAGTGAAACAGTGAAAACAGCAGAACATTGTCAAACGCATAGCGACCTCTTCAAGCTCACTCTTGATTGCCTTCCTAGTGTCCAAATCTAGCCCAGGATAGCTCATTGTAAAGCTTATCTTGTATGGTTTCCAAAAATGCCACTTTTTTTCAAAATTGAATTGATTTTCCCCTCCAAATTTTCAATCTACCAAGACTACTCAAACGCACAACGACCAGGCCAAAAAAAAGGCAGAAAGGTGATTTTTTGGTAGTTTTTGACCCTTTTGGCTGACTAGTTTTGCTCCAAATTCTTAGAAAAAGTACAGGGTGCATGTCCTCATCATTTTGAATCCAAAAATGCTGACCATTTGCTTATTGGATGCTCCAAGAAAAAGCACAACGTCCTAGGTTTTGTGCATTTGACCATGCTAATTGTGCCAAAATTTCTCAAAAAACACAGCAAAACATATCTTGCCAAAATTGTTCAACAATGGTCAAAATTGGTGGGCTGACAGCTAGCTATATGTTTGAGGCATGGAGTGATGCCTCGAAAAGGATATCCAACCTCTTTTTCTCCTTTTTCTTGGTCAAGGCCTCAATTTCTGTATGAACCCTTTTGAGCTTGGCCCTTTCAATTTTGTCTCTCATGGCATAGTGCTTCGCCATCCTTCTTTGAATATCATTGTCCTTTTTGGCCTTGTCTAGGAGATTCTCTAGATGACCATTCACCTGTCAATCCAATATTCTCATTTTTCATTTACCATCTTGGAAAATTGCTCATTCAAGGTGAGCTCGTTGGCTAGTTCTTTCTCCCTTTTCCTTTCTTGCTCCAAAGCTCTCTTTAGGCCTCTAGTCCTTGGCCTTATTCTTGGCACCTGTTCATCAAGTTGCTCACCATACTGCCCATATGCCTCATCAAGTAAGGCCTTAGCCTTTTCAGCCTCTCTCTTTTCCTTTCTAAGTTGAATCTCCATGAGCTCATGTTTGACCTCAAACTGCCTATTTTCCTGCTTATAGTAGGAAATGATCCATTTGGCCCTTTGCAAGTTGACCTCGAGCTCACCTATGAGTGCATTCTTCTCCTTGATGACAATAGTTGTTCTTTCATTGTCATTATGCTCATCTAATTCAACTAACTAAAAATCATGCTCTATCTCATGGAGGTCTTCCTCTTGTTGCTGGATCTCTGCCTCTACAACTTTTTCCTTACCCTTTTGTACCTACTTTGTCGATGAAGAAGGCAAGGCCCCTCCCACAATCAGTGGGGAAAACATTTGCCAATGCCCTCTCTGATAGGCATGTGCCAAGGTACCTAAACTAGCCCTTTTGGGCTTGCTTCTCTCACCATGCTCAATATGCTCCTGCCCGGTGCCTTCATCTTTGCCAAGTGAATGAATAGGCTCATGAAATGGTGATGATGGAGGTGATGGTGTGGTTGAATCATCAGATGAAGATGAATGATGTATGGACTGAGGTGGAGGAATGGAGGTGGATGGATGAGAGGATGAAGGTGCCTCTTGGCCATGCTGAATAGGTGGGATTGTGAAAATCTCATTGGATATGAAAGTGTCCCATGCAATGTTAAGTTGATCAAGGCGGTGTAGGACTATCATCTTGATGAGAGAATGGTGAAATATGCTATGCATTTGATGATCATGATATTTCCTTCATGTAATGTATGACATCTTGTCAATATCCCGGTAAACATAGTAGGGTAGATTGAGCATTCTCACTCTTGTAAAATGCATGAGTAAATGAATATGATAGGAATAGAGCCTAGAAAACCTGCCCCCACATGTGAAGTACTTCATGATTATTTTCATCATAGGAACATATCTGTCTAGGAGGTAAGAGAAAAGAAAAATTCTCCTTCTTTCATTCTTATGTATGGGTTTAAGATATGGCTCATAGTAGCAATAATCCAAATCTGCCTGTTTAAACCATTTTTCCCCAACATCTAGGATCCCAGTAGTAGTTGATATGATAGTAGAAGATATAGTAAAGGTGACATCGGCAAGGGTTGCTTGGTTTTCATGGAGGTTGATGATGAATTGTCTGGTCAATTCAAAATGATGTTGGATTCTTTCCACCTTCTCACAAAACTCAAAACAGCCCATATGTTTGAAGCTTGTGACAGTGATGGGAGATGCCATGAGCTCTCTAGTGTTGGTTGGCTCATATCTGATGATTCTCCCTCCTTTTTTATATTTCCTCCTCTGTTGTTTTTCTTCCTCATTCTGACTTCTGTGTTCTTCTTCTGCCATGATTTGTTGCTATCAAAACCCTAGGGAAATGGTAGAATGGACTGTGGGTATGGGAAATGTGGAATGATGTGAGGAGAGATGATGAGGAGGAGATGGGGATGTGTGGAATGAGGGAGGTGATAGAGGATAGTTTTTAAGTGAGGGGGAATGGTAATGAAAGCTAGGAAATGTGATTTGAGATGGTGGGAATGTATTACTAGGGTTTGATCTTAGGAATAACAACAAACAACTTAAACCCTATGTAGGTGAATAATGCAGGGAAGGAGTGAGTAAATTTGCAACCAATTTGATTTGTTGAAGTATATGATGACCAACTTGGAACCGTGGTGGCAATGGATGGTTTCTAGCACGTTTTAGCTCCTTCTAGGTGAATGCGCAGTGACCCGGGCAAAGGCACAGCGACCTGGTCAAACGTGCAACGACCTCTACAGGAGTGCAGCGACCAGGCTAAACGTGCAGCGACCCTACTAAACACGTCCTCTTGCTCTGTTTTTCCCAATTTCGCCTTAAAATCGCCAATTTTCTTTTTTTGAGGAGTTTTGAGAGTGTTAGAGTGAAAATGGGGCGTCATGAGTGTCTTGAGAGGCTTTATACTTGAATTGAATTTAATTTATGAATTTGCATACCCACTTTCTAATGTTTCTTGTCATTTGCAAATTTCCATATTAATGCTTTTTTACTTTCTGACATTTTTTCTCTTGACAGGTGGATGATGCTTTGGCAATCCTGATTTTGACTTTGGCTTGGGATGCTTTTGGCAATGGACTTGAGTATGCAGCTAAGAAGTAACTTCTTACATATAATAGACATAAAATTACATAATGAAATAAACATTTCTCTTTACAAATCTTCACATGGTGAAGGGATGTTATTTGATCACCCTTTACTTGCTGGTATTATTCAATGTAATGGAACCTTGGAAACCCTAATGACCTAATGAAACCTTGAAAAACCCTAAAAGACCTAATGAGACCTTGAAGGATTGAATTTCAAGATGACATAATGACCTCATGATTGATACAAATGACATGATAAAAATAACTTTATGGATGATGTACAGTCAACAAGATATGAAACTATGCCAGCAAGTAATCACATTTAGGTAAGAGTGATGTTTTTGGACTAGGACTACCATCAATGACTAATTTTTTGCATGACCTAGTTGAATGATAAAAAAAATTGAGCGAGAGCCTAATATGAATATGAAAAGAGTAGTTTTGATCACTGATGGTAGTATGCAAATACTAACACTAACATCAGCCTTATTGGGGATGGCACCTCCTTGGAGGTGTAAAGACCACTGTAGACCAAGTGCCTAATCATGTGGGCCAATACGGCCAAAAACTTAAACTAAATTGCATGACTAAACGCTGACAACTTCAAATGACACAACTTGACTTGAAATTGACTGAAAAATGACTCAAGACTTACTTAACTGAAACAAGTACTTACAAAGCTTATTAATGGCAGCAGACCATCGAGATTTGAGGGCTTCAAATCATGATGATAACCACCTGCCTACTGAAGAAATATGTACAATCATGTGAAGTGAGCCTTCTAATGTAACCAATCCAACAGATGGCTACTTACTGAAATTTTGCTCTCACTTTCCTCGAGCAGGCAGAACGATGTACATGTAGGAAACTCACAATAACAACTGAAACCAAGGCTTATGCTAACAAACCAGACAACATTCATCTTCTCCAATGCTTGCAAAAGACTATCGAAGGGATCTTGAAAATCTTGAAGCATTACCTTGTCTTGAGATCCAGCAGCAAAAATACAAGTGCTCCTTTCATTATGATCTAAAAGAACAGTTAGTTGTTGATTGATAAGAAGGCATAGAGAAGTATAAGCTTTTTCTATCTGAGTGTTGGATGTAAATTCCCTGAGCATGAGAAATTTTGACTCAATTTCTGGTATATTGTCTCTCTTAGGCTCATACTCCTCAAATTCATAGTCTAAGTCATTCTTAAACAGAAAACATTCTTCAAGATTATCAAACATGACAGCCCTATCATCTTCATGAAGGAAAACAATATTTGTTCGTTGATCTATAAATCTAATTTCAAGGTTGTCCTCATTTTCAAAATTGGAAGAAGCTTCACTAACACCTTCTTAACTATGTGAACACTGCAAACCTGCATTATCTTGGGTTGTAACATGACTTTTCAGGAGGTGATCTATCTCATCTTCAAACAGAGGAGATTGTACTTTTTGTTTTCTTTTGCTAAAATAGTAATTGTCTTCTTTCCCTCCTAAATTTTGACAAGGATGTGGAATATCTTCATTAATTTCAAGCAAAGGAGTATATAAATTTTCATCAAACTGTTGATTCATTTCATGTGATTCTTTTTTACTATCAAGGTGAAAAATTCCTTCATCTTCAAGCAAAGAGGAAGCTACTGTATGTTGACTATGATCTTGTGTATCAAAGTGACTGGCTGCTTCAAACTATTGTTGAAGGGAAAAATCAGAGAAGGCTTCAATGATTTCTTCATCATCCATACATTTGATATCATCAATACTTTCAAGATATGCAATGAAACCTTTACTATAATCACAACAACTTTGTAAAGAAAGATAAGACTTCACATAATGGGTCCCTATAATACTAGTGATTACCCCATTACTATTATAGTTATACCCCTTATTTATATTGTTGTGCCCCTATTACCCCCTTATTGTTATTTCTGTGCACCATAGAATCCCTCTATTGTTATTTTTGTGGCTTTATATTATTATTGTTAGGTCGACTAGATTATATTGTGACTCCTTAGACTCCTATATATAGAAAGGAGGTTTTGTCATTTGAATCATCCAAGAATTGTTCATTTATGTAATGTAAAGGAGGTTGCCCCCTCGAAGAGGCTGAATTCTAAGGCGTTGATCTATCTTTTCTATCTTTTCTTGAGCTGGTTTCATAACATTTGGTATCAGAGCTTTGGATTCTAGGGTTTCGTTGCTCCAAACAGGTCATCGTGGAATTTTCACTATAACTTTTTTTTCTGTGACGTTTCAGAAGTCGCAAAAAAAACCCATTTGAGAAAAAATTGCGCTGAACCTTGGGTCCGAATTTCAAAGTTTTTCGCACGATATGTTCGGAGATATGATCTGAGGAAGTTGGTCTTTTTGCAGACTCCTGAATTACATTCAAAACAGGTGACCTGGGGAAAATTGTCATAACTTTCTCTCTGGGAATCAGATTGAAATTTCGTAAGAAGGTAAAAAAAGAGGACGGACTTTAGTTTCTTGTATATCACTTTCAGAACCAAATATCAAAAATTGTACACGTGGCACTTCATACGACTTCTCTCTTCTGGAAAGGTCTATAATCAGGTCATCTTGGGAGATTGTGCATAACTCTTTCTTGGAGAATCCAATTTGGATCAGACTGGTGGCATTGGAAAGAGGACACAGAGAGCTACTACAGGTCACAAATTTAGAACTAGATGATTGGAAAGTACAGAGATACATCAGAGGCAATATTGAGCTCCTACAAAGTGAAAAAAGGTGTGTAGATTTTTTTAAATTTTTGCTTAAGCTTGGTTTGAAAATTTATTTTGAAGGAATTCAAAGGGCATAGTAGAGAATTATTATCGGTAACTGATGCCCCAGGAAAGAAAATGCAAACACCTAGTAAGGAACCTGAAAGCTCTAGCATGACTCATGAAGAAGAGGAAGAAATGCTACATGATATATCAAAATTACAAGAACAAGTGCAACAAATGTCACGCTCACAAAAGTTAACAGATGCTAAGATAAATGGCATGGAAGCTAAGATAAATGGCATGGAAGCTAAGATGGACAATTTGAAGATAGATTTGAACACAAATTTGAAGACAGGCATGGCAGATTTGAAGACAGATTTGACAAATTTTCTACAAGAAATACTTACTAATGGTGAAAAGGTAGTAAAGGAAACTCATGATGAGAACAAAAGAAATGTTAATCATGATTCCATAGATGCTAATGTTGGATCGAAGAATCACCATATTCCAAAAATCGATATGAGGAAGTTTGATGGCAAGGATCCCGCCACATGGATATTACAGATGGAGCAATTCTTCGATCTCAATAATGTGCAAAACGCACAAAAGGTACGTATGGCAACTGTATATTTGGAACCAAATCAGTTTGTATGGTATCAATGGCTTTGTTCTCGTAAACAATTTATCACTTGGGCAATTTTTACGGAAGAATTGATAGCACATTATGAGGACACAAAAAGCAACACTTTTTTTAGCCAATTGATAAGTCTCAAACAAAAGGGTTCAATAATGGAGCACATTGAGGAGTTCCAAAAATTGAACATAAGGGTAAAAGATATTCCAGAGGAGCATAGGATTGATGTGTTCATAGGGTCTTTAAAGGATAATATCCAACATGATGTTCGCCTTTGGGAACCTGATTCATTAGAGAAGGCATTCAGGTTAGCAAGAAAAATGGAAAGCAAAATTATGGCAACTAGGAAGCATACCACTCACAACTATAAAGACGGAAGTGTTGTTGCCCCTAGTCTTCCACAACCTACAAGGTTGACACCACAACAATTGGAAGAAAAAAGAGCAAAAGGGCTTTGTTACAATTGTGATAGCAAATACACAAAAGGTCATAAGTGTGCTGAGAAGAAATTATTCTACATAGATTGTGAAGAGGAAGAAGAAAAGGAGCAAGAAAGGTCAAAAGAAGAGGATATATTCCAGGAACAAAGCCTAGATGAAGAACAAATAAATCCGACCATATCTTGTAATGCATTGGCGGGAATTACCACTCCTCAAACCATCAAGATAGAAGGACAAATCAAGAAGAAAAAGGTAATAGTGTTGATTGATTCAGGAAGCACCCACAATTTTATTCATTGTAGGGTAGCAAAAGAATTGAATTGCTTCCTATATCCAGCACCAGAGTGTCAAGTGATGATTGCAAATGGAGGAACAATAAATTGCTCTGGAAAGTGCCATAATATCAAGCTATCCATGGGAGAATATGTATTGACTAGCCCAATGCTTTCCATTCCAATGGGAGGTGTCGATGTTGTACTAGGAGTCCAATGGCTACAATCCTTGGGTACAATAGCTTTTAATTTTCAAGAACTTTTCATGAAATTTTCTGTGGAAGGAAAGGAAGTTGAATTAAGGGGTATTGCAGGGAAACCAGGAAAGATAATCAGCTCTAATGGCATGACTAAGCTTCTAAAAAAGGAGCAAAGAGGTGTAATTGCACAATTATGTTCGCTAGATGTTTCCACATTGGAATCATCTATTTCTCCAGATCTCCAAAAAGTCCTGGACAATCATTCCAAGGTATTTGAGACTCCCAAAGGTCTCCCACCTATGCGTGATCATGATCATGCTATTCATCTGATTCCAGGAAGTGTTCCTCCAAACATCAGGCCGTACAGATATCCCTATGTCCAAAAAAGTGAAATTGAACGTATGGTTGCAGAAATGCTAGAGGCTGGTATAATTCAACCGAGTCAAAGTTCTTTCTCAGCTCCAGTAGTATTGGTGCACAAGAAGGATGGATCATGGCGCATGTGTCCGGATTATAGGGAGCTCAACAAGCTCACTATTAAAGATAAGTTCCCCATTCCTGTCATTGATGAATTACTGGATGAATTGCATGGATCAATTTACTTCACCAAGTTGGATCTTCGTTCGGGATATCATCAAATCAGAATGAAGATTGAAGACATTCCGAAAACGGCATTTAGAACTCATGAGGGTCATTATGAATTTTTGGTCATGCCTTTTGGCCTTACCAATGCACCTTCAACATTTCAAGGTTTGATGAATTCAATTTTCAAACCATTCCTTAGAAAATTTGTGTTAGTATTTTTTGATGATATACTAATCTACAGCAAGTCTTGGAAGGATCATGTTGAACATGTTGACAGGGTGCTACAACTATTGGAGGAGAAACAATTATATGCAAAAAGATCCAAATGTTTCTTTGGAGTCCAGGAGGTGGAATATTTGGGTCATATTGTATCTCATGAAGGAGTTAAGGTAGACCCTAGCAAAATTAAAGCCATTAAGGAATGGAAAATCCCCACATCCATAAAGCATCTGCGAGGATTTCTTGGGTTGACAGGGTATTATCGCAAGTTTGTTAAGAATTATGGGAGAATAGCAGCACCTCTAACAACATTATTGAAGAAAGATTCATTTTCATGGACTCCGGAAGCAACAAAGGCCTTTGAACATCTTAAAGAGGCAATGTGCCAAGCACCAGTCTTAGCTACACCGGACTTCACAAAAACCTTTATTGTGGAATGTGATGCTTCAGGAAATGGAATTGGTGTTGTTCTAATGCAAGATGAAAGACCCATTGCTTTTGAAAGTCGTCCAATCAAGGGAAAGTTTTTAAGCAAAGCTATTTATGAGAAGGAAATGTTGGCAATACTCCATGCACTTAAGAAATGGCGACCCTACCTAATGGGAAGACACTTCAAGGTAAAAACGGATCATGATAGCCTTAAATACTTTTTAGAACAAAGATTATCCTCTGAAGAGCAACAAAAGTGGGTCACAAAGATGTTGGGTTATGACTTTGAAATCATCTACAAAAAAGGGAAGCAAAATGTGGTGGCAGATGCACTCTCAAGAAAGGATGAGGATGTGGAAGCATTGTTGTGTGCCATTTCTATTATCCAACCAGATTGGATAAACGAAGCAAGGGAGGAATGGAAGAATGACGAAGAAGTGTGGGCACTTATTCGAAAGCTACAACAAGATTCCAGTACTTCTGATACATTTAGCTGGAAAAATGATTCGTTATGGTACAAAGATCGCTTATACCTCTGTAAGAATTCCCAGCTAAAACAAAAGATTCTTATGGAATTGCACACTTCTCCCTTAGGAGGGCACTCAGGATTTTTAAAAACTTACCACAGGGTTAAGAAGGAATTTTTTTGGGATGGCCTTAAATCAGATATTCAAAAGTTTGTGGCGGAATGTTTGGTTTGCCAACAAAATAAAGTTGAAACAATTAAGACACCGGGTCTATTACAACCTTTATCCATTCCAAGCCAACGTTGGGAGGAGGTTTCAATGGATTTTATCACAGGTTTACCCAAGTCTGAGGGAAAGAGTGTCATCATGGTGGTAGTTGACAGACTTACCAAGTATGCACACTTTTGTGCATTATCACATCCATTTAAAGCCAGTACAGTTTCTACTGCATTTATGGAAACAATTCAAAAGCTACATGGAAACCCAAAGATTATTGTAAGTGACAGAGATCCCATTTTCACTGGAAATTTTTGGACAGAATTATTTTCTTGTCTTGGTACTCAGTTAGCTCATAGCTCATCTTATCATCCTCAATCTGATGGGCAAACTGAGATAGTAAACAAATGTTTGGAAGGATATCTTCGTTGCTTTGTATCTGATAAACAGACACAATGGGTCAAATGGTTGCCTCTGGCTGAATGGTGGTATAACACTTCCTTCCATACAGCAACAAAAATGACCCCATTTATGGCACTTTATGGGTATCAACCACCATCCATCACATCATATTTAAGAGAAAATTCTAAGGTTCAGGCAGTGGAACATCACATCGAACATCAACAACAAGTCCTCCAACTCTTAAAGGATAACCTCGTGTTGGCACAAAATAGAATGAAACAACAGGCAGATCAACATCGCAGTGAAAGAAGTTTTGATGTAGGTGATTGGGTATTCCTACGGCTACAACCATATAAGCAAATGTCCCTAAAGCAAGCTAAGAAGGATAATAAATTATCACCAAAGTATTATGGTCCGTACAAGGTGTTGCAAAAGATTGGTACTATGGCATACAAATTGGAGCTTCCTGCAGCTTCTCGATTGCACCCAGTTTTCCATGTTTCATGTTTAAAGAAGGTTATAGGCGACAAGCTCCCAATTCAAACAATATTGCCAGAACTTGACGAGGAAGGAAAAATTATATTGGAACCGGAAGCAGTCACAGAAACAAGAACTTGACAGCTACGAAATCGATCAATTTCAGAGTATCTTATCAAGTGGAAGAACTTATCCGCTGAAGATTCCACATGGGAGGATGAGAATTTTATGCAGAAGTATCCAGAATTACTCAATCGTTGAGGACAACACTTTTTTGAAGGAGAGGGGCATGTTGGGTCCCTATAATACTAGTGATTACCCCATTACTATTATAGTTATACCCCTTGTTTATATTGTTGTGCCCCTATTACCCCCTATTACAGCAGATCTAGGAAACGACAGCCGCATGCAGTTCTACCGGCTTCAGATTTGGATCACCAACGGACGCGGCCCTCAAATAGCTCTGATACCATGTGGAGGTTTGCCGTTACACCAAAACTCGCAGGTTTTGGTAAACATTACAAGCCAGTAACTAGGATCCCCAGGGTGGAAATTACGGATTCTATAGAGGTGCGGTGATTCTTCCAACACCCTCCCTCAAACGCAACTTGGGGGAATCGAACCTGGGTCCAAGCTCCGATACCATGTAGGAATTTACAGGGTAAGTTCCTCAGAAAGAATACCAAAAGGACACCACTCACAACCAGATCACAGATCAATACACCAGTATTTTTGACGTGGTTAAAACCCTCAAAGAGGGAAATAGTCCATGGCATGTCCCAACGTGGGTACTACAGGCAATTTATTAATCAAAGAATGAAAATTTACATAAGCTTCTCTCATGCACGGATTACCCGAACAATGACCCTCCATGCGCTTTAAATAGAACTCATGGACCAATCGGGTGTCAAGCCACGGATCAAGTGTCGGTAATACCGAGGAGAGAATGAACCGTCGGATCACTACATATCGTGACTGTCGGATTGTAAGTTACAAAATGTACAACGGTAAAGAAACACACTTTACCTAACTCTATACTAGACCAAGTTGAACTTAACTATTTCCTATGTGTCGGAATATCCTAACATTATTGTTATTTCTGTGCACCATAGAATCCCTCTATTGTTATTTTTGTGGCTTTATATTATTATTGTTAGGTCGACTGGATTATATTGTGACTCCTTAGACTCCTATATATAGAAAGGAGGTTTTGTCATTTGAATCATCGAAGAATTGTTCATTTATGTAATGTAAAGGAGGTTGCCCCCTTGAAGAGGCTGAATTCTAAGGCGTTGATCTATCTTTTCTATCTTTTCTTGAGCTGGTTTCATAACACTTTCCCTCCTAAATTTTGACAAGGATGTGGAATATCTTCATTAATTTCAAGCAAAGGAGTATCTAAATTTTCATCAGACTGTTGATTCATTTCATGTGATTCTTTTTTACTATCAAGGTGAAAAATTCCTTCATCTTCAAGCAAAGAGGAAGCTACTGTATGTTGACTATGATCTTGTGTATCAAAGTGACTGGCTTCTTCAAACTATTTTTGAAGGGAAAATTCAGAGAAGGCTTCAATGATTTCTTCATCATCCATACATTCGATATCATCAATACTTTCAAGATATGCAATGAAACCTTTACTATAATCACAACAACTTTGTAAAGAAAGATAAGACTTCACATAATGGTTGGAGAACACATTATGGAAATCCTTTAGAGAACATAAGCTTCCTTATTATAACCCTTCATACCATACCCTAGCTTTATCTTCAAGGGTAGACATAAACAACTTCATGAGACAGTCCTTAGGAAACTCAACTCTTAGTCTACATACATGTACATGAAACCTTACTAAATGAAAAGTAGTATCATATTCTTGTTCATTTTTAAATATAGGAAGATTTCTAAACTAGTCAACATGAGGCATAGGATTTGGAAATCCAAGTATCTAAGATCGATCCATAGGATCATACTTGGGATTTATTCTTGCAGCAGAACTCATCTTGACAAAAATGAAGTCACCAAGAAGGTTTTCAAACTATTGGTTCTTGAAAAGTGGAGTCGCCGTGAAGTCTTGATTTTCTGGATCTTTCAATCAATGGATTTGCTAGGTGAATGGTACAACCTTCCTATGTGTCCAACTATTATTCACCATCAACAATTAGATCTAAATGCTTGTCGTTCTTTCCCAGGGGAGATAGAGCTTTCACTCCTCGATAACGGCACCAGTATGTTATCACTCCTCCGAATCTCCAAGGCTGAGGAAGAGTCCAAGTGAGGTAACCATAGACCAATCTTTTAGCTTGGTATCTAGCCCTACCAAGATGGGGAGGGCTCTCTCCAAAGGATCACAGCCAAGAGGGTTGGATAGATTAGGGTTTTAGGCTAGATGTAAAGTGCAGAGGGTTGTTTGATTTGATTTTGGTTGGGTAGTCACAAGGATGGGTGATTTAGGTCATAGGGACTAGGTCAGGGCAAATGAGATATGATTGCAGACATCCAAAGGGGCAAGGTAGGTATGAATCTTAACACTTAAAAGGTGATTTGATGAGATGGTTTAAGACTGATGAGAAGTTAGGAAGAGCATAAGATATGTGTTCGTCCTAAACTAAAGAAAAATAGACAAAGTATGATAAATTTCGCAAAACAGAGCATGAGCAAGCATGTATTCTTCCTATCAACTTGAAAATTACCATATAACAGACATGAAATGGTTTATGAACTGATAAAACATTCATACAAATGATCACAAATAATAAACAATGCTAAACATTCATACCACATGTACCCTAGAAAAATAGTTGCAACTCATCTATCGAAAGTGGCCAAAAATCTGATACAATAGTCTTTGATCACTATTACAACATCCCATTGAATCCAAGAAGTAGTTGCAAGAAAGGTTGAACTGATAGCTAGAGTGTAGGGTGGTCAAAGTGACTCATCCCTCACTCTAGCAAACTGATTCATTACATGCCACATAGGCCATTTAACTGATGTATCTACCCTAGATAAAAGTAAAAACATAATAATTATATCTAGATCAATTACATAAGTAAAACTTGAAATTCCCATAGGTAAAAGTCAACTTGGAGTGAAACAGTGAAAATAGCAGAAGACTGTCAAACGCGCAGCGCCAATGTCAAACACGCAGTGACCTCTTCAAGATGACTTTTGACTGCCTTCCTGATGTCCAAATCTAGCCCATGATAGCTCATTGGAAATCTTATCCTATCTAGTTTCCAAAACTTCCCTTGGTTTTCAAAATGGGCTTGATTTTCCCCTCCAAAATTTCAATCTACCAAGACTACTCAAACGCGCAGCAACCAAGCCAAAAAAAGGCAGAAAGGTGATTTTTTGGTAGTTTTTGACCCTTTTGGCTGACCAGTTTTGCTCCAAATTCTTAGAAAAAGTACAGGGTGGATGTCCTCATCATTCTAAATCCAAAAATTCTGACCATTTTCTCATTATATTCTCCAAACAAAAGTGCAGCATCCTTGGTGTTGTGCATTTGACCATGCAGACTGTGCCAAAATTTCTCAAAAAACACAGCAAAACATATCTTGCCAAAATTATTATGGAGTGATGCCTCAACAAGGATATCCAACCTATTTTTCTCCTTTTGCTTAGTCAAGGCCTCAATTTTTGCATGAGCTCTTTTGAGCTTGGCCCTTGCAATTTTGTCTCTCATGGCATAGTGCTTCACCATCCTTCTTTGAATATCATTTTCCTTCTTGGCCTTGTCTAGGAGTTTCTCCAGATGACCATTCACCCTCTCAAGCCAATATTCTTGGTTTTCATTTACCATCTTGGAAAATTGCTCATTCAAGGTGAGCTCATTGGCTAGTTCTTCCTCTATTTTCCTTTCTTGATCCAAAGCTCTCTTTAGGCCTCTAGTCCTTGGCCTTCTTCTTGGCACCTGTTCATCAAGTTGCTCACCATACTGCCCATATGCCTCATCAAGTAAGGCCTTAGTCTTTTCAGTCTCTCTCTTTTCCTTTCTGAGCTGAATCTCCGTGAGCTCATGTTTGACCTCAAATTGCCAGTTTTCCTGCTTACAGTAGGAAATGATCCATTTGGCCCTTTGCAAGTTGACCTCGAGCTCACCTATGAGTGCATTCTTATTCTTGATGACAATAGTTGTGATTTCACTGTCATTATTCTCATCTGAGTCAACTAACTGAAAATCATGCTCTATCTCATAGAGGTCTTCCTCCTGTTGTTGGATCTCTGCCTCTACAACTTTTCCTTACCCTTATGTACCTGCTCTATCGATGAAGAAGGCAAGGACCCTCCGAAAATTAGTGGGGAAAACACTTTCCTATGCCCTCTCTAATAGGTATGTGCCAAGGTATCTAAACCAACCCTTTTGGGCTTGCTACTCTCACCATGTTGAATATGCTCCTCCCTAGTGTCTTCATCTCTACTAGGTGAATGAATAGGCTCATGAAATGGTGATGATGGAGGTGATGGTGTAGCTAACTCATCAGATGAAGATGAATGATGTATGGACTAAGGTGGAGGAATGGAGGTGGATGGATGAGAGGATGAAGGTGCCTCTTGGCCATGCTGAATAGGTGGGACTATGAAAATCTCATTGGATATGAAAGTGTCCCATGCAATGTTAATTTGATCAAGGCGGTGTAGGACTACCATCTTGATGAGAAAATGGTGAAATATGCTATGCATTTGATGATCATGATCTTTCCTTCAGGCAATGTATGACATCTTGTTAATATCCTGGTAAAGATAGTAGGGTAGATTGAGCATTCTGACTCTTGTAAAATGCATGAGTAACTGAATATGATAGGAATAGAGCCTAGAAAACCTGCCCTCACATGTGAAGTACTTCATGATGATTTTCATCATAGGAACATATCTATCTAGGAGGTAAGAGAAAGGAAAAATCCTCCTTCTTTCATTCTTATGGTTGGGTTTAAGATATGGCTCATAGTAGCAATAATCCAAATCTGCCTGTTTAAACCATTTTTCCCCAACATTTGGGATCCCAGTAGTAGCCGATATGATAGCAGAAGATATAGTAAAGGTGACACTAGCAAGGGTTGCTTGGTTGTCATGGAGGTTGATAATGAATTGTCTAGTCAATTCAGAATGATGTTGGATTCTTTCCACCTTCTCACAAAACTCAAACCAACCCATATGTTTGAAGCTGGTGACAGTGATGGGAGATGCCATGAGCTCTCTAGTGTTGGTTGGCTCATATCTGATGATTCTCAGTCCTTTTTTATATTTCCTCCAGTGTTGTTTTTCTTCCTTACTCTAACTCCTGTGTTCTTCTTCTGCCATGATTTGTTGCTCTCAAAACCCTAGGGAAATGGTAGAATGGACCGCGGGTATGGGAGATGTGGAATGATGTCAGGAGAGATGATGAGGAGGATGTGGGGATGTGTGGAATGATGGAGGTGATAGAGGAGAGTTTTTAAGTGAGGGCGAATGGTAATGAAACCTAGGAAATGTGATTTGAGATGGTGGGAATGTATTACTAGGGTTTGATCTTAGGAATAATAACAAACAACTTAAACCATATGTAGGTGAATAATGGAGGGAAGGAGTGAGTAAATTTGCCACCAACCTGATTTTCTGAAGTATATGATGACCAACTTGGAAACTTGGTGGCGATGGAGGGTTTCTAGCACGTTTTGGCTCCTTCCCAGCGAACGCGCAGCCACCCGGGCAAAGGTGCAGCGACCTAATCAAACGCGCAGCGACCTCTACAAGAGCATAGCGTCGTTTTAAATAACGCTGGGATCTCTAGAAAATGCGCAGTGACCTCTACAGGAGCGCAATGACTAGGCTAAACACGCAGTGACCCTGCTAAACGCGTCCTCTTGCTCTGTTTTGCCCAATTTCGCCTTAAAATCGCCAATTTTCTTTTGTTGAGGAGTTTTGAGAGTGCTAGAGTGAAAATGGGGCTTCATGAGTGTCTTAAGAGGCTTTATACTATAATGGAATTTAATTTATGAGTTTGCATACCCACTTTCTAATGTTTCTTGACATTTGCAAATTTCCATATTCATGCTTTTTTTTACTTTCTAAACTTTTTCCTCTTGATAGGTGGATGATGCTTTGGCAATCCTGATTTTGACTTTTGCTTGGGATGCTTTTGGCAATGGACTTGAGTATGCAGCTAAAAAGTAACTTATTACGTATAATAGACATAAAATTACATAATGAAATAAACATTTATCTTTACAAATCATCTTCACATGGTGAAGGGATGTTATTTGATCACCCTTTACTTGTTGGTATTATTCAATGGAATGGAACCTTGGAAACCCTAATGGCCTAATGAAACCTTGAAAAACCCTAAAAGACCTAATGAGACCTTGAAGGACTGAATTTCAAGTGACATAATGACCCCATGGCTGATACAATTGACATGATTAAAATAAATTTATGGATGATGTACAATCAACAAGATATGAAACTATGCCAGCAAGTAATTAGATTTAGGGAAGAGTGATGTTTTTGGACTAAGACTACCATCAGTGACTAATTTTTTGCATGACCTAGTGGAATGATAAAAATTTCTGAGCGAGAGCCTAATATGAATATGAAAAGAATAGTTTTGATCACTAATGCCAATATGCAAATACTCACACTAACATGGTCGACATTGGTTCTTATGGAACAACGTCAACCTCAAGATTTGCCTCTTCCACGTTTTCCTGCCCTGACTGAGTTGGTGGTGGTTCTTGTGTAGCACCCCCACTCATTTCAACATCCACATTTGTTTGGGAAAGTGATGTTGGTCCTGGTGTAACAGCATCACTTGCTAGCTCTTTGACCAGAACTTCTTCTCCTTGTGCTTCATTAATGAAAGTTGATTCCTGCAAAACAGCATCAACTCCATCCATCGTCTTCATATCCCCTTCGATAGGTTCCACAGGCAAGGCTGGTTCTTGTGTGACAGCCTCGACTGTATCACCAATCGTCTCCTCCACTTCCATTTCTGCAATAATAGGCTCCACAGACGGGGTTGGTTCTTGTGTGACAGCCTCGACTGTGTCACCAACTGTTTCTTCCACTTCCACTTCCATGTCTGCAATAATAGGTTCCACAGTTTCTTCCACTTCCACTTCCATGTCTGCAATAATAGGTTCCACAGTTTCTTCCACTTCCATGTCTGTATTAACAGGTTCCACAATTCCTTCCACTTCCATTTCTGCATTAACAGGTTCCATATCTGGGGTTGGTTCTTGTGTGACAGCCTTGACTGTGTCACCAACTGTTTCTTCCACTTCCACTTCCATCTCTTCTGGTTCCTCTTCTTCTTTCTCCATTTCCTGGGACTCCTCTTCTCCTCCTGCTTCACTAGTAGGGGATGTTGGTTCTTCGTCTGATCCTTCTGGTTCTTCCTCCCCTCCCACTGTACCAGCAGGAGATGTTGGTTCTTCCTCAGGCTCTTCTCCCTCTCTTGCTATACTAGTAGAAGATGTTGGTTCTTCCTCAGGCTCTTCTTCCTCTCTTGCTTCACCAGAAAGAGATGTTGGTTCTTTCTTCTCCAATTCCATCATCTCGAGGAATTGTGCCCAAGGTACTTGCAATCAGGTCAATGCATGCATGACCAACAATTGAATCAGTCTATGGTTTGTGAGTACCACCAGCATTTGGCATGAGCACCAAATGGACTATGTCATAAGTTGAAGACTTTTCATCAAGAAGAAAGGCATGTTCAAAGAATGAACTTGTGTTTGTGGAAATCGAAGGTGGGCTAGAATTTTGAAGTGGTATTTGAACAGGGTGGTGAACTGCCCCTCACAGGTTATATATTTCATAACAAAGCCTACTACCTCACCCCATGGATGCGGCAAGGACTTACGGTCATACCCCCTTCCCTTCAAAACAACGCTTTCTCCAGCCTGCAAAAACAATTCCAGGAATTCGGGCAGCAGAGCCTTTCTTGAGAACCACTTCTACCCCTATTGTGTTAACCCACTAACTTCTACAATGGCCTCTTTTGTGACAGGGATTTCTAATCCTCTAAACCACGAGCAATTCTCGTCCAAATTCATCGCGAACTCTATCGTGATCCCCTCGTCGAACCCCTACAATATGTTGAAATAAACATCCCATCCTGCCTCTACAAAGATCCATCATACATCTACATTGTTGCGAACCAAGGTTGTATCCTTGGGTTCATGATGCACAGCCAGTCCGCCCATCCTATAGAAACTATAACAACACTTTGGACATAACAGACCATTGGGAGGAGTGACAGCAACCAACTTCTTGCAGTAACAGCATGGTAAAAAAAATGAATAAGGTGGGACGATGGTAAAACGGTGGGTAATTTCTCGGGAAACGAAGAGAATCATGGTGGGTGCAGTGAATGGTATGGTAATTATTATGCATTAAATGAGAAGGTACATATTTCAAATCCCGACACATGCCAATGATTATGCGGAGTAATGATGGAGATCGTGGAGCGTACCATCACACAAGGTTTAATGATGGTAATGGTTTAATCATTAGTGTGGTTTTAATTACGTTGTTGTTTAATTATGACGACATTCCCCCCCAACCTATAAATAGTTGTTCGTGGCATGTCAATGTCTTGTCCACGAAATATTTAATTAAATCTGTAAAAGTAAATGGAGACGTACCTGGTGACTTACCTAACAGTTGGCAGAGTAACGGCAGAGTAACAACAACTGAGGAGTAACAGCATCGACGGAGTAATAGCAACCGATGGAGTAACAGCAACTGAGGAGTAACAGCATCGGCAAAGTAACAACAATCGAGGAGTAACAACATCGGTGGAGTAACAGCATCGGCAGAGTAACAACATCGGTGGAGTAACAGCAACCGAGGAGTAACAGCACCCAAGGAGAAATAGCATCCAATGAGTAACAGCATCCGAGGAGTAACATCACCCAACAAGTAACAGCATCTGAGGAGTAACAACACCCAACGAGTAACAGCAACCAACAAGTAACAACATCCGAGGAGTAACAGCACCCAAGGAGTAACAACACCCAAAGAGTAACAGCATCTGAGGAGTAACAGCACCCAACGAGTAACAACACCCAACGAGTAACAGCATCCGAGGAGTAACAGCACCCAAGGAGTAACAACACCCAATGAGTAACAACATCTGAGGAGTAACAACACCCAACGAGTAATAGCACCCAATACTTAGAAAATTTTTGGGAGTAACAACAAACATTACTTAGAAAATTTTTCCAGAAGATAAGTATTAGTGGAGTGACTGTCCCCATTACTCAAGAAATTTTTCAGCTCCTCAATTATTGTACCTTGATAGTAGCTCCTGCAAAAAGACAAACAAGTGAGTAGTAACAACATTATATATATATATATATATATATATATATATATATTAATTCAAGGGTGCAGAGGAGGTATCTTCTGCACCAACAACCTTCAATCCAGATTTTTCAGAGAGATGTTTGATGAAGGCTTCTCTAGAGGTTGGGCGATGGTAGAGTCTAAGTCGATGTCCATTTACAATGAAAGAAACATGGGAATCATCGATTGTAATCAATCTGACAGTCCCATTGTCAAATATCTGCATCAATCTCATATGGTCCCAGCCATCACAAGCGAAGCTTTCCCTTAAAATCCTTAAAGCGGGAATCATATAGTAATGCCCAATCACCTCTATGAAAAACCTTATTTTTAATAAATTTATCATGCCATGTTTCTCTTGGCTGTTATATGGCAGCAATTCTCTCGACAACAATTAAATGAATTTCATCCAGCTCATTTAGATGTTCCATCCGGTGTTTTTGGACTTCTGAAAGATCTAGTCCTACTTCCAGAGCTGTTCTGAGCGTACTGATTTCAAATTCCACCGGGAAGAATGGGGATTTGCCATAAACAAGTTCAAATGGTGAAAATCCTGCCATAATCTGCCATGTTGTTCTATACGACCAAAGACATTCAAGGAGTTTTTCAGCCCAATCTTGGCAATGATTTGCCACAGTCTTAGTGAGAATGTTTTCCAATACTTTATTTGTGCTCTCCACTTGACCGTTCACTTGAAGATGATACGGGGTTGTTATCCTATTTTGATCACATAATTTTTCCATAAGCTTCATTATCATGTGTGATGTGAATTGCGCTCCTCCATCTGAAATTATCTCTCTCGGAGTACCATATATGGAAAAAATTTCTTCAAATAGAAAGTCTGAGACAACATGCTCTGTCGCTTTTTCTACAGCCTTGGCTTCCACACACTTCATCATATAATCTATGTAGACTAAAATGTGGACTTTCTGATGTGAAGGTGGGTTAAATGGACCCACAAAATCAATGGCCCATCTTTCGAAAGGCTCAAGAACTACCTATGGCTATAATGGCATTTTGTCTTAGCGACCAGGCTGACCCATCTGTTGGCAGCTATCACATCTTCGAACATAGTTCCGTGCATCGCTGAAGATAGATGGCCAATAATATCCCATCTGTAACACCTTGTGGCTAGTTCGTTTGTCTGCAAAATGCCCCCCACAAGGGCCATCATGAGCAACTCTCAAAACCTCATAGATGTCACTTTCTGCTACACAACAACGAATCTGTTGATCACCCCCTATATAAAAGAGATATCCTGTTATCCATGAGTAACGGGCACTATCATGAATAATACTTCATTGTTCCCTGTATGGCAAATGCTGAAGTACTTTTCCTATAGCCAAATAGTTAGCAATATCTGCATACCAAGGGGTATTAGTAGAAATTGCAAACAAATGTTCATCCGGAAAGCTATCTTCTACAAGTTCTCCTTCATTATCAACATTTAATCTAGACAGAAAATCAGCAACTACGTTATCCTTGTCTGGTTTATCTATAATGGTGATATCAAATTCTTGAAGTAATAACAACCACCTTGTTATACGCCCAAGAGTTACAGGTTTGTTCATCAAATACCTAATTGTTGTGTGATCAGTGTGCACAAAAGTAGGATACCCAGTAATATAGTGTTGAAATTTATTAACAGCATAGATGACAGCCAAGAACTCCTTCTCCATTACCATATAGTTTAACTCAATAGACGTTAAATTCTTGCTGACATAATAGACCGCATACGGCTTCTTATCTTCTTGTTGTCCCAACACCACCCCTACAGCCGTTTGAGAGGCATCTGCATGGATATGAAATGGAAGTTCCCAGTTGGGACCACGTAAGATTGGAGCTTGGCAGATTAGTTCCTTAATATTTTCAAAATCTACTTCACAATCATCTGTCCATAAAAATTCTACATCTTTAGTTAACAGTTGAAAAAGTGGAAATGAAATTTTAGAAATTTTTTCTATAAAACGCCTATAGTAACCAGTGCAACCAATGAAACTACATACCTGAGTTGGTGTCTTAGGTACAAGAAAATGCAAAATTACCTTTACCTTGGTAGGATCAACTTGTATCCCAACAGCTGAAAGTAAATGTCCCAACACTACTCCCTCTTCTCTCATCATATGACATTTTGTTGTACTCAGAGAAACATGCATTTGTTTACACCTTTTAAGAACTTTCTCCAAGTTTTCCAATCCTTCTTCGAATGACCCCCCATATGGCATGAAATCATCCATGTAAATTTCAACATTGTCATTGAGTAAATCAGAAAAAATCCCCAGTATTTCCCTCTGAAAGGTAGCAGGCGCATTACAAAGACCAAACGGAAGGACTCAGTAAGCAAATGTTCACCAAGGACATGTAAAGGTAGTCTTGTCCTGATCCTCAGGAGCTATTTGGATTTGGTTATACCCGCTAAACCCGTCCAAGAAATAGAAAAACTTCTTCCCGGCCAGGGTATCAAGGACTTGGTCGATAAATGGCAAAGGAAAATGATCTTTCAAGGTTGCTTTATTCAGCTCCCTATAGTCTACACAAATCCGCCATTTACCATTCTTTTTAGGAACAATAACCAACAGGAATACCCACTAGTTGTCCGAGATTAGGTAAATAAATCCTGCATCTAATAACTTCTGAATCTCCTCTTTGACAATGTTCTTCAAGGCAAGGTCCATCCTTCTTTGTAGCTATCTTACGAGTCGACAATCTTCTTTGATGTAAATATGATGAGTACACAAATCGGTAGGGATACCTTTCATATCAGTATAATCCCAGGCGAAAGCTTCTTTCTGTTCTCGAAGGATCTTCAGGAGTTGTTCTGTCTGGGCTGGTTAAAGATTCGAGTTGATATTAAATGTCTTCCCTAACTCAATCTCCATCGGTATGCTATTAGAAAGTGTTGTTACACTAATGTATTCACCTTCGGTTTCCAATCCAATAGTTTCCTATATCTCACAGCTCATGACTGATTCCAAAAACTGTCGAGTTGGATCTGCAACAACATGAGGGCTGCTAATAAAAGTGTTGATAGTATCGTCCTCTGTCTCATTCTTAAAGCAGAGGGCTTTCCCCATGGTAAGCATTGGCTGGAGTTCCTACTATTCAATTTCGATCCCATCCAAAGACAAAGAGTTCTTCTTGGGCTTTTTCTGCAAGCTAGTCTTTGTA
Source organism: Pinus tabuliformis (assembly GCA_031772625.1). Taxonomy (NCBI): domain Eukaryota; kingdom Viridiplantae; phylum Streptophyta; class Pinopsida; order Pinales; family Pinaceae; genus Pinus; species Pinus tabuliformis. Next base: position 166,507,736 of record CM062810.1, on the reverse strand, counting down.
GGGGGATAGAGAATAAGATTTTTCGTATTTTCCCCATTAGAAATTATCATGTTTTCTAATCGACATCCAATATAGGCATCAGCCGTTGCAAGCCACGACCGTCCTAAAATAAGGGGATGACCACCAGCTGACGACTGTGTATGCAATACTAGGAGATCAACGGGATAACGCCAAGAGTCCACTGAAATCATTATGTCTTCCAATTTCCCTATTGGTCTGATTGTGGATCTGTCAGCTAATTCTAAGACTATAGGGGTTGGCTTAAGATCACGCAATCCCAGTGTAAGCATGGTTTCGAAAGTAATTATGTTAATTGCAGTGCCCAAATCTACTAGTACATTTGGAATATCTACCCCATTAATATGAACTGTTAGAATTGGGTTCCTAGGATCCCCATATTTTACAAGCATAGCCTTTCCCAGCATAATGTCTGATAATCTCCCCATAACATGAATTGTAAGCGGATCTTTTGTTTTCTTCCTAGGTCTCTTGGAACAATATTCTCTGATAGTTTTAGCGTAAATAGGTACATCTTTCATAGCCTGAAGCAGGGGGATTTTTACAAACAAATTCTGCAATTCTCCTAAAAGATCAAATTTTGGTTGAGGGACTGGTTTACTCAAGGCTAATCGTTCTGGATAAGGAGGATTGGTTTGACAGGCCTGAGTAACAATGAGATGAGAAGGAGAATGTTCCACAGATGGTTGATTTGTCTCATCCCCGACTGCTTGAGACTCTGGATTCTCATCATCAAGATGTTCAACAATAATGGGCGATGTAGGAGCATTTACTACCCAGCCAGATCACAGATTTATCTCATTAAACCCTACGGTAGAAATTTTGTACGAAGGAAGGTTGAGGGTGTCTAATTATTGAGTGCCCTTATTGTTTGGATTTGGGTTTGGCTGAATAGGAAGTTGAGGCCGGAGAGGAGGATTATTGGAGGGGACGTTAGAGGGAAGCTGTAGCTATTGTTGCTGTGTAGGTTGAGGAAATTGAGCAGTGGGGGGAACAGGACTATGCCAACTTTGAGACCATGAAGAACTTGAATTAGGTTGAGGACACCATGGTTGCCAAGGTGGGTACTGATAGTACTGAGGCCAAAAAGGAACTGACTGAGGATTCATATTATAATACTGAAAAGGATCCTGAGACATACCTAGATTTAGGCCTGATGATCGTGGTTGCCATGGTTTCTTGGACCCCATAAAGCATAGCTGGTCTGGTTCTTCATTTTCCCCATGAAATACTGCTTTTAGTGCTGGAAGCGATGGACATGCACCAGTGGAGTGACTCTGTTCACAGATAGCACATGTTTCTATAGTGTCTAGTGGGTACTCCTTCAGTGGGTGTTTCTTTCTACACTGTGGGCAGAAAATAGCCATCATTCTTTCCAACTCCATCTGCTTCTGCTTTGTCTATAATGTGTCCATTTGGGAGGATAATGTACTTAGGATATCAGTTTTCAAATTATCCATCAAGTTCCCAATTTATGCTTTTGTGATTCCCCCACTTGATGCTTTGAAAGTTCAGATTCCTTGTTTATTCCTTGCAGCTCCTCTTGAACATTGAATACAGAGTTCATAGATGGTGTCAAAGTCTTCCTTCGATATATCCCCTTTACCTACTATGTTTAACAACTCCAAAGACTCTTCCCTTGAGACCCGGAGAAAATAATTTTCAAAATATCCTTATCCAGGTCACTGTAGCCAGACCTCTGGAGAGTGTACTTAAAGCGCTCTACACAATCCTCCATACTTTCATCCTCCTTCTGCATAAATTTGAAAATGTCTTCCTTAATGTCACAAGATTTACAATAATCCTAATATTTCTCTAGGAAGGTCTTCTTCATGTCATCCCAGGTAGAAATGGTTTTCCCTCCTAAACCCATGAACCATCGCAATGATCTCCCCTTTAATGTAGCAAGAAAAAATTTCAGCTTTTGAGCATCATTGACATAGTCATACCCTCTGCAAATGATATCAAACTCGAATAGGAAAGTGTCTGGATCCTCCGTGGAAAGCCCATGGAAGTTTGGCAGTGCGGTCAGTGGAATAGGCTTCATTGGTGCATCACCCGTAATTTCCCCAATTGGGAATTCAATTGAAGATGTTGTGGGTGCCATAAATACCCTCCAATACTCACTTGGAACTTCAACAGGTTCTTGTTGTGTAACAACTAGTGGTTGTGAAATTTTAACAGCACTCCCTTGATCACAAGGTGAAGAGAATCCTCTGAGGTTTCCTTCTTCAATCCTTGAGTGGATTTCTTCTTCTAACCCTCTACTGACCACCTCCTCCTTGTCTGATACCAGAGGAAGTGTCTCTGCTTTCTTTGATGCCCTGCTTCCTGCTTCTCTTACAGTTGTTGAAAGGGATACTTCCACCCCTAGAGGCTATATAGGTTGTTCCACAGAATGTCCTTCAGATCTTGTGTGAACCCTCACCCTAGCAGCAGCTCACAAAGAGGCTTCTGATGCAGCTTTTGTAATAATTTCCTGGATATAGGTATTCCTCCCCAAATCCTTCCTTCCTTTCCTTTGGGGTCCTCCTCTGCCCCTCTTATTCGAACCCTTATTCATACATTTATTGGAAATAAAACATTAAAAATTTCACAGCTCAAGACCTGGAGCAGGGCGAAAAAATCTTTTCCCTCCCCAGGATGAGAGGATGATTTAAAAACAATAAATAAGCAGAAAGAAAACTAAAGCTCAGGAACTAGAGCAGGGTGAGGAAACTCTTTCCCTCCCCAAGACGAGAGAGTGGACCCTATATAAAAATCAAAATGAAAACGAAAGAAAACCTAAAGAAAACAGCTAAGGCTTAGGATCTGGAGCAGGGTAACAATTCCCTCCCCAGAATGAGAGATTGGTTTCTAAGGAATCAACAAAATAGAAAATAAAAAAAAAAGAAAGGAAAATAGAACACTACACTCAGGACTCAAATCAGGGCGATAAATTCCCTCCCTAAGACGAGAGATTGATCCATAGATTAGTGTAGATCGTGTTCTTGTTCCTTGTTAGCCTCCTCGGCAATGGAACCAAAATGTTTGTGTCCGAGTGTGAATACCTATTCAACCTCTTTACACGTTTAATTTATCAATCCGGGTGCGTACTTTGTTTCAAGGTAACGCACAAAATATATGCAGGTAACAATGACAGAATCAATCACCAATCTTAGATTCAATGACAGAGTTAACAAAAGAACCACTGTGACAGTAATAAAAGTAAATTGCAAAACTATGAAAAGCATTCACAACAATTAATTAAAATATTGTAACAGCAATCAAATTAGATCAACACACGTGAAATAACAACACACAAAAATAATGCAGCACTTGATCATAAGAGTGGGCCCAACTCTCTAACCAGGGCTGCGATGGATTCACAACTTATAAAGAGAATAGTAAAATAACTTGCATTCAATTAATTTAACAGTCTTATATTACAATCTCAATCTCTTGCTAACCCTGAGTCACAGCATTGAAACCCTTCTTATACAATATGCAGAGAAAACTATCTCTCAATATGGCAGCTAATGTCTATCATTATACAATCATTACATCATCCAACTAGTTGCCGAGAGAAAGACAAGAAAGGTCTGGAATAGGCCTAGAATCCATTATGTTGTTACAGAGCTTGCCGATATGATGTTGGAAGATCGGAATCGCTTCTGTGTTTTGCATCCATAACCTTTGACCACCGGATCTATGGAAATAGCAAGATTAGTAACTCGCATAGGCAAAATCTCCATGACTATTACTTCATTAATTAAACATTCTGTGAAGGCAATCGAAGAGGGTTTACCTTATGCATTTAAAACAATTAGCAAATGTAAATGATACAAACGAGTGAGAGAGAGAGTAAAAATGGAGGGAAAAAGTATGCAGATTTGGCATCCAACAATTTGGTATATGTCAATTTTTTATATGTGACTATGACTGCGTTGATGTTTTACATACCACTGTAAACCACCAGTTGCGGCAATGCTCATTACACTATTGTCATATTGGAATTGCTCCTTACACTCTTGGTGTATTGGTATCGCTTTGGTGACTGTGATACAACGCAGCCTTGAAATCATTGTTCTGTAATACATTGCCATACCACAATATTCATTGCAGTTGTATATTAATGCTTCCACAATATTCATTGCAGTTGTATATTAACACTTCCACAATATTTTGTTGCATTCATACAATGCTCCCTTCCTACGCCATAGTATACAATGCTCTGATACCTCTCACACCCCTCACTTCTCTCGGTTTTGAACACTGCTCAATGCACAGTCGGTGCCCTACATCATAGTGTAATGCCACACATATACCACAGTCCTCTGTTGCCCTCCTTCTAGTGCTACTCCTCATTGTTCTGCTTTCTCCCAGTATCTCCCACCGCCTCCTCCCACTGTGTAGCGGTTGGTATACCACACTTCCATTGTTTGATGATACCATTCCCTCTCCCATTTTTAATTGGTACATTATTTGCAAGCCCGAACTGCCTCCTCCTAAACAACGCTCTACCCATACCACCATTTTTCATATATAACTCATAACGTTGGTTTGTTGGTTTACGTTGCCCATTCCATACTACCTGAGTTGAACATTGTTTGTTACATACATATAATGTTTCCATACATATAACGTTGTCTGTCGGCCTCCTCCCCATATCGCCCTCCTCGTGACTATATTAAAATACCTCCTTCACTAGTATGTCATAATATATAATATATTACATTGTATCACATCCCCACAGTTAATACCTTCCCCATAAATCACCTCCCTCACATAATACCTTTGTTTTGACATATCATAGTGCATTTTTTCCCAGCATAAGTTTTTTTTACAGTACACAGATTTTAAAATGCATTCATTGATATCTATTGTGGGAGTGGTTCTCACCAGGAAGGAGAACTATCCTGAGTGGTCTTGGAATATCAAACACACTCTCATTTTCAATGAACTATGGAAAGGAGTTTGTGTAGGAGAAGGAGATAATGAACCTACAAAGCCTACCTCAAACAAGGAATTCGCCATTCATGAAAACAAGAACAGCAAGGCCTATGCCTTGATTGCAACATTTGTAAATGAAGATATGAGTGGCCATATTTTACCATTTTCAAATGCTTTTGAAGCCTTACATAAGTTGAAGGAACTCTATGACTCACACCCTACACTTGAAGTTGTCCAATTGATGATTAAATTGTTCAGTCTTGAATTACAAAATGATGATCCTCTTGCTCTTGCATCAGAAGTAAAATCTATTATGCATGATATCAAAGTCACTAATGTTGAACTAGACATTCCTCTAATAGCTTTTGTCAAGGCACTTTATCCCACTTATTCAAATTATCTTGAGTCATTGCAAGCAAATGGAAACCTAAAAGAGATTACCTTTGACTCCCTTGTGAACAAATTTCCTGTGAGAGAGAAAGCTTTTGGGAAGAAGACAACTCCTCAGTCTTCTGAAGAAGTTGTGTGTCTTGCACATAGAAAGGAGAATCATGCTCAATATTCTTCCAGAGGCAGGGGGGCAGGCACTCTCAAAAAGAGAAAATTTTAATCTTCATTTCATACGTTGCAATAGAGATGGATCACATGATGCATCCACATGCAAGTTGGCTTGGGACAAAATTGAGCAGGAAAGAAATCAATCCAAAGGTAAAACCAATGACAAACAGAAAGGTAAAGCACCTGAATCCACTCACTATGTTGTGGCACATTGTAATATTGGAGTAAATGAAGACTCGTTTAATGCTTCACTTGCTTCTTGGAAAAGTGATTGGTTGCTTGATTCAAGAGCAACTTGCCACATGACTTTTAGAAGAGATTTTTTTGAATAATTTACTGACAATGTTGATGGAGCAGTATACTTTGTAGACAAATCAAAACTCAAGCCATCAGGGCTTGGCACAATCAGGCTCAAATTGCCTGGTCTTCCAGACTTTCTTCTGCATGATGTTTTATATCTCCCACAGCTGAGGAGAAACTTGTTGTCCTTGGTCCACATCCACCAATAAGGACACTCCATTCATATGTTTGATGGAAAGGTTGAGGTGAGAAAAGCATCAGATCACTCACTTTTCATGACGGGGATAGAAGAAGAAAGACTTCTGAAGCTGCAAGGTACCTTTTCTCATGCACAAAATTTCTCATATAGTTCTCATTATGATGAAGGTACATTTCCATCAAGTCTTTTATGGCATGCTAGATTTGGACACTTGAACTATGACAACCTTCGCTTGTTGAAGAAAAATGGTGTTACTGGTTTGCCTACAATTCCTAGGAAACTTAAGCAATGTGATGCTTGTATTCTAGGAAAGCATAGAAAACAGTGTTTTCATGATTCACATTCCAAAGCACATAGAAAACTTGAACTCATTCATTCAAATTTATGCGGTCTAATGCTTGTTCCTTCTGCAAATGGAAATAAATATATGATGACATTTATTGATGACTACACCAAAATGTGTTGGGTTTATTTATTGAAGAAAAAATCTGATGCCTTTCAAACATTCAAGAACTTTCATACATGGATTGAAAATGATGCGCAATCTCATATTGGATCTATTCACACTGATAATGGAAAAGAATGCACTTCAATGAATTTGAAAACTATCTTCGCCAGCATGGGATCAAACATCAAACAACTGTGCCTTATAATCCCTAACAGAATGGAGTAGTTGAAATAATGAATAGGACAATCTTAAATATGGTATGTTCCATGATGTTTTTCAAGAATGTAAAATTGATGTTTTGGGCTGGTACAGTTCTATGTTTTGTATATGTAAAGAATAGATGTCCATCTAATGCTATTAGAAACAAGACTCCTTATGAAATGTGGTATGGCCACATTCCTTCGGTAAATCATCTCAGGGTCTTTGGTTCCACCTATTATGCCTTGATACCAAAGGTACATAGAAACAAACTTGGTGCAAGGAGTCATAAGTGTACCTTCTTGGGGTATTCAAATACCTCCACAACATATCGTCTTTATGATAAAGTTAATAAAAAGTTTGTTGTATCTAGAGATGTAATCTTTCTTGAATCTTCCAAAGCTGACAATGTTGTTGAGCGGCAACTTGATCGCTTGGATAGATTCGGAAATGCAAAATCATTTCAAGAATTTGATAATCAGATTCCACATCTTGAAGGGGGGATTCCTATACTGGATCAATCTGTGGAATCTTCTTCTGAAGCACTCTCTCCCCCACATGAAACTCCAGCCATTGATGATACTTTGAGTGATGTGATTGACAGAATTGGGAGACTCAATCTTGATTCAGTCCCAACTCAATCAACTTAGTAGCTTGGAACATCTTAGAAAGGTCCCCCAAAGTGGCTAACAAAGACACTTGAAAGTGTTCATCCTGATGAGGTTGGAAAGATAGGAACAAGAAATTCAACAAGGAAAAATGGAGGTGATGTAGATGATTTTGATTCACCTGTTGATATGGATGTTTCTTATGATTGTGAACTGAATTTGTCTACAGATTTTGAACCAACTTCCTTCAAAGAAGTCGCTTCTCATGATGAATAGAAAGAAGCGATGCAAAAGGAGCATGATGCCTTGATAAAGAATGGCACTTGGAAGTTGGTTGATCCTCCATTGGGAACCAAACCAATTGGTTGCAAGTGGGTCTACAAGAACAAGTATAAAAGTTGATGGCTCACTTGACAAGAACAAAGCCAGGCTTGTGGCAAAAGGTTTTGCATAGAAGGAAGGGGTCGATTATGAGGAGGCTTTTTTCCCCACAAAAAAATGGGCTACCATCTGAACACTCTTTTCCCTAGTAGCTCAGGACGATTGGAAAGTCCATCAAATGGATGTAAAAACTGCTTTCTTGAATGGAGATATAAAAGAGAATGTTTTTATGTCTCGACCTGAAGGATTTGATGTGAAGGGACATGAACATTGAGTATGAAAACTTGTGAAATCCTTGTATGGCCTCAAGCAAGCATCGCGAGCCTGGCATGAAAATTTAACTGAGCGTCTTCTGAAACTCAACTTCAAACATTATGATCTTGATGATGCAAATTTGTTTGTCAAGAAAGTTGGAAAAAAAGTTGTATATATTATGGTATATGTAGATGATCTTTTGATGACATGGAATAATGAGAGCTACATTGCATCCATAAAGAAGGAATTGAAGAAAGGTTTTGAAATGACTGACTTGGGCTATGTTCACTACTATCTTGGTATTGAAGTAACTCAACATCCGAAGTCCATATTCCTCTCTCAAAAGAAGTACATTGGAGATCTGTTGAACAAGTTTGGCATGGCTAAGTGCAATCCTCTAACTACTCCAATGGAACAAAACTTAAAGCTCACATCCATTGAAGGAAAAGAATTTGAGGACGCAACAAAGTATAGACAGCTTGTAGGAAGTCTCAACTACTAGACCAAACATTTCGTTTGTTGTTGGAATTCTCTCTAGGTTTATGCAAAAGCCTTGTGAGGGACATTGGTCTGCTGCAAAAAGAGTTCTAAAGTACTTGAAGGGAACCCAAGAATTTGGACTCAAGTATACACAGGTGGGCGACTTCAGCTTGATTGGATACTCTGATTCAGACTTTGATGAATACAAAGAAACTGGGGTATCTACTTCAGGTTATGTTATGAGTCATGGATCGGGAGTTGTCTCCTGGAGATCACACAAACAATCAGTTACAGCAGATTCCACAACAGAAGCGGAATATGTGGAAGTAGCTGAGGCAACAAAAGAAATTGTGTGGCTCAGGAAAATTCTGGAAGATTTGCAGGTAAAACAAGTGCATTCAACTCCACTCATGATTGACAACACCTCTGCAATAAAGTTGGCCAAGAACCCAAAGTTCCATGATCGAACGAAGCACATCAATACAAAATACCATCTGATTTGACATCATGTTGAGGCCAAGACAATCCATCTACGTCATTGTTCCACTAATGAGCAGATTGCAGACATCTTCACCAAAGCGCTTGGAAGAGAAAAGTTTGAAAGATTCATAACGATGCTTGGACTCAACAACATCCCTTCAGATTAAGGGGGGAATGTTGACACCTAATCATTGGGATTGGGTGAAAACTTGTAAATAATGTAAATAGTAAATAATGGAAAATGAAGAGTCGTCGGGAGGTGAAACCCAAGAGTCACTCCCTCATGTATATATCCATGAGTAATCTTAATGAATAAATGCAATTCATTTGAGGAGTTACCTCCTGACCTGACACATTTTAATACGGACAATGTGTTAAAACATTCTAACGGTTAAAATATTTTCTAAATTCAGGCTTTTGTGATCCATATTATGAATGTTGAGAGATCTTTTGATAAACATTACATAAAGAAACTTTAAGTCAACGAGTTCATCTTCAGGACAGGATGAAGAACCCGATCATGGCATTAGATTAAATAGATGAAGAGAGATGTTTTCTAGCCGTTAGAATATAACAACTAGTTTTGACTAAAGAATTATCATTAATTAATAAACAATTTTTTTAATTAAAATGAAGTAATAGATGGAAATTAGTTGTAAATAAAGAATTAAATTAATTTTATTATTATTATTATTTTAATCAAAACGAAGGTTAGTGATAATAAGGTCAAACTTAATTATTCTAAACAATAAAATAGTAATAAGAAAATGAAAAAATTAAATAAATAATAAACAAAATAAAATAATGAGGTCAAATTTAACTATTCTAAACAATAAAACTAAAAATAGTAATAAGAAAATGAGAAAACAAAATAAATAAAATATAAATCAAAATAATGAATTAACTCAATTTTATTATTTAAATAATAATAATAAAATATGGTAAAAAAATAAATAAACAAGAAATAAAGGAATACCAACAATTCAATTAAAATTAATTAATTAAATATTATAAAAACTTAGGAATACAAGGTAGGGATCCAACCCTTGTTAATATTCCAATGATCGTCAGCTTGATAGGCCTCCTTTCAATTTCGAAGGTCTCCCTAAACTTATGGTGATGACAATGATCAATTTTTGCAATGACCCTCGCCTCATCAATGCACATGTGATTTTTTCTCTTTTCCACAAATGTGATATTTTGAAACATTTTGGTCAATTCATGTATATTTTTTGGTCAATTTAAATTGTGTAATCTACATAATCCAAATGCCCAAGCAAATTTTTAAAGCATTATATCCATCTTTGTATTTAAAAATGCAATTTAAATCATGAAAAATTATATATAGAGAGATGTGGAAGTTCTTTTTCAATTTTTGCACTCTAAGAGACATTTACATATCAAGAAATTTGATCCCTCTCAGCGCTTGGTAGATCTGTGATACAACATGTTTAATTTTATGTTTAAAATACATATCTTCATTTAATCATAATCTATCTTCTCAAATAAAACTAGCATAGATCCATCTTAATTGGGAATCTACCAAAAAGTAAGAGAGATTAAATATTTTTTCACTCTAAATGAGGTTTGTACCTAAAAAAAATGTAATTCTCTCTATACTCCGCAAATCCAAAATTAAAATAGATTTAATTGATTTAATTATTAATTATAAATATAAATATTATTATTATTATTATTATTATTATTATTATGTAATTTACCAAACCAAATAAAATATTCAACATCCTTTTGTCCCAAAAAAATATATAAACACATTAATATTAATAAAATAATAATTTTTACATTTTGAAGGCAAACTTTCATCCATCATCACCAACCTGTGCACAAATACCGAAATCTTCACTTATCCACCATTTACTCTCACAAAGAATTAAAATATACATTAATGCATACTTCCAATCACCAATGACCACATAAGTCGGTAATTTTTCTACCAATACAACCGACTTTAACGAACATCATTTTCGAATAATTATAGTCACGTCATCTTGAAAATACAAAGCTAAGATGCGACTGTAAAAATCACCGACACGGTAAGATAGGTGATGCAAATATAGTCAAATGGTGGGTCCCTAGGGCAGAAAAAGATGACCACGATGACTTTATACACTTACACTTGGATGGAAGAAAGGAATAGATAATATGAAGAATATGGGAAACTTGTTCCCACAGCAACCGCCCTCTACCATCCACTCAAAACTTTCTATCAAAGGGATTGGAATCCATCTCATTGTTTGAGTGTCCATGAAGCAAAGTGTAAAAAGTGTAAAACTCGTTTTTTATATCTTTTTAATGGTATAGAGTTTAAAATAGATTTTATCATAATTATATTATAAATAATAAATATACATATGTTAATGTTATGAAAATAATATTAAAATTAGTCCATGCCTCACCAAGGATTATAACACTCACGTCGCGGTCAAATTCCATTGACTTTTGATTATTTTGTGGAGTTTTCATAACTTTAACTAATGTTTTTGGGAAAATTTTGAATATTCTTATTTTTGCATAAATTCAAAAATACTTTTCTATTTTATAGAAATATTACTTCTAGTTTTTCATTCACTGAATGAGCCTTGATGTGACATAATTACCTTGGTGGGGGGTGTTTTATTTTCGATATTTGTTCGTGCATAAAAAATAATTTTAAAATAAATAAATAAACTATTTTTGTGAGTGGTCACTCCGTCAATGAGTGCTCTAACACTGACACTGCTACTGCTCTGCCCAATGATGCTAGAACTGATGGGGTTGCAAGTCGCTTACATAAGGTTATTTAACGCTACAAGTCCTATGTCTAATGGTTATTTGAAGTTATCAATTTGGAACAAGGCAGCGGAAAATAGTAAAGGGTACGAAGGAATACTGGTTTTAGTGAAAGAAAAAGAGGGTCGTCACATTCAACTAGTGAAAGAAGATACAAATGAACAATATTTATGGTTCAAAATAATAGAGAATGAGAACCACATAATAATTGCAGCACGCTATTTTATGCCTCAAGTATCAAAAACTTACAAAAATAAGGGGTTGGACAACAAAGATCTGTATGCAACTTTAAAGCAAGATATTGTCACATATTCTCAGAAGGAAGAAGTTCTTTTCACGGGAGATTTCAATCTTAGAACAACAAATCAACAAGCTAGTATTCTTTGTTGCAAAGAGGATCACAATCCTATCTGGCTTATTGAAGAGGAGAATCTTCAATGGTTGAGATGTTTAGAAGAAGACAAAGTAGTAATCATTTTGGAGAGGAGTTGCTTACATTGTGTGGTGCTTTCAATTTAACTATCTGCAATGGTATAGATAAATGGAAAAAGTCTAGGAACTTCACTTGCAACACATACAATGGGGCAAGTGTCGTTGACTATGTTATTTGTTCACAAAGCTTAACAGAAAGGATAGATGAAGTTAAGATTGCAGAGCATATTTGGGACTTAAAATTAGATCATAACCCAATTTATATAAAGCTATATTGGTTAGAAGAAAGACAACATAGGAGGAAAACCCAATGTTCTTGACAATCGACATCAAAGGGTAAAAATCTTCTTACATAAGAAAATTGCACTATCTTCGAACCAATGTTGGAGAGATCAATTCAGAAGGAGAAAACTGGTCCCCAAAGCCTCAACAGTCATGAGTTAACAAATATAGTTTAGGGTGCACTTGAGAAGTGCAAAAGGGGAAAAAATAGGAAATCAAAATCAAATTGTTTTCCTATGGATGCTTGTCAAGTTCGATGAGGAATGCAAAATGGTAAGGAGAACCTTGAAAAAGGAAGGTGATGAGAAGAAGAATGTAAAGTTATATAAGAAAATTTTAAAAAGGAAAAAAGACGAGTTCATGCAAATAAGGCAAGAAGAGTTAATATATCTAGGTAAGAATAACCCAAAGCTTTTTTGGCAGGAACTTCAACCAAGGAAGAAGAAAATTGAAAATAATATTACAGCCAATCAGTGGTTTTACTATGCAAGACAACTTTATGTAAAAGAATTAGAGGTTGAGCCTCCTCCCAGGATCAACACAACTACAAATATTTTCACATTATAAGAGGTGGAGGCAAGAATTAAAAAGTTGAAAATGGAGAAGGGAAAGGACTTGTTTGAACTTCAAACATAATATCTAAAGTGGGGAATGAACATTCTGGCACTTCACATCATGGAAATATTCAACTACGTCATTTGGCAAGGATTCCCAAGATATTGGAAAACTAGTCTAGCAATACCCCTTTTTAAAAGCGGAGACATTAATAATCCTTCCAACTATAGAACCATCATGATCAATCCCATGTTTGCAAAGTTTTTCAGTGGCATGGTAGAAAATAGAATCAGTAAGTGGGCAAAAGTAAAATAAAATAGGGCAAAAGGGCAAGCGGGCTTTAGGCCGAAGCATTCTACAGTAGCATTCTACAGTATATCATGGTATCATGCTCGGACACATTATTGAAAAGGTTTGGGGGGGCAAAGAAGAAGTATTTTTTTGCTTTGTTGACTTCAAAAAGGAATTTGACACGTTCCTAGAGATTAGTTGTGCCATAGAATAGAAGAACTTGAAATATAGGCTTTGTGAAGAGGTGAATGTCAAAAATAGAACTTCAGCAGGCATTTAAGAAAGTTTTAGGAGTGACATCGGAGTCAAGAAAGGTTGCCCTTTATCCCCTACCCTCTTTGGCTTATATATTGACAAATTGGAAGAGTGGTTAAATCTGTAAGGTGGGGATGGTGTTTGATTAGGTGAGTTTGTGATAAAACTTCTTTTATATGTTGATGATCTTATATTGATTTCTAAATCGGCCCATGGATTGCAGATTCACATGTTAGTGTCAGTCTTTCCAGCCTTCCTCCAGTGATCAAACATGCTCTTACAAAGTGATTTTAAGGTGTCAAGGTCAAATTTTGTCATTTCAGTGAGTCTTCAAGTAAAATTTGGTCACTAGGTATTAGGTCTAGGGTTTGCCTTTACTCCTTCCCAAGTTGTCCAAATGTCAGTTCATGTCACCATTCAGCTGGGTGTACCATCATTCAAAAGGTTGTCATCATTATGTCAAGTTCCAATGGGTCATTTTACACCTTGTTCATGCTTCAGTTGTGCCTAGGTAAAGTTCATTTCCCTCTCCTAGGGTTTTGAAGGCAATTTCTCTTGGATGGTCAAATCATCAGCAAAACTTGTATCCGGATGTTCATACACCTTCCCCTATCCTTAATGTACCTTATTAAACACTTGCCATCACTAAGATTCCCCAAATTCCTCATTTTCGCACAAACCCTAGTTTCTTGCTACAAACCCTATTTTCTAGGTTGGGCCTGTGTTTTGCCCTTTTGCACCCCTTCCCCTCACTCAATATCTAAGATTACACTTTCCCCTACTTCCTAACATCCCTCCCTACTTCCCAAAATTTCCTCGAGAATTTAGAAGCTCCCTATCCCCTTCATTTCGCTTCATTTCGACAAATCTCTTGTTCCTCACATCAGGGTAGGTTTTACTCAAATGATGTTTCTAAGCAATAAAAGATGAATTTGGGAAAAATGAGAGAGTTTTTTGTCTAAAATAGGACAAGAAAGAAAAACCTCCTTTACTTTTTACACAGGTGTCATGGGTTTAGAGAAATGTCAAAAATTTAATTGCCTCGGTAGAATTGATGAACCTCTGAAGTGACCTTGGGAAAATCAAGTTTTCTCCTAGCTTGGTTGGCCAAATGACTTGCTTGATGATTCAAATGATAACTAGACACAAATATATTTCCAATGAGCTATCATGAGCTCAATTTGGAGTTGATTAAGGCATTCAAAATTTGACTGCAACAGCACTCTACCTTGAGGCAGCCTCATTTGGCACATTTTGACCAGTCTTGGGAGATTTGATTTTTGAGAGAGCAAATGAACTGAAAATTGAAACATTCCAGTTGGGTTGGAAATTATACTCAACTACCTTTCCAACGAGCTATCCTGTGCCCAATTTTGACACCGGGAAGGCCTCCAAAAGGCTCCTACAAAAATGCGCGGAGCACAGGAGAGGCGCGGCGCACTGGGAGAAAATTTCCAGTGTAATTTACACTGGTGCGGCGCACTGGGAAGGCGCGGCGCATTGGGCTAAAAAGCCTGAAATTCAATGAAATCTTCCTCCAAATTGCAAATTCTTCATTCCACAAGTAGGTACAGCCTCCATTTTTGTGTTTCATCCAAGTTTGTGCTAGAGTATGGTGGTTGATGGATGGTGAAAGCCAAAACAAAATCTCAAACCCTACCATGTTAAAATCTTCATGTGAAAACTGTTGTTTAGGGTTTCGAAAATTGTTTGCCACCAAGCTTACTCTTTTCCATCACTTTATTTTCTCCTTGATTCCATTTTTTCCCTTGATTTCATTGTTCCCTATCCCCTAAAATTACTAAACCTCTATCCCAAATTCCCTTTCCCAAATTTCTAAATGTAAAACTCCAAACCCTAACCCTATACAAAACTCCTAACCCTATACAAAATTCCCATAACATCCCATACTTCCCTAACTAATTCTATCCCAAACAATCCCTTAATTCTCCACTATCTTTCCCTCACCTTAAACCCATCATCCTTATTAAATCCCCTGTTCCTCTACATCCCAAATCACTTATTTCTAAAGTCCTATTTTCCTATCCCTAAACCCTACCATACCCTATTACTCTCTCTTTCCCATACCATTTGAAAAATTCCTAAATCCCCAAACCTCACACTCCTAAAACACAATCAAGTGACTATCCTCACATTGCAGACTTCACTTGATTGAACCATATCCTTACCCTCACTCCATTATACCTACTGTTCCATATTCCTCACAGCCCCTCATTTCCCTTTGGCATATTTGGCACTTGGAGACAAAGACATCAAGCCTTCATTTCTCATTTTCAACAAATCAAACATACACTTGACATACACCTTGCAGCACCATGGAGATGGACACCGACACATCATATGACCAAGACAACGACTCTACAACTGAAACTGCATACACCAGGAGGGTACTGAGGAGGCACAAAACACATTATCAGCTCCAAGTCTTGACCGAAGCTTCTTTCGCTGATCATGGCACTTGATGGGGGACCTACAGCCCAAATTTCAAGAAATTTGGAGCATTTTTGACATTTTGAAATTTTTTGCACTAAAAACAGGGTTTTTCTCCCTCTGCGCCGCGCCACCTAGCGCGCGCTTTTGCTACGGAGCTCCAAATTGCAAAGAGTTTACATTTTTGCAATTTTTCATGAAAAATCATGGCTGCTGGTGCATGGCCAAGAAGTTTGGGCAAGTTTTGAGTCCCCATGAGGTCAAAAACACTCAAAAAATGACCTCACTGCCCCTATTTTGACACACAGGAAACAGTCTTGGGAGATTGAAGTTTTGGAGGGGAAAATGGGCACCAAATTCATAAATTACACTTGGGTTGGAAAGTAGACAGACAGGGCTTTCCAATAAGCACACTTGGGCTCAATTTGGACTTCAGGAAGTGCCTCAAAATCAGCCTCAAAGTGGCGCGACACATACAAATTTTGGCGCGGTGCATAGAGGATTTTTGCTCAATTTTTCACCTTCTAGTTCAGAAATCTGGCCAGTTTGACTAGTTTTGCTTCTTGATGTAATTTTTTATCTATCTTGATGTAATTTTGGCATCTATTTACTTGTTCTAGAGGATTCATTCACTAAAAAGTGAAAACTTAATGAATGAATCAGTTTCCTACCTTATAGAGGCAAGTTGTTTTGATTGCCTAGATTTTAGTGCTTTGTTTAGAATTGGTTGAAACAGCTCCTAGAATGATGAGATCGACCCCCAGAGGCAAGGGAATGGGTTGGGCTAGTCTATATCATGTAATTCCTAAGTCATTTTCAGGGTTGGACACTTTGGATTTCTTTGGCATATCATTGTACATTCTATATCTGCATTTTTGGCTAAGGAAAGACCAGGGTTTTGTAGCACTGTTTGGGATCCATGTGGCTTTAGGTTTTGATGGTGTGATTCTCAAAGTAATTGTAAGTTCATTAGTGTTATTTGTATCATTTTCCTATCTTTTCTTCTGAATTTGAACAAATGAGTGATTAAGGTGGAATCCATTAACTGTTATGCTCTGCCTTTGAATTTGTTTAAATTTCCATGTTTTCATCTGTTTAAGGAGAATTCTTGAGACTCTCTTGCTCTCCTTAGCTCCTCACCAGTCTGATCTATCCATTCACTCAATTTAAAGCATCAAAACGATTGCCTTCCTTGCCCCAATAAGAACTCTGCAGAAATTGTGCCTCATCCCCGAGCCCAATTTGCCTTTCCCTGTTTCCAACACAAAACCCTCAAAAACTCAAATCAAACCCTTGTACTTCATACCTAGCCTACAATTAGCTTTTATTTTAGTCATCTCGAGCCCCATCGCTTGTCTTTTGCCGATATCGACTCGGAGAGAGCCCTCTGATGTCCTTGTAGGGCTAGCTACGAGGCTGAGCGTGGTTTGATGTGGACCTAGAACCTTGCCTTTTCAGCCTGACGCAAATCTAGGCTCTAACATAGTGGCGACCATACTGGGGAAGAAAATGGTTTTCTTGTTGATGTCATTTGTTTTATAGCTAAAGACGGAGCCTGAAGTTATGCCAGGTAGCCTTCGAAACACTTTTGCTTTGCATTAGCGGAAGTAGATAAATGTTGCTTCAGTCAATCTCCAGTCTAGCTTGTAAACGTGACATCTAACTTGCAAATTGCCCCAGTAACATGTATCAAGTTCAGATCTGATTGTTGATGGTGGACACAGCGATCAGACACTGGCAAGGCTGAAATAATTCACCTGGCGACTCTAAATTAGTTTTGAGATCAGATCTAAAGACTCCACTGGAGGATGATCCTGACCAACAGAAACATGAAAGGACAATATGGACAGATCAGATATTCAAGTTGGAATTTCATCCAAGACATTTTGTCCTTTGTTATAAATTATTTCTTCTCTTTTCCCGAGAATGTCAAGAAGGCTTTGTAAAGTATACTATGTTTGAGAAGAGATCTTCGGCCTACATTTGATTCCTTCCCTTTGAAGATTGTAAATACTAAAGATTTGCATGCCTTTGAGCTTGATCAAGACCCTTCTTCTGAATCTTGTGATGACCATCTTCAAATTGATGAGCCCCAAGAGACCAAGACTGATTCTATACCTTCTGTACATACCCCTATACCTTGTAAAATTCCAGATCGGTATAAACCTCTTGTTTTACCTTCCGTTCTTCATGCTTTCCCCAAAAACTATGATCTATACTTGCCGAGGTTTGATGGTGAATGTAAGAATGTCAACGCTGAGCAACATGTGCAGAATTTTGAGTATTTTCTAGACCTTTTTGAAGTTGATAGCGAAGATGTCAGTATAAGGCTTTTTGCTCTTTCTTTGCAAGGCAAAGTCAAGAGTTGGTTCAAAACCCTGCCTGATGCGAGCATCTCAAATTTCCAGCAGTTCTTCAAAGTTTTTCTCGACAGGTGGATGATCGGACAGAACCTTTTCTTGATTATAGAAGAGTATAACCAGCTGAAAAGAATGCCAGGGGAGATAGTACAACAATTTTCTGCAAGATTTAACCAAGTTTATTATTTGATGCCAGTTGATATAAGGCCTCCTCCTAGATCTGCTCTCTTGCACTATCCAGGTGCCTTTGATCCGGAAATGGAGTTTCAGCTGAGAGAAAGGAATGTCGCAACACTTGAAGAGATGCAGAATAGTGCAGTAAATGTAGAAGCTCATCTGTTGATCCGAAGGGCAAGGTTGAAAGAAGAAGAGATGAAACACATAGATCCGGAGGAATCGAAATCTCTAGAAGTAAAGCTTGACATTTTGGTAAGTGCAGCAGAAGAGATGATGCAAAGAATCACCACAAGGAATGATTATAATGTTCAAGCCCATGGCTCGCTGATTGGAGAAGAACAAATGGCTGCTCCAAAACATTTTGTTTCTTATCCCAATTGTTATAGATCTGATAATGATTGTCTTATAGATCATCTTGGAGGAGAGAGATCTGTTGATATGACATGTATGCTTGATGATGTCTTTTATACTAATGATTTGCCTTAGTTTGATCAATATGATGATAATTATGTTCTCCAAACATAAGCTAATCTTGTATACAAATCAGTAGCTAGTTTGTGGGAGGAAGAGGTCCACTTTCAGCAGCTCGAATACAGTGATCAACCGATGCATATCAGCTATGACAATGACGAGGAAAGTGCAGAAAATTTTGAAGTAAGTGAAGGATCTTTGCCTTTTTGTTTTGATTCATTTCAGTTCATCAGAGACAACTTCCATGCAATTAGAAATCAGCTATCAACAAGTCGTGATTTGGACCAACTTGAGGGCAATGAAAACCTTGTTCAAGACTTTTCATATCCAGATTTGCAGCCCCCAAATGCCTTTGATTGTCAAGTTACAAATAAAGACTTGGAAGCTGGAACATATGCTCAGATGATGTAAGATGATTCCATACCATTTTGTTTCGAATCATTTCAGTTTTTGAAGGGAAAATTGCATAGTACATCTTCAGTGAAGAATGAGCAGCATGTAGGCAATCATGTAATCACAATGGAACCAATAGAAAATGGGTTGCAGCAGTCTTTTCAAGTTTTTCATGATCCAATAGCTGATGTTTTGGATGAGGTTTACAGTCAAAGTCCTTCTCCATTGACTACATGTGAGCCTGAAACGTGTATTGATATCAACTTGACCTGACAGCTAGTTTCTTTGTCGTTTTCAGCAGGAGTCTCGTCATAAAGCTCAGATCAAAGTTTGCATTCATGGTATGAAGAGAAGAGAAGTAATCCATTAGATGAGTTAAGTCCCAGTGTCTAGGAATTTCGAGATCCTTATGCAGTGTTTTTGGAGGTGGATAGAGAACCATATTATTCAACAGATATGTTCACAAGTTTTCATGGGAGTTTCCTTTCAGTGGTTCTCTCTTGTTGTTCATAAGCAAGCACTTATGGAGAATTCAAACAATAGTCAGGATGCTTACATGGTTGCATTGTCTATTCCATTTCACTTGATCTGGTAGTGAAATGAAACTGTTAGAGTAGGTTTTGATGAATAAGCTCAACTTTGAGTATCTTTTCTAGTTTGTCGGTTGTGTTTAAGTATCGAGTCAGTTTTTAGTTGAGTGAGAGTCAATTTGTGTCGTCGAGTCATCAGTTTTTAGTCATGCATTTCAGCTTGAGTTTTTGACTCCATTGCCCAATGGACGAAGGCACTTGTCTGCTCTTCCAAAGATCTATAGTTATTGGCACCTCCAAGGAGCTACCATCCCCATTGGAGCCAATGTTAGTGTTAGTCTTTCCAGCCTTCCTCCAGTGATCAAACATGCTCTTACAAAGTGATTTTAAGGTGTAAAGGTCAAATTTTGTCATTTCAGTGGGTCTTCAAGTAAAATTTGGTCACTAGGTATTAGGTCTAGGGTTTGCCTTTACTCCTTCCCAAGTTGTCCAAATTTCGGTTCATGTCACCATTCAGCTGGGTGTACCATCATTCAGAAGGTTTTCATCATTATGTCAGGTTCCAATGGGTCATTTTACACCTTGTTCATGCTAGGTTGTGCCTAGGTAAAGTTCATTTCCCTCTCCTAGGGTTTTGAAGGCAATTTCTCTTGGATGGTCAAATCATCGTCAAAACTTGTATCCGGATGTTCATACACCTTCCCCTATCCTTAATGTACCTTATTAAACACTTCACATCACTGAGATTCCCCAAACTCCTCATTTTCGCACAAACCCTAGTTTCTTGCTACAAACCCTATTTTCTAGGTTGGGCTTATGTTTTGCCATTTTGCACCCCTTCCCCTCACTCAGTTTCTGATATTACACTTTCCCCTACTTCCTAACATCCCTCCCTACTTCCCAAAATTTCCTCAAAAATTTAGAAGCTCCCTATCCCCTTCATTTCGCTTCATTTCGACAAATCTCTTGTTCCACACATCGGGGTAGGTTTTACTCAAATGATGTTTCTGAGCAATAAAAGATGAATTTGGGAAAAATGGGAGTTTTTTTTTTCCAAAACAGGCCAAGGAAGAAAAAACTCCTTCACGTTTTACACAGGTGTCATGGTTTTAGAGAAATGTCAAAAATACAATTGCCTCGGGAGAATTGATGCACCTCTGAAGTGACCTTGGGAAAATCAAGTTTTCTCCTAGCTTGGTTGGCCAAATGACTTGCTTGATGAGTCAAATGATAACTAGACACAAAGATATTTTTAATGAGCTGTCATGATCTCAATTTTGAGTTGAGGAAGGCATTCAAAAGTTTACTGCAACAGCACTCTGCCTTGAGGTAACCTCATTTGGCACATTTTGACCAGTCTTGGGATATTTCAATTTTTACAGAGAAAATGAACTCCAAATTGAAAAATTATAGTTGGGTTGGAAAATAGACTCAAATACCTTTCCAACAAGCTATCATGTGCCCAATTTGGACACCGGGAAGGCCTCCAAAAGGCTCCTGCAAAAAGGTGTAGCGCACAGGGGAGGCGCGGCGCACTGGGAGAAAATTTCCAGTGTAAATTTACACTGGCGCGGCGCATTGGGCTAAAAAACCTGAAATTCATTGAAATATTCCTCCAAATTTCAAATTCTTCATTCCACAAGTAGGTACAGCCTCCATTTTTGTGTTTCATCCAAGTTTGTGCTAGAGTATGGTGGTTGATGGATGGTGAAAGCCAAAACAAAATCTCAAACACTACCATGTTAAAATCTTCATGTGAAAAGTGTTGTTTAGGGTTTCGAAAATTGTTTGCCACCAAGCTTACTCTTTTCCATCCCTTTCCTTTCTCCTTGATTCCATTTTTTCCCTTTATTTCATTGTTCCCTATCCCCTAAAATTACTAAACCTCTATCCCAAATTTCTAAATGTAAAACTCCAAACCCTAACCCTATACAAAATTCCCATAACATCCCATACTTCCCTAACTAAGTCTATCCCAAACAATCCCTTAATTCTCCACTATATTTCCCTCACCTTAAACCCATCATCCTTATTAAATCCCTTGTTCCTCTACATCCCAAATCACTTATTTCTAAATTCCTATTTTCCTATCCCTAAACCCTACCATACCCTATTATTCTCTCTTTCCCATACCATTTGCAAAATTCCTAAATCCCCAAACCTCACACTCCTAAAACACAATCAAGTGATTGTCCTCACATTGCAGACTTCACTTGATTGAACCATATCCTTACCGTCACTCCATTATACCTACTGTTCCATATTCCTCACAGCCCCTCATTTCCCTTTGGCATATTTGGCACTTGGAGACAAATACATCAAGCCTTCATTTCTCATTTTCAACAAATCAAACATACACTTGACATACACCTTGCAGCACCATGGAGATGGACATCGACACATCATATGACCAAGACAACGACTCTACAACTGAAACTGCATACACCAGGAGGGTACTGAGGAGGAACAAAACACATGTTCAGCTCCAAGTCTTGACCGAAGCTTCTTTTGCTGAGCATGGCACTTGATGGGGGACCTACAGCCCAAATTTTAAGAAATTTGGAGCATTTTTGACATTTTGAAATTTTTTGCACTAAAAAACAGGGTTTTTCTCCCTGTGCATCGCGCCACCTGGTGCACAATTTTGCTATGGAGCTCCAAATTGCAAAAAGTTTACATTTTTGGATTTTTCATGAAAAATCATGGCTTCTGGTGCATGGCCAAGAAGTTTGGGCAAGTTTTGAGTCCCCATGAGGTCAAAAACACTCAAAAAATGACCTCACTGCCCCTATTTTGACACACAGAAGCAGTCTTGGGAGATTGAAGTTTTGGAGTGGCAAATGGGCACCAAATTCAGAAATTCCACTTGGGTTGGAAAGTAGACAGACAAGGTTTTCCAACAATTACACTTGGGCTCAATTTGGACTTCAAAAAGTGCCTCAAAATTAGCCTCAAAGTGGCACAACGCATACAGATTTTGGCCCGGTGCATAGAGGATTTTTGCTCAATTTTTCACCTTCTAGCTCAGAAATTCGGCCAGTTTGACTAGTTTTGCTTCTTGATGTAATTTTTGATCTATCTTGATGTAATTGGATAAACATAATGTAATTTTGGCATTTATTTACTTGTTCTAGAGGATTCATTCACTAAAAAGTGAAAATTTAATGAATGAATCAGTTTCCTACCTTATAGAGGCAAGTTGTTTTGATTGCCTAGATTTTAGTGCTTTGTTTAGAATTGGTTGAAATAGCTCCTAGAATGATGAGCTCGACCCATAGAGGCAAGGGAATGGGTTGGGCTATTCTATATCATGTAATTCCTAAGTCATTTTCAGGGTTGGACACTTGGGATTGCTTTGGCATATCATTGTACATTCTATATCTGCATTTTTGGCTAAGGAAAGACCAGGGTTTTGTAGCACTGTTTGGGATCCATGTGGCTTTAGGTTTTGATGGTGTGCTTCTCTAAGTAATTGTAAGTTCATTAGTATTATGTGTATCATTTTCCTATCTTTTATTCTGAATTTGAACAAATGAGTGATTAAGGTGGAATCCATTAACTGTTATGCTCTGCCTTTGAATTTGTTTAAATTTCCATGTTTTCATCTGTTTAAGGAGAATTCTTAAGACTCTCTTTCTCTCCTTAGCTCCTCACCAGTCTGATCTATCCATTCACTCAATTTAAAGCATCAAAATGATTTCCTTCCTTTCCTTAATCAGAACTCTGCAAAAACTGTGTCTCATCCCCGAGCCCAATTTGCCTTTTCCTGTTTCCAACACAAAACCCTCAAAAAATCAAATCAAACCCTTGTACTTCATACCTAGCCTAAAATTAGCTTTTATTTCAGTCATCTCGAGCCCCATCGCTTGTCTTTTGCCGAGATCGACCCGGAGAGAGCCCTCTCCTGTCCTCCTAGGGCTAGCTACGAGGCTGAGCATGGTTTGATGTGGACCTAGAACCTTGCCTTTTCAGCCTAAGGCAAATCTAGGCTCTAACATCACCTATATGCCCTTGAGAATTTTTGTAAAGCAGTGGGGATGCAAGTCAATACCAGTAAGACCAGAATAATTATTTTCTCTAATAAAAGGAAGCAATGCCAACATGCGTTCTTCTTTGAAGGCAAAATTCTTGAAGAAGTAAATGAATACAAGTACCTCAAGATCAATTTCACAACAAGCTTAATTAGGAGGACTGCAGAAAGAAGAGAATTTTAGGAGGGTGGAAAGCATTATATGCACTTCAAAATAGATGTAGAGGGGTAGAGTTATGGGATTAGAAAATGATTAAACTGATTTTTGGACTCCAAGTTTGTCCAGTGATATTATATGGGTGTGAATTGTGGGCTAGCAGTATCCTTGTTTCAAAATAGAAACAAATTGAGAAAATCCAAAAACACTTAATCATGAGAAATTTCAAAATGAAAAGTTTGGTTCCTTATGAGATAATGTTGAGTGAAACAAGAGTAGCTCCCATCGAAGCAATTTCTATGGTGTTTATCATAAGGTATCTAAAAACAAATGAGCAAATGGGAGTAGGTAGATGGCCGAAATGTATCTTCAATGAAGGCATGAGTGAAAGAAAGAAATCATGGGGGGGGTCTCAAGGCAAATTACGAGGAGGAGTTGCAGCTAAGGGTTTGAGGTAGGGCTTGGCACTGGTAACCATGGCGGGTCATGGAGGAGGGAGTTCAGCTCCCTATATAGTCAAATAACCGCGAACAAAAACAAGGAAACTGATCTGCATCGCTTCAAGAAACCAACAGAGGTGATAACTGAGGATACTAACACAGGAAATACCGAACCTCACGAACAGAGAGCGAATCATGAGGAAGATAGAAGGGAGAAGAGAAAAGAGGGAAGCAGTTAGAAAGTTGCACCTCTGAGGGTGACAGGCATCTATAAACCTAAGTTGACCATTACTCCTCGGTTCGTTTTAAGTGACCCAGCGCTACAGGCACACAGAGATCACATGACGAAACACGTGATCATATGCAAATTTATGAGGATTTTGCCGACGGAGAAGGCCTTACATGCATGGTTAAAGAACCACTGGAAACCTAACGGGGAAATAAACCTTCACCTTGGATCCAAGGGTTTCTTTACTATGGTGTTCACGAGCTTAGAAGATAAAGACAGAGTGTTTGAGGGAGGACCCTATTTCTACGCTACTGCAGGCCTTTACATGCGACCATGGGTGATGAACTTTTTCCCAGAACGAGAAACGTTCACCTTAGTATTGGTCTGGATACGACTTTACTCCCTTCCTTTAGATTATTGGCTGCCGGAGTCCTTAAAGGCTATCGGCAATAAAATAGGGAATTTTATAAAGATATCAGATGTGACATTAAGAGGCAAATACACTTCCTTCGCCCTGATCTGTGTGGAAATGGACCTATCTGGGGCACTCCCAGATGAGATCATTTTAGAAGTCTATGATGAAGAATGGGTGCAGATGGTGGATTATGAGCACGTCCCATTTAGATTTCGTAAGTGCCATGAACACGGGCACCTTTACAGAGACTACCCATTCAATAAACTGGAAAGCAACAAAAAAACCACCACAAGTAAAGATCCCGAGGGTTTCACCAAGGTGGGGGGTAAGGGGAAAGGAGGAAAGCAGAACCTAAAGAAAATCAACGAGGATGGACAACTGAGCCATAATAGTTTCAAAATATTAGAAGAAGATATAGGAAACAACGGGGAAAACCAGAAATCGGAAACTAAAACCAATGAGAAGGATAGGGATACTAGCATGGAGGACATACCAGAGAATAACCAGCAACAGGATGATCCACCGAGCATTGTGGAGCTCAGCAGGGACCATGAGATGACCCCAAGTGAGGCAGGAACGGAGGATTATGAACTACAGGAGATTCTTGAGAAGGAAAACTTGGATCTGGAAAAGTTTCTAAAGCAGGGTATTACCAAAGGAGTTGACTCCCTGCCAAAAGAGGAGTTTGACAGGGTTCAATATCTCTTCCTATGGCGATCATAGTCGAAGAGTTCTAGAGTCAAAATAAACCATGACAGCCAGGAAAATAGAGGGATGAAGATAATGGAGGAAATACAGGGGCACTCTTCCAAGAACCCAGGTAGGAAAAGAGGAAGGAAAAGATAGAATGAGTTGCTGACAGAATGTGGAAAACTCATGATCAACTCAGGTAAGATGAAAGATCTCACCAGTTACTCTTTTACAAACCTATCTTAATGAAGTTTACAACATGGAATATTAGGGGCCTAGGAAGCAAAAGGAAACAAAGAAATCTCAGCAGTAGAATAAAAGAAGAAAAACCAGACATGGTTTTCATTCAGGAAACAAAGTGCTCAATGGATAAAATTAGAGAAATCCACAGCAAATGGTTAAGTAGGTATGAGTATCTAGAGGTTAAGGCAGACAGCTCGGCAGGAGGGATTCTGACACTTTGGGATCCCCAAAAACTTGGAATATTGGATGCGGAAGTGTCCAAGAACTATCTTTCACTGGTAATACAACCTGTGGGTGATAAGGAAATTTACATGATCACAAATGTCTACGGACCTCAAAAACTAGAAGACAAACTCAAGCTTCTCACTTCCCTTGAGGAGCTAAGAGAGACATCCTGACATACCCTGGATTCTGGCAGGAGATTTCAATATGATCAAGTCTCTTACAGAGAAAAAAGGTGGCACCAGAACACTAGGTAGAGACTCCACTGCCTTCCAGAACTTTATAAATAACATGAGATTAGTGGATGTTGAAACATTAAATGGCACTTTCACTTGGAACAATAAGAGAGGAGGGGCTTCTCAAGTTGCCTCTAAACTGGATAGATTCTTGATCTCAGAGGACCTATTTCTCACGGGCCCTGACATGTCAGATTTTATCCTTCCATTTGGAGGTTCAGATCACTGGCCTATCCAGCTTGAAGCCACTTTTATGGGTACACCGAGGAATACACCTTTTAGGTTTGAAAATATCTGGCTCTCTCACCCTGACTTCACTAGAAACATTTAGAAATGGTGGATGGAAAAGTTGCCCTGTCAAGGCACTAAAATGTACATGCTACAACAAAGAATTAAACACATCAAAGCCAGACTCAAAGATTGGAACAAAAAATAGTTTGGTAACATTTTCAAAGCCAAAAAAGAAGTTGAACAAAAAATTCAGTGGATTAATCAACTTATAATCACATATGGCTTTACCGGAGGAAAGGAATACTCAAGCTGATGTTTTTCAGAAGGAATGGGACGATAGGTGCAGGCAAGAGGAGATCTTTTGGAGACAGAAATCGAGAGTACAATGGATTAAACAAGGGGAAAGAAACACAAATTTTTTTCATAAGTCAACTTTGAGTCACAAGTCACATAACAAAATTTTGAAACTCAAATATTCTCAAGGAAAAAAGCTCATCACCCACAAAGAAATGGAATATGTCCTAGTTCAACACTTCCTTAACATTGCAAAGGAGCCTCTCTTAGACAGGTCATAGTTTATTAATAAATTCACAAGGTACATCCCCAAGATAGTAACAAGGGAAGACAATCATAATCTCAATAGGCCAGTATCTGAAGATGAGGTCAAGGAAGTTATCAACAAGATGAAAAATGGGAAAGCTCCTAGCCCGGATGGTTTCAATGTGGACTTTTTCAAAGCATGTTGGAAAACAGTCAAACAAGACATCCTTAATGCAGTTGAAGACTCAAGAAGATCCAGATCGGTCTTGAAGGCTCTCAATGCCTCTTTCATAGCTTTGATTCTGAAGCAGGAAAAATCCATCACACCGGACAGATTCAGACCCATAGCTTTGTGTAATGTGGTGTACAAAATTATTTCCAAAGTGATCGCTAACAAACTCAAGCCCCTTCTTCTAGCTATTATCTTAGAGAAGGAAATTGGTTATGTGGAAGGAAGATAAATTCTCAACAATATCATTCAAGCTCATGAGATGGTACATTCTTTGAAAAACAAAAGCAAGTTGGAATGATCATACAGCTTGACCTAGCGAAAGCTTATGACAATCTAAGTTGGTCTTACACCAGAGAAATGATAAAAGATTATGGTTTTGACCACAATTGGATCAGATGGGTCATGGCCCTTATTTCCATGACCAATTTTTCAATCCTGCTTAATGGGTCGCCCTCAAGAACATTCATGCCTTCTAGGGGTCTAAGACAAGGAGATCCGCTCTCCCCCTAACTCTTTGTGCTCATGATGGAAGCGCTAGGTAGAGCGATAAAAATGGCAAGTGCTAAGGGAAGAATCCAAGGTTTGAAACTCACCACAGATGGTGCAACTTCAACTCACCAACAATTTGTGGATGACACTGTGCTGCAAGGCATTCCCACGGTCAAGGAAGCCAAAGCTTTTAAACAAATCCTGTTACAAAGCAATGGAACACATAGAATATTGCATAAATATAAACACAGAAAACGCATAAAACCAGAGAGACACAAATATACGTGGTTCACCCAGTTTGGGCTTCATCCACCCCGAACAGCCAGTCCTTCCTTTCTATTATCCAGCAAAATTGAGAGACACAACCTACCGCAGATTCGCTGTAATATTCTCTATTTTCTCTCACAGTCTCACCTCTCTGTTCTCGCTCGGAGAATACACATCTATTACACATCCTCAATATAATTCCCTCATACAAAGAGAGGGGTTACCTTCTAGGGAAAAAAACCCTAAAGTAAACATAAGTTCTACCATCAGATCATCTGCCTAATGAATGGCCCAAATTGACTAGAAATTACTATACTTTTACAAGGCAATTTTACATCTACCTTTAGCTTCGGGGGCGCTGCCCCCGAAAACCCCAGTCGGGGGGGATTGGCCCCCCCGAACCCCCGTGGGGGGGACAAGTCCCCCCCGCATGGAGAGGTGTACAAAATTCCTGGGGTATACATCCGGCTAAAACAAAGACCTCTAAATAATCATGCTCCACACCCAATAATCTCCCACTTGGAGAATGATTGTAGCAACTCCACCGCTACTTCATTTTCTGGACAATGACTCCTCTTTGGACCTGGTTGTTTCTCATCTTCATCGTCATCCTTGAAGACCAAATGAAACTGAGCATATTCTCAGTTTCTCCCTTGTTACAACTTTTGTTAGCATATCTGCAGGATTCTGGCTAGTGTGTATCTTTTCCAGCTTCAACTCTCCATCTTGCAACACTGATCGTATGAAATGGTACTTAAGTTGTATGTGTTTAGTCCTAGAATGAGATGTTGAGTTTTTTTTAAGATGAATGGCACTTTGACTATCACTGTATAGCGTGCCCATATCATGCTCCTTACCCAGTTCACCCATAAACTTTTGTAACCAAATCATTTCTTTACTAGCCTCTATAGTAGCAACATACTCTGCTTCTGTTGTTGAAAGTGCAACAACACTTTGGATTTTTGAAACCCAACTGACAACTGTTCCACCTATAGTAAATACATATCATGTAGTGCTCCTCCTGTTATCTCTGTCACCTGCCATATCTGCATCAACATATCCCTATAGAGAAATGTTTGAACCACCAAAGCATAATGCTTGATTTGTGGTACCTTTCAAATATCTGAGAATCCATTTCACTGCCATCCAATGTTCCTTTCCTGGATTGTTCATGTACATGCTTACAACTCCCACTACATGTGCAATATCAGGCCTTGTGCAGACCATTACATACATTACGCTTCCAACTGCTAATGCATATGGAACTTTAGACATATAATCCATGTCTTCTTGGGTCTTTGGGCACATTTCCTTACTAAGTTTGAAATGGCTAGCAAAAGGTGTACTAACCGGTTTTGCATTGTGCATATTAAATCTTTTCAACACCTTTTGTATGTACTCATTCTAAGACAATGTTAATTTGCGATTTTTCTTGTCTCTAGTTATTCTCATACCAAGGATTTGTTTTGCAGCTCCCAAATCCTTCATTAAAATTGAATTTGCCAATTTTCTTTTGAGCACAAGGATTTGTTTTGCAGCTCCCAAATCCTTCATTACAAATGAATTTGCCAATTTTCTTTTGAGCACATTTATTTCCTACATGTTAGACCCTGCAACAAGCATGTCATCTACATACAATAACAATATAACATAGCTTCCATCATTTTGCTTTTTCAAATAAACACAATGATCAGAGTGACATCTAATATAACCTTGTTCAGACATAAACTTGTCAAATTTTATATACCACTGCCTTGGAGCTTGTTTTAAGCCATATAAGCTCTTCTTCAACCTGCACACTAGTTTCTCCTTCCCTTTTACCTCATATCCTTATGGTTTCTGCATATATATCTCTTCCTCCAAATCCCCATGGAGAAAGGTTGTCTTTACATCCAACTGCTCAAGATGCAAATCTTCAACTACTACTAGACTTAAAATAGTTCTAATTGAAGTCATTTTAACAAGAGGAGAAAATATTTCATCAAATCAATACCTTTCTTCTGTGCAAACCCCTTCACCACAAGTCTAGCTTTGTACCTTTGTTTTCCTCCATCTTCTTCCTTCAGCCTGTAAACCCATTTATTCTTCAATGTAGTTTTTCCTGTAGGAAACCTGACTAAGTCCCAAGTTTGGTTATGCATTAAGGACTCCATCTCTTCTTCCATGGCTATCTCCCACTTCTTCCTACTTTCAACCTGCATTTCTTCTTCATAACATTCGGGTTCACCAAAATCAGTGAACAATAAATAATATAATGAAGGAGAGTATTGTTCAGGGGTATACTTATCCTGGTAGATCTTCTAACACGAATTTTAGGCGTTTGGGGTGCCTGTTGTTGTTGTGGTGGTTGTTGTTGTTGTCGTTGTTGATTATTATTATTTTCAGGCACCTTTACTTTTTCAGTGATCTCATCAAGAACTATGTATTCCTTGTTTTCTTTTTCCTGTTTCTTTTCCTGCAACTGACTCTTATACAAGACCTTTTCATTGAATATTACATCTCTGCTCCAAATGATTTTGTGATTTTCATAATCATATAAGCGATAACCAAAATCATTAACACCATATCCAATAAAGGTACATTTCTTTGATTTTGCCTCAAGCTTTGTTCTATTTTCTTTATTAATATGGACAAAGGCCTCACAACCAAAAGGCTTTAAAAAAGAGTAGTTTACCTTTTTACCTGTCCATGCTTCCTCTGAAACACCACCATCCAAGGAACTTGAAGGCCCTCTATTTATTAGATAAACAACAATATCTACAGCATCTGCCCAAAATTGTAAAGGCAATCTTGCATGCAATCTCATGCACCTTACACGCTCCATGATTGTTCTGTTCATCCTGTCTGACACACCATTTTATTGTGGTGTTCTTGGAACTGTCTTCTCTCTATGAATCCCATGCTCTGAATAGTACCTATCAAACTCTTTGCTGCAATATTCACCTCCATTGTATGATCTGAGACACTTCAATTTCTTTCTTGTCTCAATCTCAACCAAAGCTTTCCATTTCTTGAAAGTATCAAATACATCAGATTTATTCTTAATACAATAAATCCAAGTTTTTCTAGTTGCATCATCAATAAAAGTAACATAATAACAAGAGCCACCGAGAGATGATACCTGAGCAGGTCCCCATACATCTATATGCACAAGCTCTAATTTTTCGCTCTTCTTTTCTTTCCCAACTTTGAGAAATCTGACTCTCTTCTGTTTTCCATAAATGCAATTCTCACAGAAGTCCAAATCAACATTCTTCAAACCCAGCAACAAATTCTTTGAGTGAAGAATCTTCATCCCCTTCTCACTCATGTGTCTGAGCCTATGATGCCATAATGCTACATCTACTCCTTTGGAAGTTAAAGCATTAACAAATTTAGAAATACCATTGCATAAATACAATGTACCAACCTTTTCGCCTTTTTCTATTACCAAGGCTCCTTTGGTGACCTTCCAAGCTTTATCTGTGAAAGTTGTCACACAACCTTCACCACCTAACTGCCCTATTGAAATCAAATTTTTCTTCAGATCTAGAACATGCCTTACCTCCTTTAGTAGCCATTAGTTTCCATTCTGTTGTTTTACAAGAACCTTACCCATTCCAAAAATTTTACAGGGTTTATCATCACCCAAACAGACTTGTCCAAAATCTCCTTGAACATAGTCATGAAAATATTTCTTATCAGGTGTACCATGGATGAGGCCCCTGAATCTACCACCCAGGAATCAGTAATATTTTCGAAAGAAATAATCAAAGCATCTTATAACACCTCGCCTGTTACATTTGCTTCATGATTGTTTTCTTGATGTGCATCTCCTTCTTTTCCCTTCCGAGATCTACAGTCTTTCTTTAGGTGTCCTTTCTTTCCGCATTTCCAGCACACTGTCCTTGATCTGGACTTGGATCTGCCTTTCCTTGATTTACTGTGATATCCTGAGTCTTTCCTCTTTCCATTTTTCTTCCACTGGACTCTACACTTAAAGCATTACCTGATGTCTCACTAGAGCTTTTCCGTCGCATTTCCTCATTAAGGATAGCACCAACAACATCATCAAACTTTAAAGTACTAGATCCAAAAACAGAGTTACTAATGGCCATTAGTAAACCATTCCAACTTTCTGGCAATGAGCACAAGAATAACAGAGCTCTAACTTCATCATAAAAGTTTACCCCTACAGAACTTAACTGACTTGTAACAGTATTAAAATCATTTAAATGGTCTGCAACAGATCCACCTTCTGACATCTTAATATTAAATAACTGTTTCATAAGAAATACCTTGTTTGAGGCCGAGGCTTTTTCATATAGTTTCGCCAACGCCTTCATCAAACCCTCAGTCATTGTTTCCTTCGAAATGTTGAAGGCGACCAACACTGCAAGGCACAACCATACTGTTCCGAGTGCCTTTCTATCAAGAAGGTTCCATTCTTCATTTGTCATACCCGTCGGCATCTTTGTTTTTCCACCCAATGGTAGGTACAGATCTTTCTGATACAGATAATCTTCCATCTGCATCTTCCACAGCAAGAAGTTTTGGCCATTAAATTTCTCGACCCTAAACTTACCATCTTCCGCCATTGCTCCCACTCGAACGAGGAACCCTTCTTTCCTGTGAGTTTATCAGCCAAATAGACCTTCGGCTCTAATACCAGTTGTTAGAAAATTATATATTACAGAGAAATGGAACACATAATATTGCATAAATATAAACACAGAAAACACATAAAACCAAAGAGACACAGATATACGTGGTTCACCCAGTTTGGGCTACGTCCACCCTGAACAGCCAGTCCTTCCTTTCTATTATCCAGCAAAATGAAGGGACACAACCTACAACAGATCCACTGTAATATTCTCTATTTTCTCTCATAGTCTCACCTCTTTGTTTCTCACTCGAAGAATACACATCTATTACACAGCCTCAATACAATGCCCTCATACAAATATAGGGTTTCCTTCTAGGGAAAAAAACCCTAGAGTAAACATAAGTTCTACCATCAGATCATCCGCCTAATGAACGGCCCAGATTGACTAGAATTTACTATACTTTTACAAGGCAATTTTACATTTGTTTTTAGCTTCGAGGGCGCTGCCCTCGAAACCCCCACCGGGGGACCGCTGGCCTCTGGACCCCCCAGACAGGGGGGATCGGCACCCCCGCACCCCCCCACATGGAGGGGTGTACAAACTTCCTGGGGTATACATCCGGCTGAAACAAAGACCTCTAAAGAATCATGCTCCACACCCAACAAATCCTGAATGACTTTACCATGACAGCTGGTACAGAGGTAAGCCTTGACAAATCAAAATTTTTCTTTTTTAACATTGACATTGCTATTCAAAGAAACCTTACCAGAATTCTAGGGTTCCAAAGGGATCAGTTACCCTCTAAGTACCTTGGAATACCCCTTACAGACAAACCTCTAAGCAGGGGAGTTTGGGAGCCGGTCATTAACAAACTTCAGGATAGGATCCGGAAGTGGACATGTAGATCTTTGAATTTAGTAGGGCACCTTGTGCTCACAAAAGCTATCCTACAAGCCATACCCATTTTCATGATGTCAGCTCTTCCTGTTCCTAAAGGAGTTTTGCAAAAGATCAGGAACATCCAAAGAGATTTTATTTGGGGTAAAGGGGAAGAGCAAAAGAAATTGGCTTTGGTAGCTTGGGATAAGCTCTGCAAACCTAAGGCCCATGGAGGTTTGGGGCTTCATGACCCCGAAACCCTCAGTAGAGTCTTAGGTGCAAAGCTTTGGTGGAGGTGGCTCAAGGATTCGGCATCCCCATGGGCAAAGCTTTGGAAACAAAAATATGCACAAAATTTGGCAGGATAGGGGTCATATTCAAATCTCTGGGCTTATCAAGGGCTCCCACATTGGAATCTTGCTTGGGAAAATAGAGTCATTATCCAGCAACATAGCTTCTGGGAGATCTGAGATGGGAATATGGCAAGATTCTAGGAGGATAACTGGCAAAAAGAACCAAACCTATTTAGAGAAGAACTAACTGAACTCAAGAATGACACCGACAACAAAGGCTTACACATGGTAAGTGATTTGTGGGATCAGGTAAGGAACAATGGAAAATGGAGAACTTGGATGGATCTAGGCTATAGGGAAGAGAGCCCTTTGAAAGCTCAGGAAAACTCTCTTGCTATGGACTTAGAACAAAGGAAGATTTTGGTTTCATCCTCGTCAAACCAACTTAGATGGGGAAGAAACACAAAAGGTAACTTTAACCTCAAAGAAGCCAAGCAGATAGCCACAGGGTGTGATTATCAATACCCTGATAAGGCATGGAAGGACCTTTGGCAGAACCCGCATTGGATGAAAATAAAGATGTTCATGTGGTTGGTTCAACAAAAGAAAATTCTAACTTGGGAAAATCTTATGAAGAAAGGTTTTGTTGGCCCATCCAAATGCTATCTGTGTGGTACACAAGAGGAGACAATGGAACACTTACTCAACCTTTGCCCTTTCACCTCAACCTTGTGGGATTGGGTGGCCTCAGTCTTCAGACAAAATGACAGGGATGGCCTCAGTATTACCAACACTCTAAGGAATTGGAGAAGAAACTTCTCAGGCAATGAGCTCATCAACAACACTTGGACTCTAGTTCCAGGCTTCCTAATCTGGAATGTCTGGAAAGAACGCAATGGCAAGATTTTCAAAAGAAAAACTAGCTCAATCCAGAAAACTATTGCACAGATATTAAGACAAATCAAAGATACTGTTGGTGCCATGATAGGGAGACCTCTTGAGGAGCCAACTCTGCCCCAGGACAAGCGTATACTGTTGCAGTTGGGTCTCCAGTCGCAAGTTCCCCAGAGCATACACAAGGAGGTAAGCTAGATAAATGTTGATAAAGACTTTTGGCAACCTCCACCTCATGGTTTCTGGAAAATTAACATAGATGGAGCTTCTAAAGGTAACGTGGGGATGGCTGGGTTTGACGGGGTCATCAGAAATGAGCAGGGGTGCATAAAGGATATCTTTCATGGTCATTTGGGAACAGCTACAAACAACATGGCGGAGCTCATGGCCTTAGAACAGAGCCTGGAAATTCTAATTGAGTCAAATTTTCACAATGCAATTATTGAAGCTGACTCAGAATTGGTTATTAATGCAGCCAAGCAGATCTGCAATGGAAAAGCACCTAAAAAAGTATCTAAACATTGGCGACTTTTGCAAGTCTTTCAGTGCATTCATTTCCACCTACAAACCCTGAGACCGACCAGCCTTGTTCATGTGCAAAGAAAAGCCAATATGCTAGCTGATTGTCTAGCGAATGAAGGACTGATGTGCAAACAAAGTTACAGTAGATATGCGTGGGACTCAACACCCTTGGGGAATTTGCAGGAGGATTGTCAAAGACAGGCAGACAAAGACATGGAAAACTTCCATACCATTAGGTCTGAACAAGAAGAAAGACTAGTGGAATCTGGAGAAAGCAGGGCTGTAAGCCTTTCTTAACCATTTGATTTAAAAAAAGGGAGGGGAGGGGAAAAGAGAGAAGAAAATTGCGCAAATCAGAGCTTTCCACAAGGAAGAGGCGCTTGGTAATCAGCAGGCCTCTTAGCAGGTCACCGGCCACGGATCCTGACTGCCTTTGCAATCGTATGGCCATCGGGTGGAAAAGTAATCAGAGGATAACCACAAAAACGGACCCGATATTTTACAATTAAGTGGTTTATTTTCCTCATCAGGTCTGAAAAGGAAATTAAAGACCGCGCAGGTTTTTGCCATGAAATCTTGGAGGAACGTTAGATCATCAGGGGCTTTATCGTACAGGTTTCACGTTTTAAAAGTGCTCGAAACTTATGTTTCAAACCGGACCCGAACATTCTTTAAATTCTACCTCACTTTTCTTTTCGGGTGTAAAAGGGACACTTGTTGCCAAAAGGATAGTTTCGTGACCGTCAGATCTCACGAGATCTTGGATGGAGAATTTTTGTAAGCCTCAGATTGAGGGTTTCGGGTTCTCTTTCGGGCTGTGTAGGTGGTTATCCCATGTTGGTCCTTACATTGTAAGTCCTTGTAAATTATGTAATCTTTCTTTCAATTAATAGAAGGCTCCACTCTTATTTGACCCAAAAAAAAGAAAGAAAGAAATCATGGATGAGACAAAACAAAATATCGATGCAAAAATGGAATATTTACCTCAATGCATGTCCCAAAAATAGCAAGGAGTTAAATAATTTTTCTATGGATAAGTTTCGTAAGCGTATATGGGGAAAAGATTTAGGTAGAAAGAAGAAGTATTGTGTTCAAGAATCCAATGCCACTTGTGATCTCCAACAAAAAGAGTACATTGGAGCCAACGTTTCATGGAGAGAAAAGATTCTTATTGCTCAATTAAGAACTAACTCACTTCAAATTCGGTGTGAAACAAGACCGTGGAAGAGACCTAAAGAAGCTTGGGAAGAACAGGTGTGTACTTTTTGCACCTCTGGGGCAATGGAATCGGAAAAGCATTTCATTTTGGAATGTGATACTTTTAGAGACATCAGGGACAGTTATGGCAGTATGTTAACCTCAATTCCTTGGCATTGTCTTTTCAGTGAGGGAACTGTTAGAAGGTTGGGTCATCTCATCATCAATTTGAGTAAGAAAAGGATTGAACTACAAAAGGAAAAAATGGAGAGGATGGTAGTCCGATAGACTATTTTTAGTCCCGTGGACATTAAAATGTCATTCATTCATTCATTCATAAGTTGGGGG
This sequence comes from Pinus tabuliformis, assembly GCA_031772625.1. Lineage (NCBI taxonomy): Eukaryota > Viridiplantae > Streptophyta > Pinopsida > Pinales > Pinaceae > Pinus > Pinus tabuliformis. The sequence continues at coordinate 166,470,752 of CM062810.1, read as the reverse complement.
AGAACAAAAAGGTGGAGGAAGCTTTCATTGTGCAGAGTGTGGAAGTGCAAGCGATTTTTAATTCTAGTGGCAAAGCGTAATAAAAATTAAAATAAGAAATCCAGATCCATTGTGTGGAATGCGGAGATGCGGAGAAATATTTCATTGTGCTTCTTCTGCACCTTTGTATGACTTGAAAACATCTTGAGGTACATTGGCGTCGTTTTCATAACTGGTGAAGGTTTGAGAGGCTCCATTTCCATTGCTTTTGTAGCTTTCAAACTTGTTTCTGGCATTGTTACCATTATCTTCATATGAAGTAAATAGATCAATGGGGTCATTGTCTCCTTCACTATAGCTTTTGAAATTATTGTTGACTATGGTGGATTGCATATTATAACAAATTCTTGTGTGCCTTTTAACTACTTGAACTACGAATTAACACATGAGACTACACACACAATACAATTTTTTTCTTCAATAATTTCATTTCAAGTAGAGACCTTTAGAGTGAAACGGGCCTTACAGTATGATATCTAATAAAAGTAGAATCTTGATTTATAACTCATGTAGGCATGTTGCCACATAATAAATCCATTTACGATTTCAAGGTAACGTGAGAGTACCTTTACGAAGTCGTATATATATATATATATATATATATATATATATATATATATATATATATATATATATATATATATATATATATATATATATATATATACAATTTATTACTATTACATTAGATCATTCATCTTACAATGCTTCAACTTATAGAAGGTTTCATTTTATCTCGAGTAAAATGGTATAGTTGTATAGTTTATGAACTACTACATTAGACTGTGAATATTAAAATATATAAATTTGTGGAATGTATTACTAAATCTCGAGTCTTAATCTTGCCTTCTGGGAAGTAATACTTCGCATTTAATTCACGGATCGAGAGTGTCAACTATGCATCCAAAGAAATCAAGTTGACCTAGAGTCAAAGTGTATAGAATCGAGAGAGGGGTACAACATCACAAAGTGTGATGTGAAATCCATTAAAACCTACTGCAAATTTCATTTGAAAGATTAAGCGAAGCTAATGGGAGAACTTAGAGCGGAGACATGATACATTATTTATACAATATATGCATTGAACACTCATGAATGGTGCACTTCAACGGGTGAAATATACAAAGAAATTATTACCAGAATAATGAGCATGTATACAATGACTAAGATTGTGCAGAGTGTGAAGGTCCACACAATGAAAGATTCCTCCCCACTTCGCACAATGAACTTCCTCCGCACTCCCGCACAAGACCAATGGTTATTCTATTGTAAATATAAGCTAAGTATTATGCATATCCAATTTATTTGGATGATTTTCCACAAACTTTAACAATATTAAATGATTACGAGGAGGTGAGGTGTTCTTATTGTGTGGTTTGAAGAGATGTTTATACGCAAAAAAATTGAGTAGAGTAAATATGAAACAATGTTGATACATTGTGCGGAGTATGGAGGAAGCTTTCTTCCTTCGTACCTCTACATTCCGCACAATATTTTCCCCTTTATTAATTCACTTTGGACTTTATTAATTCGCTTCTAATAAGGATTCATTGTACTAGTCATGGAGATGCATAAGGAGAGAGTTCATCCACTTTTAGTTGAGAAGCAAGAACTCTTTCGCTATGAAAATAATGATCATTGTTTCCAAGTGGATTGTCTATAGGGACGCTAGGGACTTTAGTAGGATGGATGATCTATATTCAATATGGGTAATTTGGATTGGCCACCTGAATTTTAGTTGTGAATTTTGCATCTTATAGTAGTGAAGGGGTATTTGATTCTCTGACGAAATGTCTTGAATTAAGAGAGGTGATATATTATTGTTTTGACTGCACTCACTACTCCACACATATCCTACACGGTTATTTTTTCTTTGGCATTCTATGTGCTCAATTGATCTTCCAAAGCTCTATGCTTTATTAATTGACTTTCGTGTCATTGTGTTCATTATGCGAACAATCTACCATGGCTTCGACTTCCTATCTAGATCAATAGAGAACATAAAATTAAGACCATTGAAAGTATTAAGAATATTGAGTAATCTGGATTCTTCCATTAACAGGCACATGCCTTGGTCTCCCCTCCAGATCAACAGAGAAATACTAGATGTATCAATTAAATATATATATATATATATATATATATATATAGATACACACACACACACACACATATATATATAATAATTGGGTATCTTTATATATATATATCAAAACTGGAAACATGCAAGGTCATTTACATTCACATATTGCTCTAGTTCAATTATTTCCCAAATTGGTTCAAAGGAGTACTAATAGCTACCCTGGCTAGTTACTACTATCCTTATTACTACATCCTTATTACTACATTTAGACTGTATTTCCACACAAAAAACTCCACAAATTTTGACAAAACAACAAAACATTACACAACTATATTAAAAAAGAACAACTACCTACTACCCTCCAACTCCTCGAGTAGGTTTTCCTCCTGGACTGTGTATTCACCAGTTCCATCAGATATATGCAATCTGACCCCGTTGTGTTCCTGTCCCTCTTCCTTGCCAGCCTGGGTATCGAATGGTGTCATTTCTTTAAGCCCAAATACTTCCTTCAGCGCGCCAACTCTTGTTGCTTCCACCTTGACTTCCATGTTATCGACTTTGAAATTTAGATTCATCATTTTGATATTCATATGGTCCACGAACTTCTACAAAAGCTCCAAATCCTTCCCTATTCGATTGATTTGAGTCATCACAACTTTGAATTGGTCACGTACTTCCTAAATGATTTTCCCCCAAATTTTGCTATCATCTTCGTAATGTCCTCCTTAGATAGTGACCCCTGCTCCTCATAATGTCATCGCTTCCAATGCTTCTAGAGGATGTCATTTTGAGTGCAATTCATCCCTGCATGTGAATGACCTTTGAGTTTTATTGTTTCATCCAACTATGTATATTACTACACTGCTCCTTGTCAATTACGGTGAACATCCTATCAAATTGAATGTGATTCCCCAGTCGTTGATCAGTCTCCGTGCGATCCTCCATCCCTGAAATCGCCATTTTGCTCACCGTGCATCTTGAGTATGAATGATATAGTTGGAATGATGTACTGCCTTTCCATTCACTGGAGTCGGCATTTAATAACATTTCCTTTGTTGGCACAAAAGTGACATCAAAGAAATCCCTTGGGTTCAGGCGCAAAGAGCCAACAATGGTTCGTTGTAGTCTAGGAAAACGTCAGCATTTTCACCTTACCCCAAGGGATAAGGAGTCTCACCCGAGGCGTGCTGTGACAGGAAGTAAGAAGGGTTAAATATAGGTTCAGGGATATCTTAACCATTACTCTATAAGTGGCCCTGTGCATATACTCAAAATAACAATATATCAACACGAAGATCAATCTACCATGCGCATAGACTTGCAACGCATTCAAATTTTTATTGGGTCCAGATAACATAATCGAATACACACATCATACCAAGAAACCAGTCTGACTCTTCATTCATATTAATTCAACAAGATAACATTACATTATACATTGGCATTAGCCACAAAAAATTGCATGAAGTACCTGGTTACATGACCCAACTGACTGCAACAGACTTCGCCCCACCTCTCAGCTCCTTCTCTAGCCTTCAGGTCAGATGCTCTGAGAGCTTGCATCCTCTTCGTTGCTCGTCCATGACCAGAACTCTTCAACTAACCAACCAACCTTTTTCTCCTTGCGGCCTTCTCCTTTTGTATTCACTTCTATCGTTTGCACTGCCAATTCTTACACAACTATTTCTTTCCTTGGCTACCTCTCATCCGCCTTGTCCACTCGACTGCCCCTGGTTTCTGCTGACACCTTGCCACAACTATCCTACAGCTGCTTGTTCCTATTTTCCTCCCCAGCTTTCTTCTCTGAAACCTGACCATTGTTTTCGCCATCTGTTTCCTCTTCTTCGTATCTCCAAAATCCTTCAAAATCAAAATCAAGGCCCCAATAGGCCTTGACCACAGTTCTTTGACTTGTTCCCGAGTCAATTTATTTTGAGCGCTGCAGGTCCTATTGGTGTCTTTGTAGATACTCCTATTGGTGGTTGCAATGGTTCTATCGATTGATGAGCTATTGTTCCCATTGTATCCTCTGTCATTTTGATGGGTGGTTTCTATTCCAAATGCTCCTTCTTCCCTCCGTTGTCCTTCTTTCCCAAAGGAAGGCCCCAACTCAAGAATGGCAGTGGTCCTTCTCTGCTTGAATTCATTGTATTTGTGGAGGGCAGCTTCCCATGTGACGATGATAGAGTCATCATGTTGGGTAAAGTCTTCGGTTGTGTTAGACATTAGTTCGCTTGGCCTTTGACTCTGCAAGCAGTCCCACTGTGCTTCATTGTTGTTGCAGACTTCCTTCGGAGCCAAAACCTGTAGTCGGATCAGTGGTTGCAAGTCTCGGATTAGATTTTTGGTTTCCATCGATTCCTCTTCGATCTGATCAACCTGTGCTTGAATGGCGGCGATCTGCTCGTCAATATTTTGGAGTTGGTTGGAGTCTGTGCATTCCCTACTATTGGAAAACAATATTTGTAGTTTCTCTCTCATAGGATATACTGGCTGATTCTTTAGCACGAGGCTTCCTGGACAGTTGTGAACTCTATCCATTAGGGCGTATCTGTCTGCTAGTGCTTCAGCAAGTGCATTTTTCTTAGCTGCCACTTCACCAAGTTTTTCATCTGTCATTCTGGCATATATTTCTACCAGGTCTGGAAATGTTGATCTTCCTATTTCCATCTTCTTCTTCATATCAGCATTGTTGCCACGAGATTTGAACATGCTACTTGAATGTGATCGCAAAAACTCGCCAATGTGTATGCTACAATGTCCTTTGGAGCTTCTCTATTGACATCTGTGATTGTCGGCCACAGTGACCGAAATTTCTCTGTCACCTGATCGACTTGCGCCTACAAATCAGTATTTGCCTGTCACAAGTGATCTCTTTCCTCTATAACTTCATGTAGCTTCTTTTGTTGTTCGTGGTCTCGGACCAAGTCATCGTGTATTCTTTCATCTCTTTGCACAGCTTGTTGGTGTTGAGAAATCGCATCAAGAAATTCCAGTTTAATTTTTCCTTGAATTAAAATAGAATTATTTTCTCATAGCAATTTGAAAATAATTTAATTAAGTTTAATTAACTTAATTAATTTAGGAAATTCGAATTGGAAGTCTTTTAGAAGACATGTATATGTTCTCCCTAACTTATAGGAGTTCAGGATGAGTTATGAATGAGTTGTAATTAGTTAACTCAATTTATTGAGTTAATTCCAGTTAAATTAGATCCAATTAGTTTCAGGAACTAATAGTCAGTAAACAGTAAGTTGGGACACTAATGACCTGATTAATGCTACTCTAGTTAACTAAATATTCCACCATCAGAAACTCATGCATGTTGATTCTGAGAAAGACCCAGTTGAGACTAGAGTGCAGAGACAATGTACTATATGTTTTAGATTTTTCTAAGTTGCACTGACAGTGCATGCAATCAAGAACTGATCCTTGAGGGATTGCACTATTTTTAGAGGTTTTATTTCCCTTTAAATACAAGCTATCCTTCATAGGAATTACACATTGGAATAGAGACTTGGAGAGCTTGTGAATTGCCTAAGCTTTGGCCTTGAGCTTGCTTATGAGTTGGAGATTAAATTTGTTGAGTGTTGGGATTGTTCTAGAGAGAACAAGCGTTGTAATTTCATCTTGATTTTTTGGATTATTACAAAACAAATAGTGGGGTCTTGAGTTGTGGCTTTCCCTGGATATTTATTGTGTTGTGTGCCTTTGATTCTCTATCTCTATTAATTTTTTTTGCTCGATGTTTATGGGCTTCCGATGTAAAGAGTAGAAGTATATTCTTGTCCCTTGCTTTAGTAGATTACATGAGCTTGTGAATCTATAGGTTTTTCTACATGGTATTACAGCAAGATTGTTTTTTGGGCCGAGAGTTTGCATAGCATATCTAAGAATTTCTGTACAAAACTTTTAGAAACAAATTGCAGATTTGGATTCCTTGGGAAATATACCCAAATTAAAAAAAAATCGACCGAATCGGAGTTCAGATGAGGGAGATATCACTGATTTAAAATCGTCTCTCTAGAGGAGATTTCGAAGTTTCGAGTTTCCTGGTTACTGGTGAAAGTCGAATTTACATACATACTTCGAGATCGGCAAATGACACTCCATGGGTTGAGGCTTGAGTATGCCTTGGAAGGAAGCTCGAAATTGACATGGGGATCAGTGCTTATTGCTTTTTTGTAGTTAAACTGTCCTGGAAGCAGGAAGCATATAGAGAGAGAAGTTGGTTCTGTAAGGTGGAAGCTAGAAGCAGGAAGCTGGTTCTGGTGGAAGCTGGTTCTGGTGGAAGCTGGAAGCTGGTTCTGGTGGAAGCTGGAAGCTGGTTCTGTAAGGCTGGTGGAAGCTGGAAGCAGGAAGCTGGTTCTGGTGGAAGTTGGAAGCAGGAAGCTGGTTCTGGTGGAAGTTGGAAGCTGGTTCTGTAAGGCTGGTGGAAGCTGGAAGCAGGAAGCTGGTTCTGGTGGAAGCTGGAAGCTGGTTCTGTAAGGTGGAAGCTTGAAGTCACCTGGAAGCTGGAAGCAAGAAGCATTTTATAGCCTAGAGGGACATGATGGAGGTTGTGCTAGAAGATAATGGTTTGAAGGAATTCATTGATCAAGAAGTCCCCAAGCCAGCAGCTACGGATGCACAAAACTTGGTCAAATGGAAGAAGTGTGTGGCGAAGGAAAGGCAAATAATCCTTGAGGAAGTTCGAGGCCACATTGTCTCGAGTCTCCATGGAAAGGAAAATCTGCATGCTATGTGGAAAACATTGACAAACTTGTATCAAAATAGCAATGATTAAAGGAAGTTGGGACTAAAGGATAAACTTCATAAAATCAAGATGAATAAAGGCGAGACGATTCCAAAGTACTTGACCAAGTTCACTTAATGTTGGGATGAACTTGGAAGTGTTGGAATCATAATTTCTGAGGAGGATATGGTGAACCTTGCTCTTTTTGGACTCCCAAAGAGTTGGCATAGTTATCAAGACTTTGTTAATGGTCGGGAGAAGGTGCCAGATTGGAAACGACTAAGGTCATATTTGATGCAGGATGAGATCAGAAGGAATACCAGGGATGGCTCTTCATCAAAGACTAATGATGAAGAGAATTGTGCCTAGCGATTAAGGCAAGTAAGGGGAAAGGTAAAATTTCTCATTCCAAATCAGATTCTTATCATGGAGGTAAGAAGAAGGACATGACGAAAGTTAAATGCTTTCATTGTCACAAGATGGGTCACTTTGCTACATATTGTCCATTGAAGAATTCCAAGGATAAGTCCTCAGAAGGAGCGGCGGGTAAGGCTTTGGCCTCCCAATTCGAATTGGACTTTTCCCTCATTGCATGCATGGTGTCTTCAATGATGTGAAGTTTCTGGGACTTAGATAGTGGAGCTTCATTCCACATGACTGGCGACAAAGAGTTATTCAGTGAATTGGAGGAGAAAGATCTCAAGATGCATATCGAGATGGATGATGACGGTAAGTATAACGTTACTAGTGTGGACACTATTACTTTTCAAAGGGAGCATGTGGCTCCACTCACCATAAAGAATGTTATGCATGCACTCGGACTGACGAAGAACTTGGTATCCATTACCATGCTTGAGGATAGAGGCTATGATGTGATATTTTTTAAAGGAAAGGCGTTCCTTTGACACATAGTCATAGGTCAAGTAAAGAACATAGGGATTCAAGTTTAGAATCTCTATAAGATAGAGGTAGATGATTATGTTGCTTTGAGTTCAAAAGTAGAAAAGATGTTGATCTGAGACGTAGGCGAGTTGTGGAACAGGCGATTGGGCCAGTTTCATCATGGGGATTTGAAGATATTATAGCAAATATCTACCGGTCTTCCCAAAGGTACGCTTGAGCAAGTTGATACATGCAAGGGTTGTACTTTGGGAAAATACACCAAGTCTTCCTTTGGAGATAGAGACAGTCGAGTAGAGTCTATTCTGGAGAGAGTCCATTCATATGTGTGTGGACCATTCTTGACAATATCCACCACCAAACACAGGTATTATGTTATATTTGTATATCACTATTCTTGTAAATGTTGGATATTTTTCATGCAGAGAAAGGATCATACATTCACAAAGTTTCGTGAATTCAAATCATTGGTTGAGAAAGAGTCAAGCAAGAAGGTTAAAGCTCTACGGAGTGATAATGGTGAAGAATATGTCTCCAATGAGATTAAGAAATTATGCGCAGCGGAAGGTATTAAATGATAGTTGATGCACCTCACAACCCTCAACAAAATGAGGTTGCTGAGAGGAAGAACAGGAGCATAGTAGGAGAAGCAAGGGTGATGTTGCATGATTAAGGCCTACCGCTACACTTGTGGGCTGAGGCATGCAACACAACGATTTATGTTCAGAACCGTAGCCCACATCAGATACTTGAGAGTAAAACACCAGAGGAAGCTTATTCTGGTAAGAGGCCAGATGTTGGTCACTTCAGGATTTTTGGGTCATCGGTTTATTGCCAGGTGACCAAATATGCACAAAAGAAGCTTGAGCCAATAACAGAGTTGGGGATCTTTGTGGGGTACACTGATACTCCCCACAAATATCAGGTGTACATGCAAACGAGTCGGATGATAGTGGTTCACAAGGATGTCAAGTTTGATGAGGAGAAAGCCATGCGAGTATCCCTTGAGAGGGATCTTGAGCTACATACAGAGGAGCAACTTTTAGTTCCTAAGGTTGAGGAGCCTCAAATTGATGTGGAGCAACCACATGCAAAGTTTCTGGGAGTGGAGGCATCCACTCAGGTAGAGTCTTCCAGAGAGGGAAGAAAGCGCACTAGAGAGGCTGACAGATTGATGGATGTGAAGACTGCCTTCCTTAATGGAATGGTTGAGGAAGAGGTCTACATAGAGTAGCCCGAAGGTTTTGAAACCTTGGACCGTGAGTCACATGTGTGTTGACTCAAGAGAGCAGTGTAGGGGCTGAAGCAAGCACCCCATGGTTGGTACACCAAGATAGATAGCTACTTCATTGGGTTGGGCTTCACGAAGAGTGAAGCAAATGCGAACCTGTATCACATAGTGGTGGAAGGTAAGATTTTGATCATTGTACTTTATGTAGATGATCTCATACTGACAGGTGATGAGAATCTCATCAAATCTTGCAAGGAGGATCTTGTAAGAGAGTTTGAGATGAAGGACATGGGGCTCATGTATTACTTTCTTGGCATGTAGGTATGGTAGGGAGATGGGGAATTGTTTGTTTCTCAAAGCAAGTATGCCAATGAGATACTCAGGAGATTCTACATGGAGAGCAGTAAACCCATGGAGACTCCTCTAGTTGGTAACTGGAGGAAGGAGGATGCTACTTCAGGAGAAGTAGTGGAAGCTACTATTTACAGGCAGTTTGTGGGTTCACTCATGTAATTGGTGAACACATGACCAGATATGTGTTAACTGGTAAAGACATGTATTGAGATACATCAGAGGCACTACTCAATTTGGGTTGTGGTACAAACGGACAGAGGGAGTGAAGCTTCAAGGCTTCACCGATGCAGATTGGGCGAAGAGTCCATCTAACAGGAAGAGCACATCAGGAGGGATCTTTGGTATTGGGTCAGCTGCAGTTTCTTGGTACAACCGGAAACAGAGATCGGTTGCACTCAGTTCGGCAAAGGCATAGTACATGGTTGCAAGTCAAGCAACATGTGAGGCTATCTAGATGAGGAAGATCCTGGTTGGTTTGTTTGGTCAACAAATGGATCCGATAATGATTTATTGTGATAATCGTAGTTGTATCAAACTCTTTGAAAATCTAATTTTTCATGATCGTTCCAAGCATATAGATATCTGGTATCATCATCTCAGAGATTGTGCATTGAGACAAATCATGTTGTTAGATTACATTCCCACGGAGGAGAAAGATGTTGACATCTTGACAAAGGCATTGCCAAGACGAAAATTCGAGTTTCATAGAGCAGGATCGTGGCAGTGGATAATCCCTTTCTTGTTGAGAGGGAGTGTTGAGAAATGGCAACAAGAAATTCCAGTTTAATTTGTCCTTGAATTAAACTATGAATTAAAATAGAATTCTTTTCTCATAGCAATTTGAAAATAATTAATTAACTTAATTAATTTAGGAAATTTGAATTGGAAGTCTTTTAGAAGACATGTATATGTTCTCCCTAACTTATAGGAGTTCAGGATGAGTTATGAATGAGTTGTAATTAGTTAGCTTAGTTTATTGAGTTAATTCCAGTTAAATTAGTTCCAATCAGTTTCAGGAACTAATAGTGAGTAAACAGTCAGTTGGGACACTAGTGACCTAATTAGTGCTACTCTAGTTAACTGAAGATTCCACCATCAGAAACTCATGCATGTTGATTCTGAGAAAGACCCAGTTGAGACTAGAGTGTAGGGATAATGTACTATTTGTTTTAGATTTTTCTGAGTTGCACTGACAATGCATGCAATCAGGAACTGATCCTTGAGGGATTGTGCTATTTTTAGAGGCTTTATTTCCCTTTAAATACAAGCTATCCTTCATAGGAATTACACATTGGAATAGAGACTTGGAGAGATTGTGAACTGCCTAAGCTTTGGCCTTGAGCTTGCTTATGAGTTGGAGATTGATTTTGTTGAGTATTGGGATTGTTCTAGAGAGAACAAGCATTGTAATTTCATCTTGATTTTTCGGATTAATACAAAACAAATAGTGGGGTTTTGAGTTGTGGCTTTCCCTGGATATTTATTGTGTTATGTGCCTTTGATTCTCTTCCTCTATTGATTATTTTTTGCTCAATTTTTATGGGCTTCCGATGTAAAGAGTAGAAGTATATTCTTGTCTCTTGTTTTAGTAGATTACATGAGCTTGTGAATCTATAGGTTTTTCTACATGGTATCGCAACAAGATTGTTTTTTGGGACGAGAGTTTGAAGAGTAGATCTGATAATTTTTGTACAAAAATTTCATAAACAAATTGCAGATTTGGATTCCTTGGGAAAATATACCCAAATTAAAAATAAAATCGGAAGATCGAAGCTCGGATGAGGGAGATATCGTTGATTTAAAATCAGCTCTCTAGAGGAGATTTCGAAGCTTTGAATTTCTAGGTTACAGGTGAAAGTCAAATTTACATACATACTTCAAGATCGGCAGATGGCGTTCCATGGGTTGAGGCTTGAGTATGCCTTGGAAGGAAACTCAAATTTTATAGCCTGGAGGGACAGGATGGAGGTTGTGCTAGAAGATAATGACTTGAAGGAATTCACTGATCAAGAAGTCCCCAAGCCAGCAACTACAGATGCACAGAACTTGGCCGAATGGCAAAAGTGTGTGGTGAAGGCAAGGTGGATAATCCTTGAGGAAGTTCGAGGCCACATTGTCTCAAGTATCCATGGCAAGGAAAATCTGCATGCTATGTGGAAAACATTGAAGGACTTGTATCAGGATAGCAGTGATCAAAGGAAGTTGGCACTGAAGGATAAACTTGGAGATATTTTGAATTGGCTAAGATTTGGCCTTAAGCTTGCTTATGAGTTGGAGATTGAATTTGTTGAGTACTAGGATTGTTCTAGAGAGAACAAGCATTGTAATTTCGTCTTGATTTTCTGGATTAATACAAAACAAATAGTGGGGTTTTGAGCTGTGGCTTTCCTTAGATATTTATTGTGTTATGTGCCTTTTATTCTCCTCCTCTATTGATTATTTGTTTTCTCGATGTTTATGGGATTCTGTTGTAAAGAGTAGAAGTAGATTCTTGTCTCTTGTTTGAGTAGATCACATGAGCTTGTGAATCTACAGGATTTTCTACAGCTGGATGAATGAAAAAAGCTATGTCGATTACTAGTGTTGCAGGTGTCGGTCTGCATTGTGCTTGGATCTAGAAAAAATTGCTGAATTGGTAGGCCATTGACAATGGATTTATCAGAATGAGAGGTGGGAGAGTGAATTGGATGTGATTTTGGGGTGAACTTGGGAGTGGAGGGAATGATATTAGGGTTGGGGACCACCGGGAAATTTATAGGGAATACTGGTTGGTATTGTTCATTCCCCTCTAACTGCAGAAGGGTTGTGATTGGTCTTTCCCCTGTAGTCGGTTCGACCCAAAAGGTAACGATACTAACGATGCCGGTTGGGCGCCACTACCATGGGTGGTCCCTCTAGGCTACTCTGTCGAATCTACTTCCATGTCTTCAGTCACTAGTCTTGTGCTGGAGGGGATGGTTTCCGACAGGGTTGCGGAGGTGGAGGTTGTGTGGGGAGAAGGTTCCCATGACCAAGGTGGAATGGTAGATGGATTTGGGGGGATTTTCTCAATAATCGGAGATGCAGATGCTAATTGTCCGACCTCATCAGTAAGGTCAACAATGTGAATCGTTGGGGTAGTTTTGGGCTTCTTTGTTGTTGGGTTCTTGACTACTCTTTTCTTTCTGGCTTTCAAGACTATTGGTTGTGATTGGGTTTCAGTGCCAACAATAGGAATTGCCACGGCTAGCGGAGTTGTAATTATCAGTGTAAACATAGTAGAACCTTGAAAATGCATGGACTGGTTAGCCTCACCTAAATGTTCATCAAATCTTGTGATCATCTGCCTTATTGCAAACATTTGTTGTTCCATTTGTAGCACCATTGGGTGTATATCTTCCTTAGCCGGTCTCTTTCTGCTGCTCTCTCCCGCTTCTCCTACTTGCGACTGTGGCTTTAGTCCACCAAATAGATATCGATACTTCCCTTCGGTGATCTCACATGCAACCCCCGACCATGACCCAATCTCGCTATGGAGTGTTTCTTCAGTTAAAACAAATTTTTGCAGCTTCATCTTGAAGGTCTCAGGGTGGACACATCTGGGTCTAAGATACGTGTTCCCATGTGAGACTCCAAACCAGATTTCCTCTGAAAATTCATTTAGAAGTGGTTTTGGTATTCTCTTCGTCGACCTAACTATATCCAGCATTAGCTCATACCATTTGGTGAAAGCTGCCTCATTAATTTCCTTGCTGCTCGGGTCTCCCGAAACTCTCCATGGCTCATACCTGAGCACTAATGGTTGTCCTTCAGTAATCTACATCATCTCCCTCCCCCTTGGTCGCTGCCACTTCCACATTTCCAAATTCATCAATATGTATCCAAATAAGAAATTGGTACTCCTCCTGTAGATATCTTCATAGGTCTCGAAGAGATCATTTAGTACGAAAGCGGACCAGTTGAGCACTTCTCCGTTACAGCAGTGCTCTGCAACCGAGATTGTGTCAAGAGTGCACTCATTTCTTGATAAGTGTCTCATTGTTTTGCCAGCTATGATGTAGCAAGTGAACCTTATCTCAATTTTGCTAATAAGGTCAATCTTGGCTCCCCTACCCCCGCGCTTTGTTCCATATTTTCCATAATAATCATCTTCTCCTTACTTCTTTTCTCTTTTCGCTCCTACTTGGAACGTTGTATTCACCATATTTCCTCTTGTTGACAGCCCTGTGAGGCGATGGATATCGTCTACATGAATTGAATACTCCTTGTTGAGCCACATGGATCCCCCATGCATTCTATTGGCTAGTAGCTTCGTGCACTGCATTGCATCCAGTTGTGTGTCGAAGACTAGTAGACTTCTCAAATTGATCAGCGTAGATCTTTGTAAACCTCTAAAATTTTCTTTGACTTTGGTTGTTCTTGTGCCATCTTCCTTCCAAATTTCTTTGTATACACCTCCCTCTTCAGCGTTGGAAATCGGAAATATTCCGTAAGATCATTGTCAACCAAGGTAGATTTGTCATATTTTCCATATTTGCCATATTTGCCAGCAGGACAATTCGCTCATTGAGTTTGTCCTTTGGGACTGAAAGAATTCCCGTTGCCATTGCTCTTCGTCTTTTGATAGACAATCGTTACTAGAGGCTTCGAACTTCTTCTCTTCTTCTTTTTCTGTTCTTTGGAGCGAGTTTGGAGATTTTCTGCTACCTATGCTCGAAATTTTGTAGCTTCCTGCATTGTCATGCAAATTAAGTAGCTGGATTTGACATGACATTTTTTGATTAGAATCGACAACTAATTACTATGGAAACTTTCCCCGTGTATCCTAACCATGCTTCGCCATCGTTGGTTGACCTGGACCTGACATCTATGATGTAGAATGGGGAAGAACAGAATGAGCCGCATGGTTAATAAATTTTCCATAATGGGGGTTTTTATTAGCTAAATTTGCTCCTAACGGGAAAAGATTTTATGGCTTCCATTTGACAGTTGTATTATTAGTTACTTATTATGGAAATGACTACTCATACGGCAGAAACGACTGACAAAGCGTGCGACTATTAAGACTGACAAGAATGTCTACCTATTCCCCCCCCCAAACACGAATGGGTTGCGGTATCATGACATTTTTGTTGCAACCTTATTAACGCCTTTTCTTATTCTTACCAAAATACTACAAAAGACATGAACTTCAAATGAACATTGCAATGACTTGACTAAGTTTTATTGACTACTACCTACTTGTGGGATCGTCTCTGAGACCCCCTTAACTTGATCGTGTGGATTTTGGCATGTGGAAGGGTTTCAGGCGTGTGTCGTTTACCCATCCATGTAGCATTCCACCGTCCAGTTGCGCTAACCTTACCACTCCAGAATCTTTGATTTTTGCAACTATAAACGGGCCCAACCAGTGCATCTGCAACTTACCCATGAACTTTTGGAACTTTTTGTCATATAGCAATGCATGATGTCTGACTTGGAATGTTTTCTTTCTGATATGTCTGTCATGCCAAGCTTTTTTCCTTCTTTGCTCTACTAACTGGTGAAATTCAACTAAGAATCTGGATTCATCCAGTTCCATCAGTTGATTCAATCTTTCTCTTAATGTTGCATCATCTGTCATTTTTGTTGCTTGAGAAATAAACATGTTGGGCACTATGAACTCCGTTGCGACCACTACTTCTTTTCCATATACCAGTTGAAATGGTGTTTGTTTGTGAAATATTTTCACTGTTGTTCTGTATGCCCATAAAGTTGATAGCACGTGTTCATCCCAGTCACCTCTGTTGGCTGATACAATTTTCGTGAGACCTTTCTCCAGTATTTTATTGAATGTCTCAATAGTCTCGTTGGCCTATGGGTGATATGGGCTACTTTTATGATGTTGAATCATAAAGTTATTGAGAAGAGACTCAACAGTTTCATTAATGAAATGTGTTCCTTGATCGCTTGTCAGGATTTTTGGGCATCCAAATCTTGATATTATGTTTTCAAAAATGAATATTGTGGCAGTGTGAGTTGTACAATCCTTGACTGGTGTTGCTTCTGCCCATTGTGTGAGATATTTTGTATCCATTATTATGTATCTTGCGTGTGAATGTCGCATTGGTGATGTTATGGGCCCGATGAAGTCTATCACCCACTTCTCAAAAATCTGCACCATATGAACTGGGTTTAACGGGAGTTCATCTCGATGTGATGACTTTCCAACCCTCTAAGAGGCATCACAATTCTTAATGTATTCCTTAGAATATTTGTGGATGGTTGGCCACCATAAACCCATGTGCAGTATCTTCCTTGTGATGGCTTTTCCTCCTACATGGCCTCCCGTGACTCCGGCGTGACATTCCCAGAGCACTTCTTCTCTTTTCAAGTATACATCATCTCAAGACTTGATACAAGCCCATCTTATAGAGATGTATTGTGATTAGTTGATAGTCTGTTTCCCTCACTATCAGATGTCGCTTCTGTGCTGGTGTATACCTATTTGGGCAGTGCCCTGTTGTTAATAGCCCAACAATTTCTTCTAGGTAGTCCAAAATTGCCTCTATTCTGAATAAGTCAGCATCAGGTAACTAATCATCTAATGACCCTTCATTCTCTCCAGTCTCCAGTCATGACAGATGATCCGGCCCCAAATTTAGTCTTCTGGGTTTGATGACTACCTCGAAAGTGAATTCTTGGAAGAGTAATAACCAACGAAATATTATGCCTTGTAATACTAGTTTGTTCACTAAATACTTTAGTGAGGAATGATCTATGAAAAAATTAAATGGTGCTCCCAAAAAGTAATGCTTGAATTTTTGCAAAGAGTAAACCATGGCCAGTGCCTCCCTCTCTGTTGTTGTATAGTTCCTTTCTACAGTTGATAGTTCCCTGTTGGAATAGTACACTAGGTGATCCATATTTCTCTCGCCCTATTACGCCAATACTGCTCCTAGTGTGACCCTTAACACATCAATATGTACATGAAATGTCTTGTTCCAATCTGGGTACACAAGGATAGGAGTGCTTACCAACTTCTCTTTCAGCTTATTCAATTCTGCTTGACAGTCCTCCGACCAAGTGAATGCTTTCGTCCTTTTCAATAACTTCTCCATTGGGGCTGTAATTGATGTGTAGTTTCTGATGAACTGTCGATAATACCCTGTGTGGCCTAGAGTGGACCACAGTTTCTTTACATTATGTGGTGGCTCCATGTTAAATATTTCCGCAACCTTTGCAGGGTATACACACACTTCGTCTTGACAAACAATGTGGCCCAGCAGTGTTCCAAATGGAACCACAAAGATGCACTTTTTAGATTCAAGGAGATTTTCAACTATCTACATCTTTCGAACATGAGCCTTAGTAAGATTGTTCGTTTCTTCAATAAATTGTATATTGTCCAGTCATCCATGTATACCTTCAAGAACCTGTGAATATAGTCTCTGAATGCAGTTATAACAATCCTTGAGAAAACAACAGGTGCATTCTTCAACCCGAATGACATTACATGATAAGCATATGACCCCCACTCAGTGGTGAATGTTGTCTTTCTCTTGTATTCTTCTATTATTTGAACATGGTGATAGCCCAAAAATCCACCAGTGAAGGAATATGCTTCATTTCCTGCTACATTGTCCAGAACTTCATCGCTAAAGGGTGTTGGGAAGGGATCATGCACACATGCGTCGTTCAGACTTCGATAATCAACACAGACTCTGATCTCTGTTGCTTCTTTCTTGTTCTATATGAATATTGGACTAATCCATTTTGCTTCGTCTACCAGAAATATAATTCCAACTTCTAGCATTTTGTCGATCTCCCTCTTAACCTTTTCCTTCACTCTAGGGTTTAGCCTATATGGCCTGTGCTTTACTGGACATGCATCTGGTTGCAGAATGATCTTCATCTCCCTTATGTCCCCCTTTATCCTTTTTAGCTCAACTACTGATATCGGGAACAAATCTTGATATTCTCACAACAAGTCAAAGATCTCCCTTGTTGTCTGTTCGTCCCAATAATCCCCAACAGATGTCATTTTGGTTTTATCATCTGTTCCAATATTTTGCTTTTTCAATTTCACCGAGAGTAGGTGTGCAACTTCTCCTGCGGGAATTTCTTGAATATTCCTTTCCCCTTTTGTTTCCTCAAAGTTTAGGTTGTAGAAATTTTGAATAATTTAAGACATATTCACAGAGATTATCCTGATCATACCGGAACATGTATAGGAAGCAGAAACATTCACAGGCGCACATAGAAGCATCAATCAAACTCATAAACACAGTATGTATCCCAGGGAAAGCATCTCGCTAGATTGAATCATGTAACAATACAAAGCATAATACTTCTCACAAGTATCTCCACCTGTTACACACAATACAGCTCAGATTTGATCTCCAAATCTCCCCCGCTGCTTGCCTGCCTCCACTGCTCAATACCTGCTCAAGAACTGATGAGAATAGCTTCCCAAACTCGATTTTACACTGCAAAATAGTCACCCACACTATGTTGGACGTGAGACTGAAGTCCATCTATTTTTCCTTGATCATCCATAGACATGATCCATATGTCTTAGACATAGTCTCTTGCGCCAAAGACTTAGTGTGCTCCATCATAATCTCTTTCTTGTTGGAAAACCCTCTTCATCTAGTTTTTCATCTACTTTGTTGCAGGCCATATATTCTAGATATCCTATGTCATAAAGATGTTGTAAGAATTTTTCATCAATGCAACCTTCCCATAACTATCTTGGGGTGAACAAGATCCTTTTAATCGCATATAAGGTTTTAGCCATATGTCGATCAACATCTTTGAATGAGAAGATTCTATTGAATTGGTTAGCCATGACATCACAATCTATTATTTGCTTACGAAGCTCCTCTTATACGTACCATGCTTGCGGGATGGTACCTAGGGTGGGTATAAATACATGCACCCAAAGTTCTTTCGGAAGCCTTTCCTTTTCCCAATTTTCTATGCAGTCTTCTAAATGCTTCTTAGGATCTGACTCTATTATGTGGTTGGTCTTCTTCTTGACTAAACCTCTCTCTCATGGCTTGCTTTATAGTTCCCCACTCACACAACGTGTTGCGGTGCATTCTCCACCACCTTTCCGGGGTGGCGTGTAACACGATATCTAGCAATGGAACCTTGTGATCTTCTCTTATTTCTCTGTTTACTTTGTTTAAGAAAATGTCTACTGATTCAATACCGTGGAATTTTGGATAGTCTCTTACCTCTGCCCCTATCCAGTTTATCCTGCATATCTTCGCACAACGTCTGGTATCAAGTTCATATCCCCCTTGTTGCCATGCATCCCACGCAGCTTGTTAGGTCCCTATAATACTAGTGATTACCCCATTACTATTGTAGGTGTATCTCTTATTAATATTGTTGTGCCCCTATTGTCCCCATATTGTTATTATTGTGCCCCATAGAATTCCTCTATTGTTATTTTTGTGCCTTTATATTATTATTGTTAGGTCGGCTGGGTTATATTGTGAATCCTTAGACTCCTATATATAGAAAGGAGGTTTTGTCATTTGAATCATCAAAGAATCATTCATTTGTGTAATGTAAAGGAGGTTGCCCCTCGAAGAGGCTGAATTCTAAGGCGTTGATCTATCTTTTCTATCTTTTTGTGAGCTAGTTTCATAACATTTGGTATTAGAAATTTGGATTCTAGGGTTTCGCTACTCCAAATAGGTCATCGTGGCATTTTTGCTATAACTTTTTTCTGTGATGTTTCAGAAGCAAAAAAAAAAACAAAACAAAAAAAACCCATTTGAGACGAAATCGCCCTGAACCTCGGGTCCGACTTTCAGAGCTTTTCACACTAGATTTGCAGAGATATGATCTAAGGAAGTTGGTCTTTTTGCAGACTCCTGTATTACATTCCAAACAGGTGACCTAGGGAAAATCGTCATAACTTTCTCTTTGAGCATCAGATTGAAGTTTTGTAAGAAGTTACAGAAAGAGGACAGACTGTAGTTTCTTGTATATATTTTTTAGAGCCAAAGGTAGAAACAGGGACACGTGGCACGTCGTACAAGTTCGCTCTACTGAACTAGTCTATAATCAGGTCACTATCAGAGATTTGGCATAACTCTTCCTTGAAGAATCCAATTTGGATCAAACTAGTGGCATTGGAAAGAAGACATAGAGGGATACTGCAAGTCACAATATCAGAACTGGATGATCCAAAATTACAGAGATACATTAGAGGAAATATTGAGCTCCTACAAAGTGAAAAAAAAATGTGTAGATTTTTTTAAATTTTTGCTTAAGCTTGGTTTGAAAATTTATTTTGAAGGAATTCAAAGGGCATAGTAGAGCATTATTATCGGTAACTGATGCCCCGAGAAAAGAAAATGAAAACACCTAGTAAGCAACCTGAAAGCTCTAGCATGACTCATGAAGAAGTGGAAGAAATGCTACATGATATATCATAATTACAAGACCAAGTGCAACAAATGTTACTCTCACAAAAGCTAACAGAAGCTAAGATAAATGGCATGGAATCTAAGATAAAGGGAATGGAAGATAAGATGAATGGCATAGAAGCTAAGATGGACGATTTGAAGATAGGTGTGAAGAGAGATTTGAAGACAGGCATGGAAGATTTGAAGGCAGATTTGACAAATTTTCTAAAAGAAATACTTACTAATGGTGAAAGGGTAGTAAAGGAAACTCATGATGCGAACAAAAGAAATGTTAATCATGATTTCATAGACTCTAATGTTGGATCGAAGGCCCACCATATTCCAAAAATCGATATGAGGAAGTTTGATGGCAAGGATCCCGCAACATGATATTACAAATGGAGAAATTTTTCGATCTCAATAATGTGCAAAACACACAAAAGGTACGTATTGCAACTTTATATTTGGAAACAAATCAGTTTGTATGGTATCAATGGCTTTTCTCTCGTAAACAAATTATCACTTGGGAAATTTTTACAAAAGAATTGACATCACATTATGAGGATACAAAAAGCAACACTTTTTTTAGCCAATTGATAAGTCTCAAACAAAAGGGTTCAATAATGGAGCACATTGAGGAGTTCCAAAAATTGAAAATAAGGGTAAGAAATATTCCATAGGAGCATAGGATTGATGTGTTCATAGGGAATTTAAAGGATAATATCCAACATGATATTTTCCTTTGGGAACCTGATTCATTAGAGAAGGCATTCAGGTTAGCAAGAAAAATGGAAAGCAAAATTATGGCAACCATGAAGCATACCACTCACAACTATAAAGATGGAAGTGTTGTTGCCCCTAGTCTTCCACAACCTATAAGGTTGACACCACAACAATTGGAAGAAAAAAGAGCAAAAGGGCTTTGCTACAGTTGTGATAACAAATACACTAAAGGTCATAAGTGTGCTAAGAAGAAATTATTCTACATAGATTGTGAAGACGAAGAAGAAAAGGAGCAAGAAAGGTCAAAAGAAGAGGATATACTCCAGGAACAAAGCCTAGATAAAGAAGAAATGAATCCGACCATATATTGTAATGCATTGGCTGGAATTACCACTCCTCAAACCACCAAGATAGAAGGACAAATCGAGAAGAAAAAGGTAATAGTGTTGATTGATTCAGGAAGTACCCACAATTTTATTCATTGTAAGGTAGAAAAAGAATTGAATTGCTTCCTATATCCAACACCAGAGTGTCAAGTGATGGTTTCAAATGGAGGAACGATAAATTTCTCTGGAAAGTGCCATAATATTAAGCTATCCATGGGAGAATATGTATTGACTAGCCCAATACTTTCCATTCCAATGGGAGGTGCTGATGTTGTACTAGGAGTCCAATGGCTACAATCCTTGGGTACAATAGCTTTTAATTTTCAAGAACTTTTCATGAAATTTTCTGCAAAAGGAAAGGAAGTTGAATTAAGGGGTATTGCAGGGAAACCAGGAAAGATAATCAGCTCTAACGGTATGACAAAGCTTCTAAAAAAGGAACAAAGAGGTGTAATTGCACAATTATGTTCGCTAGATGTTTCCATATCGAAATCATTTATTTCTCCAAATCTCCAAAAAGTCTTGGACAATCATTCCAAGGTATTTGAGACTCCCAAATGTCTCCCACCTATTCATGCTCATGATCATGCTATTCATCTGATTCCAAGAAGTGTTTCTCCAAACATCAGGCCGTACAGATATCCCTATGCCCAAAAGAGTGAAATTAAACGTATGGTTGCAGAAATGTTAGAGGCTGGTATAATTCAACCTAGTCAAAGTTCTTTCTCTGCTCCAGTAGTATTGGTGCACAAGAAGGATGGATCATGGCACATGTGTCCGAATTATAGGGAGCTCAACAAGCTCAGTATTAAATATAAGTTTCCCATTCCTGTCATTGATGAATTATTGGATGAATTACATGGATCAATTTACTTCACCAAGTTGGATCTTTGTTCAGGATATCATCAAATCAGAATGAAGACTGAAGACATTCCGAAAACAGTGTTTAGAACTCATGAGGGTCATTATGAATTTTTGGTCATGCCTTTTGGCCTTACCAATGCACCTTCTACATTTCAAGGTTTGATGAATTCCATTTTCAAACCCTTCCTTAGAAAATTTGTGTTAGTTTTTTTTGATGATATACTAATCTACAACAAGTCTTGGAAGGATCATGTTGAACATGTTGACAGGGTGCTACAACTATTGGAGGAGAAACAATTATATGCAAAAAGATCCAAATGTTTCTTTGGAGTACAAGAGGTGGAATATCGGGGTCATATTGTATCTCATGAAGGAGTTAAGGTAGACCCTAGCAAAATTAAAGCCATTAAGGAATGGAAAATCCCCACATCCATAAAGCATCTGCGAGGATTTCTCGAGTTGACTGGTTATTATCGCATGTTTGTTAAGAATTATGGGAGAATAGCAGCACCTCCAACAACATTATTGAAGAAAGATGCATTTTCATGGACTCTAGAAGCAACAAAGGCCTTCGAACATCTTAAAGAGGCAATGTGACAAGCACTGGCCTTAGCTACACCGGACTTCACAAAAACCTTTATTGTGGAATGTGATGGTTCAGGAAATGGAATTGGTGTTGTTTTAATGCAAAATGAAAGACCCATTTCTTTTGAAAGTTGTCCAATCAAGGGAAAGTTTTTACACAAAGCTATTTATGATAAGGAAATGTTGGCAATACTATATGCACTTAATAAATGGCGACCCTACCTAATGGGAAGACACTTCAAGGTAAAAACGGATCATGATAGCCTTAAATACTTTTTAGAAAAAAGATTATCCTCTGAAGAGCAACAAAAGTGGCTCACAAAGATGTTGGGTTATGAATTTGAAATCATCTACAAAAAAAGGAAGCAAAAGGTGGTGGCAGATGCACTCTCAAGAAAGGATGAGGATGTGGAAGCATTTTTGTGTGCCATTTCTATTATCCAACCAAATTGGATAAACGAAGAAAGGGAGGAATGGAAGAATGTTGAAGACGTGTGGGCACTTCTTCGAAAGTTACAACAAGATTCCAGTACATCTGATACATTTAGCTGGAAAAATGATTCGTTATGGTACAAAGATCGCTTATACGTCTATAAGAATTCCCAACTCAAACAAAAGATTCTTATGGAATTGCACACTTCTCCCTTAGGAGGGCACTCAGGATTTTTAAAAACTTACCACAGGGTTAAGAAGGAATTTTTTTGGGATGGCCTTATATCGGATATTCAAAAGTTTGTGGTGGAATGTTTAGTTTACCAACAAAATAAAGTTGAAACAATTAAGACCCCAGGTCTATTACAACCTTTATCCATTCCAAGCCAACGTTGGGAGGAGGTTTCAATGGATTTTATCATAGGTTTACCCAAGTCTGAGGGAAAGAGTGTCATAATGGTGGTAGTTGACAGACTTACCAAGTATGCACACTTTTGTTCATTATCACATCCATTTAAAGCTAGTACAGTTTCTACTGCATCTATCGAAACAATTAAAAAGCTACATGGAAACCCAAAGATTATTGTAAGTGACAGAGATCCCATTTTCACTGGAAATTTTTGGACAGAATTATTTTCTTGTCTCGGTACTCAGTTATCTCATAGCTCATCTTATCATCCTCAATCTGATGGGCAAACTGAGATAGTAAACAAATGTTTGGAATGACATCTTCGTTGCTTTGTATCTGATAAACAGACACAATGGGTCAAATGGTTGCCTCTGACTGAATGGTGGTATAACACTTCCTTCCGTACAACAACAAAAATGACCCCATTTATGGCACTTTTTGGATATCAGCCACCATCCATCACATCATATTTAAGAAAAAATTCTAAGGTTCAAGTAGTGGAACATCACATTGAGCATCAACAACAAGTCCTCCAACTCTTAAAGGATAACCTCGTGTTGTCGCAATATAGAATGAAACAACAGGCAGATCAACATCACAGCGAAGGAAGTTTTGATGTAGGTGATTGGGTATTCCTATGGCTACAACCATATAAATAAATGTCCCTCAAGCAAGCTAAGAAGGATAATAAATTATCACCAAAGTATTATGGTCCGTACAAGGTGTTGCAAAAGATTGGTACTATGGCATACAAATTGGAGCTTCCTGCAGCTTCTTGAGTGCACCCAGTTTTCCATGTTTCATGTTTAAAGAAGGTTATAGGCAACAAGCTCCCAATTCAAACAATATTGCCAGAACTTGACGAGGAAGGAAAAATTATATTGGAACCGGAAGCAGTCACAGAAACAAGAACTCGACAACTACGAAATTGATCAATTTCGGAGTATCTCGTCAAGTGGAAGAACTTATCCACTGAAGATTCCACGTGGGAGGATGAGAATTTTATACAGAAGCATCCAGAACTACTCAAGCATTGAGGACAACACTTTTTTGAAGGAGAGGGGCATGTTAGGTCCCTATAATATTAGTGATTACCCCATTACTATTGTAGGTGTATCCCTTATTAATATCGTTGTGGCCCTATTGTCCCCATATTGTTATTACTGTGCCCCATAGAATTCCTCTATTGTTATTTTTGTGCCTTTATATTATTATTGTTAGGTCAGCTAGGTTATATTGTGAATCCTTAGACTCTTATATATAGAAAGGAGGTTTTTTCATTTGAATCATCAAAGAATCATTCATTTGTGTAATGTAAAGGAGGTTGCCCCATCGAAGAGGCTGAATTCTAAGGCGTTGATCTATCTTTTCTATCTTTTTGTGAGTTGGTTTCATAACACGGGTTCTAAACCAACTTTTGAGCTTTGAATACTCCTCCAGTTGACAGATCCTCCTGCTGGAAGATTTATATAATCCTCTCTCTTACCTGTCGTTAATGTGTATCACTGGTCTAACATTCCCGACTCATCCCTAAAATCCACAGGTTCCATGAACTTGGGTCCTTAATATGGGTCTAAGGGTTGTATCACCCGCATCCCTTCTACTTCAAATATCATTAGTTCTTTCTTCAGGCCGATGGTAACGTAGTTTTCATATGCCCAGTCGATCCCAAGGAGTGCTTGGTACAGGTCCTTGTCGCCCATTACATCAATTACTTCGAATTCAGTGTATGTCTTTACTCCCACCACATCCACCTCTATGTATTCTAACCTTCCAATAGGTAAGATGCAATGCTGATTCGCCATCCTCAATTGTATCGGTGAATACTTAAGTTGTGGCTTCCCATTGCCTCCTATGTTTTTTTGGGAAAAACGTTTACATCCGACCCCAGGTCTAGCATCATGTCTTTTATTTGGAATCCTGCAATCTGAGCATTGATTTAGAATTCCCTTTCTCTTCTCTTTTTATTCTGTCGCACTCTTCTTGCATGCCTTTATGGTAAGTTGGCATATGGTAGTTCTCTTTCCTCTTCGTCTTCTGGCAATACCGCTTTTAAACTTTTGCGTAACTCCTTCAACATTCGCTCATCATCAACGATCTACAGAAATAACTTAAACCATTCTTGTAGCATTTTAGCATGGGTTTTTATGATTTCTTCGGAGATACTACCTTAACAATCAAGGGTGAGTCCACCGTACCCCGATCTTCCCCGGTCTTATTTCCTCCCCTTGTAACTATATTTATATTAGTTGCGGGAAGAGTGTCGTATGTACGAGGCTTTGCATTGATGAGGTTTGCCCCTCTCTATCTAGTCCTTTCTTCCCATTTTGCAATGAGCTCAAGGCAATCCTTCGTGGCATGCGTATTGATTATGCATTGCGAACACCATGGTCTCTTGGGGAGCGGAATTTCCCTGGAAACATGACCCTCTTGATCACAATTATAACACCTTATGGGACCTCTACCTCCCGCTCTTCCTCCTCTCATATTTCCTCCTCATCCTCCTTTGTTAGACACATTGATTCTAAACGTAGACCTATCCAGTCGTTCTGCTAAAGCAACTACTCCCCTACACTAGTCAGTGTGATGCGATGTATATGGACAAAAATCACAATAGTTTTTATTTGGAACATTGGAGTACTTTTGTAGAATTGGGCACACCCATTGTAGATGTCTGTACATCCAACAAATTTCACAGTATTCTTGGGTATTTCGATCTGGGAAAGCTCCTTGTGCCCCTACTGTCGTAACTCTTGTTGTTGGCAGGGTTCTGGATGGTCCTGTAATCACCCCTGAATGGTTGACTCCCCTCAACCTTGGGCCTTCTCTCGCAACATGTCCTTCCACCATGCAATCTGTACACCATACATTGGGTCTAGCTAGCCGAACTGGTTGTAGGTCCTTCAATTTCTCTGTTAAGTTGGTGATTTGATTCTAGAGGCCCGTGATTGATGGGTCCTGCAACCTTGCCCCCCCCCCCCTGATGCTCATGATGGTATCCTTCCATGGCCTCTATACGCGATGCTTGTTCTAAAGCATCTTGGAGAGTCCCAATCTTCTGTTGTGTCAATGACATTCTCGTAAGGGGTAAGAGCGCCTTAATGAACCAGTCTCTCTAGTGATTAGGATCTAGGGTGTAAATTAGCTTAGCAATAACATCCTTAAATCTATGCATCAATTCCCAAGCAATTTCACCTTCCTTCTGCTTGATTTCACTTAGTTCCGATAACCCCTACTGGTCTGTCTAAGGTACTTTGAATTCTTGCATGAATCCTCTCTTGATATCATCTACTATGGGATTCTGGTTCTATTCTGCCCATTTTATAAACCAACGCAGAGCTCTCTCCCTCAACGTGGCTTGGAAATCAACTAATTTAATGTTGTATAGCATCTGACACGCTCTCCATATAACTTCGCAGAGGTACCATTGTTGTTATACGTCTTCATTTCCTCTACCAGAAAATTTAGTGTATCTAGTGAAAGATCCCACCATGGTTACCTGAGTATGCGCCAACAACACAAATCCTTTGGTTCCGGGTTGTTGAGATCCTTGCAGTACCATATTACTAATACCGCTAATTCCACTGTTATTTACTGTATTGAAACTGGCCTTATATTTCTCATGTACATTGTGTACTTGTATCGCTTTAGCTAACTTAGCAACAAGTTTCTCAAGATTATTGTAAGGCACCAGGGGAAGGTCGAGAGGGATACTACCTATACTTTGGGGATTCTGTTGCTGATCTCTTGTGGATGTTTCACCTTTGGTGAATAACCTTCTCATGACATTACTCATTTCCTCTTCCATTTCCTCTTCGTCACTACTCCAAATTTGTCCCTCAACCTTTCCCGCAACCTGTAAGGAAGAGTCCTCATCATTATCTTGGCTTATGTTCTTCCCATCGGCATTCCTGTCTTGTCCTACATCTTCCTCCATTCTCTTTCCCTCTTCTGAGCTCCCTGACATCGCTCCTACTTGGTGGGGTCCCATTCTTCTCTTCTTCAGAGTCTGAACCACTCTTTCCTGCCACTTGTCAGCTAATAGCGCTCTCCTTTGCACCCTAACATCTCTATATTTCCACAATCCTTCTACATCCATTCCTTCAGCAGCATCTCTATTCCCCAACTGGTAGCATCCTCCCCTTAGGTCCTTCCCCTAGTACTGGGGTTTTATGCTACCATCATTGTTGTAGATAAGGGTAGCAGCCCTTCTTCTACCATGAACATCTTAATCCACAACGACACTTCCCTCACCAGCTTCCCTCTTAATCCTGACTTGAACACCGCTTTCGCCCTCGAGAAGGACTAATATTTCTCTGGGGAAAACTTGACTATGTACGCCCCTACTGTAGTGTATACCCAAATCTCAACTTCCCTTGTCAGATCACTATCCAAGCGTCGAAGTGATACAAGGTCTAAGGGGCCCCAGTCGCAATGGGTTAACATCATTCCTTCTAATCGATTCTACACTTTTAGCCTCCTTAACCAATTATACAAGTCTTTTGGGAACTTACACCAGAAGATCTCATATTGGTTACTTGCAACCTCGGCATACAAAAGTCTATCTACTCACTTTGGCAATAGGTTGACCCCTTTGAATAGCTTGTTCTGATATAAACTAATCTAATCTTTTATCCCACCAATCCCTAATATATTTCTTAAATATCCTCGAAACCATATTCCAAATCGGTTCTTATAGCTTTAGTTCCCGGCAATGGAACCATTTGTTGGCACAAAAGTGACATCAGGGAAAGACCTTGGGTTCACGTACAAAGAGCCAACAATGGTTCGTTGTAGTCTAGGACAACGCCGACATTTTCACCTTACCCCAAGGGATAAGGAGTCTCATCCGAGGCGTGCCGCAACAGGAAGTAAGAACGGTTTAGTATAGGGTCAGTGATATCTTAACCATTACTCTATAAGTGGCTCTATGCATGTACTCAGAATAACAATATATCAACATGAATATCAAACTACCATGAGCATAGACTTGCAACACATTCAAATTTTTAGTGGGTCCAGATAACATAATCAAATACACACATCATACCAAGAAACCAGTCTGACTCTTCATTCATATTAATTCAACAGGATAACATTACATTATACATTGGCCTCAACCCCAGACAATTGCATGAAATTCCTGATTACATGACCCGACTAACTGCAACAGACTTCGCCCCGCCTCTCAGTTGTTTCTCTGGCCTTCAAGTTGGATTCTCTGAGAGCTTGCATCTTCTTCACTGCTTGTCTGTGACCAGAACTCTTCAACTAACCAACCAACCTCTTTCTCCTTACGACCTTCTCCTTTTGTATTCACTTTTGTCATTTGCACTGCCAGTTCTTACTCGGTTGTTTCTTTCCTTGGCTACCTCTCCTCTGCCTTGTCCGCTCGGTTTCCCTCTCTTTCTGCTAACAGCTTGCCACGACTGTCCCGCAACTGCATGTTCCTGTTTTCCTCCCCAACTGTCTTCTCTGCAACCTGACCGTTGTTGTCGCCATCTGTTTCCTCTTCTTCGTATCTCCAAAATCTTTCAAAATATTTCAAAAAATTTCAAAATTGAAACGAAGGCCCCAACATCCTTCCCCCTTCGCTTGTCTAGAGTGATGACGATAAGTCTGCCTTACCTCCATATGGATATGTGATGTCCCAGCTACTTGTCTCACCTCCCAAAAGAGACCTACCATGCCTTGGGAAGAGCGAAAGGAGGTAGTGTAATGTCAACATTAAAATCCTGATTGTTCCATTAAGTAGCTTTGGTCATGCTTTGAATCATTTCAATCACGGAACATGACATATTTGATTTTGTGTTTGGTCTAAGACCATTATCCCTTATTCTAGAGCTATTGGCTTGTTCATTTGTCGCCCGATTGTTCTCCCTTTTGACATGGACAAAATTATAGTCTTCTAGTTTATTTAGGAGTATACCTATTCGTTAAAGAGTGGGGGATAGTTCTACTTCCTTTTGTTGCTTGATCTTGATGCACCTTTGAATAATGATCATTGAATCTCCAACTATACTTATTTGATGCAAGACATTTGAGATAGCAATCTTTAATCCTTTCCAGAGGGCTAAGGCTTCAACTTGATTATTCAAAGCATTTCCTACTCCCCAAGCATACCTTGTCTCTACTTTTCTATCAGGGTTGTACAACACCCCTCCTGCTCCTACCTCCCTCGGATTTCCTTTCGAGGCCCCATCGGAAAAGGGTTGTGATCTACCTAGGTTTCGTCACCATTCTTTGAATCTTTCCCCTCACAACCTTATACAAAAAGAATGAATTTTATAGGACATGGAGCTAACAACATGATCTGAAGGTTATTTTTCTTGAACCACTCTTTTCTTCTGCCTTGAGATTGATCAGTTTTGACTCATCGTACCCCTTACCAGAAATCACTTCAAAGAAAAACTACATTCCTTTTATAGTTGTTGATTTAGGAGATGATCTATTATCTTTAAATATGGCTTGATTTTGGCATAGCCACACCAACCAACATAAGTATTTGCGAACTCCCATCCAACATCTCATAATTATTGAAGCTTTGTTTTTGTTAAACGGATATTGGGATCTCTAATGGATGAACATCTCAGACCACTCCATGGGGATAATTTGTAAATGTACTAATGGTTCTAAAACAATTTCCAAGTTTCCAAGGTGAAGGAGCATTGATAGAATATATGCTTCATATCTTCCTTCGCCTTGCCACAAAGGACACAATGAAAGGGACAATGGATGTTCCTCTTTCTAAGATTTTCCGTTGTTAGAATTTTCCCATGCACCATCTCCCAACAGAAGGTGTTGACCTTTGGTAATCCATCGTTGTTCCAAATATTATCCCAAACCAAAGAAGGAGGTGGGGAAGAGAGATTTTTAAGGAGGTAAGCATAACCCTACTTCACAGCATAATGTGGATACTTACCTCCTGTCCATATATGCCTATCGAGTTTGTGCATTACTACTGGTGCAATGTCTTTCAATGATTTTATCACTTCTCGCCAGTGATGTTGAAAGTGGGCCAAACATGCCATATTATGCCACCCACATCACATCCCATTCTCATCCCAGTTAGAGATGTCCACTAAATGGTTTATGTCCTGCTCTTCTATCCACCCAGCTAGCTCCCCAACACCTTGGTTCTTTGAGAACAAGGTAGTAGAAGGGGTGTGATCTTTCCAAAGGTGATTTTTCTTTTCGTTTCCTGGCTACCATCCAAGTTACTTGATTAAGAAAGGGGCCACAGATTTGCAGAGCTTCCAAATTTTGGTTCCCTTCCCTTCCCATGTTTCACCCTCTGGCCTAAGCAACCTGTTCTTATGGAAATGCTTTCTTATGAAGGCATTTTTCCACCATTCGTTAGAGTTTAATACTAATCTCCACACCAATTTAGCTCCCAATTCTAGATTCATATATTCAGGGTCTTTAATCCCTAGACCACCCAATCTCTTTGGTAGTTTAACAATGTTCTAATTCGCTAAGTGAAATTTGTGGTCATTATTCTTGCCTCCCTACCATAAGAACTTTTTGATCAGGTTACTGATATTATGAATGACATTCTTCGGTGCTAAAATTCTTGACCCAATATACACCGATAAGGTCGATAACACAAATTTTATGAGGATCACTCTCCCTACTACATTCAACCATCTTGCTCCCCGAGATTGAACTCTTTTTTTAATTTTTTGCAAAACTGCCTCCCAGTCCTCCCCAATTATCTACCTAAAAGAAATAGGAATACCGAGATAAGAAAAGGATTCCCAATCCTTATTTTATGGAAATCCCAGAATTCAAGAGATTTCTTGCAAGGTGAAATCAGAGCAATTCCAACCTATCAGTCGACTCTTTATTCTATTAATCAATCCTCTAGACAAGTGCAGATAGGAGCCTATTTTTTTTTTTGAATATGGAAGTTATGATCCTTGAGGCTCCTCCCAATAGAAGAGTGCCATCTACAAATTGGGAGTGGTTAAATTCTCTGACATTTCTTTCTATACTCAATCTAGGTAGACCCTCGTTAAACCTGACCGCTTCCAAATTCCTACTAAGAAATCCTTCCATACTAATGTTGAGAAGAGGCGAAAAAGGGAAACCTTGTCGAAGACCTCTTGAGGCTACGGAGAAGGACGTCGGTATACCATTAACCAGAAGGGAGATCCTGGGGGATTTGATGCAAGCCTTGATGCATTGAATAAATTCGTAACAAAAACCCAATTTTTCTAAAATAAGGAAAAGAAAGGAGTGGTTTCCCAATCAAATGCATTAACCATATCTAGTTTGATGACCATTCATGCTTCTCCCACTTCCTTGCTTGAGTGTATTTATTACTGGACCAAAATAATGTTATCAAGAATATTTTTTTGTTGCATGAAACCACCTTGATTCTCAGAGATAAAGGATAAGAGCATAGGCTTTATTCGATTGGCTATGATTTTTTTCAAGATCTTATAAGAGGATTTGCAAAGAGATATAGGTTGGAATCTTGAGAAATTTACAGGATTTGATTCGTTTGGGATAAGGGATAAAAAGGAGGAGCTCATGCCACCTCCCAACTTATTTTAACTTTATAATGATTCAACATTCAAAGTAGATCATTTTTTATCATTGACCAAAATAATCGGTAGAAACTTATTAAGAATCGATCAGGGGCAAGTGATTTTTTTGGCTCTAAAGACCAGGTAACCTCTTTTACCTCTTCTTTTACTATCTCAACTATAAGACTTTGATTTGTTGTCTTCATTATCACTTGAGGCATTGCTTGAAGGAATTCATTAGCTTGGTCTAATGTTATTTGATATACACTATACAAAGTTTTGTAGTAATTATGTGCCTCCTCCTTGATATCCTCAAAGGATATCACATCGGCGTACCTTCTGGAATGATTTATTTGACTTTATTACGAGGTTCCCTTGCTTTTTCCTGCCTATGGAAGAAAGATGTATTGGAGTCCCCAACCTTCAGCCATAGACCATGCAACTTCAATCGCCAAATATTTCTTCTTGCCCGCTTAGAGTGAAAATTTGACGGATGAGATCCTTTTCTTTTTGCAGGTGTTTTTCCTTGATTTTCACTTCCTCCATCATCTTATAATTCTCCCCTAGTTGTTGAACCAGGCCACACTTTTTTTTTACCCGGGGGTTAATATTTTTCTTTGAACCATTTCCTTAAAGTTTGCTTCACATTTTGGAGCTTTGATTACCAGACAAAAGGTGGGGATCCCTGGACTGGGAGATGTCAGGCTTACTTCACCACCATCGCCACTCCTTCCATTTGCACCCAATCCACATTGAATCTTAATAGAATGGGACCGAGATTTTCCACCTTGTCAATACATAGTAGAATTGGTCGATGGTCAAATTGTCCTTGAGCTCATATTACTTAGGAACAATCAATTCCTTTGAGAAGCCAATTACTATGGATCATGAAACGATCCAATCGAGATGCTATGTATTGATCCCTCATTCTTTTGTTTGACCATGTGTATTTCCCTACTTTTGGAATGACATCCATAAGAGCCCAGTTAGTCATTAAATCTTACATTATTTCCCTAAATGGATCTCATACTATAGTTCCTCCTATCTTTTTCCTGTTAGGCTCAAAATGGTTGATCCAGGGGATATTGGTGGCCACCCGCCAATTCCACTTGGACCCCCACCATTTTTTCTTTTAGTTTTCCAATTTCCTTATTTGTAGCACAATTTACTATTTTTGGCAGTTTTTTCGAGTCCTGAACTTCTAGAGCCGTTTTGAGGCCCTAAACGACGTTTTTTGGGAAAACTGGGAGCAACAAGGGTCCATGGACTAATGTTGCTCTTCCCAAAGTTGTATTCCTTGGATAGATATTTCTAACGAGGTATTGTACGCGTCAAACGGAGATCGTATGCCAAAGTTACGACCCTAGGAAGTTGATGTACCAATTTACCCAAAACGAGGCCCATAGTTTGGCGCTTCATCTCCTAGGGTTAGGGTTTTGGATGTTTAGGATTTTCCATTGTTTCTCAACAATAAATAGACCTTTGAGCCTCATTGTAAGACAGTTCAGAGGCATGTAGCCGCCACATCTCTCCTCAGAGATAAGCTACCATCGCCTGAGCTAGCTTGTTCCCATTTCTGTTTGTAAGCATATTTCAGTATTTTTCATTAATGAAATGAAGTATTATTTCTGATGTATCTCTTTATTTATGGTTATGTCTATAATTTGTTGCGTTCCCATTTAAATTTGGATCAATGGTGTTGAAGTACCCTCCTATCACACTATTTAGATGCAAATTTTTGCTTTTAAGATCCTCCAATGGATCCCAAAATTATGTTTTTTCACTGTACAGAATAGGGGCATAAATGTTAATGAAGCGGATCCCCTCTCCCATTTCTTTGACTTCCAATAAGGCCATGATCCAATACTGTGACCTTATTTCCTCAATAAGAGTGAAGTATTTATTCAACCAAAAAAATACATAGACCTCTCGAGGCCCTTCTTGAAGCTTGAACTAACCCCGAGCTCTCTTTCCAAAATACATCTACTACCTTAATCATGTCTGCATCATCCATCTTTATTTCTTGAAGAAATAAAATCCACAACAATTCTTGTTTTATTAAATCTCTCACTGCTAGGGATTAAACAGGGTTCCCTAGTCTCCTGATGCTCCATGATAATACTTTCATTTATAAGTAGGGTTTGGATTGACCCCACCCTTGTTTTCTTCACGATTTTTCACACCTTTCCCTTTTAGGATCTCTGAGATAACAAGTTGATTTCCCAACTTCTTGTTGTGCATTGCTTCTTTTTCCCTTACCATCTTTTTCTTTGGTCGACCTTTTTTCTTGGAGCTCCCTGTCTCTTGACTATTACCATCATTTGCCCATGAGAGGGTTTGGGCCATGTGTCGGGTGACTACCCTCGCTATCTCCTCAACCACACTTAAGGGAGGATTGTATGGAGTATTTGATCCCTTTTTTGTTTGCATAGGAGGAGATTTCCATGATTCATCAACTTTTTTTATTATTTTCCTCATTGATCTCGCCTTCCTTGGATCCCTCATTTTCTGATTCATTCTCCTTATCCCCTTCAACTTCAAGTGGATTTGAGCCTTCTGTGTCGCCATTTTGATTATTGAGAGCATTAAAAGGGTTTGAGGAGGTGGATGTTGTGTTATTACCTCTGGTACACTGGGATTTTTGCATTGATCCTTTCTTTTTAGTTCCACCTTTCTTCTACATTTTCCATTGCTCCTCTTGAGATGTTGTGTTGTATGTGTTTTTTTCTGCACGGATTTGGTGCAATCCCTCGCAAAATGACCATATTCATGGTAGTAGCAACACTTAAACAAAATTTGTTCATAATCCAAAATTTTCCTGTGCTTCTAGTCTCCTAGAGTAAGATTTGTTGAAAATGCAATAAGAAATTCCTAATTTAATTTTGCCTTGATTAAATTAGGAGAAATTCAAATTTCAATTTCATCTGAATACTTGGAGGTAGTTAACTGAGGTGACATATCTCTTGTCACTCAGTCAACTCAGTAAATTCGAGTTGGAGACACTTGAGTTCAATTCGACATGATTTATTGCTAATTTGTATCAATCTATTTTAGTTAATTTGAGTTATTGTTAATGTAACTTGTTCTCACTATTAGTAGAACTAGTGGAGGTTTAGTCAAGGGTGTGTAACTTTTTTCACAATGAGTGATAAGGGTGTGTAACTTTTTTCACACTGAGTGATCATCCAGTTAGTTGATCAATCAACCTATATTAACTCATGCATGTAGAGAATTTGAGCTACCCAGTTGAGATTGGA
The DNA here is from genome assembly GCA_031772625.1 of Pinus tabuliformis. Lineage (NCBI taxonomy): Eukaryota > Viridiplantae > Streptophyta > Pinopsida > Pinales > Pinaceae > Pinus > Pinus tabuliformis. The sequence goes on along the minus strand of CM062810.1, from coordinate 166,435,838 downwards.
GTTCAAGGGCAGTGTACTATCAATTGTAGAATTTTCCAAGCTATATAGGTGGTGCATGCAGTCAAAGAAGGGCCTAAAGGAATTGCGGGCTAATTCCTCATCAAACAATGCAAGGAAATAAGAGCTTGGCACGCTGAGAAATTAGCTAAGCATTGGCTTGAGTTAGTATGTGAGGTAGTGAGATAGATTATACTAATGCAGGGGTTGCTCAGGCTTGAGCAAGCATTGTATTTCTTCTCTATTCTTTGATTAATGCAATACATATAGTAAGGGGTTTTGAACATTTTCTTTCCCCTAGATAAATCATGTGTATGTGTGTCAAAATCTTGATGCATGTTAATGACTTGTGTTCTCGATCGTGAATTTACTTCCATAGATGAGTAGAGTAGCTTCTACTCTTTTGATTTAGAAAATTTCACGAGTAGTTTAAAATCTACACATCAATTTCTACATGGTATCAAATCTAGATTCACAGTAGAGAAGAGATTTTGAAGTTTTCATTGTAGGAGGTTTGAAATTGAAGATCAATGTTACAAGTTTTCTCTAGGACTGAGAAGATGGTTTTCAATGGACTTAGGCTCGAGTATGCTTTCGAAGGAACACACATTTTTTGTCATGGAAGGTCTGCATGGAGGCAATATTGGATGATAATGGGCTGCTAGAATAGATCAAGACAAATGTAGCAAAACCCCCAAAATTTGATTCCCATGATCTTTCTCATTGGAAGAAGGATGTGGCTAAAGCGAAGAGGATCATATTGGAGGGAGTTCGACCTTGGGAAGTTGATGTACCAATTTACCCAAGACGGGGCCCATAGTTTGGCGCTTCATCTCCTAGGGTTAGGATTTTGGATGTTTAGGATTTTCCATTGTTTCTCAACAATAAATAGACCTTCAAGCCTCATTGTAAGATAGTTCAGAGGAAAGTAGTCGCCACATCTCTCCTTAGAGATAAGTTACCATCACCAGAGCTAGTTTGTTTCCATTTATGTTTGTAAGCTATTTCAGTATTTTGCATTAATGAAATGAAGTATTATTTCTGTTGTATCTCTTTATTTATGGTTATCTCTGTAATTTGTTGTGTTCCCATTTAAATACGGATCAATGGTGTTGGAGTCCCCTCCTATCACACTATTTAGATGCAAATTTTTACTTTTAAGATCCTCCAATGAATCCCAAAATTATGTTTTTCACTGTACAGAACAAGGGGGATCCCCTCTCCCATTTCTTTGACTTCCAATAAAGCCATGATCCAATACTGTGACCTTATTTCCTCAATAAGAGTGAAGCATTTATTCAACCAAAAAAACACATAGACCTCCCAAGGCCCCTCTTGAATCTTGAACTAACCCCAAGCTCTCTTTCCAAAATACATCTACTGCCTTAATCATGTCTGCGTCATCCATCTTTGTTTCTTGAAGAAATAAAATCCACGACAATTCTTGTTTTGTTAAATCTCTCACTGCTAGGGATTTAACAGGGCTCCCTAGTCCCCTAATGCTCCATGATAATATTTTCATTTATAAGTAGGGTTTGGATTGACCCCACCCTCGTTTTCTTCATGAATTTTCACACCTTTCCCTTTTAGGATCTCTGAGATAACAAGTTGATTTCCCAACTTCTTGTTGTGCTTTGCTTCTTTTTCCCTTACCGTCTTTTTCTTTGGTCGACCGTTTTTCTTAGAGCTCCCTGTCTCTTGACTATTACTGTCATTTTCCCATGAGAGGTTTTAGGCCATGTGTTTGGTGACTACCCTCGCTATCTCCTCAACCACACTTAAGGCAGGATTTTCTGGAGTATCTTATCCCTTTTTCATTTGCATAGGAGGAGATTTCCATGATTCATCAACTTTTCAGTTATTTTCCTCATTGATCTTGCCTTCCTTGGATCCCTCATTTTCTGATTCATTCTCTTTATCCCCTTCAACTTCAAGTGGATCTGAGCCTTTTGTGTCGTTGTTTTGATTATTCAGAGCATTAAAAGGGTTTGAGGAGGTGGATGTTGTGTTATTACCTCTCGTACCCTGGGATTTTTGCATTGATCCTTTCCCTTTAGATTCACCTTTCTTCTGCATTTTCCATTTCTCCTCTTGCGATGTTGTGTTGTATGTGTTTTTTTTGCACGAATTTGGTGCAATCCCTCGCAAAATGACCATATTCATGGTAGTAGCGACACTTAAACAAAATTTGTTCATAATCCAAAATTTTCCTGTGCTTCTAGTCTCCTAGAGTAATATTTGTTGAAAATGCAATAAGAAATTCCTAATTTAATTTGCCTTGATTAAATTAGGAGAAATTCAAATTTCAATTTTAGCTGAATACTTGGAGGCAGTTAACTGAGGTGACATAGCTCTTGTCACTCAGTCAACTTATTAAATTCGAGTTGGAGACACTTGAGTTCAAATCTACATGATTTATTGCTAATTTGTATCAATTTATTTCAGTTAATTTGAGTTATTGTCAGTGTAACTCGTTCTCACTATTAGTAGAACTAGTGGAGGTTTAGTTAAGGGTGTGTAACTTTTTTCACGATGAGTGATAAGGGTGTGTAACTTTTTTCACAATGAGTGATAAGGTTGTGTAACTTTTTTCACACTGAGTGATCATCCAGTTAACTGATCAATCAACCTAAATTAGCTCATGCATGTAGAGAATTCGAGCTACCCAGTTGAGATTGGAGTTCAAAGGCAGTGTACTATCAGTTGTAGAATTTTCCAAGTTGTACAGGTGGTGCATGCAGTCAAAGAAGGGCCTAATGGAATTGTGCAATTCTCAATGATTAATTTCCCTAATTGATAGGGGCTAATTCCTCATCAAACAATGCAAGGAAATAAGAGCTTGGCATGTTTAGAAATTAGCTAAGTATTGGCTTGAGTCAGTATGTGAGGTAGTGAGATAGATTATAATAGTGCAGGGGTTGCTCAGGCTTGAGAAAGCATTGTAATTCTTCTCTATTTTTTGATCAATGCAATACATATAGTAAGGGGTTTTGAACATTTTCTTTCCCCTAGATAAATCATGTGTATGTGTGTTAAATCTTGATGCATGTTAATGACTTGTGTTCTCAATCGTGAATTTACTTCCACAGATGAGTAGAATAGCTTCTAATCTCGTGATTTAGAAAATTTCATGAGTAGTTTAAAATCTACACATTAATTTCTACATGGTATCAAATCTAGATTCACGGTAGAGAAGAGATTTTGAACTTTTCATTGTAGGAGGTTTGAAATTGAAGATCAATGTTACAAGTTTTCTCTAGGACTAAGAAGATGGTTTTCAATGGACTCAGGCTCGAGTTTGCATTCGAAGGAACACACATTTTTTGGCATGGAAGGTCTGCATGGAGGCAATATTGGATGATAATGGGCTACTAGAATAGATCAAGATACATGTAGCAAAACCCCTAACATATGATGCCCATGATCTTGCTCATTGGAAGAAGGATGTGGCTAAAGCGAAGAGGATCATATTGGAGGGAGTTTAGGATCATATTGTATCGAATATCCATAGGAAAGAGACAACGTTTGCGATGTGGAAAACACTGACAGATTTATTTGAGAACAATAGTGACCATGGGAAGCTGGCACTCAAGGACAAGCTTTGAAGTATTAATATGCAAAAGAATGAAACAATTTCACAGTACCTAAGCAGGTTTACGTAGTATAGTGATGAAATTGGCAGGGTCGTTATTACTTTCCTTGAAGAATATTTGGTAGCTATATCCCTTTTGGGCCTTCCCAAGAGTTGGTATAGCTATTAAGATTTGGTAAATGCTAGAGAGAAACTACCAAGTTGGGAGTTGTTATGGTCCGATCTAGTGCGGGAAGAAATAAGGAGAAATACCAGAGATGGGACCTCTTCCAAAGAAGAGGAAGAGGAATTTACATTAGTCAGTAAGGGAAAGAAGGCCAAAGAGAAGAAGTCCTAAGGTGAGCCTCATTCCAACCAAGAGGGAAAGAAAAAGGAGTTGTCCAAAATCAAGTGCTTTTACTGTCATGAATTCAAGCACTATGCCACAAAATGTCCATAAAAGAAGTCAAGTAAGAAGGATTCTACAGTAGCAACAGTCGGTGAAGCTTTGGCTTCACAATTTGAACTTGACTTCACTCTTATCACATGCATGGCAAGTATAGTGATGGGGAGCATGTGGTATCTCGACAACGGTGCCTCATTCCACATGACATGCAACAAATAATTTTTTAGTGACTTAGAGGAGAAGGATCTCCATATGAACATTGAGTTTGGAGACGACGGAAGGTACAATGAGACTAGAATTGGTACTGTCACATTTCGGAGGGAGTCTAGCTCCCCTCTCAGGCTCAAGGCTGTGATGTTTGTACTGAGTCTGGAGAAGAATCTAGTTTTTGTAGCTGTGTTGGAGGACCATTGCTACAATGTGATATTTAGCAAAGGGAAGGATTTCTTGAGACACATGGCCACGAGACAGGTGAAGCATATCAGGGTTCGAGTCAAGAACCTATATGCACTTGAGTTAGAAAATGCATGTAATCCTTGAGGAGCAAGGCATATACTACAAATTTAGTGCTTGAGGAGAAAGGCATAGAATACAAGAATCTACTTCTACTTTCAACAAGATTCTTGTATTTTGCTTTAGTACATTGCATGAGCTTGTGAATTTGCAGGATTTTCTACATTTTTCATGCAACACTTCTCTATGGTGTTGTTGCTATTGCAACATCTGCAACTAAGAAGCATCCCAAAAAAACAAACAAATCGAATCAACTGTGTCTGCAACTGTCTACTAGGAAAACTGTGTTGTTGTTGACTCTTCCGTTGAGCCTCTTTCTTTGGTGTCAACACTCCCCTGCACTCCTCAGTATCTGACTAATATTGATCCTCCTCCTACTGAATACTATGCCCCCCCATAGCAAGGTAATAATCCATGAGGAGAATGCCTCAATGGACCCTGCCCAAATTTTTGCACTCTTGGACTAAGGGTCTACATCGCTCCACCTCACTCCTGGAGGTATAACTGCATGTGCTCCCTCTTCCCACTTGGCTCGAACTCTCCCCTTGATGGAGGTCTTTGCTTGAGTGGATGTCTCCACTCGACCTCCTCTCTGCTTCTCCATTTGTGGCAAATACACATAACACAATAAATATCTGGGGAAAGCCTCAGCTGAAAACCCCACTATTTGTATTGCATTAAATCAGAAATCCAAGATGATAATACAATTATTGTCCTCACAAGAATAATCCCTGCATAGGTATAATCAATCTCCCAGCTCACAAGCAAGCTCAAGCCAAACCTTAGCCTCTTTTGCTACTCTCCAAGCCCCTATTTCCTTTCGCCCTTGGTCAAAGAATTTAGATGAATACAATATGCTCTGCTCAACCTTGAGCTTAACCTGCACAAGTATTTGCTATCCTCCACTTGATGACTTCCTTTCGCCAATACTTATTCCAAGCCTCCAAGCTTCTAATTCTTTTCCTAATTCCTGAGAGAATTAACACGCATTTAAACCAAAATTCCTCATCCATAACTGCATAATCCAAAATTAAGTTCTTCTTTGATTGCATGCATGATATTTACAACTCAGTAAATCATACAATTGATAGTACATTGTCCTTGCACTCTAGTCTCAACTAGGTCTTTCTTTGAACTGACATGCATGAGTTTTTGATGAGGGAATCTTTAGTTAACTGGAGTAACACTTGTGGATGCACCAGTGTACCAACTGACTGTTAATCCTCTATTAGTTCCACAAATAGTTAGAACTAATTTAACTGACCATAACTCAGTAAACTGAGTTATCTAATTACAACTCATAAATAAACTCATATTGGACCCTTAAAACTTAGGGATCAAACTTACATGACTTCAGATAGACTTCCAACTCTAAATTCCTAAGTTAATTAAGTCAACTTAATTTAGTTAACTATTACAAGTTATTATGAAAAAAGAATTACAATTTTAATTCATAATCTAATTCAAGGACAAATTAAATTGGAATTTCTAGATTCTATTTTTAACATTTCTTGTTGCTATTTTCAACACAAAACATTTCAAAGGTGTGAATAGGGGTAGATGTTATAATCTCTTTCTGGCTGAGAGGGAGTGTTGAAAATGCAAGCAAGAAATTCCTAATTTAATTTTGCCTCCATTAAATTAGGAGAAATTCGAATTTCAATTTCAGTAGAATACTTGGAGGTAGTTAAGTGAGGTGACATAGCTCTTGTCACTCATTTAACTCAGTAAATTCGAGACACTTGAGTGGAGGTAGTTAAGTGAGGTGACATAGCTCTGGTCACTCATTTAACTCAGTAAATTCAATTTTAGTAGAATACTTGGAGGTAGTTAAGTGAGGTGACATAGCTCTTGTCACTCATTTAACTCAGGAGAGGTAGTAGTTAAGTGAGGTGACATAGCTCTTGTCACTCATTTAACTCAGGGAGGTAGTTAAGTGAGGTGACATAGCTCTTGTCACTCATTTAACTCAGTAAATTCGAGTTCGAGACACTTGAGTTTAGTTCTACATGATTGATTGTTAATTTGTAGCAAACTATTTTAGTTAATTTGAGTTATTGTCAGTGTAACTAGTTCTCACTGTTAGTAGAACTAGTGGAGGTTTAGTCAAGGGTGTGTAACTTTTTTCACACTAAGTGATAAGGGCGTGTAACTAATTTAGGTTAAAATTAACCAATATATATATATATATATATATATATATATATATATATATATATATATAATATAACATAAAATAAAATAAAATAAATAAATAAATCATTTCATCTATTAGTTAGACTACATGTTTAATTGTAGAGAGGTAATTTTTAACATTTTGACTCAATCAAAATAAAATAAAATAATAAAATAAATAAATATTCCATGGTCATTTTCCCATCATATTGTTCTCTAATGTGGTATATTAACAAGCTAATATCTAAACCAACCAAGATCCATCTTAACTCTGATCTACCACAAAAAGATCAAATCTCTTTTCGCTCTAAAAAAATTTACACCACAAAAAAAAATAAAAAAATTGATCCCTAACTAATAAATCCAAAATTAAAATAAATCTAAATTAATTATATTTTATAATAATTTTATTTATAATTCTCTTTCACTAAAACTGCTTCTGCTTGGCTAAGAGCTCGTCTTCCTCGGACGTAAGGAAACAGGTTAACGGCCCAAGACCCAGAGGCATCTGGCAGGAGTGAAAGCCTGCTCCCTTACGAACCACCAGCGGGTTATTTCAGGTGGCGTGGTTTTCCTTTATAACAGTGATGTGTCAACTGACATTCGCTAATAACAGCCAGAGATGGCTGTCCTCACTGTTGGTTTGACAAACTGAGTTTGATAGGTTTTTCCACCTTTGAAAAAAAAAATCTCTAATAAAAAAAATAATAATAATATATAAAATTTAAACCTATAAAAATGTCCTTTCCAAATAAAATTAACACAATAAAAAGTTACACAACCTAAAATATACGATGTGAATCGTCCCTTTGGGTTCAACAATAAGAAGGCCATCACACCATAAAATATAGAACGTGAGATTGTGTTCGTACGCATATGGCTTGACGACAACGCCGACACTAAATGCCAACGCATGTTTGCGAACTAACTATAAATGTGGAGAGTTTGACTCATCCTAATGTATTTGAATATTATTAGCTATAAAGGTTGTAAAAGTAGTTTTAAGAATTAGTTTAAATGGTTTAAAATTAGATGTGAAGTTTTTGATACTGTTAATTACGAGTTATTCTATTTGATTTTTTTTATTTGATTTTTTTAGATTCGAATCTTGTAAACTGTAATCAGTTTATTTAATTTATCATCCCTAAAATATAGGGAAGTATTCTAGGGTTTTTATATTTTTATTTTAAATAAAAAATGAGTAAGGTAAATTATATTTGTTTCTAAAATAAAAATAAATAAATTAATATCTATGTATGTAAAGGAAAAAAATATTAAATATTTTTTATGGATGGATATGGAAAAATAAATAAATAAATACTAAAATTTCTTGTATATTTATGTATAGAAAAGATAAATAAATATTAACATTTCTTGTGTATGTATGTGGAGAGTTGACTCATGTTAATATATTTATGTGATAGGTATATTTATTTTCGAATAAGGTTTTTATAATTTTAATTTAATTATTAATACTTTTAAATGGATGGTAGTAATTTAACCTCTATGTATTTTCTAAAATATTTAGGTTGATATGCATATTTGTTTTGGAATAGGTTTTTTAAAAGTTTAATTTAATTATAGATAATTATTAAGTAGATGGTATAGATTTAACCTTCCTTGAACATTTTAGAATATTCTTAGTAGTATACATGAATTAAAGGTTGAGATTTATCTCCAAAGTGGTTATGCCCTTATTGCTCTTTTAATTAAATTGATTAATTAAAAAATTGTCATATAAACAAATATCATAAGTGCCTTATGATTTTTTGGGCATTTGATATTGAAAAACCATGGTATGCATATTTACAAATGGTGTTGTCTAACTATTATATGTTTTGGATTTTTTGGTTGGAATAATGCTCAACAAGTTTTGGTCAAATTGTGATCTTTTGTTATTTAAAATGTGTTTTTTTAGTACATATATGGATTCAACATACTGAAAAAACCTTGGTTCACTCAGATTGTAGAAAGTTCACAATTCAAAATTGTGATTCCAACAAATCTTTGTTGGATTGACAAATTCCACAAGAAAATACACTGAAAAAGCTTAGTGGGGTAAATGTCCTTATTTAAGAATCTTGTTTCATGTTTTTTTAAATGTATATATGTTTAACTTATATTATGAATCACTTTAGTAAAGTGTGATAAACCCCCTTGTTTAAAATCTTGTTTCATGTTTTTTAAAATGTATATATGTTTAACATATATTATTATTTTTAATTAATACTATAATAATATTTTTTTGTAATTTTGTAGTTTTGGAAGGATTACACCTTCATCATGTCCAATATATCACCCCTATCTAGGTGAGGAATATATCACTCGGATCTGGGCGGGCATTAAACACCCCGATCTGGGCGACGAATTAAACCTATGCCTTTACATCAAGGAGTGCCTTACAAAGCACCCAATCACTGTCTATTCAAAACCCCATGGACAATTTAAAATAAAATTATAGTTTACTTAGTTTTTATGTTTTTATTTTTTTATTTTAGCAATGTGAGATGTATCCTAGAGTAAGTGTTTTAACTTTTATTATGGATTTATATGGTTGCAGTAGTCTTAGTAGTAATTATATATCAAATGTTATTTCTCTCAAAAGTAGTTATGTCCCTTTTGCCATTTTAATTAAATTGACTCTAAAAAAATGTGATAGGAACATGTGTGTTGGGCCTTACTTACTGATGTAAATCAGGCTTCAATTTCTCTGTCAACCCGAGTAGGTACACTTAGAGGTGCTATCTAATATATATAGATCTAGAAGGATTTAGTTTCTAAATGATAACTTAATGTGGAAAAATCAACAATGCTCTTTTACAAGAGGTTTCTCTTTGTCTTTTTAACACTTAAGCATTTACTTTAAATGAAACAAATCTAATTGTTTATTTCAAAAACAGAGTCCTAATTACTCATCAAACAAAACAGTGAATGAAGTAACACCATAACCGTAACCATCACCATAACCGTCGAACCTAATTGCAAGTATGACCACTCAACCCTTAATTGCGAGATTCGCAGATTGATGGCGAAACTGTTTTTTGCGGCGGCACTGCTATTTTTGTTTGCGGTTAATGAATTTAACTGGCAGTAAGCCAGATTTGGAGGAAATTGTGGTGAGACTGGAAAAATTCATAACTAAGGCAATTTTCGACCAAATGGATGCAAAAAGAGGCTAGATATCCATTTTTTGGCATTTTGGACTCATTGGAACAAGTTTCAGAGTCAAAGGAGTACTTCTGGATAGGATTTTTGCAAAGTAAAGCCTATGGGTGCCCTGGTCAACCAAAGCGTTGATTCAGTTTATGGAGGAGTTCCAAGATGGAGATAACCTTGTAGGGGTATTCCAGACTCCATGTGCTTTCTGCAACATCCATTACAACAATTATGTAGCTGTATTTCTTCTTTGCTCTATATGTGTATGGAGAAAGATACCTGGTTAAGTGCTTCAAGTAGATTGTTGTACTTGTTTATGCTCTTGGAAGTTAGAGTATGGGGACTTGATTTGAGAGCCCTTAGCTTGCTGATTGTTTCATGACTAACTATAGGTTTTCATATGTTTAGAGTGAGAATTATTTGCATAAGAATGTTTCCTTGAAGGGGAAAAAAGCCACTCTTTTTGTCAGCACATTTTTGTACTCTTTATTTGAAGAATTGTGAGCATAATGAGAAGGGGTCAAGCCTTTAGAGTTGATCCAAGGAGATGTAGCCCAAGAGGGTGAACTCTTTTATCAATGGCTAGTGTATTATTGTTTGATGCATTCTTCCATTGAGTGTTTTGGTTTCATGTTTTAAGTTTTCTTCATGAAACTATTTTTAAGCAAAAACACATAAAATTCATGCTTTTACTTGTTATTTTGGAGTACAACCTCAAACACATTTTTATATTTTGATGAGGGGAATTAGCATAGCATTACTTATCTGCCCCAATTTAGATCATTCAATTTTCAATGTCTTTCCTATGCTTAAATTGGGAATCCTCGAAGCAACATATCCCAAGAAATTGACATCACTCTTATGATAGAGAAATAAGTGAATATAGCACATAGACATGAAGTAATATAGATCCATTTAATTATTTAATTGACTTCCCCTAGTTTCCAAAATCCAATGACATGGGAAGTCAAAGTTCCCATTGCTCCATAACTTTGGTCGTTTTTTAAGGATATAGGACAATTCAAATTTGCAAAAAAAAAACCATAAGGGTATTGCCCCATCATGCAATGAACTTGGATCATGGTGGAACTCATGTCAGATTTGTCTCTTGAAAGAGGTTCCATTTGCTACAAGATTAGCTTATTCAGGAGTAACACCATTTGGATTGTAGAGCATCTCGTATCTCTAGACACAAATATGTTTTTCATTGTCATTTATGATCCACATTCAAGAATAAGAGGTGGCTTACTGTGGGAAAAAATTTCAAAATAGAGAATAACACCATAGGGAAATACCCCTTAATGTCATATAAATAATAATCACAAGCCAAACACTACCCACAAGATTTGACATCAAAATAGAACTACTATGTATTCTAAAAATTAATGAAGATGAGTACTTCCTCACACATAAAAAACTATATATATATATAACCCAATGTCTTTGTGTAACACTCAGACCCACATAAACAATAAACAATTAGTAATGTGTTTGGGGGGTGGGGGTCCTTTGTGCACAAAAACCTTATGTAAAGATGTAGAGGAACACCACCTAGATTGCAAAGCACCTCATTTCTCTCAACATAAATACACTTTTTGTTATCAAAGATAAGATGAGTATTAATACAGGACAAAATTCCAACATGGAAATATGACACTCTTGTAACATAACTTGTAACATAAATTCGCATAAATGACATCTGCAAACCAAAGACAATGGAAAAGGCACACATTGAAACATAATCACATGGAATTAATGAAGATAAATGACTCTTTACCTTATCTTTTAAAAAAATATGCTACTTCACAAGCAATGGGTTTGATACAATGAAAGTTCCCCGCATTTAAATGAGGTTCAATTTCCAATGTATCCCCTTTGGTTTTAGCCAAGAGTCCTCAAAGAAACATACCCTAAGAAATTGACCCAAAGACCAAAAGCAACAAAATCAAGTGTACAAGAACTTATTTCTCTTAGCACAAATATGCTTGTTGTTATCATTTATTATCCATGTTGAAGAATATGAGAAGTATAATGTGCAATGAAATCCCAACATAGTGATAGGCCACTATAGAAATGTAGCATATAACACAAGGTGTGTTACAATGAAAAAAACCACATAGATACCGTTATGAACCAAACACATAAAAATTAGAAGTACACAACATGTGCATCAACGTAACCATGAAGCATGACTCCAATATAGGTATAATAGGAGAAACTTCTCCAGATAACCAAATACATTCATACATCCAAATCACATCTCCTCAATAATTACCATATGATCTCTATATATGCCTATTCACACATTGCTTATGTGGCCCCTTCATCGCTAGGCCAAACCCTATTACATCTATGTTTACATATTAAATGTATATTTAACCCCATATATGTCGCCCCTTGGGGTCATACCATATACATTTAAGCCAATATAGTGACCCCCTAAGGTCATACCATATACATTTAAGCCAATATAGTGACCCCTTAGGGTCATAACAATAATACCCTCCTTCAAAAAAAATTGTCCTGAAAACTTTGTTGTTAAGGGTGTTACATGTGATGAAACCAAATAATATGATTTCCTTATATTCCTACATTCTTCTTGTTATTGACGATAATCCATCCATCCAATCTCAATCCTTTTCGGTCTTTATCCTTGATGGTTGGTTGTTGCATTGTTTTCTTTCCTTTGATTCCATGTCTCGTTGTTATGACTTCTCCAATTCGTAATAGTTGTTGGTCTTCAACGACATCCTATTAAATAATGATTTGGTAATATTTACTTTGCAATAGTTGTTGGTCTTTGATAGCATCATATTGAATAATGATTTGGTGATGCCTTATTCCATAAATATTGATAAATATTCTATCTTCTTCCTTAATAATGCTGATATGGATATGTTTTCTTCCTTGAAATCTTTCTTAGTAATGAGGATGTCGATATGGTTTCACATTTGATGGCTTAGTTTCACTTTGCATTTTTATTTTAAGTATCTTCTTTTTAGAGACAATGACCTACTCTATCCTTTTTAACTGGTCTTCAAGTACTCTAGCCTTAGAGATAATACCATCATATTTGTCATGCACATCCTTCAGATGAATTTTAACTTCTTCAAGTATCTTCTAGAGACCTTCTTCAATTCTAGACTACATTTTTTTTTTTTATTTTACCTCATCTATGTCTAAGGTTTCTTTAATCTTTTTTCAAATTTCATCTTCATGTCTTTTGGTAGCCTCTTCATCTAAGATCCTTGTTGCTTTTTGACTTTGATAATGCTCATTTTCTCCTTTCAATCTTTTAACGACATCTAGTAGTTTTCTATCATGATTTCCTAATCTATATATTTATTCATCTTTCTTTTTTAATCCTTCCCTTGAGTCGTCCTTTCTCCAATTCCCCTTGCTACTCTTGTTTTAATTGCTCAATCTCCTTAATGAGTGCTTTATTAAGATTTTGTATCTTAGATAACTCATTGCCTTCTTCTTAATCTCCTCTCAATCTTGTTCTAATTCACCTTGAATTTTATGCATATCCTCCATTTTTGTATCCTTGATCCATCTTTTCGAGGAAAGTTTTTCAATTACTTCCCATATGTTGGTCCATCTATTCGAGTTTTTCTTTTCAAATACTTCCCATATGGTATTCAGTGTAGTATGATTGCCAATATTTATCCACCACTTCAATACTTCATGATGAGAAGACTTTGTTGCCCTTCAAGGATTGATACAATTTTCCTTTACCATCCTTAGCCATTACTTGGGATCAATTTCATCCTTATCTTCATCTCCATTGAATGGAGGTAGTGTCATTGCTTATTAATTGAGGCCTTTTAAAAACTCGTTTTAGAGTCTATTCCTCACTATAATAATTTATTTCTTTTAATTGATTTATATAATATATACATATGTACAAAGTTGATATTGAAATATTTTATTTAATATGGCAAAAATATTTTATTTATGAACCATAATGTCCATATTAAAATGTTTATATATATATATATATATATATATATATATATATATATATTGTAAGCTTGGTAGGACTCTCCCACGCGGACAGTTATTAAGATATTTTTAAATATGTATCATTATTATTAAACTTTTCATAGTAAAATATTTTATATATGATCTATATGAGTTATTATTATTATTAATATTATTTGAATGCGACAAATTATTATCTTTATTTAGAATTCAATGAATTACACATCTTATTCTTATCATAAAGTAACTTAATTATTTTACTTTTAATTACTTCTTTCTTTTGACATTGAAATATTTTACTATGATACATATACACATATTCAAATAGTTTATTTAAGTTTTATATTGCATTATTTATAATGCAAATATAAGATTTTTTTTTAATTGATGATGATGATGATGGTTAAAGTCCACGAGGCCAAACTTTGGTCTATCGGACCTAAAGAAACAAATTATCTAGTTTGATTTAAGATTTTATTCCTTTGCTCAAAAAGCTTGGAGAGAAGCCTCCCAAGTTCACTATAATTTTGACATCGTAAAAGACTAGGAAGGTCAGTATTGCGACAAAGATTATGAAATTGAGATCTAATGTGGTTGTACTCGGGGCACTCTAAGAGGAAGTGGTTTTCATCCTCAATGTTCCTATTCTCACAGAGATGGCAGATCCTTTCTATCCATGGTGTTTTAGGAACTGCCCAACGACCTGTTTCACTATGGAGCTCATGAGAGTTCATTCTAGTCTTCCATGGTGTTTTAGGAACAACCCAACTACTTGTTTCACTATGGAGCTCATGAGATTTTGTTCTAATCTTCCCTATATTAATTTTCTTCTTTGAGCTAACTAAAATAGAGAGATATTTTTGATCTTCTAGGGTGGGGTTGATGACCTTCTTATAATAACTTTATCTCTCTAAAATTGATATAAAATTATATTAGTTAAAATAAACATTTAAATATTTTATTTATATTACTTAAGATAGGCATAAATATTTTATCTATGATTCTAAAGTAAGGGTTAAATATTTTCATTACATCTAGTTCATACTGGATTGTAATAACTCTCTAAAGTTGATATAAAATTATATTATTTAAAATAAATATCAAAAGCTTTTATTTATGGTTTTTATAGTAAAGATATAATATGAAAATGGAATTATCAATATTTTATAATGATTTTAATTAAAACTAATAAAACATAGTTAACATTATATTTTTATTTAAAATTATTTTATTTTTATTTTAAATGGGATAAATATCAATTCCACTTTGAATAATAAAAATAAAATCACATACCACCCTCATAGTAATTCCACTTTGAAGAAGAATAGAATCACATACCTCCCTCATAGTAATTCGACTCAACAATCAATACCATTACAAATGCATAACATCTTTCTTTTCCCAAATATACTTTTAGTTATGATTTATTATTTTTATTGAAAAAGAAAATACATATCAAAAGTAAAAATGAACCCAAATATCTCAAAATTTTCACAAATAACAATCAGAAACCAACAATCAATTAAGTTTGTCAACCAACTAGTGATCAATTAAGTTTGTCTACGCGTTTCGAACCAACCAGTGTGGTTCATCGTCGGAACAAGTTAATGTAATATCATGTGATTTACGCCAAAGAATTTTCTCATAAACTTGATGTGGATCGCAGAAGCCTCAATTCAATCAATTAAGTTATCAAATGACTTAAATGTGAAAGGGAGGATGGCTGATTCTCCACCTTCCTTTAAAAAAATATTATTTTCTTTTTGATTTGGTAAAAACCAACAATCAATTAAATTATCAAATGACCTAAATGTGAAATGGAAGATCGCTAATTCTCTACTTTCTTTTAATTTTTTTTTGATTTGGTAAAAATTTACAACATTTAATGTTGAGAATGAACCATATTAGTTAGTTTGAAATGTTGACCACATCCTGATGATGTGATTAATCAGAAAAACATTCTCATTAGCATTTAAATGATGTTAAATAAATGCGAAATGGAAGATCGTTGATTCTCCACCTTCACTTAAAAAATATTATTTTCTTTTTGATTTGGTAAAATTTTACAACATTAATCACATTAGTTAGTTTGAAACATTGACCAAATCCTCATGATGTGATTAATCAGAAAGACATTCTCATTAACATTTAATTGATGTTAAATAAATGTGAAATAGAAGATAGCTAATTTAATTCTTATTAACATTTAATTAATGTTAGATAAATGTGAAATAGAAGATGGCTAATTCTCCACCTTCACTTAAAAATTATTATTTTCTTTTTAATTTGATAAAATTTTACAATATTTAATCTCGAAAATAAACCACATTAAAAAAAATAACCCACTTTAATCTCAAAAAAAATTAAAAATAAAAATAAATTAATATTCCAAAACACAGCCTTTAAAAAAAAAAATTAAATTAATATTCCAAAACACTTAGCCTATATATATAATATCTAAATAAATAAATAAATATGTATATATATTTATATATATAAATAAATAAATATTCCAAAACACTCTGCCTATCTCAACAAAAACTATAGTTAAACAGCACGTTCTAGAATATTATCCCCACGCCAACCCCATAAAGAAAACGAAGATAAAATAAGAAAACGCAGAAACTAATGCGGTTACTAAGGCAATCCCATTTTACCGAGAAAACTAACACGATTAATTTACAACAAATCGTGGCCACGTGCAGCGGTATGCTGCATCCGCTTCACACGGAGGCCTCCCCTTAGATTGAGGGAAGGTCGTTGTATATCGACACGTGGAACAGAATCCACTGTTCAAGCAACCATCCACGTGGCAAATTCGTCCTGTAGGCACGTGGTTAGATGTATTGGCAACGGAGAAATCGATAACGGCGATGTTTTCCGTAGGACGGGCCGGAATTTACGGCCCACTGCGTAAGAAAAATATGTGAAATATATTAATATATTGAATTTGTATTTTTTTTTTTGTTTTAGTTTTTTGGGATGACTGAGAGAGGGGAATGAATGGCGTATGATGGCATTTGTCTCGTCCTGGTCAGAACTAAAAGTTAAAACCCTACTGTTAAATAAATTTAATAAATTTAAATATCTCTCCGCATTTCCACCACAACTGGACTGTAGTGGAGACCTGGTGGTTACTAAATGTAGCAGCTTTGGCTTTGAAATGTGCGAAGACGAAGTCCAGCGTTGGATCATGGGCATCTATAATTAGCCGCGTGATTCGAACTCCCGACGTGCTGGGAAGTTTTTTGTCTCGTTAGTCCCCTTCCAGTGGCTACTTCATTTGCAGAAGAGGTGGTGCTGGGCAATGGCAGAAGCTCTGCAGGCCAATACTGTGGTAGTCTGAGGTGATGCCTCCCGGTTCTCACCTCTTCCGTAAGAGAATGGACAAACACACAGGCAAGTCCCGCTACAAATTCTTTTATATGGTATTGGTGTGCTGTGCTGTATGGTGCGTGATATTTTATTTCCCGTTCTTTGCGTTCGAGACTAGTTCGCAGTATAGATCTGAGGGGATTCCGGCCATGAAAGGGAAAATCGGAATCTTCTGCCACCGAAACCCCTGGCGGAGAAACGCCAAGCACCGAAACCCTTCCTGAAGGCACTGAAAACCGCAGAAAACAGCAGTGATCCATGCGGTGGGAGGTATATTTATGTGCACGATCTGCCCGCGAAGTTTAATGAAGACATGCTCAAGGAATGCCGGCGGCTGAGCCTGTGGACGAACATGTGTAAATTCACGTCAAATGCCGGGCTTGGCCCTCCCCTGGAGAATACCGAGGGGGTTTTCTCGAATACTGGGTGGTTTGCGACGAATCAATTCGCTGTGGATGTGATTTTCCGCAACCGGATGAAGCAGTACGAGTGCCTGACGAATGATTCGTCAATGGCCGCGGCTGTGTTTGTCCCCTTTTATGCGGGTCTCGATATCTCAAGACATCTGTGGGGTTATAATATATCTGTTAGAGATGCTGCTTCGTTGCAACTCATGGATTGGTTGGTTAGCAGGCCGGAATGGGAGATCAATAAAGGACATGACCATTTTCTTGTTGGGGGGAGAATAACTTGGGATTTCAGGAGGCTTTCTGATTCTGAGAGTGATTGGGGCAGCAAGCTTCTGTTTTTGCCTGCTATGAAAAACATGACCATGCTAGTCGTTGAGGCCAGTCCGTGGAATCGGAACGACATGGCAATCCCTTATCCCACATACTTCCATCCTGCCAAGGATTCTGATATCATCGAATGGCAGAACAGAATGCGGGGCATGAATCGTTCATCGCTGTTTTCCTTTGCTGGAGCCCCTCGCCCCGACATACCAACATCGATCAGGGGGCAGATCATGGATCAATGCAAAAAATCTAATGTAGGTAAGCTCTTGGAATGTGATCTTGGTGAGAGCAAATGTCACTCACCGAGTACTATTATGAAGATGTTCCAGGAGTCTGTGTTCTGCTTGCAGCCTCAGGGTGATTCCTATACGCGCAGATCCTTTTTCGACTCCATGTTGGCTGGTTGTATTCCGGTCATGTTCCATCCTGGTTCTGCATATGCCCAGTATATCTGGCATCTTCCCAAGAATTATTCAACTTATTCGGTGTTTATTCCGGAGGACGACATCCGGAAGAGAAATATTAGCATAGAGCAGAGACTGCTTCAGATCCATCCCGAACAGGTGAGAAGGATGAGGGATGAGGTGATAAAGCTCATTCCAGCTATAGTGTATGCTGATCCCCGCTCTAAGCTAAACAATTTCAAGGATGCATTTGATATTGCTGTTCAATCCATGATTGATAAAGTTACCAAACTTAGATTGGATATTATAGAAGGGCGAGAAATAGAAGATTATCAAGAAGACGAAGGATCTGAACAATCTGCAAGGAAGTGGGAAGGATTGCGCAGAGAAGGGGAACAAACATGGGATGAGTTTTTCTCTAAGCCAAAGGATGAGGCATCTGGGCAACCTGAATCAAATAGTGCTAAAAAGGAATCTCCAGTAATTAATCAAGATCAGCATCAGGCAGAGAAGAAAGCATGAAGTAAGCCAGCGGCAGAAGGTCTATACAATCGGTGGGAAGGGTCCAATTTATTTTTGAAGATTAAGTTTACATGATTTTTTGGTAGCAGCTGGAACTGGAACTAATCCTCTGACCAAGGTATGTATTACACACTACTGGAAAAGTAATTTGTTAGAATTTATATGGTTTTCTCCTTGGTTTATTTGACTTTGCTTCTCAGTGTCATCTGCATATTTAATTTTCCTTACAATTCTAGATTTGTTGGACTCCATGATTTTGGTTCCCTTAAAAGCATACCTTAAGGCTTAAGTCTCCTTCTCTCAGACATTTGTATCATAGTTTATGTATATTTGGCCGGTTTGGGCGACATGTAGTTCAATGACACTTAAGATCATTAGAATTTTTTATGATTGCTTATAAACAAAAAATTTTACCAAGGTTTTTAGTAAAAGATGGCATTATTTCCATAGGTGCACTCTAACACAATCCCAGTAAGAGTTCCACATATGAAAATTAAGAGAGTGAAATGAGTCTTTCAACATGGTATAGTTAGCAATTCTAAAGTCCAAATAGTCTTTAATGAAAGAAGAATAAGGAGATTATGGATTATTTATTTAATTTTTACAAAAAAATTATTATATAGTTTTTTTCTGTATGCAATGTTGTATGACTCATGCATAAGTTTAGCTTTTCATGAAAATTGTTGCGAATTGAACTTGGTTGGGGAAGATAACAACATTTCTCCCCACCATCCTAGCTACATCCTCTCTCTCTCTCTCTATATATATATATATAGAGAGAGAGAGAGAGAGAGTTGCAGATGGTCCATATGAAGAGCAAACATGTCTTTGAGGGGATTTGAACCTCGGTGGGGAAAATAGCAACACCCATGCTTTATTAACCAACCAATCCCTTGTTCTCACACACAAATATGTAAAATGTTTTAGCAGATGACAAGCAGAGATGTGGGCATAAGTTATCAACTCTTACAAGCTTTCAAGGAAGCATTTCTTGGCATGTGTGAATTGTGAATGACTTGTTGTTCTGGATGCAGGAAATGTTTTGAAGAGGAAGTGTACTATGGGAAAGTAGTCCTCAAATATTATGATATGTTCCAAATTACAGTTAGGAT
Organism: Pinus tabuliformis; assembly: GCA_031772625.1. NCBI lineage: Eukaryota > Viridiplantae > Streptophyta > Pinopsida > Pinales > Pinaceae > Pinus > Pinus tabuliformis. Next base: position 166,415,889 of record CM062810.1, on the reverse strand, counting down.
GTCATGAACCAACGATGGGCAGCTTAGGAGTATTCTAAAAATAACAGTCAAATAGGAGGGCCTGATGATACAACCAAAAGTGCATAAAAATGACTTAACCAGCTTTTTAATTTCTGCTTTTGTTTAGGATTTTTGAAATATTTTGGGACCACTAAATTCATAATCAAGATCCTGTTTCCACTAATTGCACTGAGAAAAATTAGGTGCTTTTACAAGCTAGGATGGCAGAAATTCCCATGTGTATGCATACACATGTACATATCGTTAACTGCTGCATTTGCGAGACAAGTCAGAGGTGCTGGTCAAATTGTTAACAGGTTCCCAGTGTTATACCTGTAGGGAATAAGCAATTTTGTGATGCACATTTCCCAAGGATGATTAGTGTTTGTTGGTTGCTGTTGTTACAGGCTTGTTTGGACACATTCCAGCCCTTCTTTTCAAGCATAAGACCTGATGTTTTGAGGTTGCTTAATTTTTAGGCTGAGTTTAAAACCAATTGAAGATCATTTCAGAATTTGCTTGAGGAGCAAGCAAGCCTCTTTTTGATTGGTTTTTGGCCTTCTTTGAGGTCCATGAAAGGACAAGTCATCATTATGATCAGGGAACTCACTAGTTATGATATTAGTATGGCCTTCCATATTAGAAGATAAAGGGTGCTTTTTGTTTGATCTAAGTGGCAGCTATAATGATTTTGTTTGATCTAATTAGGAACCTTTAATAAATAGATAAAGATAAGATAAAATAAATGTATCAATGTCCAATTGATGACCACAGAAGTAGGTCAATGGGACTGCGATAAGTACATTGATGTAAGTAAACAGTAGGAGCACTAAAGTGGCTCCTATATAAGACAAATTTCCAAAGTAAAAGAGCATATTAGTCTAAAACCCTAGATTGCGAACTCCAAAGAATGAAGAGACAATCCAGGAGAAAAATGTACAGTATGAGTGGCTCATTGGCCTATGGTAGCAGTTGTAAGGGGTGATCTTGGATCACCAGAGTTCTCTCTCCTAACATCCAAGGCCGAATGGAGAAAACTCAACATAGATGTTCGTCTTGAATAATAGTGGGGTGGGGGATCTAATGAATATTGTGTGACTTTGTGCAAGGAAGAGCTCATTGTCGAGGTCTAGAAGGTCTCAACATGCGATTGAACTGATCGGTGGAAGAAGGTGGTTAAAATTTTGATAAAAAAAGGATATATTCATGTACATCAATGTAAATCCATGAAGCACGACCTTTATAAGACTCGTGAGTACCCATGGATCTTATAGCGAGATGGGTTACTTGCATAGAACCGCGGTTCTTACCCATACCCGTGAAGACTTGCATTAAACTTGTCTACCTGCATTAAACTTGCATTGATCCCGCATAAGACCTGTGAAGATCCTCAAAATTCGAGTTTTTTTATTTATTTTCATATTTTAAGTTTTTTTTTTTTTTTTTCTCTGTATTTTACCGAGTCTTATATGAGTCATTCCTGAGTCTTATATGGGTCGCGGAGTCAATAGCCAGATTCGTCTTATATGAGTACGAGTTGTGTGACATTGGTGTAAATCCAAGCCATTAGTCACCAATCATACAGAGTTTTTCTTTCGTGTATATAGTATGTAAGGGTAAATATAGTAAAACTACCCTGATTGCAATCAATTTAAACTACAGTCTTCTAAATCTAGATCCTCTACATTCTGTACATGGTTATGCTATCTTGACTTGATGCCCTTGAAGTTGAACGTCCAATATCAGTGTCTGGATCATGTGGTGGTAGAAGTGGCTGCAAGTCAGTCCATCCAGGATAGGGGGCGTGATTAATGAAAATTAGTTTTTACTATTTAGGGTTGGTAAATTTTCTTTATTTTCTTGGGGTTGGGGGTGCAGAGGTACAAAACCTGTCAAACTTGACAAAAACTAATCATATTGGTCAGTTTTGTCCTGAATTGTGGCTGGTTTTAACCTGAACTCGCTGATTCATATCCCAAAACCTGCTTGTTCAGGACCAAAACTGGTTTGAATGACTGGCCTGGACTGGGAACTTTCAAAACTGGTTCAAACCAGCCGGTTGTGATAACTGTGATATCAGACCTATTGTGGATAATTTTAGCCCTTTCGTTTCTGAGGACTGGTGCTACTTTTCAACAATTATATATTGAGAGGGGGTGCTGATTTGTTTACTGTTTCAAGCTTTGTTTTTATACATGAAGGGTGTTCCATTTATCCTTGTTTTAGGATAACAATTAAGGTGCTTCTTTTGGACTTGATCTAGACTTGCCTTTTGTGCCATACTTAAAAGAGGTTTTGCGAGTTTGAAGGGTTATTTTAGAGCAAATTGTGCCTACTATCATAAACACTTATTTTTGGGGAACTTATGCACGTTTATCCTATACATTGAGTGCCTGGCATGAGGATTTCTTTTGAACTTCATCGGTGTGTTGCTTTTGTTGTGCTATTGGATTTCCTTGTTAACTTGACCTGTTGGTCCTTTCTGGTGCTTTTGTTGTGCTATCATCCTACTTGGAGGACTATTTATGCCATATTTGGAAGATACTAACTGCAACATTTGGTTGGCTGATCTCAAATCTTTGGAGACTATTATAGTTGGTCGAAGCATCTAGCATTTGGAGGCTGTGACACATTTGAGGAGGATTCATACTATCTATCCTAAGGCTTAACCTAGGGGTTTTTTATCCACACGATCTGACCGTGTAGCTTGGGCATTCATCTTGGAGGTGTCTGAAGTTCTAGTCCTTTACTATTTTTGGAAAAGTATCTCTCTACTGTTACTACCGTTCAAACTTAGCACATGGTTTGGGTTCAAATTTGGGTTCAGCAACTATTAAGTTTTGATTTGATTTCAAATTTTTTTAGTAAGGTTTGCCATTAAGTTTGCCTATGTACACTTTTCAAAATATATGGGTATATTAAATAAATAAATAAAGCAATGAGGACATTCATGAGGTATGTTATAAATGTACTTCAACATTTTTTCTGTTTTCAATATTGCTTACAGAAACTTACATCTATCCCCTTGATTCAATGACCACATCATGAGGGGTGTATCGATACTATGAAAATCACTCAGGCCTTGCACCAGGTTTTATTTGCACATACTTGTGGGATCGAGAGAAGGTGTTGGTGGGGGGGGGGGGGTTGTTTGAACCAATGTTGCACACATCGCGATCGGGATTTAATCGGCGCCGGGAAAAAATCGGAAAAATCGTTAAAATCGGGAAAAAATCGGGAAAAAATCGGAAAAAAATCGTTTGGCACAAAAATATTCATTTTTTTTCATTTTTTTTCAATTTTTTTAATATCTAAACCATCTACAACATAAAATAAATACATTGACACATAAATATGATAAAAAAACTAATATATAAGATGTTCAATATCATTTCTAGCGCTAAAATCACACATAACATTGAATCATGTCCTGAATAGTAAGTCCTGAGTCCCAAGTCCAACTCAGCCTCAAAATATCAACAAAAAATATGATAATGTATCTCATCATGTCATAATGTCATATAAAATAAAATGAAAGTCTAATCCTATTGATTTCCTCTGCCCCTCTTGCGAGAATATGGCACAGCTTTCTCTTTCCCTCTAGATGTAGAAGCTGGTGCCTGTGGTGGTGGAAATGGCAGTGGAGTCTGACGTGCTCTAGAAGCTGAAGAACTAGTAGTAGCAGCTACAAGAGGCTGAGGTGGACGGAGACCACGTCCTCTACTGGTGGTAGTGGTAGCCCGGGTAGCCCGGGTAGGCGGTGTCACCTCCTCCTCCTGCTCCTCCAACTCCTCCTCCTCCTGCTCCTGCTCCTGCTCCTGCTCCTCCTCTCCTCCTCCTCCCCCTCCTCCTTCCCCTCATCCTGCACTAACCAATCCTCAGTGGGATCCATGAGAGGCCTCTCGGTCTCAACCCTCCATTCAGCAGTGGTGTCAATCCCATCCAATGAGATGGCTTCCGTATCAGGTGTCTTCTCTAGTTGTTTCACCCACAATCGAAGATTGTAGTAGACATAGACCATGTCATTAAGTCTATGGGACTCCAACCTGTACAAAGTTCATGAAATAATAAATTAATAATTAATATTATAAAAAAAATATTGTTTAAAACTTTAATGAATTCAAAAATTTATTTGGAAATTTGCAATATTTTAAATGTTTAAGTGTTAACCTATTGCGCTTCTTGTTGTGTATTTTTTCAAATACACTCCAATTGCGCTCACATCCCGAGGAGCTGCATGTTTGGCTGAGGATGCGCACGGCAAGATTTTGCAAAAGGGGTACTCTGCCACCATACATCTTCCACCATGCGTCTACAACAAAATTACAAAGAAAATTTTAAATAAACATAAGAAAAAAATGGAATTTGAAGAAACAATGAAATTTGAAACAAAGTTACAAAGTACATACTACAAACTAAAAAATACCTGGGATTTTAACCGTCCTATCATTGATAGCCATCTCAAAGCCAAATGTGCCACCTGACAACTTATATTGCTCAATTTGTCTAGAGACCTCCATACGTTCTTCTGGAGTTTTCACCATCTTCTGGACACAGGTTAATAATCCTTCCACGACCTCAACATCAAAATTAAACCCACATGCATAAGAAAATGCAGGGTTCAGGAAAAGGCCAGCAGCATGAATGGGACGATGGAGTGTGTTGTTCCATCGCTCATCAATGACCTTCCATAGAAGGAGTTGTCTCTGGAACCCATCATCTCCCTTGTCATCATAGTAGGACCGAATGGCTTCTTTGGCCCTATCCATGGCTTCATACAAATAGCCCATTGCGGGCTTCTCACCATCTACCAACCGAAGAACCTTTACCAAAGGTTCTGTGACAGCGCACACCTCCTGCACTCCCGCCCAGAAGTCTTCTTGGTATGAAACAAGTCTGCAGACGGCCTCTCCTTCTGGTTTGCGGCTCATTGGCGAAGAACGCCACTCCTCTGAAACAAACATTCTCTTCAAATCCCACATAGAATTCAAGAGGGATTGAAGAGATATGAAACTCGTCGCAAACCGTGTAATGGCGGGGCGCACCAACTCTTTGTTGTTGGTGCATTTTCTCATCAAGCTAAGCACAGATGTGTGATTGTAAATAAATTTTGTGATGGTTTTTGATGAGTCAACAGCCTCTTTGACAAAGGGAATTTTCCCTATGTCCTCTAACATCAAATCAATACAATGGGCAGCACAAGGTGTCCAAAATAAAGTAGGATGCCTGTCCATAAGCAATCTACCAGCAGCAACATAATTTGCAGCGTTGTCCGTTATGACTTGGACAACATTTTCTGCACCCACCTCCAAAATAAACACATCCAGCAAATCACATAAATTTTTTGCATCTTTGATTTGATGAGTTGCATCAACAGATTTGATAAACATAGTCCCCAAGGGACAACTAACCAAGAAGTTTATAAGGGTTCTCCCCTTTTGGTCAGTCCAACCATCTGACATAACAGTGCATCCTGTTTGTGCCCATGATGCCCTAAAATCCTCCAATCTTTGGGTGCAGTCACGCTTTTCATCTTGAAGAAGCCGGCCTCTGAAATCATGAAGAGAAGGGAGTTTGTACCCCGGGCCAACACTGGCAACAGCATCAAGAGTAGGTTGGAAAAATGGATTATTCCTTATAATGCTGAAAGGAATATCACTCCAGAGGAGAAATTTTGTCATCAACTTGTCAGCTTTTCTTTTTCAGTTCTTTTCATCATTGAACCGATAGTTGGTTGTGAACCAGGTGTGGTTCGAGGAACAAAATATGATGATGCAGCAAACGGATTGACTGACGCTGCAGTAGAACCTGTGCCACTTGGCCCACTTCCTTCAACTGACCTTCTTAGTTGCCTTTTGAGTTCTTCTTTGGCGTCTCTAGTGTGCTCTAATTCTCCCAATGCTCTCATGGCTTTTTGGATAATTTCAGCATTTGTCTTTAGACAGGGCCCCACATCACGTCCAGGGATTTGTGCAAGGTGGAACTTCAACCTGTACACCCCCCCGAATATTTCCTTTCCACACAACTTGCAAATCAAGTTTTGTCTATCATTCGGAGTTTTAGGGTCACCATATTCCCAGAAAGGATCCAATTTCCTTGGCATGTTTGTTTTTGAATTTTGAATTTGCAAACCTATGGAAAAATAAGGATTAGGAAATAGGAATTTAGGATTACATAAATGATAATAGTAAATAGTAAATACAAATTACAATTTAGCATTTGCAAAATTACAAGCTAATTATTTCCAAAATCCCAATTTCTAAACCCAAAAAACAATGAAAAATAAAAAAAAATAAACAATGTTTAAAGAAAATGAGAAAATAAAAAACAAAAATTGGTTCTCATAGTCATAACAAATAACCCATCCCAAATCAATGAAAAATTTCCAAAAATTCTTTAAAAACAATGAAAAACAAAGTTTTTAGAGAACCAAAACAAAAAAAAATTAATCTACATACCTGGTTTATGGACAAATTCGCGATCTTGGCTTGGATTCCTCCTAAAATCGGCTCCCACAAGCGACGGCAACCCTCTCCCTCCTTCTTCTCCTTCTCCTCCTTCTCCTCCGCGGCGGACTGCTGAATGAATAAAATAAAAATCGAATTTCCATATAAAACGCCCGCTGCCCCGTGCCCGGCGATTTTTTCCTTAAAAATCGCGATTTTTTCGAAAAAATCGCGATTTTTTAAAAAATCGCGATTTTTTCGATAAAAATCGTTAAAAAAAATTTCCGCCGATTTTTTGGATAAAAATCGCGATTCGAATCGTCATTTTGAAAAAATCGCGATTTTCCGATTTTATCGCGATTAAATCGCGATGTGTGCAACACTGGTTTGAACAGATCTCTCTGCAGTAGTACAAGTTGGATCATCATGCATCTTGTTGTTAGACCAAACTCCCATGGGACCACTTCAACATTCAATCTTATTAACCTCACTGTTCAAAAGGTGTTACTGTTTATGTCAAATATTTCGAAACAAACCAATCTTTGATCTGGTGATCAGGTTGTGCAATGTGCTGGTAGAAGCTTGTGACTTAGCCAAATTTTCCAAGTGTTGTAGGTAATTGCTTTTCTGAACTTGGACTTTCAATTTTTCATTCTCAGGCATGCACCTTTCTGAAATGGATTGTTTTGGAGATCACTGACACTTGTTTGAGCTTTGAAATGTGGGCTTTCCAAAGTCTGCACTTTGGATTTTTTTGAAGTTTGAGTTGGCTTCACCTTTTCTTGCAAAATTTCAAGCTTTCAAAGCGACCAAGTGTGGTTTGGAAATTGGCCATTCTAGGTCCTCATGCTACCACGTTGGGTTTGTTTAGGTTTTGAAGGCAACCAAGTGTGGTTTGGAACATTGGTTTGTTCTCTGTTCTATGGAAATCTTCTTGTTAGAGTGGTTGGTTTTGCTATATTTTATTCTATCATCTTCTCCACGATGAATATCAAGAGTAAGAACTGGTACAAAGTGATATGCCCATTGATGATGAAATATAACACATTGAAATGAGTAATTTTTGATCGATTGGCTTCCTGCGCATTCAATTATTTGCTTTAGCTTTTGTTAGAAATCATTCTCTACCTTTCTTTTTCTCCTCTGGATAATTTGAAGGTAATCATGAAAGCTACATAGAAAAAAGAAGAAGAAATTATTGGTGTTGCATTTGAAACGAAGTTGGAATTCGTATGATCACGTCGGTTGAAATGCAAATATTGGCACTTGCTTGAAACGAAGGTTTATAATCTGAAGTAAGTAGATTAGTGTGTTTCTTGCAGGACAGTTCTAAAAGAGTCAGCTTTTGTATATTTTAGAACTGTGTGAAATAATTTGTCCAACTTGTGTTTTCATGTCATTCTATTCAAATCGTCTCAATTTGACTTACACTTGTAATCATTATTGAAATTTATTTTTGTGAACCTTTTCTTATTTCATGCAGACAGGTCCAAAATTGTTTTAGAGTACAAACATTTCATGGATGACTGGTATCTGTGCTATGCTGCAAACTATGTTTATTGGATCTGCATATAATGGATCCAGGATTTGTTTCTGTGTAGATCTGGATCTGGATCTGCTCCAACACATTACTGCTATCAAAGTGCCCACATTCAAATTTTCCCATAAAATGGGCTCCTCCATCTGAAATGCACAAATGAGTTTTTCATAATATTATGCATTTCTGAGTTTGTGAGAGCAATTTGGAGCAACATTTATCATTTGGAGATCTGATGTTTCAATGTTTCTGTTTCATGTTTTTTTTTACTATATATATATATATATATCTGCCATGCCCATTACCCTGTATTGGGATCCTGTGTTTTCAAAAAGTCCGGAGGATCTGTATCCATTTCTGATCCATTTCCTTAAGGAATTGGATGTTAAATATATATCTAAAATGTAATTAACAGTTGTTATGGTCCGGTAAATTAAGAAACTAGCAAGAAAATTCAACATGCTGCGATTGTTGTGGTATAGTGCATGTAAGGGCATGTACTTCATTTGCACTGGATATGTGATCCCTGATAATCACATCTCTTGTAACCCGGTTGTTAAGAAGTTCAAACAGATTCAGTGAAACTTGTGATGATATTCAAACTTTCAAAATTGTGCTAAGTTGAACTAGTATACAGAATTTTGATCCAAAGTGTTTTGAGTTGAAATATTTTAGATTCTGGCTGTTTCCTTATGCTTTTGTTTGCATCTAAAATGAATGTTCTGTCAAAGGCTGATCGCCTTTGTGCAAATTTGACAATTTACATTGTTCTATACTAATCCTTCACTCTTTTGTTTTTGTCAGGCCTACATTTTGGACAATTTTCAAACATTTGCATTCCTGAGTAGTAGCTAGATGGTTCGAGAATTGTACATTCTTAACATTGGCGGATTGCACCCTTCATGATTGACTGGAGGTTATTGCGGTTGGTTCAGTGGGTACCTGGGTAAGGACTTGGCTGTCATAACATGGGCCATTGTCCTGCTGATCATTTTTTAATTGTATCATTGTGCATATTGCAATTCAATAATGTTTCATCCTATCGAGGCACTTAATTATTCACAATAATGGAGATTAGGAATCGTTATCATGATGCTGGTATCATTTTTAGACTGGTAGATTGTTTTAATGTAAGCTGCCAGGAGTTTTATAGGGCTCAGGAACACTGATAAACCTTTTTGTAAGTGATCGGCCAAGTGGTGAGGTTGATCCTTTATCAATTACTCCTTATTTATTAAAAAATGGGCAATTGAAGTTTCATTGTGTTTTTTATTTTTTATTTTTGCTCATTAATGTGTTTGCTTTCAATTGACCAAGTAATATGTCCCGCCTTTCAAGTTATTCTTAGTGCTCTTACAGTGTGGTTGAATGAGATGTGTAACATGTGTGTCCACCACACTAATATTAGAGCAATAAGCGGTTGGTGCCTTGCTTACTTTTTATTCCTCCTGGTGCCCTAGAAGATCAAGCTTTAAATGGATCTAATACTAGTGTTAATAATTTTTTAGTGCAAAAAGTATGCTTTATACCATGCCCTTGGAGAAAACTACCGAGCAGTTTTGTAACTTGATGGTATGCTAAATTTTACTTAAAATGTGTTTGCATTGTTAATAGGAGATCTAATCTCTCCAAAGCATACTGGGTTATTGATTTTTTCGTATCAGCGCTTAACTGCATCAGCTGATGGGCCTTTTCTTGGGAGGCGAATGGGTTGACCTCCTTATAGCGGAGAGCCTGGTTCTCAAGACGGTGATTCTCTTGCTCTTATATCTTCCTGCTGATAAATCCTAGCAGTACCACGGAATGCGAGTCTTATCAAATATTGAGAAGATACTACAGCTCTACGAAGTTTCTATAAATAAATGTCATACTTGAATTGTGATCTCAACGTTCATAGAACTTTTAAAAATCAAACTAAACAAAACCCAGGTCAAATAGATTCTACACAGCCAATGAGAATTCCAACCCTTGAGCTGTTGGGAGCAGAGAAAGTAACTGCTGTGAATATGCTTGGTTTGCCTTTTCACTGGATTTATTATTTTTTTCTAGCCGCTACCATTTTACGATGGATTTCCAAGACAAGGGCACCATGTTTTTTCAACCAAGATTGGAACATGAGAAATGGTATATGAGCCCTTGATATGCCAACGCTAAATAGGAAGCAACTCTGGCTACAGATTGTGTTTGTCACATTGTATGAGTTATTCATAGTTGCATCGAATCTTTGCCCTTTTAACAACATATTGTAAAATTATTGAGGGTACAAGATGTCCTTGCCACTGCTCTGTGCGGAAAATGAATGGCTCGCCCCCTGCTTGTTTTTCCATTATTTTACACTCAACATTCAACAATTGAAACATTTTACTGTGGTCTGTAGTGGTTGAGATAGGGCGTCCCAAGCGAATGACTCATGGTCAAACCCAGCAGGCAGAGAGTCTGGGGTTGCTAAGTTCGCTGGGTTTCATGTAACGCATTAATTTTATAAAAGAGCTGCATTTTGACATATTTGGTAATACTTGATATAAGGGCTTGAAAAAATGGTTTTTCTTTGCTTATTAAACGTTACAACAAGACGAAAAAAAGACACTGAATACTTGATCTAAGCGCTTGAAAATGGCTATCTGTGCTTATTACACATTATCGTAGGACGCAAAAAAGACAGCCCCTTAATTACAGTAATGCGATCGTTCTTTCTTTTCTTTTGGTAATCTGTTTATCACAACAATTTGTTTTTGACAATGACTTTTTAGATGCCTAGGGATAGAGATCAATTTGGTAGATTTGTCAAAACTCTCCATCAAACTAACAATGTATGGTCATTGTCGAGGCTCATAATTGATGATATCCTCATTGTCAATTGATCGCTTTGGATCCCTTTAAACTTTCATTTTTGGCCAAGTGTAGTCATCCCTTGTGCATAATTAAGGAAAGTATGATCAAAAGGGTATTACAAGGTAAAACATCGTTTATTGTTGAAAGTCTATAGTTTTGGATGCGATTAAGGAACTAATCTTAACTAGGGCCACGAATGAAGGTTATGAAGCGGGCCCTATAACTTATGTAGTTTCGACAACACCCTCAAGATGTGTTCCACCCGTCAGACCTAATCCACAATTGACAACAAGTGTGTCGTTGGCGTTCCAAATTGGCAGTCAACCACAAGAAAGATATGGTGGGATCTAGGGTTTTTGTATCAAGTGTTGTTGGACAAGAATGTGACCAAACCCTCTCAAGCTTGGCGTTTGGTTATTTCACAACTCCAAATCTGTATAGGGGTCATTAGACCACATGCATTTTACATAGTTTAGGTTAGAAGTCTCAATGTTATTTCTATGTATTTTGTAACGTATAAAAACAAAATTTGGCCTTTGAGCTAAGTTAACAACGAGGTCAAACATTGATTTAATGTTGTAGATATGATCTTGTTGGATCTATAGGTGTGCCCCAACACGTGTTTATATCGATATAATTTGTGGAATATAATAAGAAGATTGTTGTTGATCGATTTTATGCATTGTGTACTAGGTTTGGTGTGATTTGAATCTCTTTTCTTATGGTAACATTGTTGGTTGGAAAGTGCCCACCAACCCAATGCATTTTCTCTTTGCATCCTTGTGTTTCTATGTAGTGTGGCATAATAGCTAGGTTATGGAAGTAACAATTGCATTTGCTTTGAGTTTGTTGCACATATGTGGTTTCTATATTTGATATGTGAGTTTATTTATAGATGTCAGCTCTCTCGTCTCGTCCATAGATAACATGAGGATAACTCTAGATAACATGAGGATAACTCTACATTGATATTATATGGCCTATAACTTAAATATTTGTGCTACACTATTTATATTTTGTATCTCATACATATATCTACTTTGATAACGATAGCATTTGACATATTGATATGCTGTGTAGATAACATGAGGATAACTCTACATTGATTGTATATGGCCTATAACTTAAATATTTGTGCTACACTATATATTTCGTATCTAATACATATATCTAGTTTGATAACGATAGCATTTGACATATTGATATGCTCTGTTTATGTAATATGAGCCTAGTTGATATATAACATGTTATATTCAATACAATAGTCTTTAATCCAAGCAATGGAGCTTCTCTTGTCTTGGATAGCCATATGGTTGTGTTCTAGATTATGTTTCATAGATCTAGTATTTGTAGCGTGTGTATGGTGTGATGGTTTGTGTTCTTTAAATTCCCAATTGATTGTATTATGTTCTAGATTGCTCTTGAGATCGCAGGGGTAAGATCGACCACTTAAAGACATATCAAAGCACTATAACCTTTCTTGATCGTGGAAACTCATTCATTCCTGAGTGAGAAAGACATGGACAGTCAACATGAAAGGGCTTTGAATCGAATGCCCAATGATAACCTTAGATTTCTTGTTATATCCAGTAGATTAATAAACTTGTCCATTGAAGGAAACCAAGTGTATTGTAACTTTACATGGAAGATTGATGTATTAGGATGAGTGGTTATTGAATGAGTTGTGACATGTGAAAAATATGCAATTGTTACCCAGTTGACTACAGTGCTTCCAAAATACCTTTTTTAGCAGATTATTGCTAAGTATAGAGGTAAGATCTGTTGAAGACAAGATCTAGAGACAACTTGTAGGAACTTGGTTATTCTCATAGAAGCAAAGTGTCCCTGAGTCTGTTGTCCAGAGACCAAACCTCTTATACACGATACAAATCCCTTTATAGTAGTTAGATAGTAGAACCATTAGTGCCCATACATCCACACATACAATGTAGTGCCTCTAAGCTTACACACCTAGATTGACGTATTTATGTTTTGACTTTAGTGTCAATAAATTCACCCAACTTTTTTGTGTCATTGCTAGCGCAACGCTCGAGAGATGAGAATATTGGTGGTTTAATTTTGCTCATTGATCACCCAACATTTATGAATTGGAGGAGTGGGAAGGTAAGATGGGAGATAAGAACCCGCATGACCACTTTGGTGAGTCCCACAAGCCCTTGTTGTGTTGGTAAAAAAATGTTTCTTTCTTTTTATTTTGGAAGTGGATTTTTTTAGCTAACAAAGTGAGATAACATGTTGATGATAAGATTGCAATAGCACCACAAGCTTGTGAGTGTGGTTTGATTTCCATTTGTTGATTTGAATTTTCTTTTCCTTTTTTAGGAGTTGCATGAGTAGAGGTATGTGTAAATATAAAAGGTAGAGGTAGGATACATACTTCTAAAACCCCTCCTAATGTTAAACCGCTGGCAAGTGGATCTTCCAAGAAGGGTGAGGCAAATAGAACCTTAGCAAGTAGCTCAAAGGTCCAAGTGAACACGAAGATATACTCCAGGGGTTATCCCACTGAATTTACATGGGGAGCTACTCTAGTTGGGGGATCATAACCAATGCCAGAGTCCATCATACCCTTGACCAACCAAATTACCCCTGAAAATTGAATTTAGTTTGCCTGGAGGTAGAAAGATGGTAGGAGAAGTGTTCGTAGAAATACCAGAGGAAAAGGAAAAGGTAAGTTTTTGATTCCCTATTGTGGATCCTAATGTAGTGGTCCAAATGAAGAATATTTACTCTTCAATACTGCCTCACTTTTATGGCGAGCATATAATGAAAATTTACCCATCCATGCTTGGCTATTTACCAACGAGAAGATCATGCAACAACACAATTTAATGTATTAGCACCAAAGAAAGCTTGGAAAACTGGACCCTCAGGTATAATTTCAGATCATATACCTCAATGTTCTCACCATTTTTTTGGATAGCAACATTTATCTCAGTTTATGGGCCCTCCTATGCCTTGGCAAACATATGTTCTACAACAAGTTCAAAATCATCCATGGCAATAGGGATGGCGAGGGCCTCCTTATAACAATATGCCTACTTTTTCCTATCACTTACCACCATAACAACAATACTTTACACCATGCCAACAATCACATCCAACTCATCCTTAAACTCAACAACCTCAATTAACTACACCGCCACAACAATTACAACTACCACAACCACCACCTTCCCAACCTCTGCTACCTACACAATTGTCTAGTTAGCATATTGCTAACCCCAATAAGAATAAGACAACTCAATAGGTTTTTAATTTTGAATTATCCCCCTTCCCTACATATTTGATCACACTAATTGGGTTGCAAGATATCCAACTAAGGTCAGGGAAGACTCTTAATAAAACAAAGACTCCCCTATTATCATTGAGGAAGAAACAAGGGAGGAAACTCCTAATCAAACAAATAATGTTTCGATAAATAAACAAATTTCTCCAAATTCAAAGTCTTTGCCATCATTAGTATGCATTCCTTCCTAGAAAGTTTGATCCTAGAATAGCCTATCGAGCGCCCTAAATTTGACCTAGTTTTGAAATTAAGAAATGTTTAATCAAAGTCCCCTTGTTACTGTAAGCTAATAAGGATATTCCTATCTATACTAAGACTACTAGGGAGCTTTGCCTTGAAATCAGGGAGGAAGAAGATTGAGCCACAAAGTATTTAGTTTGTTCGTATAACAATTGACTAAACGTGAAGATGAGCTCTTATGGAAACATATATGGATATAGGAAATCCAATTATTTCAGACACATTAACAATACCCTTGTTTCAAATGTTTTAAGAGATGTAGAGCTACAATTAATGTAATGGAAAGAAAAACTATGGAACAATTGCGACTGTCTAATCTTCATCCTACACCCACAATTTTCGAATTAGTTGATAGATCCAAAATAAAGCATGAGGATGTATTGGGTGATGTAATCGTCTCGTTATATTCTTGGCAGTATCATGTTACTACATAATGCTTACATTGTTTATCTATATGGAGATATGCTCATTTCACATAGGGAATCAATAAAGAGAGTGACCTTATACTCTCTTGCTAATTCCTTTCAAGAACTTGAAGAAACCCTATGGCTTGATAATACTAATAGTGATGAATAGAATGTTCAATCAATTTCTTCTATTTACCAAATTGTAGAATTTAAAGAATACACTGAAGAGAGTCAAGTTCATGACTTTCTTATCAATCTAGACTCCTTAAAGGATTTAGATCCATTAGATCATATTTTTAGCCCATATTTTCAAGAAAATTGTAACCCAAGCATCTTGTCATCACTACAAAACTCTATATCAACCATAGATTTACTAGAGCATGACACCACTCTTGTTGAGGTTAGGCCTAACAAATCTCCATATATAAATTCTCGATTGGATCAATCTCAATGAGACTAGGTAATCAAGATGTTGTAGAAACACACTAATGCTTTCACCTAGAGCTACCAAGACATGAAGGACATTTCCCTTGAAACTTGTAGGCACAATATTTATATTCAGGAGGGTGGTTGACTTATAAGGTAGCCCTAGAGGAAAATGAACCCAACCCTTAAAGTTGTCAAAAAATAATTACAAAAATTTTTAGATGCCAACTTCATTTATCCGATCTCAGATAGTCAGTGGGTCTCTCCCCTCGTGGTAGTCCCTAAGAAAATGGAAATTGTCGAATTTGTGTGGGTTATAGAGAACTTAATAAAGCCACCCTTAAGGATTATTTCCCTCTCTCCTTCATTGATCATGTTTTGGACACGTTAGCTGGTAAGAAATATTTTTCCTTTCTCGACGTGTTCAATGGGTATAACCAAATATAGATAGTGCGAAAAATTAAAGATAAAACAACTTTTGCATTCTCGTGGTGGATGTATGCCTATAGAGTACTACCCTTTGGTTTATGTAAATGTTCTTACTACTTTTCAGAGAGTAGTCTTAGCTTTTATCTTACCCAAGAATGTGTCAAAATCTATATGGATGACTTTTTTGTATACAATGATTCATTTCTAGGAGCCTTGTGAAATTTGGGAATATTTTTAATTGGATGCCAAGAATCAAACCTTTCCTTGAGTAATATTAAATTTCATATAATTCTAGCTGCATGAATAATTCTTGGTCATCCCATTTCTAGTGTAGGAATACAAGTTGATCCCATGAAAATTGGGGTTATTCTACAACTTCCAGTCCCAAAATAAAAAAAATAGCTGAGAAGTATCTTAGGTCACATTGGGTATTACAAGATATTCATAAAACATTTTTCCAAAATCGCTACTCCCTTATATAAATTACTCACCAAAGATGTTGATTTCTCCTAGAATGATTATTGTCAAAATGGTTTCGAATGCTCAAAGATAGGCTTACCAAGGCACTTGTGTTAAGAGGACCAAATTGGTCCCTCAACTTTTACACCTTTAAAGATGCCTCAGATACAACAATTGGGGCAGTTCCAAGACAACAAGAGGATCTATTACATTACTAAAAATCTGACACTTGATGAATTAAATTACACGGTCACTGAAAGGGAATTCTTAGCTGTAGTTTATGCTATTAATACATTCAGGGATCACATCCTAGATATCCTTGTTCGAACAACACTAGATATGAGGTCCCTATAATACTAGTGTATCCCCCTTATTGTTATTGTTGTGCCCCATGAAGCCCACGATTGTTATTGTTGTGCCCTTACATTATTATTGTTATGTAGGCTCCGATTATATTGTGACCCCTTAGAATCCTATATATAACAAGGAGGTCTTATCTTTTGTATCATCTAAGGATTGTTCATTTTTATGTAAAGGAGATTTCCCCCTCGAAGAGGATAATTTTTAAGTCGTTATACTTTGTGAGTTGGTTTCATAACAACGAGTTTGTGAGAGGAGCCTTGATTGTGGAGAACACATGAATTGTCTCCTAAGAAATAGGAAGAATAAGAATGCTAGGAAATATGAGTTTGATTGTGTGCTGGGATGAGGAGTTGGCTTCTTAAGAAATAGGAGGTAGGAAATAGGGATTTTCTCTATAAAATAGGATTTGATTTGTGCTATAGAATAGGGGCTCATGTTCGCCATGAAATAGGGACCTAGTACGCAAGGATTAAGGAGCCTCTAGTGCTCAATGATCAGGAGAAGAGGAGCGGGATTGAGCAAGGAAGAGTGGGGTTTGTAGAGAAAGTCAAGGAGGCAACAGAGGATTGGTTGCGAGCTAGGGGATGAGATCAAGTAATGATCAAGGCCAACCAAGATTTGTTATGTAGGCTCCGATTATATTGTGACCCCTTAGAATCCTATATATTACAAGGAGGTCTTATCTTTTGTATCATCTAAGAATTGTTCATTTATATGTAAAGGAGCTCGAAGAGGATAATTTTTAAATCGTTGATTTATATTTTCTTATATTTTGTGAGTTGGTTTCATAACAACGAGTGTGTGAGAGAAGCCTTGACTGTGGAGAGCACATGAATTGTCTCATAAGAAATAGGAAGAATAAGAATGCTAGGAAATATGAGATTGATTGTGTGCTGGGATGAGGAGTTGGGTTCCTAAGAAATAGGAGGTAGGAAGTGCGCAAGGAAATAGGGATTTTCTCTATAAAATAGGAGTTGATTTGCGCTATAGAATAGGGGCTCATGTTCGCTAGGAAATAGGGACCTAGTGCACAAGGATTAAGGAGCCTCTAGTGCTCAATGATCAGGAGAAGAGGAGCGGGATTGAGCAAGGAAGAGCAGGGTTTGTAGAGAAAGTCAAGGAGGAAACAAAGGATTGGTTGCGAGCTAGAGGGACAAGATCAAGTAGTGATCAAGGCCGACCAAGATCAACCATATTAGCTAATAAGCAGAACATTTTCTCAAGAGAGACAAATTTCTTTTTAATAGATTTGATTGCTCTAGAACAATCAATAAAATACCACATCAAGCAAACAGGTTTTCCCGATTGGGTTTCTTGACAAAAGTAAGTGTTTCAATTTGTGCATGTGTTTTTATCTCTGTGTTTATATTCAATTGCTTATAAATTGTTAAGAGACTCTGTATTTTGGTGAAAGTAAACTAGTTTTCAAGTATTCATCTAAGTAGTCACATAGTTTCATGGAAATTTAACAACTGGAATAATTGAACAAGAAGTCTACTTGAAAACCAGGTAACTGGTGGGAAAATCTTCCTACAAAAGAATGTGTGTTTCATCTAATAAAAAGGAGATGTTAGCTATTCATTAGTAAGTGGTCTATTTCAAGAAGGGGTAGTTTTTATGTGTCTGACTTCAATGACAACAACTAAGCTATACAAGTTAGGTCCATGAAAAACATCCCGAATACAGAGCTTGAAATGACTACTTTTCCAACTCCTTCATCAATGTTAGAACAAGAACCTCTGTTGCAATTATTTTGATCAACATCATCATCTCCACCAGTACTAGTTCTAGCATCATCACCATTGTCATTAGTATTAGCACCATTATCCCTCTCAACATCATCGTCATTCTCATCAACATAAACATCATGATCACTCTCATCATCATCATCATTGTCTTCAACCTCAACACCAGTATCGCTAGCACAGTGGCAGCCTCAACATCATGATCAACAATAGATAGTATATTGTAATAAAAGGAACCATACCAAGATACAAGGACCATATATTTTTATTATTTTCAACATCTTGAAATTATTTACATCATTTGGTCCTTAACTTTCTTTTGAGCCTAACAATGATTAGAATTTTAAAGGCACATGTTGCAGGTATCTACAAAATACATAGAGACATAAATATTAGTCTTAACAAGGTTTATGAATTTTCAAGATTTGCATACAATTTGGTCACTATGGTTACAAGATCAATATGAAGGTTACATCACTGACTGTGTTGTGTTTTCAGTGAAACAATTTGCAAGATTTGGGTTATTTTCCTTGTCTTCTTGTATTCTTCAAAGGAAATCAAGCCTTATATTATTCCAACAGTGAAATTTCAAAGGTTCTTCCAAGTTTTAATGCGTCCAAGTCCAAAATTCCTCCACAATTACAACTCAACACACCATTGGTTGTATGAATCAAGTTTGTTTTGCATGGTCAATTACATGGATGATATAGTAAAAGGTAAATGAGGTGAGCTAATTATTTTATAAAGTTCTTTATGTGTTTGAATCTTAGACAATATAACAATACAACCTTTGGACCCATACCTATAAACATAGTTTTCCTCTACCACCTCATGCAATCATTGAACATGCCATTCAATCTCTGCACATTATCCCCTCTCATCATTGATTTGCTGGGATGGGTAATTATTGGTTTGCAGGCACACCAGATCGACCATGCCTTACCATAATTTGACTTCTTTGCCACCTTACCTCCTGTGTGAAGCATCATTATACCACCATTCGAAATATTATCATGTCCCCTATTTCAAATACTATTGTGTCCCTTTCTTGCAAGACTATCTTCAACTCAATTGAAAAGATACTTGAAAGAGATCGAACCCTTGATATAGACTCTATAGGATGGGGAAAATTGGGCTAGTAAGATAGGAACCTTGGTCATTGGAAGACCTGGAAGGGATTCCTGAGTATAATGCTAGTAATTTGATTCATTAGGTCGCGAGATGAATCTCATTTCTTAATAAATTTCAAGTGTATGCTGATGTTGTGGTGACAACATTCACCCAAAGATTTGACAACAATATAACTTGACTTGGTGATTTGGTCATGGTGCTAATATGAGATTCAATGGCTCAATCTTCGTGGCTCTCTCAGCAGG
Source organism: Pinus tabuliformis (assembly GCA_031772625.1). Lineage (NCBI taxonomy): Eukaryota > Viridiplantae > Streptophyta > Pinopsida > Pinales > Pinaceae > Pinus > Pinus tabuliformis. Next base: position 166,396,319 of record CM062810.1, on the reverse strand, counting down.
GCGAGTGTTGGTTTAAAAAAAAACAAGTGGAGAAGGGAACATATATCTAATTCCTCAACTCTCAGGGGTTAGAGCGAGATTGGAAGCGAGGAGTTCCATGTTGCTACATTGTGGAAAATTGGAGGAATATGATCTTTGTTTTACAGAAGGTGGTAACTTGTGAAGGTAGATATGATATTAAATTTCTATATCATATCCTTTTATTTTGCACTTCGAAGCTAGCGAATGCATCAATTTCCCTTATTTTCTTTTCAAGAGCCTGAACCACATAGAAAAGGGCGCCCAACAAAACCCTAGGAATTCCAAGTAAAACTTGTATCATCATGACCTCATCAAAATCTTAATTATGGATGAATCAAATAAGAGGGAGGATAACTGGGATGCCTTTGTCCCTAGGAATTAGTTTGGTAACCCCCATCTTGTACCACAAGTGGCACCAAAAGGGCCAATTGAAAAGGAATCTTAAGAAATTCCTAACAAAGACAAGGAGAAACTTGAAGATGGTAACATATATGTAGGAGATAATACCCAAGAGATGAATACTTTGATCCCTATACATATGATCCCAAGAAGGTGAAGAAATTAAATCAGTGGCATTTTATTTTCTCAAGGAGAGTAACTAGAAGTATGATGAAAAATATGGTGCTTGTACAACTAGAGGTTGCTCCCTCACCATCTCACGCCCCTTATAATCACTTCTTGATTCCCCTAACAATTCAACTCCTTTATCTCCCTATGAACCCTGTATATCATTCCTTTCTCTTTCTCCTAAAAAATTAGCTCATTTTCCTTCATATGAGCCCGATGCGCCCCCCTCTCCTCACTACCCCGATGCACCAACAACGTTTTTGTAAAATTTTCTCTTCTACTCAATCTAGTATTCAAACTTGTCAAGAGGAAGGGATCTAGGGGTTCTCTTCCTAAAAGGGGTAGAAACAAGTTCTATTATGATTTTGTGACTCCATAAGTTCAAGATGCTATAGATTTCCACCCTACTATGTCCTTTACTATGCCAAATGCACCTGCAGCTCAGGAGTTGAGAAAGAAGAATAAATAAATTAAAAAACTTAAAACTTAGATTGAATAATTTAAAGTTCTTGATAGACATGTTATGAAGGAAACCACTATTATGAAGATAAAGAACACACATTTGTTATTGAGTAATTTAATTATTGGTTAAATTACTTAGCTTTAAATAATAAATCTTAGTTCATATACTTATGAAACACACTTGCAAAACATATTATAGGAAATTAACTTTCAATTTGAAAAATAAAATCTAATCTATTGAATTAAATTGCAAGATTGGAATATAATCATAAATATTTCTTACATGAGCACACACACTTCATAGGAAAGCAAGACACAAGCTTCAATAAGATTTAATCTATGGAAGCAGTAAATTCTAAACTTGAAAGAAATGGAATTTTAATCTATTGAATTTGAAAGTACAATTCTATTCTAGGAAGAATAAATGTGATTCTGTTCTATGAAAACAATTCTATGCTATGAAGGATAATTAAATTTCTATACTATGAAAACAATCAAATTCTTATGTTTGATTCTATTTCTATGAAAGTTCTTATGAAAGCTTCTTAAATCTAAGTTCTTACTCTAAATTTATGTTCTTATTGTAAGTTCTATTCTAATGAACATGAAAATGAATTTCTTCTACAAAAGTCATGAAATATATTCTATGAAAAGTCAATTGATGATTATATTCTAGAAAGCAGTAAAAACTTTGTTTTTAAGGAAGAAAAATAATTCTATGCTAAGCCTAATTAAAGGCAACTTATTCTATAACAATAAGAAAATTATATTTAATTGAAATTGCACCTATCTATGAGATCAAAGCATATTAAGATTACTAGTGCGCATCTTTAGAGTCTAGAATCATTGATGTTTGCATATTATCTATACATATGAGGCTACTTAAATGCAGAGGAAAAAAAGTTAAATCAAGAAGTAGCTAAATAAATGTTTTTGTTGCTTTCAAACTTTATTCAAGTGCTTGATATACAAAAGAACAAGAATGAAATGAGCATAAAGGAGCATCTAAAGACAATGTGCATAAATAGAGCATCTAATCAAAAGACTTGAAATAAACCTTGCAGAAAATGAGCATAAACGAAATTAGTCTATATTGCATAAATGAAACATTAAAATACACTTGTACTCATTAGGGGGCCCTCGTGAAGTGCACAAGAGATGAAAAAATCAGGAACTTATTGGTCAAACACCAAATCTCATCATGAAGGCATAACCATCAAAGGATTATTTTAACTGAATAGTGAAAGAAGTTCAACAATATTCATAACATCAAGCATAAACATATATGATCTTCAACATTAAAAACTTAACACCCCTTTGAATGGAAAATGCATTCCTATTTATACAAAAACTAAGATAATTAATTAATAAATGTAGATCCAAAATTTCTCCTAGATCCACATATCTTTCCTAGATCCACAAATATCTCATGCGGTTACAACCACATGTTAACATATAGAAAGTAACATCTCTTTGTATCCTCTCACAAATTTCTAAAATATTTGATAGGATATACTTATGAAAACTTCCATGATTCTTCTCCATGAAATGTGCTTGATCAATGATCTCAAATCTTCCTCAAATCTTCAAGAGTTTGAAGAGGAAATTCAAATTTAAGTCTTAGAGGCCAAATATGACTTTGCTGGAATCTTAAAATATGCATACAAATATCACAAAACTCATCCAACTTTTAGATATAAGTGAATACATTTTATAAATTTTCTAATATTTAACATAAATTCACTCAAAATACTAAAATAAATGCTTTGGAAAATAATAAGTATAAACCCATATACGATCACGTAAATGGGCTTAGTGTAAGGTGATGGAGCCATGGAATATGGTAATACTAAAGGAAAGTGAAAGAAAAGAGAGTGAAAAAGGATGCCATTTTGGAGACCCAACAAATGTGGGAGGAAGTTGCCAATTTTTCCAAGGAGAATACGACGCATCTTAAATTGGTTAGGGAATGGTATACAAAGAAATTTTATCTACATATACGAAACAAGGATTTGTGGAAGAATCTTAGGGATACATAGAGGACAAGTGGGGTAGGTATCAACATTAATATTTGTAATTAGTGAGGCCATAAGGCCACTACAATGTTGACTAGATATTTTAGAGGGAGCACACAACACCAGTTTAGCTATGTTAATTATAGTTTTCATTTTGTGAGGACACACAAAATATCAGGTCCGGGGGAGATGCTGAGGCTTTGAATTGATGATATCCTCACTATCAGTTTATCATTTGGGACCCCTTTATATCCTCACTTTTTCCCAAATATAGTCATCCCTTGTGCATAATTAAGGAAAATATGATCAAAAGGGTATTACAAGGCAAAACATTGTTTATTATTGAAAGTATATAACTTTGAATGCATTTAGGGAACTAATATTAACTAGGGCCACTAATGAAGGTTATGAAGCAAGTCATGTAACCCTTGTAGGTTCCTGCAACTACACTCCATGGTTGGCATAAGTGCACACGCTCAGTTTCAAAACGATCACATGGGTCTTTTCGTGAAAACCCCTAAGATGATTTTCCATCTGTCAGATCAAACCCACAATCGACAATAAGTGTGTAGTTGGAGTTCCAAATTGGTGGTCAACCATAAGCAAGATATGGTGGGGTCCACAATTGGTGTATTAGATTTGTTCGACCGAAATGCACTGCACCCTCTCAAGTTTGGCATTTGGTTATTTCACCGCTCCATATTGTTATAGGGGTTGTTAGACCACTTGCATTTTACTTAGTCTAGGCCAAAAGTCTTATTACTATTGCTATGTATTTTGTAATGTTTAAAAATAGAGCTTGGCCTTTGATTTAGGTTAACAATGAGGTTGAACATTGTCGTATTGTTGTAGATACAATCTCGTTATATCAATGGGTGTGCCCCTATGCATGTTTATATTGATATAATTTGTGGACTATAATAAGAACAAAATTGCTGATCAATTTTATTCACTATGTATAAAATTTGGTGTGAATTGAATCTCTTTTATTAGGGAAACACTGCTAGTTGGAAAGGGCCCACCAACCCAACACATTGCCTCTTTGTATCCTTGTTTTTCTATGTAGTGTGGTGTGATAGCTAGGTTATCATAAGTAACTATTATATTTTCTTCGAGTTTCTCATAGATCAGTGGTTTCCATATTTGATATGTGAGTTATTTATTGATGTAAGCTCTCCGGTATATAGATAACACAAGGCTCATCTCTACACTGATTGTATTTGGTTTATAACTTGAAGATTTGTACCGCACGATTTATATTTTATATTTCATATAAGATTCACCCAGATAATGATAATGATAATGTTTGACACATTAATATGCTTTGTATATGAATTATGAATTTGGTTGATATGTAACATGTTATATTCAATATAGTAGTCTTTGATCTATGCAGTTGGGCTTGCCTTGTCTTGGATAGTCACAAAATTGCACTCTAGGTTGTGTTTTGTCGATCTAGTTTTTGTAGTAGTGTGCATGATGTGATGGTTTGTTTTCTTCGAAAGCCTGATTGATTATACTCTTTTCCAGATTGCTCTTAATGTTGCAAGGATAAGATCAAGCATTAAAGGAAATATCAAATAACTGTAACCTTTCTTGATCATGGAAACTCATTTATTTCCTGAGCGAGAAAGACTACAATCAATGAGGAGAGGGCCTTGCATATAATTCCTAGTGATAACCTTAGTTAGATTTGTTGTTGTATCCAATAGATTAATAAAGCTGTCAACTGAAGGAAACCAAGTGCATTTTAACTTTACATGGAAGATTGATGTCTAAGGATGAGTGCTTATTGAATGAGCTATCACATGTGAAAACTCTTGAATAGATACCTAGCTGACTACAATCCTTCCATAATACTCCTTTTTATCATATTTTTGTTAAGTACATAGGTAAGATATGTTGAATAAAAGATCTAGAGACAACTTGGAACTTGGTTATTCTTATATAAGCAAAGTTTCCCTGAGTTTGTTGTCAAGAGATATAACCTTCTATACATAATAGAAATCCCATTACAGTAGTTAGATAACAAAATCATCAGTGTCCATACTGATGCACATACATTGTAGTTCCTCTAAGCTTATGCTCTTAAATTGACATATTTATCTTTTGAATCTAATGTTAATAAATTCACCCAACAATCATAATGAAAGAGGGCACAACCACTTGCATTATTTGACTCCTATAACAAGTTCACTAGCCAAAAAAAATCTTAATTTTATGAATTAGAATCTGAATTTGTGTAGCCTTCATCTTCTACCTCTACAAAATATTTGCTCTGAGAATATTTTCCCAACGAACAGTTACACACAAAGCTATTTTTTCCTAAATCTCCCAAGGAATCCTTGGAGGAGTAAGACAACTTTTCAGAAGAAATGGAATACAAAGTTAAGGAGTAGTAGTTATCTTCCTTTAGATTTCCCATCAGAGAATCGGAGGAGGAAGCCAAGATGAAAACATGTCATATTCAACCTTGCCAAATTTTCATTATCTCACAAAAGAATACCTTGACACCTTTCTCTTTGAGTTTGACATGCTTTGAAGAATCTAAGATTATGTATCTAATGCAAATAAGTTGAAACTCTTCCCTGCTACCCTTAATGGCACCATGCTACGCTGGTTCATGGGCTTAGGGCAAGATAACATCATGACATAGGCACAAATAAAAAATATGTTCTAGGAACAATATTAGGATTACTGGAAGGACAAGGATAAAAGAGAAGAAGTCTTCCAAATGACCCAACAAGAAGATGAAAGTCTTGAAGACAATGTTTATAGATTTTGCTACAATTTACAAAGAGCAAGGAAAATAATTTTGGCTTCTAAGAAACTTTGTGTATTATTGTTGCGAAGGATCATAGATGCCTGTATAAAACTCCTCATCCTGATGTGTGGAGGAGATATCTCACGATATAATTTTGATGACATTATGGAACTCTTTCAATGATATTTACTCGGAACTTCTAAGACTGACAGAGGACCTTAATATATGTTGGTTAGGATCGATAGGAATTCTGGTGGAGCAGTCATTAGAACATAAATTAGCAACATGCTGGAGAAATTCAAAAATATATAGTAAGCACGCTAAGCTCCTATCTATATACCTTGCAGGCGAAGAAGAAGGAGTTGGAATAATTAACATTAGCAATTTTTTCCCCAAAATATACAACAAAGCATCCATTGAAGGAGTTCCCATTGGATTAGATTAAAATTTGTGCCATATGTAGCATAGATCATCTTACGAGTAGCTTCCCATCTCTACTTGGATGAAAATTTATCTATCAAGAAGAGGAAGAGCTTGAACAACATTTTTTTGTTGTGCAAAATTTATCGTGGCTGTAAAAGCCATAAGGTATGATCCAATATCCATCTCAAAGTTTTATTTCTTATTGGAATAACCCTTCCATGTAGTATTCGTCTTAGTGGTAGAAATTACCTTCTCAGCCATGGATGGATCCTCCTCCTCCCCCTGAGCAACTTTGGAAGCAAGGGTGGAGAAATCTAATGTATGGATTCCCTCAACATACCCCTATGCATCCACCTATGTAGCTCCTTCCTTCTTCTCAAATGCAAGCATCCACATTCACTCCTCCACAACCATAATTATGTATAGGACCCATAGCTAACCCAAATAATTGTATGTTCGCTCAACCAGCACAAGCTATTGGGATTGCAACCTACTTGACTTACTCTATATCTTCTCTAGACTGCCACAAAATTCACCTTAGTTTCAGGAAGACACTGATTAAAGATAACCCTTCAGTGAATATTAAAAATATCAATGAGTAAGATCAAAATTAAGAACCTAAGCATGAGTCATATCCTAAACCTTTAAGAAGTCAACACACAAGTTCAATACATCAAGAACCACCTTAACCTAAAAGACTACATCAAGAAAAACTTGTAACTGAGCCAAAATTTGATTTCTTAGGCAAGCTCAAGAGTGTGTGTGTCAAGATCCCAATTGTCCAAGCTATTAAAGATGTTCTAATTTACTCAAACGTGGTGACATAATTTTTTTTGAGGAGACCTGACCGAAGAAGTATATATCCCCAAATATTCCATGTCATGGGAAAACTATCATATATTATGATTGGGGGATTCCTCATGGCAAAATATTCTTAATATGATAACCTAGTTGTTAATGTGTAAATGAATAATATTATTATTTGAAGCATGTTAATTGAACTGAGTGCCACCATTAATGTTATTATGTGAGAAACCAATGGAATTCTTAGGACTCTCTAGCCTCAGACCAACCGCCATTGCGCTTCAATTGGATGATAAGTGAACAATTAAACTAGAAGGAATTTTGGAGGAAATAATGATACATGTAGACATGTGGCTGTATCTCACTGACTTTATGGCTCTCCAACCTAAATCTTGTATGGGGGAATATCCTCTAATCCATGGGTGGCCATGGCTAGCCAATGCAAATGCATATATCGATTATAGATCTAGGAGTATGATAATCTCCAATGGAATCTCCAATAAAAATATAACCTTATATCCTCCTACCAAGCCTAGTGCAAATATTGAAACACCTCTTTGAGCCAATGGGGAGGAAAGTGATGGGGAAGAGATAGATCATCAAGTCCTCACTATTAACCAATATCTTACCATTAGTGAGAAAACTAAGGATGATGAAATCAATGATTTGATTTCCTCTTACTTTTTATCCTCTAACACACATGGTATTGACCACATAATGCAACTTGATTTTCATGCTTCTATAGTCTCAAAAAGTGCTTCACCTCTTGAATATGAATCCTCAGCTAAAAAAGATGAAGGGTCAACTTCAAAAACAATTGAAAGAAATCTTGCAAAGACCTCAAAGGTTAATTGAGGGTTGATAGAAGAGTAAACATAGTGATTGATTAAACTGTTGCAAAATCATAGTGATGCTTTTGCTTGGACTTATTCAGACATGAAGGGGATCCGTCTCAACTTCTGTACACATCACATTTACATTGAGGAAATATCTCAACCCATTTGATAGCATCGACGCAGGATGAAGCATACACTTAGAGACATGGTAAAACATGAGCTACAAAAGTTTCTCATAGTTGGATTTATTCACACAATTTATGACAACCAATGGGTCTTCCCCCTTGTTATTGTCTTGAAAAACAAAGGTAAGTGGAGGATCTATGTGGACTACAGAGAACTTAATAAAGAAACACATAAGGATCATTTCCATCTCCCATTCATTGACCCAGTCCTGGATACACTTGTAGGGAAGAAGTACTTTTGTTTCCTCAATGGATTCAATGGTTATAGTCAAATCCAAATCTCTCTTGAGGATTGGGGAAAAACAACATTCACTTGTCCATGGGGGACATTTTCCTATTGTGTCTTCCCATTTCAATTATGTAGTTCTCTAGCCACCTTTTAGAGAGTAATAATAAGTATATTTGATGACCTTGACCATGATTGTGTGGAGATATACATGGATGATTTTACCACTTATGGCACTTAATTTGATGAAGCCCTTGGTAATCCGGAGAAAAATTTAATGAGGTATAAGGAAATTATTTTTTCCCTTAGTAATGAGAAGTTCATGATGATGTCAATTGGTGACATTGTGCTAGGGCATCATATATTGACTAAAGGCATCCAAGTGGATCCAAAGATTAAAGTAATACTCAACCTACCCATTCCACAATAATGAAAATAAGTAAAAAGTTTCCTATGTCATGTTAGTTACCATTCTCACTTTATTGAATATTTTTCATAGATAGATTATCCATTATTTACTTAACAAAAATGCTAAGTTTTTGTGGATGGGAAGCTGTGAGCATGCCTTTAAGGACCTAAAGTCCAACATGTTGGAAACTCCTATTATGAGAGGGCCCAATTGGTCCCTCTCCTTTCACAACTCTATATGTGCATTAGATATTTCCATTAGAGCTATCTTAGGTAAACAAGAGAAGAACACTCCATATGTGATATACTTCGTTAAAAAAAAACATCTCGCCGGTAGAATTGAACTACATATTGATTGAAAAAGGATTTCTTGCTATTACTCATGCAATAAATAAATTAGAGATTATATTACATGATATAGGGTAATATTACATATTAATCATGTTGTTATCAAATATTTAATGAACAAATGAATCACTAATGGCAGTGTTGCTAGATGGTCGCTTTTATCACATGAGTTTGATATTACCATCTTAAGTAAACTTAGAAAGGATAATGTAGTCACTAATTTTCTTTCTAGAATGACATCTAACGAAAATAAACCTCCAGTAGAAGATTCCTTTCTTGACGAACATCTCTTTGTAGTATGTACTAACTCTCCATGGTTCACAGATATTTCTAAGTACTTGGTTGCAAGCAAGCTTCCACATCACTTGACTCCAAAAGAGTGACAATGTAACAACCCCTAGTCGATTTACCATGTAAAAAATATAAGACCAAGGTCATGGGACACGTATTCGAAGATAAATGTTGGGAAAAACATAGTGAAGGGGTATCAATTGAAAAATACCATACACCCAAAATGGCCTAAGGAAAAAAAAATAACACATACCGTAGAAGTTAAGTGTAAAAAACATTTATTAATTAATGACTATGGAAGTTGGCAAAGGCATTGGAAAATGAAAAGTGGCAATAATTGGAATTTTATTTATGAAATAAAGGAAAATAGGATAAAAGGGAGATGAAAGGTCACATATTTTCATTAGAGGAAAAATGAAGGAAAATGAAAAAAATTGAGGGCCTCAATGATAAAAAGGCTTCCGAGGATCAACTCACAATAATATTTTCAATTCAGTTGTTGGAGCTCTCATTCATTCTCTTACACTCTTACACACTTAGAGAAATCTTGGAACATTCTTGGAGCATGCTTGGAGAACTCTAGTATTCACTTGGATTTGGAGAAAGAAGGCAAAGAAAAGAAGGAAAATGCAAGGGGAAAGTTGGATCAACAACTACAACTGGATTGCTTTGCAGGTAACAGGTTTCATGTGTGATTTCCTCGCTGGTTTATGGATGCGTGATGCATGCATGTGGTTCTTTGGTTATGTGTTTTCATTGGCATGGATATTTGCTTGGATTGACAGTGGTTTCAACCTTTCCTTGCCTTTTCAGCAATAGACATGGTGTTGTGAGTTTTGCCACTTATTGTTTTTATGATTGGTGCTCATATTCATTGTGGCTGTGTGTTGGAACAAATGCTCTGGAAGCCGTAGAACAATTTGGGTTGAGTTACTAGTCTTGGAGCCTAGGTTGGGACAAACACTTGAAGCCCTTGGTGGGTTGAGTTACTAGTCCATGGAGCTGGGTTGGACAAATGCTCTAGAGCCCTGGAAGGCTGTGGGTTGAGTGACTAGTTCCTGAAGCCCTGTACAACTTGGGAAGACACTGTTCTGGTTAGTGTTAGTAATTTCCGAACCATAGAGGTGGAATCATTTTGGTTGAGGGTCGAGATGGTTTGGCCTTTGGAAGCCCTGATTGGTTTTGTCTTGGTTTATTATCCCACATTCATGCTTGGAATATGGCGTGGGGGTGATTGGATAAAATAAATATTTGGTTCAAACCAATATATGGTCGGGTGGTATCATGGATGTCCCTGACTTGGTTGGTACTTTGCATATGCTAATATGTGCTATTATTTATCGATGATGAATGAGCATAATTGTTGATTTACTATTGTTTACATGACTGTTTTTCATGGCTTCATTGTTGGTTAAGTATATGCTGCATGCATGGTGTATTTATTGTTGTATGGTGTGCTCTTGATCTAGATGTAATTCATGGTTTGATAGGCTCTTGGTTATTTTATATGGATTCATGAGCTAATTGATGGGCCTCCAAATTAGACATAAATTAAGGCCCATCTAACAATCCTTTAGCACATTAAACCTCTCTTTTAATTAGATAATGTATTTTTAACTTTAATATGTTCATTATGAAGGTTTATGGATAATTGCTTATTTGTGCCTAATATTATTTATTTTTGTGGAATATTGTGAGAATATTGGGCAAATTATGAAGATTTGGAGGAAGAGATAATTTAGAGACTTTCTCCCTACTACAAGAGGATCAATACTAAATAATAAATTAGGAAGAAATTCTGAAATTATTGTACAAATGTTGGAGCTCCAATGATTGAGAAAATCTAGGAATGTGTTCCCTGTCATTTAATGTAGATTCCTAGTATTGGGAACCAAATTCACTATTTGAGGATTTTGGTGGGGAAAACTTCCTCATTTCATGGAGAATGCTTCCTAATCATTTTTTATAAGTGCCAAGTCGAATTTTCCGCTAGGGTTTTTTTTCTTAGTCTTCTTGTGGAGAGAACTCATATTTTTGCAGCTCCACTTTCATTTCTTGCAGGGATGTAATTGCACTGATGGAAATAATGAAGATTGGTGCCATGTTCAGCTTCTAAATCTTGGTCTTCTTCACAAGACTTTGATCTTCCTTGGGCTTGGCCATCCCAGGAGCCTTAGAGCCCTTTTGTATCATTTACTTTTCTTCTTTTCATTTCTTATTCACATGCATATCTTGTTGTCTTTTTTTTCTATTTCTACATTTAGTATTAATGCTTTCTTGTTGTAAGATTGGCTTAAATGGTTGAAGTAAGTTAATTTGAAGGATCACAAGCATCATTTCATCATTGGAACAAATTTGGAAGGTCATAATAATCATTGAGCTACTTAGATTAGTTTGCTTATTCCCAAATCTAGATTTCTGGAAGTCCCTTGTGGCAAATAACAATAATTTTCCACTATTTTTTAGAGCATACTAATGAGATTCCATTGAGTTGATTCCACTTGTATTAGATCACAAAAAAATTATAGTTAATAAATTTTTTTACCCCATTGCATTTGCACTTGATTAGGTGACGCAACAGATTCTATTGGTGGCTAGTCTTACACGGAGGTCACCACTTATTATTTTAAAACTATGGTCCCACGTTGACTTTGCTTTACTAGCAGCGCTTCAATCCACACCTGTTAATTCTAGGTATGTTCCATGCTTAGAGCAATTTATTTCAATTTTCACAGTTAGCTTCATATCTTTTCCATTAGCAATCACATCAGCATTCAAGTAAACTGTAGATAGAACATAAACATAAATTGCAGAAGACAAGCCAAGACAAGAGGACACAAGATGTGGTGCTAGCTAGGGACAAACCACAATGTGGGGAAACCATTGATCAATTCTTCTTTTATGTTCTTCAATAGTTCAATAGAGAAAGAGAGAGAGAGATAGTATATTTACAACAAAAATCAACACTTTGACTTTCTATATCTATATGAGATCAGTTGAAGACATGTTGCTTCAACTGATTCTCCAAGGTGACTCCTTCACCTATCATAGTGCTCCATCTTGTCCACTTGCTGCACCTCTACGTACTACACCATGCTGCACTAATCATGACCATGCTATGCACTTCATGTTGCTGCTCCTGTCACTGAGTTGCTCCAATCATTGAGCTGTTCTTTATCACGGATCTGCACCTTCATTGCTGATCTGCACTCAATGCCTGCTATGCTGCATTTCATCATCAGTTGCACTTGTTGTTACATCATGCAGCAATAAGTATATCAGCCTTAGCTGCTTGCTATGGCTTGCAGCCTAGCAAAGCAGCTAGGCTATAGTTCCTGATTCCTTCCAGCAGACCTTTGAGCCATTGCTGCCACATGTTATTGCTGTTGTCCCATTGTACCATAGCTGCCACATGTTATTGCAGCTATCCCATTACCATTGCTGCCACATGTTATTGCAGTTGTCCCATTGTCTCATAGCTGCCACATGTTATTGCAGCTATCCCATTGTCTCATAGCTGCCACATGTTATTGTAGCTGCCTCATTACCATTGCTGCCACATGTTATTGCAGCTATCCCATTACTAGCACATTGCAGCTCCTATGTGGCAGTATATAGAATCTCCTCATCAATGAAGAGACCTCTCCAATCAAACAAGTCAAAGCACAAGTTACCATACTTTGCACTTCTATTTATGGGTAGTGTTTTGGTCACTAGTTAGGGCTCCCATTGTAACCTACAACAATCCAAGTCATGCCCAAAACACACCTTTAATTTGTGTGGCCTCCTCTTCTTTTCAAGTTATGTGACCTTGCTGTTTGAGGAGGCACCTACAGCTCTTTGTTTGATCCTCAAAACAACACCTACAGGCCTGCGGCCTAGTCACAATAGAACAGTCCCTTACTCAGCTTGTTTTAGGAGGAATCCCTGCATTTACTAACCCAGAATAGTCCCTTACTATTGCGGCCCTCCAGCATGGTGCTTCGGCCCTCCTTCCAGCACTTGGTTACCTGAAAACGTCCCTTCAAACTTGCTGGCCTGTTTTCCTAACTGCGGCTAGGGCACCCTTCTTAGGACTGTGGCTAGCTTTGTCTCCTTTTCTTTGCCCCAAGCACAATCTCCTTTGCATCAATTGTAGACCGAATGATGAGCATTTTTCTTGTTGCATATAGAATTCTCTATGACAGCTTCTAGGGCTTCTTCCATGGTTACGTTTAGATCTAGGGCATCATTCTTACATAGGCAAGCATATACTCTTAGTGTCTCTCCTTCACCAAAAACCCAAAGATGTGGAAAGGATAAGATCACATGAAGAGTGTGTTGCAAATGACTCCAAGTACTCTTCTATTTATACTAAAGCCTATAGGTTGAATAGACATGACTGTTGGGCTTCTAAGCCTACATAAGTTGCTGGCCAACTTGACAATTTGTCCATAATCTAAATAAATTCATATCTTCATAAATACTTATCGGAATCAGATGATCTTTAGATCATTCCTACACCTCTCGATGAGAGGGATCGAAGAAAAATATCAGCTGCCATAAATAAGATGACCCACATGGAGTTTGGCCCTAGTTGCCAATTTTAACACTTCCTCTCAACTAGGGAGAACTCCATCTGCTGATCCATATGTTTGACTGTACTATTTCTGCCATCAGTGCCCTGCGCTGCTCTGCTCTACTGAACCATGAAGAAGAAGAACAAATTGAGAATGTCTCATACCATCCTCCACTGACCCAAAGTCAGTCTAGAGTGTGTACCACTTTCATTGGTCCCAGACCAGTCCTCTACTGACCCAAAGTCAGTTTCATAGGGTGTACCACTCTCACTGGTCCCAGACCAGTATCATTGATCCCAGATCAATGTAGGTCATCCTAGCATAGGGAGTATGGTAGATACAATGATGTGTCCATTGGTACTACTATGGTCCCTATCCTCATTTCCCCGCTCATTGATCAGATGAGAGGTACTTCCCATGAGTCCCAGACTACATGGGTAGGATGCCTCGATAGGAGAACTAATCATCCTGTCCACAAGAGAACAAATCATCCTATCCAGTGGATGCCATGGAGAACTAATCATCTTGGTCCACAATCGCCATGGAGAACGAATCATCTTGGCCCATAGGAGAACTAATCATCTTGTTCCACAGTTGCCATGGAGAATGAATCATCCTGGACCATAGGAGAACTAATCATCCTATTCAGCGTGCACCACTAGGGGAGTGTGAGTCACCCTGTGGTCGTATGTTGCTCTAGTAAGAACCCCAAGCCCCCAGAGCTCCTAGAGCTCAATGTATGCAACATGCAGGACCCTTGGTCTCTTGACGATTCCAAGTCGTTCGGGAAAATCAAAGATTTGATCTTTCCCCGGGGCTTTGACAAAGTGTATGCGACCTGTACATCATCTCACTGCAATGGAGCTTCCTCGCTCATTGACTTACCATATCCCATATAAGGTAGTATCTGATGTCTATCTGTTGGAGCAATCATCGAATATGAGATTCCTTAATAATCGAATCCCACCTCTGGTTGTTGTTAGAGTCGGTCTGGTCAGTCCTCCGTCAGAGATCAAAACTCTTTATGCATTTCATGTTTAGGTGTCCCGCTCCATTCACTCAGCTACATTCCGCTAGGGGCATGCCATAATATGACGGAGAAGGTCATGCTAGTCATTTCCCCTCATGTCTGGTTCCTGCTGGCTTATGTTTTTGTGTCAAACAATCAAAAAGTCCACAATAGTCAAGGTCTGGTCCTTTAATGGACAAAAGTCATTTTTGGTCATTAGGTCTAGGGATTGATCAATTTGGTCTTTAAATATGTCCAGTAAAGCCATGCAGGCCAGAGTGATGTTCTTGCAAAGTAATGATCCGCAGAGTTTCATCATCATATTGATAGACTTCGACTATTCTTCAAAACTCTGTTTTGAAGAAAAGTCAAATAGTGTCATTTGTGACAAAATTTTCAAAAAGAGTCGACAGTTGATTTCTTCAGGTGCAGTCATGGTTCCTGTGACCAGATGCTCTGTCATGCAATCCCTACAAAAAGTGTCGAAAATTTCATCGTTTGAGCCAAAATTTCAGAGGAAAAGTGAAAATCAGGGTTATATTAAAATCAGTGAAAAAGTGTTGAACAGGACATTAGAAAAGTGGGTTTTTTAAAAAGTAAATTTAAAACATGACCTCCAAGGCTATATATACAAGTTTTCATCAAAATCAAAGGCATTGTGCTAATCCAAGCCTTGGAGAAATGTTGCAAAGGGTGTGAGTGTGCATCGTGAGTGTTTGAGGGAGTTGGAGGCAGTTTGAAGGCGCGCGGCGCACACAGATAGGGGCGCGGCACACACAGAGCCTGCCCGTAGTTCAAACTTTCCACAGGCGCGGCGCATACCCAGGGCACGGTGCACTGGGCTTTGCACGTGGTGCACAGGGACAAAATGCCCAGAACTTCACCAAATCGCCTCAAATCTTTGTGGAGCTCATCTATTTGAAAGGTAGGCACGAAACATAACTTGTGCATCAAATTTTTATGGTGATATAAGGGTTTTTATGCCTATAATTAAATGCAAAAATTTTTCATAAAGCAAACACAAGAAGACATCAAAGAAAAACTATTCTGCTAGGGTTTGTGCCACAGTGTTGTTGCTGCCAAGGTTATTTTTCCTACCCTACCCTTGTTCCTTATTCCCCTATTGCATTCTTCCTACTATCACTACCCTAAACACTACCAAACTCCTTATTCCCTTACCCCTCCTCCTATCACTCAATACAAAACCTAAAACCCTACCTTGCCAAAAAACCAAACCCTACCCTATCAAAATACCCCAAAGCCCCCTACATATCCCTAAACAAAATTCTCCTACAACCCTTATTCCCATTATATCACCCCCTCCTAATGCTCCCTTGTTTCATTGTCCCCTTGGTGGTAGATTATCAAAACAACCTAGCTTTCATCATCATCAAAGGGGCAGCCTAAATTTAGTTTATAAAAAAGCAGTCATGGCATCCGAGGTTTCATCAGAGTATAAGGAGGAAACCCACAATGATACAGCTTCAGGAGAACAGGCCCCCAGGAGACATCACCGGAGTGGCAATCATGTTAGAGATGATCCAAACACCCTCACTGAGTTGCAGGCATGCCCTCTTGCTATGTCATGTTTCAAGCATTTAGCATGTCTTGAATTTTGTCAAAGGGTGGAAAATGTCAGAGTTCATCATGAGTTGGCCCGTCTTTTTGCACTTCACCTACATGGAGGTCAGTTTATCTTGGCTGGGGTCACTTTCGCATTGACACCTGAAGCCATATCAGTGGCAACAGGCATACCAAATGTTGGAGAACAGTGGCATAAGAAGAATAAGGTGGAGAGGCATCATTATGAGCCTTACATTAAGGCCAGTTGTTTGAGTCAGCTCACGAGAGTTTTCTCGTTTAGATTTTTGAGAGATGAGTAATTGCTCCACTCATGAAATTGATCATGAAATACTTCAGTTGTGAGGGGAGGTTTTCTCGCCTTTATGCCTACCACATCAGGTTGCTCATGCACTTTACCAGGGTGCGAATGATGAACCTCCCATTTTTCATCTGCAGGAACATAGAGAGGATGAAAAATTTCATGCAGCACAAGACCCCTCGACAGTAGCTTAACAATGTTTATCACTTTGTTCTTATCCGGATTTTGGTAGATCATCAGTTGGGATTGCGGGGTATTGCTTGGGAGGACTTCATCTCCCTTGACTTCTTCAGCGCTCCACAGGTAGTATCAGAGGTAGAGCATGAGATAGGTGGTGCATCTCATCAGTATGAGCGACATGAGACTGCTACTATGCTAGTATACATCACCTATCAGAGAGGTAGTAGACCCTTATTTGCAACAGCAAAGCGAGTGTTATCTCCACCCGGGGTGGAAGGGGCCTCACTTCCGACATCAGCATCACATGAGCAGGGCAGAGGTAAGGAGCCAGTGTAGGAGGAAGGGCCATCAGGTGAACGAGAGACCGAATTCATTCTCCTCCATGATGATGAGACAGATACAGAACCAACAAATGCAGAGCTTACAGAGATCATCCAGGAGCAGCAATCAGTGATTGAGTCCTTATCCCTTGACTTGGAGAGGGCCAAGTGGAACATGAAGTACCTGGAGCAGAGAAACAAGCAGCTTGAGGATCAGTAGGCGATTATGGAGCTGCAAAACATTTGTGAACATCGCCAAGCTGCTCAAAGGAGAAGAGTTGAGCTCACATCATTGGAGCAAGAAATCAATAAGGATCGAGAGGCCCATCTCGAGAGCGTGAACATGAACTTGGAGAGGCTGCTGGACAAGGCCGATTAGGACCTTTCCTTCCTGAGACACATGGCTTATCGTTACAGGACACGAAACATGAGTGCAAGGGCCCGGATAAGGAGTTTGAAGGCGAAATTGAGGAAAGCAACAAGAAAGGTAAAAGAGGCAAAAGAGAAAGATCGGATTCGAATCTTGGCTGAGGCTTCCTTGGCCCATCATAACACCCCATAGGGAACCTCCAGCCTAAATTTCAAGAAATTTTTGGTCACATGACAAATTTTTGGGCAAAACACATGGTTTTTCTCCCTGTGCGCGCGACCCTAAAATTCTAGAGCTCCAAATGAGGAATGGTTTGAATTTTTGGATTCGGCATGGAAAATCACAACTACTGGTACCCGGACAAGAAATTTTGGCAAGGTATGAGTCTCCAAAAGGTCAAAAAACACCCAAAAATGGCCTCTCTGCCCCTTTTTTGACACACAGGAAGCAGTCTTGGGAGAATGGATATTTGGAGGGGAAAATGAGCACCAAATTCAAAAATTCCAGTGGGGTTAGAAAGTAGAGAGGACAATATTTCCAACAAGCCCACTTGGGCACATTTTGGACACCTACAAGTGCCCCAAAACAGGCCCCAAAGTAGTGTGGTGCACAGAGGAAAAATTGCCAAATTTGCTTCCGTTTCGCGAAATTTCGGTTCGCGACTTCTCCAAGTGGGCCTGCTCATCTACACTTCGGTTTTTTGGCACCAAAGGTGTCATTTAAAGTATTTTTTTCTCCATATTGGCTTCTATCCAAGTGACGAAGGAAGGCAAACGGTCACCCAAGCCAAATGTCATGTTTGTAGCGCTGCACCTGTAGCTGATGGTTGGCTCTTCATCTCCATTTTGTAATGATTCGAGTAACTCCCCAACCCTTGGGTGTTCTATCTCTTCCTTACATATTCTATATATTGTATGCAAGCTATTTGCAAAGGGTTGGTTGGCTTGTAACTTCTGGGAGACTGTGGGAAAGAAACTCTGTTTCTTCACTGTGTATTTTTGACAGAGAATTAATGAAAGGAAGCGGCTCTATTTCATGAGATTCTTGTGGTTGTGAGTGTAGCAAATGTGTCTCTTATGTTTTCATATGTATTTCGTTATGTTTCATAATTCAATTCATGTTCATTTCCAGTGAAATTTTCTGAGTGAGATTAGGTAGAATTCAATTTTATTGCTCTACCTGTGGGAAAATTTCATGTTCAGTGTTTTTCTTCTATTGAAAAGTATTCATGTAACTATGCCCTTTTCACTTTCTTCAGCAATATATTCATGCCGCATTACCTCAAACTAAATTGTTACATTTTCCGCCTACCTTGCATCACGGAATAATCTGTGCCTTTGTATTAAATTCTCTGTTCCTTGCTGACCGTTGGTCCCATACCATCCCAGAAGCTTGGTCATTCATGAAAATGGTTTCTTGTATCCCTATTCACTTACTAGCCTAAGATCAATATTTCACTGTAAGTCATCTCAAACCGTTTTTGCTTATATATTCACTGAGCGTGACTCGGAGAGAGCCCTCTCCTGCTCTGGTAGGGCTTGCTACCAGACTGAGCGTGGTTTGTGGTTACCCTAATTTTTGCCTTCCTTCAGCCTAAGGCAGATTTAGGTGCTAACAGTTGTCACAGAGAATCATAGTGGTATTTGTCATGTGTACAAATAGCTCACTAAAGAGATTTCTCAACCAGGCAGCTTCATACGAGATCATACTCATAGCTATGTATTCGGTCTCGTTGGTGCTTATAACAACCAACTTCTGCTTCCTACTCATCCATGATATTGAAGTAGAATCCAAAGAGAACCAGCACTAAGAAGTTCTCTAGTGTTCCTCCACACTACCTGCCTAGTCAATATTCGAATAATCATGCAGTTTCATATTTCCGGTAGTGTATCTCAATCCATGAGAGATTGTGCCCCGAAGATATCTCAGAAGATTCTTGGCACCAATCCAGTGAAGCTCAACCAAATATGAGCTTACTGTGCTAACTGTAAAACATATGTCCGGACGGAAGTTCACCAAGAACATCAACGCGAATGAGTTTATGAAACTCAGAGGCATTTCCCAAATCTGGTCCGACATCATCACCATATAACTTCTGAAATTTAAGATCCTTGAGGTAGTCACGGGCTTGCAGTTCACCATTCCACATCCGAAATCCAACTCCCTCTTACATTTGTAAGTGAGAGGGTCTGCACCTGTTTGAAATAGGTCGTCCTCAGAAGGTGCTGGTATGAGAGGTCTATCATCCACAACCTTCAAACAATGGTTTGGATCAACTTCACTCTTAGTGAATCTCAGCTTCATCTGACAGCTATCAATCCTCTCATACTACACTTGGGGAATTTTGCTTCAAGCCATAGAGGGCTTTCTTCCACTTGCATACATGAGATTCCTGATCATGAATCTCAAACCCCTCGAATTGTTCCAGACCTGTGGATCTGCTACATGAGGGGAATGGTCCCCTTGTAATATTTTCCTTCGGTACATCTCAGACATGTACTTACATGCTCCTTTTGAATTCAGGCATCCTTGCCACCATCTGACTCATAGACCTCCGGTGCTGTTTTTTAATGCACATGGTCCCCAGTGGACTTCCTGCAACTTGATACAACCCTGAACTAAAAAACATCTTTGAAACTTTGTACCTTTCCATCCATGAGTGCCACCCTGTAACCTTTGACTTCCATTGCTGAAGTGGACACTAGGTTCTTCTTGCAATCAGGTACATGAAAGAGATTTTGTAAATGAATCAAGTTACCCTCATTCAATTGAGGGGTAACATTCCCTACACCCTTTCCGGGATATGTGGCATCGGCTCCAAGTACAATCCCACGATTGTTTCCATCTCTACCAAATTAGAGAGTGCACCCAGCTATCCGATGAAGTGCCTTGAAGCACTATAATCAGTAAGCCAGATTCCCAAAGAATTTGTAGGAGAGGGCCAATACAAGATAATGCTTCTTTATCTTATCAGAAACAACATTTGATTCTTCATACTTGGGTTCCTTGCTTTCTATGAAGAGTCGGCCATTTCCTTGATGACCTGCATTAATTGTCATTCCTTTGATCATTGAAGATGTCCCTGTTGTTATCATCATCAAGTGATGTGTCCCTTCCATTCGGACACTCCTTCGCATAATGGCTGAACTAGTTATCTGCCTTTTCTTCCACCCATAGATCCGAACTTCCAAACGATGTGATCTTTTTCAGAAACTTCCTCTGTGCCATTGTGATAATATTCTCTGCTTCGACTTCACCCTTGGTGAATTTGAATAGGGATGAGGAACCCATTGATCCTATTGTCCTTTCCCAATTGTCTTTGGTGATTTCTCTTTCACTCTTGATTGGGCATTGTCTTCACCTCAGATCTGATACCATGTTAATTTTAGGTATGTTCTATTCTTAGAGAAATTTATTTCATTTTTCACAGTGAGCTCCATAGCTTTTCCATTAGCAATCACATCAGCATTAAAGTAAACTGCAGATAGAACATAAGCATAAATCGTAGAAGACAATCCAAGACAAGAGGACACAAGATGTGGCGCTAGCCAAGGACAAACCACAATGTGGGGAAATCCTTGATCAATTCTTCTTTTATGTTCTTCAATAGTTCAGCAGAGAAATAGAGAGAGAGATAGTATATTTACAACAAAAGTCAACACTTTGACTTTCTATATCTATATGAGATCAGTTGAAGACATGTTGCTTCAACTGATTCTCCAAGGTGACTCCTTCACCTATCACAGTGCTGCATCTTGTTCACTTGTTGCGCCTCTACGTACTGCACCATGCTGCACTAATCATGACCATGCTATGCACTTCATGTTGCTACTCCTGTCACTGAGCTGCTCCAATCATTGAGCTGTTCTTTATCACGGATCTGCACCCTCATTGTTGATTTGCACTCAATGCCTGCTATGCTGCATTTCATCATCAATTGCACTTGTTGTTACATCATGCAGCAGTAAGTATATCAGCCTTAGCTGCTTGCTATGGCTTGTAGCCTAGCAAAGCAGCTAGGCTATAGTTCCAGATTCCTTCCAACAGACCTTTGAGCCATTGCTGCTGTCCCATTGTACCATAGCTTCCACATGATATTGCAGCTATCCCATTACCATTGCTACCACATGTTATTGCAGCTGTCCCATTACCATTGCTGCCACATGTTATTGCAGCTGTCCCATTACCATTGCTGCCACATGTTATTGCAGCTGTCCCATTGTACCATAACTGCCACATGTTATTGCAGTTGTCCCATTACCATTGTTGCCACATGTTATTGCATCTGTCCCATTACTAGCAAATTGCAGCTCCTATGTGGATGTATATAGAATCTCCTCATCAATGAAGAGACCTCTCCAATCAAACAAGTCAGAGCACAAGTTACCATACTTTGCACTTCTGTTTATGGGCAGTGTTTTGGTCACTAGTTAGGGCTCCCATTGTAACCTACAATAATCCAAGTCATGCCCAAAACACACCTTTAATTTGTGCGGCCTCCTCTTCTTTTCAAGTTATGTGACCTCACTGTTTGAGGAGGCACCTACAACTCTTTGTTTGATCCTCAAAACAACACCTACAGGCCTGCGGCCTAGTCACAACAAAACAGTCCCTTACTCGTCCTGTTTTAGGAGGAATCCCTGCATTTACTAACCCAGAAGAGTCTCTTACTATTGCAGCCCTCTAGCATGGTGCTTCAGTCCTCCTTCTGTCACTTGGTTACCTGAAAATGTCCCTTCAAACTCGCTGGCCTGTTTTCCTAACTGCGGCTAGGGCACCCTTCTTAGGACTGTGGCTAGCTTTGTCTCCTTTTCTTTGCCCCAAGCACAATGTCCTTTGCATCAATTGTAGATCGAATGATGAGCCTTCTTCTTGCTGCGTATAGAATTATGTATGACAACTTCTAGGGCTTCTTCCATGGCTGCGTTTAGAACTAGAGCATCCTTCTTACATAGGCCAGCGTATACTCTTAGTGTCTCTCCTTCACCAAAAACCCAAAGACATGCAAAGGAGAAGATCACATGAAGAGTGTGTTGCAAATAACTCCAAGTCCTCTTCTATTTATATGAAAACATATAGGTTGAATAGACATGATTGTTGGGCTTCTGAGCCTACATAAGTTGCTGGCCGACTTGACAATTTGTCCATAATCTAAATAAATTCATATCTTCATAAATACTTATCGGAATCGGTTGATCTTTAGATCAATCCTACACCTCTCGATGAGAGGGATCCAAGAAAAATATAAGCTGCCATAAATAATATAACCCACATGGAGTTTGGCCCTAGTTGCCAAATTTAACAACACCGTAGATCTCTTACTGTCAGATCCAACGGTTAATATTCACTTCGAAAAATCAAAATAGTCCGTTGATCCTCCACCATCGATCAAGTCGTGCTAGATACAACAATTCACAAGGATTTCGGATGCACAACTTGCATGGAGAGTACCCGCCGGAAAAAGCAGTTTTCTCTCTCCACCCGAGTGCTACGTGTCCTGTAGTTAGTGGAATTAGAGGCCTTCCTCGAAATACAACTTACAACTTTTTGTCTGCTCGAAATATCAATTTCACTGTTTAAAACCTGCTCTTGGATATAATCACGTGCGTTAATTTAATAATTAAGCAAAGCCCTTAATGATTGATTTTAGTGCTTAATCATGAAATTAACCCTTAATGCTAATTGACCCCAATTTACTGTTAATACAAAGAAAACCCACAACCACTAAGATTTGCGTTAAATGTGAAATTACAGAAAATACCTGGTTAACTGTCTCGACGTGGACACGATGAAAGAAACAAGAGTTTGCACCAGGATTACAATACAAATACACACTAGATCAATTTCATTAATATAATATCTGTTACAAAGTCTTGGCCCTCTCGGCTCAATTACAACAATGTATTGTCCTCTGTTTCAATCACAAACCCTCTCTAACTCTCAAACTCTTACTTCTCACTCAAAACCTCTATCATCCCAGCTCTGCTAATCCTTTTCCATTACATTTTCTTTCTTTTATGATTCATACTCTATTCTAATTGCACTAACAACTCGATCTTTGTTTTGATCAGTCTAACAATCAAATATCTATCTTTAAGCTCTATTACACACCAATGCTAACAACTTAGCCTTAGTCTAAAATAAGACAATTTCGTAACTATTACAATAATGAAGTAAAACTCATCTTCGAGAGATCCAATCCTCTCTACTAAAAACTGACTTTTTGACCACTCAGGTCATGAAATTCAACTCTTTTAACCACAACATGTGAAAAAACAATCACATTGCTAGCTAAGTCCAGATGCTCCTGCATCAGACTCCCGGGGAAGAAAAGAATTATCCCTTAGAATTTCATGGTTTACTCCATACTTCTGCAACTCTGCTGTTGTCAACCAACTGGCATCCTCCACTGGCTGTCCTTTCCATTTGACTAGATATTGAAAATAAACCTATCCTCTGGTTCTTTTGGTAACTCTTTTTTCCAAAACAGCTTCCACCTCTTTCTTAACTGTCTTTGGCATTTGTTCTTCCCAGTTCAAAGTTTGAACTTCATCTTCTGTAGTCTCCTCCTGTAGCTCTGTCTCTGTCTCCTTGTATGGATACAAATCTGCAACATTGAATATAGGTGATATCCCAATCCCTTCTGGAAATTCAATTTCATAAGCATTACTTGAAAAATTTCTTATAATTCTACATGGTCCTATCTTTTTCATTTTCAGTTTATTGTAAGTCTTAGCAAGAAATCTTTCTTTTCTCAAATACACCATCACTAAATCTCCCACTTGGAATTCCTTCTCTCTTCTTTTCATATCTGTTCTCTGTTTGTATTTTCCACTTCTTTCCTGCAATTTGCCTTTGACATCTTCTTGTAGTCTCTGCATTTGCTCTGCAAACTCTTCAGCTTTTGCACTTCTGATCTCCTGTTTACCCAAATCTCTGAGCTCATACACACCTCTTGGATTTATTCCAAAAACAATCTGAAATGGACTCATCCTAGTACTTCGGTTTTGAGTGTCATTATAAGCAAACTCAGTCTGAGCTAGTGCTAAATCCCATTGTTTAGGACTTTGATACATTAAACTTCCCAATATGTTCCCCAAGCTTCTGTTTACTACCTCGGTTTGTCCATCTGTTCGAGGATGGTATGCTGAACTGAAACTTAGGTTATCTCCCAATTTCTTCCAAAGAGTTCTCCAAAAATGCCCCACAAACTTTGTATCTCTATCAGACACAATACTTACAGGAAATCCCTGTAATCTTACAATTTCTGAAAAAAATAGATTAGCAATATGTGTTGCATCACTAGTCTTCTTACATGCAATGAAATGTGCCATCTTAGAAAATCTATCTACCACAACATAAATAGAATCATTCCCCCTTTGAGTTTTAGGTAAGCCCAAAACAAAATCCATGCTAACTGCATCCCATGGTCGGTTTGGTATTGGTAATGGCTGGTACAATCCTGTATTCTAGATTCTCCCTTTAGCATGCTGACATATCCTGCACTTCTCAACAAATCTCTTAATATCAGTCTGCATCTTTGGCCAATAGTAAAAAGCATTTACCTATGCAAAGGTTTTGTCTTGTCCAAAGTGACCAGATAATCCCCCACTATGTTTCTCCTTTATTATGTTTTCCCTCATAGAACATTTGGGAATGCACAACTTGTTACCTTTAAACAATAACCCTCGGATAAGATAATCTAACCATTGACTTCTTTTATGAACTATTGGATTTTGAATTGCTATATAGATATCTTTGAAATCTGCATCATCTTTTTACATTTCAACCATTTCTTCAAATCCTACTACACCAACTTTGAATTCTTGCACAATAAAAATTACCCTGCTTGAAGCATCAACAACTTTGTTCAACTTACCACTTGTGTGCTTTATCATAAAAGTAAAGCTCTGGAAAAACTCTACCCACTTGGCATGTTTCTGGTTCAATTTTGGCTGGTTGTTTATGAACTGCAATGCATGATTGTTAGAATACAATATAAACTCCTTTGCTAGCAAATAATGTCTCCATTTCTTTAAGGCTTGTACAATAGCATAAAATTCTTTATCATAAGAAGAATACTTCTTCTTAGCTTCATTTAGTTTCTCACTAAAGTATGCTATTGGTCTCTGTTCCTGACTCAAAACTGCTCCAATTGCAACTCCACTAGCATCTGTTTCAACTTGAAATACCTTTTCAAAATCAGGTAAAGCCAAAACTAGTTTCTCTGTGATTTTCTCCTTCAACAACTTAAAATTCCTATCTGCTGCTTCTGTCCACTTGAATGGTTGATTAGTCTCCTTGATTGTTTCAAGAATTGGTGCACAAATCTGACTAAAACCTCTGATAAATTTCCTATAAAAACTTGCAAGACCATGAAAGCTTCTTACCTCGAATATATTCCTTGGAATAGGCCAGTTCCAAATTACTTGGACTTTCTTTGGATCCATTTTCAATCCTTCTTTAGAAACTACAAATCCCAAGTAAGTTAATTCTTCCTTCATGAAACTACATTTCTTCAGATTTATCAGTAGTTTCTCTTTCTGCAGAGTTCTTAGAACCAACTTAAGATGCTCTAGATGTTATTCTTTACTTCTACTAAAGAGTAGAATATCATCAAGATAAACAATAACAAAATTGCCTGCATATTTCTTCAAAAATTCATTCATCAATCTCATGAATGTGCTAGGTGCATTAGTGAGTCCAAAAGGCATCACTAACCGCTCATACAACCCACTATTTGTTTTAAATGCAGTATTCCATTAATCTCCTTCTCTAATTCTTATTTGATGATATCCAATATTCAGATCTATTTTAGTAAAATACTTTGATCCACTCAAACAATCCATCAAATCATCCATGCGTGGTAAAGGAAATCTATACCTGATAGTGATCTTGTTTATGGCTTTGGAATCTGTACACATTTGCGATTCACCTCCTTTCTTTGGACTGAGTATTGTTGGTACATCACATGGACTAGGACTCTCTTTGATTAGTCCCTTATCCATCAATTCTTGCACTTGTCTTCCAACTTCTGCATTCTCTTGAGGAGTTAGTTTGTATGATGCTTTGTTTGGCAAACTTGGTCCTGGTATTAGATCAATATGATGACTAATTCGCCTGATTGATGGCAATGCATTTGAAAACTCATCCACAACAATATCAGCAAAATCATTTAACAAAGTTTTTATTTCTTTAGCTAAATCGTCTAAGTTTGTGGAAGTCAAAATTACGTTAGGTCTCCCTATAGCAGCAAAATGCATTTCGTCACCTTTTTCAACCTCTTGTAACAACTCCTTCCCACTCATCAACATAACACTGTTTTCAGGTGCTCCCTTGTCAGCTTCATCCTTCAATGGCAGCAGTGTATGTTTATTTCCATCCTTCTCCAAAGTGTAAGTATTTCTCCTCTCATCATGAATAGCTCTACGATCAAACTGCCAAGGTCTTCCAACAATACATGGCATACATCCATTGACATTACATCACACAATATCACATCTTTATAAGTAACAATCTGTATCTCTACCTTGCATTGTTCTGTCACAATGATCTGATATCCTTTCTGCAACCATGACACTTTGTAAGGAGTAGGGTGTAATGTCTTTACCAATCCTAGCTTGTCCACCATCTCTGTAGAAACAAGGTTTTTTTGTGTAAATCAACAGTTGTATAATATATCATAAAATTACATAGGATACAAAAAGTCTGTATGCACAGACAGAGAAAGCAAAGCCATCTAGTTTGCCCAAAAAGACTGTTAGCACCTGACCCTGCATCTTTAGACCCCGAGACTAACCACGCAGGCTACCTAACAAGGTACACAAACAAGAAGAGCCAACCATTCAACGTTGCTTGACAGAAGACATAAACGAAAGAGGGCCAGGAGGACCTCAAAACTACGACAAAGATAGACAAAATGAGAGAAAACTAAGAAAAGAAGAATCCATTACAGCTTCAAAATCACATAGTCTTTATAGGTTGCACTTGGTCCAGCCATTGCAGTCTCGATAACAGGCTACGACATCCTTTAACGAGTGGGGCGTTTCACCATGCTGATGTCAGTTTCCTTCGCCGGGACGTCCACAACAACATTTGTTCCCTGTCGGATGGAGAGCTTGAGGAAATTGATGAGGACTCCTAGCTTGTGCGACAGGATTCTGACTTCCTGAGTTAACGCACTGATTTTGAACTCCATAGCATCTAGCCTTGCTGAATTTTCAATCGAAATGAGTGAAATGGCCTGATGCGCTTTCTTGATTTCTTCTGCCTGCATGCTGAGTGCTTTGGCTAGCATGGTCTTCCTACGCCACATTTCACTCTGAGTTCTAAAATATTGCGTGGCTCTGGTAGTCACTGTGCCTGGGTCCGATACCCTGTCCATTTCTGTCTCCAGAGCCTGAATGTCCATCTGTTCTTCTTCCTCAATGACCGCAGCTTCAAGCTCTCCAATTTTCTGTTTTTCTTTCTTGGAGATCCGGGTCTCGTAAGCCTCATGGGATTTTTTAAGGTCCCAGTTAGCAGACGCATTACGACTGCCCTCACGAGCCATAGTGTTATTTCAGGTGTTGGCATGGGTGGAGGAGATAGTGAACTTCCTAACAACACTAGGAATGTCAAGAATCGAGCAAGGAGAATGCAATGGCTTGATTTCTTGGTTGATTACCTTAGTTATAGCTGAAGGTCAAATGTTCTGGATTGAGATCTCCCACTTTGCCTTCTGAGATTCACAGTTCCTGTTGTAATAACTCCCATTTAGATTTCCCAGCTCCTTCTCATGATGCCGATCCAGAGCCATTACTTTACCACGCTTGAGGCTGATGGTTGAAATCCAGGTGTCCTCACCTGCTTCTTGCTGACTGTGCCGATCATAATTTTTGTTGATTGTCCACCCCGTCTAATATACTTTGTCCTCGTGGATGATTGTCCACCCTTCCCCAGGTACTCCATGGGCTTGTCGCCCGTTGTACCTTTGTTTGGCGTTAAGTGTATTGTTAATTCGCATAGGTAACTAATGAGCCGTATCCTGCAGCCCATATTCCGCTCTTGATTCTCCTGTAATATCTTGCCTCGAGATGAGAGTGCACTAATTCCTAAGCTCGTCTTCTGTGATGTCTTGCCAAAAAGTGTCAATGATCTCCATCGAATGATCGACCGCGTGGTTGGTAAGGCAGTCCGCTAAGACATTTGCTTTCCGCCTAACTACTTGTGGAACAATGCTGCTGAGGGAGGAGAGATGTTTCACAATGAGCGCTGTAACCATAGCTAATCTCCAGTGCTTTGTAACTTTCTCCAGCTGAGTCCCATTTTGCATTCTCCTCACCACATTGATGGCCAAGAGGGAATCTCCTTCCACTATTACAGAGCCTTTACCCAGACGGATGAGGATTTGCAGCCCCTGTTCCAGGGCTGCGAATTCTGCTTCATTGTTGGTGGCCTCCCCAAGTGCTCTGCAGAAAATGTGGAGGATTTCACCTTTGTCATTACAGATGATGCCTCCAAGCCCTGCAGGACCATGGTTACCCGTGGAGGCCCCGTCAAAATTTAATTTGCAGAACCCCGGGGTGGGAGGAAACCAGGCTGAAAGAAAGGGAGCTGGTCGAGGGTGGTTTGCTTGGGCCGTGTGACTCATCAAACCATTCATGCCAGAAAAAAGCAGGATGCGAGAGTCATTGGAAGTGAGCGTCTTGTCCTGCTCCTCTCTCCAGATGGTAAGGGAAGTCTCTTTTAAACTGTGCATAATGACTGTTTTGATGGTTTCCAGCTACTTGGCTTCTTTTTGAAAAATTTGTCTGTTCCTCTCTTTCCAAGTGTTCCAGACTATAAAGCCGGGGCAGAGCCTCCAAAGGGTGTTAACCGTATTACAACTAGAATACTTTGTGTGCCAATTTGCAATGGAGTCTTGAATAGAATCTCTGTGTCTGTCTGTTTGTTTGAATATTCCTTTCATCCATTCCCACAGATTATTGGTCCAGTCACAGTCATTAAGGAGATGGTTCATCGTTTCCTCATCCTTTTCATAGAGGGGGCATCTGGAAGGCCCAATAAAACCTATTTTCACTAAATTCTCCCAGGTAAGGATTTTGCGATGCATGAGAAGCCAAAGAAAAGATTTTATCTTTGGCCAGAGTGCATTGTCGTAGAAATTTGGGTACCAAGCTACTTTGTCTTCGAGGTCCTGGCGCTCGAGATACCTTTTGGCCTCCTTAAGGTTGAAAGTTTCACCGTCGAGTTTTCCCCACCTGAGTTGGTCCTCCTTCTAAGTGGATCAGATCATTCTCTTATTCAGAGTAGAGTTTAAGGTGCTGAGGAGGTCTATCATGTTTTCCTTTGGGGGGAGAGGCTCTAAGTTCCATTTTCTCTAGTGCTGGTTCTCGTTGCTGTCAGACCAATATTGATGGACTTTTGTCTTGCCTGTTGCCTGAAATCATCTTTCGAGGGCAAGATAATTGGGGTTTTCTAGTTTAGGTAGTTGTTGCCATGCATCCTCCTAGAATAGAGCATTGTTTCCATTTCGAATTTCCCAAAAGCAGTGGTTCTGAATGAGGTGGCTGTTAGCCCTGGCCAAATTCCAAATAGAGGAACCTTTAGGGGCATCTGTCATTCGGATCAGATCCTCAGTTCTCCAAGTTTCGGAATATTTGACCTTCCACAATTTTTCCCAAGGTGTATGGGGTTCCTTGATCCAATGCCACCAAATCTTGGCTCCATAAGCTTTGTTGATAGTGTCTGGGTCTTGCAGCCCTAAGCCACCCAGGTTTTTGGGTTTTCATAATTTAGTCCAGGCTACAAGTGCCCATTTATGTTTATTTGCTTTGCCCGACCAAAGAAAGGCTCTTTGAATATTCCTAATTTTATGTATAACCATTTTTGGAGCTAGAAGGATAGAAAGCATATAGAGAGGAATGGCTTGCAGAACCGCCTTAGTCATTATAAATCTTCCTGAAAAATTCAAAACTTTGTTGGTCCAGTGATTTCCCCTGTCCAGGGCCAATGGAGTTTCTGCCAAGGTTTGCCAGTGAGGAATGCCAAGATATTTAGATGGGAAGCTATGTCTTTTGAAACCAAGGATGTTAGTGAGGTGATTTTGGACCGCTAAGTGCGTATGGAAGAAAAAACAGATGATTTATCCAAGTTAAGATCCATACCAGATGCTTGGCTAAACAGGTTCAAAATGGCTTTGAAACCTTGGGCTTCCTTAACAGCAGGGGTGCCATGCAGCATGGTATCATCCATGAATTTCATGGGTAATTGCAGGAGAGTGATTCAGGGGCTGAAGACCTTTGATGATATTCCTATCCTTAGCCGATTTAATGATGCGACTCAGTCCTTCCATAAAAAAAAGGAAAGGGGAGATAGGATCACCCTGACAAATGGCTCTGGAAGGGAAGAAGGGGTTCGAAGGGGCACCATTGACCAGAATAGAAAAACTGGGAGATTTGACCATAGCCAAAATCCATCTGATCCAACGCTGGGCAAAACCAAAAGCTTTCAAAATAGCTTCAAGGTAATTCCAACTTACCTTATCATATGCTTTTGAGAGGTCTAGTTGAATGATCATTCCAGCCTTTTTTCTGATACTGAAGGGTATGGATCATTTCCTGTGCCAATAAAATATTGTCCATGATTTGCTTGCCTTCCACATAACCCGACTGCTCTTTTGAGATGATCAAAGGGAGAATAGGCTTTAACCTGTTGGCCATGACTTTGGAGATGATCTTGTACAACACATTGTAGAGAGCTATAGGTCGAAATTTAGAAGGCGTGCAGGAAACCTCTTCCTTGGGGATGAGGGCAATAAAAGTGGAGTTTATGGATTTGAGTATGGAGGAGGATCTTCTAGAGTCCTCGACTACCACCCATATGTCCTGCTTCACTATGTCCCATCAAGCTTTGAAGAAGTCAATGGTGAATCAATCTGGTCCCGAGGCTTTGCCATTGGCCATGTATTTGACTGTTGTTTCTACCTCTAGAAGGGTGACCGGGCGGTCTAAGGACCTGTTCTGTTCCTCTATGATTAGCTTGGGAATAGAGGTAATGACTGCATTGATAGCCTCTTGTCTATTGATGTTTGGTTCTGTAGCAATAAGACTGAAGTGGTTCCTGAGGATGGAGGCAATCTCCTGATGAGATTGAAAGGAGGTCCCCTGTTCATCCTTAAGCTTGGTTATTTTATTAGAGCCTCTGTAATCCATGGCTGACCGATGGAAAAATTTGGTGTTTTTCTCCCCTTCAATCAACCATTGAATCCGAGACTTTTGTCTCCATAAAGTCTCTTCCTGATTGCATTTATCATTCCATTTTTGCGGGAGGTCATGCTCTGTGTTAATGGAGTTCTGAGATATGTCCCCCCTTGATCCAGTTGTTATGTATTAGAGTCATCTGATTCTACAGGGCTTTCTTGTCCTCAAAGATATTGCCAAAGACCTATTGGTTCCAAGTTCGTAGCTTTACCTTTACGTGCCTCAATCTAGATTGGAGCCGAAACATTTTGGTACCTCTAGTGTCCAAATGCTCAGTCCACCATAGTTGGATGTTGGTGGTGAAAGTCAGATGACTGAGCCAAAATTTTTCAAAGAGAAAAGGTCTGTTTTTTGAAGTTCCAAGAATGGTTGCCTGTAAAGAGATGGGCCAATGATCTGATCTTCCAGATGGAATAATTTCAGATTCCACTGTGACTCCCTCAAGGAGAATGGTGTCTGAGATCAGAAACCGATCAAGCCTAGAAGTGATGAGCTTGTCCCCTCCTCTCTTATTATTCCAAGTGAAAATGCCATTTTTGGGTTGTATGTCTACCGGGTTAGTCGTTCTTATGAAAGAAATGAAGGTGTTGACATCTCTATTTAGGGTTCGAAGTCCACCCTTCTTTTCCCCCAGAGAGGTAATCATGTTGAAATCACCTCCATAGATGGCCTTAGCATTAGAGTGTCTTTTTTGCATATTGGATAGGTTGTCCAATAGCTGTCGCTTATCCTCCAGCCTTTGGGGGCTGTAAACATTAGTGAATAAGTATGTGCCCGCTTCTCCCAGGATCTGCATTTCAAGGGAAATGAAATATCTGGAGGCCTCGGCGTTAAGGAGGAGTAGGGAGTGGGGTTTCCAGAAGATGGCTAAGCCCCCTTCTAGACCATTACCTTCTACCTCCAAGTGATCCATTCTCTTTCCCAGGATTTTTCCTATCCCTTCTAGCTTTAGCCTAGAGCATTTGGTTTCCTGCAGGAAAACAATGTCCAAGTTTTCCCGTGTGACATTATTTTTTAATAATATTTGTTTGGTTTGGCTGTTGAGCCCTCTTGCATTCCATGAGAGTATATTCATAGTCAAACAATAGTTATGAGGAGAGAGGGAAAGCCTAAAGGGCTTTCATCTTGCCCGAGTTGATGAGCATTTGGCCGAGCTCATGGAGTGCTTCATTGTTTGTTCTTCTGCCTCGTTTCTTTCTGTGTTTTGTAGTATAATGAGTTTGATGTAGGTTTTGTGTCTTGATGCCCAGTCCCTTTGTAGTGCCTAGACTCCTTTTCTGACCTCTCAGGGCTGCATCCTACCTTGATAGAAAGAGGAAGTTGACTTTGTCAATCTCTTCCTCTAGAATGTGCTCCACTCATTTTTGTTTCCATTGCTCAACTATGGTATTAAGGTCCATTCCTTCTTGTTCTAGAGTGTCATTTAGGTCCTGATCCTCTATGCCCACTTCACTTAATGTCATTTCCTCGTCCCCTTCTGCGTCTTTCCTCAATCTTGGATCTCGGAGAAAATCATCAATCGAGATTGGAGTTGGCATCTAGGTGTTCTGATTGTTCGTTTCTGGGACTTCCTGCTCAGATGTCAGTGTTTGGGTATCCTCATCTACCCCAGTTTCCTCCCCAAGCACCTCAAAGGTGTTCATAGTCCTTTTGTTGATGTTTCCTATCTTCAGTTGGTTTCTTCTGTTGGTCCGGTGTCTGCCTGTGGGTCGGACAAAACCATCCTGATTTTTGCTTGGGAGATCCTTAGCCTTCTCTACGGGCTTGTGCATGGGACATTCCTGGATCATATGGCCATGTTCATGGCATTTTATGCATTTGAAGGGTATTTGTTCGTAGTCTATGGCTTGGAAAAAGACTTCATCTCTATATTCCAACCATAGACCTTCATGGAGAGCACCTGAAACGTCCATTTCAACACAGATTCTAGCACAAGATGTGTACCTTTTTTGGAGGGTTGCTTTTGACACTTGAATGAAGGTGCCTAGTTTATTGCCGATTTGTTCCAAAGCCGTCGGTCTCCAATAGTCGATAGGGAAGGAAAACAGGTGAATCCAAACAGGAACATGCTTGAATGTTTCCTGTTCTGGTGTGAAATTTGGTTTCTAGGGTCTCATGTAGAGGTCTGCCGAGGCAAAGAAGTAAGGGCCTCCATCAAAGATGCAGTCTCTATCTTCAAGGTTTGTAAAGACCACCGTAAAAATCCTTTGGCCCCCAGGTGGAGTTTAACATCTCCTTTCGGCTTCCAAGTTTGCTTGATCCATTGGCATAAGGCTTTTTCTGTGGGCCAAAAGCCCATGAACTTGAAGATCACTGCATGAATAGCCATATGATCCCTATAAGCTTGCAGTTCGGGGTCGGTGATGATAACCCTTAGGCTTTTTGTAGTTTTTGGCTTGCAATGTCCCTAGTTTCTTTGTTGTTTGTTTTTCGTGGCCGGTCCTTCTGGATCTAGGCCTTTCAAGGGGGAGGTTTCAACAACCTTCGCTTCTTTGGTATTCTTTCCCGCTCCTTGAGTGGGATCTGGTTTGTCTTTTCCTTCCAAAATTTTTATGCCTTTTGTTTGGTTTGGAAACAGGGTTTCCTTCATGTTGCCCTCTAGTTTTGTCTTCTTGTTGACCTCATTTTTCCCTGTGGTGTCTGAACCCGTGATTTGCACTCCTTCCAAAGGGCTTTTAACTTTGTCCATCATTATTTGTTTGTAGGAAGGGGCCCCATTGGCCCCAACTTGCTTCATTCGTTGGGCCAGGGCAAGCCCTCGCTGTCTTAGATTAGTGAACAGGGCACTGCCCCCTGCCAGAGTGGGTAACAGTGCACAGACTGCGATCCAAAACCCTAGGTCAGAGAGTTGTAGAACCAAAAACCTATCCTTCGACTCTTATACCACTTGTAACATTGTAGAAACAAGGTTATCAGTGCTTCCACTGTCAATTATCACTTTACAACATTTACCTTTAGATTTTCATGTAGTTCTGAAACAAACTCTTCCTTTGAGTTGGTTCTCCAATCTTTTTCTTAGTTTTAAGCAATGCCCTTTTCAAACAACAGGGATTCTCCTACTTCAGGTGATTATTCCTTGTCTGAAACTTGAGGTTTTTCTTCCTTTGCCTCAGCCACATTCACATTCCTCTGACTTGTTTTTTTTTATGAGGGCAGTCCCATGATACAATCCCCATTCTTCACATATGTAACACCGAATACCTCTTCCTCGACCTCTTGCTCTAGGTGCAAATCTTCCTCTATTAAAATCTCCTCCCTATGGTGGTCTACTACTTGAAATTCCTGCTTGATGCTGATGTTGCTGACCTCTGGGTCTGGTAGTTCCTCTACCTCATCCTGAACTTCTTCCTCTATTCCTCTGATTCTTTTTTCTCAATATATTCTCTTCTACCTTCAAACCTGCTTGATAGGCATCTTCAATAGTCTTCAGACTCAACAAGTTGATCTCATCCTGGATGTCATACCGTAAGCCATTGATATATCTGGCTAACTTCTACATGTCATCCTCTGCATGTCCTGCTCTAATACTCAATCTATAAAACTCTTTTGTATATTATTTAACAGACATTCATTTTTGCATTAAATTTTGCAATTGTTTGAAAATATTTAATCGATAATCTTTAGGCATAAATTTAGCTTTCATTTTCCTCACCATTTTATCCCATTGCTTGATCTTGGACTTTCCTTTTCTCGTTTTGGATGTTTGTAATTCATCCCACCAAATAGCTACATGACCCTTCAATCTGGGAACTGAAAATTTCACCTTCTTTTTGTCGTCAGCTTCCTCTTCATAGTCAAACTATTTGTCTAATGAATTGATCCAATCCATTAGCTCTTCTGCATTGAGACTCCCTTCATACGTAGGAATTTCCATCTTTGGTTTTCCTCCTATTTTCGCCAACATCTTGATAACTCTGGTAGTTTCATTTTCCTTCTCTTCTTCTTCCTCAGAAGATTTTTCTTTAGCATTATCAACTCCTTCATCAGGTGTTCTTCTCTGAGCAGTCTCAATTGTTTCCATTCTCGTACATAGACTCTGGATCTCTTCCAGTAGAACTGCATTTGCTTCAGGTCTTCCTCGACCAATGCCAGCCCCTATCCTCGGTGGCATGTTTACTGCAATCAATCTTAATCTCTGTGCTCTAATACCAAAGAAATGATGCAGCAGATTCTATTGGTGGCTAGCCTTACATGGAGGTCCCCACTTATTATTTTAAAACTCTGGTCCCATGTTGACTTCGCTTTACTAACAATGCTTTGATCCACATCGTAGTTCTCTTACTGTCATATTTAATGGTCAATATTCACTCTGAAAAGTCAAAACAGTCCGTTGATCCTCCATCGTCGATCAACTCGCGCTAGATCCAACGATTCACAAGGATTTCAGATGCACAACTTGCACGGAGAGTACCTGCTCGAAAAGCGGTTTTCTCTCTCCACCCGAGTGCTACGTGTCCTGTAGTTAGTGGAATCGGAGGCCTTCCTCGAAATACAACTTACAACTTTTTTTCCGCTCGAAATACCACTTTCACTGTTTAAAACCCTGTCTTGGATATAACCACGTGCGTTAATTTAATAATTAAGCAAATCCCTTAATGACTGATTTTAATGCTTAAACACGAAATTAAAACTTAATGCTAATTGACCTCGATTTACTGTTAATACACAGAAAACCCACAACCATTGAGATTTGCGTTAAATGTGAAATTACAAAAAATACTCGGTTAACTGTCTGGACGCAGACGCGCCGAAAGAAACAAGAGTTTGCACCAGGATTACAATACAAATACACATTGGATCAATTTCATTAATATAATATCTGTTACAGAGTCTTGGCCCTCTCGGCTCAATTACAACAATGTATTGACCGTTGTTTCAATCTCAAACCCTCTCTAACTCTCAAACTCTCGTTTCTCACTCAAAACCTCTATCATCTCAGCTCTGCTAATCCTTTTCCATTACATTTTATTTCTTTTATGAGTCATTCTCTATTTTAACTGCACTAACAACTCGATCTCTATTTTGATCAGTCTAACAATCAAATCTCTATCTTTAAGCTTTATTACACACCTATGCTAACAACTTAGCCTTAATCTAAAATAAGATAATTTCCTAACTATTACAATAATGAAGTAAAACTCATCTTCGAGAGATCCAACCCTCTCTACTAAAAAATGACTTTTTGACCACTCAGGTCATGAAATTAAACTCATTTAACCACAACTTGTGAACAAACAATCACATTGCTGGCTACGTCCAGATGCTCCTGGTTCATTAGGTTAGACATTTTATATATTTACTAGCTCACTAGTTCTAGAATTTCTAGATTTTATACTAGTAATTTTCTGTTATTTTTTAGAATGAGTTAACATAGGTCTTTTTGAGTGATTCCACTTGGAATGGGGACCTAAGACATCCTAGTCATTAACACAATTTTCCTCATCCAATTTGGATTTGATTTTCTTTGTCATTCGATGAATTATAACTTCTTGTAGTAAATCTGTAACATCCTATAGTTTCATGTAGTACTCTTCCAACATGTATATATTTGTCCATATTTACTCAAAAAGATTGGTTTTGGTCCCTTAGGATTGAATCATTACCCCTAGTCTCTAAATCAATGGTTGAGGAAGAATAAACACCAATCATGACATTCCTTTTTACAATGTATATTAGGCCTATTGATTTGAATTCATGCTCTTAGGATTTCAATTACAATTTGTTGTTCTTACCTAGGATTAATTTCTTTTCCAAAGTAAAATTTCCATTTATGAAATTAGTTTAGGATTTGATTTCTTTACATTCAATCCATTACATCATGACATCAAAGGAAAGACACATTGTATGCTGCACATATAGTGTTGATACCTCTTAAGTTTGTACGAAACCTGAGTTGATAATTAAAGTTGGTAGTCTTGAGAGTTGCAACATTCTTGTTGCAATACTGAGGCTCATCACTTTTTGGCACCATTTCCGGGGAGGTGTCAAAGTATGCATTGTTTTCTTCCATAGTTGATTCATTTCTTTTTATTTTCTGCAAAAACATAAAAATTGCATTAGGCATCTTTCATTTCAAGAACAAAAAATTACATTGCATTAACATTCTTATTCAAAAACAATTATCCAACACCAACCCCCCATTTGATCACGTGGTGTAGTAAGAGCCACACCACCATCCACTTTTGCAAGTAGAATAAGAAGAGACAAAAAATAATATATAAGAAATGGATGGAGATGATGGCAATCAAGACGATCCTCTTGGATTTTCCATTCAAGACACTGACGTCAGAGTGCATATGAAGAACATCCCTCCATATTTCCTTCCCAACTTCCATGGTATAAGGTCAGAGGATCCATAAAACTTTCTTTTTTAATTTGAAATTGTTTGTAGATCTTATGGTTATTATTAAACACTAAAAAATTGAGAATGTTTCCAACAAGATTGAAGGATAGAGCTCTTAAATGGTTCATGAGTTTAGGGACTAATTCAATAAGATCATGGAATGATATGCAAAAGATATTTATAGAAAAATATAAATATCATGATATTAAAGAAGAAATATTTAGAATGAATTAAAAAGAAGATGAGAGGCTTGAGGATCTCATAGAGAGGTTCATGTATAATGTTAAGAGGGAAAAACTACATCATTTAAGATTCGACACACTAAAAACCCTGTTACTTAGAACAATTAAGGATGAATGGATTGATCTCCTTGATCTCATGATTACAGGTGATATATACCAATTATCATTTGAAGAAATTTGTGAAACATGCAAACACATATCAAGAGGAAGGGCAAGAGTAAGTCAATCAACATCAAAATCGGTAAGTCAAGCTAAACTTGGAAATTTGTTTGATAACTTTAAAACATAAATTCTTAGCAATCTAAGTGAACAAGTAGAAATTTTAAGAATACAAAATGAGAAAAAATAAGATGTTGATATTTGTGTTGTCCATGTAGAATCACATGATATTAAATATTTCCCTTCATTACCAAGGTTGAAGGAAGTTTACCAAGAGGACAATTGAGCAATTCAATTGCGAATGCAACTATTTTATGTAGCTCCAAGAGGACCATGACAACCTATTCAACCTAATATGGTGCAAGAGCCTAATTCACCATTTTAAGCTTATGCACATCCATCTCAAAGTAATTGGAAAACACCATTTCCTTGGCAATCTTGTCCATCTCAACCTCAAAACCAATCTTGGAAACAAGGTTGGCAAGGAACTTATGGGAGCCATCCACAATATCCTCATATCCTCCATACCCAACTCCAAGTTATCCCTACCATTCACCTCCAGCACAATCACAACCCCAACCACATCCATCTCAAATATACACTCCCACTCAACTACCTGTACCGCCATTTCCGAACCCACACAATGAAGTAGCTCAACCCACTTACAATATTGAGGTACAACAATTCCAAACATATCCTCTTGATGTAAATGGTATTCATCTTATCTCAGGAAGAGTATCACAAAAAAAGAGATTACCTTGATATCATTGAAGGAAACCATGCATAAAAAGAAGATTCAAATGAGAAGACCAAAGAATCATGGGCTGCACTTAACGAAGAGCAGACATCAGAATCAGATTTTGGAAAAGTGCCCTCATGTTTACCATCAGATCCTCTACGTGTTCAAGAGAATAATCAACAAAAAGAAGAAGATCTGAATTTCATGGAAGAAGAAGACATCCAAGATGATCCAAATTAGCAAGTGGACCAGGGGCATCACAACTATATTGAAATATGGTTCCAGACAGTCACTAAGTTGCAACAATACTCTCTTCTTCAACTGTGCTTGATATCATCAAAGTCAAAGCATTTGGTCTCTTACATTTAGGTACATGTCAAAGAATATGTTTCGAGCCTACACATGATTTTATTTGTCATCCAGTTATGCAAGTGGCTCCATTGGAAGTATTCCTACACTTGAAAATGATTTTGTTTTTTCAAGTAGAGTAGGATAGAAAAAGAAATAAAAAATGAAAAATAAGAGAAAAAATAAAATCTCAGGTGAAAACCTCCTTTGAGGTGCCTGAGATTGGCTCATTTATTTAAAACCTCCATGAGGTAGTCAATGGGTTAGAAAAAAGAGAAAAAAAGAGAAAAATAAAAGATCCTAGGTGAAAACCTCCTTTGAGGCACCTAGGCAGACCTACTAGTTGAAAACCTCATTGAGGCGGCTAGTAGGCCTAGAGGCAAAAAAAAAAAAAAAAAAAAAAAAAAAAAACTTTGCTCCATGTATCTCTCTCTCATGAATGCAGGTGTTCTCCAACCTCTGCAAGAAACAAAAACAAGTTAGCCACCAAAATAAAAGTTGATCAAAAACCTAGTCAAAGGAAGTCAAACTTGGAATTTCTCTTCCTTTGCTCAGATGCTCCAGAAGGATCAAGGACATGCCAATCCATCACCCTCATCTATTTCCACCATCCACTTATCATTCCCAAGCTTTTACCACTCATTTTCTTTGCTGTCCTAAAATGCTATAGGAAGATCCTATCGTTACTACAAGAAACACAAATACATAGAGCAATTTTTTTTGTCATATCTTGAAAACCATGCATCCGTTTTCCAATCTGTTTTAGAGGGAGATGCATATGGATGATAGTAACATGCCCAAGCAATTTCAGCAAATTCCAGTGCACAAGCTTCCTGAAATTGACCTCCATCACCTACAACCATTTTTAGTTTTTATCGATATTCGTGCACCCATTGGCCAATATTTTTTATGGGGAGGTGAAGAAGGATGATGGAAACATTCTCAAAAAATTTCAAGTCAATCAATTCTACCGTTTGGGAGATATGGACAAAACAAGTCTGCTACAGGAGGTTGTCGTGAATTACTACAGGAAGATCTTGTAGTACTACAAAATGGTCGAGAAGAAGCTAAATGAGGTAATCTGATTGGAGAAAGGGGTCAAAAGGTCATGTATTCTTTAGGGAAGGTTGACATAGGTTCCCTAACACCACTTTCATCACTTATCCACTCCATCTAACCAAAATCCATCTTCAAATTCTACTTTTCCTTAGATGAAAACAATTAAAAAAAAACTTTGTCATCAACTTTTCCACCACCTATACCACCTCTTGATGATTTTAACCCTGTCCTTATACCTCCTATGACTTTCCATCAATCCCACATGCATCAATTAGGTCTTGAAGAGGAATTAAATGACTACTACAAGAAGAGTATTCCTCCTGTAAGCAACCTGCACAGTTACCACATAACTCAACATCAATTGTTTTTTCACTCACATAATAGAAGATCTAGCCACATTGAGCAGCATGAAGCTATTTATAATGATTGAAAAGGGGTCACACCCGCCTTAGGAAGCATTCCATCCACTCCACCAACAAAATATTGAACATTGGAAAGAAAATTGCACACAACAACCTTATCAATCAAAGAATCAACAAGCTATGAAGACTTGTGAAGAAGCAAGCAACAAAAATTAGCACCTCCAAGGAAGGAACTTGCATGCCTCCAGGGATCAATCATCACCTCAGCAGCAACTTGCACGCCTCTCCAGCAACCCTCAGGTAGGTACATGTAT
Organism: Pinus tabuliformis; assembly: GCA_031772625.1. Classification (NCBI taxonomy): domain Eukaryota; kingdom Viridiplantae; phylum Streptophyta; class Pinopsida; order Pinales; family Pinaceae; genus Pinus; species Pinus tabuliformis. Next base: position 166,354,840 of record CM062810.1, on the reverse strand, counting down.
GAAGTATTCTTGACCTCTTCTCTTGAGCATATTATAGTTAGAAATTTGTTGTCAATGCATGAGAGGTGACGTTTTATAAAGCTAAGGATGGGTCAACAGTCTTAGCCACCCTCAACTAGTTAATTGCAACTAATTCCCTCACTCATGCAATGTTCAAAAGCCAAATTAGGAAGGGTGATGACTTTGAGGTGTGGGGACAACAGTTAAAAGAGGAAAATTTTGCAAAGGCCAAGTCACCAAAGAACTCAAAGCCCTCCATCAACTTCATATCCACTATCTATCCATCATTCATCCATCCCATTTCATAAGAAAAAAATAACATTTTTCAAGAACAAACCCTAAACTCTGTCTCACCCTGAAAATTTCTTGAAAAAAACACACAGTGCACATCCTATCCATTTTCACAAACCTACAATACTCCCTCTAAGCCCTAGCATCATCCTCCAAACCCTCTACATCATTTATCATCACTCCCATACAGTTAGAATACCTTGAAAGAGAAGGAATGACTTTTACAAGAAGGCTGAATTTTGCTACAAGAAGGAAGAAATGAACAAATTGTGCTAAAAACCAAAATGGCAGTGCTTAAGAGAGACCTAATCAAAACAGAGAACTCCAAAGCCCATTAGGCAATCATCTAGGCCACAAAAGAGAAGAAGAAGGAAATGAAATGCAAGAAGGCATTCACCATCAAAATAGAACTCATACTGCAGTGATGAAAAAAGGTTTTCCAAGGGTCTTTAATCTCTTTCTAGTTTTTGTCCAAGGCTTAAAATATGCTATAGAAAGGGGAGAAAGGCATGGAAAATCCAGTCCAAAGTGGAATTGAGGGGCATGGAAGTCAATTTGAGGGCCTACCCTAGGTTCAAACTATCATTTCTGCTCAAAACAGGTTTAAACAAGCTGCTACCGAGTTTCCTATAGTTACTACAGGATGTCCTAGTTTACTACAGGATCTCATCTAAGGGAATTTTTAGGGTTCCAGAGGTGTCCAAATGGTGGAAAAAGGTAGCAGGAGATTCGAAAAGGATGTGGAAGGCCTTTCCAAACTGAAAAATATTAAAGAGCCCATATTTCATAAGGGGAAAAAGGCAGGAATGTACAAATCAGGGAGGCCACTAGGGCTATGAATGAGGCACAATGAAGTCACTAAATTGCTCAGAGGATGGGCAACACTTTTTGCAGGGGTGTATCATGGGACAACAAATTAGACATAAATTAAGGCCCATATGACCATCCTTTAGCACATGAAACCTCTCTTTTTGCATTAGATAATGTATTTTTAGCTTTAATATGTTCATTAGGAAAGTTTATGGATAATTGCATATTTGTGCCTAATATTATTTATTTTTGTGGAATATTGTGAAAATATTGGGCAGATTATGAATATGTGGAGGAGGAGATAATTTAGGGACTTGTTCCCTAGTACAAGAGGATCAATATTAAATAATAAATCAAGAATATATTATGAAAATTTTGCACAGGTTCTGGAGCTCCAATGCTTGAGAAAGTCTAGGAATGTGTTCCTTGTCATTTAATGCAAATTCCTAGTATTGAGAACCAGATCCACTATTTGAGGGATTTTGGTGGGGAAAGATTCCTCCTTTCATGGGGAATGCTTCCTAATAATTTTTTATAAGTACAAAGTCGAATTTTCCTATAGGTTTTTTTTCTTAGTCTTCTTGTGGAGAGAACTCGTATTTTTGCAGCTCCACTTTCACTTCTTGCAACGATGTAATTGTATTGAAGGAAATAATGAAGATTCTTGCCATATTCAGATTCTAAATCTTGGTCTCCTTCATAGGACTCTGAGTTTCCTTGGGTTTGGCCATCCCAAGATCCTTGGAGCCCTTTTGTATCATTTATTTTTCTTCTTTTCACTTCTTATTCACATGCACCTCTTGTTCTTGTCTTTTTTCTATTTCTACATTTAGTATTAATGATTTCTTGTTGTAGGATTGGGTTAAATGGTTGAAGTAAGTTATTTTGCAGAATCAAAAACATGATTTCATCATTGGAACAACTTTGGAATGTCATAGTAATCATTGAGCTACTTGGATTAGTTTGCTTATAACCAAATCTAGATTTTTGGAAGTCCCTTGTGGCAAATAACAATAATTTTCTTCTATTTTTTAGAGCATGCTAACGAGATCCAATCGAGTTTATTACACTTGAATTAGATCACAAAAAAATTCTAGCTAATAACAAAATTTACCCCATTTCATTTTCACTTGATTAGGTTAGACATTTTATAGATTTACTAGCTCACTAGTTCTCGAATTTCTAGATTTTAGACTAATAATTTTCTATTAATTTTTAGAATGGGTTAACATATGTCTTTTTGAGTGATTCCACTTGGAATGGAGACCTAATACATCCTAGTCAATAACAAAATTTTTCCCATCCAATTTGTATTTGATTTTCTTGGTCATTTGATGAATTATAACTTCTTTTAGTAAATTTGTAACATCCTGTAGTTTCCTGTAGTACTCTTCCAACGTGTATATACTTGCCTAGATTTACTAAAAAATATTGGTTATGGTTCCTTAGGGTTGAATCATGACCCCTAGGCTCTAAATAAATGGTTGAGGAAGAATAAACACCAATCTGGACATGCCTTTTTACAATGTAGATTAGGCCTATCGATTTGAATTCATGCTCTTAGGATTTCAATTACAATTTGCTGTTCTTACCTAGGATTAATTCCTTTTCCAAAGTAAAATTTTCATTTATGAAACTAGTTTAGGATTTGATTTCCTTACATTCACTCCATTACATCATGACATCAAAGAAAGGACACATTGTACACTGCACATATAGTGCCGATACCTCTTAAGTTTGTACGAACCTCGGGTTGATAATTAAAGTTGGTAGCCTTGGGAGTTGCAACATTCTTGTTGCAATACTGAGGTTCATCACTAATATGTGTTTGTTGCAACAAGTATGCGAGGGTAGCAAGCCTTCTTTTTGAACATATGATGAAACTAAGGTAAACAATGATCAAGCTATGAATCCATGACTTACATGTACTATATTCACAAAGCGTTTGTAAAAATGAATAACATCTGCTAGAAAGTTAGACCCCATTTTTGTAACTGCACCTGGAAGTTGTGTCATGTATAGTAACTCTCAGCTCATGTTTACCCTCGTTAGTATGTTAAAGTAGGTAAATTCTTGTGGATCAATGGTTGTCTTTTCTAGACATGATCTGACTTGATTATCAAAATATGTGTATGACAAGAAAATGTTTGTGAGATATTGAAAGCTTTCCATGATGGCCCATGTAGGGGACACTTTGTTGAAAAAATAATTGGGTACAAGGTACTCCATCAGGGGTAATATTGGCCATCTATTTTCAAAATTCCAAGGAATATGTGAAGAGATATGACAACTACTAGTGCATGGGTAAACTAGAACACATAGATGAGATGTTGTTGCAGCCTCAACAAGTGTTGGAATCATTTGATAGATGGGCCTTTAATTTTGTGGGGCCAATAAATCCCCCATCTCATCAAAACTCTTACATCCTAGTCTACACATATTATGTTACAAAATTCATGGAAGTTGAAGCACTCCTGGTGGAAATCCAATGCAAAATAGTGGAATTTCTCCATGAAGATTTTTTCACAAGGTTTGGGATACCTTAAGAGATAATGACTGATGGAGGAACTCAATTTACTACAAGGCTTATTGAGGAATTAACGAACATGTAAAGATCAAGGACAATGTCAAGCCCTATATAAGCCCTATGTTAACCCAAAAACCCATTAAGCCTTAGATATTGAGTGATTACATTTCTATTATTATATTTTTTATGTCGGCTAGAACCCCTCATGGTCCCAATTTATTATAATTTTATCCCTTGTCTCCTATATATATATATATACTAGGGAGAGGTTGTCTTAGGATCATCAAATATTGTCTTTCTCATTGTATTTAATGTACAAGGAGGTTTCCCCCTCTAAATGGATTGCAATTATTGGTTACTTATAATTTTTAAAGCAGAAGGATCATAACATTTGGTATTAGAGCTCGTGATCCTATGGTTTTGTTGCTTCAAATAGGCCATTGTGGAATTTTCTCTTATATATATATATATTGTAGGGTTTTAGATGGTGTAGAAGACATCCCAACAATCTCTGCTTCAAGTTTCAAATATTGGTGTTCTATATTTTCATATAAGGAAGTTAGGGATTCTGAAGGATCCTAAGTTCTGCGTCAAATAGGCCAGTTCAGAATTATTGCTATAGATTTTTCTTCTGTGATGCCTCAAACCATGAAACTTCAATCACATTGAGGGAAAATCATGGTGAATCTTTAGTCCAAGTTACAGATCTTGGTTTTATTTTAGGAGATATGCCCCAAGGAACTTAGAGTTTCTGTATACTCCATAATTCAATCTCAAACACATCAATTTGGAATTTTTACTATAAATTTTATTTTTTAAAGGCTTCGTAAAGTGAAAATTGGACCATATTAAGAAGAAATATCGAGGAATACCTAGCAAAATTTTTAAAATTTATTTTTCTATACTTTGTGTTATGTAGACTTATCCCTCTTGCGGACAAGAGAGATCTCCCTAGACCTTAGAGAAATCTAGTAACAAACAACTAGGAATTCCTACCTTTCCCTAGACTACGAGTGAATGAAATAAATACTATGATAGAGGTCACTTACCATTTCATCAAAATGCCTGATGAAGTCCCTTTAAGAGCTTTCGACCATATTCTTATGCTCTATGCTTTAGAGATCTTCTCACTGCTTCCCACAACTTCTCCATGATGTCCCGAAGGAGATCTACATAGATAGAAACATATACAAGATCAAAGCATCCAGTATATAGCATACGAGATAAATGAACTAATTAACTCAATCATGTATCATAAACTGATCAATAGGAAATCATAATCTATGTAGGTGATCAAGGAATTCTACAAATTATATCAACAATGACATAATTGAGAAAAAACAATTTCCTTTATATTAATAAAATGGAGAATGAAGCCTTGATGTTGCAAGTCCCTTCCCACAATCTCCAACCCTCTCCTTGAATGAATAGCCTTCCAACCTTATTTATGCAACATAAGCCTACTTCCAATAGTCCTCCTCAATCCTCAGGCTCGTGTTAGCTTTATAGGCCAAGGAGGGGAAGTTTGGGATCCATTTCGCAAGGGATGAGATCCACTAATGGTGGGATAGGGGTTCCACAAAGAGAGGGAGTAGATCCATGGTGGCAGGGGTCAAGGCTAAATAAGCATCCATTCGAAGCTTGTTAGTTGGGAAAGATATGACTAACAATTCTTCTATACTTTATTTTATTTTTACATGCGTTAAGTCATGTGCACAGGCGACAGTGTAAGACAGTGCACACTTCTACGCAATTTCTAATGGAATCTTCTATGTATGTGCACAGATTAACTAGGGAACTACAAAGGGAGACAAAAATAGGGTTTTGAACCATGGGATCCAGGAATTTCATTATACTAGAGATAGTTTGGGTTCTAGCCTTGCAAGAGGATGCTTTGGAACACATTTATGGATAGCGAAAGATCCAAAATGATGGTCATTTTCCTAATGTGACAAAATAACGTGTAACAAATTCCCCCTTAAAATGCAAATTCAGAAGAGATGTTTGATGACTGAAGTGCTTTATCATGCCAAGGTTTGGGTTATAGACTACAGTCAGATACGTGAAACAATCAATCAAATGTTACAATGAAATATGTATAATCATCGCTGAGGTAGGTATTTCGATACTTAGAGCATAAATGTCTCAAAGAACTAGTACAAAATACATCTCAAGATCCATTTCAATAGTAGACATAGTATGGACACAACCATCAATGGATCTATGTTTACAATCATGAATATTTAATAACTCCACACATCCTAGATGGATGAAACTAGATCCAGGGTCTTGATCTCCATCTCTTGATTTGTAGTACGAATCTATCCATGCGAGAGAATGTCTCGTAGTTGAACTTGGTAGAAACCACTTGATTACCAGTCGATGATGTGAACTGCTAACAAGTGTGAGAGATACCACCAATAATGACAATGGTTCTCAAGGTACTTCTAGTACAATCTACAAAGTGTGAATAGATGTGTTGATGTTGAACATTCATAGAATCATTCGATCGAAGGTCAATGATGAGAACTTGTCGTTGAAGGTGAGAAACCTTCCATTAAGGAATGCATCCCGTATAGAAATTACCTGCATACGAATTCTAAAACACAGAAAATAAACTATGCGAGAGCATAACACATAAAACACATATACATAGAGATTTTCCCCTAGATCCCAAAATTGGGACTACCAGCTTGATTTTTCATTATGTTCCTTTCAATGTTACAATACATATTTATACATGATGAAGCATCCAATACCATGGAACGAAAACCATCGCGTCCAAAACCATGTGCGAAAATCATGCACAAAACCATAGGTAGGTCCACCCAACCTAATATAGGGTCCAAAAAACAAAATTTTCTGGGGCACTGCCCTGGACCCCATAAAGGGGGGTTACCTGCACCCCTTAAACCCCCTGTGACCACCCGGCTACGCAATAAGTGCAATGAGGGCGGGGTTCCACCCCCCCTCTAACCCCCCGGTTAACTACATGGGCTAGTCGTGGAAAGAATATAACACAACCAAACATTCTCCCACTTGTTGTTTTCTTTCCATAGGGGGCTACTATAGATTTTAGTCATTTATCCAGCCCTGCAATGCCATTGTTTCTCTACTCAAGAGAACTTCTCAGAGCTCACATATTTTGTCAATGCATCTGCAGTATTCTTCAAAGTGTCCACCTTTACCAACAACACCTTTTTGTCTTCTATCATATCCCTCACAAAGTGATACTGAACATCAATGTGCTTTGCCTTTGAATGATATGCAGGGTTCTTTGCCAAGAAAATTGAACTTTAGCTGTCACAATATATCCTTATAGCTCCCTATACTAACCCCATACTTGAACACAATCTCTGCAACCAAACTCCTTCCTTGCTTGCATGAGTGGCTGCCATGTATTCTGCCTCTGTAGTTAATAGTGCCACTACAAATTGTTTCTTACTCATCCAAATGATTGCACCTTCAAATAGGTTTTACACATACCCACTTGTAGATCTTCTCTGATCCAGATCTCCAGCCCAGTTTGCATCAACAAAGCCACGAATATCCAACACTCTGTCCAATCCTGGTCTTCCTTGGTAGCATAAACCATAATCACTAGTGCCATGCAAATACCTGAAAACTCGCTTCACTTCTATCTAGTGCTCCTTCCCTGGTTTTGACATAAACCTGCTCAATACTCCCACTGCATGTGCAATGTCTAGTCTAGTAAAGACCATTGCATACATCAGGCTACCGACTGCACTTGCATATGGAACATGGGACATTTCCTCTTCCTCTTCTTGTGTCTTGGGACACTGTTCAGTATAAAACTTCATACCTATAGGAATAGGGACCTTTACCGGTTTACTATCCTACATATTAAACCTCTGTAATATTGTCTCGACATACTTCCTCTGGTTTAACCAGAAATTCCTCTTTGCTTGATCTCTATTAAATTCCATGCCCAAAATATAGTTTGCAGCACCAATATCTTTCATGTCGAAATTTGACGACAATTGGGTCTTCAAATCCTGGATAATTTCTTTGTCATTTCCAACCAGCAACATATCATCCACATACAAGACTAGATAAATAACATGGTCACCAATTAATTTAAAATACACACAGTGATCTGATTTGCTTCTAGTGAAGCCAAGTCCCTGTATAAATGTATGAAATTTCTGATACCACATCCTTGGTGACTGTTTTAACCCATACAAAGACTTCTTTAACTTCCATACTAGTTCTTTCTTATCCTTCACCACAAAGCCTTCAGGTTGCTTCATGTAGATTTCCTCTTCTAGATCCCTGTGAAGAAATGTTTTCTTCACATCCATCTCTTCTACCTTAAAATCAAAAGCAATAGAAACAGATAAAAGTAATCTAATAGAAGTTACCTTGGCAACAGGAGAAAAAATATCACCAAAATCAATTCCCTGCAACTGGGAATAACCTTTTGCTACCAAACGAGCTTTGTATTTATCCACCTTTCCTTCTGTATTTGTCTTCTTCTTGAACACCCATTTACTGCTAATGGGTTTCCTTCCAGTCGACAACTCCACCAGATCCAAAGCCTCATTTTTGTGCAAAGATGTCATTTCATCAACCATGGCCTCTTTCCAGAGTTTTCTATCCTCTAAATCTACTGATTCCTTCATAGTTCTGGGATCATCGTCAGTAATAGATAAAACAAAATTTGAATAGAAAGTAGATGGACTATACCTTTTTGGCTGCCTTCTTTCTCGACTGATCTTCTCACACCCGGAGTTTGTGGCTCTTCATCTTCTGATTCCTCCTCTGTTGTAGAGTCTGATTCTTCATCCTTAAGCTACCTAAATCTGATTATAGCCACTAAAACCATCCAAAAATGAAAAATACTTTTTGCCTGCTAAAGTATCTAATACCTGACCGATAAAGGGTAAAGGAAAGTGATCCTTCAAAGTTGCTTTGTTCAATTCCCTGTAATCAATGCATACCCTCCATTTACCATTCTTTTTAGGTACTATAACCAAAGGAGAAACCCATCGGCTATCTGAAATTGGATAAATGAAGTTTACATTGAGTAGTTTTTGGAGCTCTTCTTTCACTATCTCCCTAAGGTTTGGATTCATCCTTCTCTGAGGTTGTCTTATTGGTCTACTATTTTCCTCGATATAGATGTGATGAATGCAAGTCTTAGGGTCAATACCTTTCATATCGGTATACTCTTATGCAAATGCAGTAGAATGTTTTTGTAAGAATTTGGTTAGCTCTCCCTGTTGTGATTTTTCCATAGTTTTTGTTGATATTCAATGTTTTACCTGGAAAGATTTCAATGGCGGAACTACCAAACTCTTCCATAGAGAAAAGAGACATTTGTCTAGATGATAGATACTCAATATCAGAATCTAACTGAAATTGTGTGTGGTCATATTCTGAAGATGTTTCAAAGTTTTCTAATGTGTTCAGAATTTGACTATATTCACTGATTTCAGAAATGGTAAAGACAGGTTGTATAGTATCCTCATCATCAACCCACTCATTATCTCCTATTTCTGTAATTTCTTTTGCTGGAGGATACAAATTGAATTTCTTTGTTGAATTACCATCAGAAATATACATATCCCCAGACCTACAACTGATAAAGGCATCAGCTATGGCTAGCCAAGTTCTTCCTAAGATGAGAGGGTGTCCTCCTAAATTACTCTTGGGAGTTTAAATCATAAAATCTACTGGATATTCCCAAGATTCTAAGGAGACCGAGATGTCTTCTAATACACCATCTGGTTTGATAATTGATCGATTTGCAAGTTGCAGTAAAGTAGGTATAAAAAGAAGATTAGGAAGTTTTAGCTGTTCCATAGTCTGTCTACTCATAATGTTGATAACAGCCCCTAAATCAATCAAAGTATTTGGGATTTCTACCCCATTGATATGTGTTTTGACAATTGGACTACCGGGATCTACATACTTCTGCATAGTAATTTTTCCCATCATGATATCTGCACTTTTTCCTACCAGGTGGATCCTTCTTGTATCTCTCGGTTTCCTTCTTGGTCTTTTAAGACTCAACTCCTTTATTGTTTTTGCTAGAATAGGAATCTCTCTAATGGCTTGTAACAAGGGAATCTTGATACAGACATTCTTTAATTCATCTAGAAAATCATAGTCAGGCAACAAGATTTGTTTTTCCACCCCTTTGTCAATTTGTAATCTTTCAGGAAAAGGAGGTGTGGATGAAGATGCAGGTTGCTCAAATATAGGAGTTGTGGGGGTTGACTCTTTTTCTTTTTCTTTTTGAGTGCTTGGGTTTTGAAGAGATGCTTCAGAACCTTTATTGGCTTCAAGAGAATCTTCCTCAGAAATGCTTTGCTTTTGAGCATCTATAGAAGGCTTATCTAAAACTCTACCAGATCTGAGTTGTACATCATTGAGAGGAACAATCATATAGGTAGGAAATTGTTGTCCTTCTACTATGTAAGCATTTTGAGGGTTTTATTGTTGGGGTTCGGAAATGGCTGGGAAGGTAGTTGATTTGTCTTCTGTTGGAATGGAAGCAAGAGTTGAGAATTTGGATTCAGTTGAGAAGGTTGTTGTTGTTTTGGAAATGGCAATGATAGTTGTGGATTTTGATTTGGAAGTTGTGGAGCTTGTTGATTTTGAAAAGATGGAGGATATTGATAAAATTGAGCAAATCTCCCATAAGGATTTTGCATACCTTGTACCCATGATTGAAAAGGATTTTGAGGTTGGGACCAAGGTTGTTGCCAAGGATTCCAATTTGGTGGGGTTTGAAAGTTCATAGAGTTATTAGACCCTTGATTTTGTTGCCCCTGCCAAGGTGTCCTTGCAACAAAAGAGAGAGACTCAATTGAATTTGGATCTTCTTGAAAGACATCTTTGAGCCCAGGAATTGAAGGACAATCCTTGGTCTCATGGTTTTCTGAACAAATCACACATGTTTCTACAACTTTTGCATCCAAGGGACATTCCCTTAGAGCATGTTTATTTCTACATTTTGGGCAAAAGATGGCCAAAGCTTCAGCTTCTACTTTCTGCTTGTTTTGTATTTTAAGGGTGTCTAGTTGCTCACTAAGACTCCCTAAGATATCAGTTTTGAATTCATCAAGCATGTTTCCAATCTCAGCCCTACTTACTGATCCAGTTGCAGATTTGTTTGCTCTAATGAGAGAAGGATCTCTAGACCCTTTTCCAGTTTTAGATTTTCCCCTTGAGAGATGGACACATAGCTCTGCTATATCATGAAGTGGAAGTTGAGATATATCTCCTTTTCCCATCATGTTCAAAATATCTATCCATTCATCTCTAATGGCTTTTAATAGAAGGGCTTTCAAGGTTTCCTCATCTAAGTTATTCATTTTTTCTCTTTTCAGGTTGTATTGAAATATTTCAAGTAAATCCTCTAAGTTTTCATCTTCTCTTTGCACCATTTTGAATACCTCATCCTTGTGATTGGTGGGCATACAATAGTCCAGGTATCTATCCAATTTTTTTTTTTTCATATCATTCCAAGTCCTAATGGATTGAGTGACTAATCCCATGAACCATTTCAAAGCAGCTCCTTTCAATGTTGAAGGAAACAATTTGAGTTTTTGAGAGTCTTCCAGATAATCATAAGTTCGACATACGACTTCAAACTCAAATAGAAATGTTTCAGGATCCTCATTTCTTAACCCATGAAAGTTTGGGAGGACAGATGGTGAGATGTTTTTCATTTTTGCTCGCAAATCCTCATCAACTACAGGAAATCTGAATGAGTTATCTCCATCCCTATTTCCCCCATTGTTACCTCTACCTCCTCCATTATTTCCTCCTCCTCCTCCTCTACCTCTACCTCTACCGAATCCGTTTACTACTTCCTCTGTCATGATAGTTTCCTCAGAGACTTCAGAGTCCTCTAATTCCTCCACTAATGGCGAACGAGGAGGAATTTCTCCCTCTTCTCCTTCAGGTGATTCTACTTCTTCAACTACAATGTGTCTCCCTGTAGAAGTAAAGAAAGGATCTTTTCCTAATTCAGATTCGATGGATGGTGTGGGAGAGTCTCCTAATTCAACTGCTGCCTCTTGAATTCCAGGAATCCTAAGGCTAGGAGTGTGAGTTGGAGATGATGGAGGTGTCTCTTGTCTATTCCTTGAAGTAGATGGAGTTGTAAAAATCGAACTCTTGGCCCTAGCTAAAAACCTTCCCCTAGAATCTCTTGCTCTATGCATGTCATTTTTTATTTTTCTTCAAGTCGGGCTAATAATTCTCTTTCTGATCTTCCAGGTCACTCTAGGTGCAAGAAGAGAGCATACTCAAGAAATTATTAAACCAATAACTCTCTCTTTTCTGATCCTCCAGATCACACTAGGTGCAAGAGGAGAGCATACTTTGAGAAGTTATCAATTTTTCCTTCCTTGAAATTTTCTTGTTTTTTTTTTTTTAGGAATTTGGCTACCTAGTTTCACTTCCCCAGCAACGGCGCCAAAATGTTTGGTCAATTTAGTGTGTCCTAAATTGCTATTTAAAATGTCAATCCGGGAGTCGTAAACTGCTGAAGTGAAGTGCACTGTATATGCAAGATAACTGATTTCTTAGTTCTTTTTAGTTTTTGAGTTTTTGGTTTGTTTTTGGGTTTATCTTCTGTGGATTCCCTAGTGTGAGATGGCAAAATTGAAAGTCAAGTATGGATGGTAATGGTGATTTCTACAATGATTTTTCAAACTTTAAAGTTCTCAAAAAGAAGGTTTCAAACTGATTGTAATGAAATCAATTCTCAAAAGAAAATAAAAATGTACCAAAACAGTGAACTAGTGACAATGGCCCAGTATCCTTACTGTTGTATGAAAAGAAAATAAAAACCGAACTCAAAGCAAATCAAAGACTGAAAGCAAAGCAAACTAAATCACACTACTTCAACCCAAATTCTGACCCTTCACCTTTCGACTCGCTCCGGCTATAGGAAGTAATCATAAACAAGCTGAGTAATATGATATCTAAATTGCAGGAAATCAAATTGCATAAAATGAAAATGAGATTTAATTACTCATTCATATTTCAATTCCTGAAAATGACATAAGTAATTTAATCACTAACTTGCAGGAAAGTAAACTAAATCATACTACATCAAATAATATTCTGATTCCTCACTATTTGAGTCGCTTGGCTATAGGAAGGAAATCATAAACAGATGAGTAATATGATATCTAAGTTGCATAAAAGTAAATAAGCAAAGCAAAACTGAAAGAAATGACAATGCTGGAATTAAAACTCAGTAAATGAATCAGTAGAAAGGACAAGATGATCTCATGTCAGCAGTCATTAAAACTATGTAATTTTCCTGGGCTGCCTACAAGAACCTGAAAGAGAAAATACTGATCAGCTAGCAATCATGAGAAAGCATAAAAGAAAAGATGAACAACAGTTAGTTATAAACATCAGGAAATATATACACAAGCAACTAATTATAAAAGCAGTAACATAATGAAAGAAAGTGAGAAACTATACAGTAGATACAGAGCTTTGGTGTACAGGGGCCCTCTGCAACCTCAGCCAATCAATACTTAGTCACAAATTGAACTCAAGAATGTTGTCTTCTCATATATTAAAGTGCAGTAAAAACATAGAAATAGAGCACGGTACAGTGGCTCGTAAACACAGTCAAGATTACATATCAAAAACTAACTATCAAGCGTATGATAACGCGTTATTTATAAGTGAAAATGCTATAACTGATTCCTAGATTCTACGCTGCCAAACAGACACGTAAATCTCCACGGCCTGAGATCTAGCGGTATGGTAATCATGATAGATAAATCCATGGAGTGGTGGCTACTCGATTCGGTTCACGGATTGATCCACAGGTGTTGGCACACCTCCGGAAATTGAGGATCTTGCCACGCAAAACTTCACATGGGAAAAACAGAGCTGTGCCACCGCAAAACTCTTGGTTTGACCACTCCTTTGACCGTCTTTGACCATGGCTGTTTGTGAGTGATTCGGCTGAACCAAGGGGACACGCTCCATGTACATGTCATTTGCAGCTTTCCCATGTGGCCGGATTCTCCATTGGACACTTGTAACATAGTCTTTAACAAAATGGCTGCAGAAACTTGAGCTGGCTGCGGAAAGTGACAAGTTTCCACAGCTGATTGAACAAAAATCTAAATCAAATAGCAGTCATAAACATAGTTAGGAAACCATTTCATAAGCTCTTTTTAGACTAATATGCAATGATTTGACAGCTTGGTGGATCAAGTAAATGGAAAAGAAGGCTGAAAAGGTATATAGGGAAGATGCAGGTTTGGGACTCAACACTCTCTATGGGGAGTGAAGTGAAAGGATGCACCTGAGTCAATCAACCATGCCTCATGATCTACATGTGTACTTGAAGAAGCCAAGTACACATCCCCACCTTCAGCTGAGGTGGTTTTCGCCTCTTTAGAAGGAGTATCATCAGATCCCTTTCCTTTATCAGGAGTTTTAGATTTACAGTCCCTTTTGTAGTGCCCTTCCTTTCCACATTTCCAGCACACCACCTTTATAGGTTTTCCTAGAGATTTAGATCTCCCTCTAGATTTAGAACTCCCACTCGATGACTTATTTTTGTTTCTGTTCTGGGACCGTCCTCGTACAGATAAGGCATCACCATTTTGGCTCTCCATATTTTTCCATCTCATTTCCTCCGTCAGCAAAGATGAGATTATTTCATCAAACTGCAAGGCAGTTGCATTGCTACCTATTGCAATAACCAGACTATCCCATGAATCTGGTAGAGAACAAAAAAAAATGATGCACTTATCTTCATATGAAATTTTAATATCAACAGATAATAACTGACTTACCACAGTATTAAATGCAATTAGATGCTCTGTCACCGAGTCTCCATATTTCATCCTCAAGTTATACAAATTTTTCCATAGGAACAGTTTATTCACCAGAGACCTAGAATGGTACAAAGTCCTTAACTTGTCCCACAAAGCCTTCGCCATAGCTTCCCTTGATATATTCAGCAATACTGAATCTAAGACACTCAATTGTATTGTGCTCTTTGCCTTCCGATCCAACTTCTTCCATTCTTCATCAGACACTCTTTTTGGTTTAATACCTGGATTTACTGTGATCCGCTGATCTTTATCCACCAATAGATCCTCCATCTCGAGTTTCCACAACTCAAAACTCTGACCATTAAATTTATCGATCTCTATCTTTCCACTGCTCGCCATCTTCTTTCACCACCAGAATCGATCTCGCAGATCTCTCACTGAATAGGGTCTACCACAGGCCCGAGCGAAACTCCTCAGCAACAAAGGCATCCCCTTGAAGCAAAAACAACTCTGATACCAAATGTAGGCTTTAACACCGTACAGAAATTACCTGCATACGAATTCTAAAACACTGAAAATAAACAATGCGAGAGCATAACACATAAAAGAAAAATACACATAGATTTTCCCCTGGATCCAAAAATCGGGACTACCAACTTGATTTTCCATTATGTTCCTTTCAATGTTACAATACATATTTATATATGCTGAAGCATCAAATACCATGGACCAAAAACCATCGCATCCAAAAACATGTGCAAAAATCATGCACAAAACCATAGGTAGCTCCGCCCAACCTAATATAGGGTCCAAAAAACAAAATTTTCTGGGGTGATGCCCCAGACCCCATAGAGGGGGTTTAGCTGCACCTCTCTAACCCCCTGTGACCCCCCGCTACGCAATAGGCGCAAAGAGGGGGCGGCTCCGCCCCCCCTCTAACTCCCTGGTTAACTACGTGGGCTAGTCGTTGAAAGAATATAACACAACCCAACATTGAGGGTTTCTAGATTAACTTCCTAGATATTGAGCTAAAGTTTATAGGAAGTGACCCGTCGCAAGAGGGCCTACGACATGAAACTCATGTCAATTTTTGAAGAACAATAGTTTAGAGTAATCTAAGACTAACTCAGGGATTGTTGATGCAACAAAAGGCTATGAATGACAAAGTAATTTGATTGAGGTTGGACTTCTCTTGAACATATTGGTGACACGACATTCTAACTTGGCAGCATTTGACTCAAAAATAATACCCAAACCAACTGAAGAATGTCAATGAGGTATGGTTAACAAAGAGTAAAATGGATTTCCCAATTGGACACAAAAGTGATAGAGTGTCATGTTCAAGAGAAACATAGTGCCTTTTATAAAACAAAAACAAAGGTTCTTTCCCACTTTGCCCCCACCATTACTGGCAAGTACATGTTTACTTTTTACAAGCTCGAGGAAGATAAGATATGCTTGTCTTGTAAGCTCATCCTTTGGATGAGTCCTTCAAAGTATTTTTAACGAACCATAGGAAGGAGTGGTTCAATATCGTCATGCTTAACGAGTCCTGAACTGTTTAATTTTTACAAGTCCAGTGAAGGGGTAACTTGATGTCATTTCATTTTAAAAGAGTTTGAAAAGACACAAAAAATAAAACTCGTTCAATTATTTCAATGTAAATTTTAACGAGCCCAGAGAAAGTGAAGCTCAATGTTTTTAATTTTTAGGGAGTCAGGAGAAAAACATAAGTAAACTCCACAGTGTCCTTTTTCGTAAATTGAGTCCCTCAAACTCGAAAAAGGGTAAAATAATGCAGGAGAGAACTCTATTGACCATGATTAGTCAACATATACCTTTTTTGTAAATAGTCTAATTCAGTGCGTAAAAAGGTACACTTACACTGAATAAATGGTTGTTCATTTACTTTTACGAGTTCGAACAATCAAGTACTCGACAATATTTTCATATTTAAGGAGTTTGAAAAGGGTGTAAAGAGAACTCCTTGTTTCTCTTTTTTGTAAATTTTTAATGAGTTCAAAAAAGTAATAAAAATGTACTCATTATCACTGTCTTTCAATTTAATTAACGAGCAGGGAAATATGGAAATAACTTGACATTTTCATGTACATTTTACGAGCATGAAAAAATAGCAAAAGAGACTTGGGATTTTCATGAGTTTAACGAGTCTTGAAAATAATAACCAAGATAGACTCAAGATTGGTTTCATTTTTACACAAGCTTGAAACATAGGAAAATTGTGCTTGAGATAGGTTTCATTTTTACACAAGCTTGAAACAGAGAAGAATTGTGCTTGGCGAGTGGTTTTGATTTTTACACATGTTTGAAACAAATGTTGGGTTGTGTTATATTCTTTCCATGACTAGCACAAAAATGAGGCTTGGGATCTGGTGGAGTTGCCGGCTGGAAGGAAACCCATTGGAAGCAAATGGGTGTTCAAAAAGAAAACAAATGCAGAAGGAAAACTGGAGAAATACAAAGCTCGATTGGTAGCAAAAGATTATTCCTAGGTGCAGGGAATTGATTTTGGTGATATTTTTTCTCCTGTTGCCAAGGTAACTTCTATTAGATTACTTTTATCTGTTGCTGCTGCTTTTGATTTTGAGGTAGAACAAATGGATGTGAAGACAACATTTCTTCATGGGGATCTGGAAGAGGAGATCTACATGAATCAACCTAAAGGCTTTGCGGTGAAGGGTAAGAAAGAACTAGTGTGTAAGTTAAAGAAGTCTTTGTATGGGTTAAAACAGTCACCAAGGATGTGGTATCAAAAATTTGATACATTTATACGGGGACTTGGCTTCACCAAAAGCAAAGCAGATCACTGTGTGTATTTTAAATTAATTGGTGACCGTGTTATTTATCTGGTCTTGTATGTGGATGATATGTTGCTGGTTGGAAATGTCAAAGAAATTATCCAGGATTTGAAGACCCAATTGTCCTCCAAAGTCGACATGAAAGATCTTGGTGCTGCAAAATATATTTTGGGCATGGAAATTAAAAGAGATCGTATAAAGAGGAAGCTCTGGTTAAACCAGAGGAAGTATGTCGAGACAATACTGCAGAGGTTTAATATGCATGATAGTAAACCGGTGAAGGTTCCTGTTCCTGTGGGTGTGAGGTTATCTGCTGAATAGTGTCCCAAGACACAAGAAGAGGAAGAGGGCATGTCCCATGTTCCATATGCAAGTGCAGTCGGTAGCCTGATGTATGCAATGGTCTGTACTAGACCAGACATTGCACATGCAGTGGGAGTATTGAGCAGGTTTATGTCAAAACCAGGGAAGGAGCACTGGACAACAATGAAGCGGGTTTCCAGGTATTTGCGTCGCACTAGTGATTATGGTTTGTGCTACCAAGGAAGACCAGGATTGGACAGAGTGTTGGATATTCATGGCTTTGTTGATGTAGATTGGGTTGGAGATCTGGATTAGAGAAGATCTACAATTGGGTATGTGTTTAACCTATTTGGAGGTGTAGTTAGTTGAATGAGTAAGAAACAATCTGTAGTAGCACTATCAACTATAGAGGCAGAATACATGGTAGCCACTCATGCAAGCAAGGAAGCAGTTTGGTTGCAGATATTGTGTTCAAGTATGGGGTTAGTACAGGAAGCTATAAGGATAGACTATGACAGCCAAAGTGCAATTTTCTTGGCAAAGAACCCCGCATGTCATTTAAAGACAAAGAACATTGATGTTCAGTATCACTTTGTGAGGGATATGATAGAAGACAAAAAGGTGTTGCCGGTAAAGGTGGACACTTTGAAGAATACTGCAGATGCATTGACAAAATCTGTGAGCTCTGAGGTGTTCTCTTGTTGTAGAGAAACAATGGGTGTTTCAGGGCTGGAAAAATAATTAAGCTCTCTTGTGGCCCCATGTGGAAAGAAAACAACAAGTGGGAGAATGTTGGGTTGTGTTATATTCTTTCCACGACTAGCCCACGTAGTTAACTGGGGGGTTAGAGGGGGGGTGGAGCACCCCCTTCGTTGCGCCGATTGTGTAACGGGGGGGGGGGGGGTCACTGGGGGTTTGAGGTGTACCCGTAACCCCACTTTATGGGGTCTAGGGCAGCGCCCGAAAAATTTTGGTTTTGGACCCTATGTTAGGTTGGGCGGACCCACCTATGGTTTTGTGCATGATTTTTGCACATGTTTTTTTTTGACGCGATGGTTTTCGGTCCATGGTGTTGGACGCGATGGATTTTCGGTCCATGGTATTGGATGCTTTGGCATGTATAAATAAGTATTATAAAATTGAAAGGAACATAATGAAAAATCAAGCTGGTAGTTCCGGTTTTGGGATCCAGGGGAAAATCTCTGTGTATATGTGTTTTATGTGTTCTGCTCTCGCATTATTTATTTTCTGTGTTTTAGATTCGTATGCAGGTAATTTCTGTACGGAGTTAAAACCTACAACAAAGAGGAAACTATGCTTGGGATAAGCTTTCATGCCCCCAACATACTGACATAGGCACATGCCCCCCAAAACTTCATTTCATTCGCATGGTAGACTACTGTTTACTAATAAGCGGATGAAATGAAGGTTGATATACGAGAGCAGGTGAAAGACTTGACTTAATTAGGGGAGGATTTGTTTCATTTTTTAATGAGCTTGACACAAAAAAAGAACTATGATCATTGAGCTTTGTTTCATTTGTTAACGAGCTTTACACAATAAAAGAAATATGCTCATGGGCATTGTTTCATTTTTTAATGAGGTTGACATAGTAAAAGAACTGTCCTCATAAGGATCTGTTTCATTTTTTAACGAGGTTGACATAGTAAGAGAACTATCGTCATAGGGACATGTTTCATTTTTTAACGAGGTTGACACAGTAAAAGAACCATCCTGATAGGGACCTGTTTCATTTTTGAACGAGGTTGACACAATAAAAGAACTATCCTCCTAGGGATCTATTTCATTTTTTAACGAGGTTGGCATAGTAAAAGAACCATCCTCATAGGGACTTGTTTCATTTTTTAATGAGGTTGACACAGTAAAATAATCATCCTCATGTGCTTGATATAGGTTTCTCAGGGGTCGTTTCATGTTTATGCGAGCTTGAAAAATAAATAACTATGCTCTTAAGAACCTGTTTCATTTTTTATGAGGTTGACACAGTAAAAGAACTATCCTCTTCGGTATTTGATCATGGCTTCCATTTGGAAGAAACACATGCCAAGGGATGTTTCCCATCCATGGCATCCAAGATATATTCATCATAAGGAAGAATAGCTCTCTGGAAGGAATACATGTGAAGAGAATACAAAGGGGTAAGAAAATCCATTTCAGATTCCCCTATAAGGTTCCTTATGTCAAATACCAGATCTAAGTCATAAGAAGTCGAGCAAACAGTGAGAGGCTCACTTACATCGGTAATTGCAAACATGGGAGTGGTTCCACATAATTAACTCGTGGTGGGGTAAGTACCACTTGCATATAAGGAACATTTAGGGATGTCAGATGACTGGTAGTCGAATCAAGACCAACGAATGAAAGCTGGTTAATATTCACAATGTTTCCATTTTGAGGGAAAGACATCACGCGAAAGAGTTTCGATATGACAACTTTCATAGAATAGACATAGTCTCACCCAAGGACCAAATTGAAAACCATGGGGCCTTGGACTACCATAAGATAAATGCAGACAATCTTTGGTTCCATAAGAATAGGTAACAGAAGAAGGATCCCTAAAGGCTCGCTAATGGTTCTGTTAAAAGATAACAGATTCTATGTTAAACCGGCACAAGATGAGGGGAACCCAAAGTATTGAGGATAAAATACTAATAGAAGCACCTTCATGTATGCTTGTGCAACACAAATTCTTACCATAAGTCTTCACAATGATTTGGAAAGGGGAGGAATAAGGAAGACAAGGTTTTGTCAGTATACTCCAATTAAAGGAAATGACCTGAGTACTTGGAGGGGGTTCTATGGGAACATGTAAAATGCCCCCTTGTGTAGAAGAATATAAAGTAACAAAAAGAACCTGAGCGATATAAATTTCACTCTCTAAGGGGAGAGTGGGATCGATTGAAGATGGAATCAACTTGACCACTTGATCAACCAATGACTCATCAACTTGAGTAATACGTGTTTCTCTCTTTTCACTCTCCAATTGAAGAGTGGAATTGATTGTACTTGGAATTAGATCAATCACTTCATCAACTGATGGTAGGTTGAGAGAAAGTTTATGGTAACTAGTTGGAAGTTCTTGCTGTGGAACAGTAAGATTTTCCAACAATTTTGAGGCTTGGCCCATATGAGGGCAAAGCTAACTATGATGAATCCCTTTCCATAACCTACAAGGAAACCTAACTTTTCCCTTTTTCCCGTAACCTTACAATCACTGGTTGATAATATTTTGACCTGAGGAATTCCAGGATAATCAATAAGGAAGTGGTCACCCTTACAAATATTGCAAGGGTATTTGGGCTTGCGATGCATACTGGAAGTTTCCTCAACACTACCATTACCTACAACCATGTTTGGTTGGTTGAAATATTTCTTATCTTGCTTCTTCTTCTTCTTCTTCTTAGTCACCTGGTTACTAACATCAAGGATTTTACCAGGTGAAGAAGAAGAAAGAGAGGAGGACATGTTGGGTGAAGAAGGTAAAGGGTCAACAAGAGGATAGTGATATTGAGCTCGGTTGAGGGGGAATAGTTTGGGTATTTGGGATTAAAGAAGTTGAAAACAACCACACTAGTAAACCTTTCGTGAATCCAGGAAGCGACAACGTAGCCATATAAGGAGGACCGACATTTTCAAAATTAGGGAGAGGATTAGGGTTCCCATTAAAAGTGGGTTCTTTATCGATTACTTCCGACATTGTTGCCATTATATTCAACTTAGATAAATTTACTATCAATATTACTAATTGAAAATCACAATCCACACCTAAGGTCTGTAAAAAAGTAAAAACAAATAATTAACACGCATTAAAAAATCTAAAGATTCAAACCATGCAAACAAGCTTTTCACAGGGAAATCACTAGTATGTGATGAAAGCCAATTTCATAGAGATCAAAATGAAAAGAGACTATAAATAGAGCGAGTGGAACCATTTACGCTAACAACTTGCTTGATAGTGTCCCATAGGACTTTCCTCATTATCCTGATAGGGTGGTAGCTAATGCTCCCCAATGTTTCTTCTTTTTTAGATTTGAGAATGTTTCAACAAATAGAGTTGAGTAAAGATGGGATATGATATGACGACAAGATACATATTATTATTACATGATGTAGTTGGAATTTATCCCTAGCTAAGAGGGAGTGTTAATTTTTCAGCTTAGTGAAAATTTTCAATCATGGGACAAGATTTCTCTTTTCAGGAGGACCAATTTTGACTATTGAAGTGCTCAATTTGGACAAGGGAAAGTGTACTTTTGAAGAAAATTCCACATGTGCACAAAAGGACAGGTCAACCCTAACATGAAATTGGACACGCTTAGAAGCATATAAGTTCAAGTGACCTCAAGCTCAATTGGACAGCACCAAGCATCTTCTTCTTCTCTTCTTCGTTGATTAGTTCACACAAGTTAGAGGTTGGGTCGAGGAAATTGGTTTGTAAATGTCTGAGATTACATGGTCTGAAGTTTGTACGTGTGGTAGGGTTTTGGGCGCCAACCACAGGCTTGACACAAGAAAATTTTGGCTAGAACCACAGGCACACAGGCTCATCTGTGTGGTTGGAAGCTCTCAGATGCACACACATATCTTCCTCTGTGTGGTTGTGTTATACACTTGCAATTTGACATTTGACCGCATTTGACCATTGAAAAGAAAAGTTGTCTCTAATCTGGATTGATGCTGGGAACATATTTTTGAATGTTGTTGGGTTAATTTTCTGGATGATTTTGTATTGGCTCATTGTACTATCTACTAAACATTTTATGACAATCTAATAGAAGAATAATTACAAAGGGTTTTCCCCGTAGTGGGTTTTTCCTTGCTCATTGACCGAAAATATGGTGTCTCTTGTTGATGCCTTGATTGTCTCCTTTGTCATTGCATTTACTCTTCTATCTTCAATTAATGTTGATGATTGGAAATATGAATTATTAATGAAAGATTGTTAATTAAAGAATTTATTTGGGCTAGAGTAATTCAAATAACATATAGCAATCTAAAATTTAACATTACTTGCTTCTATCATTATCCATTCATAAAAGATCTTGTTGTCATTACCTAGTACATTTGGAGATTGAGCATACAAGGAGGAACAAAGAGCTTCCCAAAAAAAAATTGGATCCTACTTGCTACAAACTATTCCGAGGTTTTTATTGTAATTAGCACATTTTTCATGCATATAAATCAAAGTATTGTTCTTTCCCCATAAATATTTGTGTTTAAATGTTATTTAAAGCAATGAATCCATATTTTTAATGTTTTCTTTATTTGTTCTCATGATTAAGGGTGTGACAACCCTTTTTTCTACCCCTCTTATAAATGTCACTATGAATTGTAATGAATGTAAATGATGTAAAAATACAAATAATGAGTGGGTCGGAGGAGTGGACATGGATTCAAATACCGAGGAGGAAAATTTGTTTGTGTTAAGTGTAAACCCAAGCCACTCCATTTATTTTACCATCTATCTCCCTAAAAACTTTATGGCCTTGCTAGTGCAAGCATTAAAGTTGTGTATGGGCCACTTGAGTGAAGGAAAAGCCCATACTATCCCTATCCTCATAGGTAGTGTTAGTGTGGTCAACATGCAAGATGTGGGGAATTGAGTTGGTAACAAAAAGAGACTGGTCGGAAGGATATGGCCGACACAAAGAGAGCATGCTTAAATTTGCAGTTGGGAAGTGTGAAATAGTTCATAGAAGAGAATGCAATGCACAATAAATGCAGAAGCACACGAGGGAGTGTGGCATGAAGTGAAGACAAGAGGAAAGCAGGTGGAGACACTATGTTCTCTAGATTCCTATAGAGTTTAGCAAGTGGGGACACTGTGTTCTTTGGATTCCTATATTGTTTAACAGGTGGAGACAATGTGATCTAGATTCTTACAAGGTTTAGCAGGTGGAGACATTGTGTTCTCTATATTCATGTAGTGTTTAGCAAGTAGAGAAATTGTGCGCTATGGGTTCTTGTAGTGTTTAGCAGGAGGAGACATTGTGTGCTCTAGATTTTTGTGGGATTTAGTAGATGGAGACATTATGTGCTCTAGATTATTGTAGTGCTCAATGTGTGGAGAAACTGTGTGCTTTATATTCATATAGTTCTTAATAGGTGGAGACATGGTGTGCTTTGGATTCATGTAGGGTTTAGCAGACGGGGACATTATGTGCTCTGGATTCATATAGTTCTTATGAAGTGGAAACTCTAATGCTTTGGGTTCCTATGTGAACTAATTGATTAGTATTGGTGTGAATTCCCTTGAGCACTTAACTCCTTATAGTTTGAATCTAGATCGGGGATGGTTAGCTACAAGAAATATTGCACTGTAGTTGGCCTTT
The DNA here is from genome assembly GCA_031772625.1 of Pinus tabuliformis. Lineage (NCBI taxonomy): Eukaryota > Viridiplantae > Streptophyta > Pinopsida > Pinales > Pinaceae > Pinus > Pinus tabuliformis. The sequence goes on along the minus strand of CM062810.1, from coordinate 166,330,944 downwards.
GGTTGGGTGGAGAGTTGAATTCCCTCCCTCAATTTTCATTCATTCAAGTTATACATATAAGTGTATTTACTTGTATATATGTTGCACTATGTATGATGTTTTTATTTGTTATGACAATGTATCTATCAACATTGCTAATGGAGGAATGTGTTGTTCTTGTTTATCTATGATGATATGCTTATGTGAATGTTCTCAAGATTATGAGGGGCTTGGGGCCTTTGTATCTATCGATATGTTTATAAAGGGAAACATTATTTTCATGGTCATGAATGATTGATCGATGCACTTAGCTAAATTGTTGCAATGTGTGAAATTCGATGGTACAATATGCTATGAATATCACAGATATCTATCTAAATGTAGGATTTGTGAGTAGAATTATTTAGATGAAAGTGTTTAGGATCCATCACATGAAAGTATTATTTTCCGACTCATTTCAAACCAACTAATGTGGTTCATTATTAGGACAATAAGATGGAGAAAATCTGCTCAAGCAAGCGTATATAAAGAGCAACAAGTCTAAACAAAATCACTGTTAGAAAGATTATTAAAATAAATCAAAATAATTGTTAAGAAATCATAATAAATTAAAATAAACAATTATTATAATTATTTATAAAAATGAACCAGGGGGGTAATTAAAAAAAGGGAGGAATATGATAGTATTAGGGGAATAATCATATATTTAAAAAAGGGAAAAAATAATATTAAGGATAATCAAGATAAAAATAAGGAAAACAAATAAAGTATAAATAATATATTAATATATTAGAATAAATATTAAGGAAAAGTGATTATAAGGATTGTTGATTGTCTTTACTAGTAAATGACTAACAATGATGTAAAGTATGATATATTACTAGATTTGATAATGTTGTTTGGGATCCATGTTGTGGTTTAATATGATTTCAATGCCTGGTAGTAGGCATGTTGATAGGTCCATTGATTGTATTATAGCTATGTATAATCGTTGGAATCTTCAATGTTTGGATGATGGTTTAATTTTTGTATAATGGGTGTTTTGAGAAATGCCTTGCTTCAAGGAGAAACTTGGCAAAGTCCTTTGAATTCCTTAGAATTTATTAGTCTAAGTATTGAGAAAAATATATTGTATTCGAGTTCAGATGACTTATCAGAAGAGCCTTGTATCTAGGGGTAGAGGACCACGATACCTTTTCAAGTAGAAGACATTTATGGGGGCACAAGAGAGGGGTATTTATCTGATTGGATATTTTATTTAGAATGGGGCTTGTTCGGAGGATTATACAAGCGAGGCCCGAATGTAAACGATTATGAATGTTGGAAAAGGATAATGTGTCTAGGGTTGGCTCCATAGGAGGTTTATAGGCTCGAGGTCGGATCAACTTAGGTGGAGGATGAAATTTGACATTTGGGGCATCTAGGGGTGAGGGCATGGTGAAAATTTAGGAAACCCTGGATGTGGGCTAGAGCTAGATGCCTTTGAATGCATAGAAGAGGATTTAGGGGTCCAGGAAGGATGCTAAAGGTGCAAATCTAGGTGCACCCGGATACCCCCTAAAACCAGATACAATGAGAAATCAATGATTTTCATGAAGGAGTTGGACCCAATGGGACTTGTGAATTAGTTTGAGGTGGCACTATTCAGGGTGATGTGGCAGATCCATGTGGGTAACACGTGGGTGCCATGTGGCAACATCTGATGACATGGAGTTGTGGCATGTTGATGTGACAGTGTCGTGTGGATTCCTTGTGGTAGCTTAATGCTAACATGGTGTACATACAACGATGGCAAAAGTAACCATGCAGATGCTTGTGAGATCCACAATATGAGTTATGAAGGAGTAGATCCGAGATCTAAATGATCTAGGGTTGTGGGGAATGTGGCACCATAACAAATATTTTGTACCACTGATTTTCCTTTGAGGTTGGATATCAATGAAAGTGACACAAAAACACTAGTTGGTTGGGTTTGGTGGGATTTATGGCTCTAAGTCCACATGGATGCCATGTGGCAATTCAGTGTTGATTTGGCGCCATGTGATTAACTGAACTTTGATGGAGCATAACTTTCAATCTGGGAGTCAAATTAAGATAAAATTTATATTAATAGAAAGCTCTCTATGAGCTAAATGTGATGGTGTTGTCTAAAGTTAATTATGCAAATTTTGAAGAAGGGTGATTTTTGTAACCCCATCTTCATAGTGAGACCATGGAGGTCAAATTAGTTAAAAGTAACACCTTCCATAGCTGAGAGTCTAAGAGGGTGGAAGGGAACATTACAAAGGGTTAAATTTAATACTTGTGTGAGCCTCTTATCATTTCTTTTATTTCGGATACATACCTATTTTAAGCAAATATGGTCCCAAATCTTGCCTAACCTACAACACAATCAATAACTGGAATGTGAAAACACCATTTACTCACTTTCACTTTCTAATTAAATTTCCAATGGACAAAATCCGCAACAAATTACTAACATACATTGTATTCCCTTCTGAATTGAAAAAAATGAGTACATACATTCATAAATAATCATATATCTAATTCCTCCTCTATCATTATTAAAATTTGGATGAGTTGAAATTTCCAAAAAAGGAATCCAATCTCCCTGTTTTTTCCACAAAATCTAAGCTTATCTTCAGATTTTTCCTCCTACAAATTGTTATAGGGATTAATGCACATGTAATTGTGGTGGAGGTACCCTCAAGGATCTTTCTGGGATCATTGGCAGACAGTCAAATTAACTACAGCTGGCACAAAGATACATGCACATATATGTATTAATGAAGTGATGATCAAAGTAAGAAGGAAGATTGTTACCTCAGATCTTGGTGAGGTGTTGTTGGAGAACTCAAAGTAGTGGAGTGGAAGACCCCTTAGCAAGCTCCTAGATCAATACCTTCACATAAACAAGAAGACACCTAATATCACAGCATATAACCTTGACAATCAATACAAGAATACATAGGGATATCTAACTACACATATCTAAGCTACTCATAATCAATAGCATTGCATAAACATGTAAATAAATCACAATACCAATGCCATGGAGTGGACAACACAACTGCAGGTCTATATTAATGATAGGAAAGAGTGATTACAACCATCAATTGCATCAAGCTTCCCTTACTCCTCCAGCTCCTCTCTCTCTCTCTCTCTCTTCTTAACCTCTTGATGAGCCAATGTCTAATACAAAGCTTTGACAGTCAATAGGCAATCCTTTCAATACTTTCGACCTCTTTCACAATGCCCCAAGCCTCAAATATATAGCATGAGAGGATAAGCCTTGCCAATTCTTTCATGAGTTCTTTTGGGAAAAAGCTAAGATGTTTCCATGCTTTATCACTCTTTCCCTATTTGTTAGACTCCGTTAGGAATAGTAATTCCTCAAACAGGTCGAATCTAGATGTTTCCCTGCTTTATGGGTTGACATATGAGTGAATATAGGGATATTATTTGGTCAACCCACTCCTTTGACCTCCAGAAACTCACTAAAGTTGACTAACACTCCCCCTAAGGCAACACAAAGAGTTACCCTAGGGACTAGCGCACCTATTTCATGGCTAGGAAGCTTTATAAAGAACCTTTCTAGTTTCTTGAGAGCGTCAACTTGGGAAATAGGCATGTGAACTTGGTTAATATTTCAGTCATATTGCTTTCCCTTGCAAACGTTTAAGTTGTAAAATGGATTGTGGTTTGGGAAATTGAATAATTGCCTTTACCTTATCGGGACCAAGCCTAATCCCATGTTTGGAGACAATGAAACCAATTAGGCATCTAGACTCGACAAAGAAAATGCATTTGTCTGGATTCAAATGAATGTTATAGAACCTGCACCTAAGAAAAATTTCTCGTAAATGAACTAGTTGTTGAGTTCACTTCATGGAATGGGTTGGAAGGTCGTCTAAGTAATCTTGAACAATATGTCTGATATCATGGAATGTGTAGCCCATGGCCCGTTGAAATGTTGCTCCAACATTCTTTAAATCGAATGGGAGTTTTCTATATGCAAATATTCCCCAAGGGCCAATGAAGGCGGTTTTGTGTTGGTCTATGGTTTTATGGCAATCTAGTAATAGCCTAAGAAACCATCCATAAATGAGAAGGATTCACAACCGACGTAATCATCGATTATTTGGTCGATGAACAATGTTGGATAATTATCTTTTGGACACGCAGTGTTCAAATCCCAGTAGTTGACATAGACATGGATGGTACCTTGTTTTCTATCTACCAGAACTAGATTGGAAACTCATTCCATTAAGGGAACGGGCAAACAAAACTAGCACGTAACAATGTTTCCACCTCAATCTTGATGGCTGCAGTTTTGCAGGGGTGTACTGGTCGAAGTCTTTGGCAGACAGGCTTGGCATTGTCATAAACCTTGATCTCATACGTGAAAATAGATGGATATATGTCAGGTATTTCCTTGTAAGACCAAGAAAATACATCACAGAATTCCTTGAAAAGGCAGGTGAAGCTTGCAATTTCCTCAAGAGTGGAATCATCTCCAATCTGTATGTTTTCCACGATGCCAGTCTTGGCTAAAATATCGATTAGTAGTGTCTTTAAAAGATTTCCCATGTTCCCTTCTGAATCTAAATTTTGGACGGTTGTATAACTCAAGGGAACAATCTCAGGTGTTTCAAAGGATAGGATTTGTATAGGCATTGCGTCCGAATAAGATATCAAAACGTGATGGTGAGAGGCTTCCCAAGGTTGCTCCTCTAAACACATGATCTCTCGAATAGGTTCGTCTGAAGGTAGGACTTGATTGAGGAGATCATTAGAGGGAGAAGTTATGAGAGAGGAGGTGGTACTTTGGTCGTGACCAAAGTTACTAGAGAATCAGATGTAGATTGAATGGCTTAATAGGCCAATTCGGCTGGTGACAACAACATTTGTTCTCTGCAACAGTCAATGTCTGAAGGGACCGGGAGGATCCAAGGATCGGTCAGTTCTTGAGGAATAGATGAGACCATAGAAACCATATGTGGAACTGCAGGCAGTGGAAGATGAAAACAACCCATTAGGGAAGAACCCTTCAAAAGACCAGTACCGATACCGACATAAGGGTCAGGTATACCACTAGCTAAAGGTACAAATCTGCTAGGTAACGGGGAGTAATCTGCGGTGCAAAAGGACATCTGGTCCACTGTGAATATCCTTCCATCCAATGGAAATAGGATGATACAAAAGATAGTAGACATAATGGTAGTCATGGCATAAGTCCAACTGCGACCCAGTAACAGATTATAGTCGAGTTTTTGATCCATGACTTCGATGTCCACCATTGTTGTTTTCCCTCTCAAAGTGATGGGGTAGCTAGCAAGGTAACCTTTTAGGATGAAAGTGTGGTCGTCGAAAGCTTTAAGGGAGTTTGACAATGGTGAGAGGGTTGGAGAACCCAAGGCGAGCCAACATGAAGCCGACATGATGCAGGTTGAAGTGCCTTCGTCAATGACAGTTCTATGTACCCCTCGTCCTTTAAAAAAAAATTGCACCTGAAATGCAAGCTGGTGTGAAAGGGGAGGTTTACATTTTTCCATGTCGAATATTTCTAGCATGGAATTCTGAGGGTCGACCCCACCAATTGCCGAAAGCAGGGCTTTCCTTTGTGCTACACAATTTTGTAATAATTCAAGCGCCGACATATCTGACGGTGCTTGCACCGAATCTTCGACAATACTATAGTTCTAGGTATCACTTGCAGATGTATTATGTGTTGTACGACGAAATTCCCCTTTTGGGGGATGAATCACAAGATCGGAAATCGATTGTTTGATATGAAGATCATTGGGCAGCGGTGGGTTTGGACTCAAGGAAGCTTCCTCAGCATTAGCGACTAGAGCTCCATAATTTTTGGCTCTCATTTGAAGATCAACCGTTTCAAAGGTGTAAATGGTGGATGTTCCTTCACCAGCTAAAGGATGATTTGAACCATCATTTCCCCCTTGAAGGGGTTGAGGCTGGTTCGCAATAAGATGTTGCTACTGCTGAGTAGGGAAAGGGTTGTTTAGGACCACGGGGGTCCGTTCAGTGTCCTTTTGAGCAAGGAGATCTATGCATTCTTGGAGGCGTGGACAATGATGTGTCATATGGCCTTCAGCGTAGAACTTGCAAGGGAACTTGACAGCTTTGTCCTTTCCACTGTCAGGTGGGGCAGTAACTTTCTGCTTTGGGTTGGACTGCTTGGCTAACAACTCTTCAAAAGGAGCGGTCTTTTTCTTATTCTTCTTATTCTTACCACTGAGTTTTTGTGTAGACTACACAGAACTTATTGCGGCGGTAGGAAGAGCAGTTGATTAGGTAGCAGGGTCAACAGACAATTTGCAATTTTTCCGCTAAGTTGTTTTAAAACAGCCCTAGAGGTAGCATCGATAATACCATTAGCATGCACGTCGGGTTGTTGAGTAGCAGGAGCATTGGAAGTTCTGGGGGCATTGGGGATGACGTCGTATAATGTGCCAGACTGTGAATAAATCAAATCTAAGTGTTGGGCATGACGAATGGATTGGTCTTCAGTGACCGCACCACTTAAGGCAACATCCTTAGTGATTTGGGGGAGAAGAGATTTGCAGAACCAATCTGCTAATAGATAATCCGAGAGGGGTGCTTTGACTAACCTCCCTCTATGTCTCCATTCATGGATGTTATCGAAGATGTGGGTGGTAGTGTCTTGGCATAAACTAGTAAGGAGTTTCATCACAGTTTCATAGCGGATGGGTAGCTGAAAGTGCTTTAAAAATTCCATTGATAAAGTGCCAAAGGTATTGAATGATGCGCATGGTAACTCAATGTACCACTTGGCTGCATTGCCAGTAAGGGTGCGGGGGAAGAGCCAAAACTGGATACAATCATCCACCATGGAGTTAGAGATGCACCATAAATAATAGGTGGTGATGTGTGTACCCAGATCCTCCCCTTGTTTCCCTTCGAATTTTGGGATGTCAGTGAGAATTTTGTATGAGATTGGAGGCCAAAGTAAGTTATGAAAGATGTGATCATTGGTGAGTTTGTTCAAATCGGGGATGTCAAGTGTTGCCAAGAAAGGAAAAGTATTTGATGCCCCCGATTCAAACCAAGGTGATGACAAATGACTTGAGGGTCCTTGCGGTCCTCTCATCATATTGTTCCCAACATTATTACAGGATTTGCAGAATAATAATTTCCTTGGGGAATAGTCGCATATTGTGGTTGTCCATAGGGGTTGTTAGGCTAGTGGATATAAGTTTGATTTCCCCCATGATAATAAGTGCTTGCTTGACACATTTGAGGTTGAGAATGGGAGTGAGACGTAGTTAGTTGTTGGCATTTGACTAACATATGGAGATTTCATGTCAATCAATGACTGTCCAGTTTGTCCTGTAAATGAAGGGGGAACTATTATGTTCCTGGCTGGTATGTGCATGTTGGGAACAATGCCCCCAGGCATTTGAACTTGGGGACTGGAACTAAACAAAGGATTCCAACCAAAGGGGTTGTTGAAGGGACCCGCGCTAATTGCGCTATATGGAGCACTCTAAAGAGTACTATTTGGAGTGCTTGTCGAAGTTCCAAGAACTGACACAAAAGGGGTGGAAACTGGTATGTACTAGGTTCCACTCATGTTGGGTGTAACTGTGGTGCTCGAACCTGGCACCGTTGGGATAGTGGGGTTTGCTATCAGCGGTGTAGTAATGACTGTCAACTGGGGAAGTGAGGGTAAACCAAAAGTGTCCACAAAAGCCCATGACCCATTATTTATCGATGGGATGGTGGGTATAGGTACAACGAAAGACATAGGAGGTACAGGTGCAACTTGAATCAATAGCAGTCCCAATGGATTTGTGATCAGAGGATTATAAGGAGGGATGAAACCTTCAATAAAGAAATCTTCCGGTAGACTTGAGTCGTGGGATGTATAGACTGATTCAGTGTTAGATCTTGGAGACTGGTTACCTGAAGATGGTAATCCAGCTCACTCGGGCTCGACGAATCCCCACAGTTAGTGAAGGAAGACCTTGTAGTCATTGAGATTGATGACGAGGGTTGTATGTATCCATGGTGACTGATAGATTTATCAAAAGATTTTATAGTGATATTTTTTATAGTCTTAGTGATAACAAACTGGCACCTAAAAAATAAAAAATACTCTAGACAAGTAAATAAGCAAGCATAGGGTATGACCCTGTCTGATAACCACCATTTGCTGGAGATGAAACCTAGTATCGCAATGGATAAAAGAGAGAGTTGTCCAAATGTACACTTATGATTACTCTTGAGCTTCACCTGAACCTCAGATTAAGGGGCAAAATACTCTCGTGAAGATGAGCACCCTCGCAAAAACCTAAGACAGAGTAGTTTCATCTGTTTAGGTACCAGGGCAACCTGCCCCAGTCACCTTGTGTTCGTCCCTAAAAGTATGGCCACTATTGCTACCTCAAATCACAGACACTACTAGGGGGGACATGGTCATAGACAGTACGCTACGTGGTCAGGATACCTGAGTCCTAGACTCAACTCTAATATCCACGAAGGGATCCCCGATACACAGAATACCCAAAGGAGATGTAATCGAAGGAGGGCTACATTTGTTTACAATCCAATGTTTTCTCGCATTTAGCTCCACTTTGACTGGAGTGGTCTCGTATAGTATAAGTGCAGAAGGATTCCCTCGTTAATGACACTAGTCTAGATGTACGATATTGGGCAGTTAACTCACAACTACCTAACCCAAGATCCTATCCTAGACTAATATGTGTGTTTACTCATAAAAGAGTTGCTGATTGATTTTATTACAATGCAAATTTTAAATGTACTTTGTTAATGTCTTCAGTGGGGGTGTTGATGTATGGATTTATGTGGGACTCTTACACAGACCATGCAGAAAAATGTTTTTAATTTCACTTCAATGAATGAGTTTCTTTTACAAGGAAAGGGTCATTTATACATCAATATATACCATGCATCCAGTACAGTAAAACAAAAGCACAACCGACAGAAATACAATGCTCTCTAACAACTTTTAAAACCAAATAAATGCAGGATCTAACCAACTAAGCAAAAAAAACTGTAAAAATTTTGTATTTTCTTTTTTATGAAAAACTTAAGCAATAAAGTTATTTTCCTAAAAAGAAAAAATTGTTCAGGAGATAGACAGCCAAAAAAACATGCGCAACTGTAGATCATTGATCAGCCTACAAGCAACTTTCCCAACCCATGAGTTCATAGGTTTTGGTTGTTTATCAAGATTTGGCTGGATAACGCACTTCAGCAGAGGACATAGAGAGTTATTGGCTACACTAATGCTTTGTTTGCAACGAAAAAGTGATTTATAAAGCACTAGTTTCACTGTTGGGGTGCATTAGTGTGGAATAGGCTCTAAAACATGATTGTTAAGATCAGATCAAAGGCTGAGCACTGTGAAAAGGGTGATGTATAGTCCTGAGTGGTCAGAAATGGGATCAAGAAGTACAAGAGGACCTCGAAGAAAGAGAGATATGGGAACTTTCAGGGAGAAAATCGGGAACTAAGTATAGTCCCCAGTGGAGTCACCAATTCCATTATAGGGATTAATGCACGGGTGATTGTGGTGGAGGTACCCACAAGGATCTTCCTTGGATCCTTGGCAGATAGTCATATTAGCTACATCTAGCATAGAGATACATGCACATATCCGTATTAATGAAGTGACGATCAAAGTAATAAGGAAGATTGTTACCTCAGATCTTGGTGAGGTGTTGCTGGAGAACTCAAAGTAGCGAAGTGGAAGACCCCTCAACTAGCTCCTAGATCAATACCTTCACATAAACAAGATGAGGCGTAATATCACAACATATAACCTTGACAATCAATACAAGAATACATAGGGATATCTAACTACACATATCTAAGCTACTCATAATCAGTAGCGTTGTATAAACATGTAAATAAATCACAATACCAATGCCATGGAGTGGAAAACACAACTGCAGGTATATATTAATGATAGGAAAGAGTGATTACAACCATCAATTGCATCAATCTTCCCTTACTCCACCAGCTCCTCTCTCTCTCTCTTCTTAAGCTCTTGATGATTCAATGTCTAATACAAAGCTTCGACAGTCAATAGGAAATATTTTCAATACTTTCGACCTCTTTCACAATGCCCCAAGCCTCAAATATATAGCATGAGAGGATAAGCCTTACCAATTCTTTCATGAGTTATTTTGGGCAAAATTTAAGATGTTTCCATGCTTTATCTCTCTTTCCCTGTTTATTAGACTCCGTTAGGAATAGTAATTCCTCAAACAGGTCGAATATTGATGTTTCCCTGCTTTATCGGCTGACATATGAGTGAATATAGGGATATTATTTGGTCAACCCGCTCCTTTGACCTCCAGAAACTCGCTAAAGTTGACTAACACTCCCCCTAAGGCAAAACAGAGAGTTACCCTAGGGACTAGCACGCATGTTTCATGGCTAGGAAGCTTTACAAAGAACCTTGCTAGTTTCTGGAGAGCATTAGCTTGGAAAATAGGCCTGTGAACTTGGTTAATCTGTCAGTCATCTTGCTTTTCTCCTCTGGACTGATGAGGAGGTCATTTTCCTGTATAACACAAATCTAGTCTACTTTACTAAACTTAAAAAAAAAACTACTTCTGTCTACATCCATAAAAGCGGATAAGAGTTATTATTTTTTCTAACAACATTCCTATCCAAAATTTTTCATCTTTCAAATAAAACAAAACTAACTTACTAAGATTATAATAATAAATCAAGGAATCTAATTCCTTCCCCATTTCATTTGTTTTTTTCCCAATTTCATGAGTAAGATGCTCCTACATCAAAATAGGTAGGTTAAGATTTTTTTTCTCACGAATCCACCAATTTACCAATAACACTTGCTTTTGAACTAGAAAGTAATGAAATGTTTGAAAATAGGGCATTAATGAGTCACTAGATTAACACTCTTTTTGTTTGTTAAACTATCTTTTTGACCCAATTTGCCTCTATTTTTTGAACTGTAATCATTATATATGATGTTTATTGCTCTTACACTCACAAGTACACACACACACAAACACATATATATGCTTGTTAATTTCTTTGTTTCCTTGTTTTATTTTAGAGTCAAGGAATGTTGAAGAAGTATAAATGTAGGTGTCATGCAACTTGGTATATACTATATTTTTATGTTTAAGTTTGGTGTGCATATAATAAAACAATGGACTAACTACAATGCCAAAATGTTTTCCTAAATTACCAAGTTTCCTATCAAGTTCAATGTTAGTTTTGATCAAGTACCAAGGACATAGTTCTAATTGAAGGACCGTGGACCTTACTATATTAATTGAGAACCAAGGGATTTATTGTTAGAGATCGAGGAATCTTTCTTTTACATCAAAAACCTTGAACCATACTATTGCCTTGTAACCTGACCTGGAGGGAAACTCTGATTACTTTACAACCATAGGGATCGATTTTGCAGAGACAATTGGACAAGTTAAATGTGCACGCTGGTAGTAAGCCTCATGGGCCAATGGGCCAATTTCGCAAGGCATATTTGACTGAATGGAACATGCAACTATAAGTTGTTAAGGGAGTTAACACATTGTGCATGTGGTATTTCCTTGATAGACAACTAGGTCCTTACATCTCAAAGGCGCCCAACAAACACAATTTAAAGTTGAGTAGGGTCATTAATAGAAACATTCATGTCTTTTCAGTGTGTAGACTATGTAGTCACATGCAGTTTTCATGTTAAACATGAGATTGGAACATGTCATTTTCTTTTGTTTTTATTGTTACGAAACTGCGATTATGTTCATTTTCCACCCACCGAAAGGAATTGTTTTGTTATACAAATCCAAATTAAGACTTATGCAATTCATATGTGTGTGTGTGTGCACTATGTAGCATAGACTAGTGTTCACCATATGAAATCTGTAATTGTTGCTTGCTTTTAATATATGTCATGATTTAAAATTATGAGTGTGAATTTCTTTTGAGTTATGTGATTATGCTCTAATGCATTGTTATGGGTGAGTTTAGGATTAAATCTATGCTTGTGCTGACATCTTAATAGTGTGAAGGCATAGGTCGACCTTGGGGAGGGTCCCACTCGAGGTGTGGTACTATGCTAGATTATTTTCCTATTTATTTTGTAAGTAGGATTAACTATTGGTTATGTTTCTATGTGTTTAAACGATTTTACATTTAATTGATATCCATTTGATTTGGTAGAATATCATAGTGGTGATTGTATGGTTTTATGTTCTTTTCAAGTTCATAGATTTGTAATTATTTTAGATTGGGCTGATTAGGGGATATGCCAGCCTACTTTAAAGCAAATGCTATAGAATCAGGTGTTGTAGAATTTCTTGGATTCAAGTTCACTTGGTGATACTGAGCTAGCCACCCCTGAACGAAACCTAGGTGCATGAGGCACCATTTAGACGAGTAGTGGACTATATTTAAACTAAATATTCCATCTGAGTCTATGTCCCCATGAATTTTCTTGCTTAGGTCATTAAGAAATGTGAGGATCTTGCTTCCTTTCATATTGTACAAAGTTCCTCACAAGTTTAGCAACGCTAATTTGAAATATTAAATGTATTATGTAGCCTGAATCCCTAACGAAATAAGAAATATATAAATACATTGTAAGCATTTTATTAGCAATACCTTGACTAGAAGAAGTCACTTTGGTAAAGTGAAAAGTGGATACAAAAACATACTAGGCATTTTCATGTTTAGTAAGAAATCAGGAAAATAGTTTATCATCTTTCTTAATGCCACAATCGAGAAAAAAGATCTTGAGAGAAATTATTCAATGCAAGTAAAATTAACAGGATTCAAAGAAGTGGGTTGATTTTTTAGCTAGTGGCCAGCTTGAATATGGTTTTGTTACTGAACACATGTTCCATCTTTTTCTAAATTGCATTTGGGGTATCAACCCCTAAAAGGTGAAGTTGCAAGTCATTAGATATTTATGTCCCTACGAGTCTATGAGTTGAGTAATTTCTATTGTCTCAATCAATTCTCTTTAATGCATCTAGAGGGGAACTTTTTTTCCCAAGGTGATATGGTAAAGTCCATTGTTTCATAGTAAATCCTCCATTCAATATTTCTTAGAGAAATTATTGGTATTTATAAATAGGATCTCATTTGTATTTACCATACTAGACATGTATGTAAAATTCCTCCAAAAATAGAAATTAATAGAACAAATAGAAAGTGTTTGAAAAGTTATATACTTAAAATTTGACATGCAAAAAGGTTACGAAATAATTATGCTTTTGGGAATTAAGAACCTGATGATTAAATATTAGTTTCTATAAAAATTGTAATACATTAAGTTGAAAATAGAAAAAATAGAAGACACAAACCATGTTAGTGTGTAGATCATGAAAAATTGGACGAGAACAAAAACAATTTCCCTCAAAACAAACTTCAAATGCCCAAGTTATGCATGCATGAAAATCATTGTCAAAGATCAAATTGTTGATGGAGGGGGTTCAAACGAAATGGCATGTGGAGGGGGTTCAAACGAAATGACATGTGGTAGTCCATGAATGTATTCCATGTGAATATGAATGTACTATTAATGTGGCGGGATGCACATGTGGCACAATTGATACCAAATGTTGATTTGGTGATGTGGCAATATGCCTAATGATAGGCAAAGGTAGGCCCATATGGTTGTGGGTGTGCAATGAGGTGCCAACATGTGGCTAGTCTTTATGTCTTTCTCATTATTCATGATAATATTGTGGCACGCTCATCCACATGCCAAGGTTTGGTTGAAAGAGGGTTCATGTGGTCTTCAAAATTTGATTAAAAATTTAAATGCCATGTGGTTTACATCGTAAAATATTGATCCACTAAGTAACACCATTTTTGTGCATGCTCCCTAGGGAAAATGTGAGAGTACTACAAACGATATTTTCACACAATATGCCTCCATCAAAACACTTCACATGACCTTTTTACACCACTTCAAACAACATTTTTTACAATGTTTTAAAGCATCCATGAATTTGATACCAAGTTTCAGAGAACTACTTAATCGTATCCTCATAAATATAAAACCGAAGAGCTTCTATATAGAGAGCAACAACTCAAAAAAAAACATAAAAATAGCCTTGAGGACAAGAAATATCTTGTTGGAAACTTAAAAGTCCCAAAATTAATGGATTTTTTTATAATCAAAAAAGTTCTATTGCGGTGAAGAGTGAAGAGCATACAAAGGCTAATGGTGGGTAAACGTGAAACTTTTTGAAAATACAACAATGTAAAAAATATGTAAATTGAAATTTTATAAATTCTTTTTTTGCCACTTTTGTCAAATTGCCAGGGAGAAATGATCATATAACGTGTTTACAATGATTTAGACAAAAAGGAAGGGTTCAATTAGCCTATAAATACTTGTAAAATATATAAATAGAACAATGCATTGTGCATGCAAAATAACTACCTAACTTGGGCTTGATCAACAAAGGGATGAAGCTTCAAAAGTGCTCTAATACTATGTTTGGAAAATGGGGTATATTCTCACAAGTCAAATGCCTTAATACAAGTGCTTGTGAAAGGATCAAATATTAAGAGGCCATTATTTATAGGGTCAAAAACCTCAAAAACGAGAAGATTCTATGGCACTTATGCAATTAATTAATACAAATAATAATATTACATGAACATATCAATCATCAACAAATGGCCCTCCATGCTCTTTAAAAAGAGATCATGGACTAGTTGGGTGCTAAGCCATTACTAAAATGTTGTTAACATTGAAAACATAATTGAATCATTAGATCACTTACATAAGACATGATTATGACCATCATATTAATAAAAATATATAAGCATATTAAATAAACACACTAAAACCACACTTTAACCTAAAACCAAATTAGACTAGGTTGAACTTTACCTAGCTCTTAGTGTTGAAATATCCTAACATTCTCTCTGAATTATTGTTGGCCTTGTTGCTAGTTTTGGTTGGGAGGTATATCAGCTGGATGTGAAAAGTGCCTTCTTGCTTGAGGATCTTATTGCTATAGGATAAAATGCACGGTGTATGGAGAATGGAGATACCCTCAAAGGTCTTCCCGTGACCTTTGGCAAACTGTAAGATTATCTACAGTTGTCACAAAGTTACATGCATGTCCATAAAAAATAACTAACTATCAAAGCAAAACAGATTGATTACCTCAAGCCTCCATGTAGATTTGTTGGAGAGCGCAATGTAGCTAGGTGGAAGTCCCCTGAGCCGGCTCTAGATCAGGTCCTGCACATAGAAGAGACAAGCATAATCACATCATACAACCTTGATAACTAATACACGAATACATAAAAGACATCTAGTTACACATAACTAAGCTACTCACGATAAAAAGGTATTGGACAAACAAGTAAATGAATGATAATACCAACACCACAAAGTAGACAGTACAACTACAGTTCTATATTAATGTCGGAAGAGTGACTACAACCATCTGTTGCATCAGCCTTCCCTTACCCCTCTAGCTTCTCTCTCTCTCTCTCCCTTCTTACCAACCTCTTATGCTTAGATTTGAGACTATGCTCAACAATCAAGTAAGTTATCCTTTCAAATGATCTGACCTCTATCACCATAGCCCTAGCCTTGCTTATGTAGCAATTGAGTTAGGGTTGCCAAGTTCCTCCATGAGTTTGTTAAGGTAAAATCAATGTTGTTGCCATGATTTTCAGCTCTTTCCCATTTGCCTCCTTCATTAGGATTTAGAAATCCCACAAGTAGGTCGAACTTGAGATGTTTCCTTGCTTTTCTAAGTAGATTTAGGAGGGAATATAGAGATATTTATGAGTCAATTCATGCAGATTTAAATAGGAACGCAAAAAATTACAGAGATAACCATAAACACAGAGATGCAGTGGAAATAATACTTCATTTCATTAATGTAAAACACTAAAAAATGCTTACAAACAGAAACGGAAATACACCAGCTAGGGCGATGGTAGCTTATCTCTAAGAAGAGATGTGGCGGCTACATGCCTCTCAACTGAACTACAATGAGGCTCAAGGGCCTTTTTATTATTGAACAATAAGAGCAAACCCTAAACAACCAAAACCCTAACCCGAGGATATGTAACACCAAGAGTTTATGGGCCCCGTTGGGGTGAGTTGGACAGCCAACTTCTCGAGGTCATGACTTGGTCAAATTATCTCTATTTGATGCACATGATAGCCCGTTGGAAAGATCTCTCTGAGGACTATGATGGAAAAGATGATTTTAAACAAAAGATCGTTGGCGGTAGATTTCCAAAAAAACGTTGTTTAGGACCTCAGAACATCTCCAAAAGTTTAGGACCCGAAAAAATACTAAAATAGTAAATTGTGCTACAATTAAGGAAACTGAAAAACTGAAAGAAGAAATGGTGGGGATCCAAGTGGAATTGGCAAGTGGCTGCCAATATCCACCTGGATCATTCCTCCCCCATGAGATGAAGAAACTTCTGCTGAACTTGGTCCCTAGTGAGCCTCTTGCCCTGGTGAAGGAGTTGGCCTGCTTTAACAACATGATACAGTTGGATATTCTGCTGGCAAGTGTGCTTGATATGTGTGTCCATGATCCAATCAGTTGCAACTTGTTCCATGCAATCTGGATTTAACTTTGTGGATGTGAGCTATTTTGCAATTTCGGATGTGTCTAGTAATGATGCAAAGTATGGCCGAAGGCGGTCCACATTGAACACTGGGTGCAAGCCAAGGAATGGGGGAATGTTGAGCTCAAATGCATTGTCTCCCACAGCCTTGGTAATGGTGTAAGGACCATATTAGAGTGGTCTGAGTTTCCGATAGGCTCCAGTAAGGCGTTCCTTTTGCAAATGCAACCAGACTTTGTCGCCCACCTGAAACTTGTGTGGCACCCGATGTTGATCATGTCACTGCTTGTACTTGGAATTTGATTTCTCCAGAATGTCATGGACCTGCTGGTGAATATGTTGGATGTGCTCAATGTATTTTCCTTATCTGTTTCGGACTAGACATGAGCCGGATCTATGTGAGTAGCTGCAAATGGCATGGCCACATCAATGGGACATAATGGTTGGAATCCCAAGCCCACCTGAAAAGGGTTGTGGCCAGTCGAGCTATGGAGAGCCCGGTTGTAGCTATGTTGAACCTAGGGGAGGCTCTCGTCCCATGTGCATGGATTCTTTGAGTTGTACATGCACAGAATGTGTATGATCATCCTATTGACAACCTCTGTCTAGCCATCAGTTTGAGGATGGAAGGTTGTGGACTTAGTGAGTTTGGTGTCCAGCATCGACCAGAGACTGGACCAAAATGTACTGAGGAACCTGCTATCCTGATCTAAGATGATAGACTATGGGATCCCAAAGTGTGCCCACACTCGTTCAAAGAAGATTTTAGCAGTGGATTCGGCTGTGATATTCTTCTTGCAGGCTG
Source organism: Pinus tabuliformis (assembly GCA_031772625.1). NCBI lineage: Eukaryota > Viridiplantae > Streptophyta > Pinopsida > Pinales > Pinaceae > Pinus > Pinus tabuliformis. The sequence goes on along the minus strand of CM062810.1, from coordinate 166,313,543 downwards.
CCATAATGGCCATCTTTGAGAACCTATCAATGACCACAAAAACACATTCGTTTCCATGCTTAGTGGAAGGAAGGCCTAACATGTAATCCATGGAGATGGATTCCCAAGGTCGACTAGGGGTAGGTAGCGGGGAATAGAGGCAATGCTTCTTGATGGTCGGTTTGGCAATGGCGCAGGAAGTGCATGATCTAATGTACTTCCCGACATCCTGTCGAAGATTCGGCCAATAGAAATACTTATGTCGCACTACCACCATTTTCTCGACCCCGAAATGCCCAGCAGCCCAACTATGGTGTGCTTCCCAAATCATCTTGGCACGCTTGCTTGAAGGAACACAAAGGTGACCCCAGGTGGCATAATAGGGCATCCTAGAGGTAAAAATCTAGAACATGCTAACCCTCCAAGAGTGTCTGGTATGTGTGGCCGAATTCTGGGTCGCTTTTATAGAGAAGTGGCCAATCAAAAGTCTCGTGCCCACAATAGTTGAGCACGGTGGTTAATGCCATGATCAGTGGTCAACTGAGGCAATCTGCAACATTATTGCTGCTGCCCTTCTTATACTTGATATTCACATGGAACTGTTGCAGGTATGTGGACCACTTCTGATGGAAATTATTCTGCAATTTCCCTTGGGTTTGTATGAACTACAGGGGTCGGTGGTCTGCATGGATGACCATTTCCTCCCCAAAATGTAATGCTTCCATTATTGGTAGGCCTGCTCAATGGAATACATCTCTTTGTCATAAGTGGGATACTTTCAGACTGTGTCTGTAAGTGTCTCACTATGATATGCCACTAGATGCTCGTGTTGAGTAAGGACTACCCCAATAGCATAGTCAGAGGCATCTGTCTCGACCTCAAATGGTTGTTGCAAGTCTGGTAATGTGAGCACTGGTGCTGAGAAGAGGCGATCTTTCAACTCTGTGAATGCCTTCCGTTGAGATTCAGACCAAAATAATGTTGCTTTCGCTCCTCCCTTGGTGACTTGACTCAAGGGCCAAGTGATATGAGAAAATCCCAACACGAACCTGTGGTAGAAGTTAGCAAGACCTAGAAAGCTGCAGAGCTCTATCAAAGTGGTTGGATATGGCCAATCCTGAATGACTTGGATCTTGGATTGATCCACATGCACCCCCTTTTCATCAATAATGTATCCCAGATACTGAACCTGGGTCATGCCAAAAGTGCATTCTCCAAATTGGCACATAACTTTTGTTGCCGTAGTGTTTGAAGAACCTGTTAGATGTGGTGGAGGCGCTCTTCCCAACTCTGTCTGAAGATCAAGATGTCATCCAAGTATACCACTACAAATGAGTTGGTGAATGGCTGCAAGATGTCATCCATTAGCCTCATGAAGGTTGTAGGAGCATTCGTTAATCCGAAAGGTATAACCAACCATTCAAAAAGCCCCCCTTGGCTTTGAAGGCAGTCTTCCACACATCGAAGGGTTCAATTGGTACCTGGTGATATCCTGACTTCAAATTGATCTTGCTGAAATATTTTTCCCCCTACATTTGGTCCAGGAGGTTATCAATCCGTGGGATTGGGTACCTATTACAGACAGTGACCTTGTTCAGTGCCCGATAGTCAATACAGAGTCTCCAAGTCCCATCCTTCTTCTGTACCAACACGATCGGACGGATGTGACCTTTATACAGCAGCTCCTGAATCGACCTCTTGATTTCATCGTTCTCCATAATGGAGTGCTGATAGATTGGTCCTTTGGGCAGCGGTGCACCTAGGGTTAGATCTATGGAGTGCTTGACCTGACAGTGTAGAAGAACGCCTATGGGGGAGACGAATATGTCCTCATACTCCTCCACGACTTTGTCCATCTGTAGTTTTCGTGTGAAGGGGCCATGTCTAGAGGTCGTGGCCACCATCTTCTTCTTTCCTTGAGGGCGTATCATCATGAAAACAAATTTCCCGGTTTTGGAAATGAGCTTACTGCATTGTTTTGTAATAACCAAAGAGATGGTGGTAGGCGGTGCTACCTCCGGTATCCTATACAACTTATTTCCCAAAGTAACAATAACAGCACGGGGCCTGGAATCATACACAGCATTTCGCTTCCACAAGTATGGTTGTCCTAATAATACATCACAAACTTCAAGGGGAGAATGTCACACAATACCTCATCCATGAAGGGCTTGATGTTGTATGGAAGGCGACATTGCTGGGTCACGCGAAGATCCCGTCTATGGTGAAGCAACATGATGGTGTACAGTTGTGGATGTGTTGCGGTCGGTAAGCCCATCTGCTTCAAGACCTCTGCTGAAATGAGGTTCTTTTGGCTCCCGCTGTCGACAATGAACTATAGGGGGGAGCCCTTTACCCACATCTGGGAGTGGAAGAGACACTCCTCCTCCTCTAGATCTTCGGGTTCCTCCTTCTGGATCTTCGTGGTGGCAATGGTCACGTTAGGCTCTGCATCGATAATCCGCTTCCCTTTGTCATTCCCCTTGTCGGGTTCTCACTTGTGTTGTAAGTGGAGCTCTTATGGAACTCACATCACTTTCCCGTGTCCCTTTTTGGCTTCGCGGCGCTGTTCTTTTCTTGCAGCTTTGGCAGGTTGTATTGGGTCGCCCTGCCTTGGCTTTGTCCTTTGTTCTGCGATTTGGGGCCACCTTTCCCTTGCTTCAGATTCGTAGATCCAAAGCCTCGCTTCTTGTGTTTAAACTTTTGCTTGACCTTGACGGCATATCGGTATGTCATGCCAAGCAAGGACATGTTCAGGAATTCTATTTCTTCCTAGTTGTACTTGTGCAGGCAGCTGCGGTATTTGAGTACCAAATTCTACTCGGAATCCTTGATACCCAACTTTGTGTGAAGGGTATGGAAAATATTGGTAAACTCTGGCACGTCTTGGTCCCTTCCCTACTGCAGCGTGGTCCAATTTATGTATTGATCCTCATAGCTTCTGACAGGGTAGTACTGTTCCTTGATGGAATCCCCGAATGAATTCCAAGTGGGTGCGGCTGAAAATAGTGAGCCTGTACTTTCATCCTTCTCCTCATAGTAGGTTTCCCACCAATCCTTGACTTGGGGGGCTACTTTGAGAAGAGCGAAAATAATCTTTTCCCGACTGGAAAAATCATGAACAGAAAAATAACCTCTAGCAGATTTAACCATTTATCAAAGGCATTTGCATCTATCTGACCCTCGAATATGGGGATTTCAAAATTAAATTGTACCTTAAATGGTGTGGCATTTCCAGAGTAGCTATTGGAAGCTGATGCGTTGCCCCTGGGTAGCCGCTGAAGGATCTGGGCAAAGCTATCCATCATCGCGTTCCTTTGTCGCTCGAGGGCTTCTTCGAGCAAGATTTTTATAAGATCTCCTACCCCCTCATCTTTCTTTTCATCCACCATGGGAGGCCATTAGCATTTGTGACGTTGTTCTTGCAAAGGTTCAACCAGTTCAAGCCCTAACTCCTTATATCCCGACCTCATTGGGGACATGCAAAGAAAAATAGAGAAAAAAAGCAGACCCCTATGATACCACTGATCCGGATTTAAACAGGAACGCAACAAATTACAGAGATAACCATAAACACAGAGATGCAGCAGAAATAATACTTCATTTCATTAATGCAAAATATTGAAATATGCTTACAAACAGAAACGGAAATACACAAACTAGGGCGATGGTAGCTTATCTCTAAGAAGAGATGTGGTGGCTACATGCCTCTCAACTAAACTACAATGAGGCTCAAAGGCCTTTTTATTATTGAACGATAAGAGAAAACCCTAAACAACCAAAACCCTAACCCAAGGAGATGTAACACCAAGAGTTTATGGGCCCCGTTGGGGTGAGTTGGACAGCCAACTTCCCGAGGTCGTGACTTGGTCATATTATCTTTGTTTGACGCGCATGATAGCCTATTGGAAAGATCTCTCCAAGGACTACGAAGAAAAAGACGATTTTAGAAAATAAATCGTTGGTGGTAGATTTCCAAAAAAACGTCGTTTAGGGCCTCAAAATGGTTCCAGAAGTTTAGGACCCAAAAAACTGTGCTACAATTATGGAAACTGAAAAATTGAAAGAAGCAATGGTGGGGGTCCAAGTGGAATTGGTGGGTGGCCACCAATATCCACCTGGATCATCAATTCGCTCCTTTGACCTCTAGATGCTCATTAGGATCCACTAACGTTGTTCCCGAACTAACAACTAGAGTTAGTAGGGTCACTAACGCTACCTTAGGCTTACAGAGAAGCTTCATAAAGCACGTTGTTAGTGTTTAGCCAGCGTTAGTGTGGAAACAAGGCTTGTGATCTTGGTTTTTGCTTCAACTATCATGTCTTTCCCCTCTGAGCTCATGAGGGGGTCATTTTGTTGTATAACACACGCCCCCTAGAGTGTGACATTAGAGGCTGTGACGATGGTTGAAATACTTTACTTAAGTGTAATTTTCCTTCTTCGACAAAAAGAGAGAGAGGATCGGAGCTTCGGGTGGTATGAGAAACCTGATACAACACATATATATAAAACAACTAAAATCATTTCCTAAGTCAAGCATTCCCATGCTCGATAGCTATGTCAGAGTGATTTTCTCATAAAAGAGATATGATGATGTTGGCCGCCAATAAGCACAATGCAGATCCGATGTCATAATAGGATCATTCTGATGAGCTGTCTCCAAAAAACAATATACGCAACTTGGGAGAGGAGGCAAGGCCAAGTGATGCAAGCCTCTACCCAAGGTCTTGGTTTCCGCTTCACCGATAGCATAGATCGATACATGTGAATATATGTGTTGATGTCGAATATGCATGAAATCATCTGATTATAGTCAATAATGGAGACCATTAACAGACGTGAGGAAGACCACCAATAATGGTGATGGTCTCCAAGATGCACAGTACAGTCTGGTGAGTGTGAAAAATGTTTTCATCGTCGAACACTCGTAGAATCGCTTAACCAGGAGCCAATAATGAGAACCTCTGATCAAACACAAGGTGACTTGCCACTAATGTCTGCAAGTACCAAGGCACTAAATTTGTTTTTGGGTTGTCTTCCTAGATAGAGTGTTTAAGTCCATAGGAAGATACCTGTCGAAAGGTAGGTAATAATGTGTCCTACATCAATCGACATGAAATGGGATAAGAATGATTTGTTTTTTTAGGAGTCTTTGAGCATTGGGTCTAAACGACGGAGGGCATGATGAAAGGATATGCTTGATGGGTTGATGGAGGAAACAAAAGGTTAACCCTTGAACAATAGAAGGCATGAAAACGGTTTAACCATGCAACACTAGACTCATGAACACCAAAGAGTGTTAGGATACAAAGATGCAAGAACATCGGGATATTTAGGCTAAAACTCATAGGATGGTAGGATTCATATTGAGAGGTCGTAATAAGGAAGGTTTATCTAAGGGAGTGCCATGTTCAAGGAAATGACTGCTGCCAAACCACACTTTCAAATACTGAATGTAGTTGTATTGTCTACTTCCCCCATCTGATTAGTTTAGTGAGTCCAGACGGGTAAACTCATTGATCTTTTCATATTTTAAGAGTCTGAAAAGGATCGAAAAAAGAGCGACTCTATGCCCTATCTGATTAGTTTAATGAGTCCAGACAGGAAAACTCATTGATCATTTCATGTTTTGATAGTCTAAAAAGGATCGTAAAAAGAGCAACTCTATACCTCGTCTATTTAATTTAATGAGTCCAGATGATGCAACTCGGTGGTGTTTTCATATTTAGAGAGTCTGAAAAGATCATAAAGAATGACTCCAAGGTGGCCCCTTTGTCAAAGTTGTTAACTGGGTGTGACAAAAGGTTAATAGTATACGTGGATCTGTTACTTTTCCGTGAGTTAATCTATTGAATCAGAATAAAGAGAAACCTATGTTTAATAGATGTTGACCTCATTTTTTTACGAGTATGAGGAGACGGACTAAACTCGTTTTTCATCATGAATTTTTAATGAGTCGCGCAACGATAAACTCAATACCTTCATCAAATTTTAACGAGTCAAATGAAGAAAACTCAAGGTACCTTTTTCAGTTTATTGAGCAAGGAAAAAGAAGTAAAATAACTGCTTATTCCTTCTTCGTAGATTTAACGAGCCCGAAGAAGGGGAAAAACTAGGGGATTTTTCGATTTAAGAGCGAGAAATGGTCCCAAAAAAGCAAGTGCTCTTGTTGCTGCCATAGATGTTTTAACGAGCCCGATGACAAAAAAATCGGGATTTTTCAGTTTAATGAGCAAGAAAAGTACCTAAAAGAATGCTCGAGTCATCTTTATAAATGTTTAACGAACCTAAAGAAAAAACTCAGGATTTTTTTAGTTTTATGAGCGAGAAAAAAGCACCTAAAAAGAATGCTCTAATGATCCTTTTCAGTTTAATGAGCTAGAAAAAGAGCGAAAAAGAGTTGCTCGAACCATTGTCGTGTGTGTTTAATGATCCCAATGATGACAAACTTGGGGATTTTTTAGTTTTTTGAGAGCGAGAAAATATCCCATAAAAGAAAGCACTCATATCTTCTTTGTAATAGTTTAACGAACCCAAAGAAGTAGACTCGAGGTTTTTCAGATTAATGAACAAGAAAAATACCATAAAAAGAATGCTCACTCTTCTTCGTGGTAGTTTAACGAGCCCGAAGAAGGAGACTGGACGTTTTTTTCGGATTAAAGAGCAACAAAAATACCGTAAAAAGAATGCTCGGTACTTCTTGATCTCATGCTTGACAATAGAATGGTCTATGCCATGCATTTCCTCAGAAGACCAAGCGAAAACATTGCAAAAGTCTTTAAAAGGGTAAGTGAAGCTCGCAATTTCCTCAGGATTGCGATTGGCTCCAATCTGTATGTTTTCCATGATGCCTATCTTGACTAAAATATCGATGGGTGATGTCTTTGAAAGATTACCCATGTTTTCTTCTGAGTTCAAAGTTTGGATAGTCGTATATGGTGAGGAAACGATTTCAGGTGCGTTAGATGATAGGATTTGAAGAGGCATCATGTCCAAATCAGATATTGAAACACGATGGTGTGAGTCCTCCCAAGGTCGCTCTTCTAAACTCATGATCTCTCTAATAGCTTCGTCCTTATGTAGGACTTGATTGAAGGGATCGAAAGAAGGAGTAGTTATGGGAGGGGCGATGGTACCATTGGCCATGACCAACGTGACTGGAGACTCAGATGTAGATTGAATGGCCTGGTTGGCCAATTTAGCTGGTGACAACGACATTTTTTCTCCGTAAGTGTCAATGTCTGAAGGGGCCATGAGGATCCAAGGATCGGTTGGTTCGTGAGGATTGGATGAAACCAAATTAACCGTCTGTGGACCCTTGGTGGTTGAAGAGGGAAACAACCCATTAGGGAAGAAGCCTTCAGTAGACCGGTACCGATACTGATGTAAGAGTCAAGTACACCACCCACTAAGGGTATAGAGCTGTTAGGTAATGGAGAGTAATCTGGGGTGCAAAAGGACAGCTGGTCCACTATGACTATCTTTCCATCCAAGGGAAATAGGATGATATAGAAGACTGAAGACATAATGGCATTCATGGCATAAGTACAAGTGCAGCCCAAAAGCAGATTATAATCGAGTTTATGATCCACGACTTCGATATCCACCGTTATCATTTTCCCACTCAAGGTGATGGGGTAGCTAGCTAGGTAACCTTTTGGGATGAAAGTGTGGCCGTTGAAAGCTTTAAGGGAATTCGACGATGGGGATAGGGTTGGAGAACCCAAAGCGAGCCAACATGAAGCCGACATGACGCAGGTAGAAGCACCTTTGTTGATGACAAATCTATGTATACCTTTACCTTTTGAAAAGATTTGCACCTGAATGCAAGCTGGTGAGAAAGGGGAGGTTTACACTTTTCCATGTCGAAAATTGCAAGCATGGAATACTATGGGTCAATACCACCGGTAACCAAAAGCAAAGCTTTCCTTTGTGCTGGACATGTTTGTAATACTTCGAGCACTGACATAGCCAACGACGCTTGTGCCAAGTCTTCTACAATGCTGTAGTTTTGGGCAGCACGTGCAGATGTATTATGCATTGTGCATCGAAGTGCCCCTTTAGGGGGGCGAATCACAAGGTCAAAAACCGGCCTTTCGATATGCAAATCGTTGGGCGGTGGTGGGTTTTGACTTGAGGAAGGTTCCTCTACATGAGCGATAGGAGCTCCATCGGATTTGGCTCTTGTTTGTAGATCTACCATTTCAAAGGTGTAAACGGTAGGGGGTCCTTCACCAGCTGAAGGATGTTGCAAACCACTGTTGCCCCCTTGTGGGGGTTGGGGTTGGTTGGTAATGAGGTGTTGCTATTGTTGAGCGGGGAAAGGATTATTTAGGACAGCAGGGGTCCTTACACTGTCCTTTTTAGTAATGAAATCCATGCATTCTTGAAGACGCAGACACAGATATGTCATGTTTTCTTGCACACATATTTTGCAAGGGAATCGGGTGGGTTTATCCTTTCCATTGTCAGGAGGTGCAGTAGCCTTCTGCTTTGGGTTTTGCTACTTTGTTGACTACTCCTCAGAAGGAGCAGTCTTTTTCTTATTCTTCTTGTTCTTACCACCAGATTTTTACGTAGACTGCACAAAGTTTATCGCGATGGTAGAAAGAGCAGTCGATTTGGTAGAGGGGTCCACTGATATCTGGGCAATGTGACCGCTAATTTGTTTTACAGCAGCCCCGGAGGTTGCATCGATAATCCCATTGGCGTATGCTCTGGGGTGCTAACTAGCAGGAGCGTTGGAGTTGCGAGGGGCATTGGATATTACGTCGTAAAGAGTGCTAGACTGTGAATATATTAGATCTAAGTGTTGGGCATGACGTATGGATTGGTCTTATGTGACTGCACCACCTAAGGCGACATCTTTAGCAATTTAGGGGAGTAGGGACTTGCAGAACCAGTCCACTAAGAGATAGTCTAGGAGGGGAGCTTTGACTAACCTTTGCCTATGTCTCCATTAATGTTTATGATTAGAGATGTGAGTGGTGGTATCCTAACGTAATGAAGTGAGGAGTTCCATCCAAGTCTCATAGCGGATGGGTAGCTAGAAGTGCTTTAAGAATTCCATTGCTAGAGTGTCAAAGGTATTTACGGACACATGTGGTAACTCGATGTACCACTTGGTTGCGTTGCCAGTAAGGGTGCGCGGAAAAAGAAGTAATCGGATACTATCATCCACCATGGAGTTAGAAACATACCAGATATGATAGGTGGTGATATGGGTAACCAGATCCTCCCTTTGTTTCCCTTCGAACTTGGGGATGTCTGTCAGTATTTTATGCAGGATTAGCGGCCAGAGTAAGTTATGATAGATGGGGTCATTTGTACAAGTTGGGGATATCCAACGTTGCCAAAAAAGGCAGAGTCTGCGATGCCCCCTAGTTGGACCAAGGTGATGACATATGACTTGAGGATCCTTGCGATCCCCCCATCATTTGAGTCCCAATATTATACATAGGTTGCGTGGTATAGTAGTTGCCTTGGGGTATGGCATTGTAATGTGGATTTCCATGGGGATTGTCATGCTGGGGTATAGCATTGCCCCCAGGATAAGCAGTGCACCCTTGACTCATTTGAGGTTGTGAGTAGGGTGCCCCCATGGATTGGTTGGGATCTCCTTGAGGATTCCCACCCACCACAGAACTAACCATATGTCCTTGATTGACATAAGGAGTTCTCATGTCAATCAGAAACTAACCATGTATACCTAAAAATGGAGGGGGAACTGTTACGTTCCCAACCGATATATGCATATTGAGAGTGCACCTAGATACTTGAATCTGGGGGTTAGAACTATATAATGGATGCCAACCATATTGTTGGTTGAAGGGACCTATGCTACTTGTGCTATATTGAGCATTATAAGGAGCGTTGTATGTAGCACTTGTTGAAGGTATAGAGTTTGACACTAAGGGGGTGGAGCCCGGCACAGGCTGGGTTCCACTCGTGCAGGGTGTCATGTGAGTGTTTGTACCTGGGACAAATGGGATAGCACGGTTTTCCATCAACGGTGTGGTGGTGACTGTCGACTGGGGAAGCGGTGGGGGACCAAAAGTGTCCACAAAGTTCCACGACCCATTAGTCATTGACGGGATGGATGGAAATGTTCCAATTGAAGACATAGGGGGTACAGGTGCCACGCTAACCAAGAGTGGGTCCAATGGATTCGTGATCGAAGGGTTGTAGGGAGGAAGAAATTCTGCAGTGAAGAAATCCTCCGATAAACTTGAATCGTCGATTATCCAAATAGATTCTGTGTGATATCTTGGAGACTGATTTCTCGAAGATGAGGAATCCACTTCACTGGAGCTCGACGGATCTTCCACAATGAGTGGAGGAAGTCCTAACAATCGTCTAGATTGACGAAGAGGGCCGGATGTAGCCACGGTGATCGTTAATTTTTTATCAATAAATTTTATCATGATATTTGTTAAGGTCTCAACGACAACACTTGAGTGCCTAAAAAATAAAAAATAATAATAAAAAATACACTAAGTGAAACAATCAGCAAACAGAGGGAAATGACCTGCTTGATAAGCATCGATCGCTAGAGATGAAACTGAGTATCACAATGAATAATAGAGAGGGTTGGCCAAATGTACAATTATGGTTACTCTAGAGCTTCGCCCGAACCTTAGATTGAGGGGCCAAGTACTCTCATGAAGATGAGCACCCTCCCAAAAACTGAAGACAGAGTAGTTCCATCTATGTTAGGTACCAGGGCAACCCATCCCAGTCACCTTGTGTTAGTCCCTAAAATTATGGCCACTAATGATACCTCAAATCACATACACTACCGAGGGGGACATAGGCACAGACAGTACGTTGTGTGGGTAGGATACCTGAGTCCTCGACTCAGCTCCGAAATCCCTGAAGGAATCCCCAATACATAGAATACACAAAGGAGTTGTAAGAGAAGGAGGGCTACCTTCACTTACAGTCCAATGTTGGCTCGTATTTAACTCCGCTTTGACTGGAGTGGTCCCGACAGTATGAGTGCAGAAGGAACTTTCTCGCTTTTAATGACACTAGTTTTGGTTTCTGATCTTGGGCAGTTTACTCACACTGCCTATCCCAAGATCCCAGCCTGAACTAATGTTTGTTTGCTCTATAAAGAGTTACTGATTGATTTTAGGTAAATTTTATGTGTACTTTTTTAGTGTCTTTGGTAGGGGTGTTGACATATGATATGTGGTGGGACTCTGACTCAAAAATCATGCAAAATACAATGCTTGAAAATATTCAATTCGATGAAATAAGTTGTATTCTACGAGTGAGAGTCTTTCATACATTCATATTTGTTCCATGCATCCTAGTCATTATAACACATGCATAACCAACATAAATCTTTCCAATGTTGTCTAACAACTATTTGAAACCAAAATAAAGCATATTCTAACCAGCTAAGCAGAAGAATGAATAAACAAATGTTGGTTTTTCCTTTATAAAAACTTTTTATCAAAGAAAAAAGGAAACTTATTTCCTAAAAAAATTTCTTTTAGGACATAGATCTTGCTAACAAACTACAGTTACAGATCCTTTTTCAGTCCCTGAGCAGGTTTCCCATCCCTTTGAGTTTACATACACAGCTGCATGTCAAAATTTGGGTGACTGACGCTCTATGGCAGGGTCCACAAAGGATTACCGGTCCACTAACGCACTGTTTGTGCAGACAAAGAGCTTTATAAAGCTCTGTTTGCTCTGCTAACATGCGTTGGTGTGGGAAAAGGGTTCAAAACAGGGCTTTGGGTATCAAATCCAAGGCTAAATGTATGAGGGAAGAATGCAGCAATGTCTTGATGGGCTAGAAAAGGAATGCAGAAGTATGGAGAGGTCTAGAAGGAGGAGGAAACTGAGAACTATCCGGTTGAACCGGGAACTAAATGTATAGTCCCCAGCGAAGTCATCAATTCTGCTATAGGATAAAATTCACAATGTATGGAGAATGGAGATACGCTCAAAGGTCTTCTAGGACCTTTGGAAAACTGTAATATTATTTGCAGCTGTCACAAAGTTACATGCATTTCCATAAACAATAACTAGCTATCAAAGAAAAACAGATTGATTACCTCAAGCATCCGTGTAGATTTGCTGGAAAGTGCAATGCAGCTAGGTGGAAGTCCCCTGAGCCGGCTCCAGATCAAGTCCTACACATAAAAGAGACAAGCATAGTCACAGCATACAACCTTGATAACTAATACATGAATACATAAAAGACATCTAGTTACACATAACTAATCTACTCGTGCTAAAAGGTATTGGACAAACAAGTAAATGAATGATAGTACCAACACCACAGAGTAGACAGTACAACTGTAGTTCTATATTAATGTCGGAAGAGTGATTACAACCATTTGTTGCATCAGCCTTCCCTTACCCCTCCAGCTTCTCTCTCTCTCTCCCTTCTTACCAACTTCTTATGCTTAGATTTGAGACTATGCTTGACAATCAAGTAAGTTATCCTTTCAAATGATCTGATCTCTATCACCATAGCCCTGGCTTTGCTTATGTAGCAATTGAGTTAGGGTTGGCAAGTTCCTCCATGAGTCTCTTAAGGTAAGAGCAATGATGTTGCCATGTTTTCAGCTCTTTCCCATTTGCCTCCTTCATTAGGATTTAGAAATACCACAATTAGGTCGAACTTGAGATGTTTCCTTGCTTTTCTGAGTAGATTTAGGAGGGAATATAGAGATATTTATGAGTCAATTTTCTCCTTTGACCTCTAGATTCTCATTAGGATCCACTAATGTTGTTCCCGAACTAACAACTAGAGTTAGTAGGATCACTAATTCTCCCTTAAGCTTACAGAGAAGCTTTATAAAAGCATGTTGTCAGTGTTTAGCCAGTGTTAGTGTGGAAACAAGGCTTGTGATCTTGGTCTTTGCTTCAGCTATCATGTCTTTCCCCTTTGAGCTAATGAGGGGATCATTTTTCTGTATAACACTTATTGAGGAGAAATTTATGGAGTAAACAACAACTTTTGTGCATGAATCATTAGATCACTTACATAAGATATGATTTTGACCATCATATTAATAAAGTATATAAGCATATTAAATAAACACATTAAAACCACACTTTAACCTAAAACCACATCAGACCAAGTTGAACTTAACATAGCTCCTAGTATTGAAATATCCTAACATACTTTCCAAATTGTTCTTGGTCTTGCTGCTAATTTTGGTTGGGAGGTATATTAGATGGATGTGAAAAGTGCCTTCTTGCTTGAGGAGAAATGTATGGAGAAAACAACAATATTTTTGCATGAACCATTAGATCACTTACATAAGACATGATTATGACCATAATATTAATAAAGTATACAAGCATATTAAATAAACACACTAAAACCACACTTTAACCTAAAACCACATTACTCCAAGTTAAACTTAACCTAGCTCTTAGTGTTGAAATATCATAACATTATGTCCAAATTATTCTAGGTCTTGTTGCTAATTTTGGTTGGGAAGTATATTAGATGGATGTGAAAAGTGCCTTTGTGCTTGAGGATATTATTGAGGAGAAAGATATGGAGTAAACAACAAGATTTGTGCTTGATACTAATATTTTGTGCTGAGTAAAGGCACCCTAATAAGGCTTGAAACATGTGCCTATGGCATGATATAAGAAGATCGATGACTTCTTTCTATGACTTCTTTTCAAGCATTGTGAGACAAATCACAATATTTATTTTTTGCATGTGAATGATGTAGTTGTATTAATTATGATGGACTTGGATGTTCAACACTCGAAATCCTTATGTCATCCCCACTTCAACGAAAGATGGTGGTTTTGGCTAGAATTGGAAGCAATTTTAGGAAACCTCATTTAACCTTTTCTTATACATAAAACACCTATTCATAACCATGTTTCCAATGGGGTAAAGACTTGCTTCGATGAGGAGGATATGAGAGGATGTATTTCCTTTATATTGAGATTGTAGGTTATGAACTGCTTTTGGATATATTCTATCTTCTCCCAAGACTTTGTAGAGATACTACATCCCCAAACCTCACATCCATATAACATGACAGGGGTGATGAGAGTCTCAAAGAGGAATTTATTTTTTCCCATATCTAAATATTTGTTGAGTTACAAATGTTTTCGAGTTCATAATAAACTTTCCATTCCCTATTTAACCTTTTCTCAAAGATATAATTCTAGTTGAGCTTCTAATGAATATCGATTCCAAGATATTTGTATCAAGGGACTTTCTATAGCTTGTTGTCATATATGAAAGCTCCATATGTGATCTTCTTGGGTTTGATTGTCATGAAATTTATTTATTTATTTATTTATTTTGGCCGAGAGCTACTCTACAACCCAATATAGGAGAGGTGTTTTGTAACAACCCCAGGTAAAGTTTCCATGTAAATAAAAATAAGACCAAGGTCATGGGACACATATTCATGTTACATAGGAAAATGACCTCCTCACTAGCTCAGAGGAGAAAGACAAGATGAATGAAGGACTTACCAAGTTCACAGGCCTATTTGTCAAGCTAACGCTCCCCAGGAACTAGCAACATGCTTTATAAAACTTCCTAGCCATTCATCAGGTGTGTTAGTGCCTAGGGTAACTCTGTTTGTTGCCTCGGGAAGAGCGTTAGTCAATATAAATGAGTTTCTATGAGTCAAAGGAACAAGTTGACTGAGAAGTATCCCTATATTCACTCCTATGTCAGCTCATAAAAGTAGAGAAACATCCAGATTCGACCTATTTAGAAGAATTACTATTCCTAACGGAGTCTACAAATGGGGAAAGAGCATAAAAGCATGGAAACATCTTTGCTTTTGCCCAAAGGAACTCATGAAGGATTTGGCAAGGCTTATCCTCTCATGCTATATATGTGAGGCTAGGGCCATTGTGGAAGGGGTCGATACATTTGAAAGGATTGCCTATTTGACTGTCGAAGCTAGTATCTGAAAAAGGCACTGCAAGAGGTTAAGAAGGGAGAGAGGGAGAGGAGATGGAGGAGTAAGGGAAGGCTGATACAACAGATGGTTGTAATCACCCTTTTCTATTATTAATATAGACCTACAATTGTGTTGTCCACTCCATGGCATCGGTATTGTAATTAGTTTACATGTTTATGCAATGTTGTTATTATGAGTGGCTTAGATGCATGTAATTAGACATATCTATATGTTAGTGCATTGATTGTCAAAGTTATATGTTGAGATATTACGCCTTGTCTTGTCTATGTGCAGGTTTTAATCTTGGAGCTTGCTGAGGAGTCTTCCACTCTGCTACGTTGCGCTCTCCAGCAACACCACACCAAGACTTGAGGTAATAAGTCCTTCTTCCTACTTTGATTCTCATTTGACTAACATGGATATGCATGTATCTTTGTGCCAGCTGTAGCTAATCTGATAGTTTGCCAAGGATCCCGGGAATATCCTTGAGGGTATCTCTGTCACCAAACACCTGTGCATTAATCCCTATAGCAGATTTGGCGACTCCACTGGGGACTACACTTAGTTCCCGATTTTCTCCCAGAAAGTTCCTAGATATCTATTTCTTCCATGCCTTCTTGTACTTATTGGTCCCCTTTCTAGCCACTCAGGACTATACAACACCCTTCTCTCAGTGCTCAGCCTTAGATCTGATTCCCACAACCTGGTTTTTAAGTATTTTTCCTCACTAATGTTGTCTTCCAGTGTAAATAGTGCTTTATAAATCATTGTGGCCTTACACACAATGTGTTAGTGCAGTCATTAACTCTCTGTACCCTCTATTACAGTGCATTAGCCAACCATTTCTTGATAAACAGACTATTTTGTGACCTCATGGGTTGGGAAATCTGCTTGTAGACTGATCAGGGATCTGCAGTTGTGCTTGTTTGATTGATATCTGTCTCTTGAACAAATTTTTCTTTTAGAGAAATAGCTTTACTGCTTAAAGTTTCTTTTCATAAAAAAAAAAAAAAAATACAACTTTTTTTATAGTTTTCTACTTAGTTGGTTAGATCTACATTTATTTGGTTTCAAAAGTTGTTAGTGAGCGTTATATTTTTTTCGATTGTGCTTGTGTTTTATTGTATTGGATGCATGGTATATATATTGACATATAAATGACTCTTCCTTTGTAGAAGCAACTTATTCATCGAAAGTGAAATTTAAAAGCATTGTTTTTGCGTGATTTGAGTTAGAGTCCCACATAACTTCATACGTCAATACCCCCACCGAAGACTTTAACAAAGTACATTTAAATTTTACATAATAAAATTAATTAGCAACTCTTTTTTTGAGTAAACACATATTATTTTAGGCTAGGATATTGGGTTAGACACTTGTGAATTAACTGCCCAAGATCATACACCGAAACTAGTGTCATTAACGATGGAAATCCTTTTGCACTCATACTATACAGAACACTCCAGTAAAAGTGGAGCTAAATACGAGATAGCATCGAACTGTAAATGAAGGTCGCCCGCCTTCGCTTACATCTCCTTTGGGTATTTTGTGTATCGGGGATCCCTTCGGGGATATCAAAGCTGAGTCGGGGACTCAGGTATCCTGCCCACACAGTGTACTATCTATGACTATGCCCCCCCCCCAAGTAATTTCCGTGATTTGAGGTAACCACAGTGGCCAGACTTTTTAGGGACGAACACAAGGTGACTGGGGCGGGCTGCACTAGTATCTAACACAGATGAACCTACTTTATCTTAGTTTTTGGGAGGGTGCTCATCTTCATGAGAGTACTTGGCCCCTTAATCTGAGGTTCGGGTGAAGCTCAAGAGTAATCATAATTGTACATTTGGCCAACTCTCTCTTTTATCCATTGTGATACTGGTTTTCATCTCCAGCAAATGGTGGTTATCAGACAGGGTCATACGCTCTGCTTTCTGATTGATTTCTTTAGAGTATTTTTTATTTTTTAGGTGCCATCTTGTTATCACCGAGACTTAAATAAATATCAATGTAAAATCTATTGGTCATCGTGGCTACATCCGGCCCTCGTCGTCAATCTAGATGGTTGTTAGGTCTTCCCCCACTCATCGTGGAGGATCCGCTGAGCCCCAGTGAACCAGATTACCCATCTTTGGGCAATCAGTCTTCAAGATATAACACTGAATCAGTTTTGACATCCCATGACTCAAGATTACCGGAAGATTTCTTTATTGAAGGTTTCATTCCTCCATACAATCCTCTGATCACGAATCCATTGGGACCACTCTTGATTGCAGTTTTGCATGTACCTCCTATGTCTTTTGTTAGACCCATACCTACCATCCCATCGACGACTAATGGGTTGTGGGCTTTTGTGTACAATTTTGGACCACCTCCACCTCCCGAGTCGACAGTCAATACCACACCTCTGATGGAAAACCCTACTATCCCAACTTTCTCAGGTTTGAACCCTATCGTGACACCCAACACGAGTGGAACCCAGCACATACTGGTTTCCGCTCCTTTTGTGTCAGCTCTCAAGCCTTCAACGAGTGCTACATATAGCGCTCCTTATAACGCTGCATATAGATTGGTTAGCATGAGTCCCTTCAGCAACCCTTTTGGTTGGAATCCTTTAGTTAGTTCTAAACCCCAGATTCAAATGCCTGGGGGCATTGTTCCCAATATGCATATACCGGTCAAGAACATCACTATTCCCCCTCCGTTTATAGGACAACAAGGACAGTCATTGATCGACATGAATCCTCCTTATGCCAGTCAAGGGCCTACAGCTAATTACATGGAAAGCGGGATCCCTCAACAAGGTCCCACCCAATCCATATGGGTGCCCTACTCTCAACCTCAAATGATTCAAGGGGGTACTCCTTATCCTAGGGGCACTTATATCCCCCAACATAATAACCTGTATGGACAACCACAATATACGACTGTACCCAAAGGAAATTATTATTTCACGCATCCCGTGTATGATGTTGGGAACAATACGATGGGAGGACCATAAGGATCCTCAAGTCATATGGGATCGCCTTGGTCCAAATCGGAAGCATCAAATACTTTTCCTTTCTTGGAAACACTTGACATCCCCGATTTGTACAAACTCACCAATGACCCCATCTATCACAACTTACTATGGCCTCCAATCTCGCACAAAATTCCCATAGACATCCCGAAGTTCAAAGGGAAACAAGGAGAGGATACAGGTATACACACCACCACCTATCATTTATGGTGCATTTTTAACTCCATGGTGGATGATAGTATCCGTCTTAGGCTCTTTCCCCACGCCCTTACTAGCAATGCAACCAAGTGGTACATTGAGTTACCACGCGCATCAGTCAACACCTTTGGCGCTTTAGCGATGGAATTTTTAAAGCACTTTCAACTACCCATCCGCTATGAAACTGGGATGGAACTCCTTACTTCTTTACGTTAGGACATGCCACCCACACCTCTAACCACATCCATGAATGGAGATGTAGGTGGAGGCTAGTCAAAGATCCCCTCCCAGACTATCTATTAGCGAACTGGTTCCGCAAATCTCTTCTCCCTCAAACCGCTAAAGATGTCGCCCTAGGTGGTGCGGTCATGGAAGACCAATCCATTTGTTGTGCCTAGCACTTAGATTTGATTTATTTGCAGTCTGGAACATTATACGACATCATCTTCAATGCCCCTAGAAACTCCAATGCTCCCACTACTTAGCAACCCGGTGTGCACGCTGATGGTATTATCGGCGCTACCTCCGCAGCTGTTGTAAAACAACTTAACGGTCACATTGCCTAGTTTTCATTTGACCCCGCTACCCAATCGACAGCTCTTCCTACCACCACGATAAACTTTGTGCAGTCTACACAAAAACCTAGCGGTAAGAACAAGAAGAACAAGAAAAAGACTGCTCCTTCTGAAGAGAAATCAACCAAGCAGTACAACCCAAAGCAGAAAGTTATTGCGCCTCCTAACAGTGGAAAAGACAAAGTTTTCAAGTTCCCTTGCAAAATCTATGTGGAAGACCATATGACACATCATTGTCTGCGTATCCATGAATGCAAAGACTTCCTTGCTCAAAAGGACATGGTCGGACCCTTGCGGTCCTTAGCAATCCTTTCCTTACTCAGTAGTAGCAACATCTTATTGCAAACCAACCTCAACCCCCATAAGGGGGCAATGGTGGTGCACATCATCCTTTAGCTGGTGAAGGATCATCTACCATTTACACCTTTGAAATGGTAGATCTTCAAACCAGAGCCAAAACTTATGGAGCTCCAGTCGCTCATGCTGAGGAATCCTCCTCAAGTCAAAACCCACCACCGCCTAACGATCTTCATATCGAAGGGTCGGTTGTTGATCTTGTGATTCGCCCCCCAAAATGGGCACTTCATCGCACAACACATAATACATATGCACGTGCTGCCTAGAACTACAGTATTGTAGAAGATTTTCCACAAGCACCGTCAGCTATGTCGGCACTCGAAGTATTGCAAACTTGTCCAGCACAAAGGAAATCTATGCTTTCAACAATTGGTGGGGTCGACCGTCAGGATTCCATGCTTACAATTTTCGACATGGACAGATGTAAACCTCCCCTTTCACACCATCTTTCATTTCAGGTGAAAATATTTTCGAAAGGGAGAGGAGTACATAGAACTGTCATTGACGAAGATGCTTCAACCTGCGTCAGGTCGGCTTCATGTTGGCTCACCTTGGGTTCTCCAACCCTCTAACCATCGTCAAATTCCCTTAAAGCTTTCGATAGCCATACTTTCATCCCAAAAGGTTACCTTTTCAGCTACCCCATCACTATGAGTGGGAAAATGGTAACGGTGGATATTGAAATCATGGATCGAAAACTCGACTATAATCTATTGTTGGGTCGCAATTGGACTTACGCCATGACTGCCATTGTGTCTAGTGTCTTTCACATCATCCTATTTCCATTAGATGGAAGGATAGTCACACTGGACTAGCTGTCCTTTTGCACCCCAGATTACTCCCCGTTACCTAGTGGCTTTGTACCCTTAGTGGGTGGCATTCCTGACTCTTACGTCAATATCGGTATTGGTCTATTGAAGGGGTCTTCCCTGATGGGTTGTTTTCCTCTCTCTCCACCCATGGTTCCACATAAGGTCTTTATGGTTTCACCCATTCCTCATGAACCAACCAATCCCTGGATCCTCCCGACCCCTTCATACATTGACTCTTACGAATAACAAATGTCATTGTCACCAGCTGAATTGGCCTACCAAGCCATTCAATTTGCATCCGAATCTCCGGTCACTTTGGTCACGACCAATGGTACCGCCTCATCTCCCATAAATGCTCCTTCTAATGATCTCCTCAATCAAGTCCTACCATCAAACAAAGTTGTTTGAGAGATCATGTGTTTAGAAGAGTGACCTTGGGAGGAATCTCACCATCGTGTTTCGATATCTGATTCAAACACGAGGCCTATTCAAATCTTGTCATTTGACGCACCTGAAATCATTCCCTCACCTTATACAATGATCCAAAATTTGGACTCGGAAGGGAACATGGGAAATATTTCAAAGACATTTCTCATTGATATTTCAGTCAAGACAGGCGTTGTGGAAAACATCCAGATTGGATCTGATTGCACTCCTGAGGAAATTGCAAGATTCACCTGCCTTTTTAAGGAATTTCGTGATGAATTTGTTTGGTCTTACGTGGAAATGCCCGGCATAGATCCATCTATTGTAGAGCATGAGGTCAAGGTATATGACAACTCCAAGCCTGTCCCCCAAAGGCTTTGACTAGTCCACCCCCGCAAAACTACAGCCATCAAGACAGAGGTGGAAAAATTGTTACATGTTTGTTTCATCTACCCCATTCCCTTAACGGAATGGGTTTCCAATCTGGTTCCTGTAGATAAGAAACATGGTACCATCTACATTTGTGTTGACTATCGAGACTTGAACACTACGTGTCCAAAAGATAATTATCTAACACCGTTCATCGACCAAATAATCGACGAATGTGCCAGTTGCGAATCCTTCTCATTTGTAGATGGTTTCTTAGGTTATAACGAGATTGCCGTAAAACCGACAGACCAACACAAAACTGCCTTCATTTTCCCTTGGGGAATCTTTTCATATCGAAAACTCCCATTCGGTTTAAAGAATGTTGGAGCAACATTTCAATGGGCCATGGACTATGCATTCCACGATATCAGACATATTGTTCAGACTTACTTGGATGACCTCCTAACCCATTCCAAGAAGCGAGCTCAACACCTAGTTAGGTGAAGGTTCTATAACATACGTCTAAATCCACATAAATGCATTTTCTTTGTCAATTTTGGATGCCTACTTGGCTTCATTGTCTCCAAGTATGGGATTAGGATTGGTCCTGATAAGGTAAAGGAAATTACTCAATTGCCCGAACCACGATCCATTTTGTAGCTCCAACGTTTGCAAGGGAAAGAAAACTTATTACGACGGTTCATCATAAATTATGTTGAGTTGACGAAAGGCTTTATGCGCTTGCTAAAGAAGGGAGTACCATACTTGTGGGATGATCAAGCCTAATGATCATTTGATGCCTTGAAAAATGCACTTATATCAGCCCCACTTCTTAGTGCTCCCAACTATGGGCACGACTTTCTCCTCTATCTGGCAGCCTCACCATCCTCTCTTGGAATGGTGTTGGTCCAAACTCATGATGATCTGAGTGAGCATGTGATCTATTATCTATCGAAAGGCCTGGCTGGGCCCGAACTCAGATATTCACATGTGGAAAAGTTGTCCTTGGTAGTTGTCTTTGTTATCAATCGATTCTGACATTATATATTGCTGCGACAGACTACCGTCATCGCTTTGGAGAATCCCATGAGACACATTTTGTCTCGTCAAGTCATTGGAGGAAAATATTCCAAATGGATCGTTATCCTCCAACAATTTGATTTGGTTTTCACCACTGCCAAGGTGAAAAAAAATCCTTAGTCTTCACTGAACTTTTGTCGGATCTTCCCATTTTCGATCCAAATGAGATAGCTCATGATCCTCTCCCAGATGAATATGTCTATCTGATCAACTCTATTGACCCTTGGTATGGTGACATTCTCGTCTACCTCCAAGCACAACGTTTCCGCCCTGAACTATCATCAGGTGACCGTCGTCACATCCGCCACCAAGCACAACACTATTTAGTGTTGAACGATACTTTATATCATCATGGCACTGATACAATTCTTCGATGTTGCCTCACTCATGAAGAGGCAAAACACGTTTTAAATGACTGCCATGCTGGGGCATGTGGCGGTCATCTTTCTGGCATGTCTACTACCTAGAAAATTTTACGCACAGGCTACTACTGGCCAACCTTGTTCAAATATTGTATCAAGGCCATCCAGCAGTGCCACCCTTGTCAAATTTTTACAAAGAAAATGTGCGCTCCCCCGGCCCTACACACCTAGTTATATCCGTTGGCCACTTTTCCAAATAGGATATCGACTTCGTCACTTGCAACCCCTTTTCCTCTGTTGGACACAACTACATTATTGTAGCAGTGGACTATTTCATGAAATAGGTTGAATACCTTCCCACTTTCTGGGACGATGGAGAAATCGCGGCGCTATTCCTGTTCAATCAGGTTATCTATTGTTTCAATGTGCCCCACACGATTGTTACAGACAATGGGTCTCATTTTCAGAATCACATGATGCTTGACTTAACATCATTGCTAGGTTTTCACCAGGAAAAATTGTCCTCCTACCAACCCCAATCTAATGGTCATGTAGAAGTCGTTAATGGTGTCTTAAAGACCTTAAAATTGTTGTTGAACTTGTTAGTTCCAGTCTTCACAGCCTATCACCAGGGATCAAAATAAGCTCTTACTATGTCTAGTTTTTAGATATGTTTTGCACATGAGTTTCAGTGCAAATCATATTCTAATTATGTTCATCAGATGCAGCTCAGAAATATCTTTCCAACGGTATATTGCACGCTCAAAACCGGTTCCTGGATAAGAAGATATGATCGAAATGAATGATTGATTCTTGGTTATGCATGTTTTGAGGTCATTTGTTGCACACACGGATAAGTTTACTACAAAATCAGTTTCTGGAGTAATGGACATGAATTTTACAAAAGTGAAAGAGGGTTTTTGTCAATCACATACTAGATAACAAAAACCTCCTTCATTTTATGCACAGGTGTTACTATGTGGGAGATATGCGGTGATATTTGAAGCCTACATTAAAACAAAACAAAATTTGCATTTGTTTTACTGTTTTAGTCATTGTAGTGCGGCACCATTTTACAGCATATGGAAAGTAATTTTGAGAAACCCAAGGAGATTTTTGTCAAACATGAGCCATATAAAAAAAACCTCTTTCAGGCTATTCACAGGTGTCGTGAATTGGAATATTTCACTAGATCTTTACAGCCTATTTTTATAGATCTAAATATTTAATGAATTCTTGTTTTAGATATTATTTTGTTGCATAGAATCCAAGAAACTAGAAATGAATTTCCAAAATTTGAGAGAGGTTTTTCCTCAAACATGACCTTATCTACAAAAACCTCTTTGAGTTTTGTAACAATTGTTATGGGTCAAGATATACGAGTTTATCTTTGACCCTTATTTTCATAAATTCGGTCCAAATTTAATGTAACTGTTTCTATCTTTAGGGAGATGGTTGAGCTCAACTCCCTTAGTACAGGGATGAGCTAATTGCATATATTTTATGAATTTCTGAGTGTAAAGGGTTCGATTTTTTTAGCAGAATGAGGTTGCCTTGGACTGTGCAAAGTTTCTTCTGAATATTATTTTTAATGGAGTACTTTCTGTCTTTTAGATTTGGGATCCATCACGGTGTTTAATGTCCAACATGTGTTTGTTTTTCTCGTAAATTCACTTACATACTTTGTTTTTTCTACTAATTATTGTTACAAAATTATCTAAGGGAAGTGTTAGGAATCCATCCACGCACGATTCTCCTTTCACAATGATTTTGTTGTTAAATGTAGTGGTTATCTTTATAGAATAAATCCTCTGTTAGATGCTCTATTGAGTAACCCGGTGTTTCTTTTTCTTCTAACTATGCCATTGTAGATCCATCCCCTGATTGATGCATGCATTGTAGTGTTCTTTTTCCTCTTTTCTTCTCTCATTATATCTTTAATCTGGCTCAACATTGCGCTTACTTTGCCCCAAGTTTTCCGGCAAAAACTAGCCTCGATTCCATAGCCCAATGGTCCCTTCTCTTGTTGTTTTCGACCCTCAACATTCAATTAAATCCTCGTACTTCATAGCTAGCCTAAGATTCACTTATTGCAACCACATTTTGTTGGCAAAGGGAGAGCCCTCTCTGGTCTGGCAGGGCTAGATGCCAGATTGAAAGCTTGGTCTGTGGTTAACTCAGAATTGCTTCTTCTCAGACTTGAGGTTCATTCTGAGTGCTAACAAAACTCTTGCCCAGCACTACTACCAAAGGAGAGTGCCTTCTATACCTCAATCAACTGGATGAAACCCATCGAGATGTCGAATTGGCACTCGAAGCCTCAAAACCCAATATAACATGAAGGTCAAGCCTCATTCTTACAAAGAGGGAGATCTTGTTTTACTGTATGATAAAAAACATGACCTCTTGGGGGAACAAACACTTCAACCCTTATGGCATGGTCCATATGTCGTCACCAAGGCCCTCTCAAAGGGGGCATATGAACTTCAGGGCCGGGAAGGAATCTCGCTCGATGAGCCCCGAAACAGGCTCTATTTGGAAAAGTATTATGCCTAGTACCACACTAGGCATGTTCTTTGTAATTCTATGTATTTATAAGTTTTGCTTCTTTTTATGTGACTGAATTTTTTGGTATTTTTTTAGTAGTTGTCTCATACATATTTCTCGTTGTGCAGATGTCTTCATTACCCTTAGCATACGTAGGATACACGAATGGTGCCAGTTATCACACACGGCACATTACATCAGTTTCCTGGGTCATTTACACACTTGAGTCAAAACTACTTTGTTCTGGGGGAGTCTTTCTTGATACTGCCACCAACAATATTGTTGACTATATGTCTATAATTTCACTTCTCACTGAAGCTTCAACTCAGGACATCTCCAATCTGGTGGTCAAGTTAGACTCTCAGCTTGTCGTTATGTAATTGACAAATCATTATCACATTCGTAATCCAATCTTGTCACGTCATTATTTAAGTATGCGACTCTTGGAACATAAATTTGAGTTTATTACATATGAACACATTCCTCAAGAATTTAACGCAGTTGGTGATTCATTGGCAAACTATGTGTTAGATTGGCATCTATCTCATTTATTATAGATACTTGTATGGCAGTAAATATTTGCACAGTTAAGAATTTACCATAAAAACACTTAAAAACATTTACATAATAAATTACCAAAATAATTGTGTGTGTGTGTGTGTGTGTATCGAATCCAATCTTTTACATCAGAAACTTTCCCAAAACTTGGGTGTTTTTAAGTAAAAAATGGCTACTAAGCCTTGCTATAAACACCTGCTGGCTATACCATGCACCTGCTAACAGAGTCTACTACTCCTGAAAAAACAATACAACTCTAGCTATCCTCTGAAGAGGAACTAGAAACTGCTCAGGCACACTAGCAGTGTGTCGTTGCATGTGAGCGGGGATCTCCCTCATGGGAAGGGGGGGGACACCCATGCTCAGGCCTTCGAGGTTCCTCAGAACCTTGTGGAGGCTCTAAGCATCACCCCCACCTTCGAGTAGCTGGCCCCCTCGCCTCACTTGGTGAGGCTCGCCTGCAGGTCGCACCAGTGCCACATCTGTGTCAAGCAAAAAGCTTCATGTCAATACTTGTTCACCCATAAAATAA